>JAHFWI010000046.1:2816656-4224984 GCA_028554975.1 Himalopsyche kuldschensis | reverse complement strand
TATCCTCCGTATGAAACTTAGGAGTACGTGAGCTAAAATTAATATCAGGTGCCCCACTCGACATAATAACTTATTTGAAAGACATATAAGTAGGTACTTTGAAGGGACGCTTCAAAATGTTTTGTCATAATTAGGCGATTTTCATTGCAATGGTCAAATTAGCGATAGCCAATCGGGAGACATCGTCAGCTAAAATCTTTTCCCATAATACACAATTTAAAGAATCATGTCAGTTTAATAATAAACAGGGGATTACCAACAGGCGCAAGTTCACAAACAGAGCTGTTAACATGTCGAAAAGCCTATTACTAAGAAAGCATCAATAATGAAAAATTACATTTGTATATCGCACTATTTTTTTCAATCTCGAAAGGTTGGGATTCCCTGTTCCCTGTTGAATGAAATAATAAACATTGTGAATTTTTTTTTGATTCCAATTCAATAAAATACTAAATTGTCTTGACAAATCTAATCTGTAATAAAACATCATCCCACATAACCATTTTGTAACCTGCTCATCGATTGGGAAATGGCCGCTGATATTTCAGGAAATAAATAATTTCCCTCGTGAGACGACGATGATGATAAAAAAATTAAATATTTTGTATGGACACGTTAAATGTTTTCTGTACATTTTTTAGCTCCATATATAACCAGTTTATTTATATTTTACTCTTTTACATAATTTCAAGCGACCTTCACATAATTTTCGTACTTTCACGGCGGCGCTAGGTATGTACCTACCTATCTACATTTTTTATTTTAATTGATTTAGAATTTAGATTGTTACGAACATCTTTGGTAAACAAGAATACTTCTCGCTCGGTAAGGTTGACTTGAAACTTGATATTTAAAAAACAAAAAAGATTGACAGGTCTAACATCTTTGCCATTTTGAATATTGTCTATGTTTGTAAAAAAATATTGCGATTACAACGTCAAATGGTTTTATTTTTAACTACTAAGAATAGAACAAAGAAACAAGTTGAATTTGAATAAAGAACATTGCACCATTTAATTGTTTGATAAATTGCCCGTACGTAGATAAAATGAGAAATATGCCTCCTGGGGTTCACACTTTGTATTCATTTTACACATTACCTATGTATTTTTTTGTAGCCGAAGACTTCTATTTTTATACAACAAGTGAGATCATAATTTATTTTTTGCATACAATAATAGATTTCGATACACTCAAGAAAAAAAAACTCAAAGATATCGATCGTTTACAACTAGGGATTGTACTGCTTCAATTGCGAAAACCGGGATCCCGATATATCGGCTGTTTTTCAACACCAAAATTCCAGTGTTCAAAACGCAAAATACCGATAACTCTTTATTATAATTAGTATTGACTTGTGCTGAATCTGGCAGGGCCTTTTCTGCAGCTTGATTTATTTCAGCTACTGGACGCCGGGATGACATGAAAGGAAGTAAGGAGGTTGCCGGGTGGCAGACAATCTTAGAGGTACCGTGTAACGGCCATTTATTCGAATAGGAAACGGATATGGAAAAAAAATATTGTGGATTATTCATTAAAAAAGTGGAAATAAATACGAGAGGAAATATATTATTTTTCAAAATAAATTAATATCCTTATCGACACCCATGTTTAGCGGCAAGAACAAAAATCATCACGCATCCTTTTTATGTGTAAATTGGCTCGGCAAAACGCACAGATCTGTGCGTGCGGACTCCTGTTCACTTTTTTTAAGCCCACACATATGTGCGCGCGGACCTCTGAGTGTTGTAAGAGGAATGTTATTCTCAAAGTCTTTCAAAAAAGAATTTATTCCTCCAATTATTAACTTTGCCCCTTCGGCTAACTGGTAAATGCTTAACTCTAGCCCCAAAAGGTCAATATGAAATTGCTATTTGACATTTGAAATTCTGGTGTCTTTTTCTTGCGAGTTGATCAGGAGCAACATTAAAAATCTCAATCAATCTGGCAGATTGGCTACAGGTAGTTCCAAATATTTTTCCTTTTACATACGATTAAAATATCGAAACAGGTACCTGCAGCAATTTATTTGTTCAGCAGCGGGACTCTTACTCATGGTATTTAAAATTTGAAAATATTTGTTCATTTTTATCTCATTTTATAATACTGTGTTTTGCTACAATTTATTAAAATCAAATACCGGTATTGATTAATTTGTCCGGTATTACAATCCCTGGAGTCAGCTGCATAAAAAAAATGTATACGGCAAGTCACTTTCACCTTATAAGTAAGTAAGTAAGTACAAATATAATTATGTAATCATTTAGGAGTACCATAATATCTATCGATTTACGAGTTACGCGGCTGTTGATGAAACTCTTTGAGATAAAAATTAATTCAAAATTTTACCTTTCGATGTGAATATTTCTTCAATGCCAACCGCATGGAAATATTTTCGAAAGAAGTCACTCGATCCTGACAGTCGTGACTTAATTAAAACTTTTTTGAACGTTTTATTATTTATTTATTTTCATCAACTTTGTCCGCATATAACTCACGAATTTTGAATAACTATAATGTTAAAATACAAAAGATAACGTGACATAAATAGGTGCAGAATATAAATTTGTTTAAAATTTATATTCACAAAAGATTCCAGTGGTGGACATTGACATTTAAATTCTGACAATTGAATTTATTATAGTGTTTCGATACTTTTTTATATTCCATCAAAATAAAGCATTTTAAAATGGCAAATGTGACGCTTTATTCTGTCACTGGTATAATTTTAAAAATATTCTGCATACGTTTAAAAAGTTAAAAGAGAATTTTATCAGCATATCCAAAACGAAAAACCTAATTAAAAAAAAGATACATAACTTTGTAAATGCCTGAGACCTGAGATAAATAAAACATGAGCATTGTTTTTTTGGTGGATTCTGAGAGTACTTATTTATTCATAATCACGAAAACATTACAAACACGCTTGTGTGTAATAAAATATAAATCAATTTATAAATAGTATTTTAATTTACGAAAACTCAACATCATTGACCATCGACTCTTCGACCGATTATATAATTACGAGGGCTGTGGAGTCGTTCCTGTGTGAAGATTCCGAAAATTTGATTGTCGTCATTGACTCCGACTAAAAAAGTTCAATTTTGTCAGGTTTTTCCTTATCTTCCTATTGATTGTGCATTAAATTATTGATCAACCAACCAATCCGGCCAATATCCATTTTTTTCATGTTACATAATATACGCATAAATAAAAAGTTCATACTTTTCAAAAGTTTTTCACGACTCCGACTCCGGCCAAAGCACCGCGTTTCCACGACTTCTACCCCGACTCCATAGCCTTGATAATTATAGTAAGTCCTCGACTTACGCGTATTTAAATAACGTGATAGAGGATTTAAAAAAGAGTTCTTTGAACATTGAAATAATGGAAATGTACGAAGTTGAGGACTGGTCGACTTAGAAGCTCACTATTCGGATATTATTGCCTGCTATCAATTGATCTTTTAAGGTGTTCTCTGTCAATACTTGGTGGTATAGATAGAAGGATATACATTTTTTTTATTATGTAGTATGCGCATAATACAAAGCGAGTCTTAGAAAAACCACTGTGATGGCGGACCTTATTTGATTGCGAAATACAAACTAGTGATCAGATGTTTTTGACAAGGGCCAATGAATTCTTGCAGGCGGCCGTGACCCACCTGGGTTGACTGGGTCACGATGCCCGAGATGTATGATAATGTAATATTGTATCTATATTGTCTTTTCAAAGGGTAGTGTCAGCAAGTCTTTACGTCGCGTTCAGTTTTAAAAGAGCTGGTACTATGTAGCAATCTTCTACTTACAATAATTGTTAGCAATAACTGAATCACATCATGTGTTATTTAAAGAGCAATGGCTTGAAGTCAACCCGTTAACCTTTAACCGGAATGGATAAAATTAGACATGATGAAAAAAAGGACTCGTCGATATTTAATCCCGTTTTCAGTACTGAGTCGGGAAGGGATGGAGACATCACAAACATCCATGCTTTGTATTAAAACAATCTACATTTAGAACGACATCCTGAAAGCGTTTGACACTCGGGCTTTAAGGGATTGACACCTTTCATAGCTTACTTACTAGAGGTCTGCACGGGCCAAAATTTAAAAAAATGTACCCGGCCCGAACCCGAAGACTTCCGACCCGGCCCGGCCCGGGCCCGAGGCTCATTTCCAATACTCTTACTCGAACCCGACCCAATCCCTTGCATTTTGCAACCGTGCCCAAAACAAATCCGATTTTTTTGAAAAGATGACTAATACGAGGACGTGATGTTCATTATAGTATTAAATTTAGATTTACGATAATGGAAATTCGGAAATAGCCCGATTTTTGTTATATTTTGTTGTATGCTTGCGTCCGAGCCCGACACGGGCCCGAATCCAATGCTTCGTTACCCGGCCCGCGGGCCAAACCCGAGCCCGTGCAGACCTCTATTACTTACATTTATTTAGAATGTTTCACAAATAGATAAATGGATCTCTGTTAAAAGACGTGGATGTTCCGATCTTCAAAAATGGTTGTAGTGATAGCGATTATCAAACCACTTATTCCTGTCCTATATCTGCCGATTAATCCTGGCTCTCTCGTAGAAAAGATTTTGTCGAGATAAGCTCCATTATGAATACATAAACTCCGTATATGATTTTGTAAAGGAAATTCAAAAAAACGAAGCCGTGCATTTGTTGGTTTGACCTACTCAGCCTTTGCATATTCCGCGCAGAGTGCTTCTCGTCTGATTTGTAGCGATTGTATTTTTTCAAAAGTAATTTAGCATCCATAATTTATGCCGAAAATATTGCAATACTCGTTTTGACACATTTGGGCTCGTGAATCTTTCGGCAAAAAAATAGGGTCGAATCGTAAAAAATCTAAAAACCAGTGACCTAATTATAATATGACATTACAGATTTTTCCCAAGGGCGACCACAGTAATATTACGTCATATATCTAACATGAAAACACATTAATAATTATTTTACAATTAATTATAGTCAATCAAATTGACACCCGTACAACGCCAAAAGGTTAACAACCCAATCATGCAAAGATGTGTAAATTATAATTATATATTACTTTTAAATGATTTGCCATAAATCAAAAACAGGTATATTTTATATTATATTATGTGCCTTCAAAGACTATGTTTTATTTATTTATAATTTTGCATTAGTGAGCTTGAATCTAAATAATTAATCAATACTTTAGACACAAACGTGCGATTAAAATCTGTAACTAGGAAGTAGGTACTGGTGAGTTTTTTTGATCATTACAACACAGTCGCAGTGTTTGCTTTCATGCTACCGGTTCCAACCTCAAATAACATCAGTGGCTAAACTAAAATTTGGTGGATCTAACCGTAAACTTGCAGTGCGCTTAATTTTTTAAATTTACGCTCAAATTGTGCATGTATAGGATCTTAAAGTAAGCTGTTTAACTCGAACCAGTAATAAGTCAGAAGCTGATCCTAACTCGTCTGTGAAAGGAAGGATAAGATAAGTTGTACGCTGATAATTCTTTATAAGCTTCGTTTTTTTTTATTAGAATAGGATATGGGATAAGGGGTGATACAGATGAGAGATGAAAACAGCCCAGGTATCGATATCTTTTGGATACCAAGTCATCGATTGAAAGTTTTCGATCAAAAAAGTTTACACAAGTCCAACAGCAGTCTTGACCACCCAGTATCGAGACCGCGACAAGTATAGATTAATTAATTTATTTCATTTCCATGCATAAATTTCAATTAAAAACAAAACATTACCATGGTTCCAAAAATCTCTCGATTCATAGATGAACGGTGTGGCAAGAATGTGAACTTTCATAACGCGCGGATACATCGTCTAGTTACGCCACTGTCGATGTTTTGTGATTACGGCACTTATTGTATTGATATACTTTTGCTATTGTGAACATCCAACGAATAAATAATTGCCTAGCTGTTTTTTATTGAATTTTGAGAATAGACAATCGAAACAAAATAAACTTTGAATATAGAATGCATATATTTCCGTGTATTATGTGCAATTTTGATGATGAATATTTTTTGTGTCGCGCAAATGTTAACAGTTATTTAATGCAAAAAGCGTTTGTAGCAACGGAAAAAACACACTTTCGTACACCGTGGCTCAGTAAGATTATTAGATTTTTTTATTATTTAATTTAAACCGTACAGTGAGTGCCAGAGTGGCTAACACAGGGTTTGAACGCCCGTGCGATGTTATGGTTAGGTTAGGTTGGCATTAGAACTCTTTTAAATAAAACACGTATGTGGCTCATAATTAAAAATCGACACGATTGATAGGAGAAACATAAGAGAAGATTTTACAGTGCATGAAGAAAAATGGAAATGCGTACGCAACGAAGTGCAGACAAGGGTGACCAGACCAATCGACACAAGTCAAGTCGACACATGGCACGTCAACACATGGCAAGTCGACACATAGACAATTCAGCACCTAGACAACTTGACACAAAGGATATTTCCTTTTTGTAATACGGTGAAAAAATGTATATGAGCTCTACAAAAATAATATAATATACTGTTAATGACTATTTCATAATAATGCTTGAATTGTGACAAATTGATTTTATGTTTTTCTGGAAATGAAAGCAAATCTGGGTTTTTATTGAGTGGTAATGAACGTGTACAGATTCTGTACTGGGAGCACTGACGCGGCTATGTTAGATTGTAAAAACGACTTGATTTTTCATAATCTAGCATGCAAATGTTACGTTATTATGTAGGCATTCACTTCCCCTAGTGTGCCGGAAGGTGTTTCTTCCATAAAACACTCCCATCGTGCAGTATTTTGACGGAGATCGAATAAAAAGAGGAGCGTTGTATCAAGTTGTGTAGGTGCTGAATTGTCTACCTGTCAACTTGTTATGTGTCGATTTGACTTGTGTCGAGTTATCATGTAAGAATTTGAACCCAATGGAGAACGTGTACCTCAAGTACATATATGGCGATTGAGAAAAACATAGCATTTTATAGGATTCTATAGCAAGAACAGAAAAAGGCTAGTATTCAACTCTTGGCAAATTTTTGAAGAAAATTCTCGAAAAGCCTTGATAAATATTTCAAAATAAAATTCTTGATGTTTATTTTACATCCCTCTTCTTTCGAACTTTCAACACTCGCACACATTTTAAGAAACCAATTATGTGCGAAAGTCGAGGGCCGCCTGCATACGTGTTTCAGCCTGGCTCCGTTTGGTCGCAATTTTAAAGATCATCAATTTTTACAGTCGTGTAGAATAGACATGGAAAATTAATTGCTTAAAAATATTCGATAAACCCACCAATATTCTTTAGTTATAAAAACCAGGGCTGTGGAGTTGGTAAAAAAAATACGATTCCGACTCTAGCATTGACCAAAAACACGACTCCGACTAAAAAAAGTTTAATTTCGTCACGTTTTTTTTCTACCTTTCATATTTATGTGTATTCAATTATATATCAACCAACCGATCCTGCCAATAGGCAAATTTTACATATTATATGTAAAAATAAAAAGTTCAATCTTTTTTCCGACTCCGACCAAAACGCCGCGACGACTCCGACTCCGGCCAAAATACACAGACTCCACGACTCAGACTCCGAATCCACAGCCCCGGTAAAAATATTATTTTCAAAGTCAATCATGAACTATTCTGACGAAACGGTGAACATCCTGTATGTATATGTATGATAATGTAATATATTATAATGCAGTTTGCTGTTCGACACGTGCATATTTGGACGTGATGTTGTTAAATGTCGCCGCGAAATGGGCATAACTGTGCGACGTGCAATGAAAATGCGCGAAATGAGCATAACTGCGTGTGGATTATTTATCTCAAACTCTTTCGCCTGCACGACGAAGCATACGCTGGTCCCCGATGCCTACTTTGCCTGCCCTGCCAATTCTGCGCTGCGCTGTTCTGCGTCGACTGCATACACTAAACTTAGACTAGTGGTTCTTCATCTATGGAAAGCGACCAAAAATGTTGTATTTTCGTATATTTATTGAGGCTTCTATAATAATTATAATAGCATACTTCATTCTTATTTGGTGCATGACTCAAAAAGGTTAAGAGACGCTGAATTATTGATTGAGTTGGCATTTACTTGACAGAAATCCATTATAATACGGTGAGAAAAAATAGCAATGTATTTTAATTCTACAGTTTTATTGATATATTTGTTGATAGCTATTTCGGCTTACGCCCTCGTCAGAACTAAGTTTTAAACGTGCATTATATCAAGTATATATAGCCCGCTTAGACAGGGTACACAATATATCTTCTTCTCTGTTCCACCATCTTAATTTAATATGTTAATAATAAATTATGGAATGTGACAAATCCATTTGTCACATTCAATATCTTAGTATCCACTCACCACTCTTTGTTAGTGAATGTATTCATATTTTTTACCGTTAGATTCTTAGAAAGCGAACAAAAAAATGTTAGATTCGATGGTTCATTTTGGTAAATTGAATTTTAATTTAAAATTGTTACAAATAACATTGCATCAAGTGGTGAAATAGCAATGTAAACTATTGATGAATTGTTTCTTCGGGAATATCGATACACCTAAACCTTTTTTTGTGCGGTAGATGCGTTCCGCGGAAAATCGCACAAAACAAAATCGTTAAAAAAGCTATGACTTAATAAGGGAACATAGCATGTGTAAGGACGCACATGTTAAGGCCACATTGTAATAAACAGGTAAAACACTGGATTTAGCACCAACAGCGTGTGAACAACAAGTGGTTTGAATGTACTGCTATTTTGAAGTCAGTCCATTATAAATATGGGTAGCTTTTTTATAAATTATATAATATCTTATTTTTCTGTGTCAGACAGATAATGTTGGTGTTTGAAAGGAGTCTATATTCCAATTTATGTTTAAAGTTTATTAGAATAATATTCAAATATGAATCGACAAAATTCCATTTGAAATAAATGCTTTTTCCACCGTTACCCAACAACTGCTGTGACCATACGTCCTTTATTTAAGAGAACATATTTATACTTGATCTCGTAAATATTGTTGTGTGACTTAAACTAATTATTACAGAATTGACTCACTGCATATATAAATTATCAACTGTGATTTTACTGACAGTTACGAGCGGCGTGGCGCCGGTGCTGTTTATTCGTGCAAGATTTATGCTTGTGAGGGTAAAAGATGAAATAGGAGTGAAAAGGATTGACTGTGTTTTGTCATAATTGGCTCGCAGCACAAGGTCTATGATATAAAATTGACATTTTATCAACACTTTCTGGCGGCGCGGCGCCTGTGCGATTTATGTGTGTACGAATGATATATACTGAACTGTGTGTGTTCTGTGAGCAATGTATAAAGATTAGGTCGGAATGATTGTGCTTACTAGTACGTATAAATAATTTATTTATATACGTACATTGCAAAAATTACAAATTATACTTAATACATAAAAAATAGTACTTGTCTGAACTCACTCACGTCCATATGAAATATGTCGACATCCGAAGCAATTCCGTTAAAAATCACTAAAGCTCTTCCAAGTGGCATCCCCATTGGCAGGCTGTAATGAAATATGTATTTCTAATGAATATGGTTACTTAACCAATACTTGTATATGAGATGAACTCAAGTTTATGGTTGATGCTCTTTAATTTTTTCGACGGCTTTGCTCAAATATATTACAATATGCCTGATGATGGCGGCTGCAACTCCTCAAAGGTTTAGGTATGGCGGGAACATGTCACGATTTGACACACATATTGATAATCGATCATATTATTCATTTATTTGTATGTCAAATGAGTGAAACTGAGAGTTACCTTCTGTCATAATTCAATCCGATGTGTGTTCGCTCATCTGATGAAATCGAAATTTTATTTTTCTATGTAAATAATAAAGTAATAATTTATTCACATTTTATAAATAAAATCTACAAAACCTGAAACTAAATGAGGTTACGCAACATAATGAATCGGTGTTTTATTTCACAGTCGTCTGGCATAAAACAAAACTATACAAACTTAGGTGGGTTACTTTATCTAGTTAACTAGCCCATTTTTTATATTATTGCAGCGTATTTTATACGTATCCTTAAACACAAACTGTTCAATGAAGTAGCCATTTATGTTGAATTACATATAAGATATTGCGAAGTCAGAAACTAAGACCAATACAACTTATTTTCAATAAAAAAAAGTGTACCTACATATGTTGTTAGAAGTGAGAAAAAATACACAGGAAATCCTCTATCGTACTCGTAGAGCGGTGCGTTGTACAAAGCGCAAAAATTTCAAGGTCAAATCACATTTTTCTTATACACCCAAACCTCTTTTTGTGCGGCGATTTAAAAGTTAGGCGGCTTTTATTAATGCATTTTTTAAAATATATTTTCGCTACTATTTCAACGTGCATATGTAACACAGTAATAAACTGCGCGTTGTTCGCATAATGTACGTGCAAAATCCAGTGTTTCACCTGTTTTTTTTAAATGTGACCTTGACACGTGCGTTCTTTTGTGTTCCCATATTAAGTCTTAGCTTTTTTTTGTGCGATTAAATTTTTTGTTCGATTTTTCGCGCAACGTATCTACCGCACAAAAAAGGTTTAGGTGTATATGTAATATTATACATATAACAAAGTGTACACACTGAAAACGAGGTAAATCAATTAAAATATTAAGGTATGTATTACTGAACTGAAAAAAATTATACAAGCATCATTTTGTTTTTGGGATTCAAAAATACAAAAAAACCTAAAACCTAAAAAAAAGTGATTTAAAAAACGAATGTGTGTTTTTGTTTTTATTAAAATACATAACACTAATCTAATAAATAAAATAAAATTAATGGTCAATACTCGTTTAAAATATCATACTAAATTAACGATTTATTTATTCGAGTTGTGATCTTTTTAATCTAAGTTGAAGACGTTTTTAAAATAATCAACTGGTTCTGTAAGTAGAAGAATCACGTATTTATAATACTCGGTAACAAGACAACTAAAACCCATCATATAAATTATGGATACATGTAAAAAATATATAATGGGTGAATGGAATACAACATGTTGGTGAAGGTGAGAGAAAAGCTTCATATACTGTGGTATCTATTGATGACTTTAAAAAAACGCGTAGGTAAATGATAAAAAATAGCAAGCTATAAATTTGGCAACATCTTAGTTGATTCAGGAATTCCTTTTAATAATATTCCACTAAAGCTATGGCCACAGTGACGAGCGTAAATGTTGGTGTAGCATGGCGATACTGGCTTCATAATCGAAGGTTGCCGCAATGGCTTTAACGATGGCGCCGCCTGAGAAGTCGAAACGCAGTGTCATAACGTAAACAATTTGTACGCCGAAGCAAATGCTATTAAATTTCAAACTGATTTTACTGACATGTCAGACGGCGCCATCGTTAAAGCCATTACGGCAACCTTTGTTTATGAAACCAATCTCGCCACGCTACGCCATAATTTACGCTTTCACTGTGGCCACAGCCTAACCATCTGATATGCTAGTCGGATAGGGCGCCAGTGATGTACCATTTTTACAATAAATTTATATGCCACATTCTATTTTGAAGGCTATATTAAATATGTACTAACTAAAATAATCATTGTAATATAATTTAAAGTAATCTATTCTATTAAAACCCAACAACTGTTGATATTTCGACACTGAATTGGCGATAAATATTTCATGTGAGCATACAAAATTATAAAAACTGATGTTAACTTAGCTATTTTTTTCATAAATATATTGTTCTGTAATTAGTTAATTTATTGAAAAAATATATCAGTATTCAAGGACACCTGTTTACAGTACCGTTCGAGGGATATTATTTTCAAGAATGCTTTTATAAAAAACTTTTTTTTTCATTAATAGATGTCACTGTCGAAGAATCTGAAACTTTTTGTATTTAGATGCATTTTTATCGACTTTCGCAAAAATTTTAATGTTAATTGGCAAAGATACTAACTCATACGAGAGAAACTCTATGAATAAAGAAACAGGCTGAAGATATTGAAGATTAATTTAATGAATGTTCAGAAAAGTCTTACGTATGAGAAGGAAAAGTTTATATTGATTTTGTAATATTATACTTATTAATAAATACTAACGCATAGTTATATATATTTATACGCATTTAAAAATAAATGCATGTATTATGAATTAATCCAGGGCTGTGGAGTCGGTAAAAAAAAGTTCGACTCCGAGTCCGACTCCAACATTGACCAAAAACACGACTACGACTCCGACTCCGACTAAAAAAGTTTAATATCGTCACTTTTTTTTGCCTAATTTTTCTATTTATGTGTATTCAATTAAATATTAACCCTACCAATCCGGCCAATAACCAAATTTGACTTATTATATGCAAAAATAAAAAGTTCAATCTTTTCAAAATTTCCGACTCCGAGTAACACTCCGGCCAAATCGCCGCGACTCCACCACTCCGACTCCGACTCCACAGCCCTGAATTATCTTATGACATTTGAATTTTGAGAAAAATGACTAGTAACAATATCAAGTAGCTTTTGCTCGCCCTGGAAAAACTGCAATGAGTTTCATGATTTAGTGCAGGGGTCGTCAACCTTTCTATGCTTGCGACCCTCTTTTGATTATTTTTTATGGTAAATTTTCCTTACCAACATCGCTATATTTCTATCCAGTATATGAGTGAAACCACTAGGTGGGTGGAGCCACTAATGGCCCATATCAGCTGTATATTTGGAGCATATGGTCACCACTCACCAATTGCTTTCCTTTTACCCATTACATGCGAGGATCCGTCGGTTCTGCCAATTACACCCTACAGATAGTAACCAATGGTTAACCAAGATGCGAAGAAAATGAAGACTAGTAGACTTATTAGGTATAATACTAGTACTCTTTAAGGATAGAGACCATGCTAGGTACTTTTTCAATTCACAAACACTGACAAAAAGGTTACTGCCTAATGTGTTCCTCAAGAAATTAAGCTAACAATATCCGGCGCATACATTTCTTCTCAAAACTATTTACTCAATTTTTCTCTTCCTTAGGTTTTTCTCTTCGCTTCTGTCAAAATTCAAGAATGATCGAATGTAGTCTGGCTTCAACACTGTACATAAAGCATCCCATTATATAAATGAGGATTTCGACTGAAGGTGCTTGATGGAATTTCAATACCAAATTTGAATTGTTTGAAAATATGTCAGTGCAAAATGATTCGTGCACTTGAAATGCGTGAAGATGCCGTAAGGCGTAAGCCGGGTAGCTAATGACAAAACTTGTGTTCTAGTACAAAATTAAAACTTTGTCCAGTTATATAATAATGAAAAACAGCTTTATTTGTAATGCAATATATTATTCATCTATGTAAGTCGTTACAAATGAGAAACAATCGTATTCACACATTTTCCATTAAAACTTTATAAATAAAATAATCCATAAAAAAATCAAAATATTCAATATTATATAATATTATTATTCATATACATAATAACTATTCAGGATATAGGCAGATGTGTTGACAGAATTCAAAAATATTTTTGATCGTTTCTGCATTTTTTGAAATCGCATTTTTTTGAAATCACCACTTGTTTATTGATACTTGATACAATTTATTCTAGAAATATCTTCCAAGTTTATACCACCATTCGTTTTACTGTAGTGAAGTCTAGACGCTTACTAGTGCAGACACTAAACTGAAGTACACATATAAAAATATTAAGTTTATAATAATAATATGCACTCTTAAATACTAAGAGAATACAACAGTATCTATAGAACTATTATCAATTCTAAACAATTGGAAAATGAATAATGCGACCCATCTGTTAGAAAGGTTGTGCACCAGTTAATTTCTGTTAAGTATTTCAGTTAAGTATTTAAATATGAATACACCAAACACATAATACATATACTGTTTATTCCGTCACATGAGAGGCTTGTATTCATCCAAGTTTTTTAGAAGGGTAAAATTGGCATAAACAACTGTAGGAAAAATTTAATGAAAGTAATGTGTAAAAAAAAAACTCCAAAAAAGGATAGCTCCGAATAAGAAAAAATTTCACAGCATGTGAATTTGGTTTGTTTTACGCCAGTGGTCTCCAAGCTCAATAAGGATGGGAGCTACTTTCAGAAATTGAAATTGTCTGGTGAGTTACTTTTGTATATTGTTTTATCGTTGTCTAATATTGTTCAATACATATTATTATTATATTACTTTAATAAAATCGGTCTTCCAATAAAACATAAAGCGTACTTTAATTACGTATTTATACTAAAAACTAGCGAGTTCCCGGTATGCGATACAATGCCACTCAAAGAAAGAAAATGTTCTAATTCTGCTTATTGAATAATTAAAATTAGATACATAATTTTTAATGTCTGGTGCGAACACGAATAAATCAGAAGGTTTTCTAACGCGTGAGTAGGCCACATGCAGCTATCCATGTAAGAAGCATGTTCAAAATTTTCCAAATGTATCCTTCGCGAGCTACCGAAAATGCCACGGTGAGCTACCGGTAGCTCGAGAGCGACCGTTTGGCGATCACTGTTTTACGCTATCCAAGCACTGAGTGATTGAATGAACATTGTGTTAAATATGATTTCTTTTTGAGAAACCTTATCAGGATTTCATAATCTTTTTAGACAATAAAAGAGTGGTATACATTTGTAAAATATTTCTGTTGAAAAGTGTAATAATATAACTTGACTAGTGAAGTTGTCTTTAAATATTTCAATTGAATTTTAGTGGTTACAAATGGTCAGGACCAATTTTTATTATCGGTTCAACTGATGTTGATTTTTCCTTTTAAAAAATATTTTTGAATCCGTCACAAAAACAATCTGTTATTTTCTTAATATTAAATATACAATGTTATATTTTATAACCTAGTCATTAAATCTATAGCTATAGTTTATATATATAAAAATATTCAATAAATTAATTATTCAATATCCGTGGAAAAAAATAGTAAAAAATTTATTCAACCGTCAATATTTGAGAGTTATGTTTATAAGCGACAACACTTATTGATTGTAAATGACAAAATATTACACATAACAGCAATCCAAAATGCGTGTTTTTTAAATTATAATAATCACTTGAGATAATCACCCGAGGTTGACTCGGGGAGAAAAGACACTGACGGTCCAGGTCACAAATCAAATCTTGAATCAATGATTAAAATAAGACCCAGCCGAAAATCTGACCTGCAACTTCTGACTGTTAAATGTTGTTTTTTTTAACTATGCTAATAGGCACGATATTATGGTGTCCCTGCAACATTCATGTCATAAGCTTTAAAATAGTGCTGTACCAATTTGATAAAAAAAAAAAAGAAATGCACATTGCATCGATACCATTTTTAATTAACAGTATTTTTTATGAAAAATTTGATAAATATTTTGGTTCTATAAAATGTATATGTTACAGTGAAACTATATTCTCAGTGAAAATGTATCAAGTAAAAGTCTTCGATGAAACAAAATCAGCAAGTAGTCCCTTTCATAAAAAGAGAACCAAAGAAAAACACAGACTAACATTGGGCTGAAGATAGGACGGTCAAATTTACTATGACATGATGACTAATTTATTTCAATGACAGCTTGGAGAAGAATATATTTTCACTGAGAATACAGTTTCACTGTAACATATACATATATGTATGTACATTACCACTTTTAACCGCTTTCCCGGCGTTCACACGAATACGTGTAAAAAAAAAGTGTTCCAATTTCGGCGCTCACGCAAACACGTGTGAGCATTTTAAAATTGTCATTCGATTTTCGGCGTTCACAAATACGTGTTTCATGTAATTTCACGATTTCTGACATTGTATGAGTCTATTGCATGATATGGTATTATGTATATAAATGTACATATAATATTCTAAGAAAAAAATAATAATTAAAAAAAAATGAAAAAATAGACTTCGAAGGGTAAAAATAAACAATTTTTTTTTTTTAATAAAAATAATACATATTTATATGCTTCAAATTAAAAGAAAATAAAAATAGTTTTTTTTTGGAACCTTTTTGTTAAAATAATTTGCCAGGGAAGTGGTTAAAGTAAGCAATCTGATCAAAATAAACAACAAAGAGAAGTGTTCTGTCTAACCCTATTCACGCGGTAAGATTTGATTTCTATAATTTTTGCGCATGTCTATGATGACTCCATCACGGTGAAAGGGTTAATAATGCAATTTACATTCTCTGCTGTCTGTGGCTTATGACATGTTACAGTTGCATGATTAATGTATATTTTATTGCTTAATTTTGTACACATAATTACAATAATTCTCCTTGAAAACTATTAGTTAAGTTAACAGGTTGTACAACATAGAAAATAAACAATATAACAATAATAAAATATTCTTATATAAAAAAAAAATCATTCGGAATTCGATGTTAAATCAAAAAAAAATATATATTATATAAAATTCAATTTGTCTTTGGATACTGTAGAATACTGACATTAAAAAAATGAATTTCTTTGTCTTCACTTCCCTAACACTTTTCCATAAAAAGCCTTTTGGTCTCTCATAAATAATAATTTAGTATTCTTATGAAATTACTCTATAAATACGCAATACGTACAAAATTTCTTTGGGACACATTCAACACATAAAAAAGATACATTAATATTTAAAAAAAAGGATGAAATATTCAAGTTTAGGAAATTTGTATAAGAAAATAATGTTTATGGGTAGTATAGTTATACCAATGATAATATAATATTTAACATAAGCAACTTTAAGTACTAATTCTATTTATTCTTTTGTTTTCGAGTTCCTTCATACAAATCAGATCAATTATTAGCTAAATGGACCTTATTTGCTCGTTCTTAGACTAATTTAAATATTGCAGGAATAAAGACAGGTTATTACACTTAAAATAACTTAAAATAAAATGAACAAGACAGTATTGATATAATTACAGTTTTCTCTACATTTGGCATTACATACCGTATTTTGTTAATTAAAAGAAGGATATATTTTCTATCTTGATGTCTATGAATTCGGGGGGTGTCTTACAAGCGCCGATAAAAGTGTACGAGCTTTGACGATCCCCGGAAGTACAAAATGGTAAAAAAGGTGTCAGTTTCTAGATAAAAAAAACCCATAGAAAAAAAATAGAACTCTTTTAAGAAATGCTGCATGACTTTTCTCCTTGGTGGCATAGAAGATGATATTTTTTAAAATATGGTTTTAAAGACGTTTTTATTTATGAATTTTCCAAATTAGAGTGCATCTTATAATCATGGAAACACATTTGATCGATTTTGGTTATTTTAGAGAGAAATACTTTCATGCGCAAGTATATTTAAAGCAAAGTCTTATCACTGCAAATTATGGATGATATATTCATTTGAATAACATAAGCCATCTATGGATTTATTAAATATACCATATAGTAGTTATTCTGGCACATTCAAATGTTTGAACCAAGTCAATTTTAACTCTATCAAAAGTGACAATCTTCAATGCATGTTAAAGTGTTGAGAATTTAATTACAAATTGCATACAACTCAACAATAAGCCATCTAGTTATTTGCTCCGACTTAATTTAAGCCAATAGAATTCTCGAATGAAATGGATGAGTTGATGCAGGAAACAAGAATTACTTTGTAAATTATACAGAAAAATCTTATTTGATTTTTACAAAAATTGACTTGGGTTCAAACGATTTTCGGTATGACATCGAGCCTTTCAATAATAATCATTCAACAATATAATATTATCTTTTCACGTACAACAAAATATAATACAATATAGTACATGTATAACTTATATATACAATAATTAAAACACTAAATATGTATTACACGTGTATTTTACACACAAAAAAAAATATATTCATCTGAATATAGATAGCCCCATATGGAATAAAGGTAAATATTTAAAAAAAAAACCAGAATAATCACACTTTTTTGTTTGGGAAGAGGAGGGTTGGATTGGGGGGGTTAAGGCATCAAGTTATAAAACCACTGGAGTACATTTCTTTTCTTATTCTCAATTATTGTCAGACACTGTTGTATTTTGCTGCACGTCTTATTTTTCACACGTATCTTATCACGGTGAATGTTTTCGTTCATATGTATAAAATTAAATTCACATAATTCTGTTATTCAATTAAAAAATATTTATCATTATTTTAAGTTTGCATTTTGGATCGATCAGAATTGTTAAAAGTCGTACACGGTAAACTGCAAAGAAATAGATGGATCCTTAATTGGGTAGTTGGAGAGGTGAAGTCAGCAATACACAAATCTATAAAACAATATTGGCAGGATATTTTTCAATTGACATATCTTTTCTTTTTATTTAGAGTTCAATTTGGCATAACATGTTTGATTAATTATTGAAAATAGTGAACTCGTAGATATGTTGCCAAAATTTGTGGGTTAGTTATTGCTTACAACTCTTACCTACCCAATCGATGGAATTGTGGAAAAGGGAACTAACTACAATTTTACATATCTTACATACAATATGGGCAAGAGTTTTAGATCTTTGTATATATCGCTATATAGAAGGTAAAATTAATTCTTTGCATACAATGACACATGTTGTAAGTTTAACTTGCAGAATGAGAACTGTAACTTTCTGAAGATACTTAAACAACTCAAAATAATTGTTTTATCAATTACGTTTTTCATTTTCCTCCAAAAATATAATTCAAATACAGATATGTATATTTTGCAACATAATCCAGCAGTAAAAATTATTTATGATTGTTCAACAAAGACAAAGTAAATTTAATCCTACATAAATATATATACTTATATATAAAAAGTGTTAGGGAAGGTTATAAGCAATAAAAAAATATATATACATTTAAAACATGATTTTGAGGCAATTCTTTAATTGTGATTCCACCCTGAATCAATACTTTCTAGAATTGCAGTTGGTCCCCTTTACCACAAAAATCTAGCATGTACATCTTAGTCAAAATGACTGTTTATTGACATTTGATGAAACTTTTTCAGTTGACCAATTTAATCATGTAAAGTATTTGTCCTGAGTAGGATTAATTTAATGTGGCTTTACATTTCGGTACCAATGCCGATGATATGGTACAACTTTTTTATGACAGGAAAAGCTTGATGAGTCAAAAATAACTTTTAGAAGATATTTTCGTTTCAATAAACTTTGAACATACTCTTAGTGCTCGTTTGTAAGACTTGGCTGTCCGTTCCTGTGATGAAAAGATTAGATTCTAAGTCACATCTTATTTTGATTTCATTATATGTTTTATTTCTCTGGTAAAAAAAAAATAGAGAATAACTTAAAATAGATTCAAATGTCATTCTACAGACCTAACGAAATACCATATTAAAATAATTGAAATTCTTCACCAATATAAATAAAAATATATTAATACTTACATAAAAAAATACTACAAAATAACGTTTTTAAAATAAAACCAGTCAAAATACTTAAAAATTAAAGTCATAAAATTTGCCTCTTTGTAACTTTGGCTCTTGTTCAAAAGCAGAAAAGGAAAAGGTATCAACTTAATATAATTATTTTAAAATTTCTTTGGGTTACGGTTCCAATCAAATACTTTTCTCTTTCCTTACAATAAATAATAAATACAGTGTGATCTCAGTATTTCTTTTCATATATTGAATACATTCATAAAATCTATGGAGCATATACCAACTTTTGGCTTTCTAACCACTCGTAGGGAAATGTACTTTGTTGTAATTAACAAGATCCTATTGTAACAACTCTTTTTCAAATTGTAAACAGATCGCTCAACTACTAATTCAAAAACATAACAAAAAAAGTATGTATTGATAGCAAACAATGAGAGATAATCATAATTCCTTACTTGTCATTAATAATTATTTCACAACTGAAATACCGAGAATCCACTGTATATTTTTTATATTGCAAGTACCTACATAAAATTATGTTTCAATTTTCTTTGGGTCCAAATCAATGGTGATCACTTTCAATATCATCACAAACACAAATGTCGTACAAAATATATCACTTGGGCATATTATTACTCGTCTTCCATCAACAGTATGGTCCAAAGTGTCATATTATCAGAATCGGGTCATTTTCTGATTTCTCCTGTCAAGTTACAAACAATCGGCCAAGTTAAGCCTTATATCAAACCATATTCATGCAGTTAAAACTATTTAAACTGAAGATGCTTGATGAAACCACAAAATCACTAGGAATGGTTTAAATTTACTACGTTATTAAGGATTTAAAAAAAAATTAGCACCCTGAGATATGAGACTATCAACCGGATTCTAGCTTTCGGTAAATGAGGATATGGATGTCTAGTTTTGCAATAAATCTCCAATAAATAAATCTATCGAACTGAACAAGCTCCAATCGAAACATTCTCAAGTGCCTTAGTGATATATGCTATGAATGGTATTATTATCAGATCATTGGGGATCGTACGACGTGACGATCGCCTACAATCTGTATCAAAACAAGGCGGTATTGCCGAAATCGAAACGCGACAAAGGTCACGCAACCGATCCGCTTTTACTTATACCGCCGGAGTTTTCTACGGCTTCCGAAACGCTGGCATTACTATTATTGGCAACATTGCTAGCGTTGTCTTTCGAACGCTTGGTCATGGACGCGGCGATCTCTTCGAACGTGACTTTCTTCTTCGATGACAAAATCGACAGATCGTTCTTCTTTGACAAACCGTCGCCGCCGCCTAGTGGAAAATCACCGCGCAGAAAACGTAAGTTTGCCACACGTATCCTGGGCATTTCTCTAGGGGGCGCCACAGTGGAAAGTTTCAGGACGTCCGTTTCTTGCGGGTCATTTTTACATTTTTCCGTATCTAATTTTCCAGTAATTTCATTCAACGAGCTCAGATCTTCGCATGGGACATTCAAACTGTTATCTTTCGATGCGATTACCGTATGACTCTTCAGCTGATCTTCAATATTTAATTCAACATTATTTGATTCTTTTACTGAACTGCCATCTTCAGGGTCTTCCCTATCACCTATTTTTGTCTTGTGAACGTTTTTATCATCTGCTACGTCTTCATCACTCAATACCTCGCATTCGTCACTAGCGTTGTGCGGTCGTTCTTCGTAACCCTCATTCGCAATACGATCTCTCAGATTCATTATCTCGCCATAGTCATAATTGTCCCTGACGTCATTTTCGTTGTCGTAATCTTCATTATCCAGATCGAGATCTTCATCATCCTCGTTGTCCATTTTGATGGAACCGAACGGCAGAGTGAGCTGATCACCTACGGAAGCGAGGTGCACGCTCAGGGTCTGCGGGGTGACGTTGAGAATCTCCGCAGCCTTGAAGAGTGATATGTCTTTGCGACGCAAGCGCATCAGGATTTCTGAAGGTCCCTGTTCGTTCCAGAAGTCTCGAACCCTGCTTGGGAGAACAGAAAATATATAGCATGAGAAATTGTTTGTCAACCAAACTTTTTTATTTTTATCATTGTCAGCTATCAGTGTAGAATATAAAAACAGGAAAATTAGCAGAATATTTAAATGAGATGTAGTTTTAATTCAGTCTTCCAGTTCACCTTTCAATGAAGAGAAGAACGGTGTTAGAAAAGTACTAGGAGGTCAGTAAACACTTTTTTATACTTAGTTTTCAGTATTTGACAAGGTAGATAGAAAGAGATGAACGTATCAAAAATAGGTCATTGAGTACAATTGATTAGAATGATGACAAATCTGTTATTATCTGCATTATCTTTGAACGTTGGAATGACGAAACCTCAGCTGGAGCAACGTAGATAATGGACCATAATCATGCTCAAAACTTGTACAATGGTGAAACCATTACACGTCCATCAAAAAATATACAATCTAGGAGAAGTTTGCAAATGTTTTTGATAAATTAATAAGACATGCTCATATTCTATATTACCTGTGAGGCCTGTTGATGCAGCCAAAGCAGTCTCTGTACCTTCCATAGAGGGTACCGTAAGATACCCCTAGCATCTCGGCAGCTTGCTTCATCTCCAGCTCTTTACAAAACACCGCCTCCATAACCTGGTATAATAAAGAAGATGTTATGGCAAATATTTACAATGCTTTAATTTTGTTTACATTCTAGTAGTAGCATTTTTGGTACAATATAAATTGACACATACAAAATTGCTATTAAAACAATTACATAAATAAAACTGACATTCTCAATGAAATGAAATCACAATGTGCATTTTACAAAAGACTAAGGGGCTTACCCTTTTAACATAGTCTTCCGCCCAAAACTGCGGCCGTCTCCCTCTGAGGAGATAGTCCTGAAGTTTAACCACGTCGCTGAACTGCTGGATGATCTGCTGCTGATTTTGCTGGCGACTAGGCAACAGCTGCGCCTTGTGAAGTTGCTCCAGGTCCGACGCAAACTGCTTTGACATGCTCGCTTTTGCAGTGAGAGGATTTACAGGAGCTCCGTCAGCCGATTCACTGGAAGGCGTTTCCTCCGCAATCGTATCTGCAATGCAACACAATATTACTTGTAATAAAATAGAGTGCCTGTATTTGGTAGATGTATATTAGAAGAAAATAATGTATTACCTTTATTTTTCTCTTCTTCCACCGCTACGTCATTTGGTGGATCAATTTTCTCAGCAACTATTACCGGATGATCAGCCGCTTCAATCTCTTCCTCCTCCATAGTAGTGTCCAAAAACTGTGATATATCACGGCCATCTAAAGAAGCCTCGGAATATTCCGAAGACAGCTCTTCGGTGACATTTGACTAAAGAAAAATTATATTAATTATTAATTTTTTCTCTGGATACATCCAACAAATTTAAATATTATATTCACTCACACACAATTGTTCCGCAAAAATTATTTAAGCATTTCTGTGTCAAAAGAGTTTCACTATAATTTTGGACTCAAATTAAAAATAAAAGTGGCAATGGAATGGACTTGGGCTTGGATCAAATGTGACGCAATACAACAACCAAAACAAAATACCGAACAGACCGGGACCAATGTTTAAAACCGGGACAATCCCGGCTAAACCAGAACATATGGTAAGCCTACAAATAGGTAACAAACAAGACAAGAGAATACTAAAAAACTTTTGTGCCTCCTCAATGTTAAGAAACTCTACACAAACCAAAAGTGACTTAAAATAATTCTACATTCAGCTGACAAGTGAATCCATTTAAAAGCCAGAGTTGATAGAATCAATTGTGAAGGTGTTTAATGTATACCTGGTCATTTTTCATGGAAGCTTCTGAAGGTTGGACACTGTTTGTGGATTCCAAATTTGAACTGAAAAACAATGAATTTCACAATCAAACTGAATCATAAAATAATAACAGGCAACACTGTATGAGGGGCTTATTGACAGCGGAAAAGTAAAAATATTTCAATAGATATCTCTAAATAATTACTTAATCAAAATAGACAAATTATTTGAAAAGAGGCTTATTGTTAATGTAATATATATTTCAGGTTTTATCATATCAATAGAACTATCATAATAAACTGTCAAATTATCAAATGAATCTCAAAAAGGGTATACTTTTCAACACTTCCTCACACTTTTTTTTTTCATTCAAGTCTCTATTCTAAAACCAATCAAATAGGATTCATTTTAACCTGTCATCCTTTTTGACATCGATGATTCTACTCTTTCGTAAGATATTTGGCATAGGCGATACCATCTTGACTCTCTTCGGGCTTAGTGCACCGATAATCGGCTCTCTGAAAAAATTACAAAAAGAAGGTGAATTCTGTGGCAAGAGTAATGGAGAACATGTCAAGCAGTGGAATGAACAAACGGAGTTTACCACACAGAAGATCTCATGAATTAATTCAATTCCTATACATATCTGTGCATTGGCACTACTGGTTAATACTTAACTAATCCAAGACTTCTCATAATTTAACCAGTTTACTCCCAAGAGTTTGCCAGATATCACTGTAATATTAAACAGTAGTAAATACATTTTTTTTTAATAAAAGAAACTTGAGAACTTACTCGAGGAGCGGCAGCCGCGGTTCAAGTGGTGGTCTACCTCTTTTTCTTTTAATCGGTTCAATTTGCAGCGTTGGTAGAGGACGAGGCGTCATTGACGTAACGCCAGAAGATCCTGAAATAGAAATATGATAGTTAATAAATGAATAATATTCGGAATAGTCAATATCGAGTATTATCACAAATAAAGTCAGATAGGAAGATGAGATTGGCAAGAATGGTTATTAGCCATCAGTTTTATACCCTTGTTCTATATGAATCCAATTTCATATAAATTGAGAAATCAATCAACTTTACTCTAAAATGAAAAAAGCCCTGTTTTTTATAAAGGGATAAAGCTAACATACATCTTTTCTAATAGTAGACAGCGGCTAATATTTTTATAGTATTAGTTATAGACTTGGAATCAAAATTACTGTATTTTACAAAGTATGTAAATTTTACACTTACCATTAAGTATTCCAAAAGGATTCCCGGCTGTCTCCGACACTACAGGCCTTGTATTCGTCCAGTTATTATTAAGTGGGCCGATCTGAGTGGAGGGGGCTGTCTGCCCAGCTGGACCACATTCAACATTGCTTGACTTGTCTCTCCAAGATATATCTGCTAGTCCCTTCACCCGAAGATCTTCAGCAGTTTTCAGCAGCACTGCCAACTCAGTCTGATAACGAATTGTATGTAAATTTAGAGAATAAAAATAAAAATTGGAATACATTCATGAATAAACCCTATCCCTATAAAATATCACTTTTGTAACCAGAGGGTTCGGTATGGTAATACTGCTTGAATTTCAAAAAAACTCTCTGCGTATGTTTTTATAGAAGTATCATAAGCACATGGATATTTTTATAACCAATTACAGATTTTCTGTATTTGTAAACATGAATATATTCATACTATGCGATCAGAGCTTTTATAAAAGGCAATAAATAAATATAATAATCATTATCGCCTGTGCATATTGTATGCATCAGCGGCACAATTATTTTGGAGAAATTTATCAAGCGTATGAAGAAACATTCTCGTTTATATTAGGCAAGAAACTTCCTGGCCATTCACTTGCTCCACTCAAAATTATGTACACAATCCCAGATCACTTTTTATCCGGTATCCCAAATTTCGATTCCCAGTTTCTGTTCTTCGATATTTTTGCCAAGTAATATTTTCAAACTGGACGATGCCTCAACTAACCGTAACTAACTTTATGAGTCATTAAAGCCAGTCTCATAATAAGAATGACATTCATATAAGTATTAACAAGAAATATGATTGTCTAAGTCACTCACATGACGCACGCTGACTTCTCCGGTGTACATAAAAGTCAAAATGTATTTGAGATGTTTCAATTCTACGCCGTCAAGCAAGAAAGCCGGTTCTCCCAGCGAGGCGTCATGGCTGGCAAGCAACGTACACAGCAGAGCTGAACACGACGCTAAGACGGCTCGGTGCGCTCGGACTGCAGATCCACAGCACCAAAGCGTCACATCGCAGAAGCTATCTGAAATGCATTATATTCAATATGGTAAATAGATTCAATTCATGAGTCCATCAAACATTGTTATTGTTACAAGCTTGCTTTCCTGCAATGAATGCGTGAAATTGCTTATAAAATACGCAAGCAATTGCCTAATTCAAGAAGTGGTTTCACCATATGCAACATTCACCGAACGTATTCAAGTACTAATATTATTTATTTATTTATTTAATAAAATACAAATCATGGCATTACAGCTGACGCCAATGCGCCATGCATTTGACAAATTTAAATACATTTATTTATATATATATACATATTTACATACCTGTAAATACATAATAAAAATCACAAATTAATTAAAAACAAGATGAAAACATTGTAGTCATAAGAACAGAGAGGAAAAATTAATAAAATCACATTAGAAATTTTCAAACCAGTCAACCGAGTGAGTTCCGACAAAATCAACATAATACATAAAAAACAGTACTCGTCTGAACTCACTCACGTCCATGTGAAATATGTCAACATACGAAACAATTTCGTTAAAAATCACTAAAGCTTTTCCCAGTGGCATCCCCATTGGCAGACTGGTTCTACTCATTGGAAGAACAAACAACTCATGTTCACGATTCCTCAAACAATTATCAGGGACATTCAATGTAACATTCTCAAGAATGGTGGAATTCTCATTTTGGCCTTGGATAAGTTGAAAGAAATATTTGGCCAGGTATTGGTATCTTTGAGTATTCAAACTATTGAACGTGAGCATGCCTAAGAGAAAATCGGTTGGATAAAGCCATGGGTAGTAGCCGTATGTCCTCAAATAGAGAATTCTCCAAAACTTCTTCTGAACCCTCTCCACCATAAGAATTATATTCCATTATACGAGACAATATTTGAATAGAGTTCAATTTGACACCAGTATCTATGCTAACCTTTCTCAAGTAGCGTTGAGAAGGTGCTCTGTATGTTTGCGTTGTGGAACTTCCAACGCAGACAGTACTGATGCGGCAGCATGGTGTCACTCTCCCCCATCGCATTGAATCTATGCTGGCGCAGGTCACGCTGCACTCAACATCTCAGAAACGGACGGGGCCAGACTGTCTGTCCGACCCGGCTCCTCTGAAAACAATCATTGAGTAGTATTAGAAATCTTCATCGTCATTCACTATTTCTAGGTAACCGGGTACAAATTTTATTATGACCGAGTAGCTTGGCTTCAAATCAATTATTCATGAATATGATAATTTTCATGCAGTTAACCCTTTTACAACCAGACTTTTTTGAAGGGATTAGCCAACTTAGCCAAGCAGTTTTTACCGGTTTTTATGTTTTGCAAAAAGAAAAACAGATTAGAGATCTTAATTGTTTTATTTGTAACTATTTTCCCTAAAATTTGTAACATAATACCATAAAGTATTTTTTTTCTTTTTTAAGAAGTGAGAAAAACCTGAAAACCTGGGTTTGATCACATGAAGCAAAAAATCATTGCATGGTCATTTGATGATTTTTCACTCCTCGGTTATATAGAAGGGTAAAACAAATGGATAATTCTTAAAACTCATGGTTAAAATGCTCAAGGTGAAGACTCTTAAGTGAAGAAAGGGTAAATTCATGTTGATTGATTATGGATGAAGAAGCTTATTTGTATTTTGGATGCATGGGAAAATGTTTAGTTGAACATGGTTCCGAGGGTTCCATGACAAAACAGAACATGACAAAACAGAATATGAACCTAACCTAACCTAAATATTCTGAAAAGTCATGTTCTGTTTTGTTCGGTTACCGGTTCCGAGATGGTGAGTAATTTTAGTGCCCTAAAGTTTGCCTCAAAGTTATTTGTAATTTAGTAAAGTGGCTCATTGACAATCAATGTAATTCCAATATTTACTAATAATGACTTTTCTGCATTTAAAATTTTCATTTTAGACAATTGTGCTCTACAAAGCTCTAGGCAGCATTAAATAAACAAGTTGGTGAACAACCTTAAAAAGATAAAAATTAAGTTAAAGGTATGAAACAATATTTATAATTTAAATACATACCAACATATAGGGAATAAAGGTGTTTATATTGTCAAACAACAGCAGTTCTAAAACTGAACCGTTTTTATCATTTATTTATTTAGTATAAAAGTGAAAATAAAGATAATTTATTCCAATTGCGTATACAATTTAGTAAATATTACTATCAAATCATACATAATGGAAACTATTTGAATATTTTAAATTTAATGTGGCCACCCTAATGTTGAAAACGTGTATACTATGTTTTTATTTTGAAATAAAGTTAAGTACCGAAAAGTATAACTTTGTACATTTTTTTATGGCTATTTTTATTAAAAGGTTTGTTTTAAAATAAAGAAGCAATATTACATCCAGATGGTTGTATATAAACAGTTTTCCAAATAATAAACCAAGTGTCAAAAAATAAATAAACATTTTTAATAGGAATAATTAATATCATTTGTGCAATAAGTTCTTACAAAGAAAGGTATCATGACAAATTTATCGGAATCTGACTCACCTTTAAAACTCAAAATGCATACGAGACGTCAATGTAGACATTTTCAAAAATCTGACACTTCTACATTCTGTAATCCAGGAAATAATACAATAATATTCTTAACATCACTGCATCACTTATGAGTGTTGAAAATTTTACATTTCCTGTTTCAAATAACAAAAAATCGTCACAGACTTACAAAGATAGACACAAGCCGTCAATTAAGAAAACTGCTATTAAAATTAACTCAAATGTCTACTCAAAAGACCGTTTTGTAAATATTTTTTGTAATTATGACATTAAACAACACATAAACAGTAGAAAAAGAACTTTAAATCGCCTTGATTTGTTTAATATTCACCAAAAATCGATAGGCAGGTTTCGAGCAAGAGCCGTAATTGTAAATTGGTGTTTTTTTATTATTTTTTTCATAAAAAAAATGTAATAAAAACAAGACATAAATTTTTGTAGTACAGAATACGGTGCCGCGCGCGCTCTCACAGCGAAATGTCAAAAGACTCAAAGCTACTAACGGAACGTAGTAGAGATGGGGACAAAATAAACGTGAATATATTTTTTTTATAATTAAATATCATCATCATCATCAAAAGCAATATTTATTTATTTCAATATCTGCTTCCCGATGAAGAGCATACGACCACCGCGCAGGGCTTGCAAGATTGTCACCCGCCAACCTCATCGCTTCCTTACATTCTATGGATGGTCATCAACGGCCTTCAACGGTGACGGAATCCATCCGGTTGATAGAGAAACAGGTAGGATACAGGCTGCCCTAGGGCATCTGCAGCACATTCCAACTTTAAATTTTCATTTTTACATCAACATATGCAAAATCAATAACTGTCAATTCTTGCCAAACATGCATAATATTAAAAAAAAAATTAAAATACGTTTTTTCATACTCATTTGACAATTTGAACAATTATTCTGGACCGGCTTCTTTCATGGCATGTATTAAAAAATCAAAAACCCTCACACCATGCAGGTGATAAATGACTTCCAACCAGTACTTGTAAGTTTTTCACGGAATAAAAAAATATTTTTCCCTTTACAGTTGGATATCCCTTATGCATTAATATTCACTAAAAATTTCAATTTAAATTTGAAAATAATACTCTCATATAAATTAGAGCTGAAAATTTGATAGAAAATTAATTATGTTGGAATATGTAATGGTCAACTGCAAAATGTGTGTGCGTGATTTTGATTTTATATTATTATTATATAATTATTAGTATTCTAGGGAAAACTGATTGAAGATGCAAACAAGTAACATCATTTTAAAGTTGAACTCTGTATAATATGACAATTAATAAATCTAATATCCAACAATTTTAGTCTACTACTAGTTTTCATACGCACTTAACTGCTCGAGTCTTAATTTCTGATATAAAATAAATTTGATTTTCCAATCTTGCCCACCACTATCATTTTGTAGCTTGCCGTTCAATTATTTTTAATTCTCGCTCTAAACACTGCCGTAATTCGATTTGTAATTAAATTAGTTACTATTGCATTTTAAATAAGTATTAAGGAATACAGTCGTCAAAAGAATAATAAGGAGCTGTCGAAATAAAATAAGTTAGATGCACGTAGCGGTTTCGTTCATAAAATATATTATCCAGAACTGTTAAGAGTATTTTTTTACACATTATATGCAGAATGAATTACTTCACAATCGTTTTCTAAGTCATTTAATCAACTTGATCAAAAGTAATGTCCTGATAATAAGTATAAAATGTGTATGTAGGATCGCCATTTTCACTTCATTGTGGTTGCCGAAAATAAATTGTATTTTATTACTGCAAATGAAAAAATGATCATTATCTTCACACAAGAAAATCTATTATTTTTTTATTTTTAATATCTGCAAAAAATCATTTAAATAATGTAAAAACTATAGAATTTGTTAAGAAATAAAGAATATTCAACTATTTATTCATATATATTCGAGAAAACAATGTGCTCATTTCGAAAATATTAGTTCTTTCTTATTATTTCAAGTATTTATAGCTTCGAATGAACTTCAAAAGAAAGTTCGGAAGTGTTCAGTAGCGTAGATTACATTTCCAGATAGAGCGCGCTGAAGAGGGTATCTATAATAGCATAAGTATTGTAAACATTTTACTATGCTCGTTCGCGGAATTTTAAATAATTATTTAAATGGTAATTTTTTATTGAATTAACAATAATGAAGAATTATTGAAGAAATAAAGCCGAATATTTTTTAAAATTGATTATAGTGATTATGCTGTACCGCTATCGATAATTAGAGTATCAAACTTTCGAGGTTCCTCGAAAGAACTGGTTGTAAGTCACACAGTTTACGGGTTCGGCAAAAATAAGTTGATTTTTTTACAGTTACACACAATCGAGCACAAATATATTGAAAAAATCATACACAACTTGCTTTACAATAATTATTTCTTGGTTGACTAAGTACATCTAGTCCGTAAGTACAAAGCCAGCGTGTGACCGATGAGTATCATTAACTCTACAGTTGGGAATTGTGACTAAAACCTATTTCAGGAGCAAACAAAATAAGATAATAATTTGTGTTATTAAACATGGTATCATCTCTTCCTTTACTGTATTTATTTCAACGGCTAAATTAACTTTCGCTGTAAAATGCCTAAGCAAATGCTCAGTTAGCATTTGAAAAGAAAACTAAATTAAATTAACAATAATTACAACAACAAAAAAACGGGCAAACTTATAATGAAACCCACAAAATTTTATTCTCTTAAACTTTTTAAAACCAAATCCGTCTAATCCGGTAAATACGTTTTCGAATCTCAACAGATCATAACGCGTTGCCCCATAACAATGGTTGATAAAAGCAGCGATGTACTAAAATATTAATTTTATAATAAATTGCCATATGAGATCAAATAAAATACCACTTCACTGGAAAATAATATATTTTTTGAGCATGATCAATGAATTACTGGGATCGAATATCAGAAACACAATATGCATCAGTGGCATCAGCATATTATGCTGTCTGATGCAAGCCCTACAATGAAAATATAGTTTATTTATAATTGTAAAAATTGAAAATCAAAGTAATCGATTTTTTAATTTTCATTTAACATTGTAAGATGAAAGCAAAACACGAACCCTAAATTTCAATGACGCCACTGGTTTGTATGTATTTATTATTGTAGAATGATTACAATAAATACGTCTAAAATAAGGTTCATGGAGCAATATCACCCCTACTGGCCATGCAATCATGCATATATTATTTTATGGGAAGGAAGCCATTGGCAGTACAGCCAGTCCTAGTGGATCATACCCTCTCCGAAAAGGTACATTGGGATAACATACGGTCGTTATAAATTATTAGCATTCTTTCTTCAATGGTGTTGAAGCTGTCAATATTGTGTGGAATTATAATATTGCATTTGTAAACTTAAAACAAACATTCGGTGCTTATTCCGCATTTTTAATGCGATGCGATGTCACTTGGACAACTGAGACAACTGAGATATATAATGCTAAACGAAACCTGTTGTGATCTTGCTTCATGAAATTTGGAATAAGCTTGAAAATATTCCGTCTCATGGGTAAACCCAGTAGTAGTCGCTTTTAGTAATGTAAAATAAGTCAATATAAAATTGAACTACCACAAAGTTACCGCCGAATTCATCGAAAGTATTAAAATAAGTCATACTGATAGTTAAAATTGATATTACATTTTTTTGTACTACGTCCACATATTTTATGTAAAGATCAGGACCGGTTTCGATTACCGCGAGCATTTTCAATTAAGTAGTGTGTAATTTTATATCGATTTATTTTATGAAAAAAACATTCAATTTGTTTTAAAAAATGAGTTAGCTGTTTTTGATTATTCCGTTTGATATGTTTATATATTAAATTATTATTATGCTCTTACAAAAACAATTAAGTGACCGGTATACCTAATATTTAATTAACTTTAGGACCACCAGTAAGTGGCCTGTTAGAAACTAATTAGATTTAATTTGATGATCCATGCTGTAATAATATGTAACATTTGAGAAGGCATAAGCTAGTAAAAAAACATTTACTCAAGCCGACCGAATTTGACATCTGCGTTATTTTCCTCCAAGATTTCAGCCATATGCATCTTTCGTGCCATTATCGTTTAATGATTATCTATCAATTTATTATCAATTCAAAAATATATATTGTTTCGCTTGAATCTTGACCGGTAGGTACTCAAACTGCACCAATTACGTTATCAAATAAATAAAAAATAGTGATTCGACATTAGCATTATTCACCTAAAAGTAGTTTATAAACGCACTTTTTATAAATAATGCAAGTATAATAATTATTGATTCAATAAATAATATTACGAGGCGGAAATCAAAAAAGATCGCAGAAAGTTCCATAAAAAGTTATACGATTGTTACAAAATGTCTGTAAACGGCCCTTCCTCAAATATTATATTTCTATTCTTATCTAGCTGAAATAAAAAAGCTACAGCGATGACGTTGCAAGAATTAAAATAAACTAAAATTTTTAGATTATTGATTTTGGTGTGCGAGTCAAAAAACAGCGTTGCCAGATCGCAAGCAAAAAACTTTGAAATGATACGCGGCAACTTGCAACGAGCGTAATTTTTTAATGCTATGTCCAGATGAGGCGATATACAATCATGTTTCGCATTTTTTATATTAATAATAATAAAGAAAATAATGTCGCAAGAGTGGCGGTAATATTGGGTACATGTATCTGCAAAATTTTGAAAGCTTTTAAAATTTAGCTTTAAAAAAAATATGAATTTGAAATTCATAAATAGAATTTTTAATTACCCTTTTTTAAAACACAAATTCAAAGCAAGTGGTCAATGCTCTTGTGCATTCTTCCACAGGTTTTAATTGATTTATGTATTTGGCACGAACGTCTGTGTTGTATTCTATGTGCATTCCCTCTTACGTATCTAATTCCAAAAAACGAATTACCCATTTTTTTCCAGTAATTATCCTTTCCAAAAAGAAAAGTTAAGCGAACGAAAAGCAATCAGTTCTCATACACATCACTCTGGCTAAATTTTGAATTGCACCTGCAAACTGGAAATATAATTTATATGATTAATTCAAAGTAAATTAAAAGGTTTTAATTTATACAACTGTAATGTTTTATCAGAATTAACTTTTATATATTTATATTTTCCAGCTTGCATTTGAATAAGCCTCCAAACTGGAAATATAATTTATATGATTAATTCAAAGTAAATAAAACAAAGTTTCTGTTAAAAATTTAAAAAAGGTTTTTAATTTATTTAAATATAATGTCTTCCGACAAAATGTTGACTACTTCTAAAAAGTGATAAATGATTTTTTATGAGAATTTACTTTTATATATTTGACACAATTATGTCTTTTCTAAGTTAAATTCTTATATAAATGATTATCAATCCCGAATGTTTGATGAAAAAGACACGCAATGTTTCTCAGAAAGATATTGCGCCGACTTGTACTTCGCTCTATTTCATAGACGACGGTTGGCGGGGAGGTGGGGTGTTTCAAAAAACGTCATATTTACGGCGGTTTAAAGTCGTTGCTTATGAAATTTCGAGCTGCGCTATTGGTCGAAGGGAATGCCTGTCATATTTTTTGTATTTGGAATTTTCCAAATGGATGGATGACCTCCCTCGGGCTTACTGAAATGGAACAGTCCGAAAATTTTGGAAAGCTGAAAAAAGTGGAATCTTCCATATTTTAAATAAGTCTGAATATTCAATCATGTATACATATTATTGATTTTTTCTTGAGCTACTTTTAAGTTGACTAATTATAAAATTTTCTAGAGCTAGGAAACACTTATTTGATTTCTTACTGAATTGAAAAGTGTTTGAATGCAGATTTGACACATGCATATGCCTATTTGTATGTACACTATCTGGATATCTAATACCGACCCATTCTTAAGTCATGTGGTAATGATATAATTGCTTCAATCTTTACCACACCGCAACTTTTTGTCAATAGAGACTGAAGAGTTTGTTAAAAAGTCCTTTGAATAAATGTTTTTTTTTTATTTCATGACATATAATAGATGTTATTCCTAGTATGTAATTTACTAATAAGGAAACAGTGTCATGAAGCACAGATTTCACGAGAATTGATATTTTCATTGAGGATATATTTAATAAAATCAGTTAGCAGTAGCGTAACTACTATTTTCAAAGCCACTGAATCCTAAGAAACTGTTTAAAAGGCGATGTTTTCTTAAAATGTTTACGTCATAAAAATAAGTTTACTTATGGAGCTATGGAGGGTATCATGCATTCCAATCCTGTTAGTTACACCATCGGGAGTAACCAAAGAAAAGATGTGTGGGTTTTATACAAAAAGAAAATGCCAGGCAAATGATGTTTTTGAGACACATCCTTTCAAATTTCAAAAGCATACACATATGAGAATATCATGTTATCTACGGTGGTAAACATTTATTCTCTTCAAAAAAATATTCAAGCAATAAATATTTTTTACTCAGACTGGATATCGCATTAATTCTGTAATTTTACGATTTAAAAAATCAAAATTGAGGCCCATAGCAGTTGCTCCATTTTGTCCCACCCTTCAATAAGCTCCGATAAACACATTTATTCTATTTCGCTAAAATAGGCATAAAATGGCTAGCCCTGAAATATTTACGAGAGTGAGTAAATTGAACTCGTATCATATAAGTCCATAATAAAAATATTGTACATGAAACAAGCCATCGTACATTGTTATTGTTAGCTTTATTCGACGCTTCCACTCACTGCGTATGTTTGCTGGTATATTATTATAATTATATTATGAGAAAGGAAATCATCTTGTTATTAAAAGAAATAATTATTTCAGTAGATTATTAAGCCGTCATGTAGTAACCATTTTTTCAAATTTTACTAAAAATGAAATAATTTTTCAAATCTTGAGAATCCGAGTGGACGAAGAATTACTTTGTATTTTTTTCATCATGAGGGGAAAATCACTTGCTCAAGCTCCATTATTTATGAAATAAATTGCTAAAAAAAACTTTATCATTAAAGAAGTTTTCAAATATTCCGCCAATTTTTATTTGCTCAAGAGCAAGACTACATTATATCAGTTTCCGGTTTCTGTAATGAAAAAAAAGATTGAATTCAATGCCAGGTTTTAAAATTAAAATTCTTGTCTAGTTATTTTTTATCGGTAATCTGTTAATTTATAATATTGTTTTTCTTATAATTTTATAAGAAGTTTTTATTTTAAATAGTTAATCAACTCAGGCAACCCTGACAAAAACTGTCAAAACAACACGGTTGATGTGTCAAAAAAAATAACACTAGAATTAGGGATTTTAATATATATGTACTTGAATCTATCTATCATTCGAAAGTCGGCAATGGTGAGTTTATATTCAAATATTTGAATTTTTATTATTTATGACTAATACAGAGATCTTAATCGAGTATTATCCAATGACAGCAGATTTTTTTTTTATACTACCACTTCAACTTTGTGCAACTACACATACAGTTTTTAAATTATTCTTTTTAGGATTTGAAATCATTTTCTGAAGATGGATTCAATGCTAAGGACTGGATCAATAATGCTTACAGAATGTCAAATAAAAGTGATCCGAAAGAGGTAACCAAATTGTGATTAAGTTCTGTATAATATGTATGTTTAAAATTTTTATTTGTCAACAACAGTCTGGGACCAATGTCGCCAAACATAACAATTTAGGATACCTTAATAAATCTAAAAATATTCAGCAATTAACCTGCTGTGCTATTTTTCGTAGAAAACATCAATGTAGCAGGACCTACCATCGATGCTATGTATAATAATTTTAAATGCTCTTCAAACTTATTATGAAGCAATTTGTGAATTCATTTGCTTTTTTACAGGTTTTTGTTGGGAACACTCTTTCGACATTACAATTGTATATGCAACAGTTGAATCATGCTCTTGAAGAAACTACTGCCCAGGTGAGGAAACTATAATTTCCATACTTATCATCAGGAAGCTGCCTTATTTTACCACTTTGTATAACACTAGACACTATAAAAAAAATCTCAATACTGTCAAAATGTAAAAAATATGTTTTTTTGTTTTATCAACACTGCATTTTGGTGAGTACAATTGAACTCGATATGGGATGAGCAGAGATAGCAATTATTCTTTTGATTCATTATTGTGTTTAGTAAGATAGTAATTTTTGTTGATGTTTCAAAATTTAGGTTGTTTCTGGACTTCCCAGATTATGCCGTGAAGCTAGCTCAACCGAATCAGGAGCTCGCGGCCTTCGGGCCCGAGCAGAAGCCTTACAAACTGCCTTAGGTGCTGCACATCAAGCGGCAGGCCATCCACTCTTAGCCCTGCAGAGAACTGACCGTCTCAAGAGCAGACTCGAGGTTATCATTCATTAGATTTTTTTAATTTCCACACTGGCAATACCAGAACAAAATTTACATTAATAAAATGGGTGAATCGAATTCATAAAACATCAATATAACATGACCATATACCTGGTAAATTTTTTCTAGTCTGCAAGGCAAGGGTTACGAGAAGCTGATAAATGGGCGGCTCTTGCTGGCAAACTGGAAGCCGCCTTGGAGTCAACAGAGCCTATTGATCTTCCAAACTTAACTAAACTTATTGAAGACATGAATGAGTGTTTGGAGGTAAGTTATTCATCATGTTTTAAACCAGCTTTATATTTCAAACCATGTTCAGTTTTGTCTTGTTGTTTCCGAAAGACTATCGAGATGGAAACCAGTTGGGCGTTGACCACTAATCAGAATAATTTGTCGCACAGCTGCACAAGGCTAAAATTATATACCATACATACAACACAATACTCCATAACCGCAACATAGTGAGATTTTACCATTTTTCAGGTGCTATCTGGCGCATCAGATCATGAAGATAAGAGAATGCAACTGGAGGGATTGAAAAATCGACTTGAGGCTGTCTTGAGCCCAGCAGTTGTCGAGGCATTTACTGGACATCATACTGGTTAAAAAACATTTTATCTATTACCATATCCGGGCCGATATTGCTTAGCTAATGAGCACTTTCAACCGCAAGGAAGACTGGTCCTAATGTATAATTATAATATACTAGTGTCACATGGTCCATGACTTCATTGAAAAATAGTTAAATTATTTTTTTAAAGATACAATACTAATGCATTCAATTCACAAACATCTTTTACGAGGAAAATTTTTGTGTCATGTGTGAAAAAACATTTCATGGCACTGATATACAATACTGTCATGCGAATTATGGTTAACTGTCAACAATATAAAATTCTAAACCACATAATTTTAAATAAATTCAGTAACAAAAATAATTTTCTTATGTGATCAATTCAAGGAGAAATGACATCACAAACTCCCATGTCCATGGTCTCAAATTGGCTTGAACCCAGACCCCACTAGGCCACCATGGCTGATATTGTTGATGGGAACAACAAAGATGGGAATCACGAGAATACAAATCTTTTCTTTCATGATGAAAACATAACCTTTAATATTCCATTTGATTAAAATTCCAGACAAATGCCGCCTCCTGTGGTCTGCTTTCTCAGCCATGGGGCGCACGAGTGCTTTAGTTGCGTATCGTCTCCGCTGTGAAGCGCAGTCCCTCCGAAGTGACATGCCGAATATAAATGCTGTAGGAACGCAAGGTACAAAAGCATCAGTCGCCAGAGACCTGCACGCATTACTTCTAAGACATGCGGAAGAACAGGTAAATTATATATATTAAAATAATTGATATATCTAATCTATTGAATTGGTCATATCATTCGAAAATTACAATTCCTACATTTGATTTTTTCCGGCAGCTTTATATAAACATTAACAAAATAAGCCTACATGTTACATCACTAGGTAAAAAGAAAATAGATTGTATCTGGTATCAGTGCAGAAAAGTCATGGCTTTAAATATTCAAGTCATAATAAAAATAATAAAACATTTTTAGTACTTTTCCACATAAAATTAATTGGATCAGGACCGGTTTAACTGATGGCGAGCATTATCAACTGATAAGAAATACAACGAACCAGTTATATTTATACAAAGTTTAAGTAATAATTACAAGGTATGACAAACAATTAATATTATAACTAAGCGAATAAATGGAAGCAAAATGTAAGAAAAATAGATTATAATTAAAATGTTGAAGACCGAATGATTCAAAAAACAGTTTCTTATATCCAACATTTCAAGAATTGATTTGCAACAAATTTGCAAAAACATTTTAGAATAAATCTTGTAATACCATAATTTGATACTGTTTGATTATTTATTACACAGTTATTATTATGTTAGCGGGTGTCGGGCTAAAATATGACCAAATATATTTCCAGCTGGAATGGTCTCCGCTGGCATGTCCCGGAGAAGAGACAATGCCCTGGCTTCTTAGACTGCAGGCTTCGGTGTTGATCGGTGCTCTGCAAACCGATCAAAGGATATCTGCAGATAGTCCCTCTAGTGATTTAGACGGTCTGGCCGATTTGCTTGCGGCGTGCGATCATTTCTCGGCCACCATGTCAACTATCGTCCAAAGGGAACAAGGGAAAAGAGGTAATATGGTTATTTCAATTTTTTTCAGAACTAATGGTAAATTTACCTTAAACCTTTAAACGCCAAGCCAATTCCATGGATTTTTGCTGTACCATTTTCAATCATCGATTTTTCCATGAAAATGCCACTTAACTTACCCGGAAAATAATTTTATACTCAAGTTATTATTGATTTACATAGAAAAGTGAAATAAATATATGAAAAGTACAAGATTTAAAAAACGACTCTAGGGCTGCCAATAACAATTAATATTATATATATATTTTCTATAGTAAAGCAAATTATATGGGTAGCACAAATTGCATCTAGGGCTGCCACAAAAAAATAAAGTAATTTATGAATAAATTAGAATTATTTTGTTATGATTGGAAAGTTTTTTTTTTTTAAATAAACTATATTTTTTAAATAGCATAAAATGCTATGTGTTATCTACTCGCACTTACTGATATTTAGTTATTCTCGTCTCAATCTGATGCGCTCTATCAATCGAGCGATCATTGCGATAATAAGGTGCCATCCCTAGTGACGTCTGTTAGCCCAACTTCAAATACAAATAAAACTGTTCAACATATGGATCACACACAACCATCACATTGCCTCCAAAAGGTGTCTTTGCATAATAATGCATTTATAAATATTTAATTTATTCATTAATAAGCTCGTAGTCGCGTTTGCATGCCTGCACGCCGTGGCGTCTGAACGGTTAAGTAAAGATCCTTATTACTGTAGACTACATATTTAGGATTAGCCAGCAAACTTAATTCAGTCTGTATCGCAGGATTTGAATTAATTTTTTGATCCTATTAGGTTAACAAATGCACCATTGGTTTTGAGTGACATTTGAATTGGATGAGCTATATGCTATAGATCAGTGGTTCTCATGTGTGGCCACCAGAGAATTTTGCTGCGGCCACCTAGAGCTTCATAATAAGATTGGTAAATAAAAAATAGTGTTTTTTAAAAGCTCTGCATATATTGTGCATCAAGAAGTATCAGTTAACAAAACTGTTATTCAATGCATGGAAGATGAATAATTAACAGTGAAAAAAGATTAAATGCAACAGAAACTCCACCCTACTTGCATTTCCCTCTGACTAGTGGCATTCCAGCATCATATTCAACTGTCGGTTGCTATTCATACCATCTTCTAGGCGAAACTGAACAATGCTGTCATAGATAGCTATAGCTTTTGAGAACAAACATGGCTTAGTAAAAATATTACTTTATGGATACATTTTTTATTCTAGGCACTGTGAGTGACGATGAGTTAAGAGAATTGGGCCGTGCAATTTATTCCCCAGTACGAGAAGACTTTGCTACACTCGGACGAATGTTGGCGGAGGCAATGGCTGAAGATATCGGACCTGTGCCTGCAGTTGAGGTACCAATATAATATATAAATATAAAATCTTACCTTTATAACAATATGTTTTATCATAAAATGGAGGAAGTGTCTTTAACCCGTGGAGTGCTAGCGTCACATAAGCTGAGATGCCTAATTTTGGTGCGTTGCAAATTAGTATTAAAAAATAAGTAGAGTTAACAGTGTAAACTACTATTTTTTTTATGCAAATATGTATGCATTATTTGATCTCATAGTCTCCATGGGTGTATTTAACACAGAAAATGATAAATTAATGTTTGAAATCTTAGTTGTTGAATATTCGTAAATCGGTTCGGCACGGAAGAGGTTAAAAATTACACCATAATTAAACCTATTATATAAGATTGAAGCAAAATACACAAATATTGTATATTATTGATTTATTTATTGGTTATTTGGTAGTGTATTGATGTAGCAAAAAAAATGTTGACTTGTATTAGATAGTGTTCAACTGAGTGGAGCAGACTTTTTGGTTCTATAAACTGTATTGTATATACTTTAGAGTGGCACTACTGAGGCAGGTACGACACTTCAATTGAGAACCGCACGGGGGGCTCGAGCTCTGACCGCAAGGCTTGCGCAGGGTAAAGCGTTGCTCCGAGGATCATCACAACGACATCTGATCTATGCATCGCAGGTCAGATATTATATTCTTTTCGTATTGAAACATAACAATTCCTCAATCAACAAAAATGTTTTTAAAGTCATGAGATATTATGAGTTGCATAAAAAAAAAAATTAAACCCATCGAAAAGTGTATGGATGGAAAGGATAGGACAAACACAGGACTAGTGGTTAGATAATCTCTTTTGCTACGTTCCTTTTTTAGGATCGAATGGGTGTAAGAGGAAATTTTCGGACAACACAGACATCCATGTCTCTAAATAGAAATCTATGCTTAATATATATTTGGTTTTACTCTTATAATTTTTACATACGTAATAATATGTTATTGATTGAATTGACATTTACTTGCTAGAACTTCATTATAACACGGTGAAATAAATGGCAATGTGTTTTTGTAAACTAAACTAAAATACATTACTATTTTTTTCACCGTGACATAATATATTGTCTTTTATGCCATGCTCTCTTGAATAAATATTATGTTTTGTTATATATTGTGTACTATCTTTATTATATTTGTCAAATACATGGCGCATTGGCGTCAGCTGTAATGCCATGTATTATATTTTTTCCCAATAAACAATAATTCAATTGGGAAATAAACTTACTAGACTGGGATTCAAACCTGAGCGCTCTGCAACAAAAGCTAATGATGTTTACACGCAATTGAGTACCCAACATCAACCCCTGAGAAGTATCCAATGGTTCCTTGATATAAAACTGACTCTTGAAGATTGTGTACTATTTTTCAGTGGCTCATTGAAGAGTTGTGCTCCGGATGGGGTAATGTCGCTGACTTGCCTTCTTGTTTATCACTATTAAAAGTGGTCGGCCATCTGCAATCGCTTGCCGTCAGCGCTGCCCAGATTCTGGAAGCCAAGAATGAAGGTAATGTTCTAAAATATTTAATGCCCATGTTATTTTGTTTTAAAATTGCTGCACGAAAGGTGTCAAAACTCATGATTAGATTTATTGTGGACTTCTAAATTAACTGAAGTGTGTCACATGTTTCAGAAAAATCAATATTTAGTGTAATCATACAATAAAACCATAAAATGTGGAAATAAAGAAAACAATTCTTTCTTTAGATCAAGTGGTCTTTTGAAATTATGAATGAAAACTAGGGTATCTAAAAACGTATTTTAATAAATCTTCGATAATATCCATTTTACTTTCAATTGAATCTTCTGGTCGGTGAGATTAATTCTTAACCTCAAGGTTAAAAAAAACATTCGTCACCACAATCACCCACGTGCAAAATAAATGTACTTATCTTTATCTTTCAGAGGATGAAGCGACTATTCAAAAATGGACTTCAATACCGTCCCGTTAAAAGACTGGCAAACTTTATTGTCTGCTGATCAGCCAACAACGGGAGGTACTGTTGCAAGTCAAGTAGCGGAGAGTCTCGCTTCAGCTCCTGAGAAATTAGCATCTAAACTGAGGAACACAGCTTTAAAACTAGTTCTATCACCGATCGCCACACATTTGGGTAAAAAAAACACTCTGTTTTCTTAAACAATGTACAATTTCAATATTTATCAGAGATCTTGCTATCATCTATTGAGGTTACTTTTCCTTATAAACCATATGATAAATTTTTGTATTCCTTTTTGCTTATTGAATATTTTGAGCATTGACATTAACCATTTGGCTCACTTGATTAATTATAATTAGTGTATTCTTAAATCTGTTATTAAACCTGTCTTTCTTTTAGATGGAGTTGAAGATCTCCGCACTTGGTCTGGTAACGAACAGTATGCAGTCGATCTTCCCGACTTTAGTCTATCGCCACAGGAATACGTTACCCAGGTAATTAAAGATTAAACCTTTCCAAGATGCTGCTTTTTTTTTGAACAAGAAGACATTACAAAATAACAAAGTATGCCATTTGCAAGGAAGCTCAATGTTTATGAATGGAAAGGAAAAATACAGAAAGTCTTCATTTAATCCTTCTATGACAGTATATATTTCTTTGAGAAATGAACACATTATAAAATTATTCTGCCTTTGTTTTATCAATTGCAAAAGTGAATCATTGGTACTGTTTTAAATTATCTTGGATTGTTAATTCAAGACATGATTGGGTTGGCTTATTTATTAAGTATTTTAGAACCCCAAATTTTCGCAATTAATGTTAGAGCATGTCATACCATTATAACAATTTTTAAAGATGGTGGTGTTGCCATAACAATACTTCGTATTTTAAATAGACTTTCGATTTAATTAATTCTAATAATTAAATCATTTCACCTTCCATATCATAAACATTACGTTTCTTTCCACCGTTCCCACTACTATTTCTGTTGAAATAAACATCATTTTATTTTGTTTGACAGGTCGGACAGTATTTGCTCACTCTCCCTCAACATTTGGAGCCGTTATTGGACAGGGGCGAATTCTCACCAACAGATGACGATCCTGCTTATCATTTCCTCAATCAGGTCAGTCAAAAGATAGACTATGAATAATCATAAAAGTTTGAACCGTGTCCATATTCTTTCCCTGTTGTTTTAAGAGTTACTCATTTGCTTCAATTGAAAAATGTATTTATGAAACTGCCTGCTTCCTTAAATCCTTGATCCTTGTCCGCTGACATGGGAAAAAAAGAAATCTTGCTAGGCTGTATTAGGTAAGGAATTGACATGTACAAAAAACTCTACCTTCTTGTTTTTTATTTTCAGGTTTGCGACTCTGCATGTGAAATGTTTGCAGCCAAGATTGATTCCATCAAAAAACTAGATAGTTTAGGTGTTAGAAAGTGCACTGTCGACATAGGTTGGTAATAGTATTTTCTTGCATGTTTAATAGAAAAATCATTCAAGAAAGCTTTTTTATTTATTACAGATATTATCAATCACTTACACGATTTTCTAAGTGCAATTTAGATTCTAAAGCATCAGTGAATATATTTTTGTAATTTTCATTTTGTATCACAAAAATCACCATATATATTTTTGTAACATAAACAAAATTATCAGTCTTGAATATTTTTGTGTTCAGTCAATAGATATTTGTTGTCAAAATAAAATATAGCTCAAACCTAATTCTAACTTTTGATCAAATATTTTTAACATATACCACTATTTACAATTCATAATGTGTCTGTGTAAATATTTAAATGACCATCACTGTCTCCATCTATATATTCTATATTATAAAAGTGTTGCATCCAAATTCACTTTTAAATATCATTCATATTAATTAAGTGTTAATTTAATGTTTCCACAGCATATTTGACATCAATATTGGAAGATCTCGGTGCTAAATCTTCTGGACTGGAGCTCCTCACTGACGCTTTACGCAAGAAACAAGTATCGCCGTTGGAAACTTAAACATTACCAAAGTGTAATAAAAAATACATTCCTGGTTTTGTCGGGTTGTTTGTATCAAAAAAATATATATCATGTATAATAGATAAATATTGAAATAATATATAAATACACACATATTTTTCTTTGCTTTTTTATTTACTCCTTAAATTATAATAATGTGTTTTTTTTTAATTCTATACTCAAAAAAGCAGGGCTGTGGAGTCGGGAGTTGTGGAGTCGGGAGTTGTGGAGTCAGGGCTTTTTGGCCAGAGTCGGAGTCGTCGCGGCGATTTGGCCGGATTCGTACTCGGAGTCGGAAATTTTGAAAAGTTTGAACTTTTTATTTGTGCATATAATATGTCAAATTTGGCTATTGGCCGGATTGGTAGGGTTGATATTTAAATGAATACACATCAATAGGAAAATTAGGCAAAAAAAAGTGACAATATTAAACATTTTTTAGTCGGAGTCGTGTTTTTGGTCAATGTCGGAGTCGTGGTTTTGGTAAATGCCAGCGACTCCAGAGTCGGAATCGAACTCCACAGCCCTGCAAAAAAGTGAGCTTTTTTTTTACCAGATTATTAAATACTTATTTCACAGATTTAAAAATGTTTGCGAAAGACCGTAGGGCAGTGGTCTCCAAACTCAATAGGGATGTGAGCTTCTTTCAAAAAATGAACTTGTCTGATGAGCTACTTACATATAAATGAGGGCTTTAGAAGCAAAGTTAGCTTTCTAACAAGAAATTTTGGAGAAAAATCTATTTTAATGGCGTAAAGTTCAATGCAGAATTTTAATTTCCCCTATATATTATATATAATAGAGTATTAAAAACATAATATTTATTATAAAATCCAGTCATTATTTTACATTTTTTAAAATATTTAAATTATAAATGTTGATAATGCTGCATTTGCTTAAAACGAATGATAAATTAATAATTAATATTAATTAATATAGTAGTTGTTGTGTAGTTCGCGAGCGACCTTTTGGCAATCACTGCCGTAGGGCAATGTGATATTTCATTATTCGTATGGTGACCAAGCGTAACAGTCGGTTGGTTCAGGATAATAATAATAGTAATAATAATTATATGGAAACCAATAATGATTGAAATAATAATTGTTGGTCACTTTTGTTTTATATACTGGAGGAGACGGTGTCGCAGGCGGTATTGGACATTCTGTCCAGCTCTCTGCACACTCCAATATGGCCATCTCGGTAGTCGGGACAATTTCTTGACAGTCAATCGGTAGCGGTGATGTTACTGAATGTTCTTCAGGGCTATTTGTGCATGCCGGAATCTCAGTTGTAAGTTGGTCCCTCAAGCAATCATCAGTGACTAGACATGGACCTTCTGATTTATTAGAGATCTGGTCTTCTTCAGTGGGATACTCCGGCCCTTCAGAAGTAGTAAGATATAAAATTGTAGTGATATCGTTTGTTGATATTTCTTTCTTGACTGTATTAATGTCATCGTATTTTAAAGTTGATATTGGCATTTTTGTTTCAGTTACAATATCATTTAATTCAATAGAATATCCTACAGTGGTTGTGTCTTCATTGTTGTTATCGGTAAATTCTAATGTTTCAGATGATTGTGTATTACTGACGGATGATAAAACAGCTATTGATGGTGTAGAATAATGGTCTTTCACAATGTCTGTTTCTTTACCTGATTGTTCAGTAGATGTATAAAAATTAATGGCCTCAGTTGTAATCTCAAAACTATTACTCGATTCTATATTGTCTTGTTTTGATTTGACATTATGTAACATCGTTGTCATATCAAGACTACTTTTAGAAGATGTTTCGATATCTTGTTGCCCACCGTATGTTGTAATTTCGTTTTCAACCTTGATTGGAATTGAATTATCCAATTCTGTTGTCAGTTTTTCATCAAAATGTTCATAGTTATGTGTCTGTGTCAAAATACCATTTGAATATTCAGGGATTGAATTTTTTGTTGTCATTTTCTGATTGTTGTAGTTCAATGTTGTTGTTTCTTCTGTAATACAAGGTTCCTCTTCATCATCATCTTCAATCGTCATTTTTGGAGTATCAGTGGACGTTGTTTTCTGAATACTTTCATTATTTTTATCAGTGCTGCTAAAATCACTGCCAGTGTCATTTAAATTTGGATAAATTACAGTGCTGTTATTTATATTCTCATTATCATTAGCGGGATCGTCAGTCGTTTCTTCTTCCTCAATATCATCATATACATCTGTTGTTTCAACTTCTTCGGCATCATTCAAATTTGGATAAAATACAGTGCTGTTATTTATATTCTCATTATCATTACTGGGATTGTCAGTGATTTCTTCTTCCTCAATATCATCATACACATCTGTTGTTTCATCTTCTTCGGCGTCATTAAAATTTGGATAAAATACAGTGCTGTTATTTATATTCTCATTATCATTAGCGGATTCGTCAGTAGTTTCTTCTTCCTCAATATCATCATACACATCTGTTGTTTCATCTTCTTCGGCGTCATTAAAATTTGGATAACAAACAGTGCTGTTATTTATATTCTCATTATCATTACTGGGATTGTCAGTGATTTCTTCTTCCTCAATATCATCATACACATCTGTTGTTTCATCTTCTTCGGCGTCATTAAAATTTGGATAAAATACAGTACTGTTATTTATATTCTCATTAACATTAGTGGGATCGTCAGTCGTTTCTTCTTCCTCAATATCATCATACACATCTGATTTTTCATCTTCTTCGGCGTCATTAAAATTTGGATAAAATACAGTGCTCTTATTTATATTATCATTGTCATAAGTGGGCTTGTCTGTAGTTTTGTCTTCCTCAATATCATCATACACATCTGTTGTTTCATCATCTTCAGTATCATTAAAATTTGGATAAAATACAGTGCTGTTATTTGTATTCTCATTGTCATAAGTGGGACTATCAGTAGTTTTGTCTTCCTCAATATCATCATACACATCTGTTGTTTCATCTTCTTCAGTGTCATTAAAATGTGGATACAATACAGTGCTGTTATCTATATTCCCATCATCATAAGTTGGGTTTTCTGTAGTTTCTTCTTCCTCGATATCATCATAGACATCTGCTGTTTCATCTTCTTTGGTGTCATTAAAATTTTGATAATATACCGTGCTGTTATCTGTATTCTCATTGAAATAAGTGGGATTTTCAGTAGTTTTCTCTTCCTCAATATCATCATACAAATCTTCTGTTTCATCTTCTTCAGTGTCATTAAAATGTGGATAATATACTGTGCTGTTATTAATATTATCATTGTCATAAGTGGGATTGTCTGTAGTTTTGTCTTCCTCAATATCATCATGCACATCTGCGGTTTCATCATCTTCGGTATCATTAAAATTTGGATAAAATACAGTGCTCTTATTTATATTCTCACTGTCATAAGTGGGATTATCAGTAGTTTTGTCTTCCTCAATATCATCATACACGTCTGTTGTTTCAACTTCTTCAGTGTCATTAAAATGTCGATAAAATACAGTGCTCTTATTTATATTATCATTGTCATAAGTGGGATTGTCTGTAGTTTTGTCTTCCTCAATATCATCATAAACATCTGCGGTTTCAACATCTTCAGTATCATTAAAATTTTGATAAAATACATTGCTGGTATTTATATTCTCATCATCATAAGTTGGGTTTTCTGTAGTTTCTTCTTCCTCGATATCATCATACACATCTGCTGTTTCATCTTCTATGGTGTTATTAGAATTTGGATAATAAACTGCGCTGTTATCTGTATTCTCAGAATTATAAGTGGGATCGTCAGTAGTTTCTTCTTCCTCATCCAATTCTGTTGTCAGTTTTTCATCAAAATGTTCATAGTTATGTGTCTGTGTCAAAATACCATTTGAATATTCAGGGATTGAATTTTTTGTTGTCATTTTCTGATTGTTGTAGTTCAATGTTGCTGTTTCTTCTGTAATGCAAGGTTCCTCTTCATCATCATCTTCAATCGTCGTTTTTGGAGTATCAGTGGTCGTTGTTTTCTCAATACTTTCATTATTTTTATCAGTACTGCTAAAATCACTGCCAGTGTCATTTAAATTTGGATAAATTACAGTGCTGTTATTTATATTCTCATTTTCACTAGCGGGATCGTCAGTCGTTTCTTCTTCCTCATTATCATCATACACATCTGTTGTTCCATCTTCTTCAGTATCATTCAAATTTGGATAAAATACAGTGCTCTTATTTATATTCTCATTGTCATAAGTGGGACTATCAGTAGTTTTGTCTTCCTCAATATCATCATACACATCTGTTGTTTCATCTTCTTCAGTGTCATTAAAATGTGGATACAATACAGTGCTGTTATCTATATTCCCATCATCATAAGTTGGGTTTTCTGTAGTTTCTTCTTCCTCGATATCATCATAGACATCTGCTGTTTCATCTTCTTTGGTGTCATTAAAATTTTGATAATATACCGTGCTGTTATCTGTATTCTCATTGTCATAAGTGGGATTTTCAGTAGTTTTCTCTTCCTCAATATCATCATACAAATCTTCTGTTTCATCTTCTTCAGTGTCATTAAAATGTGGATAATATACTGTGCTGTTATTAATATTATCATTGTCATAAGTGGGATTGTCTGTAGTTTTGTCTTCCTCAATATCATCATGCACATCTGCGGATTCATCATCTTCAGTATCATTAAAATTTGGATAAAATACAGTGCTCTTATTTATATTCTCATTGTCATAAGTGGGATTATTAGTAGTTTTGTTTTCCTCAATATCATCATACACATCTGCGGTTTCATCTTCTTCGGTGTCATTAAATTGTGGATAAAATACAGTGCTGTTATTTATGTTCCCATCATCATAAGTTGGGTTTTCTGTAGTTTCTTCTTCCTCTATATCATCATAGACATCTGCTGTTTCATCTTCTTTGGTGTCATTAAAATTTGGATAATATACCGTGCTGTTATCTGTATTCTCACTGTCATAAGTGGGCTTGTCTGTAGTTTTGTCTTCCTCAATATCATCATGCACATCTGCGGTTTCAACATCTTCAGTATCATTAAAATTTGGATAAAATACAGTGCTCTTATTTATATTCTCATTGTCATAAGTGGGATTAGCAGTAATTTTGTTTTCCTCAATATCATCATACACATCTGTTGTTTTATTTTTTTCAGTGTCACTAAAATTTGAATAAAATACAGTGCTGTTATCTATATTCTCATCGTCATAAGTTGGGTTTTCTGTAGTTTCGTCTTCCTCAATATCATCATACAAATCTTTTGTTTCATCTTCTTTGGTATCATTAAAATTTGGATAATATACCGTGCTGTTATCTGTATTCTCAATATCATAAGTGGGATCATCAGTCGTTTCTTCTTCCTCAATATCATCATACACATCTGTTGTTCCATCTTCTTCGGTATCATTGAAATTTGGATAAAATACATTGCTGTGATCTAGATTCTCATAATCATAAGTGGGATTGTGGGTTGCTTCATTATCTTTGATATCGTCATATATATCTGTTGTTTTTTCTGTGACACCTGATTCAGTATAATTTTCAACAGTTATATCTGATAAATTTTCATCAGGAAAAGTAGTAGGATAAAAAACCGTGTGATTGTCATCATTGATTATTGTGGTCGGCCTCTTTTCCGTTTCATATTCTTCAGGCAATTTTGATAGGACCTCGGCTATAGCAGTAGCTCGGTCTATTTTGTTGAATGTTGAATTGGTGGTGGTGATGACTTCAGGAATTTTCTCGGCACTGTCTTCATTTTCTATCTGTCTTACACGTCTTGAATAAATTATGTCAGAAGTTTTTTGTGTGTTTACTATCATCAACTGGAAATAAAAAGAATTTTATCATTTGCAATGTCAATATATAATTTTACTTTTAAAAATTTATATATATGGATGTTTCACGTTAATCTGTTAAATGTGGAGAGCTGATTGCTGTTAAAGTCATAGTGGGAAAATACAGCATTACATATTTCGAAGATTCATCAGAATACCTGCCAATCTTTGCGAGATGGCAACACCTTCTAAATCAGATCTTTTCTATATTCAAATTCGTTTACTATAAATTCAACACATTCCATAAAATACATTGCATAATGCAGCAGTACAATTTTAAAATTTCATTGTCACTTGCCAATTGGAGTGATGGCTTCAATACGGATAAGAAAAGCTGGTCTATTTGAGTTAAAAGAAAATAATATCTACCTCCAACAATACTGTGATGAAAAGTATCTTCAGTGACATTTTAATTTACATATTTGCCATTAGCTTCCAGTTACTTAAGACTATACCTCCTTCAGTAGAATACTTTCTTGATTGATCAGTGAGGCTCAAATCTGCAAATAAGGACATGTTTGAAGCATCAATTTATTTTTCATGTTAAAAAGTTTGAACGATGATTATTAATCAATTTCTTAATAAACAATATACACACCCTGACCATGTCTCATGCAAATACTCGATGGCGATTTTACTTTTTTATTTACCCCTTTTTTAATACTCCACCGAGTAAATAAAAAAGGTTTAAAGATGAATAGTCTAGAATTTTTAGAAATAAATAAAACTCTTAATAAAAAAGATATATTATTAAATAATATTCTTAACAGGACAGGATGCTCGCCTTTGTTAACATTGTTCCCCATCGGTAGAGTAATCACCCAACCTAACTGATTGATTGCAGCTCATTAGTTTATAGTTTACAGTAAAAGTCCGTTAATTCGAAATTCAAGGGACCAGATTTCCCAAAAAAATTCGAATTACGAATTACGGATCAGTATGAAAATTGTATTTTCGCGGCAATTGTCGACGGCTTGAAATATTTTTTCGATTTTATGGACCAAATAAATTCAAATTACGCAATCACTAAAAAAAAGAAATTTTCGCGGGAATTGTCGACGGCTTTTAACATCGCGGCCATTTTTTCGATTTTTTTATGGATCAAAAAATCGAATTACGATTTACGCGGTATAATTTCGTAGAAAGCCTGGAACATCGCGGCATTTTTCGATTTTTATAGACCAAAAAAATCGAGATACGAATTACGCGAACACTAAAAAAATGAATTTTTGCGGGCATTTTTCGATTTTTATGGACAGGCATTTCATAAGAATAAAAAACATTTAACATATTTGATTTTTAGTCACTTATATTTAAGGTATTCGCCAAAATAGAATAACGTTTAGATTAATTATTTGTAGTAAAGGTACATAATATTTAACTTGCACCAATGTTATAAATGCTCAATTCGATTTTGACATACGATACTTCACTTTATATAGATGTCTCACTTACACAAATGGTTTACATAAGCTTTACTCTTCAAAACAATGTGTCGACTAACTTTTAACCTATAAACTCACGAAATTATCAAAATTTCGAATTACAAGAAAATCGTATGTACATTTTGGCGAAAACATTACGAATTACGAATTAAGCGATATTTCGAATTAACGGTACATTTTAATGAAAAGTCAATATTGGGACGAGAAAATTATGAAAATTTCGAATTACGAATTATCGTTGTTCGAATTAACGGACTTTTACTGTATTAGTTTGTAATGTTTAACGTCATTAGAAATATATTTGTTTGCTTTGTTTCGATTCTATAACCCTCTTGCGTCCCTTAAAAAGGAAAAATCCCAATATAATTGATTTGCACCTTATTAGTATCATGCATATGTTATTGCATTGTTTTGATTCTATCACCCCCTTCCTTGTTTTCTTTAGAAGGAAAAAAAACCCGTAATCCATTTTGTAATTTCATAATTTAAAATGTTAAAATGTTAGAATTTATCTTGCTTCATTACTTAAGCAAACTTTGCGATAGTAAGTCTGAAGATGCCTTTGAAAGAGGCGAAACACGTGTCACAGATAGTTACACAATACGTGGAATAATCAAAGTTATTTTAAATTTTATATTAGTGTGATCAAATTATCAAAATCATATACATATACCTGATTGTTTTGATAATCTCCAAAAACTTCAGAAGAACTTATATATTGCACAGGTCCCAACACTATTTTAAACACAACGGCGTTTTCATTAATGTTATTGAAAAGAAAAAAAATTGAGACAAAATAAAATATGCTTATAGGCTCAAATTCAATTTCGACTAAAACGAGGCCGTTTACTTCAGCATATTTATAAAATCTGAAATAATGGGCAATTGTAAAAACGCAGTGGTGTAGACAGTAAAATTTATGTTTTTTTTTATTGATATAACAAAGCCAATGTTAACTTTGTGATGACACCAAATACAAGTTGATTCATTTTTATTTGTGTTAATTTGAGTGATATTTCACATCTCAAGAGTATTTTCATTTTGACTGAATCTTTTTAAAAATGGATTACCACTATTAAAGCGGCGAATGAATAGAAAAAACTAACACATCCAACTGCGATTCCTATTTAGAATAACTGAAATATTTCTAAAAAGAACAAAACATGTTTAGTTTTGTTTCTAGCTGGTATAATAAAGTTAGATTGTTATGATCATATCGTCAGTGGAAGGTTTTAAGTCAAAATATCTTGTTTTAACATAATCGACTTTTTCTAAAGTCATAAATTGAAACCTTTCTATATTAAGACATGAACCTTTAATTATTGTACAATTTATTGTTATTGTATTCAGTTTTTTACGAAAAGGAGCTTGTTTTTTCAGTCAATACAGCGTGTTAGCATCTATCATTCTGTATTCATACTGTGAAGCCTTCTGCCAGTATACTGACGATATGTAAATATATAATATGTTATCTATGAAATATACTCACTAATAGTTTAATCTGACATAGACATTATTGTACAATAAAAAAAAAAGTGTGCCAGTTCCTAAGGGTTTAAATGCTACTTTTGGATTAAAAGTGTGTACCTCCTCTGATCTTTTGGATGCCTGATCGTGATGTAGAGTGGAAATAATTTCCGTGTATTTAATATTGTTGATACAACGAAAAGCTTACTCGCACTCGGTTTGATAAAAATTATGATTGTTATCATATACGTGCTTGGCTTTTCACGTATTTTTTTGCAACCTACTAGGTATCATATTACTTGTATATTAATATCAAAATCAGAGCTGGTGCTCTTCTAAAATGTGGATTTATTTGTTGATAAAATGACTTACTAAGCACTGATTTACCATTTTTGTTTTATCAAAATGGGAGAAAAAGATTGAAACATCATTTTCACTATGCTGTTAATTCATATTTTAGTAACAAAACACAGTCCACTAAAAAGAATAAATAACATATTTTACAAGGTAAAAAAATAGAAATGTATTTTAGTCCTACGTAGATAGCTAGTCTGGCTTATGCCATCATCAGAACTATCTTTACACGAATTATTTGTTCTAACACGATTCCCAAAACATCAATGACCCAACATGTCGGTCCCTGTGGTCTAGTGGCAAGAGCTTTGTCCTAGCAATCGGGGGGCCCGGGTTCAATCCCCGGCAAGGTTAGATTTTTTCAATTGAAAAAAAAAAAGATCTTGGGCTGGGTGTTATGTTATTTATCGTTGATTTTGTGCACAACTGATACATTATTTACCATCGAGTTAATCTCGTGTGACTTTCACAACTCAGAATATTTGGCGCATTGGCGCAAGCTGTAATGCCAAATATTTTTTCTTAAACAAAAAAAAAAAAAAAAATAAACATTCTCATGACAGCCATAATCATCCAAGTGTGCATGGGTAGGTTAGTTCTCACTGATCTCAGTCTGCCTCAGAACTGTGTGAGAGACACGTGTTTGGAGCATCAATATCATAGGTAAAATGGGCATAGACAAAAAATAAGCAATAGTAAGTCAATAGCTAAGAAGCAAGCGCTGTTCCCGTATATAATTCAGTTGCGATGAATAGCATTATTTTTCCTAATACACAATATGAATAATATTGTGTAGTTTACTTATTGGGTCTACCATTTTTTAAATGATTTTCTATACCACAATGTTGTTCTTTTTTCCAAAAAAGACATTTTTAAATTCAGGGATACAATCTTCAAAATAATTATGTAGTGTAAAAAAAGTTGATAAAATACTTTTTCTGTTTCTGTTTATATATGTTACAGTGAAACTGTATTCTCAGTGAAAATATATTCTTCTCCAAGCTGTCTCGACTGCTGAACTGATCGTGACCAGTGAAATCATGTTGTCATACAGATCTATTACTTGAAACATTTTCACTGAGAATACAGCTTCACTGTAACATCTACACATTGTTTCAATGTAGAACTATGATTTATTAAGGCAGCACATAAAATTACACTTGACACTTAAATCTTTGAAATATGCCTTTATTATGAATAGAAGATATGCTTTTTCTTTCAAATGTCAAGTGTGTTTATTAAGCAATTTAAAGACCCAATGTGATGTGATGTTTTCGAGTTTAAATTTTTTTTATCCTAATGTAGATATATAATTTCACTTTCAATTTACTGAAAATAATTAATAAACCCATTGAACTTGACCAGGTAATCAGTAATGCATAGTCACAAGTATGTTTGTTGATTCATGTAAATGGCGTGTATAAATGAAAAAAATCTGTAATATTTTCAGTTCCATTTAATGCTTTTTTATTGTATTTTTTTTTCATATTTTACAAAAACTTTATCGGATCTTACAGCTGTCCTACAGATTTGTAAAAAAACTTCTTACAACAATAAAATTTATTATTATCGTCCAACAAAAACGTTTACAAATTAATTACATTTTGAAATAGTTTTTTAAACAAACACAACAGGAAATAAAATTGTAGGTACAATAAAAAAATCTATCACTCTTTCTAAGATTGGTTTATTTTAGTTTTTACAAGATGAATGTGTTTATGTCAATGTTACGTTCCATGTATCCAAACCAATTTTCACACATCGTTGACTTCTTCAAATCGACGGACTGAGAATGAAACTCAGGCGAATGACATTTCAAAAGATTTATTTCACATATCTGCTAGAAGCTTTTCACTCAATAATCAAACAATCACGACCCCAATATAGCAAACCCGGCATGTTAAACATGATTGATAATACGGACTAAATGCACTTGACTCGTTCATCACACAACATAATTTAACAGGAAGCGAAAGTATTAACTGCACATAAGTGAATATTCTGTACCAAGTATTTTCAAACACCATTTAAATATCAATATTATTACTGTACCTTTAAAGGTATAAATTACAGTAAGCAACAATGTACATAAATCCAATAATACTGTAAAAAAAATGAACTAGTAAAATTAATAATTTTATCGATTGGTTTTACTATAAAATTAAAAACAACTTTGATTATTCCACGTATTGTGTTACTAATTGTGACACGGGTTTTGATCATATATTGATATTGTTAGCAAAAATAAAAATTTTGTTGACTGAGTACAACTTTTAAGATTGCTATAATTTTCTGAAATCCCCAATGTGCAAGACTCTCAGAGCGATTGAACAGTGCAAACTTTGATTTGTCATCAAAAAATCGTTATCATAATTTTGATGTTTTCGGGATGAAATAACATTTAAAATTGTATTTCAATAACCTTGCAAGTTATGAGAGTTGCAATTAAGATTGTTGATTTAGCATGACGAGGAAATTTTAAAAAACTTAGAAAGATCATAAAATAAAATGATATATCTTGAATGTGATAAAATAGGACAATTAGGAGTATTTTTTCATTTCATTACAATAGAAAAGAAGCGAAATGAAAATATTCAACAACAATAGTATCATGATCCTTTAAAGAAAAAAGGCTGTTATTTGCGAGAATGGATTGAAACTGTATTTTCATATCAAACTTGATTACAGCTTAGAAATTGTCATTCCCCTGAAGTTTGATTTCAGCCCGTCGAATGGGTGCAGTGCTATTCTCGTACAAAAGTTCTGGCCATCGTCATCATATTTACAAGTCGCCATTCAATTAATCTTAAAGCGCGTTATTAATAATGTGGAAGATAGCGTTCCGATCTACCTTTTCTTTTACCTTAAAAAACATTGCGTTCTGTCTTCACTAGGACTAAGGTTTCATGCAATATCGAAAAACAGCTGCGTGAAGCAGTGAATACTGAGCGACTCTTCATTCAATTACTGTATTTAATTAACGTTAACACATCAGAGTTCATATACGTCGCGGGATATTCACAAAAGAATTCTTTTACATTAAATTAAAATTATATAAAAATATTATATGAACAACTGTGTGTCTCGCAAGACGAAATATCTGATCGGCATTTGAAACATAACATAAAAAAACATGCAAATCACGGTATATAAACATAATTATTGCAGCGAAGAACTAGTGATTTAACCTTTAAAAGAGTGAGTAAATCTAAACTGTATATAATTCAACATAAACTTGCTTTATTACTAATTACACTTTGCGATAGTAAGTCTGAAGATACCTCTTGAAGATGTGAAACACATGTCACAATTAGTTAACACTATACGTGGAATAATCAAAGTTATTTTATATTAAATTTCATTCTACTGTTTGAACCAAGTATGTACATACTCCTTCAAAGGTTAAAACACCGATACTATTAGAAAGTATACAGAGGGGAACAACTACAAATTTAATGATATCTATTGTCGGCGTATTGGCCTGTCATTAGTCTGATGGTTATTCACTGCTTCACCGGAAACTGTAATCATTACGGCACTGACCGATAAGTATGAAAAGTTCGTACTGCTGTTCATATTCACTTCCGACACGGTCCTACTTTCACAATTAGATAGCTAAGGGTTAAATGCGAGTTCCGTTTCATCCGAATGACGAAACGTTACGAGACAAAATAGTGTGTCGGCGAATGGGTGACCACTGCGGGGGTCGGCATTTGAAATGAGCGTACCGATGCGTACAAAATAAAGCGATGGGCGTGCATGAAGGGGGGTTATGATGTCATCATGTCGTTGACGGAGGAGGCTGTCGTGTTGGGACCGCGGAGAGAGTCGTTGATGTCTCGTCTGAACGTCGAGAGGTTCTGTGTGAATCTAAAAAGATGAAAACAACAAAATAAAACAAACAAAAGTGATTAAGGTACAGTTCCTGACGTGGCCAGTATCAAGTGTTGATTTATCCATCTAATATTTGAGATTTGCGATGCATAAAACATTTCAAAATACCTGACAATTTGGCATCACTTATTGCACTTAATATTTTTGCAATATCATAAAGTAATGTGAAACTAATATTGGATAATTCACGTTTTTCTATGCACCAATGATATAAATCTATTTTTTTACTCTTGTTTAAAATGATATAGTCTACGTATGGACTGTTGGAATTCAATAAGAAATGCAAGATGACAGTACTCACTTGTCCCTATTTTTGGTGAGCAGGTTCCGCTCGACTCCATCCATGAGCGAGTGAAACCACTGAGCCATTGCGTCTTGTCTTTCTCTGGGCTGCGCGCCCACCACGCCGCTCCGTAATCTTCGGAAGTGTTCCTCGTTCAGCAGGATCAGCCCTAAGAGGGGTCGAGACATGGACCATTGGTTACGGCAGTCCTCAAACATTATCACGTTCAATACCTGTAAAGGAAAACATAGAACAAAGCTTGAATAATAATTGTCATTCTTTCAGAGGGTCACTGGTGTTAGAGTCCTCGTCACAGTTTAAAGGTGGACACTTTGTACAGTATTGAAGAGATCGAATAGTAAAAGTAGTAAAGAGTATTCTTACCGTCGCTAGAAGCTGTTGCATGATCTCTGGTCGTCTTTGCATGACTTCGAGGAACATGGCGTTGTGTTCAGACCCTCCTTGACCCACTCTAGCCAGTGATTTTTTAACAGGGAATGCGCTAGCTGTAAACAGTTGATAAAACATCAATAACTCAATAATGAATCTATTCCCAGTAACCGATTCAAAAAATCTATAAATCAGTGTTTTTAATTCTCAGAAGAAATGAATCGCATTATGCAATCACCCACTCATCCGAGATACAAATGCTAAAAATATTAAAAATTGTAACATCTATATGGCAATGACACATTTTATTCATCTCAAATGGTATATGTTAATTTCTGACATAACCCTTTATAGGACACCTAGTAAAAAGTGGTACATTAAAATACCACCTGCTTGAAGATCGATATTTCTTATGATTTCGACTTAAAAAATGTTTTTTTTTATAATATGGTTCGTAATAAAATCCTTTAGAATATACGTCAACCACTCAATCTAAAGATGACCAGTGCTTTGTTATTGATGAAATACGAAGCTGGTAGTTTAAAATACCACTGTGCGTTAACGCAAACTGACTTCATCAGTTGTGCACATCCGCCGACTTGCATCGTTCACCAATTATTGTTGCGATTGTTTCAACAATACAAAGTAATTAGATTTTTTATTCTGTACTATTCTTTTATAATTTTAGCGAAAATAATAGAATATTTTCAATAAACTAGTGGTATAACATGCATTTTAGTAATTGATGGCGCAAAAATAATTCTTCACCTCAAATTACGCGTGTATAATCAAACCTAGTTTAAAATTTATCTTTTTGCTAAATTATCTATATATAGTATTTTATATTGAGCACTACTTTTTTATAATTGGAACATTTGCGCTGGAGAGTTATTTCTAACTAACTTCTTCAGGGCGACCAAAATTGACAAAACTCTACTCTCGAGACAATAATTTTCCGAAGAAAACAACAAGCCGTAGATGTGGTCATAGCTGCACAAAAAACCATCATAAAAAACTACACAAATCTGATGTGTAAAAAAATTCGGCCCATTTCAAATATCTGGTGGGTGAAAAAATCGATTATTTTACCTGTATTTAAATTTCTTTAAAAAAAGTATGGTCATACATAAAAAAAAAAAAAATATAAGAATTAATCAAATGAATATTATTCATATTTACCGATAGTAAATCATTATTTTTCAAAAAACATTTTGATAGATATTTGAATTACCAAAAATGCATTGCCTCAGACTAGGGACTCCAATTACTCGTCATCTCAACTACTCGAGTATCGAGTAGTAAAATTGAAAAATACTCGAGTACTCGAGTATACTCGAGTAGTTTCAGATGTACCAAAATATATACTATTAATTCACATTTTTGGAAATAAATAGGGGATAAATAAATAAAAAAGCTTATTTAATTTCATTGATACATTTAATTCATTTTACTAAACACATATTTTAAAAAATAACAAAGAATTAAATGTTTCAAATTTAAGATTTGTTCTAATTTTAGTTTTAATTATTCCCGCAGTTGAAAAAACTCTCTCGGTAGCTGTGGACGTTGGTTTTATCGTTAGCAATGAATTGAATAGTGTATCTAATTTATATGTCCGCTGCTTAAAAGAATCTAACTTTTTAAATCTTCTTTAAATTTTGACTACAAGAATGTTTAATGAATTTAGTTTTCGGTTTATGAGATATCGATGAAATGGCATTTTTCAACTCTTGTTGAATAGGATCTTTATCTTTAAAATATACATATAATAGGGCATATAGAGAACTGAAAATTTGGCTATTTGTAAAAAAAAAATAGTTGAGCATGTGTAGAAAAATAAAAAATAAATATTTTCCATGTCTTCTTTGTGTAATCAATCATAATTCGAAAGCCACGTCGATTTTACCACAGAAAAATACAATAGGTAACTATTTACTTCGGAGATATAAGTGAATATTTACTTAAATACAATAGCTCAATAATGCACGCATGGTGGGAAGGAAGAAGGCGAAAGACAATTAAGAGATAAATTTCATTAGCAGAATAATTCAACAACTGACATATTGTATGGGATGGTAGACGTAAGAAGCCAAATAATAATTACTTACGTCTTCGTATACCAAGTGCGATATTCGCTCCTCTGAAAGCTCAATTAGCAAAACGCGCTAAGTGGGAGATACAATAAATTAAAAAAAACATGAGAAAGTTCTACAAACGAAACAATGTTCTCGCGATGAACTTAACCTCATTTTTTACATGTAAAATGACGAGGAAAGAAAAATTATTGCTATAAAATATCGGAAACAAAAGCTTCTTTATTAGACTTTGTTTTTCTTTCTGTTTGACAACGAAGTGTAACACGTGTTTATATTTAATCTATATAGCGGAAGTATAAGTTTCAATAAAAATGACGTTTTAAATCATCTTACAAAAAGATTATTATTTATTATATTTATTATTTAGGGGAGATAGAAATATACAAACAGTAATGTGTGAGTAGCAACCACTGCATTTTAGCCGAGCGAAACAGTCGTAAAAATGTTATGAGTTAGACAGAGAGTGCAATACATACAATATTCGATTGAGATCGCGGTACAACAGCGAAGTACACGTGCACATTGTTCTTACATGCTACAAACTTTTAAAAAGCTTATTCCGTTATCTAACTTTGCCAAGTTTTTAACTGTCATAACATTGTTTATTTGTGATTCGGAAAATTTTCACAATGGCCAGACAATATCTGACACAGGAAGAAATGAATAAAATTGCTGAAGAGTTTAGTGATAGTGATACTGATTCCGATAAAGATTTTGAGAACATTGCGGGTATTTCGGATGCCAAAGATATGGAGAATGATGAATGTTGTGGTCACCATATTTTTTTAAGGAATACCTACTAATAATATAACAAATTTTAAAAAATATTTTCATTGAATATGATGTAACTGCGTCAGTTAAATATAATTTCTTGGAATGTTCACAAATTCACAGAATGAATATAATCTAGTTAGTATTTTAGTAAAGATCCCGATATTTTGTTATTTCTTATAATTAAAAATATGTTTCCATTAAGAGTTTGTGTTTTTATTGCAAATGTTCAAGCACATTTGAGTGACAGATTTGTAATGTGTTTTTATGGTAATAAAATTGTTCATTCAGAGAACGAATTTACGCGGCTGTGCTTTTATTTTGACACACATGTTTCCATCCATTTCCCTTCCGCCAGGCCCCCCCGCCCCTTTCGCCAGTGCCCCTTGTCGACCGACAATTACAACACGCGACGATCACGCTTTGTAAAGTTTCAAACGTCTTCGAGACATATTCAAGGTTTCTTACGCCTATGTATATATTTTTTGTAAATAAAATTTGGATAGAGATGTTTTAAAGCTAGGATCGAGTATTTACTCGAGTATTATTCAATATACCCGAGTATCGAGCACTTGAAAAATGGACGAGTATACTCGAGTATCGAGTACTCGATACTCGAATTGGAGTCTCTACCTCAGACTGAAACGCACAGTGGTAACTACATGTACCAACATATTTTTTTACAAAAAGTATACATTTTTTAGAAAAATGGTAAATTCAATATGTTTATTATCTTTAGAGAGAAGATATTGACTTACTTTTCAAAGACGTAACTCAAAAAAAACAAAGTGTCCTATAAAGGGTTAACTTATAATCTATGGAATAATTTTGTGTGTACGAAAAGATAAACTTACATTTCTGTGATAGCTGCTTAAAAAGATAAGTGACAATGTGGTCCAACGTTGCACAGCAACCGGTGCATACCATTGTATCTGAGGAAAAAAAATATATACTCTTATAATACAATACAATCATTGGAAGATAGCTACTAGTCAAAAAAGTTGCATTGCATTAATTACATGCTAACAGGGTCAAAATGAAGAGTCCGTGAAATAGTTGATCACTTTTAAAGTGCTCAATGGTCAATACAATGCTCAATGGTGGAATGTCGAAAAGGTACTAAAAAAACTGTTATTATTTTTATTACAGTTGTACAGTGGTTTAAAACCGCTGTGCGTAACCTTCTTAGTTCTGGAAACAATTTAATATTTCTTCTAATTCAAGTGCAATGGAATAATTTATTATTATCAGATTATCATAAAGAAGCTTTTACTTCCAGTTTGAGCCTAGCTCTTTATTTTGTTTGTGGACATGAAATTTTTGACGTTGATTCCAAAAAGGAATCAAACTGAATTAGATGTTTACACTCAACGCTGTATCGCTACAGATTTGTTTCAAAATATAAACTTTTTTACAAAATTCTTTTGTTCGTTTAAAACCAATTATGTGACTACCAATCAAAACCACTGATAGATGTGCAGTATCTCACCTGGACAATAATGCACAATTTCATGCCAGATTTAATATAACTTTTGCTTTAATTACCTATGGCTGTGAGGCCTTCTGAAATGGTGGCTAGAATATATAGGAAAGCTGCCGGTTCAAGGGACGCGAGGAAGGTCATGTGGTCTTGGGCCAGGCATTCTAATAATAAGTAATAGGTCTGCGACAGCTTCGGGTAGTCCTGAAAAAATTCAAAATGCAGAAAAATCAGATAAAATAGGAATAAAAAATATTTTTCCGCGGTTCGATCAAAAGTATTTGGTAAAAGTAAAAGTATTCCCGGGATGATTGTCCAGAAAATATATCAATATACAACCACGAAGATTGTCAAATATTATTGATGCTACTTATCCAATATTCCAGTACATTTATCTAATATCCGTCAATTGGCACAATCTCATCCACAAAACTTGCATCAATTGGGCCAAAGCGTTGCCCACTGTTTTATGCAATTGCTTTGAATCTTCATGTCAGGTAGGTTCTTAAGACATTGGCTTCATAAATTGATATTTTAATCAATTTAAAGATGTCAAATACTTCCTCCCACTCATCTGGTCTAAAACAGCATAGCATAAAACAACTAACCGATAGTACTTTCCAAGTCTGTTCCTTATGAACTTTCTCAAATTAGTAAAAAAAGAGATTGATTAACTGATTGATTGAAAATATATTTACCAATAAATCAGTCTGTGGAATGCTGAGCAAAAGTTTAACAAACATATTCAAGGCACCTTCAAGGGCTTCATCACCATATAACCTGGAACAAAGTAAATAAAAATATCAAGTAAGAGAATGAATCAAAAGTTTCTGTTGCTACTATTTTCCATATCAATAATACTCATTTTTTTTCACTAGTCTTCTCTTTTATAACACCATGTTGGAAAACTTTATTATACTAGTGTTGTTCAGAAATGGAAAACTGAGCTATTCTAAAGATGATAGAATAAGAAAGAATAAAGAGACATAATGGAGGTTTTATACAAACATACCTGAATACTCCAAAATTGACATAGTTTCCACAGAGTGCAGCTCTGAGCATGGAGAAACATATTGATATTCCTTTCAATTTCATAGGGTAAATTAAATCCTTTGTCACTTCTAATGTTAATATTCTGCTGCCTGAAATGTCACAAACAATAATATATGAGAAGAGATCGGTAACTACCAAGACAGCATGCCATAAGCCATGAAACAAAATGTTCCAATCCAAATAAGCCAAAATAATTTGGATGCGAGAACCTCAGAATATACAGCAGTCACGTAAATTTATAATACTTGATGGAAATAACTCACCATAAGCGCACACAATATTACTGGCTTCCCTAAAGAGTAGAATCCCGCTGGGGGATGAGACATCAAACTGAAGTCGCTGACTTCTGTTTTGAAGGAGCTCGGCTGCCAATTTAAGAATAGGCGTAGACACAGACGGCTCCGTGCACCAAGCTTCGAGGCCTCGGACAAGAATACTCAGGTACGTTGGATAACTGTCGAGGAGAATGAGAGGTTATGGTTTATTATGCTGCGATATTATTTGATGCCAGACGAATATACCAAAAACAGTATTGAAAACCATAATACTAATAACACATAAAATTGATTATTTATTTAATATAAAAAAGTTAAACACATTAAAGTTTGTGACCATTCTTCGAAAATGATTCTTGATTTTGACAACTCAAAGCTAGTTCCCTTCGCCAGTTATAGGTGACCACGGTGGTGACAGAGTGTTATCCACAACCCTGGACAAAGCAGCTCAAAGGATTTCTCATAAAAAAGGATTGATAAAATTTCAATTTACTCACATCCAATCGAAAAGCATCATATAAGTGGTTTTGGTATTGAATGCAAATGCCAAACCCCTGAGGTCTCTCGCAAGACCGATGAGTACTTTCTTGGCATCTTCAGAGTTGAACAGAGACGACTCGGCTGGATTCAGTAAACCAGATATACTTTGGAAAGCAGCTGTAAATAAATAAGATCGATTTAGAAATTACTATTAATTACAGTGAAGATTGAGATGTATGAATCAGGGGGAAAGAGCTGTATGTAGAAATGGATCTTGATGCTCATAAATGGCTGACCTGTAAGTGGCATCATGAAGGTGTGAAATCGGTCTTCGTCTTCTCCCAAGTCGACCATTAATAGTCTGCCGAGAGCTGTGTACAGCATACTCCGACATCTCATTTCACCAACGCTAGCACCGCAACCGAGGAATGGAAAATGTTCCGACTGAAAATATACCATAAATAAATAAAAATTTTACATTTGGATAGTGAGTTGCTCGGTCGCTCTTTTTAGAGTGGTTGTTGATAGGTGAATGTTGTACAGTAAGGAATAGTATTAAGTTAACCCGGCGCACGCGTTGACATATTCACTCAATTAAAAACCATGCGCGTCACCTTTCTTCGAATTATGAAAGGATGTTATTTTTCGTTATATCGTAATAAATAGAGGGATTAAAAATAATTGGATTGATATTGATTGCGGACAAACACATTAAGAATATGTGGGAACACTAAAAACCCGAAAGAAATACCACATGAAGCCACAATTCATTAAACAAACAAATCTCTAGCAAAAAAGCAATGCTTGTCGACATGACGTATTTATTATCTTTAATTACGAACGTGTCAAATTAAGAGCCCTGCGACGAACTCATTCGATGGTCGTTGTCACTTCGAAACATACATATATTACTCGCTTAATTACGGGGAAACACATAAATAATTTAATATCGAGACATTTATCACCAAATGTTCAACACACATACACCTAGGGAGAGATAATAATTTATGATTTTTTTAAATCTTTTTAAGAGTTATAAATTTTGTAGAAAAGATAACGACAAATACATCACAATCTTTGCACATGAAACTTGTTAAAGTTTTTTTTTATTTTTCTTTGAATTACATTTGAGCATTGTGCAAATCACAAATCAGAACTAAATGTTTTTAAATATTGAATACACCCAATAATTTTTTTAGTAAACACAATAGTCGACACAATTAGAATAAATACACGATAGTTTTTTATTTAAATGTGTCCCTCAATACAATACGAAGTATAAAAACATTAAATAAAGATCGCACGAAAAATAAATATAATACCGCGCAGTGCCTGTCACGTAAAATAGTTCCGTCATATGCGCAGCCGCGAATGAAATTATATGAGAACTGCGCAGGCGCGAGAGTTCGCGCGAACTTTCAAACGAATAAGCGCACTGACGGGTAAAATCGAAAAATTGTAGCTGTTCGAGAAATCGATGTTTTTATATTTAAATCTATTATTTCTGACAATCTCAAGGAGTTTGTGGTAGCAAGATAGATAAGGCAATATTTTAAAACAATAATCACCCCTGTGTGCAAGAGATTTATCGTTTAATCATCAGTTGAAAGTTCCCGTCACACAAGTCGTGACAGTCGCGTACGGGCCTTGTCTTTTCCCGACACAACATCTGTGACGTTCGTCCGCCACGGGTTAAATTGCTCTCTCTGCACATTATTTTCAGGATCAAACAAAGTGGAAAGTTGCTTTTGGATAAAAATGTGTCTATTGGGGAATCAAGCCCACAGACCGTATAAGATAAAACCCCTAGTGCGTTACGGCATGGATTTCAGACAAGCCAGTAATTCAATCGTAGTAAATATGGATTTCACTTACACTGTGATGTGTCAGCATGAATTGGACTTCATCAAGTTTCACGAGTTTCCTAACGCAAGAGTAGCCTACGCTCAGATCACTGAGCAAGCCCAGCGTCTTTCCTGTGATGGCTTCCGAACGACCCCAGTATTTCAGATTTGTTATTCTGCAATGAAGAGAAAAGCGAGTCATTAAAACTCAAGGTATAGAAATAAATCCATCAAGAGAATGTTGAAAAACAGTGGTTGCAGAATAATTGATTTAACATTGAATCAATGCAATAAAAAAGAAATATATATAATTATTTTAATATTCATGTATTTACTTACATTTTCCTAATAAAAACGCTAAGTAGCATGGCTTCATCATTGATGCATAGAACTTCACTCAGTCTCCGATAAAGTTTGGAATTTTTCTGCACCTGATCACTGACATAAGTTTTCCGGAACTGCTCGAAGAATGACATCATCGCCAACTCCAGTTTCTCGCAGCCCCCTTGTTGCTGTGTGGAAAATTGTATGAGTTATTGATTTGGAGTAAGATTGAAGGGAATAATTCTCATATAAGATAAGATATATTTTCCCAATGTCCCAATGCCACATATAACAAATATAATGCAGTCATAGTCATAATGTATATGATCTCACCCTGGCCAGTCTAGAGTCAGTTATGTCCATGAGTTGAAGAACACGGCAGACCAGCTCTCCGTCCATGGCATCGTGATCTTCGTTGGCATTAAAAGAAATTCGGCCGCCTATAGCTGCACCTATTATATACACTAGCCACGTAAGTTGACCTGTAATGCAAGAAAATTTACTTGATTAAGTAACATAATATAACAGTACAATATAACAGAATAAGGTTAATTTGGACCGCTAACATATGCTCAGCTACAGTTTATTAATAAAAGCGATAACAGTTCGATGACAAAAATTAATGAAACAGTGAAGATGGAATATATATTTTGAATAGTAACATCGATTTCACCTTGATAGATAAACCTCTGCGGATCTGGACTGCTGGGTGGCAGGTCTTGGTAGCCACCGGCAGCCGAGTCAAAGAGGGCAACGAGGAGCGAGCAGGTTTTGGCATATTCGCACCGCGCTATTACTGATATCTGCTCCAATTGCTGCGCCACCATTCCTGTCTCATCCAACGGATCCTCCAAGCCATCTCTGTAAAATTGAATATAAACATCCTTATTCGTCTTTGTGGAAACAGCAGATCTGTGTTAAATATTTGTATTCAATCCAGTAAGTATTCTTTTTATACAAAGATTTGAAGACTTTTTTATATTAAGTTGATTATATTTCTTTTCTTTCTATACCTATCTTTTATTTAAATAAATAAAAAAAAAACAAAATCACAGACCTACACTAATGTAAATTTTTAAATAGGGTGAATTAACCATATTTGATTCTGAACTAAACTGAAGGAATTGAAGCTGGAATATTCTGATTATCATTAATATGTTCACCATTTGGATGGCAAGATTGAAATATTCAAGACTATCTTCCATGTCCATGACTTACAATTACTCTCAATTTTGTTATTTATCATATTATATAGATACTCATACTAACCGAATAACAACAGTGACAGAGTCGAGTCTGGAAGTGACGTATGTGCTGGTCACCTCAGGGGTGTACGTCTCCAAGAGGTGGGGTTCAGTGGCCTTGACGTATGGAACAGAAGCTACCATACGCTGCCACAGCGACAGCAGATAATGAACAGAGTTGGGAGCAAATTGCCACATCTGAAATTGCATCGGGTAAATTATAATGTGAAAATACCTAATCGCCGATTGGAAAATGTGACATTAAAATGTATAGATTTCTTTGCTCACTTATACTATTGTGTGATACATATCTTCATACTCACTATAGAATTTGTTAATTGTCTATATGTTTCTTCTTTTTAATTCTATTGCAATTGTATTAAACCAAATCTCTCAAATTATACTGTCATCCAATTCAATAATTCATCCAGCAATCATGTATAGATCATTGTTAAAATAAATAATTTATGATTTAATTTTATAAACTTAAAACTCACTTGCAAACTCTGCACTGTGAATTTGGCGATGAGCTGTATCGCCTGCTGATAATTGTCTACCATCACCAATTCTCCCAGCTGATAGTTTGACTTCAATCTCGCCAGTAGTCTACAGAACTCGTGGTAATTAGCCGGATCAGATAAACCCTGAAAAATCATGATGCATTATAAGTGTATCTTTATTGTAATTAGTTGTAGACTAATGTGCCCTTATTTGAATACCTTCCATATGGGTAGCAATTTTGTATTATGAAATGTTACAACAATGATATAATGTCCAGGTAATCAGCTCTTTAACAGCCCAATATGATTTTTGTTTCTCTTGTGAGGAGTTATTAGCTTTATACTTTATGACAGCTATATGAAGGACGTAGTGACAAATATGGTATATAATTCATTTTCTCTAAATATTTATAAATTATATCATTTCCTTCACCAAGAATCAATAGTTAACACCATATCTCAAGGTGATGCCACCAAAGATTTTAATAACAGATATTTGTTAATACTATAATGAGAATAAAGCACTCATTGGGTATTTGAAATTATTTATTCGAACCTGCGGGTTCTCCAATATATTCTTGACTCCCGATACCAGATGCGTAAGGAACTTGGCTCTTTCGGCGTTGCTGAACAGCGACCGCCTTATAGATGCCACCTGGACTAGACAGGCCAGAGCCAAAGAGGATAAAGATGGCGGCAGTGAGTGATATAACTCAAAGAACAATTTAAGGGTTGTAGAATCCAGGAAGGCGGGTCGCCAGCTTGTAGGGATCTGTAAATAATGAAAAAATGAATTACCATTAATATTGTTATGAGAGTATGCTGTCACACAAGATATTTAACACCTATGAAGAAAGTTATCAGTTTTATCTAATACTAGCCGGTACACGGCAAGCGTTGCAAAGCCACTCAAAGAAAGAAAGTGTTTGTGTTTATTGAAGTGGGTTCAGATGCACAATATTTTAGATAAATAGTTTCACTAACATTGATCGGTATCGATGACATTTGACGTTGGCTGATTGTCTATGGTACGACACACGCAACACCTACTGAAAGTTAATTGTACTATGCCTATAACCTTTGCGCAAGTGCAACAATAAGTTGACAACGTTTTATCGCAATCGGATGAACCTTTTGGCAATGCATAAAATACGAACAAACATTGATTTTTATATATTAGATTATCCAATCTTTGTTACAGCTGCCACCGTTAATATGTTAGCATGCTAGCATTTCTTACATTTTAAGTATTGGTTCAACCGCTTTTTGGGAATGAGGAATAGGGCAATCAACAGACAGCCAGTGTGTTCTGCTTACACTTTTCTATTCTAAGGTATCAATATATGAAAGCGTCAAAATTTTAGCTGATTCCAAATCTTAGCCCTTTAATCAATTAAGCAATAAAGGTGTGAGTTTGGCAATATGGATACAATCACTTTTATTTGGTCAGAGATTGCACTACATATCTGTTAGCTATAAGTTTGGCCCGCATTTTAATTCAATATTATTTACAGTTGTTAATACAAAACATTAACTTAACACATGTAATCCTAACAGTTATTTACAATATATAAGGAGGTGTACGAGAACTGAATTGGTAGTTTCTTAGTTTTGCAAGATAACTATTACAGACAGACTACTGACACATTTGCGTTATCTGGTAGAACAACAATATTGCACGGTCGGATTTCAGAAAAAACAAACTTACCTGCACTGTATAAAGATCATCAGAGCTCTCATCAGAACTGGTGCCGATGAAATCAAAGGTGAGACAGTTGATGGCCAGCCGAAGCAATTGGGTGACGAGGCCTCTCTGTCTTTCATCTGCCAAGTCCAACGCTTCGTCGCGCGCCGAGCCGAGCAACGAACATGCTAAACGGAAAAGTTCAAATAGCTGCGTGTCCCTGGAATTCAGTGAATTAATTATTAAAAATATGTGTGACCTTATAATAAATGCACTCTTTGAATATTTAGAATAAGATTATCACTGCTTATTACATTTAATGATAGGACAACAGGCAGTGAGTGCTGATGTTTAACAGGGTACTTTTGTGGAAGTGTGAGAAATCGAGTAACATTTTATCTTCATTCATTTTTAGGAATCATCAAAAATCCAATACAAGTAAAGATTAATGCTACAATAACTTAAGTATTGATTCAAAATTGAGCTTACAAAATGATCCTGTTAGTGTGCCAAGATTAGTCTGTATAATCTTCACAATTTAGCATTGCTTATAGTACTATATGCTGGGATATACAGGTATCTTCAATGAATACGTAACAAAACCATTTTATATAAGGTGTCTTACCGAAATGAGGATGCGATCTTTCTATGTTTTGTTATTGATCTATTGGCGTCCGCATCGGAGATTTGATTTACTTCAAGGGTCAGCTGAGAGAGTAGCTGAACTCCAACGGTGCAATGTTCTACGGGACCCTATATAACAAATTTGTAAAAAAATATTTTTTTGCTAATGCCCCGATATATCAACCACTAACATGGCAGAGTTAAAAATTTTGATTGGGTAATTAATGATATTCTTTTAGGTTACCTGCAAAAACTTGGTGACGTCTGCCATTACATTTCTGAATACGAATTCGTCTTTGAGCGAGTCGAACCATCCTAGCTTTGTTATTCTCGCATATAATGATACCAGAGCCTGAAAACAAAAGATACGAGTATTAGCAAAAAGGTTCCTAATTATACTAAAGAGATACTGAAAGATAATTTACAGTTAGTTGTCTTACACAGTTTGTGTAGAAAAGAATTTGAACAAAGGTTATCTTTATATTACAAAAACAAGTTACTGTTGATATCACTGCAGTGTTAGGTAGTCATTAAAGAATGAAAGAAAGAAAAAGAAAACAGTAGATAACTAAATTGGAGAAACTTAAACATTCATTGGCCTATTCTATCTTCCTTATTTCCTTTTTTATGAGTCAATAAGACTGAATCTTCTTTTGTGTACATAATATATATGTGGGAGTATTTGTGTCTTATACCTGTACAACAAAAACAGCTAGTTTTGGCCGGGTTGCCAAATAATTTAGAATATAGTTCCTAATGTCTAACCGCTGCTGTAGTGAAAGCACTTGTGTAGACCTGCAAAAAGAATAAAAACAAGATTTAGTTTATAATAAAATCTTCACTGTTCAAATAAAACCACAATAGATTTATCAGTATTAATTATATTTATTTATATCCAGTGGTTTCGCCCGGCTTCTCTTGGTATTTGTAATGTGAATTAATATGACCACATTTCTACGAGAGAACAAATTCAAAATTATTCTGTCGTGATGTACGAAAATTTCATTTGTTTGTTTTAAAGTTGTACAAAAAATAATATTCAACGACAGCTGGTCGGAAACGGTATACATTCATCAGCCTCTTTTTTATAAGTAAGAAAATAGCTGAATTTGTATTAACCTAGATACCAATCTTGCTAATGTAGTGGCGGCCAATAATTGTGCATAACTAGAGTCGGCTCTCTCCAAAAGAGCCTGACATCGCCCCAAGGTATCAGTTGATTCCTGTAATAATAAAAAAAACGCAGGTAAATAGAAGGGCACTCTTATAAGTTCAAATCTCAATAGACACATACTTTGTTGTCGTAGCGCTTATAATATAAATATTGGTAAAATGCGATACCCTTAAATTTACTGGTTTGAAAGGCTGTTCAGTAGGACAAAATAATTTCACAGAAGATTTTGTCAATTTTTATCGCTGTCAACATTTATTTGAAGCCTTTTTGTCATTATGTGAAACGGCAATGTTTCTTAACCAAATTGAAGTCAAAATTAGGAAACACATAGCTAGAATCTACAACTCTCATCCATTTGAATTGGAATTAGGAGTTCATTGCTGCAAATCAGACTAGATCAAAAAAAGATTGCATATAGGCTGGATTTTGGGAGGTATATAAAATGGAAAGTTTTGTCAATTAATTACCTGAAATCCGACTAAGGCCTTTTCTGCTTCCTGTCTTAAAGTAGCGTCCTGCGCCTCGTAAAGCTGTTTACAGAGTAACTCTATCTGCCTCACCTCCTGAAATACAAAGGTCAATATTAGTATTTCATTAACAATTATTTTTATGTATATTCAAGTGCGAAATTTCTTTTAACGCTTTTAATGATACTATGTTTGGTTATTTCAGAATACTGACAAGTAAAAATGACATTATAGTATAGGTTAGGTTAAGCGAAATGTCAGATGACAGTAAAACACACTAATAGCAGTGAATAGTATGTGACAATACGGTAAGTGATTGTTTTTGAGCATGTGAACAATTTAACCACATCTGTGTGGTCAATGCACTATGTAAAGTGTTCATTTGTTCTCTCGGGAATGGCTAAAATGGACATTGTATACAATGACGAAGTACATACTTTAATATAATTATCTCCAAAACCAAATAAATTTAATTTTATTGTTTGTAAACATATGATTCAAAAGATATTCCATAAAAATTCTCAATTTTTTTAACAATTGGAGATAAAAAACTGAAATAACAATCCCATTAACATTTTTGAGATATGATTCAACTTAAATGTAATTTATCTAAACTTATTTAATTTAATTTATTCTAGGTATATTTAAATGATCATTTATTGACTGCCCCCCCCCCACCCACCTTTCTCTTTTATCAATATTATATTAGTAATTTGACATACTCAACTCAATTTTCAAGGCCGTTATGCCCTTTGTATTTCACAAACAGATAAGCATGGAAGAATTTCTATGCACATTTCTCATGATGGTGTGTTAGTGAATGCTTGGAGACACATTTTTTAAATATATTACATATTAATTTTACCATAATTTATCAATTCATAATGTAAGGTTAACAGTGTTATTATTATGTATAAATACAGTGAAATGTTATTCCCTATTCTACGTTTTTCAAGGGACCGTATAAAACAAAACGATTAATGCGGGAAAGTTTTATATATCAACTAACTGCCGGGACTATAGAAAATGAACGCACCACGCGGGAAAACGTATAATGCGAGAACGTAAGATCGGGGTTCCACTGTATATATTTTTTTATATGTACAGGAATATTGATAATCTTTGGATGGAACCTTTGTCAAGCATGCTATGAACAAAAGTAAGTAGCACATACTACGAAATGTATTGATTCCAATACTAATTTTAATGAGATTAATTTTTTAAAAATTGTCTCTCATCTCTTTCTCTCAATCAGTCTCAATCAGTCTCAATCTCTTTTATAAATTCGATTGAGATTTGATAGTAGTTTTTCTTGGAAGTTTCAAGGATAAGTCCTAAATAGAATAAAGTTTAGGCACTGTATATTAGAGGAAAATAATGGTAGGTTGTGACGAAGCCAATAAAAAATATCGGTAGTGGTTTCTCTTACCTCACTACACATACACAACAAATACGGATTTAGTTTTCGGCATAATAATCCAATGATACAATGTAATGCGATGGTATGAATTTGGCAATTACACATAATACAAATTCGTTCAATATAAAACTGTTTGAGACGCTATAATACGCCACGAAAACAATAATTATTTTTAAAATAAAAACAATTTATTAGCACTCGAATGATTGATAAACAAATTCGTGCAAATACTACGGGTTTGTATGGTGTTATGAAGTCAACACGGACATAACATGTTTCAGTATTTCACATGAAAAATAAATGGTGGTATATTCACTGGATTCGTTGAGAGTTAAGCGAAGCTTTTGTGGGTAAGAAGGCCTACTGGTATGGTATAGTTCTATAGTATGTTTCTTTGAAATCCGGCAAATTGTCAAATTCAAACTCACCTGTTCTGCCATTTTTCTTGTTATTCCTTTACATTTGTGGTGAAATGTAACTAATTGGGAGTGCTCAACTCCATCTGCTGATGGTCGAAGAAATCAGTTTACGAAATAAATATTTCAGAATCTCCGACGATTTAATATATAATTAATTGTGAGGCTTAAATGGCGTGAATTTCATCTGACAGCAGGCCGAGCAGCTTTTTTCGGATAACCCACCATAGAAGTTCGTTGAAAAACTGCAGTTTCGTTTTCACGAAACGAAAAGCTCTATGCCAATTTTGTCTATGAAATGGACCAAAAGATGAGCAATGCTGTGCGACATTTGTATACACCAGAAAATTATTTAAGATACAAATTTTCAAAGCTTTATTCACAACCAAAAGTGCAATTTTTACGGCATTCACCAATTTTTTTGTAAATTTTATGAGCTATTTTATTTAATAATTGTATGAGATAATTTGTTTTGTTCAATTGAATGCTTTTTTGAATTTAAATTTATGCCTTTTCATAAAATATTATGATTTGTAGTGCTAAAACTATTTGAATCAAATGAATTAAAAAAATTGTTCTTTTTTTGAGGAGAGGAGATGATTAAAAGTGTAAGAAGCTTGTTTTTTATTAATGGTCACCCTGTAAATAACAACCTTTTATTAATTTTTCATTAAAATGGTTGGCCAAATGATATATTTCTACGTAATATATACAATGCATCATTACCAGTAAGCAAAAAAAAGTTGAATGAGGGGGGTTTATCATAATAAAATAAATCAATGACCCAAGTTTTATATTAAGCTCTGAAAAAAAAAATTATAAAAAGAATGATATAGCTTTGCCAAAAACATCTAGCTATCAACATGAAACTATAAGTCATAGCAAAATAATGAATTTTGTTACGACGGTGATTTAAACAGTTATATTGACAACTAAATGGGAAAGGCAAAGGAAACAGCCACCTAATTCTCATGTGACGGTGGCTAATCATGAAAAGTAAACTGGGTTGGAAAAAAAAATATATAAATGCGGCCTAAATGATCAAAATATTCCACAGTTGAAAAGGTGGGTGAAATATTTTTACTCTTTTGGTAAAAAAAAATCTGTAGTCTGGCATGAATAAAAAATTATACTGAGTGTAAGCTCGCAGTCCATGGTTTTTTACTTCTGGAAAGGTGCTGTAATCTCATTTTAAAAATGGCTGCCGTGCGCCGATGGTAAAATCGTTAGTGTCAGTGTCAAATGATTTGGAAAATCTATATTACCGACCCGTTCCATATTTGAAATTTATTTTGGTAAATTAAGAAATTGTTTACTTTATTATATGTTATGCTAGCCTTTATTAATATTGTTTATTTTTTTACTGTAAAGCTATATTCTGAAAAGTTATTGAAAATATATTTTTATGTAATACTGACGGCTCAGTGATATCTACTATATTTTAAGATGAATTTTCCGATATAAATTTTATCATTATTATCATTATCCTGGAATTCTTTCATGTCTCCCTATTTTGCCAAATTAAACAATCTATGATAAGAAATATTTAAAAAATATAATATGTTGATGATACAAATATTGTTAAAGATACAGATTTATAATAAAATAAAATTACTTTTGGAATATAATAAATACTCAATAATAGAAGTGTAAGACCCTGCATGCATAATTTATAAAAAAGAAAACTGAATCAAATTTAATGTGGTAATAATGAGTGCCTTTTATTTGTAAGCAATTAATAATATAATAATATAGATTTTAAGATCTAATCATCGTATCAGATCATATCTGCATAAAAATAGCCTTCGCCCAAAATTTACCACTTATCATTCACGCTACATATTCAATTATAGCCTTTTGCAGTATTGCGTGATGAAAGTCCATTTTCCATAAACGCTGCATAAGAAATATCCAAAACATTGATCATCTTCACCATTAAAATAATACACTTCGTTTCCATTTTATAAGAGAACATTGTGTTTTCAATCCTTCCTACCCCATCCATTATTTGAAACTCTGACAATAATTCTGGCCGGAGTCTATTAAAATTTCTTTTGTAATCAAATCAGAGCAGATACAATGTGGATTAATTTAAAAATGTAATTATAAAGTAATGGTAAATCATTTTGCCTCAACACACGCGTAAACAAGGCCTGATTTTATAAAAAACTTAGTTAAAAAGGGTTAATAATTTTTATTTACTGTAAAATCACTAAAATCACACATAAAAAACTACTTTTTATTCAAAACCCACCTATTAAATAATACAATATAAATCATAGTTGGTCAAATCAATGGAAACTAATCTACAGTACATGAATATGCTGTATTCAAAATGACATCATTTCATTCAATATAGATATTATTTCATCTTCACAAGCGTAGGTAATGCTGCTTAATATTTCTCACAAACTTGTGTATTAGACCCATTGAGTTAAGATTTACCAGTACCTGAGAATTTGTTTTGACAGAAAAATGTCTGTAAATTACTCATGACTTATTTCATTTCGTTCATTGATAGGTGTTATTAACTGAAACATAGAAACTTTGGCAAGATGGAAGTCAGTGAATTGGCCATGCAACAAATCGGAGAACATCAAGTTATCTACATTCACGATGATACTGTCATTCTTGGTAAATATTTTGATCATATATCATACGTCTGACAGTCAACAAATGTTTTAGTTTTGAATAAAGTTTATCAATGTTGTGGTTGACTGCAAATTATGTTTTAGTATCAATGACATTGATATTGTTCTTTGGGTCGGCTTAAAGCTTAAGCTTCAACTCATCTAAATTATAATAAATTTATTATTTGCCATGTGAGAAAATTTATCTCAAATAGACAATAAAATCATTTACTTGCATTTGATTTGGCAAAAATACAATTTTTGTCCATTGTTGATTTAATCGCTTTTTCAAATTACTCTGTTACCGACTTATATTTATTTTATAAATGAGCTCAGCCTATGCAAGCTTGAATAATGAATTAGATAATTTAAACTTAATAGTCATGATATTAAATAACGCCGAGTGATAGTATATACTAGTATATTGTGATGGGTTTTTCTACAGCTGATGGAGATGAAGAAGTCCAATATGTTATTCCATCTGAAATGGGAGAGGAGGAAGGTGTTCTCGTGCAAGAAGATGAGGCCGAACATTATCTTATGAGCACGAGACAAATAGAGCAATTACAAGGTAATTTTAATAAAATATTACATTTTCCCAATTCAGAAAAGTCCGTATTCAGATCGGTCTAGAAAAATTGTTAGGTTAATTGCTCTATCTGCAACCTGTTATCAGAAGGTTGGGCAGTAGAGGTTGAAAACAATAGATTTTTATTGACAAATCAATGAATCCTTTCAGCTGCGTGATATTATAAATATTACATTAAAAATACAATGCTTTGCTATGACAATCGACATCTGGCATATACTTAATTATGTTTATTTGAAATTAAAATTACATCATACGTCGAAATTGTTTTTCCAGATGATCAAACAGAGCTACATCAAGAATCTGAGGAAGTAGAACATGCTGGCGTGAGTTTACTAAAAAATATCAATAAAAATAATTATAGACTGCTTATCTCATTTTAATCATGCATTAGCCTTTTCCCATACACATGGAATCATTGTTTTATTTAGAAAATATAGAATTTTCAAATCTCTAGCCTTTATTATCTTAACCCTTCAAGAGTTATCTCTAATTTTTTATCATAATTAAATGTTAAGTTATTCTTAATATTAATTCGAATTATTTATCAATTACATGTTTAATTTCGTATTTTTTTACTACAAAAGCTAATTTTGAACCATTTTTGATAACATTAAAAATTATAGTGTGATTTATAAATCATAATTTAATCGAAATTACAAACATGGCATAGCAAAAAATTTTATGAAACCAGCCGCACAAATGCGGCGATATCCTTTATGATATTATTATATTTTTGCGTGCAACAATACTAATCAAGGGGATAAGGCTATATAAGTAACACTCCTGAGTTTCGTCCCCTCTTGTTACAACATTATTAAAATATTCAATTACAATATTGTACTGACCGAACACACTGCTATGTCTTATATTACATGTTCTGAATTATTTTCAAAACACCATAAAAGATACTGTGAAGTAGTTTTTATAAGGAGAAAAGTGAGTATTAATCACTAACTACTAAGAAAATCACTCTTCTAATTTTCAAAATTCCAATGAGACAATTGTTTTTTTTTTCTATTTATTCAGGAGATGGGAACTGATGAACATCAAATCTTAACTACCATCAATGACCAAAGTGAGGTGATTACTGAGGTTAGCATTTTTTATACACTTATTTTCACCTGATTTAAAATATAGTTAAGTTATTTATAAATGGCTTTGGATTTGCTTAAACCCCACTGAGTCCAACTTGGAATGTCTGGCTAAGCATTACTTTCCTTCATGAAAAACGTCATATGTAAACCTTTTGTCATACTGACTTTTCCACACATAAGCCTATTAAACCATACCATTTTTTTAAAACGAAAACTATGTGCTGCATGTCAAAAATGTATCTACTGAATCTATGAACAAGACTGAAGCTTATTAATATATGTTACAGGTGGTTTTAAATGAAGAACAATGTCGCATGCTTCAAGGATGCGGTCGGGTATTTCTACAGCAAGGGTCACAGCGTTTTCTCCTTGACAAGGATGGATTGCGAGAGGTTGATTTAGATTTTAATGGTATGCAGCATTCTCTGAAGTGATTATTGCTACATCAGTATAACTAACAAATTAATGACTTTTTTTATTACTTCTTTTAGATGAAAGTGAAATAGAAAATGAGGAATACATAATGCCAGCTGACAGGTACTTTTTTTATAAAACGTTTTTAAAAAATAAACATGTTTTTTACTTTTAAATAATTGTTTTCTATACATATTCTCAAAAAGGCATACACTTTTGTTTTACGCATATGTATTATTTAAGTATGATGCAAATTGAATATATGAATAACATAATGCAACTGTGATCATCTGACCAGTAGAATATTGCGAGCACATATAACAAAATATATTTAATTGTGTTGATTTATCTGTTTGTCTCTAATGTATAGTGTCAGACAATGAAATATACTGTGTTGATAGGTTTCACTACAACCTCGTATATAATATTACTAGTCTATCAATATATTCGCAATCACTTGCAAGACTACATTCACAAACTAATGCCCTGTCGAGATAGTTAGTTATATCGATACAAATCTACTATTTTTTGTATGATTATTCGAGTAAAGAAATAAAAAAAATCTAATTAATTTTTAATAGTGAAAAATTTGATGATCCTGAAGATTTGATTGAAGAAGACCAAGAACAAGAGGAGTCAAGTGAATATCAAAATGATACTCAAGAAGGAAATGTCAAAAATCAACATATTTTGCAACATTTTGCATTTCATCAGGAATCATTTGAAGAGGATATGGTTAGCGAAGAAGAGCTCAGCAGAGCTGCTATTCTTTCACACATTAAACTCGAGAATGTTGGTAAGATATAAGAACAATATAACGTTTCTATACAATGTAGAGTTGATATGTTCAAATCTGCTAAATAATGCGCCTTTTTTTTTACCATATCCACTTTCAATGTATCGCATGTAGTTCCCTGATAAAAGCATCTCAACAGAAGTTGTTTTTCGGTCCCTCGCTTCCTTTTTTGAGAGAGAGTATGAATATAAGGATAGCACCATGATAGGACTTATAGTTAGCTTATAACTGATCGGATGGCAGGGGATGTGAACATCACAGAGATCCATGTATTCAACCAAATATAACTACCGAGAGAATTGACCACGTGACACAAAAAGTAATAAGACTTATTATCAATATAATTTAATAAAACGTGTATTTATAATTTTCAGATGTTGATGTTCCAAAAGAAAAACAAGTATATTCGAGAGTTATTCCTAGCACCAAGACCAAAATTGCATCATCGGCAAGTGCTCATGTTATGGATCGAAAAATGAATCAAGGAAACACTGGTAATTATTGATTTTTATATAATTTTTAGGCTTCATTTGTAGAGTTATACTATGGACGATGTACGGCACCTTCAAAATTCCGTGTAATTTGACAGTCGCTTTGTTTAACATCATTCTGGCTTCACTTGATTCCAATGTATACTTATGGGTAATTTCATTGTTTTAAGGAAATATCATTTTCCTTCTTTATCTTATTGTAAATATTATTATTTAAAGATAAAAGAATACTTGGAAAACGACGGCAACACACACACACGAGCCAGACAATAGAGAGACAGCAAGCTTTACCGAGATATGTTTCGCAAAAAGGCAAGAAACATCAAAAGGTTTGTAACAATGAAATAATAAAATAAATAGTTGTTTCTAAAAGATCTAAAGGTCTCTCTGTTATTACAGTCAACTCTCCTATAGTGTGGAAATAGGGACCGTGCTATCTAAAACTGCCCTACAGGGGAATTGGAACCGATACGAAGTTTGGGGCTAGGTTATTTTTAGTGTATTATTTAAATTGCACGAGTTCAATACATGTATCTATTTGTATATGATTTTACAATTTTTGTACATACATACATACTTTAAATGACTAACTTTGCTTGGTAAACACTTAATGACAAATATTCTTCCAATGCTGATATTTATGTAAATATAATATTACATATTTACCAAATAAATATATATATTTGACCTTGAAAATTTAGTGTTTTATAGAAAACAGCACTACAGGTGGGGGTGCTAGTTTGCTTAGGGACTGCTGCACACGCTATTAAAAGGCACTCTATAGGCGGGTTGAATGTATTATAATTTTTACCAATGGCTTACCTGATGTAACAAAATATTTTTTTTTAATTTACAGATAGAACAAAACTCCGCTTCTATTACCAGCGAAGATATAGTCAATCTTCTCAAAGCAAACAAATTGGATAGAAATGGTAGGTGTGATTGAATATTTGCTCTTCTCTTTCTCTATTTATCTCTTGTGGGGAAATTGTGGAAATATTCATTTTGAACAGAAAGCAAACTAAAGTTGAAATTCAATGGGACTTGCCTAATTTCGTGCAAGTATAAATATTCTTAACTAATCAGCGACCTTGGGCAGTCTAATTTAGGTAGTTAATGAATTTAGGGTTGTTACACATGTCTAATATTTTTTCCCTGTCTCAGGATTGGAGCAAGTGAAACGCAACGGTAAAATGTACATTGGTGACACACCTGACGGCCGTCGAATATACGGTAGGGTGGTTGCGACAGTAAAACAGCCAGTAACAACAGAGACACCAGCTCAAGACGAAAACAACACGGAGACATTGTTACCTTGTGACCCAACATTGTTTGAAACTTCTTACCCCACTGATATACAAAATATAGACGAGCCGCATCAAGAGAGGACTGTGTCATCAATAAAAACAAATGGTAATATATTATGTATACGATTTAAAGGAACTTGTAGCACAAAAGGCTTGTTAAATCAATATCACATACAACCAAGCTTCTAAATGACATTTAACTATTTAACTGCCTGTGACAAGATCGAAATGCCATGTGCATTCAATCTGATATATTTTTTTATTAATTATTATATTAATAGAGACGCCTGTGGAGAAGCTTTGACAGTAGATAATAAAATATATTATAATTATTACTATTTTGAATGTAACGAGCCCCAAAAAAGTTGACAATATTTTTTCTAAATTTGTTGCTTTTACTTATTAACTATTTAGTGCTTGTGATTCATAATTTCTTTTTTAAAATTAACTGTATTTCTAGGGACAGACTATTGAAGCACTAAATTTGTATTTTGATATTTCCAAATTTACGAAATAAAATTTGTACTGGGTGTTTCCAATATGCCATTCCTGTCTCACGGGATGGTTTTTGATGCTGTGTTTTCATGCCGCGAAACATGTAACCATTGTGTGTGTATAACCATTGTTTATTTATGTTTTCAGCAAAACTGGAAATGAGTGAATGCATAAAGCCAAATAAATCATCAAATGAAAAAAGTCACTCGGATATTGTGAAAAGTGTGCAGCTCAATGGTCAGAAATCAGCAATCGACCGGGTGCATTTGCTCCAGTCTAAATCGGAGGATATTAATGATTTACTTCAATCAGATATAAAATTACCATTACAGAATGAAGATCTCCAAACTGAAGACAATGTTGAAGGTTTGTATTTACTTGGTAGAGATTAGTTTATAAATAGGCAATTAAGTATATCTTTCTAAACATGTCTTTTTCCAGATGATAAACAAAGGGTTTATCTCTGTTTGATTGCATATGCATAAAATATATTAATCTTATATAAAGCCATGTCCATTTCCAACAAGGAGCTTATGTACTACTAAAGAAGCGTCAACATATACTAAAAAGATTAATTTTCCTCTGAAAACAGATTAACTGAAATATTGCTTTACTTGGACATGTCGGTGTTTATTATATGTATTGGCATAGTTGTATTTAGTTATGGTATCTTGAAGTATATGTTGAAATGATTGTGAGTCAAATTTCCTAAAAAAAATCTTATTCGTATTCGTACTTGATATTTTTTTTTTCACTTTGTAAATATTTTTTTTTATGAAATTGTAAAACCATTTTTTCAATTCAGATTCTGAGGATCTAGAAAATGAATTAGCATCAATTAAAAAAGTCCTGACAACTCTCGCAAGAATGCGATCATTGAAAGAACTACTTATCACACGTGCACTGATGATTATCAGGGTGAGTAAATAAAAAAAAATTACCATAATTTGTGTTGCCACTTATTCTTATTTCAATTTCAAAAGTTTTCAGTTTTGTTAAAAATCCCCTTCGAATAAATTGGTCAATTAATAGATATTTCCATTTTGTGGTTGCAGGAGGTGAACCAACAGCCTTTGAAAAGCTCTTCGTACAGACGAGAATCTTACTACCCTGGTCGGATGGTCAGTATGGATGACGATGACCAATCACAAGATAATTATCAATTTATTCACATGCCCAATCTCAAAGGAGCTTTTCCAGGTGACAAGGAAATATTAAATTCACTATTATGAGACATGTTTGTTATCATTGAAAATGTTTTAATATAATTGAACATGTTTGAATATTATTGAACCTGTTAAAATATATTTGAATAGTATTCATCTTTGAGGTGTTAATGGAATTAATATTTAAGGCACATGTGGTTAAGGGAGTAATGTAATGTAACTTATCGTCTATGTTTTTTAAAGTGGAATTTGACTGTGCTATCATATTCGAATATCATCTTTGACTGTCTGAAAATATAGTATCAAAATTAATGTCTCTGGGAGTGTATAATTTTACAAACCTTTGTAATATAATTGCTTTACTATTGGTAAATTCATCAATGCTTTTCCATATTGCATATTATAACTACGCATATCTACTTGTATTCATTTTCTGACATTAACAAAATTTATCGATGATGTAATTCATGTTAAACTTTTTTTTTTTTCAGAAGATGGTTATTCACCAATCAACTTAGTGGATAAGTGGTCTCTTCCGTGTGATGAGAATTTTCTGATTATAAAATTCATAGTATCGACAGATGGTGCACAGCCGACCACTCGTATTGTTATAATGGAAAAGAAAAGTAAGTCACTACATAACATTGATATAAAAAGCATGAGTAGCGTTGATTAAGTCACAAGAGGAGAGAGTGACAAAACATAGTGTAATGTCAAAAGAGTGGACAGACACATGAATGACAAATCTTTTGCCTTGTTATTTTTCAGTGAGTCAACAAATGTCATTTGGCACTGTTGAACTTGTTTGTTTCTTTGTGCCTGATTTACAAGTGATAATTAACATATTTGACTATTTACAGCAAAAACCGATCAAAATAATCAAGAGACCTCATCAAACTATTTGGACTGGCAGCCCGTCGAAATGGAAGAATCTGTAAGTTATCAATATTTTTTAATGCCAATAATTAATACTAGCATTCTAAATACAAGGTGACGATGTCACATGTAGAAATGTTTGTGAATGTGCTGTGTGTGCTGTGAATACTTTTGCTGACAGAGACTGTAAGACAAATCATATTTAATATATAGTCAGTATTTAAATAAAAATTATAATCATCTTTCAAAATTATAATCATACCTCAAAAGCAAGCAAGTGTATAAAATATTTCAATTTTGGATTTGGCGGTAACTTTGTGGAAATTCATTTTTAATATATAATTATAATTCGTTAGGTACTTCAACCTGAAAAAAAAAACTTGGTTACTCCTCTCATTGTGTACCTTAGTGTGTTTCGATTCTTTGAAAATCATCTCAAACAATATTATGTCATATGTTTTATGAAAAAATATTAAAATTGTCTCTTTATAAGGTTAGAAAATTAATGTTTATTTTATATACTGATTATTCGTTTGTTTTACTTATTTTAGACTACATATGTTAAAGCTCCTTCACTTATGAAGAAAAGACAATGGAAACTAGCTATTGATAATAAACCATTGGAGTGCCGGTTTTGTAAGGTGAGAATTTTGTGTAAAAAATAACAACATTTTCCCTAATATGCAGCTTGCTTTTATTTAATGATTTCATCTCTTTTTGGGTAGTAAAACTAAATACTAAAATAATAAATAGTGTTGAACAATGTGTACATTAAATAAAACTATGATATATTCTGATCTTATTACCAGTTATTTTTCGGTGTCCTATATCTTGATGTTTCATTCTTTCCAGAAAACTTTTGGCCGCGCATCAAACCTGGCTCGTCATATGTCAATACATGCGTCAAATAACACTGTAAATGTACAAAATCGGAAGAGGTCAGCCGCTGTAGCGTCGGGCTCGGCAATGTTTGTCTGTGACAAATGTCCTTGCGCGTATCATTTTCAGAGTACGCTTACGCGACATATGATCAGTGCACATAGAGATGAAGTGGAAATTGTTTGACCCACGGATGCACTCTTATAATTATATAGTACAAACATAGACACTTTATTTTAGAGCATTTATATTTATGGTATCTAAGAGGCACAACACACGTTAATATTATGGATTCAAAACTGCATTTATGACAATTACATCATTATTGATTTCTCTGAAGTTTTAAGAATCCAATATGTGAACTATTGTCTTGTAAGTCAATTTATATAAGAAGGCAATGATGCTGTGATGTTTTCACATTTCTCATGCATAATTATCTAAACATGAGGTAGATAGAGGAGTAAGTTTAAAGCTAGTCCTTTCCTAAAATAATCCATCCATTGTTCTAGATTGTATCACATTGATTGTTTTGTAATATTATATTACTCAATGTAATTAATAAATTTTGAATAAGCAATGAAAGTTGGTAATTTTCAAGGTTTTACTTTCTTTTGAATAACAAATAAATTACATTGAAGAATTGTTGAACAGGTAATGGTCATTGAATATTTTCACTAGTGTTCTTTAGAATATAAGGTGGCACATACATAAACATATTTAAAAATATACATACTTTAAATATTGTTCCGCTTGCAATCGATAAAGTATTTTTTAACTGTATATCAATTTCCGTGGTAAAATGGGAGTATTTGCTATATAATTGTTACGAACACATTACATACATTGTAAAATTTTACAATGTTTCAAGCATACAATATATATAAATAGATGCAATATCAGATACAAGTGTAAAATAAACCAAAACCACACCAATTTCATTATATATATTTAAGTAAATACACACATTTTTTTGTACTACTCTAACATATATTTTGTTATGATCAGGTCCGATGTCACTCATAACAGTATTAAAAAATTGTGTTTTTTTTTAAATTTTTTACCTTTTTATTTATATTGGGAAACATTATGTAAATCATTGGATATCCCTATTCTATTTTCCTGCTATTCAAATGCGATTTTTACAGCCTAGTTTAATTTAAATACATATTTCAACTTTACACAGAAGAAACGTAAATGTTGCCTTCATTTAAATTGATGTTTATCATATGGTGAACAATTTTCATCACTGATGATCTGAATAATTATGTTTATAGCTGTTTGCAATAATATTTATTATAAATAATAGGTCAGAAATGAGGAATTGTAATAAATATTGTGGGTAATTTATATGCTCAATAAATAGTGAAATATTACATTATATTATAATTATAAGCCAAACGAAAACAACGATGTAATGATTAGTTAGTTTCAATAAAATAATAGATTACAATTTCGCTTTTAATACTTAAAGCACACTAAAAAAACCAAGTAAGTTAATTTGTTGCCAACCATATAACATGACAGGCTCTGCAAGCCAACTCAAGAAACAAAAGCCCAACCATTACTCTCACCTATAAACTATAATTTTTTATACCACTTTTTCTATTGATTAAAAGATTTATCAGCGAATCTCTTCAACTAATAAATGCAATACTCGTTCATAACAGTAATTATTTAAATGTTTAAATGTGAGTTGACTGAATGAAATTTGAAAAATATGTAATGCCAATAATTTTATAAATTTGAACATATAATAGTGATTATGATTTCAAATATAAACAATGTACGCATTGGAAATAATATTTTGATTGGAAATAGTTATGTTATGTAAATGTTTAAATTGTTACTTGTAATAAATAAATAAATTACTAAATGTAGAATAATTCTTTGTCAGTATCAAGATGAAGCCTAACTATGTCTCCGTCCCATAATGTGAAAAATTAGTATAAATTGTATATGAGTTTTTGTTTTGCAGTTAAAAGAAGAAAGATTGTTGGCATATATTTTGAAAAATAAAACACAGAAAAATTCAATCAATGTATTAAAGTTAAATAAAGCAATACATATTTTTTTTTCTAGAAAAAATACTAAGGCTTGGATTCATAAATAATTTAGGTGTTAACTATAAATTCTTTGTGAAAAGCCATCACAATAATAAAACTCAATTTGTAGTATTTATTTTGTAACTTTTAATATTATACATTAGAAGGCAGTAGGTACCACATTTCAACATTCCCTCTCCCTCTCTATTCGCGCACGAGAGTGTGTGTGTGCTAATTTATAGACTTATTAATCTTCAGTGGATCGTCAGTACATATTACTATGATTTTAAATAACTTTGCTAAATAAAATTTACCTTTAGTACTTTCAATGGATTCGGTAGTAACTTTGTGGATGTTCATTTTAATATAAAATTTGAAATAGCTTACTCAATAAGTATGAAGATATCTCTGAAATAGTTAAGTTATTTTCGATTTTATATTTGAATTTTTATTGGAATATAATTTTGACAAAATCTATTGCAAAATGCGAGGCTGTTTAACAAGAATTAATTTGTTATGTCAATCACTATTTTTTGTAAAACATATTTTCTTAAACTGGCAAGTAATTTTATTTAATACAAAATATTTTTGCTGTGCTGCAGTAAAATTTTGCTCATTTGATATTTTGCCAAATAAAATATGATAAATAATTGCTGTATTATTTTCTCCTACTTCCGCTTTTGTCACATTTTTTCACCAAATCTTATGTATCAAAAATTCTCTCTCATTTCAAAATAAAGGCACATAATAATATTTTTTTAAATATTCAATTCATCATTGATGATTATACTAAAAAGATCTTTAAAGTGATAATATTCTAAATAGTATGATAAAAAAATTCTTGAAGTATGTTTTTCACACCCCTAACGTTATGTGACTCCACGTCATAACTGTCTACTTCTACTATGGAGCATATGGCTTTCTAATGGATTTTATCTCGACAGAAAACTTCAACGAGAGTTGCATATTACTCAGTTGCTCTCACTACGTCACATTGTTGGTTCCGATGTGAGTGGGAATACATTTTAGACAGAACATACATCTATGTACTCAAACAAATATTAATGATTCAATTGAAAAATGAATCTGTCGGAATAAAATTTAATTCTGTGTGTTTCACAAGTAAAACCAACAACATTGGCATTTGACTACGGATCTGATATTTGTTTTTATTAAACTGTAATATCAATGTTAAAACCGAAATAATCACTTCATTACGTTATAATTATGTTTCATTTAAATTTCATAAAAAATTTATCAATCATTTCAAGTATGAATGAGTTGAAATTAATACAATATTTTATCGGCTGAGAAAAGACCAGCATGTAGACAATCGCCATTATCGTTTTATTTTTTTTGCTTATGGTGCCTGCACGTGACGTATAAAATGTTGCTATCAAATAAATATTTTCTCCAATAAAGATTTTGATATAAATCAAACAATATTTTAATAAATAATGATAGTTTTTCTTTTGAGAGAACAAGTTAAATGATTTATTTAACACAAAGCTATGTTATCGTAAACTTTTTAATACAACTTAAAGAAATATGGTGAAAACCTAACAGCATATTTTTCGATAAAGAAAGTTTTTAAGTCATTTTCTAGGAAATATTTCTCTGAAGCTAAAATGCGTCGGTAAAAACAATTAATTTTGGAAGAAAATTTGTCTTCAATTACAACAAAATACAATGCTGTTATGTTTTTGAGTTATAGTTTACTGTTTCAAACCGAGATCAAGAGCATTTAGTTAATAAAAAACAAAATTTTATAACAAGATGTTTAACATAATTTGTACAAGAAATTTCAGGTGCAATAGGGGCGTATTATAAAATTGTTGGCAACATTTCATTATATAACTTCCGCCGACGGTCGATTCGACTGCCCGCAAGCTCCCTCCGAGTTCAGTTTCCCATCCGCGACTCAAACCCTCATCAGGGTTCTCCTACTTTTACCCATTTAGAGTTAAGTAAGTACAAATTAATAAATATTTAATAGTGCTTAGTAAAACAAAATATAATTTCATATTCATGATTAATCGCTATACCTATCGGTGCGTGAGAAATTACAGTTTTTGCACTGAGTAATATGTGCCCCAGTTAAGTAATCTTGACATAATTTTATGCGCTAAAATTACGTAATTTTTAATGATACCAGTTATTCAGGGATGATATTTGCAGTTATAGTTACCCTGAAGAAAACTGCACGAATTTAAGATCATGTAATCGAGTAAAATTCGTAGAAATCGATGTCAAATGATTGACGGCATGACACGACCCAATGTCATGATCGATCACATATTGTGCAGGTATTCATAGTACTCTTTGATTATCAAGATCAATATAATTGAATTAACCTTAAGTAGCGTTACGGATAACTGTTTTATCTGTTAACTGTTTATCTAAACTGATATACCGCTCACGTGAAATAAGGTGAATTGGCTAAATGATTTGAAATGTTTAACTTCAGACGGTAAAATAACCTAATATTGTAACGCAAATGTACTTGTTTCGGTTTCTTATAAGTAATAATTTTGAGTTGACATCCCAGTTTCGTACCACAATATATTGCATTCAAGATCTTTTTTTCACGATTATCAATTAAATTTACCCCCGAATATATAGATTTCTGCGCACAATTTTGACGTATACTCGGGCACAGATTGCATTTTAACCTTTGAAACCACTCATATTTAGCTGTTAAATAAAATAACTCAATCCGCCTCGAAACCGCCTTGTTTGAATGATCATATGAGTTATTATAATAACAAGTAATAAAACAACCAAAAGGTAGTTCATCCATGCATGTCAACTTATAAATAAATTGCAGTTGTGCAAATTTTTATCTCTATCTAAAGAAAATTGATATAACATGGAAAAATCTGCATCAACAATTATATAAATACTGACAATTTATCTAAAACGGAACGTCAAAGCTCAATTAAAACCATAAACTTATATTGTCACTGGCGCATATCTAAATACTGAGTTTATACAAATATTTTATAATCAACTGATCAATGGTCATGACGGGCTAAACCGGTCTTAATCATAATAAATTTGTGGACAAATATTGTGTTTTATTTGAATATAATGCCAGCACACCAAGAATTGACAGTTAACACATTAAATGTATTTAAGTATGAATTACCTCTGGTTTTAAAATATTATGGATCACATCTATGGTCTTTTACTGCCATACATTTTCACATTTTAAATTTCAATTCTCCATTTAAGATAATATGTTGGAAAGGCTGAATTATTTGTACGAGTAAATAATCTATTTCATACAGATGTACTGGTATTTCATAAATATAAATTACAATTCATGGGATGGACATTTTGGTCTTTCATCTTTTGATTGCTCGTTTTCTCACCTCCCAGCTCATCATTAGTAGTGAAATTCTGCATACATTATTCCTAATTGCTGGTTTTGTCTCAAAGTCAAGAAGAACCAAGTACTTAAAATGCATTTTCAATACACTTATATTAGCAACGTGCCAAACAGAATATTTGGTTGGATATTCAATTTTATTATTTTACTATATAAATTAGCATGCCATATTTTGAGAATTGATTTTTTAATTAATATGTGATTAGCTTTCTTTAGCTCACTATTTTGTCCTTGCCATTTCTGAATCACAAACAATCCTCTTAAATTAATATATCCTGCGTTTAAAACGGATGAGGCTCAATTAAATAAGTATCTTTCTATCGATAATTTCTTTTCATACATGTCACATTTTTAAATCTCTAATATGCTTAAAACAATTGACCTTGAGTAGGTTTAGCCATGCAGCATTTGTCACAGCAAGTTTACATAATGCTGTTTGGTAGTATTGGTTTTTTTTGTCTAAAAGGCATTGATTTTCAATTGACTTGTTTTTGCTGACCTAGATTTCACTGCAAAATTTATTCAGCCTCATGTTTTTTTCTGTCAAAATTATTGTGCACTTACTTTATTATTTTATCTTTGTTTATTCTTACAAACAAATATACTCAAATTAATTTATACAAATATGGGTTTGTTCTTGTTGGTATTGATGATTTTTTTGGAATGCCGTTAACAAGTGACAAGTTTACTTTTGAGCTTTCAATCTTCTGGTCAATTCGAGCTGTTAACACTTTGTTTACGGCCCCTTTTAATAACTTTGGTAATCATCACCCTATTTTGCATTTGATGGCCAATTAGCAAAAGGACACTTTTATGCACTCAGTAAACATTTATGCACTCAGTAAACATTTATTATACCATCGTCGATTTTTCTAATTATCAAATTGAATTTTAATGGTAGATTCTTGTTGATCCGGGTGTGGTTTCTCCCCATTTTTTTTTTAACATCTCGAATTAGACTTCCCTCATTTTTATTTTAAATTCAAATATTTATCGACCGTGTTTCCTTTACCACCTATGTTGCTCAGAAGACTTGATAGAAAAAAAATGTCTTCATTTATTAACAGTTTTATCATGTTTTTTTTAAATACAAATAAAGTAATGAATTATAATTCTGATGATGGCGTAAGCCGAAATAGCTATCAACAAATATATAAAATAATTTCTGTAGAATTAAAATACATTGTTATTTTTTTCACCGTATTAGAAAATACTTGTAACTGAAGTACTAAATAGTTGTTTTGGTTTATCAAGAGCGTTACACCAAACGGATAATGACCACTTTCTAAAGAGAAAAATCTCAATGATAAATTACAATGTATGGCAACATTTGTTTGTCATAAGACTGACATATTTAACACCCTTTCATATTATTGTGTAATACATTACGACAGTTGTATAGTTATGAAACCTGAATATTTCATTAACACTTCAAATGAACTGGATTTTTAAGATAAAGCATTTAAAATTATGATGTCATTTCACCATGCTAATGAAAATGCTGTGAAAAGTTAGGGCCAATCATACTTTGACATCACAGTTGGTATCGACCACAGATAAAAAAAATGTTTACTGATTGATTGATTTATTTTTAGAATCTCAAAATTAGTCAATACACATACAATTTACATAATTGGAGATTTATCTGATACAATCTGAATCTTTATTTGTGTAAGAGATGGATATATGTTTGAAGATAACATTAATGCATATAAAAATACTTTTGATTTTTATTTTATTAGATGTTATTAGTAATCTGCTAAGATTTTATCGAATACATCTTTTTTCGACAACAATCCTGACAATTAACCAAATTATAATTAAATAAATTGATCACTACAAGAAGCTTTCTACTTTGATTTGTTCTATTCAATAACAGATTATTTTTTACATCCAGCAACTTATATCCGCTTTATTATAAAATAAAAAATTAAATACCAAGACTTTCTTTTATCCCTACTTTTTTTAGGATAGGCGGGTGGGATTTAATTTTAAAATCACAGGCAATCGACAAGAAAATCCTAGGTCAATTTATTTGTTTGTTTGTTTGTTTTTTCTATTTTGTTTTTAATGTATCTAGTTTTTGACGAGGTGAATTAATAAATGTATTTTCAATTTTCCAGTATTTGAGGACGGCAATGTTCTCATCATTTGTGGATTTGGCCCGAGGCTCCCCTTTCAAGGGACCTATGTCATCAGCTCAATGCCAGCAACAGCAGGATGCCAACCGGGAGAGTCTTTCTAAGGCTTTGGTTCCCGTAAGTACATCTAATAAATATTTTACATTGAATTGGTATATACCAGGCATTCGACTAATCAATTGTAATTTCAATAAAAATGAACAGGTTATAATCTACAATGATATTGCTGATAAATTGAGATTGCGGAATCATGTTAGGCAAAAAATAATAGTTAATGTTGTATTTTATAAGTTGTCGTTTATATTTGCAGGGCAGACACATTGCCGCGGCTGCCACCCCATCCGGAGCCCAGGGAGACTCCTGTGAGTTTGGCTCCAACAAATATTTCCTGCTCTGCGGCTTGGGCGGAATTTTATCCTGCGGTAAGAATATATGATTGACTTTTCATCATTTTCCAACTACCAGCAAACATTTTAATACTTTATAAATTTCTAGTCAGTTTTTTACTACTGAACATTCTCTGATGCTATTAAATAATATAGTCAATTAAGATTTATTGTTATTTCAAATGCCGTATTTTGTAAAACACTACATCTGAAGATTTGGAAATCTACCAGTTACCACAGTTGTAATAAATATAATTAAATGAAGCTGCTTCTAAGGTTGTTAAATTTGTTTCGATGTCATCTATTTGTCATCAGTATTCCGTCCCCATGTGTGGGTATTTTTTTACAGTTATTAGCTCATCAATCACTGTCAAATATAAGAATGAGCTTAGGTTAGGTTGGTATTTCAATCATAGCATCTTTAACTTTTAAAAGTAATAATTGTAAAAATAATTGTAACAGGAATGGCTCAAAACTTATTAAAGCTTAGATAATGAGACCATGAATTATTTGATGACCTATTTGTTTATAAATTGTGTGCTGTAACATGTACAATGTCACACCCTGAACCCGCCTCGATCCATTCTTTAACGGGTGCATTGCAGATTTTTTGGCACTCGTCCAACTGTACCAAGAGCAAATAATTCAAGCAGTTGTAGTTTTGACTGAAATAGAATTGAATCGCGGAGGTCAAGATACAGCTTATGTGTATGCCAAGATGTGAATGCTTCATCAGAACGTGTGAATGATAGGCTACACGTAGCACGCTAGTATCCATGCAGTGTTACGTCTATGTATTGGATTATATCCAATCTGATGAATAATTTTTATATGAATCAATCAAAAGTTCACTTAAAAAAAAGTCGAATGAAATTGTTTTTTTTTCTTAATTTATTATTATGAATATCCCAACAATCATACTCGATTGGATCCTGATGCTGTATATAGTTTAGTAAAGTCATAGACTTTGAAACTGCATAATTATACATTTACTGACTAGTTGATGGTAACATTTATTTTGAAACATAGTTCAATGTTGAGTTTATATCAATATAAGCCCTTTTTTTTGCACAAGAATTGCTCGCTATCTGAAGAGTAAGGATAGAAAGATAAATATGGGGCAGGGCTAGTTGTTTTCCAGATTGGTTACGGAAGGAAATTTTAACATTACATGCCTTCGAACACATATCCATAAAACAGTCAGTACTGGAATTCAAACTCATGAACACCGTAACAGAATGAAATAGCGTCAACATCCCGAATACATACAGTCTTGACAAATGACTTGATTACAATTATCTTATTCTTAGTCAATAATAAATTCAGACGGACTTTTTTATATTTTTATTTAGTTTATCTTTAGAAGCATTTGACTACATAGGGCATAGAGTTTATGATACAAACAAATCTTGGCCTGGTACACATTCAATTAAATTTAGACGTTGCTTAGACAGAAGGGGATCAAATATTTTATGTTGATGCGTGAGTGGGGTCAATAAATGATACGCCTATATAAAAATGTGGCGACTCGACAAAGGGTGGTAAAAACAGCTCAAACCGTGTGACATCACATCATTTATGGAAAGCCACATTAATGTAATTTTTCATTATTGCAGGAATCACCCATACTGCCGTGGTACCACTCGATCTGGTTAAGTGCCGTCTCCAAGTAGACCCTGAGAAGTACAAGAATGTCGTCAACGGATTCAAGTTGTCTGTCAAGGAAGAAGGCATGCGAGGACTCGCCAAGGGGTGGGCACCCACCTTCTTTGGATACTCTGCCCAGGTATATATTTAATTATCAATTTTTCATTGTCCAAATATTATCTAGTTGCTTGTATAGCAATAAAAAAAATATTACTAATTATGATATGTAATCAGTTCAAATCTTGGTTTATTTTGTTTAAAAAAAATGCAACCTGTTTGATATAAATTCCACAATTTTTGTAAAGATCATTCTTTGTTTACAGTCTTATCTTTATGAAATACAGTAAAAGTCCGTTAATTCGAACAACGATAATTCGTAATTCGAAATTTTCATAATTTGCTCGTCCCAATATTGACTTTTCATAGTAAAATGTACCGTTAATTCGAAATATCGCTTAATTCGTAATTCGTAATGTTTTTCGCCAAAATGTACATACGATTTCTTGTAATTCGAAATTTTGACAGTTCAAAAATTTCGAAATTTTGATAATTTCGTGAGTTTGTTAGGTTAAAAGTTAGTCAACACACTGTTTTGAAGAGTAAAGCTTATGTAAACCATCAGTGTAAGTGAGACATCTATATTAAGTGAAGTATCGTATGTCAAAATCGAATTCGAGCATTTATAACATTGGTGCAAGTGACACTTCAAATATTAGTATGTACCTAACTTCACTACAATGGTTCATTTTTATAAGTATATACCTACCTAAACATCATTCTATTTTACGCGCGAATACCTTAAATATAAGTGACTAAAAATTAAATATGTTAACTGTTTTTTATTCTTATGAAATGCCTGTCCATAAAAAATCGAAAAAATGGCCGCGAAAATTCATTTTTTTTTAGTGTTCGCGTAATTCGTATCTCGATTTTTTGGTCTATAAAATCGAAAAAATTGCCGCGATGTTCCAGGCTTTCTACAATTGCCGCGAAAATTCATTTTTTTAGTGATCGCGTAAATCGTAATTCGATTTTTTGATCCATAAAAAATCGAAAAAATGGCCGCGATGTTAAAAGCCGTCGACAATTCCCGCGAAAATTTATTTTTTTTAGTGATTGCGTAATTTGAATTTATTTGGTCCATAAAAATCGAAAAAATGGCCGCGATGTTCCAAGCCGTCGACAATTGCCGCGAAAATACAATTTTTCATACTGATCCCGTAATTCGTAATTCGAATTTTTTTGGGAAATCTGGTCCCTTGAATTTCGAATTAACGGACTTTTACTGTATGTGGAATTGGCACCAAAAGTATATATTTGTTGAGAATTTACAGTTTTTAATTTTGTTTTCAGGGTATGTGCAAATTCGGTCTCTATGAAGTGTTCAAAGTACAATACGCCGGCATGATCTCCGAAGAAACCGCATACACCTACCGTACACTCCTGTATTTGGCTGCGTCAGCGTCTGCCGAGTTCTTCGCTGACATTGCTCTGTCTCCTATGGAGGCCGCCAAGGTGGGCTATCTTGACATAATTTTTAATATAGCAATTGCAACTAGATGAAACTTAGTAATACTTCAATAAATCTTAAATGTTAATCCACTCCTCTATTCCGACTACAATCACAGAAGTTTAGATTAATTATTGAAAAATTTGTTATTTGAGTAGCATCTTCAGAGTTAACTCTTAAAGCTGTAAGAATGTGTATAGCTCCCTTGAACTTGGGAATGGTATTTAAACTGCGATTCATATTAATTGATTGAATTTGATTTTTAGGTCCGTATCCAAACCATGCCCGGATTTGCCAACAACCTCCGCGAGGCTCTCCCCAAGATGATCCAACAAGACGGTTTCATGACCTTCTACAAAGGATTGGTTCCCCTTTGGCTCAGGCAGATCCCATACACCATGATGAAGTTCGCCTGCTTTGAAAAGACCGTCGAACTCCTATACAAGTAAAAATAATCACTTCATTAATATAGTGGAAATGAAACATGATTCCACTTCAGTATTTTTTAAGAGATAAAAGATATACGGTGAGTTCATTTGTATTAAATGAATACAAATGTACTCCCCGTATATCTTTTCTAATGCTGCAGGCGTTAGTTGAAAGACAATAATCATGCTTAGATATTGTTACTTTTTACAATTTTGTTTATTATATACGATGTCATAACAATTGAATGTATTCTTTCAGGTTTGTGGTCCCCAAGCCCCGTGATCAGTGCACTAAGGGAGAGCAGTTGGTGGTGACATTCGCTGCCGGTTACATTGCTGGTGTCTTCTGCGCTATTGTCTCACATCCTGCTGATACCGTTGTCTCCAAACTCAACCAGGTTTGTTTATATTCTCTGTTTACAGTATTTCATGTCATCTTTTATACATTTAGGTCAGTTCGGTAGTAATTGAAAATAGTAAATATATGATTAACAATAACAATCTGGACTAAAGGGCTAGATTCAAGTCAAAATATTAATATCCTATTGTGTATTTTTACTGATAATTTTTGTCTTCTGTTTACAGGACAGCACAGCTACCGCTGGAGGCATCGTAAGCAAGCTCGGCTGGGGAGGAGTATGGAAGGGACTCGGTCCTAGGATCGTTATGATCGGTACATTGACTGCCCTGCAGTGGTTCATCTATGATGCCGTCAAGGTAATTTTTATTTTACTATGATACATTTCCGATGTATTCTTATTATATTAACACTCTAGCAACCGCATTTATCGGGCCAAAGTTACACGTAATACCGCACATTTTTCAAGATTTTGGTTTTTCGCGCGACATTTAGAATTATGCTTATATCTTTTTAATCAGTTGAGTAAATTGGATAAAATAAATTGTATTGTGTATTGTATAGTATAATATATCTATTTAAAAACAAATAGTTGAAAAAAAATATTATTAAAGCTGTAAACACATGATTTATTTATATTTTTGAAAGAAAAGCGAAACAAATATTTCTTTTCCATTCATAAACACATAAAGCGAAGTCAAATTCTTTCGAAATGTGGTCTACGATCATTTTACACAATATTGTATAAAAATATTTGAAAAAAATAGAGTATTTATTGAGAGCCGCTAGACTTACCATTCATCCATCAGTCGTATAAATTAGGAAAATTTACTTGTCATCACAATGCCACAATAACATTATAACTATTACTTTTACCAGCCAAAAAGGGTTCATTTATTGTTATTAGTTTTTATAAACACTTAAATATTATTTTTAATGAAAACAGAAGAAAAAATTACACACATATTACTTATCACTACTAACTATACTATACCATACGTCTACAATAATCACTAAAATTTTATCAATATTTTTTGTGTGGTAATCTTCAAAACATTTTCCCATGTGTAATGGAACATTACAAAATAAACACGTCGTCTTCCGATATATTGAGTAATATGATAAGTTTTGATCGACACGATCAACGCCTTTCATATTTTTGTTATAATCTAAAATACAATTGGGTTTTATTTTTGGTTCTACGATTTAGTTTATAATATATTTATTTCACAAAACACGTAAATTTAAACTCTTTTTCCACAAATTATAAGATTATATACCATTACTATAGCACGTATGTAAAACGATTTTACATATAAATACGCAATAATTATAAATACAATCGCGGAGTAATTACATAGGATGTATTCTATTCGACCGATATTTTCAAACTAATTCTTATATATAAGTATGTATATAAAATGGGGATGGTCAACATCAAAATGTGTAAAGACTTCGCTAATTGTTTAAAAATACAATGGTAATTGCTAGAAAGCAAAATGCCATACATACCTCACACATGCCCGGTAATTTGATTTTTTATGATACACGTATTTTTGAAAATATGGTTCAGCAATAAATCTGTCAAAAAACATTATGCAATGTGCACCATTCATCTCAAACATGCGATTGAGAAATCCATTCATCTTTTTACAGAAATTTCGACTTCGCTAAATGTTTAAATATACAATTGAAATTTCTAGAAAGCAAGCTGTCATCAATACCTCAAACATTCCCGGTAATTTGAGTTTTATGATTCGTGTATATTTGAAATAGGGTTCAGTAATAAATCTTTTAAAAACTTAACGCAGTATGCCCCATTCACCTCAAACATGCGATTGAGAAATCCATTCATCTTTTACCGTAATTAGTTTTATTGTCCTATTTCAAATATTTAGACTGGAGTAGACAATGAAACATATTTTGACGAGCTAATAAACAAAAATACTTAGTTCGTTTCAGTCCATGTTTATTTATAGGAAACTTTTTACCCAACACCGCACATTTTTCGCGATTTTATTATTTCGCGCGACATTTTGAATTATGCTTATAACTTTTTAATCAGTTGAGTAAATCTGATAAAATAAAGTGTATTGAGCATAGTATAATATATGTATTTAAAAACAATAAGTCCGAAAAAATAAAATATTAAAGCTGGCAAACACATGATTTATTCATATTTTTGAAAGGAAAGCAAAAGAAATATTTCTTTTACTCATTTTATTACATAAACACATAAAGCAAAGTCTCATTCCTTTGAAATGTTTTTGCGATCTTTTACACAATATTGTTGGTTTATAATAATCAACCAAAAATATAATATTTATTGAGAGACTTCCGAGAATTAGGGTACATACCATCAGTCGTAAAATTAGGAACATTTACGTGTCATCACAATGGCACAAAAACATTCTAACTATTACTTTTACGAGCCAAAAAGAGTTCATTTATTGTTATTAGTTTTCATAAAAACTTAAATATTATTATTATTTTATTAGGTAATGTAAATAAGTGAGTTAGTAAAAAAATAAACTGATATTTAAATTTATTGCATCTGAAATGTGAAAAAAGATAAAAACATTGCAAGAAAAAATTACACACATATTATTTATCACTACTAACTATACTCCATTATATAACTATTGTAAAAGTTGTCCATGTATGTATATTTGATGCCATAAACCTCGACAATGATTCAGAAGCGATGATATCGTTTGAAAAAATGTAGCACATTTTTTAGCATATATTTCTCACCTGGTAATAATGGTATTATTGTCGGAGCAAATTTTTTTTTTATTTCCTTCACTGTCGATCCATTTTCGGGTCTTTTCAACTTCTTTGTAGTGTTTGTTTTATTTTGATTGTAATATCTATTACTTCACAAAACACGTAAATTTAAACTCTTTTTCCACAAATTTTACCATTACTATAATAGCACGTATGTAAAATGATTTTACGTAGAAATACGAAATAATTAAAAATGCATTCGCGGAGATATCACATAGGTTGTACTCATTTCGACCGATATTTTCAAACTATAATACAATTCTTATGTATATAACATGGGAATGGTCACATCATATGGACTGTGTAAAGACTTCGCTAAATGTTTAAAATACAATGGAAATCAATACCTCAAACATTCCCGGTAATTTGATTTTTATGATTCGTGTATTTTTGAAAATAGGGTTCAGTATAAATCTTTCAAAAAACATTATGCAATGTGCCCCATTCATCCCCAACATGACATTGAGAAATCCATTTATATTTTTACCGAAATTACTTTTATTGTCCTAATTCAAATATTTAGACGCAGAGTAGACAATAAACATATTTTGCCGAGATAATAAACAAAAATACTTAGTTCGTTTCAGTCGTTATATTTCAATATAGGAAACTTTTTGACTCAACAAATATATTTTATTTCAAGGACGTTTTTGAGCCATAAGCTTGTGAGAAATTGAATAAAAAAACACGGGGAGCTATTAACCAGACAGTAATGGGTCGTAAAATAAAAAAAAAAAATCCAAAAGTGTCATGTAATGTGCCAACAGATGCAAAGACAATGCGCGGCGCGTAAATCCGCGCGAACGCGGGACCGGTTGTTAACCGATTGCGATAATATCCGCGCGAACGCTGGACCGGTGACTTGAGTGTTAATCTATTTCAGATCAGAAACAGTGATTAAAATACATCGATCGATTTTTTTTCGTGTAATATCGGCAACGTGCGGACGGGCATTGTCATGTTGAAGAATTACATTCTTCTATTCATAAGAGCGGGTCTAATTTCTTGTTACTTTGTGTTTAATTTGTCCATCTGATCACAATAGAGAGCTGCAGTAACAGTTTGTCCTTGTTTTAACACTTCATAATAAATCACGCCTTTCGAATCCCACCACACACACAATAGGGCTTTCTGAGGGCTTTTGCTGTGCGCGTGAGGAACCCAAATGCCTTCTTTTTGAACTTTCCCCAGTTTCTCTAGATAGCGATGAGTATTCGATCGTGATGTCCCGACCTTCTTGGATAATTGATCGATGGTCATTGTCGGATCTGCTTCAATTGCCGCCTTCAGGGCTGCTTCATCCACTTGACTGCGCTGTCCACTTCGAGGCTCATCTTTCAAATCGAGATTGCCCGAGTGAAATTTTCTGAACCATCGTTGGCACTTCCTTACGTCCAGTATATCACCGTAAATCTCATAAATGGATTCCGTTGCTTCTGTTGCAGTTTTTTTTGAATGGAACAAAAACAGCATACAGCTTCTTGAATGTGTTTCCGAAGGACACGTCTCTGCCATTTTTTGTAGATGGGGTAGAATTGTTTTTTTTTGTTTAAAAGACGGGTAAAGAATCACAGAGAAGAGAAAAACAATAACACACGTCTTTACTGGGCAACAGACCCAAACGGAGTCAAAGTTGCATATTAAAAAAACGACATTAATTCCGGGATTACCCAATACTATTATATAAAAAAATTGCGAATTATCGCAGAGCCTAATGTATTTATTTATTCCAGTTAATGAATGTCAATTCACTACAAATTTGCATAATATGTACCGTTTACTAATTCAAATGTTTCCATTTTCTGCAGGTATACCTCCGCATGCCCAGACCACCCCCCCCAGAAATGCCCGAGTCCATGAAGAAGAGGCTCGAAGCCGAATCAAAAAAGGCTTAAGTCACCAAAACTAGAACAACTAACTAACTAGAATTATAATTTAACATCGTACCGATAAAATAAAAATCCCGGTGAAACCCCACCTGTGAAATTATCCAAATCTAGTTCAATTATAATTTCAAAAAAAAAATGAAAAATAATAAAAGCATGATGATTTTGTATGAATTGTCTACTGCGCTTATGGTATTATTATTTTATAATGTTTACGGTCCCCTCGGATCGACTGATCACGTTCCAATAAAAATCCGCCATATGAAATAATAGATAGCAACGCTTCTCAGAATACCGAAGCTGTTGGAAAGTGTTGCCATTGTTGGTAAAGCGGCCGCCGGCCTCACGGATGATATTTTTTTTTTTCTAACTTATATGGCTATTTTTATATTTATTTTACTGGCCGGCAACCGACATGTTTATTTTTTCACTTTTATTTTGTATTAAATTTCTACCACAGCAATAATGAAATGTGATTTTTTTGTCATCTTTTTTTGTCCTAGCTCTGTATCGTTTTATTTCAATTGAAATTTATTTTAGTAATGTTATTTTTTTGATTCCAAAGAGATGATATTATTAATGTGGAACGTTGTTATACATTATTATTTTTAGAAATTATTGAATGAAATACACATACCTTAAACTTAACATGTGTTTTAATTTAGAAGGTTCATGTTCTTACTGATATCTTATATTCTCATCTTAGGAACATCAAGCGATAGAGCTTTTACATCCCTTAGGATCCCAAAAATCACCAACACCTATGGCCAGAGTCTAAAATATTAGTTTGAAAAAATCTTACAAAAGATACTTTTGTATACAGTAGAACCTCAATTATCCGGATTGGTCAAAATAAACAAAAATATTACAAATTTGTTGATACGAACGTGGCGAATTGCGTCACTGTTTACGCACGTACGTGATGGAATGCAGTATTAATTTTTGACCGTTGCATTTGTTCTAACAATAAGTCCTGTGTAAAATATGGGTAAGTCATCTAAGTCGATACGCATTGAACGGTTGTTTCTTGAAAAATTGATCACGAATTAAATATTCATTTTTAATATTACCGATATGTTACCGAAAAGAAAACGTATCGTAGTTTCATTAAAAGACAAATTGGATCGATGCTTTGAAACGGGGTGAATCGGGACGTTTTTGTCTAATAAATATGGTGTGGGAACATGAACGATCTCGGATATAAAAAAACAAAGTGAAAAAATCTTGAAGTTTAATGTCAGAAGCTCAGAGACATCGATAATACAACCTATGGATCAGGGTGTAATAGAAACATTCAAACGCCTATAAAGAAAAGAGATGCTTCGGCGATTATTGCTAGCAGATGAAAATAATGAAGAAATAGTTATCAGTTTCCACAAGAAGATAAATTTAAAAGATTGTTGCTACATGGCAGCAGAAAGTTGGAATTCTTTAGATGTGTCAACTTTGAAAAAATCATGGAACTAAATTTTGAAGAGACCATTAGTAAGTTCCAGTAGCGAAGTAGAAAATGATAGATGAGAAATTGCGGAAGCAATGACACAACTTTCAATATGTGCTGAATGCGACGAAGAAGATATAACCGAGTGGTTAAATTGCGATGCAAACGACCCTGGATTCCAAATTTTGAATGATGACGAAATAATAAAAGAAATATCAATCTCAGAGGAACAAGATCAAGAAGACGTAGAATAGATTTGTGAGGGGGGAGATATTGGTCCTACACATTCCGAAGCTTTTCAGTGTCTAGATGTCGCCATGAAGTGGCATGAGAGTCAAGAAGAGTGCTGTTCAAGACAACTTATGTGTCTTTAAAGTATTCTTGATTTGGCAGCATCGAAAAGAAAAGCTAGCTTTAAGCAGAAATCGATAATTGATGTTTTCTATAAAAAATAATTTATTATTAAAGCTATGTATTAATCTAAAGAAACAAAAATGATTTATACTGAATATACTTGTCTTTTCCTGTCAATTATGATTTTTTCGATTATCTGGATTTGTCCTTATCCGGACTACCTTCATCCCCAATCAGTCCGGATAATCGAGGTTCTACTGTATTTAAATTCTGATACATATCATATTTATACATTATAGGTTTGAAAGTAAGTGAAATGCAAAATACACATCAAGGGAGTGCAAAGAGATATACACTATGATTAAAAAATAATACAGGAAGAAACAGCATTTATATTATACTTTAACACTTTGTTTACGGGCCTTTAAATTACTTTGGTAATTAACATGTTATTGCCGTTATAAGTGTTAAATTATAATTAACATGTAGAAGCAAAAACGGATTTATAACTATAAATAATTCTTAACATGCGTTGGCAACCCTGATAGAAAAGTTGATTTTTCGACTGGAACCAATCGTTTAATTAACTTGGGTTAAGTAGAAACAAGCTGTTAAGTGAGCTGAGTCTATTTACGAATATTTTAAGAACTAAGATTTCGAAAATTTATTCATTAATACGTATTAAATACATCATGGAAATTATCAAAACAAATAAAGCATACCTATTTGAACAAAAAAAATCTTGCCCATGATAGTTTAATCACTGTTAACTCTATTCTTAAATATCAATTAGCAACATACCGCAATTTGTGTCGTATGAGACGCTAGCAGTCAACGGGTTAGTGTGATTAAATATTACTTACAATTAAGGTAACAATCTATTACATCATTTATGGACTCCTAACAAACCTTAACTCAACAGAAGGTTTTCTACGAGTTCTTTTTATAGCTCAGTTGTTCAACCCCTCTTTTTTAAAGGGATTAGTGCTAGAAAGATATAGCTAAAACTAGTGGGTTAACTAATCATTATGGCTACACCCCGTTTTAAGTATCGGATGGGCGTGAGAGAGAATTTTAGACATCACGGAGATTCATGCCTTCGATCTTAGCTTGATTGAAAAATCAACTTATGTATGTCAACTTTAGTTTCACAACTAAAGTCCACCATGTTGACACTTGACCACATACCCAGCCATAGAAGATTCTGTATTATAATTTTTAGTAAAATGATAATTCTGCTGCACAGCACATGAAAGTAATAGAATCAATTAAAAACAGGATTTTTTAAAATCTGAAATGCTATTTTTTCATAATAGAATAGAACAAATATTTTTGATACTTTCATCAGAGATGAGATGCTTTGGATATTCTAATTTAATACTCAGCAGATCATCAAAAAATGCTGAATCACATTTGTGACAATCAAGTAAAAAAAATTTATACATATTTTATGAAAAAAAAATAATCTTATCACATACCCTTATCTGACAGAACTTATCAGCAATTTTATCCATAAAAAATATTTATTTCTCTTTGTTTAGTATTTTTTTTTAACCAGTATAGTTCTAAACATTATTTTCAAGCTAATTAATAAGTTTAAGTTATGAAGAAGTATCCACTTTTCCACTGAAAATCATGTTTAACAATTTGTTTTGACTTTGTTTAACAATCATGTTAGTAAAATGTGTATCGTAAGTACTTATGTATTATATTGATATTCAGCCAACAGATTTTCGATGATTTGTATAACGAGATAAAAAAAATGGGCAATCTTAAATAAGTAATATGGCTTATCTAAAAGGTGAAACACGTGTCACTTCTTATCACACAATACGTGGAATAAGAAAGTTGACCAAACTTTTGTTTATGAATTTAGGAAACCCATTAAAAGTTTAACTTTATAGTCTCTTTTCGTTTCTGTTTAATATTGGTAGTATATCAGTAACCCAGTTACCAGTATCTAATCATTTAGCGCACATAACACATAAATCTTTTAATACATCAATCAAAAGTGTCTTGAAAACCTAAAATTATGCCGTGATAAATTTATAACAATTTCTTTCCAATCGTGACTGTTTCTAGTTTGGACTTCCATCTATGCATTTTAACTGAAGTTGTTTTAAAAGATCTGCTTTTTATTCAGTTGATCAACCACTATATATTTCGGAGGAGGTAAGAATAGATGAATGGGTCAAGAAAAAGACTAATAATGAACTAATCAATCTCTTTATGTCCCTTTTTTAGGATCGGCTCCAGTGTAAAGGGAATGTAAAATCAATTGAAATATCAATTATCAAATAGCCCACACTGGGATTCAAGCCAGTGCACACTACACCTAAGAAGTCAACTTGGACTACTCAGCCGTAATAACGAGTGTATCATAAGAGCACTGTTATTTTAGTAAAGTTCAACAAACACACTGTTTATATTTCAAGAAAGTGCGCAATTCAACCAAAGATGTTTTGGTTACAATCATTATTGGCACTTTCAGTGATCTTTTATAGTCAAGTGTCTTGTTATAAAATTCTCGTCTTAAGTCCCATTCCAGCAAGAAGCCATTACAATTTGGCTAAAGGCATAGCGGATGTACTGCATCAGAGCAACCATGAGGTAGTTTATTTATAATATGTTTTTGAATCAATTGAATTAGTACTTGAATACTCATATTTCATGAGTAGCTGTGGTCAGCAGGGCCGGTTAATCCTCAGTTCCTGATTTTTATCCCCATATACCTAAACCTTTTTTTGTGCGGTAGATGGGTTCCGTGGAAAATCGCAGAAAAAAAGCTATGACTTAATATGGGAACATAATATGAACAAGGACACATGTCAAGGCCACATTGTAATAAACAGGTGGAACACTAAATTTTTCGGGGATATTATTTTAACAACGCACTGTTTATAACGTTTTTCCAAATCTAAGTTGAAAAAGTCCCAAAAATTTATTCAAGAAATAAAAAATTGCATTAAGAAAACTGCATAACTCGCACAAAAAAAGGTTTTGGGTGTATCAGGCTTTGATTTATAATTTTAAGGTGTATTTAATAGTTATCAATAAAATTAACTCGAAGAATGATTTTTTTAACTTTAGGTTACCATGGTGTCACCATTCAAAAATGAAAAGCCCTTGTATCGTGAGATTGAAATAGAAGCGATACGAAAACTAAAAGGTACGAATGAACAAAACTCTTATTTGAAGATGGAACATTTTGTTTATAATATATTGATACTGTCTGGGACTCATAGCTGTTCTCGTTTGAGACAAATGGTTATTCCTTTTTTCTTTTAGTTTGAACAAAATGTTTATTAACAGTTTGCTTATTTATAATCAGTAAATAATGTCAATGTGCCCTTTGTGGTCTTGTGGTGAGAGCTTTAGCCTAGTGATCAGATCGGTGTGGGTTCAAGTCATGGCATGTAACTATCAAATTAAGATTTTCTCAGTTTAAATGTCTGATCTTGAACATGGATGTTTGTGATTTTTTTTCTCCTCGAGTTGATTTCGAGTGAAAGGAGGACCCATCTTTAGTCATATTTGGTGGTCAGTTAGTTCTATATTTAGTTACTAGGATTAACAGTAAAATAGTGACAGTGGTTTTTTCTTGTTGGAGAATATTTGATTTATTTTTTCAGATGACACTGATAATGACATTGTGGGATTTACAACAACAAAGCAATCCAAAATTGCTTTGTTACACAAAATCAGCACTTTCATTGGTCCAATGACACAATTACTTCTCAAAGATACTGACATGAAAGAACTGATGACGGACAAGAATGAAAAATTTGACCTGGTTGTTGTGGAACATTTTATCAATGATTTATATATTGGGTAATGTTTTAAAATTAACCATACTTATTATGTTTTTTTTTTTTTATCAAAAAAACCTTTTACAAATTACCAAATAATCCACCTACGCAGAAAACCCTCTTGGGTAGTATAACGAAACAAAAAATGCAAGCCCAATTTATCCTTGGAATAACATATGCTGATACGTTGCGATATGCGTAAAAACGCATTTATGCGAGACAGGGTGTTTGTGCAATGATTCAGTCAAATAGTCATGTTTGAGGATCTGGAATATCGCAGGTGCTACAGGTTTAGATGTGCAACAAAGAGTATAATTTAGTTTTATAATGACAGTCAATTTTGGTCTATGAATTAAGAAGTCAACATCCAAAAAATGAACAAAAAGGAGCACCCTAAAACTGTATTTAACCTGTATCTAATATTCGGTAGTGAAGATTTAACATTCTGCTGTCAGTATAAGAGTGTTTTTGTATTTGATAATTCTTAAAAAGTATAATTATTTCTTTACCAGATTTGCCGTGAAGTTTGATGCTCCTATAATATTGATTTCTCCAATATCCATGATGAGTTGGCTAGCTACGATGACAGGAAATCCCATCGCACCAAGTATAGTGCCAAACACCTTACTACCGTTTACACATGAAATGAACCTTTGGCAGAGAACTGTCAACACTGGAATGGCAGTCTTTCAGGAATTAATTGGATGGTATTTATTTTTCTTACAAGCGAGATTGTTTATGTGTCTCATGAATTATGTGAGGCCCCCAGAAAAAGCGATTCAGCTTTCGCTATAACAAATTAGAACATTTCAATATTGAGAATTATTTTTAGGTGGCTGATTAATCCCGCACAGAAAGCATTCTATCAAGACTTATTTCCTGAAGAAGCCAAGAGAGTTCCATTTGAAAACTTGAATTCAAGAATCTCCCTTGTCATGAGTAACACTCATCCATCGATCGGGGCAGCTAGGCCTTTCCTACCGAATGTTGTGGAGATCGGTGGATATCACATTGGAGAAACTGAACCATTGCCCCAGGTAAACTATTTTAGATTGCTCAAGATGAGTTTCTGTTGCTTGCAGCTTTGTGTCATTAACTCATCAGACCATGTTAACTTTTCTTCTCGAATTCTTTCTTTAATAATAAACTTGGCTTTATAAATCGGCCCCAATCGGAAGATTTTTGCCAGTTTTGAGTTATGAATGCCACTAGATAGTGAAATGGTAAAGGAACTATGTTAAAAAACTTACTAAATTTCACAAACTGGTATTCATAAGCTAATTAAATTGTAATTTTCACTTCAATACTATTCATTTGCATGAATTGATGTAGCTTATAGGACATCAAATTTCATACACTAGAGTTGCCATACTTTATGAAATGAAATCTTCATTTTTTTGGATATTCACTTGATCCGAATTATTTTTGCTGACCATACCGATTTGTTGACAACCATTATTCTTCATTTTATTTGATAGCTCACTTTATTTTTCCAGGATTTACAGACGATCATGGACTCGGCAAAAGATGGAGTTATTTATTTTAGCATGGGAAGTAATTTACAAAGCTCTCAGATGTCCAAAGATACTCTTCTTAATATACTGATGGCACTTTCAAAATTAAAACAGACTGTCTTGTGGAAGTTTGAAGAAGATCTTCCGGGGAAACCACGCAATGTCATTATAAGGAAATGGATGCCACAAACCTCTATACTAGGTAACTTGTTGACTTTTTACTGAACACGAGTCAGGCATTTCATTACACAACACTAACAGAATTAATTCAAGTATAAAATTAACATAATAGTTTCTTTGATTTTAAGAGAAAACAGTAAAACCTCGATACAACAGACTTTCGATTGTGGATGCATGACAATTGTCTATGTTAATATTTTTCATTCTAGCTCATCCTAATTTGAAAGCATTCATATCACATGGAGGCCTCCTCAGTTGTACAGAAGCAATTCATTTTGGAGTACCTATGTTGGTGATGCCAATATTCGGAGACCAGAATCACAATGCACTAGGAGTTGTCAAAAGGGGACATGGTATTGCTTTCGATTACTTGAATCTGACTGAATCGTCATCTTCATTCACTTTGGCATTAAATGAATTGTTAACAAATCCAAGGTAATTTATTTATTCAAAGATTTATATTTGAAATAGGTAAAGCTAATATTGCCGTTAAGGTCAATACTTTTGCGACAGGTACACAATAACATGGTGCAGCACTCAATCTTTCAAGTTGATGGCTCATCTCAAAATCAATACCCTTTCAATTCAAGGCCATATATTAACGCAAACTTAAATATATCATATCACCCCTTCCAAGCCAAAAGGCGTTAGTGAATAGCGCTACTTTTCAGCAGAGAAAAAAGAGTGAACAAATATTGTGTCTATTAGAACAACTTCGTTTCTTTACCATTTCTTTCCATGTATTGGAGTTTTTTTTTAATAACATCCTTTTGGCAGTCTGTGCATATTTTTTGTGAGCCTACCCTCATATTTAACTCAGAATCACCAAAATTCATTTTTTAATTGAACTATTGATTTCTGATCAGACACATTGATGTATGGATTGTCTAAAATTCCATCCCACACCCTTCCAATCTTAAAAACGGAACATAGTAGGAGCCATTAGCTAACCACTAGTCTAGTCCTATCCTTTATATCCCCACTTTCATCAAAAGAGAGTCGCTAAGCAACCGAGTAATAAGCAGTTCTTGTAGAAAACAACTGTTGAGATTAAACTCTATTAGAAACCTATATGCTCCACATGGCAAGCGGACAGTTAAAAAAAAATAATATATTTTTTTTTTTTTTTCATTGGTACATCACAGTTTGCACTGATAGAATGGTCTATAACAGTGGTTCTCACATAAAATTTGGCTGTGGCCGCATTAGGTACATCAGCAGTACTACGGAAATGTCTGGTGGCCGCACCAAATTTTTGTGATGAGTCTTTTTTGCCAAAAAGACCTATACATGTATGTGTTGAGTTATTTCTAACTAGCAATGCACAATGCAATGCATACAAAATATTTAATTTTCAGTGTCTTTGTTGGCAAATTAACTTGTAAAAACCCATTTTTATTAAATATCAATATTAACTATGAAGCTTCTGGTGGCCGCAGCAAAATCCTTGGGTGGCCGCACATGAGAACCACTGGTCTATAAGGCTTTTACAACAACTTCAATTTAGAATCACACATTCTTGTTGTCTATGAATATATTTACCGTTTAGCATAATCCAACCTCACTATAAATATTCTTTTTTAATTTGTAGATACGCAGAAAATGCCAAAAGACTTCATACGCTTTACCATGATAGACCTTTGAAGCCACGGGATATGGTCAAATTCTATGCAGAACACGTCATCAGAACTGGAGGTGCACCGCATTTATCTCCTCCGAGGCTATCTCGCTGCTCAGATTTACTTCTTGATGTATTTGTTCTGATGGCAGTGCCTCCATTTTTACTCCTTATGGCAGCTGCTATTGCTTGCAGAAAGTGTTTCAAAGGAAATGTCGACACTAAGACACAAAAAAATACAAATGCAAAATCTAAAAGAAAGATTAAGAAAAATTAATTTTTTAGAATAAAACAATGTTATCACTAGTGCCATTAATAAAATAATGTAAATAAACAGTTATTTTCCATTATTTATTATTATACGAGCTTTTTATATTATCTATAAAATAACAATAAAATAATATTCTTATTGCACATGTACAATGAGTTGCACTGCTTGGATTGGAGTGCTTTGTATGTAATCAGTGATGTTAACAAAGCAACAAGCTTTTTTTATAATAATATGTATAATGTTTTCAATAAAAATTTTAATGTGTATGAGTACTCTGGTATGAAACGTGGATATGCAAAATGGTTCTCACCTGAAATAATAAGCTCCATAAGATTAAAATATGAATGCCATAAAAAGTGGAAACGCTCTAACTATCATAGCGATTATATATCCTTTTCTGAGCTACGTAGAAGAGTCCACGAACTAATTTCTTGTAGCTACAAATCATACATCGGTCAGATTGGTCGAAATATCAATTCTGATCCGAAAACTTTCTGGTCATATGTCCGCCAGATTCGTGATTCTTCTGCTCAGCTCTCATCTATGTCTCTTAATGGTAGTGTGTTGAATGGTCGCCAGTCTATTGCTGAGGGCTTTGCTAAACACTTCATGTCAGTTTACTCGAATATTCCTCCAAACTTCACCCACTCTAAATCCGAATATGTACATTCTTCCTGGCCCACTCTGGATATCAACTATTTTGATGAGTCTGATATGAAGTATGCTTTTCACGTCTTTACCCAAAATCTTCAGTGGGTCCTGATGGTATTCCACCGTGGTTACTTAAAGGCTGCAGTGAAATTTTATGTACCCCACTACTGTACTTGTTTAATTTAAGCTTAAGTACTTTCACTTTTCCTGAATGTTGGAGTTTAACCCGTATAAGGCCAGTTCATAAAAAGGCTCTCTGTCAGAGGTATCAAATTTTCGGCCTGTAGCAATTTTATCAGCGCCAGCTAAGCTTTTTGAATCACTGTTGCATAGATATATCTATATGCATGTTGATTGTCAGCTTACTGATGCCCAACATGGTTTTAGATCAAAGCGCTCTACTGTAACCAATCTCATTGTGTATAGTCAGTATATTTCGCAATCTTTTGATTCTCATTGTCAGGTTGATGCCATTTATACGGATATTTCCAAAGCGTTTGATCGGGTTGATCACGTTATTCTCATAAATAAATTAAAAGCAGTAGGATGCTCGAACAAGCTTATCAATTTTTTCTCTCTTATTTGTCAAATAGACGCCAATATGTTGAATATGCTGGGTGCGTGTCAAAAATTTTTCCTACATATTCTGGAGTTCCCCAGGGATCGAACCTTGGTCCTATTTTATTTCTCATTTTTATCAATGACATTGTGCTAAGTATGAGTGGAATACAATATCTGCTCTTTGCTGATGATTTAAAACTGTTTTCAACCATCAGGAATGAGTCGGATTGTGCTATTCTACAGCATAATTTAAACTCGATTCTGAATTGGTCTTCAGTAAATAAACTTGACTTCAACATTTCGAAATGTTTCTGTATTTCCTTCTCTCGTTCAAAATTGCCGATCAAATATAAATATGAGATATCGAATATAAATTTGCAGCGTTTGTCTGAAGTTGTTGATCTTGGTATAACATTTGACTCTTCTTTCTCGTTTCACTCCCATATTTCTTCAATTACCCTGCATGCTAGTAAACTTCTTGGATTCATAGTTCGGCAAAGTAAGCCATTTAAAAATCCTACTGTGTTTCGTACTCTGTATATTTCCTTAGTTTTAAGCAAGCTTGAATATGGATCTATTATTTGGGGTCCATATGAAAATAAATATATTTCGCAACTGGAGCGAGTTCATAAAAAATTTCTGCGTTATTATTATTTCAAAAAAATTCAATCTATTTCCTTTTGATAATTCTTTAATGGAATATTATCCAACCAAGTTTCTTTTGGGAATGCTTTCGTTTCACTCTCTTGAAGCTCGCAGATCGATTTCAATGTTGAAACATTTTACTCTTCTTCTTCTTCGGGCCGAGTTGATAACCCTGTCATCCTTGAAACTTTAAGCTTGCATGCTCCCAGTTTCTACCTACGTGGTCGTAGCCTAGGCCAATCAATGTTCTTTGTCAGAACTTGTTTGTCACGTAGGTCATTTGAGTCGCCAGTCACAAGGGCTGTTCGGCTGATGAATGCACTGCCTGTTGATGTGGACATCTTCGGTAGTGAGCTTGGTTCTTTGTTTTTATATTTTTTCTTTTTATGTAATTAATATGTTTCTGTTCTGATCCATACATTTGTTAATTCTATATTTATTTTATTTTTTTCAATTTTGTGTAATACTTTTTGTGTTATTTTTATTAATTGTCAAATGCATGGCGCATTGGCGTCAGCTGTAATGCCATGTATTCTGTTTAATTTTTTACAATAAATAAATAAATATTGTATTTAACATCAGATATTCTGAGTGTTATTTACAAGACAACAAACATTCTTTCTTTGGATATTTATTGATCTAGGTACTTCCCTCATCGCAATATTTCATCACAAGTTACAAAACTAAATCAACTGTAATTCAAAAAAATTACAAATTTATAAAATTGTTAATCTATAGATGTACCATCATAACTTGACCGCCGTTCAAATTTGAAACTAAAATTGTCCCCATATAGAAGATGCATTTAAAAGCCTTTGAAGTTGTGTTGTTTTAATAATATATATATTTACCTGAATATTTTGTTTCATTTATAGCTTGCATATAAAAATGTGTTAGTAAATAAACAAATTTGATTGAGTATTGCACACTTTTTACGCGATGGTGGCGCCCTCACAAGCGGTTTAGTATACATGTATAGCAGGCACGGGCAAACTGCGGCCCGTCGAGTGTTTTCTGTACCATGTACCATGTTCATAAATCCTAATTCTAAGTAAGAATATTTTTTTTTAAAAAATATTGAAAATCAAATAAAAATTCTTCAAGATATTGAGTGAGTATACAGATATTCCTTTGCACAGTCAAATTCGATGGCTTTGCTTGGAAAAACGTGCTTCGAAGAGTTCGGGATGTAAAAAATATTATAATTTTATTTTTGGAAATGAAGAATGTTAGGGACTTTCCCGATACTGATGATTAGGGATTTGTGACTTTTCATTTACTCTGGACATCGTGCCACACTTAACTACATACTATTAACTCCGTGTTATGAACGCTCTGAATGTCGATTTTTCACAAAGATTTGGTTACTTCCGAAAAATTGAGACAAGTTTGGCGCTAGTAAGCGATCCATTTTCAATAGATATTTAAACTGTATTGAAAGAGCTGCAACTTGAGATTATTGATCTGCAATGTAACACTGTCGAGACGAAATCTGAAAATTTTACAATGATCTTAATTCAGACAAATTTCGATCATGAACCTCAGCTTAATTCTGATTCCATCTTCTCCAATGAAAATTCACAAGCAGCCATAAAAATTAAAAAATGAGCACCTGCCTTTTAAAAAAATGTTTTTCCGAGTACACCCGGTCCTCTTTTAAACGATTTTTTTCAGTGATTTCGGTTTTACGTGATTTTTTGGACGGCACCGTGACTTATTCGTAGGTACGCGACTTTTCTTTTTACAGACAAAATAATGTGCAAACTCATGGGATATTATTGGTGACTCTGCTCTGAAACTTATTTAAGCACAATGCATTTATAAAATTCGTTGAATAGCACGTTTCCCGGTCGTAGACTTATCACAGAGAGTTACTATGTCAAATTTATATTGATATTTGTTTTAAATTCACAATAATTAATGTGAACTGAATATAAAAATATTATTTTTGAAAAATTTCTTTTAGGTCGAATTAGATTTTTTTTTTGTTTTTTCTTGTATTTTGGATACTTTTTCCGCGATTTTTTAAGGTGCGCCACTTTTTGAAACCAATGTATCACGTAAAAACGATCAGGTGTATATCTAAAAACGGTATTTTACTTGCGGCCCGCTGCTCATTTAGAATTTTTGGAATTGGCACTCCATCCGAAAAGTTTGCCCCCCCCTGATCTATAGTAATGTTCTCGTGAAATCTGGATGAGATATTCCAAATATTGTTTGGTGTGAGCTATCAGTCCTCACTTGCCCAAGGTTGAATCACCATTAATTTAATTCCTTATGTTGAATGTTTAAATATTCTTATAGGAATTATATTGGGAAAACACATGATTCAAAAGACAATAATGTGTTACTTATGATATTTATTAATATTTTATTGATACAAAAACAATTCATAAATTAACATATTTCTGTGTACAAAATTTTGACAATAAAACTGGCAAATTGCTTATTTTATCGCTAATTAGTTCTTTTTCTGTTTGCCTCCCTTTTCCTTCACATCTTTATCTTTTTTCTTACTATCCTTTGCCTTGCAACATCTTCGACAAACCATTATCAAGATTGCCAGTATCAATAATGGAGGAAAAGTCAGTATACCGAAGACATCTAAAAGTAGTTCTGAACATCTTGATATTTTCGGTGGAGACAGATGTGGAGCACCGCCAGATCGGATTGCATGCTCAACGTAGAACGCGAGAATATCACGCGGTCTCATCGGCCTATCGTGGAAGATTCGGTTTAGCTTTTTAGAATTTTCCTGGTACCTAAAAATATGAATGAAAGATTATATTTCAGAAAATAAAAGAATTCGTTTCAGGGAGTGTTAAAAGATCATAACACACTAAATTAAAACTGAGAAAAATAGATAATTACTAACAATAAAAAATGATACTTTTTCACAGCTAGGTTTACATAATGTGAAACAGCAGGGCATATCAACCTTACAATCCATTTGCTTGTGAGGAAACCTTGCTAAGCTGCACCCAATTTACTAAAGCAAAAGAATTGCAACGTCTTTCAAAATTAGTGCATGACAACCAGTATAAAATTCGACCATAAATCCATACATACTTTGTATTAGTCAGCATCTCATTCAGTGCTGATGTCAAAGAAGTCTCTGTCAAGTTGGAATATTCTAAAGTAAGTCCTTGTCCTCTCTCCACGATACCTCTCGCATTGGATTTCTGGTCTCCAAAGATTGGAATGGCCAGAATAGCAACTCCATGGTGCACCGCTTCTGTACAACTGAGGAGACCTCCGTGTGAAATGAATACTTTCACATTTGGGTGAGCTGTAAAATAATAAATAATAACATGATTTATAAACCTACAATTTACCTGAACTTTGTCTGTGAATGATGAGATAGCTCAAAATGTTATAAGACCATAAACAAGTTAAGATATTATATAAATGATAAGAGAATTTACAAATTAGATACAGTGTGCAGTCTTCCGCAACTAAAGGTTTCTATTTTGTAGGTGCGGGATAGGATACTACAAAATACACTAACAAATACTAATGATTGTTTGATTGTTTTTTTTACCTAATATAGCATCTTGTGGCATCCATTTCTTGATAATGACATTGTCTGGTTTCCCTGGCAAATCCTCTTCAAATTTCCACAATATGGTTTGCTTAAACTTGGAAAAGGCTTTCATAACTTCTTGTTGTACTTTTTTTGACATCATAGAACTTTTCAAGACACTTCCCATACTGAAATAAACGACGCCATTCTTTGCATTGTCTAAAAGTTTTTGTAAATCCTGAAAAAAAAATATGTGTTTTTAATGTTTTTATGAAAATTCAAATTGACCTTGAAAATGTAGTGCTCTGTAAAGATATGGGCTATAGGGGGGACACTTTACAGGGGACAATCACTAGCACTGTAAATGAAAATTTTTATTAGAGTAAAAAATAAGTAGGTTGTACTAAAATTATCAGCTAAAAATACTAACTTTGAAAAAACAAACATAATTTTTCACATAAAATTTGATTTTATTTTACCTGTGGTAAAGGCTTAGCCTCACCAATGTGGTATCCTCCGATTTCAATGGTGTTTGGGAGGAGAGGTCGGGCGACACTTAATGACGGGTGACTATTCACAAGCACCATAGCAATTTTTGAGTTAAGGTCTTCAAAGGCAACCTTTTTTGATTCTGCTGCCATGTATTTATCATACATCACTTTTTGAGCTGGCCTTATTACCAACCTGCAGAATAAAAAAAGACAAATATATTCCACTAAGAGATGTATTTTTAAATAACTATTAAACAAGACAGTAAATATAAAAGGGATACAATGTTTTATTCATTATAATACATAGCACTGCATATTGTTGAGGTTAGGAATAAAAAATAATCTAGGTTTATTTGCGCAAAGCTCAAATTAGTGGATGAACTATTGTAACTTTAAAAAAAATTATCCTTAATTTTAATCGCTTCACTGCCAACTGTCAAGCAATTTTAATATCTATCTGTTCTATTGATAAATTTGATGAATATTTAATACAGAGATATGTAGAGACATCTATGGAGCTGCTAATACGTCACAAAAACTATTTGTCTCTTGTTGAAATTTGAACTAATTTGCAATTTGAAGCACATATAGAACTATGATCACCACATGAGGAGAAACTACTCGCGGGTATTGAATGATCAATCACATGTGTTTATTGTAATAATCCAATTGTTATTTATTCGCTATTGCATGGTTATATTATTACATATATCAGCTATTTTTTTAATTATATTATTTTTATGTATAGCCCTATAATATTCAACAAAATGATCAAATAAATGAAAATTAGTTTTGAAACACAAAAAAATACTAATACTTTAAAAGTATTTTTTTTATTTTTTGAAAATAACCTGGCGTACAGGTGACAACTTATCAAAAACTTTTGGCAGTGAACTGGTTAAATTTATAGCGTTTTTACCACATGTGGGCCAATGCTTTATACACTCTTATAATACGTATCTGTTCTTGTAGAATTCTGATTTTAGTATCAGTTGCATCATGACTCTAAAGCTCAGGGTATTTGAAATATTCGGTTAATCACAACGATTTTCAATGAGTAAAATAAATTAAAACTTCATAACTTACCACCCCAAGACCTCTTGAACTAAATTTATGGCAACATTAGCTGTTCTTTGCAATAGATTCATCTTTGTAGGTAGTGCCAAAAAGACGCTTGGTACAGAAGCTGAAGAAATTGGGTTTCCTGTCAATTTTGCTATCGGAGCCGACAAAGGCATCGGGGATATCATCACAACTGGACAATTGAATCTGACACCAAAGCTGTAAATATGCACAATTGTTTTTATTACACAGTCAAAATATTGTTGAGTTACTAGAAAGCAGAACAATGTGTAATGCGTTTTGAATTTGTTTTGAAGAATTTATATTTATACAAATTACAAATACTGAGCGAAGCCGGGTGGAACCACTAGTATTACATAAGGCATGAAAGGTCTGTCAATATTCAATTAATATGTGTTAAATTAAAAATAATAATTTACCCTAATAACAGGTCATTCATAAAGTGTTCCATAAGAACTAAATCGAATTTCTCCTCTTTATTTTCATATAATTTTTTCATACTCGGATCTTCCATCATTGTTCTTGTCATGTTCAACACAAAATCATTTATGAAAGAAAAACTTGAAACAACTGATCTTGATCCCATTGAATCGAAATCCATATGTGTGTCATCTGTAAATTAAAATTTATAATTGAATATACTTTAGTAGCAACTGTTATCCATAAATACACTGAAAGAAAGCAGACATTTGTATTATTAATTGCATTTTGTTTTTTTGAACAAATTATTTTGTAGACGGGTGTCCCTAGAAAATGTGTTTGAAAGTAGAGGGATGTAAAAAAACACGAAGATCACTATACAATGCTGTGTCTTTCTTAATCGCCATATGTACATTCTCGTTTGGATCACATTCTTCCACAAGAGTCAAAAATATGTGAAGATGCATGAAGGCTTCATTAATATTTTAACGATTTATCAGATTTAGAGAAGATATCAGAGAAGTGTGAAAGAATCCTCACTTTCATTGGGCATGTCACAAAACTCTTGTTGCTAAATTTAGTATTCATTTGACAGAGGTTTTGAGTGAGACTTGTCATTTCATTTTATAACATTGATATCCTCTATAATACTTGTAAATCTGTACTGGCCAAGTTAAACTAATAAGAATAACACTGTACGTATTTCTATTACATCACCTGTCATTCAACCAAGCATCTACAATAACAATTTATAGTTTTGCATACCTTTTATAGCCATCATCTTTTCTATGTAGATTTCCCTGTATTGTGGTTTATCACCTTTGAATGCGCTCACAAAAGTGACCTGTAAATAATAAAGGAATAAGTAACAGCTGTAATTAATATTTCAGCTTGCCCCAGTTAAAAGACATATTAGGTTTAAGTCTTTGCGTACTTTGCACGCAGCTCTAAAGAGGTGAAATAAAAAAGGTCCATTTATTGTGCGCACTTTGACACCGTTAACCCATTGTTTACGGTGTGCACTAATTTGGGATTAATTACTATGGTAAATAAAAAGGCCCGTAAACAAAGTGTTAACTAGGCAACTGCTGTCACTAAATACCAAATGAATATAGTTTGAATTTTGAGGCAACCTAATATTTTATTGAAAAATATTTCTTTTTCTTTTATAATAAGAAATGATAAAATTAAGAAACACATATTTATAAAGCATTGTATCAATTCTTCTAATCTTATAGGCGAATAAAAATATAACACCTATTTCATAAACAATCAAATATTTTCTATATTGTCAAATATAAACATTTTTATATGAAGGAAATTCCAATCTTTGGTAGTTGATGAAGCGGGCATTGATGAAAAGTTAAGTGTTTCAAACTATAAAATCTATTGCTATTTTCATGAAGAATCTTGTATGGATTAAGAGTATTCAATTATGTGAATAATCAGACCATGATCTTTTACATAGCAATGCTTTCAAATATAACATTATAATTTTATGGATACATAAGTAGTTATTAGAATCACCTCATGTTTCCTTTCATGAAGAATATCAGCTGCAGCCTTTCCCAAGTTGAAGTGACTTCTCGACGGCGGCGGAGACATAACGAGGATCTTATAACTGGAAACTTGGCTGCACAGTAGAACCGAGACCAGCACCACAAAGAGCTGCGTGGACAGCATCTTGGATATGGATTTTTCTCACTGAAAAAGTATGCATTGATAATTACAAACATGAAAATAATAATTAAGAATTTTTTATTCAAAAGTTATTGTTCACATAGAAGCGGTTTTGCTAGCTGTAGTTTCCTTACAGAGACCTGGATGTAGATAAAGTTATCAGCTAACTATACTTTTTCAAACCGTATAACTGTGTTCTTACCCTGTCAGTTAAAAGAAGTTGAGCAACTGACTTGCAACCAACCTTTACTATTTTATACTATGCCCATTCCTTATGTGATGTACATGGACTACAAATAGGGCATCTCACCGAAAGTCAATTTGAGGGGACCAACTTTTTGTAAAGTTATCTAACCTCCCTTTCTTAAGAACTATAAATTGATTCAAGCATTCTGATTTATCAAGATCGTTATGAGTAGTAAGTAATCCTCTTTTCTTTCTTAACTGAATCATTTTTACGTAGCATATTATAGTGCATGCGATAAACATTACATTTATATAAGTAATGATAATACCTGAAGTATATGTATATTTTTTAGTACATAACACATGTCTGCAATTGACAGATATGTTGTCGATTGCTATAAGTGATAATTTTATAAGATTAAGATGTTTATTCTATAAATAACTACATATGTAACTAGCCACTTTAAAGTAAAATATTTCTTTTTATTTAGTGATAATATTTATATCTTGTATACTCATACGATTTTGTGGTCTCGTGGTTAACGTCATTACAATACAAACAGTTTCATAAATTTCTGTTTAAAGACAAGGGATGACTAAAAATTCTTCCCACTCATCCAATCCTAAAGCAATGCATCCTGTCAGAGCACTACCATTCTATCACTATTCTCTGTCAAAGAGAGAGATTGAGCAACTGAGTGACAAGAAAATCTCCCAGAAAAACTTCTGATTAGATAAACTCCACTAGAAGACCAGGAGTCTTTAGAAGAGCATTGTAGAAATCAGGTACATATAAACTAGATACACTATGTGAATGATGATCCATTAGACTTTTCATCAGCTGTATAACTCCAATTAGAAGACTCCATTTAAAATCTGACGGACCTCAATCCTTCTGTGAATATTATCAATCATCATCATATTTTAAATATAAATTAAAAAGTTATTTATGTCAAATAGATAGTCAAATAAATGAAGTGTCAATTTTTAAATGAAACTGAAGTTTTAAAAAACAGCTTTTCAGAAGCATCGGAATAAAATTGCTTTATTTAATGATCACACTCTAGTTACACTATTGTACTGTACGAAGCTGCATATTACATAACAGAGAATACCTGCTCTACATAATTGTTACACCATGTCAAAAATAGTTTGGAATCAGAACTGTTTTTTTTTTGACAGATTGAAGTAGCGAGTCATTGTTGTATGTTAATATAATACCACAAACGTGCGTACGCTATTTTTCACATTGTACTTATTAAGAATATTTAAGCCATACTCTTTTTGAAAACTGTTCACTGAATTTTTAACAGTAATTAAAACTGACTAAGTATATAGAATTAGTAAAAAACGGAGTCAGCAACCTGACATGTTTTATAAAAAAATTAAACTATTTTAGATTCTACATATTGTGTAATAATTATTCGTGACACCTCTTTCCCCTCTTTCAAAGACATCTTCAGACCTGCAACTTAGAGGTTGCTAAACTCCTAGGACTCCAATGTTGAGTCCTGCCCGACATTGTAAAACTTGGTTGGAAAATTAATTAAATTATCCTAATTTCAAAACCGTATTTATTGGATAATGTGCATTAGTTTGTGTCATGTCATAATGGGGTTTATTTTTGGTATTTCGTTTTACCATGCTAATAAATTCGCAAAACCAATTATATCAATCAATTTCTCAAATCTGGAAGTTGCTGGAAGAAAAAAGAAATATTTCAGGAGTGCAAAAGGTTAAGACTTTTATATTAAAATTAACTTGCACAAATTTAATGCCGAATCCATCGAAAATACTGACATGTTTGCTCAAATCATTTTAATTTTCGTTTGAGTTGTTTTACCATTTATATGAGATTAATAAAATAATACTGAATTGAAAATCCTTGCAATTGATATATGCAATATATTGATATTATGTTACTATTTGCTTTCACAACATGTTGATTCAGTCTCTTATTCACAACTAATACGTGTAAATAGACGAAACTATAGAATATTTTATTGTAGTATGTGTAAAACAAATTCAAAGAATTTATAAATAGCAAATTGTTTACTTAAATGTAGAATATATTTACCTACAAATATCTTTAACAATAAAGTCACTAGTAGGAATTTGTAAAACTAATCAAACAAAGAAGTTTAAATTGAAACTGATAGGGTTATAACTTTTCGAGATAATCAAACAAAGAGTTATAGTCAGGGGCTATAGTCAAATTAGTTGTACTCGGAGTCCGAAATTTTGAAAAGTTTGAACTTTTTATTTTTGAATTTAATGTGTCAAATTTGGCTATTGGATTGATTGGTAGGCTTGATATTAAATTGAATTAGTCGGAGTCGTGTTTTTGGTCAATGTTGGAGTCGGAGTCATGGTTTTGGTAAATGCTGGAGTCAGAGTCGATTTTTTTTAACGACTCCACAGCCCTGGTTATAGTGATACTAAATAACGTTATCATAAAAAATAATTTGTTTTCTATAAAATAAAAAAATGAAATATACAAATTAGTGCACTCCATTTCGAAAGAAAGCGGAAAACATTCTTTGTTTGTTTTTTTAACCATGTCCGCTCCCAACTTATATGGATATGGACTCTTCACGGAGTTTATCTCAACATATGTTTTTTACGAGAACTGCTTGTTATTCAGTTGCTCAACCTCTCTTTTCCGAAGAGAGCATATATCGAAAGGATACAAGGACTTAGACAGGACTAGTGATTAGCTAATCACCGTCACTATGATTGACTCTTTTGGATCGGAAAGGTGGGAAAGTATTTAACAACAAAAACACACATTGCCTGAATGCAGAATCGATTTATCGACTGAAAAAATCTGATCGTACCAGGAATCGAACCTGGGCGGTCCGACACGATAGCCAACGACGTTGACCACTCCACCACGGACCGGGCATGTTTATTTTATGTAATACTATTTTAAAAGATTGTTTGGTATGTTGTTGAATGCCTGCTCCCAGTGTGGAGCTGTATGGGCTCCAAATCGAACTTATCCATAAGCATTTTCTACGAGAACTGCTTGTCTTACTTAATCAGTTTCTCAAAATTCTCCTTTTTCGAAGAGTGTAGGGATATAATGATAGTGTGCGGATTGGACCAGTGGTTAGCTGATCACTATCACTACGTCCTAATTGTGGGATTAAAATGGTGGGAAGAAATATTAGATGTCTACGACTTTAAACAGAAGTCCATAAATTATTGGGCTTATTTTACAAAATCACATGTCATTGAAAAAGTCGATTTGATTTCAATCGTGGAAAATTTCAAATTTCGAAAACGTTTCTGTTTTCTTGTCGATGATCGAACACGATCGGCACCTCGAGTATTGATTTCAATGTTTACGAACGCAAATAATCATAATTTTATTACATCACTAAATACCCGACCATCAAGCAATTAGTTGGTGCATAAGAATTTTAATGAATGATCACTTTTATCAGTCGTCGTCAACCGCTCGCCCGCGGACCGATACCGGTTGGCAGAAAATGTCGGCCGGTCCGTAAACAGCTATTCCCAATTCAGGTAATACTTGGACAAATGATCCCGTCATGGAAGATTGAATTTCATACGCATAGTGTATTCGAAAAAAGGAGCTTGTTCGAGTTGTCATGAAATACAAACAGGGCATCTGTTTTGTTTATCACTGGACGAGAGTACATCTTTTTTTACAAAGCTATATACCTAATAATTAGCCGCACTTTCGGCTACCTCCATATAAATTAGAGAAATATAATAAATTGACTTCAGTTGATTTCTGAATTTCGTCTCTATGAAAGACCACGTGCGCCGTGACCAACCATCTTACTATTCTGGCAAAGACGCATTGACAGATTTCGAAATCATTTTCAAAAGCTACATTTATGGAATCAATAATAATCGTTCAATGCCTTCTTCCATTAAAAATATACCTACTGTTTTTCAAATTTTCATGCTAGCTATCTTTTTGTAGTCTGAATGCGATTGCTATATGTCTGTAAAATCTATGTGTGAAGCATAATACACAATTTAAAACAAAACCACACTAAACATGATTGTTTTACTGAGTATGTATTATCGGTAAAGGAAATATTTTTCATATGTTCACTGGTCCGCAAGAAAGTTGGCGAGCACTGGCTGATTAAAAAATTGACATGTAAATAGGTATTCGCCTACCTAATAAAGTATTTCCAGTCCCTAACATCGGCGCATATTACGAATTGTGCAGTTTGAATTTGACTACGATGCAGTTGAAATACATATTCTGGCAAAGAGTATGTGTTTGTAATTATTTTGGAATTTTATTCAGACTAACAACAAACTTTTGTAAAGGATAACAGATAGCCAAGGAGTTTTGATTGGGTACGTCTTCGTATTGCGACATTTGTTCCGCCTTGTTTATATAAGTATTTCAATGTCTCTGTCATTATAAAGACTATTACAGCAAAAGTAAATACAATTAATGATACGCAATTATTTTATGTATAAAATGACCGAATGGTTTGTACGCAATTTTTGTCTCGAATTGCTAGTAAACAATAATATGTTCGAGTCAGCATGTAAAAAATACAAATAATTTTACACACTAGAATTCTTAGGTCCCTGTTAAGTAGGTATAATGACATTCAATTACATTGTTAGCATCAAGTGTACAGCAGCCCAATAGTTTAAATGACTTATCAATTAGGTATTGAAAAGATCGTTTGAATTAATCAGTATAAATAACATTCACCAAATATTCAAATAAACATCGATTGGTTATGCTCAAATAATGTTTTCTTTCGTTGAAAATGTTGTTGTAAGAATATTTAAAAAATTGGCTGTAATACATCATCGTTTTAAATATGGAATGAAACAATTGAAGTATGAAGCGGTATGAATGACCGGGAACATTCTGAATTTTGATTATTTCCGGGATTCCTGATAAGGACATGTCCAAAATTTAAAGCCAAAGATTCTCGAGTACAATTATTTTCTTTCAAAATGTTTTCACAGTGATTCTTTACTGCTATATTATAGTGATCAATTAAGATAAAGACATTGTTCAAACCATGTTATAACGAAATAATTTTCTTGAAAAGCTACAAGCATTTTCAATCAACAATTCAGTTTTGCATGACACACAGTTTTATATTATTGTAAATAAGTTATGTTCTAGGTCTGAGTATCTAATTGACGGGTTTTAAACGTTAAGTTTCACTCACCAAATCAACGAAAATAATGTACAACGTGTGGAGTTGATTGATATTGACCCATTGATCTCTATCCACGGAGATAGAACAATATATCGTGGACTTGCGTCGATTTGTTGTCACGCACGACCTGCGACGCCAAATTACATAACACGACTGATGTGTTCATTGTGGAATCAAGCACCCGCCGATGAGAAACTATATGAAGCCGTCGAAACCAGATAAGCAAACCAATGAAACAATAATGAATGGTTCTGGTTGGTTGTTGGTCGCGGATACAGGGTATTCTGGATGTCAAAGAAAACTTAATACGTCTATAATTTGTATAAGCCCATTTGAACACTTCCATCCATATCATTGGATAAACAATATGAGTAGCATAAGCAAAAATTGATGAATCCACTAAATTGTTACATATGTAGTTTTATTGGTGGCTTATTTTTTTCCATCTTTTTGTTATTCCAATTAAAGAATTAACTGATTATCAGTTGATAATGCTCGCTATGAGTGAAACTGGTCATTAATTAATAAATTTTGATGTGGAATAAGTACTAGAAATGTTTGTATTACAATGACATTCCAGCAAGTAAGACAGTGAATACCTGACAAAATGATAATTTTTTTATTCCTACATTTTCTTTTGAAGGTAGGTAAGTCTATTATCTTCAAAAACCTATTCTACGTTTACTCATAACTAATAATCTATTTGGTATAAAAGTTATCTAAAGTGGCGGATATTATGTTTTTACCATCCTTTTCAGAAATATATTGCAACAGATAGATAAAACCAGGGTTTTTTTCCCAATTAACGCGGTTTATAAGAGTATTTCAATAGGGACGCTCAAAATATGTTACTTTGTCCTGCTGAGTAGATTATTCATTGTTTAGTGGCCAAATTTGAGTCAACCAGTTTGGTAAATAATCGGCCAACACCTACCTGTACGTCATCAAAATACAATATCTGGTGAAAACATTGCTGCTGTGTGTGAAAGTGTACAGGAAAACCCAAGGCAGCTTATTTCTCGTTGTTCACAAGAACTTGGCTTTTCTGCGACTTCAACTTGGCGAATTTTGAATCGGACCTTATGTCTGCACCCGTATAAAATCCAACTAACCAAGGAACTTCAGGTAAACGACCACAGACAACGCCTGATTGGGTTCTGGAGCAGTTGGAAGTTTACCCAAATTTGTCAAAAAAGTCAACTTTAGCGACATGGCCCATTTTATAATGAATGGATATTGGCAGACATTTGATGCTATATTCCATATTTAATGCCGTAAAATATACTTACAAATGAAATTAAAATTTAGTCGAAATCTCACAAACAACTTTAAGCAAAAAAGACCCTATATGAGGAAGGGCATTCTGGCACCTTTGTTCACGGTATTTTTACTGAAAATTTCAAAATCAATGAGAGGAAGCAATGTTTGCGCTTACGTAATTACAATCTATATTTATATAATTCGTCAAAATGATAAAATATGGTTTTGTAATGAACCGGATGAGATGTGGATGGATTCGAAACTGGCGCTCGTGCTCACGTTCCCATTGGTCACTCGTGCCCAAGGACTGATAACGACCAGTAACGTCTGACGTTTGTGGTTGAATCTCATTAATAGAGAACACTGCCGGAGCGGCCATCTTGGATCATCTGTCAAATTATCAATCTATGACTTAATGCACCTAGCCTCGATGATTACCGATTTTTGAATATGATTTTATTTAGTTAAAAAAAATTACATGAAGTGAGATCCGGCACCTTTTTTTCATAAAAAGCCCTGGATAAAACGATCATAAAACATCAAGCATTGAACTTCCATTTAAGCAATGAACGGTGCACCAATGTCAGTGAAGCAATGATATCGGAACATTCATCATAAATAAAAAAAGTGTCCGCTGACGTTGGTTTAAGAAATCGCAGTAATATCGTAAATGGAGTATAGTTAAGATTTATTGTGAAAATTAAGTTACGGTCATACGGTAGATATGTACATTCAACAAGTTAGTAGTGAAGAGTAGGGCTTGCATTACCGGTAAATGGGCCAAAATACACCATCGGTAATTACCGGAAATAATTTTATCGCGAATTAAGGACAGATACAGGCATATTATAACGAAGGTTCATTGTGATATGCATGCGGAATCGAATTTGATGATAAGATCTCGGAAATAATATCGGCATTACAACCAGTAAAAGTAGCTGTAGAAGCTATGTGTCGTGAAGACATAAATCTATATACAGCCGACCTGTCTACATTCAATTCTTTTTTAGCCATGGACCCTTAAGAACAGCTAATAATTCGAATAAAGGGAAGAAGAACGATATATTCCGATGTGATTAATTATCTTAGTGATCCTGATACAATTAATGATTTTGATACATATGGAATATTTAATATAACAAATAAAACTACAATAATGGCGAAAATCATAGATATAACCAAGCGTGAATTTTCAAAGGAAAAAAAATATAAAATTTCTGAACAAAAATGATATAGAAGAAGATGAGATAGAAATTGTCAAAATATTAACGCTGGAGGAAAACATTAAATTAACAATAAATAACAAAAGTATACAAATAAAGTGAATAAGCCGAAAAAAGAAATTAACAATATTATTCAGAGAGAAATGTCATATATGGAACTCGAAAAATATCGTGGTAAATATTTGACCATCTGATGACTTGCCGACCAACTAGCATTGAATCAGAACGAGCGTTTTCATCTGAAGGACAAATATGTACAAAATTTAGGTCAAGTCTAAAAGACGAAAGTATTGGTATGATTTGTTTCATGAAAGCATATTTTAATTCTGAAAAATCATTATTTATTTTATTTATTGTAAAAAAATTAAACAGAATACATGGCATTACAGCTGACGCCAATGCGCCATGCATTTGACAATTAATAAAAATAACACAAAAAGTATTACACAAAATTGAAAAAAATAAAATAAATATAGAATTAACAAATGTATGGATCAGAACAGAAACATATTAATTACATAAAAAGAAAAAATATAAAAACAAAGAACCAAGCTCACTACCGAAGATGTCCACATCAACAGGCAGTGCATTCATCAGCCGAACAGCCCTTGTGACTGGCGACTCAAATGACCTACGTGACAAACAAGTTCTGACAAAGAACATTGATTGGCCTAGGCTACGACCACGTAGGTAGAAACTGGGAGCATGCAAGCTTAAAGTTTCAAGGATGACAGGGTTATCAACTCGGCCCCGAAGAAGAAGAGTAAAATGTTTCAACATTGAAATCGATCTGCGAGCTTCAAGAGAGTGAAACGAAAGCATTCCCAAAAGAAACTTGGTTGGATAATATTCCATTAAAGAATTATCAAAAGGAAATAGATTGAATTTTTTGAAATAATAATAACGCAGAAATTTTTTATGAATTCGCTCCAGTTGCGAAATATATTTATTTTCATATGGACCCCAAATAATAGATCCATATTCAAGCTTGCTTAAAACTAAGGAAATATACAGAGTACGAAACACAGTAGGATTTTTAAATGGCTTACTTTGCCGAACTATGAATCCAAGAAGTTTACTAGCATGCAGGGTAATTGAAGAAATATGGGAGTGAAACGAGAAAGAAGAGTCAAATGTTATACCAAGATCAACAACTTCAGACAAACGCTGCAAATTTATATTCGATATCTCATATTTATATTTGATCGGCAATTTTGAACGAGAGAAGGAAATACAGAAACATTTCGAAATGTTGAAGTCAAGTTTATTTACTGAAGACCAATTCAGAATCGAGTTTAAATTATGCTGTAGAATAGCACAATCCGACTCATTCCTGATGGTTGAAAACAGTTTTAAATCATCAGCAAAGAGCAGATATTGTATTCCACTCATACTTAGCACAATGTCATTGATAAAAATGAGAAATAAAATAGGACCAAGGTTCGATCCCTGGGGAACTCCAGAATATGTAGGAAAAATTTTTGACACGCACCCAGCATATTCAACATATTGGCGTCTATTTGACAAATAAGAGAGAAAAAATTGATAAGCTTGTTCGAGCATCCTACTGCTTTTAATTTATTTATGAGAATAACGTGATCAACCCGATCAAACGCTTTGGAAATATCCGTATAAATGGCATCAACCTGACAATGAGAATCAAAAGATTGCGAAATATACTGACTATACACAATGAGATTGGTTACAGTAGAGCGCTTTGATCTAAAACCATGTTGGGCATCAGTAAGCTGACAATCAACATGCATATAGATATATCTATGCAACAGTGATTCAAAAGCTTAGCTGGCGCTGATAAAATTGCTACAGGCCGAAAATTTGATACCTCTGACAGAGAGCCTTTTTATGAACTGGCCTTATACGGGTTAAACTCCAACATTCAGGAAAAGTGAAAGTACTTAAGCTTAAATTAAACAAGTACAGTAGTGGGGTACATAAAATTTCACTGCAGCCTTTAAGTAACCACGGTGGAATACCATCAGGACCCACTGAAGATTTTGGGTAAAGACGTGAAAAGCATACTTCATATCAGACTCATCAAAATAGTTGATATCCAGAGTGGGCCAGGAAGAATGTACATATTCGGATTTAGAGTGGGTGAAGTTTGGAGGAATATTCGAGTAAACTGACATGAAGTGTTTAGCAAAGCCCTCAGCAATAGACTGGCGACCATTCAACACACTACCATTAAGAGACATAGATGAGAGCTGAGCAGAAGAATCACGAATCTGGCGGACATATGACCAGAAAGTTTTCGGATCAGAATTGATATTTCGACCAATCTGACCGATGTATGATTTGTAGCTACAAGAAATTAGTTCGTGGACTCTTCTACGTAGCTCAGAAAAGGATATATAATCGCTATGATAGTTAGAGCGTTTCCACTTTTTATGGCATTCATATTTTAATCTTATGGAGCTTATTATTTCAGGTGAGAACCATTTTGCATATCCACGTTTCATACCAGAGTACTCATACACATTAAAATTTTTATTGAAAACATTATACATATTATTATAAAAAGCTTGTTGCTTTGTTAACATCACTGATTACATACAAAGCACTCCAATCCAAGCAGTGCAACTCATTGTACATGTGCAATAGATCACCTCGGCAAAAATTCCATGAAACTCTATTACTAGAGATATCAGGGTATCTTCGCCCCACTGTATCGCCCACGACGATAAGCGGACATTTTCTCGCTAAAAGCAATAGGAAACTCAACCACTATAGCTGGATGATAACTGTCCTCAGGGACTAGAGGATCATCACTCGCGTACACCGATACACAGCAATCTGCATCAGCCAGCACCAAGTCGAGGACTCTCGCCCTCACATTTTCAATCTGTGAGAACTGCTTAAGGTTCACACAGCTTAAAAAATGCGCAAACTCCAATCCAACTCCGGGCGCCGACGAATACAAATTGAAATCACCGATGATAGCAATAGAATTTCGTACTGACAAGTTCAAAAAAAAATTGAAAATTTGTTCATATGACTGAAGTGAACACTTAGGTGGAAAATAAATGCAACAAATCCTCAGAAGTGACCCACTGCACATCACTTCAACAAGGACAACATCAACATTGATACATAAATTACATTCAATTCTAGCAACACTCTCAACACAGTCAGTACGTATGGCAATGAGGACACCACCACCTCTTTGGCCATATCTACGATCCCGACGAAAAACAATATATTCATCAGTGAAGAGCTCAGCGTCATTAATAGAGTCATTCAGCCATGTCTCACTCAGGCAAAGAACTGGATAGCGGTTCGCCATTAGAACGTTACGAAACTCAATAGATTTAGTTCGCAAACCCCGAACGTTTTGGTAATAAATATTGACCGTTTTGGAGGAAAGTCACAGTTTTTTTGGCGAACTTTGTGGCTTCGGTTGCCATTCTTTGACCACTGAGTTAAGTGGCCACACACCAGGACACAAAAAATTATTTCGCTGACTTTTAGGCACTCCAATTTTGAACGAAGCGTACCTTGCCTTTGTCAGCAATTTATTAACACTGACTGTGACACCTGGTACACTTTCAGCTAAAAAAACCTTTAGACCATCGACGGTTGTACTTAAATGTAGGGACCAGACATGAATAAAGGCTAATTGCTCAATTCCTGAGCAAGCCGCAGTTCCCGCTTTAGTGCCGCATACGTAAGACGTCACAGGTAAAATGGAAGAAGTTGAAGAAGTGGTGCAGCCTTTGTTTCTTCTTTTCACCGTTTTCCATTCCTCAACATTCGATGGACCATCGTGGGCAGTAGTCGTAGAAGTTGAAGGAACGGGTTGACTCGGATTACTAACTGCCGACTTAACTTTGGTTACAACAATACTCCCAACTGGTGTGGAGGCAGGAGACACTTGACGTCTCTTATGTTTGCAAGCTGGTGAGCTGGCGTGAGCTACGGTCGCTGAGCGAGTGACCCTCTTCGTTAGTGGCAGAGATGACTCATTCCCAGCTTTCATGAAGCTTTGTATAGCTTCAACTCGCTCAGTTAGAGCCTTCAGACCTTGAATAATCTCACGTATTTCACTTGTTAAATCCATTTCGATAATTGACAATGTTGATTAGATATACGAGTGAATTAGTAGCGCGACTAATAAAGGATTAATGACACTGGTCGTTAAAATAAAATTAAGATTACACTTAATTAAGCTAATTAAGTAAATAGAAAGTAAGCAACACGTCTGCTCGGTGCAAACTCAGTAGGTGAACTGTGAAATTATACAATTTTTTTTTTTTAATAAACTCTATAAACCAATAAATTGTTATACTATTTTATTTTAATTAAGAATTTATATTAGTAGGTGTTTGTATACAAAGTATGCATGCATACATCTAATGTGTCAATTAACATATGTACATACATCAATAAGTTAATGGATAAACTAATAGTTAAGCTTATAAACTTCTCACAGACAGGTAAACCAAATATTACACAGACGTAATTTAACTTAACCAAGCTTTATGTGGCAAATAAAAGATTATCTGATCTCCCATTCCCATATCTCAGTTACACAAAAAGAACAAACATATAAGTACATTTCATGACATTGTTATTTTCATGAAACGTATTTTAAATTCTTTACGTTTTAGGATACCGTTTTTATTAAAAGTAGCCACATATAGTTATTTTATTTATTTTTATCTATTCTTTTCATTTACCGGTAATGGGTGAAATTGCAATTTGACGGTAAATTGCAAGCCCTAGTGAAGAGCTATTTTGATTCAGTGATAACGAGCTTTTGGTCGTAGTCCTCTAAAAACATTAAAAATTTTCGTATTGTAATATCATGCAAGTTACTTCGATTATGGAAAGGAAATTTCAATAATTATCAATGTACGCAATTGATATAATTGGTGTAGAAAGCATATGAGAAAACACAGATGACGACAATAATTGGCAATGTAAAAAACTGCATTTTAAAAAATAAAACAGAATAAATAATTGAATACCGATACACAAAGCACAATATGTATGTATATCTTTGGTCAGTCCATAGATAATAACATGGGTCAGTCGGACCGCCATTGCAACTGGTGATCAGAGCGAAGAACTGGTTGATAAGAAATCATGTGTTGGTAGTTACAGTCATTTATTTAGATTGTCAGCATGTAAGATCGTGACGAAAATTTCTCCCGAATCTTTTATCACACAAGTCCTGCGTTTCTCATACTTCCTTGCAAAATGTAATCGCGCTAAAAAAGACACAGTAAGCATAGAATAATGACACATTACTTTATGTATTACTCCTTCTGAAATAATCATACATTTGTTCATCAATATGGTGGTTAATATCAAATAAATAAATAAAAACAAATACATTTCTTCAATGTCAGATAGAAAAGTGATTTTAGGAAAGTATTAGTTGTTAGCTGGAGTGATTAGTCTACTGCTATTCCAGCATGATCAATTCCTTATATTGTATATAAAAAATGAGTGACTGACTACAATAAGGCCTCGTTAAATATCTTGTGTTAAAATGCTCAGGGTGGAGCATATAAGTTTCATAATAGGTGCAGACGTAATGGCGATAAATGAATCGACAGAGATATAAACTAAATTTTAAGACCATCCCTATTTTTGTGATAATTACAAAATAATACTTTGATAGATATGTAGCTTGGTTGTAATAGGTTCGCCATGTAAGCCCTTGCAAGATCAATAACAAATGTTGACTTTTTTAATCTTTTTCAAGTGGTTTACGTGGCTATACGTTTATTTTTATACATTGAATGAACAAATTCATAAATAGAAATAAAAAAAGAAAGAATATAACCATGTATACAATTTTTTTAATTGGCAAAAAATAGATAATATTTTCATATCTGCGACCAAAAGTTATAGACCGCACAAATATAATAATTGTTGAAAACATATAAAACGGGTTTCTTTGGAAGATACTTAAGTTCTCTTCGAGGCAAAAAGTGGAATCCAGAGAGTATACACCTGTACCCACCTACACGCTAAACTTGGACTATAAGATAGAAAAATGGGGTGGAGTTTCTGTGTTTTTTTAAATGTGGTTTTTACGATTTTTTATGAAAACCTTTTTTAACCATATCAGCTCATAAAATCGCTCACATATATTATCGCTACGAGCAATGGCGGATGTCCCCATAAGCGCCAGAGGTGTGCGCTTGGGGGCTCCAAATCTTGGGGGCCTCAAAAATAACTTACAATAACACATTGGCTATGGGGAAAATCAAAACAGATAAAGAAACGATGTGTATCCCGCGTTTCCGGAGCCAATGTGTTAATATAGCCCACATAATATAATTTGAAAACGTAAAATATTTTTAAACATGAATTTGGCTTAGCATATTTTTTCTGTCATACCGAAAAACGCATTTTCAATGGTAGTAATATTGAATGAATTACAGGTCACAAATTATAAATTACGATGTGCGCGTGTGGTAGATACATGTTCTGAATTGTTTCTGTGAACTGCGGGGAATAACCTACATAGTTCAAGTAATACTCTCGATCACATACGTTAAAATTAGGAAATAAAATTAACATATTTGTGATCAGCTTAATCTCGGCTAATTTTCGCGACGCTTTATAATCATTTGAAAAAAGGGCTCCTTAAGATAAATTACGCCGGGGGCCTCCCATGTAATATAACATTTACCACTGGAAACAGAAACTGTTTTATGAGAGCTGTTTTGAAGTCAGCTGTTCGTCCTCTTTTCACATCGAGTGAGAGAAGAGAATTTGAGGTTAAATAAGGACTTTTATTTAGAGTTCATAAAAATCACTTCTATTCATGTCCTTTAATACGAATCGATCAAATAAATGAATGGACGTTTCTATTCGGTGATTCCATTTGTGTAACCGCGTAGTATGAGAGTCCAACATCATTGACATTGCGGCTACAAGAATATCAAATAATATCTCATGCATAGAAGACAAACAGTAAAGTAAATAATTGAATGTTGCTAGTGATAATAATAGTTAACTAATTATTGTAGACGGTTTGTCGTAAGTATGTGAGTAAAAGTATTTGCAGGGACGTAGATAAGACCTGATAAAATATATTCGAATAACATATCATTTTGTATGTGGTGAAGTTTTGGGATATTTAATAACGTAAATTATTCTTGCAAATCATTTGAACGATGGTTGGAAAAGCTGTCATAAATGAACTGTAATAAAAAAAGCTAAGCACTCATGCAAATTTTCCAGAGGAGAGTTAGGAGAAAGAGTTTATTTTAAAGAAAAACTTATGCCTTGACTTCTGACTAGGGACTCCAATACGAGTATCGAATACTCGTCCATTTTTCAAGTACTCGATACTCGAGTATTTTGAAAAATACTCAAGTAATACTCGTTATTTATAAATAAAGATTTATTTTAAAATTGTATTTACTTATTTAAAATTTGATACGTTTAGTTCTCTACTATTTTTTAAATATGTGTTATATGCAGGGCTGTGGAGTTGGTAAAAAAAAGTCCGACTCCGACTCCAGCATTTACCAAAACCACGTCTCCGACTCCGACTCCGTCTAAAAAAAGGTTAATATCGTCACTTTTTTCCCTAATTTTCCTAATTATGTGTATGTAATTAAATATCAATCCTATCAAAGCGACCAAAACCCAAATTTGACATATTAAATGCAAAAATAAAAAGTTCAAACTTTTCAAAATTCCGACTCCGACTCCACAGCCCTGGTTATATGCATTGAAATCAAATGTATGAATGAAATTGAATAAGTTTATTTATTAATTTATCATCTATTTATATATGTTACAGTGAAAATGTATCAAGTAATAGATTTGCATGACAACATGATTTCACAGGTCACGATCATTGAAATTATTGGCTGAAGTCGATGATTTGCCGGCCTAAAATTTTGGTTTGCTTCAATGAAACAAAATCAGCAAGTAGTCCCTTTCATAAAAAGAGAACCAAAGAAAAACACAGACAAACATTGGGCTGAAGATAGGGCGGTCAAATTTAATTTCAATGACAGCTTGGAGAAGAATATATTGTCACTAAAACATATACACAAATTTGAATGAAGAAGGTATATTTTGGAACATCTGAAACTACTCGAGTATTTTAAAAGTTTACTTTGAATTTGAATTGCAAGCGTGTACCAGTTACGCCACTGCAACAAAATATCGTTGTGCATAAGTAACTAAACTTACAAACCTACAATATTTTTAAGATCGACCTATGTACTTTTTTAAATGCTTACAATTTTTAAAACGTGCTCATCTTGTTAGTGTTCAAAAAAAGGAATCGCAAACCTCCAATTTAGACCTCATGTTTAGCCACTAATATAGAACGACAACGCGAGGCCTTATATTTCATTCGTTTACGATATTAAAGTAATTTACTAATCATATTTTGACCAAATTAAGGCTAGTATTAAAATATTTTCAGCTTACTGGTGGGATAAATACTATATAATTGATGCATCGCTAATAGTTCGCTAATTGTTAGCATGTTATAATTAGGTAAAATATGTATAGACTGTTAATTATTATCTCACGTTGTTTGCCCTCTATCATGTATCAAAGATTATAATGAGCAATACAAATGTGGATTTAAAACTGACATTGATGAATAATAATATAATGTAAAAAAAAATATTATTTCAAAAACATTATCTTGATGAGCGCTCCACCACAAAACAGTTACTCCTCCTTTTTATCTTCCATCCCATACTAAATTTGGAGTTGAAGTTGTAGCGAATTAGTTGAGCATTACAACTCGCTGTGGCGTGTTGTTAATGTCTACCGTCCAATAGGATACGTTTCTACTATACACTAGCTTTTATATGATAATTATAAACAGATCATATCATTCATAAGGTGAGTGAACATAAAAATAATATTAATTTGTGTACTTTAATATAGTTGTGTGATGGACCAGTTGAATTATTTAGTGTTTCTTTATTTCGTTTCATAATCAAAAGTTCGAAATTCAAAAGTGACTATTTCTTTTATAAAGCACTCATTTTGTATTTATTATTTTTGTTCTGTCAAAATGAATTCCATTTTTTAAAATAAGTCAGCATTTTGGTTGTAATAAAATACAAATTACTCACGTGTAAAATATCGGTGCTAATTTTATCTTTAAAATCACATTTACTTATTTGAATCTTATTGGAAACCAATTGAATATAAAATATTGTTTTTGTGATTATGTGAGTGCTTCTTGATACAATCATTCTTCAGTAATCTGTATAATTGTTTCATTGTTTCCATTTACGAATCCATGTATACTGAATTGGCATCGAGGCTTTATATTTTCTTGGTAAAGTTTCCATGGATACTCAGTTGTAATTTTCCATCTATTATACATGATAAAAAAGCATTTATTAATAATTTTTGGCGATAAATACTCAACGTGCAATTTCTCGCTGTCGGCAATCGTGTAATTTTGAAGTGTTTTTAACAATTATTAAATTAAATATTTTGCAATGTAGTCATGTACTTGTTTCGGCTTAAGGTTGACAACACCGTTAATGATATTATGCATTGTACATTATATTTAGTCTTCAGATTGAATATAATCGTACAAGATTTTTGCAACTGGCAATAAACACTCACTGATATAATTAACGATGCATAGGCAGGAATCAAATTTAGCAAAATGCGGCCTGTCTGAAAAAAGCAGCTGTATACGGTTAACACGTAATGTTTGTTCTATTTGTTCAATGCTTGCATTCAACTAGTGCTTCTTTACGGTAGCGAATCATGGCACATGTACTCGGTATGGCTAAAAAAAATGCTGGTAAGCCATGAGAAGAAGCAAAGCAATTGGCGGGTGACGGAGAATTATGGAAGCTCCGTGTAGTGGCAATATGCTTCACACGTGGTCCAATAAATAGCAGATTGCTCAAATATTAAAATAAACTACTGCGATTTATAGCTATATTTGATCGGAACTTTTACACGTGAGCGTGACACCATTGTTTAAAGATAGGCTGTATTCTGAAAGAAAGAATACAGTCATGACAGAAACAGATGTTTGCGGATCCAAGAGCATCATTATAATATTCGAAGAGGTAATAGAAATATTATTATGCGTATGTCCTAACTGGAATCTAGTTTAAGTATTGCTAAGTAGATGTAGCTAAGTAGTATAATTGAGATGACTTTATCGCAGTTGAATAATTGAATGCATATTTAGCACTAAATGTTTAATAAAAATACATTCGCCTGCGGCACTTCCTGTATATCACGATTCATGCATCCTTTAGTGTTTTATACTATGTGCAGTGGGACAGTACCGTTTTATTAACCTATTAATTTAACTACAATGACTTTTCTCTACACCGTGAAATATTATTTCACTAAACCGTTCTATTCTCACATTAAAAAAATATTGAAAAATATAAATCGGTTCATAATAAATCCAATAGATACGAAAGAATCGAGATGTATTTTATCTTCTAGTAAGCATTAATTTTTTACCATTTTTCATGTCTTACAATAATATCAAACAACTGCAATTCACAAATATTTCAAGCCATAAATTTATTTAAATGAATTCTAAATTATTTTGACCATTGTTTTATAAATATGCTCATTACCCGATTCTATTGTTTTTGACGAATAGATATTCGTTAAGTCGTATCTTATTTGTATTATAGCCAAAACCGTCCTCAACAGATCATCGAACTTTTTCTAGTTTGAATTTATTGAACAATCAATTAATGAACACGTAAAAATAATCAACGTCGCTTGGACATTAGTTTTTGCGTATTATAGAATCAAATATAGTTCTTTTTTTAAATTTATTTGTCGAGTTTATCGACAGAGAACATGTTAATATTAAAAAAAAAAGACAAATGAATGTTTATTTTTATATGTTATTGGTATATGAATATTAAATACGTGCTTTGTGGATTGTCAAATCCTTATTATGAATAAACACAGCTTACTCGTATAAGGTATAAGATTAAATTACAAATGTCAACTGTCATTCTTTGTTTAAAATTCGAAACTGAATCTGATAAATCTATTTTTGAATAATATTTGTGGAATGCTTCGTTCAACTGTTTTTTTGTTTTTGAATTTTATGATAAACTTCATGTTCATTTAAAACAATTGAAAATGCAATCGGACTTGTTCAACCTACCTGTCCACTTACTTTGTGCAGCAGTCCAAGAATGACAGCGGATCGTAAATGATTCGTGATTGAAATTTCTCATGAGGCAGAGGAGCAAAATATTCATAGCAGGTTCTCCACGTTTTGTCTGTTGGTCATTATAAATAAATATTACCGCTATGATTTGCAACAGCAATTTACCGTTTTCTTTTACCGAAACTCATTTGAATGCAGTCATATAATTTAATTAGTTGAAAGCTAACTCATCGCGTATTATATTCATTGTATTTTATTTAATAATTAAACTTTATAAAATTAATGATGACGCTACGTTTGAAATATGAACGGGATAACGTAAAACTTTTTTTACTCAAGAACATTAGTAATCTAATGATTTTTAAGTTACTGTCAACACTTGATTGAATTGTCATCTACTTGGTAGAACTCCATCTTTACATGGTGAAAAAATTGCAAGATATTTTTTCCTGTAAAAAAATATGTAGGACAAAAATACATTGCTATATTTTCAACAAATTTTTCTTTTGAATAAACAAAAAGAGTTCAAAAGTGAGAGAGACAAATAAAGACTTATACAAGTCATGACCGGCTTCGCTTATCACAAGAATTTTCAAAAAAAAAATGTGTTATTTATTTCAATATAAATATTGCATTTGCACCAAGAATCGACGTTTATTTTTCATCCCTTTGAATTGGTACATACTATTAATTTGTTCATTTTTGTGCGCAACTGCCAACATCGTGCGAAATTGTCTGTGTACCTCGTTAAATTTTTATTTTTGCCTATTTGCTTTGTGCGTGTTGTGGAGCCCATCAATTTTTATCAGTGCAATTGTCAAATGCGCAAAAGATAGTTATTCCGTTCTAGCTTTGCTTACTTTTCGCGCACTTGAATAATATATGTACCACCTTTTAAATATAAGGAGTATTCGGATAGAGTTTATAAGTTTTATTAATGATGAACAAAAGATCATAAGAATCGCTCAAACTTCACGCTCAAGTTTTTCCATACAACATTAATTTTAAATTTCGAACATTAGATGGATGTCATTGATATATTTTCTTCTAGAATCGATATTAAATTAATGACGTTAAACACCAAGAAAATTAAAAATCAGTAGCGATTATAATGCTGAATATATTTTTGAACAATAAACGCTTCTTGTTTATGATTAAAAAATATTTCATTTTAATTATGAAAAGACAACATTTATTTCATTCAAGGTTACCCCGAGGTTACCTTATAAAATTGTCAAGTTTACAATATTATATTGGCAAGAAAATTGATATTCTGCTGAAGTTTTTTTGATCTGTAACCATCGGATATCTTTCTGCTTTACATATTAAACATATATAATAAGTTAATCGTGATATAAAGATAGATAAAAAACAGTGTATATTATTATACTGCCTACTACATTTACATGGTCAAATTATCTATAGTTACATAATAAATATATTATGATATAATCTGAATTCAATTTGTTATCTGGATTTACTTAATCTTTACTTTTCATCGATATGTTATGCACGCAATGGTTTTTAGTTCAAAATTGAATTCGATATATTTTTTGTTGTATACTATTTCGAATATACTGAACCAAAATTTTTACAACGAAAAATGTAGTTAATATCTATGGCAGCGCTCGACAACTTGAGGCTCGCGGCTACCAAGTACCGTCAAACATATTAATTTAAGGTACCTCTTACTTGTATTATATTGGGGAAACGTGTGACGTCTATAATAAATGAACACTGCACGTATAGAAAGACAGGCAATGGTCACGGTATTGTTATCATTATCTATTACAGTTGTAAGAAATCGTATAAACTAATCTACTAATTTATAAATCAAAGACCGATGTGTGTAATCTGTTTCTGATTTATCTCTGATAGGATTTTGGTACGATTCTAAATACGAAAATTTAACGAATATAGTTTACGTAAAGACAGTCAACCAGGGCTGTGGAGTCGGAGTCGGAGTCGTGGAGTCGGAGCTTTTTGGCCGGAGTCGGAGTCGGAGCGGCGCTTTGGCTGGAATCGTACTCGGAGTCGGAAATTTTGTTTGAACGTTTTGTTTGAACGAAAAAGTTTGAACTTTTTATTTTTGCATTTAATATGTCAAATTTGGCTTTTGGCCGCATTGATAGGGTTGATATTTAATTGAATACACATAAATAGGAAATTTAGGGGAAAAAAGTGACGATATTGACTTTTTTTTAGTCGGAGTCGGAGTCATGTTTTTGGTCAATGTTGGAGTCGGAGTCGTGGTTTAGGTATTTGCTGGAGTCGGAGTCGGACTTTTTTTTACCGACTCCACAGCCCTGCAGTCAACTAAAAACAATATTCAATATAATGCATTTTGTTTTTTTAATTACCTTTTTGAATTGCTTGGGGGTCACTTGGCTTTTATAAAAAGGGGTCGCAACCCTAAAAAGATTGGGAACCTATGGTCTATGGTCAATTTCTAGGGCAGTGGTTCTCATGTGCGGCCACCAAGAGCTTCATAGAAAATATTGATATTTAGAAAAATGTGATTTTACAAGTTAATTTGTCAACAAAGACTCTGAAAATGAAATATTTCGTGTGCAATTAATACCAATAATTAATTTAAAAACATGTTAAGGTCCATGTGACATACCTCAAACACAACAGACTCAAAACAAAAATTTGGTGCGGCCACAGGACAATTTTTCGTGAGAACCACTGGTCTAGGGTATTGTATAGGAAGTGCCTATCTATATTTTGTATTACTTGATTTAAATATTGGTCGAGAACAGTGAGAAGGCGAAAAATACAAACACATTGTTAGGTTAAGCATCAAACAGTCATTGGCCTTGGGGAAAAATAAGCATAATTGACTAATAAATGTCTTGTGCATATTATTTAAGTCGTAATTATTTCCAAAGTACAAGGCCATGTTAGCTTACGAACTTAAAGTATTCATCAATAATGATTATTATATAATTCAGTGATATTCAGGGCAATTAAAATCCTGCCTTGATTACACAATACATAATTGTGCAATAATAACTAGAAATTTTTACATTTATTTTAAAAACGTCGTTCCATTGAAAACGTAATGTTGACACCAATCAAATGAAAAATTAAATCTTATTCGATTATATTTATATAATTGAATAGTTTATAAATAATATTAAAATATCGATTAAATGAAATCTAAAGCTGCTTTTGCTGTGCCACGAAGCGCACAAAAAATAAACAATTTTTTCGATTTATTTTTTAAAGAAGATACCGGAACGCCGTTCCACAGCGTTAAATGGGAGAGCCGTTCAGAAAAATTCAAAGAAACTTTAACAACTAATTCTGTCATGATTGTAAGTAAACTACATTCATTTGTTTTTTTTTATAAAATTTATTTAAACCTAAAAAACAAAACATTATATTTAACGACACCCGATCAGAGACGTATTCAACGACAGTCAATCATAATCGAATTACACACACAACGGTCTTTGTTTTATAAATAAGATAATATGTGTAATTTAACTAAAATCGAGGAAATGAAAATAATAAGTTTTCTGAAACCATAACGTCCCGTTTTTTTAGATCAGAATATTCTTTTATCTACATCGATTTTTCATGTTACCTGCTGTCTACTGTATGTACCTTGTACATATACATATTTTGTAAATAATAAAATCGGATCTTTATTGTTACCACAATAATCGTTCTCCTGGATGTATCATCATTTTATTTTTCCATCTAAACTCTAAACACTATTCATCACAACGAAGATTCATCGCTTTCCAGTATTCATCGCTTTCCTGGATTCGTGGTTTTTTTTGGGTTTTCATGGTAGGGTATGAGGTTTCCCACAAATCTTGATGGGTGTTGATGTTTTCTGTCTCTGCTGTATGTTGTAATAAATTATTTAATTTTAAGACCTATCAATTTTAGAACAATCAGCCATCAATTCATAACTTCACGATGCCTACGTTAATGTGACTGCAACTGACTAATATTGTTTGGTAAAAAACGTCTCACCAAGAATTTTACTTGAACTAAACTTGACCAAACTTTACTAAATATGTATTCTCATTGTGATCTGTACTGATTAATACGCAAATGTCAATTTGCATTGTTCTACCGTTATGCAGTACGTATGAACTCGGGTACAGCAACATTGCTTCGGTTATTAACAAGTTTATGATTAGCGGAATAATATATTCAACATACAAATTAAAATGCAGTACAAAATATGAACAAAAATTAATTATCACGCTTGTTAAATTTTATATGAATTACTTACTGTGTAGTCGTGTGTACTAGGGACTCCAATTACTCGACATCTTAACTACTCGAGTATCGAGTAGTAAAATTCTAAAATACTCGAGTACTCGAGTATACTCGAGTAGTTTCAGATGTACCAAAATATACATTATTAATTCAAATTTGTGCATATAAATAGATGATAAATAAATAAGATAATTTAATTGAATCATTACATTTATTTCAATTTATGAGACATATACATATTTCGAAAATAGTAGAGAATTAAACGTCTCAAATTTTATTTTGTTTCGAAGCTTTGTTTTTTTATTCGTGCAGTAGAAAAAACTCTATCTATACTGTGGACGTCGACTTGAAAGTTAACAATGGATTCAATAGTTCTAACAAGATGCGTTGTCATCTGCTTGGAAAAATCATTATTTATAAATAACGAGTATTACTCGAGTATTTTTCAAATTACTCGAGTATCGAGTACCATAAAAATAGACGAGTATACTCGAGTATCGAGTACTCGATACTCGAATTGGAGTCTCTAGTGTGTACTGATTTCAATCTTCAATGGAATGAAATATGTACGAATCAAATAGAATTCACGTGTTTTTATTGGACAAAAGATTGGTTGTTTAAATTTCGATCGCGCCCACATAAAGATGTCGCCAGGAACTAGAAATGTTTTTTTTTTGTTTTACATACATACTTACTATTGGAGGAAACAGCTTGAAGAAATTTGTTTTTATTTCATATAAGGTATTTTGAAATTGGACAATTTTAAAACACCTTATATGAAATATCAATGCTTAGACCCAGGGACGGCGTTCCGGTACCTTTTTTCGCAGATTTAAAAATCAATTAGACAAAATTTTACTTAAATGTTATTTGAATTTTATTTTATTTTGTAAAAAGCTTAACATGGAGTGAGTTCCGGCAACTTTTTTTTTCAAAGAAAACCCCTGATTAGACCTATTTACTGTGGTTCGGTCTCATACAGGACCAATAGGTTATGCCAATTGTATCTCACTCCACCATAACTCTCGTTATCACTTTTGCTGGGTTCTTCAATAAAAAGTTTGATATTTTTAAAAGTAGTACGACACCGGCCAAAACGCCGCGACGACTACGACTTAGGCCAAAAAACCGCGACTCTACAGCCCTGGTCAAAAGGACTATTTAACTTCATTTGCAGCATTATTTGTCGTCAAAGTAATATTTTACGGCAGGGAAAAGGGTGGTTAGGAATATTATATGATACTTATGTACATGTAATATTTTTTTATAATTTAATACAGTAAAATAGTATAATAACTTTGATAAAACTAAATATTTTCAAAAATATTATAGATGTCACTGTCTGTCTCAGTCTTTTCGAAACTTGTATCTATTATATAATTATATACATAATATAAAACTTACTTTATTACATTGTATGTATATTATTTGTTGATAAAAATTCCTTGCGGTTTTCAATTTCTGTATCTTTTGTAAGTTTGTACACATTCATAAATATGCCGTACTGGTTAGTTCGTGTGAATTCATTTAAAATATTTACCAAGTTTACCTTATTTACTTAACAAAAATGGATGATTCATTGCGACAGGACGTATTTTAAACATTCTTTAGATACCATGGCATGAAAATGAGTCGTGTAACTACAATTCATCGATCGTCATATTGACGCTAAATATTATAAATTGTTTTTGAATAAATTTAAAAGTGCACAAAAGAATTTAGGGTTTTTAAAGCGTCATATTTTCAAAAAAATTGTGTATCAAAAATGATATACCGAACTCCCAACCCCCCCAACAAAAAAAACCAGCAGCACACTTTGCAAGAGGCCGAATATTGGTTTTGATAAATTATTATTTAGTGCAAAAGACTAACCTTTTTAGGATTCGTAGAAATTAATAAAAGCCCTTAAAAAAATACTATCCGGTATGTAACATTTATTTTCGCTTTCCTACAAGTTTGTTGAGGTCAGGGCTGTGGAGTCGGAGTCGGAGTCGGAAATTTTGAAAAGTTTTAACTTTTTATTTTTGCATTTTATATGTCAAATTTGACTTTTGGCCGCATTGATAGGGTTGATATTTAATTGAATACACATAAATAGGACAATTAGGCGGGAAAGTGACAATATTTAACTTTTTTTGGTCGGAGTCGTGTTTTTGGTCAATGTTGGAGTCGGAGTCGGAGTCGTGGTTTTGGTAAATTCTGGAGTCGGAGTCGGACTTTTTTTCACCGACTCCACAGCCCTGGTTGAGGTAGTTGAAATTTACACGATGTTAGCACAGAAAATTCATGATTTTTTTTTATTATTTTTACCAAATTTGCATCCGTGTATTTTTATTTAGACTTTTAGATTCATAGATTTTAAAACAACTTTTGCTGGAACGCTCCATTAGGAGTCAATATGGTCTAAATTTGGAGTGAAAATGATGAAGCAATTAAACCAGGGCTGTGGAGTTTTTTTTCCTACCTTCCCTATTTTTGTGTATTCAATAAAATATCAACCAACCAATCCGGTCGATAGCCAAATTTTACATATTATATGCAAAAATAAGTGCAAACTCTTCAAAATTTCCGACTCCGAGTAAGAATCCGACCAAAACGCTGCGACTACTCCGACTCCGACTCCACAGCCCTGAATGGAACAGAAACAAATGAAAAACAATCCCTCCTGAATTTGATGATAAATGTTTTACTCATGACACATAATATCAAGGTTTCTTATTTAAAGTTTTAAGTTTTATTATATTGTGCCAAGATTGTGTGCTTAAAAATCATAAATTAATCAATCAGAACTATGTATATATAAGATGCCTTTTGTTGACGAGGTGAATTATTTTCTAACTTGCTTATCATTCTGACCTATCACCGTGCTTGAGCACCAAACTTACTTAAGGAGTTTCCGGGATTTGTCCCATTGTATTAAATGAGGAACTTTTTACTGAAGATTAAAACCAAATTTTTGTTTTATAAATAATTAAATTTAATAAAATATATTCCACATATTTTACATCAAGACTGGTTTCGTTCGTTATTATCAACTGATAAATACTTATGATGAGAGAAATATATCAATTAAAATATGTGAAAGTAATACCAAAAATTGTTAATTGCATTGGCATTTCTTGCTAGAAATTATAATACGGTAAAAAAAAAAAAAAATGTATTTTAATTGTACAGAAATTTTATTTTATATATTTGTTGAACACCCCCCAAAAAGTTTGACCCACAGGGGGGCAAACTTTTCGGGTGGAGGGCCAATTCCAAGAATTCAAAATGAGCAGCGGGCCGCAAGTAAAATGCCATTTTTAGATATACACCCGATCGTTTTTACGTGATACATTGGTTTTAAAAAGTGGCACAAATTATTTTCCATTCATTTTCAGATAAGTTGACTGAACAAATTTTCATCATGCTGCCAATGCAGTTTTTACTGACGCTTGCGTGTGGCTTCCTGATCTTCAGCCAAGCCTCCAGCTATAAGATCCTGGTAATAGTCCCGCCAGCAGCTAGGAGTCACTACAACTTGGGGAAAGGAGTGGCCGATATATTACACGAGAGAAAACATGAGGTACAATATTATTATTGATGAATGAAAACATGAAACAAATTTAAATGTGGATCATACTTTATTGGTAATAAGAAAAACATATATAAATTCATGAGAATATTTTTTTGATTATTTTGAAGTTTGAATTTGTTCATTCGTGCACTTGAAATGCCTGGAGATGCCGAAAGGCGATACCCGGTCCATTAGCGACAAAGCTTATGGACCTAAGAGTTAAAAAAATATCGATTCAAATTTGATATTGAAATTCCATTCCACCTTCAGTCGAAATCCTAAATTATATATAAGCGTTTATCAACTTTGAAATGATTTATCTTATTTTATTAATAACCCATTGTTTACGGTGTGCACAAATTTGTGATTAATTACGATAGTAATTAAAAGGGCCCGTAAACTAAAGTGTTAAAATGTTGAAATTATTAGTAAGTAATGCGTGCTAGTGTCAGCACCAGGGCCGTAGCTATTTGGCGAATAGGGTGATCTTCGCCCTGGGCGCCAAGGCGCTGTGCAGAGCATAAGGGGCGCAAAAATGGTGTCAGGAATGCCAAAATCTACTCCTTACAGAGGACCTCGTTACGGTCCTGGTCAGCACGCTAATTTCACTGCACCGATGTCGATATAGATATTAGTTGACAATCATTCTATATTTAAATACAGTGCTATTAAATCCTTTTTTTATATTTCTTTCGATTTTTATTTTCAGATTACAATGATTAGCGCTTTCAAAAATGATAAACCTGTCTACAGAGATATCACTGTGAGCAAGTTGATGGATTCGAAAAGTACGTTTGACCTCTTATTAGAATTATTGAAAAATAACATGATACCTATGATAGATATTACTAGAGTGTAAAACAACAACCAAATTTTTGTTGCTATACTATATGGATATATTATTTGTAAACGAAAACCAGACCGAATGTTGTTTTATGCAGGGACTAAGAGGGGATGAGAAAAGTAATCACATCATCTATGGGCATCAAGTCTGTAGCTGTAAAATTATATAAAATATAAAATTATCAAAAGTGACATGTTTTGACTAAGTGGGCTGAGTAATTTTTGACAGATAGAAACATTAAATCAGCAATGTCCAGCAAAAATATTAGGAATATTCGATATTGCAGTATTATGCTAATCTTATTTTTAATATTGATAAGGGCAGTTAGGCTACTGTGCCTTACACATTTTATTTATCAAAACCGTAATATAACTTGGGATTGTCTACTTTAAAAAAACACTGTTTGATTTTTTTAATACCTTATTGATTTTGTAAGAATAAATAATACCTACATAGCATAATCACAAGCCACTGCTGTTTAGAAGGCATTTATGTAAAGAATGAAACACATGGCACCCATACATACTAATACACTAAATTAATGGTTGTTAATAATTATAATTAGTCTTAGTCACTTATACAATACGATAACCTTTGCCAGACATTGTTTTGAATTGTGGTTTTCATAGATTGAATTTGATACAACCACAGTGTAAATTATTATCCATCTGTACTTATTTAACTAAAAATCAATAAATGCTACTGATACTTTATATAATTAACAGAGTTAAAACTGATTGTGTTTTTGCTAAACTGATTCATATCAATGCAGATGATTCGATGGTAAATTTCGACATGGCCAAACAATCTAAGTTGGAAACAATGAAAATGGTCAGCTCTTGGATGGCGTTGAATGTCAGAACGTTGATGGAAGATCAAGCAGTGAAACAAATATTTGAAAGTAAAACGGAAAAATTCGACCTAGTCATCATCGAACATTTCATGAATGAAGCATTGATTGGGTAAAAAACAAATTAAAATTATTTAACACATTGACTACAAACAACAGTAAAACAACGCGTATTCCACATTCCCATAGCCAATGTGTTAATATTTGTAACATGTTCATGTCTAGTCTAATAACTCTGGTGTAACTGCTGTATTTATTTACTTAAAGTACAGTACACCGTTCTATAGCGTTCCTCCATATAGAGTAGATTCTTATAGCGTATACTGCGGTCCCCTGTATAGCATGGTTTCTTACAAAATACAAATTTTTCAAGGTCAAATTAGAATTTTCATGAATGTCATAAATGAATATTTTATATACACGTGTTGAAAAAATATTTATCAGCAACTGTTTGTCCCTTGAATTCGCTGGACGTATTCTGTTACATACGAAAATACAAATGGGAAAAACATTTCATTTGCTAATTTCAGGCAATTCACTAAATACAATTGAAAGAATCTAACCTCAAATTTTGTAAGGGTGCCTATTTCCCTATAATATATGATTCCTATACCGTAGTCCTAATTTATACGCTATAGGGGGAGTTGGCTATACTTACTCGCATAAAAAAAACAGGATAATAATCATATTACTTTTTATTTCAGCTTTGGAATAAGGTTCAACTGCCCAGTTATACTTATATCTCCCGTTTCAATGATGAGCTGGCTGGCAACATTAACCGGCAATCCAGTCTCTCCGGCTACCGTTCCAAATGTCTTCTTACCACTTTCGAATAACATGAACTTGCTTCAGAGGACCCTGAATACTGGAATGACACTATTCCAAGAGTTTGTTGGATGGTAATATAGATATATTGATGTAAATGTATTTTAGATTGCATAATACACATAATTAATCTACCATGTGAGGTGCCCGAAAAGATGTATTCAAGTGTTGTATTTCTTTTTTTTTAATAGAGTTATCTTATTACAGATTAATTTTTGCTCTCAACAAAGTCAGTTTTATTTTTATGATGCACTACAAATAAGAATAAGCTATATTTCACCACTTTAAAAATGGATTACGATCCTTTGTCTAACCTCATATTATAGATGTATGTGCACCTTAATAACTGGCAATCTTTTTATGATTTTTTAATGATGGGCGTTATTAAATATGATTAGGAGTGGTATATAATCGTCGGTCCCTGTGGTCTAGTGGCAAGAGCTTTGTCCTAGCAATCTGGGGGCCCGGGTTCAATTCCCGGCAAGGTCAAATTTTTCAATTGAAAAAAAAAAGAGATCTTGGGCTGGGTGTATGTTATTTATCGTTGATTTTGTGCACAACTGATTTATTACTTACCATCGAGTTAATCTCGTATGACTTTCACAATTAAGAATATTTGGCGTAAAATCATTGATTGAACAAATATTTTTTTAATATTTATAAAAAAAAATTAAAATATATGAACAAATAATCTTTTGTTATTATCTTAATCACAAACTTCTGAATGTGTCTAATAATTAAGTCAAGCAATTGGCAACACTTTAATCTTTGTTATCTCTCAACAGGTGGGTTATTAACCCAACCCTCAAAGCATTGTATGAAGACATATTCAAAGCAGAATCAATGATAGTGCCGTTTGAAAAATTGTCAACAAAAGTCGCTTTGGTTTTGGTTAACAGTCATCCATCTCTTAATGTTGCCAGACCTCTTCTTCCGAATGCTGTAGAAATCGGAGGATATCACATCACAGAACCAAAACCTCTTCCACAGGTAAATTTAAGTGATCCCTATTATTTAATTTGCATCATTTGTTCATAGAAAGAGATTTTGGGTGGTTGACTGAAATTTATCACTAAGCAATTTCTGCTTAGATATAGCTTGAAAGATGTTTCTGCATTTGTTCGTAGCTGATCATTTCAAAATTGATAGGCAAGATCAATTGCATACAGTTGTACTTCAATTTATTTTATATCTGATTTATACTCATTCTCTTTTGTAGGATTTACAAAAGGTCTTGGATAATGCGAAGGATGGCGCTATTTACTTCAGCATGGGAAGCAACTTGAAGAGTGCTTCGATGTCGAAGGAAGTCCAAAAACATATCCTTAAAGCATTGTCAAAGTTAAAGCAGACTGTTCTTTGGAAATTTGAGGAGGAGTTGCCAGGAAAACCAAATAATGTCATCATCAAAAGCTGGATGCCTCAAGATTCTATTTTAGGTAACTCTTTGTGAATCTAAGTTATAATCATTAAAACCTGGTGTTTGATATTATCAGTTATTAATATTTATGAAATGGAAAGCTTATTGTTATGTTGACACCTACGAATTGCGGTCAAGCTATTTTTTTAGCAGCTAACTAAATACAGTTTATAAAATGAACACAACAAATAGAATAATTCACTGCTTGTTAGAATGTGGCAGAGGTTGTGTCACAGTCGCTAAAACAATTGACAGGTAACACTGCCACCTGGTGTTTAATATTTTAATTTATTAATATCAATGAAATGGAATGTTTATTGTTATGTTGACATCTACAAACTGTGTTCAAATACCAGCTATTGGTTTAACAGCTAACTTAAAAAAATTATAGAATGAATACAACAAATAAATTAATTGAAAGCTTGTGATAGTGTGGCAGAGGTGGTGTCACAGTGGCCAAAACAATTGGTTTTATACACCTTGGTGATGTTCATGGAATGTTTCTTTTAGCGCATCCAAACGTGAAAATCTTTATTTCCCACGGTGGTCTGCTGAGCTGTACTGAAACTGTACATCACGGAGTTCCCATCTTGGCCATTCCAATCTTTGGAGACCAAAACCACAATGCTAAGGGAATTGAAGAAAGAGGACATGGGGTTACCATTGAATACTCAAACCTAACTGAAACGTCACTATCATGGGGGCTGAATGAGATGTTGACCAATTCAAAGTAAGTGAATCTATAAGATTCTACTTAAAGCACACTGTCATAAATATTTCAATGGGTATCATGTGTTACGATCGATACTAGCGGACTTTTGTTTTGTATAATGCTAATAAGTCCTTGAGGAATATTTATTGAAGTACCCTGTCGATCATTTAAAAATGTAACAAGTATTCTCTTCACACTGTTCTTTCAATGATTTCTCACTTATATGTATTGCATTGTTTCTCCTTCTTTTGTGTACTGATATCATTTTATTATTTTAGGTATAAAGATAATGCAAAACGTCTTCATAAGCTATACCACGACAGACCAATGACACCTCGCGAGTTGGTCGGATTCTACGCGGAGCATGCGGTCAGGTCTGGTGGTGCGCCACATCTTTCACCGCCAAAAATATCCAGATGCTCAGAATTGCTGCTGGATGTTATCGTTCTGGTCACAATACCTCCATTGCTAGTTTTGGCTTTCATAATCATGGCCTGCAGAAGATGCTTCAAGGCGAAGGATAACAAAAAGAAACAAAAGGATGTTAAAGAAAAGGGAAGCAAGAAGAAAAATTGAATTGGCAATAAAGATAAATTAATTTGTTTGCTTTAACTCTTTTCATGTTCATTCCGTACAGTAATATTGATAGTGGAAAAACGTTTTACTTTTTCCATATTCTTAAAAACCGTCATTCATTCTATGAATTATTAATTTGAGAAAAATAACTGAAAACATTTATTTCAACGCCAACACTAACTAACTATCTAAAATAAAGCATAATAATTATTATACCCAAACGAGTGTATAGGCTGGCCTAAAAACTCTCTTGGAAAACAGTATTATTCAGTTTTCTTGTTCGTAAGTATAATGTAAGAATGTAAAAATTAAGAAAATAATGTGCGATAGACGTGTATTTATTTCCTGCATAAATCTTTTAAAAAACAGTACAATCGATAAAATTTGGTGATTTCTGTAAAGTATATTTTTGATATATTTATAAAATAAAAAGATACGGTGAATGCTATGAATATTGTTTTATTTCATTTCTCTTTCTTTGTTTAACACATTCAATGCTAGACCTGTGTTTTAATACACTGTGGAGCACGCTAGGCGTGTTCTCATCATCCAATGTGTTAAACTTATAATTATTAAAATACAACACATCTGATCTTTCATAAAATTCATAGCTTTGCAGTTAAAGGAGTGGGACATTTGTTTCGGCGGCTTCTTTCGATGCTATCGCATTTTTTAAAATCTAGAATAGCCATTTTATAGCCTTATCCACATGAAAAAGCTCTATACGTATATGCATTGTTTTTGTTGGTATAGTCACGTTTTAACCGCTTATGGGAAAATATATAAATAATCTTACAATAGGAATTTTAATGATATTTTTCTTTACATAGCTTGTGACACTTACACAATGCCTCTAGAAAAAAATGGTCATTCTGTCATCAGTCGATCTTATTGAAAAAAGGATTTTTTTAGAAGTCGAGCGGTAGATGTCACTAGAGTCACCACGATTTAAAAAATCAATCAATGGAAATATCCTAGTGATGAGGTTCAATATTAATACCAGTGACACAAAACCATTCACGCAATTTCATTCAAACCATGCCAGATGAGATATTGTTTGATTAAGCGTAATGAATTGTGTACAATTTGTTTTAGCATTTTATTTATAAATATTTGATTCAAAAGTACTTAACCCTTTTACGACCTTACTATTTTGAAGGGATTAGTCAAAATATCCAAGCAGTCTTTACCGGTTTTTATATGTTTTACAAATTAGAGATCTTAATTGTTTTATTTGTAATTTTTGCCTTTATCACATAATGCAAACATAACACTGATGTTTTTCTTTTTTAAATGATGAGAACAACCTGAAAAACTTGGGTCGATAACAAAGCGTTATTAGACGTTTTCGCACAAGCACTGCGCGATGATTTTTTGCTCCACGGTCATATAAGGGTTAAGTCATTTTGCATGATATAATCTCTTTTAATCTGATGTATCATTTCACTTACATAAGTACTGCTCTTCACAGATAACACAATAATTATTGTATGTAAATATCTTGTAGTGTGTTTTGTTAGTGGTAAGCATAAACAACTTGAAGGTGAGTTAGCTGAATAATACATTGATGATTAATTTACATCGTATTAATAATGCACTAATAATCAAATCTGAAATAAAGACAATAGTGACTAAGCTTGGTGAATTCATTGATTCAAAAAGGATTTGAAAATTGCGATGGAATTAGATATTGCAGATACCAATGTGTCAAAAGTCAAGTGTGTGAGAATAAAAATCAGGTCTCTGGAAAATCTTACAATGCAATTATAATGATTTATTCTTTACAAATTATACTGAATATAATTGAAGTAATTGTATTACCCTTGATAGTAGCGGTGAACCTTTTAACATGCGGTAGCTAAAAATTTCTAAATACTATCAATCGTCTTTCCAACGTTGCGTAGCAAAAAATATTGTGCATACCATTTTAATATGTATACAGTCATCCCCCGATTTACACTGTACTTGTTTCACACGGTTTCACATGGTCAAGAAAAATATGTTCAATATGAATTGATGGTGAGCATGAAAACATTATGTTAAAAATTGATTCAAATATGGAATGTGATCTAAATTCCAAAAAGAACGAAACGGAAGCAAAATACTTGTGTACAATATGAAGGAATATGAATGAATTTGCTTAAAAAATAAAAAAAACAATGATCACGGATATAGTTGCTAATTGTAGATTTAAACTAACCAGGTCTTCTAATTATGATGGAAGTGATTTCGTACCAGTTTACGAACTGTGGACTCTTTTTATGAAGATTTTCGGAAATGCATCTTCAAATTTAATATGACATTCATGTATTATTTACGCTATTTTTTTATATTTTATGATTCTTTATGAGTTCTTTCCATCTATTCACGCAGTTTCCATTTATCAGCTCATCATTTCACGGTTGTGAATTATGTGCATCTTTCTAGTCATTTATTTATTGAATTGCTGTATAAAACTCTTCTATTCATATTCTTTTTAAATAAAACCTTTAATTAATTCATAAAAAAAATTGCATGCCACCTTTGGCACGCGTGCCTTACGTTCACTCACCCTGACTTATGGAATTATAAATATTACTAAGTGCACCCCACCTATGTTGTTGATGGTGTCTTTAATAATGCAGTGAAATAGTTGTAATAATCTATGAATAATAAGTACTTATGTTTTATACTAGATTATATTATCAAGCGTTTGTGGTTTTTTTTTTTATCTGGAAGTGAAAAAATCATTTTAACTTCAACACATAAAACGTATTATGTTAAGTATTTCCAGGCATATAGATTAATCTCTTCGACAATCATTTCAATTGTTACCATTGGTTTCTGACAAAAAAATGTGACGGAATTAAGTACTTCATGTAGAATATTTATTATATTATACTTTGCTCAATCTTTAACTCTCGGCCCGGTCAACAGAAAAGCTTGTGTTACTCATTATTTTTAACATAACTTTGACTGTATTTTGTGGTGTTACTCATTTTGTTGAGATGGAAAATTAACAAATCCAAAAGTAAGTACTCTATAATTAATTTTATAAATTTGTGGCAGTGATAAAAATAAACTTATGACTTTTGATTTACATACTAGATACATCATACTCAACTATTACATTACGATTGGTTTAAAAAGTTTAAAAGAGTTTTTTTAAATTTAAATGTGGCATAGTTATAAAGATCTGTCTGATGTTTTTGTGACATGTTGAAATTTTGAGAAGCAAAGTTCTTTACCTACTGTAGGAAATTGTGAAGTGAACAGATTTTATAAGGGCTGACACTGGGCTAGGTAGGAAGTGAGAAGAAGGAAGAGTTCAGTCAATTCTGTCATGTAGCTATAACACTTCGGACACAGTGTAACAAATTTGTATTGAAATGTAAAAAATAATGTTTGCATAAAAGTTTAAGAGCTTGAAAGTGGTGGTAGTTAAAAGGTCAAAAAGTATTTAACCTACAATTTTGAAAAGGTCCCATGTAAAAACTATGAATATTTTCAATGTCACTTAAGTCTCTTCAGACAACTATAAGTTAATACTTTTATGATGCTTTCCATGATTTATTATTGAGTATGGACTGTGTGAGGGAATAATATTGTGTTGATGCTGGCAATATATTATATTGTTAAATCATAATAAACTACCTACTTGCAGAAACAGAAATAACATTTATAGAAGATTTAAACAAAGGTAATTGTCCAAGAATCTAAATCATTTTCATGCCAGAATGATTGAATTTATTGTTAAATACTTTTCATTTGACATTTGAATTGACAGCATAATTATATTTGCGCCAAAGTTAAACATAAAGTTTGGCAATGAAAAAGGTCCTTGACCTTAAGATTTGAAATTCCTTTATATCTGAACTTCGGTTAATTCCATCTCTTAAGTGTTCATACAAATCAATAAACTGATAGTGTACTTAGTAAAAGAAAAAAAAACCTTGACCTTCGGGTTTTTTTTACCTAAAATATTATTATTTACGATCATTAAGTAGGGTACATTATTACATAAAAAGTTCATCAATTGATGGTCAAGAGATCATTATCACATGTTTAGCTCATCATAAGTAATTATGGCTTATAAAACTCATTGCTTTAGTTTTATGTGGCTTGAGATGATTATTATGGAATTTTTCCCCAATTTTGAGAATAATTGAGAAGAGAATTATTTTTGTTGTTCTTTTTTTAATATTAAATTCAGCCATCTGTGGAACATATGTACATGTACACTTGCCGTATAAACAAAGACTTACTGTATTCCAATTCATTCCCAAATTAGTATAAAAACCAAATTAGTAATCAATTGTAAATTCTTATCATTTCTCTAACATCAATAGTTTATTATGCCTTCTCTAGTCTTTCTTATTTTGATTTAAATAGCCCTAAAAATATCAATGGATAAGGTGGTAACTTTGTAGAAATTCATTTTAATATAAAATACAAATATTTTTATTTATTTTACGTCTTGTGTAACAAATAGTGACATGTGTTTCGCCTCTATAAAAACATCGATATTTTTTATTTTATAATAAATTACCCTGTTTGTTTTTATATTTTATCAGTAGGAAATGTTTGCCATAAGTGAAACCGGTCCAGATCTTTAGAATATAATTATAATACATGGAAAATACAAAAAAGAAATGTTTTTATTATCATTAATATAATAAATAAATTATTTTATTCAAGTTTAGTAGTGAAGGGGTTAAAAACATATTCTACTTTAAATTGTTAAGTCTGTTTTTTTTTACATAATAATTTGCTTTAAGGCCTGGAGGATAATGAAAAATTACCTCAAATTTCACAGAATACGGCTGACACGATGATGTTCATGAAAATTATACTGACCTTGACAACGGGACTAATTCTATGCAGTCTGGTCTCGGGTTACAAGATTTTGGTCATTTCAACTATACATTGGCAAAAGTTGCTGGTTTCATGGAAGGGAACAAGATTTTGGTCATTTCAACATGAGTACCACAATATGGACCACTAGTTAAATAAATTAGTCAATATAAAGCGCTATTCTTTTAATCAAAAAAGGTTGGTTTACGACATTTGCATGGAATAAGAAAACATTGATGAAATGATTATTTTTGTTGTAAATGAATCATTTTATTGAATACTATTTTGTATGGATAATGATATTTTGTATATTTGTTATACATTAATCAGATTTTTAATATGCAAGAATTAAACCATTTATAATATAAAACAATGAAAACCTCATTAACATTTCACTTCACTTTATAAACAGTTGTAAACAGATCACGTAAGGTGTACCACGAGTGGAAGAGAGATAGATAAATAATCGATAACGGGGGACAATGAGTCATGTTTTTCATCGATTTATAAGACGTTGTCACGTCAAAAGGTGATTTACTTTGATTTAGATTCATCTGTGATGGAGATGGCCATGTTTGTTTTGTAATGTCACTTATGTTCTTTCATGTCTATAGAACAGTAAAAAACTGATTACCTTTTGCTAAATAGGATGAATGTTTTCAGTCAAAATTGGATTTAGAAAATAATCTAGTAAATAATAATTTATTTAAAAATAATGTCACAGATATTTTATAATGCTTGAATGTTATTGCAAAGTAAGTGTTAAAAATATACGATCGTATTTATAAGTTTATCAGAAGAATAATCAATAAACGCTTCTTATCAAATAGAGTAGGGATTAAGAAATGAAGTTATAAAAGTACTTTTGATGAGTAAATAACTCTTTCCGCGCTGTGTTTTCAGAATTACATTGTATTGAACGCGATGAAAACATCAGATATTATTCATAAGCACTTTGGAAACTCATATCAAAATATCAACGTATGAATATGTTTATTCCATGATTCGAATTCTTAACCGCCTAACCCAGCTAGAAGATATCCCTCAGGCAGTGTTTCTTAAGAGAGGCGTATACAAAATCTAGCGGTGGCGCTGAATTTCGAGTATGCATTGCATATTGGGTTGATGCAATCAGCCATCTTGTGTCCATGTTATGCCACTCAATCACAACACTAAAATTTTTTTGCAGGTAACATTTATTAGTTGTTTCAAAAATGAGAAGGCTGCGTACAAAGAGATTTCCGTCACAAGCCTATCCGAAAAAGAAGTAAGTTGCCATTTTTACTCTTAAGTTGTAGATTTTTTGTAACACACTGATATTTTTACATTGTATGATTTGGGTAAAGGATGCAGAAGCTATTATATTGGTACACTTAAAATAAAATAAAGTAGTATTCAAATGGGGTTGTTCAAACTGAATAAGATAAGCTTGTGAGACTATCAACCCCTCTTTTAGGATAGGATTTTTTTAATGAGGGAAAAGGTTATTACCATGTAATTCTTTTGATTCATCTAAATATGCAAGTATATAACTCCAAATTCAAATCAAGTCAAAATTCATTTTTCTTGTATTATTACAGATGACGTTATATTCCAAGATATCAATTCTAAGTCACAGAGATATATAATTGAATTTATCAGTGCTATAAGTGACGCCAGTGCTAATGTCATCATGAAACATCCTGAAGTCAAGCAGCTGTTTGATGATAAACAGGAAACATATGATCTGGTTGTGTTGGAATATTTCTTCAATGATCCGTTCATCGGGTGAGAGATAAATTTAATATTTTAACCTGTCCTGTGCCATTCTTTATAATCCGTGTCATTTGAACATATTTCAGATGCTAAAATAAAATTTTGATGTCCCTTAATACTTATCAGTGGTATTATTTTAACCAGGGCTGTGGAGTCGGTGAAAAAAAGTCCGACTCCGACTCCAGCATTTACCAAAACCACGACTCCGACTCTGACATTGACCAAAAACACGACTCTGACTAAAAAAAGGTTAATATTGTCACTTTTTTCCCCTAATTTTCCTATTTATGTGTATTCAATTAAATATCAACCCTATCAATGCGGCCAAAAGCCAAATTTGACATATTAAATGCAAAAATTAAAAGTTAAAACTTTTCTTGACTCAAAAAGCTCTTAACCTTTACACCACGGTTTCCCAAACTTTTCAACTTTCTAATGGAACACTTTTAAAAAACCAAACCTGGAATTAGTTTAGTTTTTCATTTAAAAGATTGTTTTTCTATGAGAACTGCTTGTTACTACTTTCGATGAATTCGGCGGTCGTTTGTGGAAAAACCAATGCTTACTTTAAATTTTATATGCTTGTTACTAAGTTGCTCAACCTTTCTTTTTCGACAAGAGAGCTTTTTAAGACACAACAGACATCCATACCTTCACATTAAAACAAATCCAAAATATTTTGATAAGGTGTTTGTTTTTTATGTGTGCAGTCCACCAAATATCAGTAATATTTTATTTGGCACAGCAAAAGATTTCTGTTGGACTTTGCTACTCTAGTTGATGAGTGACAGTCCTGTTGACTATTACTTATTCAGCAAAGTTGTGTGAGACGTAAAAATGAGCAAAGCTTAGGTTAGGTTATTATGCAGCACTATGTGAAACCATGTCTCATTACAATAATTTTACATTGCAATAAACATTTTGAATGAATATGGCCTACAGCTAATTGCATGATAACATAAAATATACAAAGATGAAGAAACCACAATTTATTTATACACTTATCCCTCGATTTACGAGGTACCCATTTTACGCGGTTTCACTTTTGCGCGATTAGGAAAAAATCACATTAAAAAAAAATCAAACATATTTTGTGACACGTGTTACAAATTGTACAAGAAATAAATAGGATTAGCAAATAAAGAAATTAAAAAGTCAACATTAAATGCTTGTTGGAGAGCAGTATGGCCAACAACATTTAAAAACAAGGGTTGGAGAATTTACGGACTATTTTAATAGTAAATAGACGAAAGAAGAATTGATTTATGGTGTCAACCAACGAAAAAGAAAATGTTGAAAGTTGCGATATAGATAAAGACATTACTAATAAACCAAATAAATTTTGGCTACTGATCCGGTTATTGAATGTGCTGTTAAATTTCAGCGAGACCTTAAAAGCCTGTGTGGTGAAATTTACAAAAACACAACACAAAAATTAGCTACGGACTATTTAATAAGACGAGAAGAAGAGCCTTTTTGAAGATTTTTTTTTTCTCTTTACGCGTTTTCTCTAGGAACGTATCTACCGCGTAAATTGAGGGATGAGTGTATTGTATTTATTTATCTACTGGTGTTATTGTGAAATATTTTTCAATTAGATTCGGAGTGAGATTCAACTGTCCCGTGGTGTTAATTTCACCGGTGTCTATGATGAGCTGGATTGCAACACTCACAGGGAACCCGGTTTCTCCGGCGATAATCCCGAATCTCTTCCTTCCGCTGCCAAGCAACATGAACCTGTTACAGAGAACGCACAATACAGCAATAGCTGTGTATCAGATGGTTTTGGGATGGTAAGAGAATATTTAAATATCGTAATTAAGTATTTATATGCGATCACAAAAAGCATCCCTTTTAGTAAACTATTAGTTAAAACTGATGTATGGCTTGTTATCAAAATATTGAGAAATTCCTTATGATCTTCGAGTGGAAGCCATAGACTTATAATACATAGAATGTTAATAAGCCATTTTTACTGTGAAATTAAAAATTATTTGGTCTTACATTAGTCTATAGTCGGATAGACTTATTTAAAAGCTCAAAAATAACACTAAATAATGTTGCTATGGGGAAAACATAGCTTTAAAATCATTTTAACCTATATTTTATTCAATTCAATGGACTTAACACGTTGACTGCGGAATAATCTAGGTATAAATTGATGTTGCTCTCCTGTGCACCAACCAAGATGGTGAATAATTTTGTGAAGAAGGCTGAATACACGAGGAATCAATGAGAAAACAGAAATTGCAATGGATGAGATAGCAAACCTAGACTAATAAATTCACGCTGTAAATATTTTAGTAGCGGTCGTGCCTAGCGACTGACTTATCATAACTGCATGGCTAAGCAAAGTATTAATAGGAAATTTTACACAAATAATATTGCTGTTACCATGATTTCAGATTATTTCAGAATGATTTCCATTGTTTTCCATCGATACCAGCTTCATACTTGTTTCAGGTGGATTTTACACCCAGCTCAAAAATCTTGTTATGAAAGATTGTTTGCTGAGGAATCTAAAATTGTTCCCTATGAGGAGCTGTCATCGAAAATTGCGATAACACTGGTTAATAGTCATCCATCTCTCGGAGTTGTAAGACCTGTTCTCCCAAATGTAATTGAGGTTGGAGGATACCACATTCCTGCAGCAAAGCCATTACCAATGGTAACCGTGATCATAACTTCTTTAAATAAAATTAATTTATTATTCCATTCACAATTCTGCAATGTTTTTTATTTGATTATCGATTTCACTAATACGATAAGAGTTTCTTCTTCTTCTTACTGGGGCAGCCTTACACACTTACATCAGCAGGTTGAAATAATATTCTCATTTTACAAATGTATTTATACTTATATTTACAGCTTCTTATTACATGTGAGACAAAACACGAAGCTGAATAAGTTTGCTCTTTGACATTACATCATTATTGCATTTTACAACTGCAATTTCATAATTTGAATCTTTGTTTATCCAGGACTTGAAAGAGATTCTGGACAATGCCAAGCATGGAGTCATCTATTTCAGTATGGGCAGTAATTTGAAAAGTTCAATGATGCCCAAGGAACTCGTAAGAGATATTTTAAAATCATTTTCAAAAGTCAAACAAACCGTGCTGTGGAAATTTGAAGAAGAATTGCCAAACAAACCAGGCAACGTTATTATCAGGAAATGGATGCCACAAGACTCTATATTAGGTAAACAAATAAATGTTAATACATGTTTATCATTTATGGATAAAAAATACATTGTGATAATTTCAATGGCTGTAATACAAATAAGTAGATATTGAAACAAGCTTTTCCATTTCCAGCTCACCCAAACGTTAAGTTATTCATTACTCACGGTGGCCTTTTGAGCTACACAGAAACAGTCCAACACGGTGTGCCAATCTTAACAATTCCCGTTTACGGAGACCAGTATCATAATGCCGTAGGAGCTGTGGAGAGAGGTCACAGCGTTGCAATTCAGTTCAAAAATCTTACGGAAACATCTCTAACCTGGGCATTGAACGAAATGTTAAGCAATCATAAGTAAGTACAATTTGAATGTATGTAGCAATAAGGCAAGCTATACTTGTAGTACAGTTGAATCCCATATAATCATTTGTGCTAAGTTTTCACTTTACCTGTTGTGTTTTACCAGTGTTTTTCTAGTTGAAATGTAAAATGGGAATCAGAGAAAAAAGCTACAGTTTATAGTGGAGACAATACAGGAATCAGGACGTTTTCTTTTCTCAGATGAAATGTCTTCATTTAAGGCTTTTCAATTCCTTAATATTGGAGGAAAATAAATGTGTCTCATATACATACCCTAACTCTGAAAGAGATATATGATTTTCATGACATGCAATCTGTCTGTATGTAGGATTTCTTCACTTTGTGTCTCATTAGGGTTAAAACATTGAAATACTATTCTGTTACAGATACGAGAAGAGTGCTAAGCAACTTCGCAGGCTATATCATGACAGACCGATGAAACCAAAAGACCTTGTTTCGTTCTACATAGAACATGCGATAAGATCTGGCGGAGCTCCTCACCTATCTCCGCCAATGTTACCAAGTTATTCAACTTTACTTTTAGATGTGATGGTTTTAATATTGATGCCTCCTCTAACAATGATTGTATTTTTGATTTTCATTATTAAAAAATGTTCAAAAAAAACTGTAACGAAAAAACAAAAGAAAACTTAAGAATTTAGAAAGTAAAACTTTTAATGTCGAATGATGTAAGTCAGCGATTTCCTACAGAGATCGATTGGTGGGTCAAATAATTAATTTATGTACATATGTATATCGCAAATAAGCACCTAACATAACAAATAATGTGTCATTTTATTAAATATTAAAAACAAATATTTTATCATGAAATAAAAAGTAGCTGTGTCCATGGTCGATTGGTCAATGGCTTATTTCCTTAATCAATTTACTACCGCTGCCTTTCTCACGAACTCGAATCTCGGTATGGACAGTTTCATATAATTTTTTTAATAAATTTGTGGATTTGTATTCAAAGTCATGGATGTCTGTGATATCTCTATCCCACTTGATGGCCCTAAAGCTAGTAGATAGATATATTAACTAGTACTAGCTTTGACCTTACTTATTGTCTTTGAAAAAGAGAGGTTCAACATTTGAGTAACAAGCAGTTCTTGCAGAAAAGCTTCTGTTGAGATATGATCTATAAAGAGTCATATTGATCCACATTGGGGGCGGGAATGGCTATAATAATTTTAATTTTCCAAATTCACATACTTTTTTTTTATCAATAACATAATCCATCCATGTCACATGTTGGACATAGCTGATGTATTGGAAAAATAAATATTTTTCTTTTTTTATATTATACTTTTTATTAAAAAATAATACAATACAAATTTTGTTTTTTTTGTATGTTTAGTATTCAAAAATTGTTTTTATTATTTGAAAACTGATAATACTACTTTTATAAAAATTTATCAATCATAATACCAAACAAGTTGTCCTCCTTTGTTATTATTATTTAAAATATTAAGTACTACAACATAAACAATATTTTATTTACACACGTGCATCATAATAATTTATTCATGTTCAATACGAACAACTATATATAACAACTGTTTATAAGAATTCATAAACATGACTTCTCTGGAAAAATGTACAAACAGAAATAACTTTGTGATATTAAAATTAAATGTCATTAATTTTTATAAACTGATCAAAGACATAGATGTCTAATATTCTCTCTCACCATTACAATCCTAAAAATGTAGTATCACCAGCGAACAATTAACTAACCACTAGTCCTGTCCCAGCTCGATCCTTCTATGCTCACTCTATTAGCAAAGAAAAGAGATGTTGAACAACTGAGTAGCAAGAGTTCTCATCGAAAAGCCTCTATTCAGATAAGCACCAAAGAAGTCCATATTTACTACATATTTTGCTAGTGGACATAGTAAAAAAAATCGATTTACACGGCTTTTATCAATTTAGTTGTTTACCTTGAATTATGAATATCTCTTTTATTACTTGTCAAGGTCTTTTCTTTACTCAACTTCATAAATTGATTGCCCCTTGACCTTCCTAGTTGACCAGTAATGACTGCCAACTAAGGTACATAATAAAATGGTCACTGACCACTTGTTATATATACTGTGTCATAATACACATAAACAGTTCTCTATCTTCAATCTTTTCCAGTATGCTGTCAAACATTATGACAGGCTGTAGTGAGAGTTTTAACAATATATGTGGATTCAGATATATTTAATAATGTTGACCTTGAATATGTAGCAGTCATATTTATTTTTTCCATTTCAGAACACTGTAAGATTAAATTTGTGTAGTAAATATTTTATTATAGTAAGTATTTTCAAGACTTTTATGACACACAAATTTGTACATATCTTGATGCATTATCATTTAATTATTCATTAAAATAAAGCCATCAATTTAATTAAGTCATCATACTTTGAAAGCAAAATGCAAATAATAGGAGTGAAAGATTATTATCGAAACTCAATATTGTCATGAAGCGGTGAGTAGTAAGTTAGCTCTATTTTATAATTCTCTTATCTAATATTTACAATTAAATAGCAACCAAGATACTTAAGATAAGCACTGATTATTTTAGTTAAAAGTTAAAAACTTCAGAAATTATATTTATTAGGTGCATGTATTAAGTAAGCTGTAAGTTCAGTTCTCTACTCATTTCCTCTTACTATCATTTTATCTGAAATGGAAATGTTAAGTTGGAGTTCTAATTCAGAGTTATAATTCAGATACAGAAAAGTCTTTGCTCCGTAAGTACACCTAAATGTATCCATTAAGTTTGTGTGTTAATCATGTAAAGCAGTGCCATCTCAAACAAATAGCGTTGCCATCTGAAACACAATGCTTACTGAGTGCCAAAAATTTTACTTGTGCTAATTGGGCATTAAATGCGAAATAATTACCCGATTAATTAAAAGGAGCTGTACACAAAGTGTTAAATATGCATTGTCCTTTTTGGAAGCCAATAATTTTAGTGAAAATTGAAATAACTTACAAATTTCTTAATTAACATGAAAGTAATATAAATAATATGGGTGCAAAATTTATTGCAATTGCACTGCGTATAGCATAGGCAATACCGTATAGAACAGGGATGGCCAAAGCGTTGATGGCCAATCTGATCTAGCCTCTGGTGCCCATCCTAAGAAGCATGCGTTCAATTTAGACTGATTTTTGGCTTTCAATTACTATTTTTATTGATGGTCAATCGCTGCCAATAATTTCAAATGGAAGTCGATCGCGGGCAAAAAAGTCTGGCCACCCCTGGTATAGAACATAGTGATTATATCTACACTTAAATGGTATCACACCCCCTAAGGCTGTTTTATATTCCAATAAGCAATCAATAAACAATACTTAATTACAGATTTGCATGTCAAAATAAAGCTTCACAATGAAATCTACGAGATCATATCTGTTCACAATTCTGCTAGTGATATTCTTCAGTGAAGTATCCAGCTACAGGATTCTAGTTGTGTTTCCAGCTGCAGCTAAAAGCCATTACATCTTAGGAAAAGGAGTGGCTGATATTTTACACCAGAAGAAGCATGAGGTTAAGAATTTTATGACATAGCGAGAATGTTTGTCTTATTCAGTATACCAAATATATTTATTGGGAATTCAGCTAATACAATCAAACTGCACAGTGTCATTATTCTTTATCATAAAGTGAGATTGATTACCAACAGCTCAAGTACTGTTCAGCTGATCCATTAGAAATCCATTTTCTCCACATTGGAACAGACATGGTTTTCCAAAAATTAATAACTTTGAACACAAGAATGATCAAATATTGTCGATGGCTATTGTATTTGGTCATGTTTAATTAGATTCAATGTAAATTAATTAGGCAATAAATAAAATGTTTGTCAGATAATATGTAACAATTTTTTTTTGTTGATTTTAGGTGATTTTGGTCAGTCCTTTCAAAAGTGACAAACCATTGTCATATAGAGAAATAGTTTTGAATGAAGTCCAGGATATGATAGGTAAGTAATACATGACTCATTATAATAGCAGTCTTTTCATATGTTCTACTTTTTGAAATAAAATTTAGGGCTCATTCTATTAACTAGCTTTGAAGGATTGGCTAAAATTTTCTTTATTTACATGTCTGTAAGTAATAAGCTTAACCAAATCCATAGACAAAAGTGATTACTATTAATTGAGACAAAATTTTAAAAACCCTTCTCGATTCATTGGATTCTTTCAGGTGCTTTTGAAAAAATGATAGGCTTCGACACAGTGACACAATCAAAATTGACTTTAATCAAGAATGCCAATACACATATGCCACTGACATTTAGAAAAATGTTTGAAAACGGTGAATGGAAGGGGTTATTAAATAATAAAGCTGAGAAGTTTGATCTGATTGTTAGCGAATATATTATGAACGAAGCTTTCATTGGGTATGTTTGAAGCCTGCTATTGCCTATCATTCAACCAGAATAATTTCACTTTAGAAATAAAAAAATCATGTGAAAGATAATTTAAAATTCAAAGTACAATACAAATCGTATTATGCTTAAATTTGTAAATCAAGATTAGACTGACAGGATATAAAGCCAAATCAAGTAGACATGAAATAATCTGGAGAAATATGAATAAGGATTTCAAGGTGTGGTTTTATTGCAGACTCGGTGTCCGATTTGATTGTCCAGTGGTTCTTGTATCAACAGTATCAATGATGAGTTGGCTGGCAACATTGACAGGAAACCCAATCTCTGCAGGAACAGTCCCAAATGTATTTCTGCCATTCTCAAATAATATGAACCTGTGGCAGAGAACTGTTAATACAGCTATGTCAATTGTTCAAGAAGTAATGGGGAAGTAAGCTTGATAGTCAACAACATATTCTTATATCCATAAAAAAATCTGAAACAGTTATAAAAGGTCTCTGATTGAATAATTATATAAATTTAGATTAAGATCCCTGACTCTTTTTGATAGGTTGATGATGGAACCAATGCAGAGGGGGCTTTATGAAGAATTATTTCCCGCTGAATCAAAGGCAGTCCCGTATGAAGATTTAGGCTCTAAAGTAGCCTTGGTGCTGATCAACAGTCATCCATCTTTAAATGTAGCAAGGCCTTTATTGCCAAATGCAATCGAAGTTGGAGGTTACCATATTGATGCTTCACAGCCATTGCCACAAGTAAATTATATAAATATATTTTTATAAATACTGTACCATTTTAATCACACTGGATTTTTTTCCGAAAAAACTGATAGTATTCCTTTACTGTGTCATATATTTTAGGGGTAGATATTGCTTGTTTATGACTGAACTATGAATAATTTTTTTATCCAAGCTATTTTTTTTAATTGGATACCATAATTTAAAATATTACAGTCTAATCAAAAAGTAAATTAATATTTATTATCTTTAAAAAATCTATTGCGTTTGCAAATTTAAGACAATAGTATACTTAAATTTTCCTGGGTCAGAAGAAAAACATTGACCATTAATTATTTGGTCAGTTTCTAATTTGATAAATGGTCAGTAATAAATGCTTAAAATCAACTTAATTGTGTCTAACATATTGACGTAGAATGTAAGTATTACTTTAGATGGGCCAGATCAATAGACCCATTTTTTGGAAATGCATAGTTTATTTACCATGTTTCGAGTTTATCATGATTTATCCATTAATAAAGCAGAATATTACGATTCCACTTCTACTAGGACCTGCAGAGCCTTTTGGATTCCACTAAGGAAGGAATAGTATACTTCAGTATGGGTAGCAATTTAAAGAGTGCTAATATGTCAAAAGAAGTTCAACAAGGTATTTTAAAAGCATTTTCTAAACTAAAACAGACTGTGCTTTGGAAGTTTGAGGAAGAATTGCCAGGCAAACCAGATAATGTTATCATTAGAAAATGGATGCCACAGTCATCAATTTTAGGTATGTAAATAATGTGCTTTATTAGAAGAATTTCTACTGTAGCAAATTCTACATGCGGTCAAAAGATTAACTTTCTTAATTTAAATCTGTTTTTTAGCCCATCGTAATGTAAAAGTGTTTATATCACACGGTGGCCTTCTGAGCTGCACAGAAGCAGTTCATTATGGAGTACCACTCCTCGCCATCCCTATATTTGGAGATCAGAATCATAATGCTATTGGTGTGGTTGAGAGAGGGCATGGAGTTATTGTGGATTACACAAACATTACAGAAACTTCACTGACATGGGCGTTGAATGAAATGCTGACAAATCCTAAGTACATTTTTTTTTGAACATTCGCACCAATTAATTATTTTGCTGTGCCATAAGTCATAAAAAATGTTTGGTCATTGCTATCACAAATTTTACTTGAATAATGTTACGTTAATAGTAAGCGTCACACAACAGAGTGAAAAGGGTTACATTTGAAAATCAAAGGTAATCAATTTAGTACATCTGTTGGGTTTTTTAAGGCTTGAAAATCTTTTTTGTTTTAGATATGTCCAAAATGCCTAAAAGCATATACAATCAATATCACGACAGGGCGATGAATCCTAAAGACACAGTGGCGTTCTACATAGAACATGCAGTGCGGTCCGGCGGGGCTCCTCATTTAAATCCCAAAAAGCTATCGAGATATTCCGACTTACTTCTGGATGTTTTTGTTGTAATACTGCTTCCACCAATCATACTTTTAATATTAATAGTGGCTGCTTGTAGAAGGTGCTTTAAAACCAAAGTTGAAAAGACAAAACAAATTTCTTCAAAATCTACTTCAGCAAAACAAAAAAGAAATTAATTTGTTTTACAAAATCTTTTTCTAAAATCTACTGTTAACTTAGAACAGAAAATAAAGATATTAAAACACAAGAAAGAAGTTTTTATTTATTGAAGAATTATGTAAACTTATGGAAGTTGTGTAAATGCTAGGTGGACATTTGAAAATTAAAATTTGTCTAACAGTACGTTTTAAGAGAAGTGTTGCACGAGTTGGTGGAGCATAGAGTAATACAAAAAAAAATATTTGGATTCGTCTGTCCATTTTCATCATATCGTATTGCTATGAATGTTTTATCAATGTTTATGGAGTTTTCACAATTTTTCATTATTAGAATGAATAGATTCTCACATCCAATTGCTGGCTTTTTTTTATTTATTCTAATTAAGTTGAATGAATGAATTTAAAAAATCACCAATATCAAATCATCAAAAAGGCCTGTTCTAGCCTGCAAAATCATTTCAAATTTATTATTTTATAGATATAATTTCCATTTAAATTCTTTCAAACGAAATCTTAATGACTGGTTTTTTCTTATTCTCAATTAATGCTACATCTTTCAATGTTTATGCGTCTAAATAGAAAAATAGTTACCGATAAGCAGTAAGGTACATTCAGTAAAATAAAGTATGTTCTGCTATTTAGTTGGTTATGACTTGTGTAATAATATATTATGGCTGGAAAAAATAAACTACTGCTGTATTATGTGTTTACATTATGATTCAATTTAAATCATGCAGCTCAATAACAAATAAAGTAAAAATGACAATTTTATTTATAGGCTAGATATATATAGGGTATAGCCCAAACCATTCTCTTAAAGGTGTCAGTAAGTATTCAAAACATTCTTTGGTCGAAAACCAAATTACTTAATAATCCTAATTTTTTTTTAAATTATCAGACCAGTTTTGCTCATAGCAATTTTTATCAATTAATTATTGGATTCTTGCGATTTGTGAATTTGTTCTGTTCTAGCAATTTAAATATATATATTTCTTATATATTTATTAAAATGGTTTTACTGAAACTAAAAATAGAATCAACAGACGTTCTTTGCATTTTCTTTTACATAAAACTTTTGAGTTATGATAAACGTACGTATTTTCCTATGTTACGCAAGAAATAGTGGGAACAATAAAAAAAATAATGATATTTGTTAAAGTCATAAGATGAAGATATTTAATTTAAGTATGTACCTACTTACTTACTATCAAGCTTAAAAACATTTGTATACGTAACTTTTTTGAATAAATTTGGACCAAATTTATTGGCATATATTGATTATTATTTTTTTTGTAATTATTTTACTTCATTGAAGGTAAAAAAATATGTGCTATTCGCGTCACTTGACTAAATTCGTAATAATTATTATAAAAATAATATTTAATATTTTCGATGGTTTCGGCGGTAACTTTGTGGAAGTTCATTTTAATATGAATATTAATTATATTAAAATAATATTTAATCATATTGCAACATCCTGCAGTGTGCATTATTTGTCTATTGACATAGACTCTATGGACGTAATGACAGTTTGCTACAATATTTGTTGATTGTCAGCTAGCGTGTGGTAAACCGGTAATTTAAAGGTAACTAAATGTAAAAAAAATCACTACAATTATAGGAAATATCATGGTAAGGTTTGAAATTTCATTTTCCCAGTATTTTAATTTATGCAGTGAAAATACGGGTGAAATTGAACCTCCATTATCGTTATTAAAAAAATATTTTACAAGCGGTCTTCGACATTTTATCTAGTTTCAGACATAATTAAATTAATAAAACAACTCTCGGGGAGTATTGTTATTTAGTATTACTGACTATGATTTATTATCTAAAAGCATTTACTATTTAAAATCATTGTCGAGTTTCACATCATAATACTTGAAAAGGGAATCGTTAATTAGTGTTAAATTTTTTGTCGTAAATCTATCAAAAAATGCCAATTTTGTGAATCGATCCTTCCAGTTAGTATCGTGAAAAAATAGTGCGATTTCGTTTTAAAGTGCTCAAACTGCCTAATGGGAAGTAATTATTTCATATTTTTAAACCTTAATTTGAATTTTTGATGAAAATTTGAGTAATATTATTTAGAGGTTAAACTTGAAATTACCAACGAAAATTTTCCGCTCGGTGTATGTTATGTGTACAAATATGGCTATAATTATTAGTATTAGCGATCAATTTTAAATTCACAGTGTAAATATGTTTATTTGAAATTAAACTATTAAAATTATAGAGACACATTATTAAAACTTTAGAATTGTTTTTGTGTTCGGACCTATTTAACATTATTTGTTTTAATTTTACTAACATTTATGTCAGATGGCTCAATTGCTGGTTTCAAATTTTGCTTGAACTCTTTCAGATGCTGGCTACCGAGGATTCAGACGACCCTCTGGGAGATCCTTTCGCTTGCATCGCCGACGATCCACTAGTCACATCATCCCTCAACAACAGCTGCCACTCTTCGGAAGACGAAAACTCATCGGAGTTTTACGACTCCGAAACTCCTAACCACACTCCGTTTGAGAACATAAAAGTGCACCGGATACAGGCGTATCAGAATAATACTCCGACTGTCAAAAAACCTTACAACAACACTTCAAATTCATACGTTGACGAAAAAACACCTGAGACTTTTGGCAACAAATTCACGCCGTTTATTAAAAATAATTTAATCAACGGCAATAACACCAGCTTGACGATAACTCCGGTAATCAATGGCTCTATTACGGAAAGTGACGAACCTACTCCAAAAAGGCGAGGACGGAAAAAAGGATCTAAGAATAAATTTAAAAAGGAATTCCCATCGATCTGTTGAGTGAACAATTGAAGGGTTACGCTATTGACACCCCCGTCGATCGTGTCAAGAGAAAATATACGAAGAGACAGAAACCTTCAGATGATGAGGAGCAGACTGAAGACAGCTTAGATGCTTTGGAAGCTTCATATACAGATTTGCAGTACACACCTCGTAAGTTGGTTATAAATTGAACTAGTAATGTTTTTTCCATAAGGATAATTAATTGCCTATGATTTGCAGTGCCACAATTATAAATGACAAGGGACTTAATGTTAGCGCTAACCAGTGTAGTGCCTCACATTTCAAATTGTGCACCATGTAATATTTTTACTTGACATTGGTTTACGAAAGCTTAAACTCATCTATGCTTCATCAGAATAAATTAATATAACCCATAATTTTGTTATGCTGAATTGGAAAAATAGATTTCTGTAAGAGGTGTCCGATGGGTATCATTTTACAAAAAAAAACTATGAACTTGAAATTTAGCGCGTAAATAATTAACATGTACAAGCAAAAAAGAGTTTATAAAAACATATGTTAAATGTTAGTTAAAAAATTCAATATTCAACGAAAATAGTTCTCAACGTGTGATGACAACCCTGGTAGATTTTTCTACTGGAACCAACCAGTTAAATTAACTCGAGGCTAGATATGGGTGAGTAGAAACAATAAAAGTGTGTGTGATGATATTTATGATTTTTTTTGTTCTTTTAAACAGGTGGCAAGTAGTCATTTTCAAATATTTATGAACTATGCACTGAAGCGGTTAATTATTTTTTTTTGCACTGAAAATGGGTTGTGTCTCGCTTTTTCTGCTCAAAAACCGTTTTACAGGTTCTTGAATGAACGAAAAAGAAGCCATAAAAGCATATATATATAATTTGATTGTTCCCATGTTCTCCTGTACGATGGATGCAACTTGCAAAAATCAATTTTTAAATTCTGTCTTTTATTCACTAAACATTCTAATATTCTTTATATTTTTTCAGCGCCCCCAACCAAAGGTCTCGTGCCTCTTGTTGTAGAATTAGATCCTGCCCAGTTCTTTCCCGATGAACCATACCGAGAGAGACGTAATAGAATGGCTCGCAAGAAACAAGCCAAATGGGATGCCCTGCCCTACCACTGTGACATATGCAGAAAAGGATTTAAGATCGTTAAAGGACTCCAGGCTCACAAGAGCCTTAAGCATGGAGTTGAAGATCTGGCCGGTTGCTATCCTTGCGAGTGCTGTGTGGAGGTATGCACTGATTGTTCATTTATTAACAAGATTTTATTTTGAAAGGCTGGTGAACTCCAGTACTTCTTTAAATCCTGACCTATTCTTATTAGTAGAAATGAATATTATTCAAGAATTTATGTGGGCAAGGCTCATCGACCAATATTATTTATCACCTTTTTGACAGAATATAATCATTCATATTACAGTTTTCTGAAAATCTGCAATTGTTTTGAAAAATTGTTCATTAACCCGACGCACGCGTTGACATATTCACTCAATTGAAAACCGTGCGCGTCACCTTTCTTCGAATTATGAAAGGATGTTATTTTTCGTTATATCGTAATAAATAGAGGGATTAAAAATAATTGGATTGATATTGATTGCGGACAAACACATTAAGAATATGTGGGAACACTAAAAACCCGAAAGAAATACCACATGAAGCCACAATTCATTAAACAAACAAATCTCTAACAAAAAAGCAATGCTTGTCGACATGACGTATTTGTTATCTTTAATTACGAACGTGTCAAATTAAGAGCCCTGCGACGAACTCATTCGATGGTCGTTGTCACTTCGAAACATACATATATTACTCGCTTAATTACGGGAAACACATAAATAATTTAATATCGAGACATTTATCACCAAATGTTCAACACACATACACCTAGGGAGAGATAATAATTTATGATTTTTTTAAATCTTTTTAAGAGTTATAAATTTTGTAGAAAAGATAACGACAAATACATCACAATCTTTGCACATGAAACTTGTTAAAGTTTTTTTTATTTTTCTTTGAATTACATTTGAGCATTGTGCAAATCACAAATCAGAACTAAATGTTTTTAAATATTGAATACACCCAATAATTTTTTAGTAAACACAATAGTCGACACAATTAGAATAAATACACGATAGTTTTTTATTTAAATGTGTCCCTCAATACAATACGAAGTATAAAAACATTAAATAAAGATCGCACGAAAAATAAATATAATACCGCGTGCCTGTCACGTAAAATAGTTCCGTCATATGTAGCCGAATGAAATTATATGAGAACTGCGCAGGCGCGCGAGTTCAACTTTCAAACGAATAAAGCGCACTGACGGGTAAAATCGAAAAATTGTAGCTGTTCGAGAAATCGATGTTTTTATATTTAAATCTATTATTTCTGACAATCTCAAGGAGTTTGTGGTAGCAAGATAGATAAGGCAATATTTTAAAACAATAATCACCCCTGTGTGCAAGAGATTTATCGTTTAATCATCAGTTGAAAGTTCCCGTCACACAAGTCGTGACAGTCGGGTAACACAACATCTGTGACGTTCGTCCGCCACGGGTTAACTGTCAATCAAAACATGGAGTCATCTCAATCTGATATTAGTTAACTAGTTATTTAGCCATGAAAACCTAGAAACATATTGTAATCATCTTATTAAAGTATCTGGTTAACAACATATTTCCGTCCTTCTCCACCCAATATGCACCGTATAGAGTTTTTGTGAACAGAAGTGGTTGAACAGAAACTGCATGTGAAGGGAACATAAACATCAAAGACCATACCTTTAATTACAAATCCTTAGATCGATTTATAAAACTGTCATCATATCATGAAGCCAACGATGTTGACTAATCAGCAAAAAACTCGTATAATATTGTTTAATGATAACCTAAACAGCATTGAACTTGAGCACAATTTTCTGTAACAGTACCTTTTATTTTCAGGTATTTTATCTGAAACGACACCTCACCTTACACTTGGTTGAGCGACACCAAGACAAACAAGGGCGCCTGCCTTGTCCGGAGCAGGGTTGCTACGCGACGGAACCGGACGTGCAGAGGCTTGCCCGCCACAAGTCTCGGTGTCATCCGTATCTGGGAACGCTGGGCCGCAACTGGTTTCACACGTGGGGGGACAGATAGCAGGGTGATGGAAGCCGTAGATGCTGTAGCAAATATAGACGGTCGGGATGATTTCGATGATTTTGATGATCCCGCACCGTTTAGTTTCCTCCGACGTTCGGCTCTGGGTAGCGGACGTTTTGCATGTTAAGAAATTACTTCTCTTAGTGGTTAATTTTTAAATTCTGTAGTATGATACATGAAAAGCCATAATTTGACGCTGGTACATGATATAATAGTTACTTTTGTTGCAGCAATAGACTTAATTGGACGTATGGACCTTTTCTTTCCCTTAATGACTCCTCATTGTAACTTTGTATTTAAGCTTTATCTATAGTTCTTAAAAGAAGGGAAATATATTTGTACAAGCCACGTAGGCTTTAATTTTGGATTACCCTTACGGTGTAATTTTCCAATTGAAATGTTTAGTATTTCTTTTCCTAATATTATAAATGTACCGTAAAAGTCCAAACTGATATCTGAACAGGGCAATGGTGTTCATTTTTTAAATCTTTTATAAGTATACAATGTAGCTATACACTTAGCCTAACCTAACATTTCAGCATTCGTTTAAAATAAGCGTTCCTTAGTGATATTAGTTAGCAAATTGCCTGGTAAGTGTCTGTTGGGAACTCGGATCCCATTAAGATGAAACAGAATAGTTTTTACGAAACTAATTTCTCTCACATTTAATGTATCTTAGTATTTTTGCATTCTTTCCATCCGGAGTGCTCATCTTTATCTCATTTTTGTTGCATGGCAGCTGTATATTTTTTCCCGAATCTTCTCATGTTCATTTTTGTCTCCGTTTCATATTTCATTACTTTTACATTGTCATTGCAAACAAGTCAAACTTTTTATAATTGACATATATAGCATAAAGAATTTCGAATTTTGTTAAAGTTATCTGAATTTGTGCTTACACAAATTCAGATAACTTTACTATCCAATTGACAGTTTGCCGAATACCACTCCAAAGCATTGAAGAAGAGTATACAACTAGTTGTATTCTGTATACTAGTATTCTGCTGCCTCAATCGAAAGGATAGCTTACACCAAAACTGATTTTCCTAGACTTGAAACATACACATTAATTTCAAACATAGTGTATTTTTTTTCTGTCTCGTGAACATTGTTAAATAAATGATTCAAAAAAACTGTGCTAAGGATCTTAGAATCATAGTTGCCATTTTACGGAACGCATCCATACTACAACTTGTCATTTACTTATAATGTTAGAATCGTGGTTACTGAAGGCATTGGTCATTTTTTTTTTGAAGTTTGCAAGCACCTCGTTTTTTCATTATAAATAATTCCCTTCATTCAATTTTCGTTTGGCTTGCATTTAGCAATAAAATTTGTCTAAAAATTCCCAAAGTGTCTTATATGTAAATGTAAAAGAAACATCCTTAGTATTGTACAATAAAGTTTTTATTGTACTAGAATTAGTTGTCATTATCATTTTAGTAATTAGGCAAGTGATAATGTAATCAATAACACTAAATTAAGATTAGATAAATTACTCTTTAAGAATCTTTTTTTATTTGGCTATGAAAAGAAATCCGTGATACAATTTGTGAAATTAGAAATCGAGCATGTTGTTACGTTCTTGATTTTGTTTTCCTACTTCAACAACTATTAGATGTAATATTAGTATAAGACGCAATTTGATGAACAAAGTGCAATTCATATCTTACAAGCTGATAAAAGTTGAATTAATCTGTGAAAATAATTATTTGGAGAAAACGTACCCACTGAAACCTTACCAAAAATCACCAACACGTCTTAGATTTCTGATTTCAAGAATTGATTACCCGCAAGCAAACTATCAAGATTATAATTTATTAGTATTGCATAATTTTAGTATTCCATTAGAAATCTCAATCTCTTTCATAAAATATCTTGATTTTCAGTTCCTGTTCTATTCAAGAAGATTCAAAGGATATCCTGTATATTAAATAACAATTCATAGAAAAGTTTTAATTTAAATGATTCCCATGCTAAACCGAAGCTTGGAGATAAAATCGGTTTTACAGTAGACAAACCACGCTTATCAAAACGATATATCAATTTAAATTTAATCCAAATCGCCTCACCATAAGTGAAGTGGGAACAAACTGGTCTTGTCATAATGGGCTATTTTATCTAATTCAATTTGGAGTATTAACGAATCAAGTTTCCGTCTCATTTGGGCATCTTGAATGTCATTCAAACTGATATATATGAAACAGATACATCAGCAGTTAGGACTACAGAAATATCTGTCAAGATCCACCATTATGTAGGTATCTTTAAGTGCTTAGCACTATACTTCCATTGTATGTAAAAAGACATTACAGCCATTGGCAAAACCTACATTAATTTACACAAATGCCTTGGATTTTCAATCAAATTTTGATCATCACATGTCTTTTGACATTGGCTGTCTTTTTAATCATGATGGTGGCGTAATTATAAAAATTCAACATCTATTATAATAATTGATCTTCCCTAAACGCGTGAAGATAATGGCTATTAATATCATAGTGTGTATGTTAGTTCAACCTTGGTGTATTTATGTTGTAACTTTTATATTTTTATGCTTTTTTAGAATGTTTATCAGACTTTATAGAATATTATATTTTTAATGGCATTCTCGACAATGGAGGAATTTGAGTCAATTGAATTTTGTACTTTCCGTCAGTTATACTACTAACTACGCATAGTAGTATCACTAAATATAAATGTTTTAGATCACAATCTAGATTAGTTAGTGAATGTTTTCATTTTAATAAGGTTCAGAGAATTGTATAAGTAATTGATTAGATAAATTATATTTTCTCTAGGGTTTTCAAATGTGACATGGTTAAAAAGTTAATAACCAGCTCATAGTATGGAAATATCTACTAATTTAAAGTTAAATAACTTTTATACATAGTCATAATACTTTTATTATATGTAAACGCTACAAACTATTTACTATGTGTCAGTTGAAATGCGAAAAGTTGAAAACCAGGTTGGGTTTCAACTCATGGAAAAGTACAATATTCGATTCAAATTTAATATTGAAATTCCACCACCTTCAGTCGTACTCCTAAAATGGAGGAATAACAAACTTTTTGAAATATTCTAGATATCGCCTTCAAATATGTATATGGAGACTTTTAAAAGTCAATGTGTTTGATGTTCCGTCTTCCTGGTGTTGTCACAACTCGTATGTAATATGAATCAAATGAACAATTTAATTTATTAACTGAGCCGCATGTCTGTTTGAGTTTCACGGTCGTCCGCATACCGAAACTGTATAGAAATAATTTATTTATTTTCCGTGCGGCGAAATAATTTTATAACATAACTACACCCTCATAGTCTTAAGTATTTTATAGTGGAATAATTTTTATTTTGTGTCGCACTGCAGTGTGTGGTTGTATTTATTTAATTCCGATTGAATAGTGAACAGTTTTGTATTTTATCATATTGTTGGGATGCATTGTTTTTCTTAAATATCAATCTCAAACTTTATCACCTCACAATTATATAATATTTTAGTTGTTATACCCAATATAGACTTTATGTTAATTTTATTCTTTTTGTGCGATTATCTATGTTGTTATAGCTAAAAGAGGCACAGTATATGCTATAAAAACTTATCATATCAATCGGGTGTTGTAGATTCTTAGGCCTTTGCTGTTATTTTACGTATCATATTGAAAAGGCACCGTGTTGCAGTCATTATAGTCACCTGACGCTTCAAAACCATTACAGGTTTCAACTTAAGGGGATGATGATTGAATGATTATACACTATCAAATGCTGCTCTATGATATAATTATAAGGTGATATCAATCGTTGAATAGGTGAGCTCTTAAAATTTTAGACTTATTCTTCAACATTATTGAAACACCAGATGATTATCTCCAACAACAAATATAATATTCATACATGTTGGATAGTCAAAATTGTTTTACAAGAATCTTTCTACACATAATTTTAATAAATCCAGCTGGGTCTGAGATTCTTTCATTCATCTCTTTTCATTCTTGTACTTGTACAAACGCATTCAATGTTGAAATTTCATCAATCTAATATGTGACAGCGTGATTTCACACCGTTAGACACATCTTACTAATTTTGTCCTGTGTAAAACGCGTAGCAATCAGCACTCACATGTGCGACTATGTTACTTTAATAAACTGTTCAAATTGCTGTCGTCCTCTGAACCCATTGCGTGTCACATTTTTTTTGACAGTTCATTTATCCAGAAATTTTTTCACGGCTAAAAGGTATCTTTAATTGTCTCATTCGATACACACCCAACGATCTTGTGTACTAAATATGTAACCAAAACTACGGTTAACTAAGCTACAATACCACAATACCCAACAGCAATTCACAAATAATTGACAAACATAGTACAATCGTCAATAGAATATTTACTGAAAAAAATGAGCCTACACAACATAGAATCAATACCTGCTCTTGGATCTGACAAAAACCAGTTGATTATAATCCGGTCGGTTAAATTTTTGTTAATATATAGCCATGCTAAACATTGATTTATCTTTTATGTGTTTAAAGTTTTATTTCCGTATAAGAAAATGTTTGACCACATTAATATTTTGTTTGGTAGCATAACACGCAACCTCCTTCATAGACTGTATGGTAGATATACCTATATTCAAGCTATTACTACTTTTAATTTATTAGTGCAATGATTTTCCATTCTCTTGTGAAATAATCAATAATTATAATTCCTGAATTCCCTTCTTTGATTTTTATTAACTGCCAGTTATTGTCCAACTTTGAGGTAATCTAATATATCTAGATCATTAATGTCCAGTTATGAATATATTTCTTAATTTTTATTGTTTTATATAAGTTAATATTTTTTTAGTTAGGGTTTTTGAAAGTGTCATTGATCATTTTCTGTTATATATATATATATATATATATTCTACAGTCCCGATAAGGCTATCCATATTCACTGAAAGAAATCTTAGCTCATATTTCATAACACTATTTGACGTTTGGTCCATTCGTTGAAATCTCATACAGTGCACTTTATGAATTAGGCAAACTTTACATATGTATAGCGCAGTAACATCATATTTAATTTTTGAAATATGAATATTAAATTTTAACATATTGAATTTATCAATTCTGGATCTTAGGACTGGAGCACAATTCTGAAGACAACACATACGAGAACGTTGGAATTTCTGATTAGTATGTATTGCTAACGTAACGAAGTAAAGTTCTTAGCTGATTTGTTTCAATTCTCACTATGTTCGAATTTTTACTATTGTAAATAGTTTAGATACTAATATTATCACACATATGTCAAGTTCGTGTTATTTAGTTGAAAATTAAATAAACCAGCTAGAAAATTTATTTCAAGAATAGATTCAGTCACCAAAAATATATCAATTTGTATTTTTTTAAATTTCGTCTGACACGTTTATCTGACACACTTGGAAAAGTCTTATCTCATTTTTATCAACAATACGTATGTATTCTTCAAACATCTATTAATTTTTATCTCATTGAGTTCTAATTTAAAATGCATCTGTACAGTTGTTTTGACTTCATGAACCAGTTCTGTTGAACTTTTCTTACGGTGCATTGATTATCAAGCCCACATATTTCATTATACAAGTTTTAATGTTAACTCTGACGATATGACATCGGTGAAACCAGCTCTTGGGACTGTAAAGGAAGAATTAATATTATGTTAAAAAAATAGCTTTGAAATGCATAATGCGAACAAGTGTTTAATTTTATCAATGAATTAGTATTATATCATCTATTGGAATAGTTTTTCTCTAATCTTCGAGTATTATAGTTTGTAAGTCTAAATGTATGTAGTTTTATATTAGTTGATTGATTTTTCGAATAATATTTTAAACATTGTATTTGTAAATAATAAAAACAATTGTATTTTCGATAATAAACATGTGATAGACGATTTTTAACACTGGTTTTATTTGTGTAATGCGGCAGAGTTGTCCAACCCGCCAAAATAAATTGGACTACAATAGTGGTAGTGAACCTTTTTATATTTATCAAGTTGATGGGGTAGGCTACCCACCACAGTCGCTAAAGAAATAATTTGGGATTACAAAAGCATATTTTTTTTAATAAACGAAAATGTATATAAATTAGGTAAAATCCTTAAAATAGCGGTTCAATCGAAATTTTCAAACTTTTGACACATAATCCAAGATGGCCGCCGACAAAGTGTAATTAAAACTGTTACTCAAAGTAACACATTAAAACTTTTGAGCAATGAAATGCACTGTTTATAAAAACTCAAATTCTCAGATAAAGCAAAATTCAGGATTAAATCTTAACTTTTTCGAACCGGTAACAAACAATTGGCAATTAGCCCGTACTTGATTTATAATACTATTTTAACCGGATGGCTGCCACAGACGTCTTAAGACGCCAAATTTTCCGTGAACGGCACGCCAATCATACAAAAAATGACGTCTTTAGACGCTCGCTTTAAGCGGGATTTTACTAACTAAAACCAATTGAAACTGATGAGTCATAAAAATTTTAATTTTGTTATTTTGGATAAATGATGGCACAATCGCATCGTAATTGGCAAGTTTTTACAAATAAACATTTAAAAAAGATATATTTAGAACGTTTTATTTTTCAATAAAATTCGTGGTGTGCGAGGTACCGCCATACATGCACATGCTGACAGTTAAAAGATTAACTAAAGGTTTGCTGAACTTTGAATATTACAATGCAAACTGGTCAAGAATACAAAGTTATTACTCAACAAATATCGTGGAAACATTGTGTGCAGTGTCGTAGATGCTACAAAAAATGCTGTTGGGAGTAGGTAGTTAGTAGTTCGTGAGCGATGTTTCGACAATCATCCATATAAAATCTGTACCAACCACCAAGTGAACTTAATTAGTTAACGACATCAAGGTAAGTACTCGTGTACGGAGTTACGGACGCTATCTTTATATATCTGTGAGTGATATGAAAAATAATCTTTCATTATTTTATCTATCTCGTAGCAGACTTTCACATGGATTTTCAGGTATTTAAGATAATAATGTAACAATTATTTGAACAATAAGCTGTTGGCAACTGATGGTATAATATATTATTTGAATATGAAGAAATCGGCAGAACCGCTTATTAGGTGGCGGTTGCAGATTCTAATTACTAAATATGACGCTGTGAGCAAATGCCTGATGACAATGACTATTAGATTAAGTCCGTGTTAGAGTTTCAATCAGGGCTGTGGAGTCGTACTCGTAAAAAAGTACGACTCTGACTCCAGCATTTACCAAAAACACGACTCCGACTCCAACATTGACCAAAAAACAACTCCGACTAAAAAAAGTTTAATTTCGTCACTTTTTTTTCCTAATTTTCCTATTTATGTGTATCCAATTAAATATCAACCAACCAATCCGGCCAAAACCCAAATTTGACATGTTATATGCAAAAATAATAATTTCGAACTTTTAGTAAAATTTCCGACTCCAAGTACGATTTCGGACAAAACACCGCGACGACTCCGAATGCACAGCCCTGGTTTCAACGTCGTTGGTTGTGGTAATCGAGCGCACGGACTCGAACTCCTGTCCGGACTTCTTCATTTTTTAATCAACATATTGAGACGCGAATGTCGAATGTTTTGGCCAAGTTTTCCTCCTACACCCTTTTGATCTTAAAAACGGGACAAAGCGAGCACGATTTTTTGACCTGTTCTGTCCTAAAAGTATCCTTTCTATCCCTTCTCTCTTCGAAAAAAAAGAAAAATCGGATCTCGTCAAAAACTTCTGTTGAGATAAACTACCTTACCAGTCCACATACATAGGAGCGGACATGGTTAAAAATAATTGGATTTTGAATTGATTATTTCTTTTCAAGGATGTTAATCTTTTTTATCTGAAGAAAGATTACATTATTCAATTGCGTCATATTTTGATTCGCGTGTCGATGGTTTTCGTCCAATAATTTTGATGATCCAGCTCAAATTAAAAACAAATATTTGAGACTCTTATCTAACGAAAAATTCAATACAGGTAATCTCACCAACGTTACGTTACGTTTTTATTATTTAAACTCAGTGACATTATACAGTGATATCATGTAACAGAAAACTTATTTTTTTATCGAATTATGCCTTATATTGTGCTGTTTAAAAATAATATACAAATAAGATAATTTTAATTAACCCTTTTTTAATTAATTATATGAGATTTTATAATTTTTGTTTTACACTGATTTGAATGAATTTAGTAAAAGTAATACTTACTATTTCAAATATTGTTTTACGTTATCAAAACGAATGGAATCCAATCAAAATAGATGGATTATGTTTTCATTTTCGTTAGAAAATGGCATCATAATAGTGTATTTCCGAAAAAACATAGCTTGCATTCGTTTTTAATATTACGGTAAAAAAAATAATTCATCGATTAATTATCTTCAATACTTTTTGAATCGTTTGAATTTTGTACTTTTTAATTCGTGCATTTGAAATGAATGAAGATGCTGAAAGAATTCGAAACCCGGGTTGTTAGCAAAAAACTCCTACCATCAAGCACCTACAGTTGAAATCCTCGATTTAATGCTTTTGGTGAAAGATAAACCTATCATTGTCAATATTTCATTAATCGACAAAATAGAGTTTAAAAATAAACTGTCATCCATAGCAAAATAATTTGACGTTTTAAATATAATATGTGTTTAAGGTTAAAATACAAAAATTATGTTTTTTCCTAGGATCAAAATGGCTACAGAACACAAGAAATTAGTTGTATTAGTGACATGGATGATTGTGTTATTACACACAGCTGATAATTGCAATGGCTACAAAGTTCTCATAGTAGCACCTCTGCCCAGCAAATCTCATTCCGTTCTTATGGAAGCTGCATCAGAAATACTCTCTGAAAGAGGACATGAGGTATGGCTTATGTTGTAATAATGAGAATGAATCAATGATTATGCCGATATCCAAGGAGAAATGGTACAGTCTTCCGTGTGTACGTACATGTTTCGGGGAATGCCATTACGAATATCCTACTGATATACAATACTATCACATTGTATTCATCAAATCATCAATAATGTAATATTTATAAATATATACCGTAAAACGGGGTGAATAGAGACATAAACAAGGATTGAACTTTAGCACAACTTTACTAAGTATCCAATGTATTTTTTACTATTTATATATAATTCTTTACAATGACTAATACTATCTCTCGAATGACAAAACCAAACCAACTAAATGATTGGCCAAAAATGAAACAAACGTGTTTAAGTTCGATGCCTGTGCATCCTTACTTTTTGACCCCTTATAAACTTTTATTTTATTGCACGAATATTAAAATCAATCATGTTTTTTTTGATTAATAAGTACCGTAAAACGGAATGAATAGAGACTAGTATAGAATAGAGGTTCATATATTACAATCTGTATTTTTGTCTCTTTTCGCCTGCCTAGTCTCGACTAACCCTCTCTCGTCTCTATTCACCCCGATTCAATGTGAATAGAGACATCGAACAAAATTGACTGTGTCTTAATTACGATAGTGAATATTTGAAAAATATTGTCATCACTGTGTAGTAAGTAGGACAATATAAACAAGTTTCAAGCCATTCATATTTGAATTAAATGGTATGAAGATAAAAGGTAGTGAAGGGTAACAAGTGTCACTATTTATCCCGTTTTACGGTACCTCAAATTTTATTCTGATTTTCGGCCAATCTTTGGAGTATAATATGTCATCAATACTATATCAATAATTATAAATTTGAGTATACATATAGACATTCGATTATTTTTTTCCGATTTATTCTGTTTTTTAAAATATAACTTAACGCCACATTTCAAATATATCAATCAAAAAAGTCTGTCGCTATCCCACGGGTGAGTAAATGTTTTATACCTAAAATTAATAAACAATTTAGGCAATTGATTTTTCATTATAGATAAATGACTTTTTTATGTTGTAGGGAATATATAAGTCGTAATAAAAAAAATCTTTTATGATATATTCCATATTAAAAGACGACTTTAACTCCAGGCTTGACTAGATTTTCCCGGTATACTTAAATACTTCTAATTTCCCACTTCCCGAAAAAATATTTGAAAGAAAAAAAATATTTGTTATGCGATAGGTTCCGATATATATTTAAAAAAAAATACAGCATTCCTAATTATTTGCAATATTCTATTAAAGCTATTACATATTTATGGCAAGCTGCGATACACACTTTTCTGCCCGCATGTCGTCAAAAATTGTAATTGAGCAAATTATATTAAATATTTATAACATTTCAGGTGACTTTAATCAGCCCTTATTCGGATAATCAGAGCAATAAAAAATATAGATTGGTTTCATCCCCCGAATCTTCTAATTTAGGTAATATATCATTAATCTCACATTAAAAATTATAATTCAAACTTACTTTCAACGAAGACAATGTTTTATGTATGTGGAGGAAAATGGCGGTTTTATTCATATTATTTGTTATCTCATAATTCATTTTCTTGTAACGGGTCGTCTTAGCTGGGCGAATCTCCGCGAGGCGATCCGGCGCAGCTTTGAAAGCGGCAGAGTTTTAAAATATCAAACGGTCCTGGCCCATGCAAGTGTCATATGTAGACGAAGCGATGCGGTCAGGACGGCATAAATAATAACTTCAACAAATTGTCGTAAGTCGCATCGAAGTGCCTGACTCGTTGCGCGCGCAAATCGCTTGCAAATATCAAACGGTCCAAGTTCACCAGAGCGTCTTATGTTGACGATTTACCGCGCGTTGCCGCGCGTTACCGCATATGTTTACTTTGCGCGATCGGTTGATTTGATATTTTGAAACGATCTTGACGCGGCGGGCCTCGTCATATTATGACAGATGTAGAAATTTTACTCAGTTAACATACAAATGGACGCCAAATAATGTCGGACAATAAAAACAAAAGATATCATAATCGTTTATTTATTGAAAAATGTATATTTAATATATATGTGCATTACAAAAATAACAAATTATAAGTTAATTTTAAGCAATGGCTTCAACCTGTATTACGATACGTGAAACAGTTCCAACTCTCAAGAGCATATTAATTAAATTGGCATTGACTTGGGTAGAACTCCATTAAAATACGGTGAAAAAATATCAATGTGTTTTAGTTCTACAAAAATATATAATAATTAGTTGATCGCTATTTCGACTCAAGCCCTTGTCAGACCGACCACTAAATTGATTAAATTTAGAACACGTTTGCAAAAAGGGACCCACCCCCGCAAATATCAAAAACCAAAGTGGTGCTTGTTTTAGTTTGACTATGAAAAATAGTAATAACGAAAATATTCAAATTTGAATTGTTTCAATTGACCACGCAAAGAAGCACACAATTTATTGACACTGTGAGACAACTTGTCCTCGTCACATTTACATATTCCAACTTTTGTGTTTATCCACTGTGTGTTTGTGCCGTGTCAACCATATTTTTTATTTCACATCATCACAAAATCTAACATCCAAAATAGAGTTAAAATAAAATCACAAACTTTATTTAATTTGATTGAAAAATCTAATTTGCTGTCAAAAGAAATGTCAAATAATACCTTCACGTAAATAATAAACATTATCATATTAATAAAAGCCGGAAAAAGTTCAGTAGATGACTAATTTATTACATTTTGACTAAATATCTTCGCCGATAAAAATTCAAACATATTTTCTTTCATATTCGTTTTTATGGCAACTTTATAGCAATACCCAACAATGCAAAGGGGAATTCCCGACCCACAAACATACATACATACATAGCCGTTTCGGTTTTATATACATATAAGATTAGTGTGATATATTATTCTAATGAACGATAGGTAGGTAGCTTGCCGTGAAATCGCGACACCTTCTTTCACGATATCAGTTTTCAAATAAAAAGCGTTTGCGTCCGACATGATGAATGTAACCCTTTGGTTACGGACCGAATTTTCGAAAAAAAGGGAATGGTTTATGGGTTGCCAAAAACAATTATATTTTCTACATTATTCAAATTAAGTCATTGAAATAAAATAATACACATCAAAAACAGTTTATATTTAAAGGAATCAAAGAAAACAATATAAAAAAAATTAAAAATTGTAAAGATAAAATAAATACATATTTTTTTTTGCATAAATTTTAATTTTGACAAGAAAATGCAATCTTATCCAATATAAAATAACAATATGAATATTTTTTTTTAAATATAAACTATTAAGGTGTTCACTGTCAATACTTGGTGGAAAGGCATTATAATAAAAATAATAACACATTTTTAGTCTTTTTCACATCTGATTTATTTCATCTGGACCGGTTTCGCTCATGGCGAGCATTATCAACTGATGTTCAGTTGATAATTCAGTGATGATTCAGTTGATAATGCTCGCCATGAGCGAAACCGGTCCTGATGAAATAAATCAGATGTGAAAAAGTACTAAAAATGTGTTATTATTTTTTTTTTTTAAATATAAACTATGCAAATATAATCTAGATATATACATACGTGTGGAAATTTAAAAAAAATCACGTTTTTTTATTTGCAACAAAAAAACGTGAAAAATGCACAGCACGAAAGGCATTGGTATTAGATATGGTACTTTCAAAAACAAATATAACTATATAAATAAACAACTTATAAAAATATATATGTTATAATTTCATAGATAAACGTGTATTAGTGCATATTAAAACAATAGTTTGATCGATATCTCCCCGTACGTAAAGGGTACGGTACATTGAATTGGAGCTAAAACAAGCAGCGATAAATCGCTGCGCCGTAACCTGGCGCTGCGAAGTGAATAGCCATGCTAGCCAGAAGTGGCACATAAGACCTTTAATCAACTACGTTTTAAATTGACTGGATTCGCCTAAATTCGCTTGCCGGTTCGCGTCGCTCACATAAGACACGGGGTAACTATTTCGGCATTGGTCTTTCCCTGTAATTTTTATTCAACTCAATTGTATACTTTTAACTTTCACGAGAAGTGGAGAATAATTATTTTCTATTATTCATGTCCAGTCCGTGGCGCAGTGGCAACGGCTTTGACTTGCGTGCCGGACCGCCCGGGCTCGATTCCCGAAACGAGCGGATTTTTTCAGTCGATAAATCTGTTCAAAGGCATGGGTGTTTGTGTTGTTGAAAATCCCTTCCCACCTTTCCGATCCCAAAGAGCGACGCATAGTGACAGCGATTAGCTAATCACTAGTCCTGTCCTAGTCCTCGTATACTTTCCATCCCTAGTCTCTTCGAAAAATAGAGGTTGAGCAACTGAGTAACAAGCAGTTCTCGTAGAAAACATATGTTGCGATAAACTCCGTGAGGAGTCCATATGCTCCAAGTTGGGAGCGGACATGGTTAAAAAAAATCTAAATTCTTATATACCAATGTTAAAGTCCGTATGGATTTCCAGAAATTCTACGCTGTCATTGTCCACCATGTATTAATTTTAATTCATTTCTAATTCATTATCTTGATTTAAATTGTGACTACTTTCATTATTTTGTTTTGTTGCTTAAGTTTTTTTTTATCTATCTGACCAATATTCTCATCTGGACAGTTACTATAGATTTATCGAAAGATTTAATTGCTTCCAGACTTATTACAACTATCATCGACAATGAGTAACTTGACATTTTTGTCAATGGCCCGAGGAATCCACAGATATGTTCCTCAACATGTTTCCAAGGTATTAGATCTAGCCAAAGATATCATTCAAGGGAAAGATGAAAAGTTTGACGTAGTTATGATAGTGCACTTCAACAATGAGTTTTTACTCGGGTAAGAAGAAATCAAGCTGTAACACTTAAAATATCAATCGCTATAATCAAAGGTATGTCAGATGTAGTATATGGCATAAGAATCAGCAAATCAAAATGCTCCATCGATTATTTTTTAAAACATTATAGCACATCGGTAACAAAAGCAAGAAACATGATTCGTGAGACTCATTATGATGTCAGCATCAACATTCTTCCGTCCTAAATTAAAGTCAGGCAACAAATGAGCATTGATTTTAAGATTTGGTATTTGTTCATTACCGTAGGTAGATAATATGAAACGGCCTGGGACTTTTATCTAACTCGGTTGTTTTGTTGTAGATTTCAATCCACGAATAGAAACTTCAAATCGGCTGCTTAGATATAGAGATATAGATAAATAGAGAAATAGATTAACTCATTTTTCTCTATTTTCAGGAGAGCCAAAAAACAGGTTTCACCAGTGATCAATTTTACCTATTTTTTAACAGATACAATTTTTTCATTATCTGTAGGTTTAGTGGAGATTTGAGCAAGGAAGTGATTTTCATACGCATTTAAATATCTTCGTATTCACTTCACATATTGATCTTAATCTCTGAGACACATATTATTTTCTATCTAGTGACATTCATAGCTCAAAGCTGAGAAAATCGAGATATGTTTCTTTTATGTTTTGTTTCGAAATGTAAATTTTTAAACTAAATATTCATTTATATCAAATGTTACAGACGTCTTCGTGCATTTTAAATACATAACGTGGGTGTAGGGACATACGGGCCAAACTACGAAAACAACGAACTGAGATAAATGGCAAAACAGTTTTCAATTTTAAACTTTGTTCTTACGGATTTGCAGGCATCTTATAGACCTGCATTTGAGCATGAGAATGTCATATTTAACTCAAAACAGCCATTTTTGTAGTTTCGCCCATATGTCCATACACCCACGAATTTTAATTGACTGTCTATAGATCGCACCTCTGAAAAAGCAAATGTTAAGTCGATAAAACAGAATACATCAATATTATTAATTTGTCTTTTTTTTCAGATTAGGTGAAAGATTTGACTGTCCGGTAATATTTTTCACACCCCTGGGAATGAATCCGTGGCTCGCGACCCTCATCGGGCATCCGCTGTCTACTGAAATGCACCCTATGTACTATTTACCATTCAAAAATAAAATGGGACTCATTCAGAGGACAATAAACACAGTGTTTTTAGGATTTTTGCAGGCGATGGGATGGTAAATGAACAGTGTTTTAGATTGTGTAAGTGAATGTCTGAAACAAATTCGAATAGCTTGCATACAAGGGAATAGGTCAGTGTGGCCTGTAAAAGCAATGTAGAATGTAACCTGAAAATCAACACGAATAACTCACTGTCAAGAATCTGTGTTACAGAGACATTGCTGATTTATCTGTCCAATATATCTATTGACCTATATGGTCTTTAAAGTTTTAAACTAGCGATCAGATCAGATTTACCTTTTATTCTCAAGAGTAATGGTCGCATGATTAAAAAATTACACTTATCCGAAAGCTTTCATAATATTTTTCTACGTGGTAAACAATAGATTTAATTTTCTAAAGATTACATCAGGAAATACTTATTCCTTTAATGTTGAGAATCTTGATTTTTGTTTTTAGGCTATTTTTAACTCCCGTTCAAGAAGAATTCTACATAAAGACATTTCCAAATGAATCTTTTAGAGTGCCTTACTCCTCGCTAGTGAAGAGGGCTGCTTTGGTATTGACCTCGACGCACCCTTCTCTGGGAGTAGTTCGTCCACTTCTTCCGAAGGTAGTCGAGATTGGAGGGTTTCATGTGGGGGAAGCTGAACCTCTGACTGAGGTACCTAAGACTACGAATACTTTTACATTATTTTAGCATTTAGCCCGTAACAAAATATTATGGCTTATTGAATACACAGGATCTTCGTAAGTCGATGGATGCTTCACCCCAAGGCGTGATATTATTCAGTCTCGGCAGTCGATTCATGAGCAAACACCTGAACAAGGAGACTATTTCAGGCCTTGTTGGCGCACTGGGATCGGTCAATCAGACTGTCTTGTGGAAATATGAAGACGAATTCTTAGCTTACAAAACAAATAATATTATATTGAAGAAATGGATGCCGCAGAGAAGCATTTTAGGTGGGTACGAATTTGACATTATTATCAGGGGTTTTTGGCCGGAGTCGGAGTCGTAGCGGCGTTTTGACCGGAGTCGTACTCGGAGTCGGAAATTTTGAAAATTTTGAAGTATATTTGCATATAATATGTCAAATTTGGCAATAAGATAATGAATTTTCACCACTGCGACGCGAACAGTGACAAGAATATTTTTACTTTTATAGCACCTTTATGTAATTTTTCAGAATTTCGTATTTAATACTATGACTTTTCCTGCAGCGCATCCAAACATAAAGTTATTCATAACTCAGGGCGGGCAGTTGAGCTCCATTGAGGCGGCGCATCATGGAGTTCCAATAATTGTAGTGCCAACCTTTGGTGACCAGACCCACAACGGAGCTGTAGCTGAAGAGATCGGACGTGGACTGATGATCAAACTGAGTAATCTCACTGAAGATTCCATGAAATGGGCATTGCACGAAGTCCTGAGTAATTCAAGGTATGTCACTTGTCCTATTTAAATCATATCCTAGTGTCACAACCCTTACTTACCATTGCCATTAGGAGTCAATATTTCTAGAATCTGCAAAATCTGACTATCTCAGGTATCACAGCAAATAAATTCTATTTCGGGATAATTTTAGTAACAGTTTTTCCATATATGTACATATTTATAAATCTTTTCTTTGATTGTTATGTAATCTTTTTAATTTGTAATAAAGTTATGTCCATATGTTTTTCTTTGTTTTCTGAACCATTTGAATTTGGTTCACCGCAAATTTGTCTTATGATCAATAGTGCACCGTGACTTCAAAAATGTTAAGAATCACTGTAGATACAGTGTATCTGATGAAACATTGTATTTTCCTTGCAGCTATGCAGAGAACGCAAAAAGAATCAGCAAATTATATCACGACCGACCGATGACGCCGAAAGATCTATTCGCTTATCACGTTGAGTATGTGGTAAGGACGAAGGGATGCATTCATCTGACACCGCCAGAGATCAGTTGGGCGTCTAGTTTGCTTTTTGGATGTATTATTACTAGCTTCATTTATTTTCATAGTTCCTATAATGTTAGCAATAATTGTGTGTAAAAAATGCTTCAAATCAAAAAAAAAAACATTGAAAAATAGTACAAATAAAAAGAATGACTGATGCGAGAGAGTTTTGATTCAACATTTTATACCTAACCTAACACACCCTAAAACCTTTTATTTAGATAAATAGTTGTCAAAACCTTTGATCATCGCTTTACTCTTTCCGTTCCCAATGTGTAGAACATAATTATATAGCTATACCCGGGGCTTTTTTTGAAAAAAAAGGGGCCGGAACCCACCTCATGTCAAGCTATTTACTAAATAAAATAACACATTTCACCCGGTTCATAACAATACCATATTTTACTTTTTTGATGAACTATTTTTAAAAATATCGATTGTAATTACGTAAGCGCAAACATTGCTTCGTCTAATTGATTTTGGAATTTTGAAAATAAAATACCGTGAAAAAGGTGCCGGATCGCCGTTCCACCGCGTTAAATGGAAAAAGCCCTGGCTATACCAATGCAGCAGTAGGAAAATTGGCTAAGAACATCTTTTGAGCTATGAGTGTGAAATCATTTTCATTTAAATTATATTTCAGATAAAGATCCTGAATTAAAATTTCCTTCAATTGGAGCATCTCCTAAGACTTCCGTTGAATTGCTTTCATAATTATCAGAGCTGGAAAATGCCTATGCAATATCTAGCGTTTCTGTTCTTTCATCGATCAATACAATTTCGCAATCTCTTTTCGTGACAGGAACCTGTCTTAAAGTACCTAGTTGATTCGTCACTCTCTGTTCATCTCATTTTATGGATCAGATCGGAAGTAGGTGAAAAAGAAAAATCTTTTAAAAATTACACAGCATTAAAAAGGTTTGAATCATTGAATCTAAGCCAGTATTTTTTGTAGTATGTTTACAGTACTGCAGTGCGATCACCGTAATTCATATAACAAATTATCTTGATCTCTATTTCCTTTCATAGCTTTAATCAAATCGAAATTTGAGTAGAATTGACGGTAATATAAAAAGAAATGTCGTTTTCTAAGACACAAATGACAAATATTTTAAAAAAAATCATTTTATTATTTATTTATTTATTACGTAAAATATAAGTGAATAATACCTTAGACATTATTTACAAACTACTTTCTGTAATGCCGAGGAGGACAATAACACTGAGGTACTGGATTGAATCTCGGTGCAAATGGTGGTGGTATACGTGGCCTTGGTGGCGCGTAATAAGGGGGGTAATAGGGTGGATAATAGGAATAAGGTGGTGGCTTAGGTAGATAATATTTGGGTGTGTTTGATGCGAAATCTTTCCTTGGGTGGGGTGGGTTAAATAAAGTTGACATTGGCGGAATCGGGTCGTGTTCATAGGGTGTAAAATTAGGAGGTGAGCTCTGTATGTCAGTTTTTGTTGACAATGTTGGTGGAAGTGGAAATATTGGGTAAGCAGAAGGCTTAATATCACTATCAGACGATGGATAAGGAAATTCAGAAGTTGAATTTTCACCTGGTAGAATTGGAGAGGATGTTATTATTTCCTGTGTAGCTGGTAACAATGGCAAAACTTCTGTTGGAGAAACTAGATTTGGTGATTCGAGAGTGGAAAATGGTGGTAATGAATCCGTAGACTCTGGGGGCTCGATTCCATCAGTGTAGTATGTAGGTTGTTCTGAAGCATCTAATGTGAATGCGGGAAGAATTTCAGTATACGAGATTGGATCTTGAAACTCTCTATCTGGACCTGGGGTAGATGGTTCCGGCGCAATATCATCATTGGTAAGCGGGACTGAATATGCTATTGATTCATCACTTGGTACGGGTGCTGGTGTTGTGATGAGTATATCTCCTTCTTCTGAGCCATTTAAAATAACTTCATATTCACTAGGCAAAGTTTTTGCTGCGGAGTCATTTGAGCTTTCAAACAGAAATGGATATGGTGCATTAATATCAAAAGCATTTTCATATGATCCAGCTGCATTCATATTTCCTTCAATTGGAGCATTTTCTAAGACTTCCGGTGAATTGTTTTCATCGTTATCATAACTGGAAAATTCTGATGTAATATCTGGCGTTTCTGTTCTGTCTTCGATGAATATAGCTTCGGTCGGTTTCTCTACATTAGGTTCTGGTGGTGATGTTGGATCGAAATGATTTATTCCATTTGAATCAATCACTGGAATTGCATCGTTGTCATTGGGATATTGCTCGTATGGTAGTTCTTTTCCCAGAAATAGATAATCTGGCGCTTCCGTTTCTTCTAAAATCAACGAAGTTTCAACTGGAGTCTCTGTTGGCGACTCAGGAGCGACATCGTTTATTTCACTGGAAGCAATTGCTCGAAAAACATTATCGTTTTTCGGAGGTATTTCATATGGTGTTTCCTCTTCAAAAGATGATGAAATTGGTGGTTCTTGATTCTTTCTATATAAATCCTGATTATTTTCTAAATACTCGAGCCAATATTCTGGTATTTCTACAAAAGGTCGCTCCGAGTCCGGTCGAACAAGTCTGACCCATCCATTTTCATTGGCAACTGACGGCTGAAAACAATATTAAATAAAAATAATACAAAATTTGATAGAATTAAGTTGCACTAGCAGTTAAACAGGATGCAGACAATAAGAGCTAAAAATCAATCGCAATAAAATCAATATCTCTCTATCCCATCGATCAAAAATGTTAAAAAATTAATAGATTTAGTTTTACGGTACCTTTTACAGATTTCGCTTTGGCTGCTTATTGATCTATCTTTTAATGCGCGAACTGTACATATTTTGAGATACACAATAGTCAGAACATCATATAAAAAGAATACATGTGTATTCATTGCAATGCAGCATTTTATATTGAGCTTTGTTTTTAAATTTATCAAACTAAAGTGAATTTAAGAAATACAAAAAAATATTCATTAATGAATATAATTCAGAAATGATCCCGTAGCATTACACACATTATATATGCCGGGACATATTAGAACATATTATTTCAACTTTAAATTATATACCAAAATCAAACCGAGTTGTATGCGATTTCTATTGTTTTCAAAATCTCTGGTCTGGATTGCTAAATCAAATAAAAAATTCTTGACAGTGGTTGATAAAATAAGACTTACCTCGATGTTGAGTAGTAGAAAAACAATTGTAGAAAATAGAAAAACTGTTATGCGAGTCTTTCGACTACCCAACATATTCACGTCTTCCATGACATTAAGTCATTGATTGTTCAAACTATTATTTTTTATTATTTAAACTAAAAACCAATTGAAAGGCTACGTGCCAATATTTGACACATAAGCATTTTTTGTGTTTTGATTCAAACACATTCTTCCGTAGATAAAGCTGAACACATTCGTGCGAAAATTATATTTAATTTAGGCACGAATGTAGTTAAAATATTTTATCAAATATGTGCCTATAATTCTTAACTGCTTTATAATATTATGTAGTCAGCAGTCCTACATTGTTATCGGTAAGTAAATTTAGTTAAATATTTAGATAGTTATGAATAATATTAAAAATAAGCTGACACATTTTTTCATAATAAAAATGAGGAAACAAAAAATTCGTAAATAAACAAGCTGGGTTCGGGGGAAGATCTTGCGTCTCATGTGTCGGCTAGTCTCGTGCACTCTCAGTACACTCACAGGCCATGCGTATGTTACTATGGAATCGGCTAGGCTCGGAATCGATAGATAACAGATTTGTCTTAAAATATCGAAAGGGAGGACATTTAGATGTATATTTTTCAAGAGGACAGAACTCAAAAAATCAGGACTGTTCTCCTTAAAAGAGGATGGTTCGACACCGTATTTAAAAGATGTAGATATTCATATTCTTTGACTGCATGACCTTTGTATCAAAATATAAAATAAAAATATTATTTAAGCGTGTATTAAACTCGCCTCCACACCTATGCATCCAAAAATTATCACACACCGCGGTACAAATATATATTATGCAGTACCGTTTGCGATGGAATATTCTCGAGTTGGCGAAGGGGGGGTGGGAGGAAAAATTGGTTCGCAAATACAAGCTTGCTTTGGTACTGTCTTTTTCGGGGTTTTTCTCGTGTCCGTACGGCTGCATGCCTTATTTCTTCTAATTTATTTCTCATTAGAAAGTGTTTTACTCAAGGAAAGAAAAGCATAGCTTTGATGATTTATGAAATGCATGTGATTTTAATTTAAATAATTTTAAATTAATAGTAAAATATAATGAAAATAAATATTTTTTTATTTTTTATCAACCGCAGCACCCCCTGCTATCTTATCCACGACCGTCACTGCCAATAACACATGAAATAAAGAATAAAATACAATTTTTATGAAATGGTTTAATCAGTCAAATTGTTAATTAGTTCCAACACCATATAAATTATAATAGGTACAGCAAAAAAAGTGTCAATTAGTATTATACAATCTCAATCAAACAGTAAAGATGAACAGTAAAATAACTTATAAATGAGTATAACAACTAAAATTCAATAAAACCCATTTGGAGACGGCTATCAGCAAAGTGATAAAGCTTATGAATGATTTTTTCTACATAAGCCATGTAAGACATACATTGACGTAGAACAATCTGTAAGAGAAAGAATACTTTCGGACACACCTGAAGTATTGACTTAACAGTCTAGAATTGCCAGCGACTCATTTGTGGTGTACTTCTGTATGTGCAATAGTCTAATGATTCAGGTGTGAACATCAAATATTATTTAATATATTTTGAAACTGTAGAATGATTATAATAATGAAGTAAAATCGATATCAATAATTTGAAAAATAACATTTTCAAAAGTAAAATAATATTATAAAACAGCTGTATTTGGGTGAAGAAGATAAACCTTCTGAGGATAACTTTTCTTTTATTGCTTTTTCAACTACAATCAGATGACAAGAATACAAGTTTATTGGTAAAGCTGGCCATTTTTATTATTTTGATTTTAAGCTCAATCAGTAAAAAATATTTTTTTGTATACTGGAATAAAAATCTGTGATACCTTTTGCCAATGAATGACAGATTAAAGTAATATTAATGATTAATTAAACTAGAATTTTTTTAGACAAAAATAAAATGAATAACAAAACATTAATAAAATTATATTTTTACAATTTTAAGCACATTTGATGTTTCTGACAAATTTTGATATTTTAAGAGTTTATTGAATTCAAATAGTGCGACAGTCCGCTTTTGAGATGCAACAATTATTCTTTAATAATAAGGGATGTTAATAAAACTAGAAATGGAACATATTGTGTCAAATAAAAAAAAAATAAGAAAGATATATTAAGTAACCCTGATAATTAGTTGTACAGAATATTTCACCCCCAGGGAAGACAGCGTGAACTTTGAGTCCTTAAAAAAATATTAGAATATGTATTAATTTTCAATACCTTTCTAAAGATACACTTCTTTAATTTTACAGGTACATTTTTACATTGTATTATTTTAACTACAGACTTCTATTCTATAACCTAGCGTATTTGGTCATATTTTTTGGTAATCTTATAAAGTACCAAATTTATGGGCACTTTGGTACTGAAAAGTCAAAGATGATATAAAAGTTACTATCCTTTTTTCAAGGAGGTAGAGATTTCAACATAGATAATAAATATGAGAGAATTTTAAATACATGTAAGATGGAACACATATTTATGACAAAAACAATATTGAAATGAATATTACAGGGCAATTAGCCAATGCAATGCTACATGTAAAATTGAAGCAAATATTATATGGACTCAATTATTGGTTTTGAAATAATATATTATTATCAGTCAGTGATTACATTGAAGTATTCAATTTAACTAATGATGGATGATTTTCATAGGGAAATATAACAATATGAACACATATTTTAAAGAGGAATGCAGCAATTGATATCAGCATAATTTGACGACTACTGAATGGATTGATGTGAAGTATTATTACGATAGTCTTAAATTCAAGGAATATATGTTGAAGAAGTCAACTGGTGAGTAGTGGATAACACCCATAGTGATTCCATACATTTACAGTGGACTTACATGGACATAACATACAAAATAAAACTATGTATACAAAATACCTTTAAAAGGATTTATAATATTTCACTAGGACATATGATTCTAAAATAGGTTGCCTGAATACTAAGAAAAAAGTCATCACCAGAGGTGTGTTTTGGAGAACAACGAATAAAATTCTAATAGTTTTTTTTATGTATCCAGAATTGGGCAGAATGAAAAAAATTAATATTAATTGTTAACTAAAGAATGTATAACAACTTAAAATAACTCAGTCATGGCTTTTTCTTTGGTTAAGAGTTATATTTTTTGTTAGATGATTTACTTTGACAGTTTGAAAAACACCAATCAAACATCTATTGGAAGCGACGTTTTCCATTGCTTTTGACTTTTGTTCGCTTTAGAGCTATTGTGGTAGAGACAGGCTTCCCGTTGGTCATCATCAGCCGAACTGGACAGTAAGTGCTGAAAACATATTCATATTAATAATGGTAATGTAAACTATCAACAAATGATAACATTGCTTTGAAAATTTAAATTATAAAAACAATGCTTTCATGTAAAAAAAAGCCTTTAGCAGAATTTGCAAGTTGAACATCTTTGAATTTGTGACAATAATTATGCAATATGATTGCCACAAATTGCCGTTTCGTTTTAAGTGAAATGATATGTTAAAAAATTATATAATTCCTACATTGTATGAGCATCTTCGCCTGTTGCGCCGCACACGATGCAAGTCAGACCTTGCAACACTGGACACATCACTCTTTTCAGGGTGTCCTTTAATGTATGGGACTCATACACTTCTGGTCTTTCGCCGTTGGTTCTGCAGAATGTGCAACCATGGGAAGGCGTGGGGTGTGCCCAAATATTTGCTATCGGAGTAGAAGGTTGTGTCTCCGCATGATTAGTCGCAATTTCTGGATATATCTTTTTTGAAGCAGGATACAGTTTAAATGTTGAATCATCTTCCTTTGTCTGTAAAGAGTAACTATTATTGATAGATGACTCACAACAATGTATAATAATTGTTTTCTTGTTAGATACATAATTGTGGAAATAATTTTACTACATATAACCAGTCAAAATAAATCTTGTTCAAGTTTCTAAAAACATAATACGCGTATTAGGATGAGTAAATACAGCTGAAACCAAATGATTTCGTCATTAGATTCTCATTAATATCAAAAGACTAAAAGGAAAAATAAATTAATTTAGGAAAAATAAATTAATTTGGAAATAAATCTTTAAAAAAAGTGGAAAATATGTGAAGTAGAAAAAAATTACAAATCTACAATCAAGATCAGGACCGGTTTCGTCAAAAAAATATTGTCAAATAATTGGTTGACAGTACTCGCAATTAGCAAAACTGGTCCTAATCTTTATCAGAATATAAATTTATATAGAATTCATGCTATTTAATGTGGAGATTTATTTAACCTGATAGGTGCTGGCTACGACGACGTCTCAAAAACTTTGTGTAAACACGCGCATTTTGTATGGCCGGGCCCTATGAGAACGGAATTGTTTGGCGTGTAAACACGGCCGCAGCATCAAAAAAGATTAAATAATGCCTTTGCACCATGAAGTGACAGGTAACACCTTTAAAGTTCTGATCAGTTGATATTGCTCGCCATGAGCGAAACCGGTCCTGATCCAATAAATGTTATGTGGCATAAGTACTAAAAATGTGTTATTATTTTTATTATAATGCCATTCCACCATGTATTGACAGTGAACACCTTAAAAATGACCTTTAAAGTTTTTAATATAAATTACAAAGATGAAAATAATTCAATGATTACATATTATGGGATTCACATTTTGTAGATTCGAATGTTCCCTTAAAATTGAGTGAAAAGAAGTTGGTTTTTCCCACCACTACCTGTTGTGTACATATATGAAGCCAATGTTTTATGGCGTCTTTCATAACGCTAATGACTTAGACTTAATTGACAGATCTGCACGGGACTGATTTGAACCATGCACTAGTTTGCTTGAAAATAGAAAATAAAATAAAAATAATAAGATAAATTGGAGTGACTAGCTCAGCCACTGAAATAATTTTGATACAGAGTATCCTGTGTATAATCCGTATACTGAGACTTTTAGACGAGTATATTGACTCTAGTGAAGAATCGAGATTCAAAAGAAGTAATTATCAACTTACCTTGGTTACTGGACGACCATACTCTTGCTTGGGGACACTATGGTCTCGCTCCTCCAGTCGAAGACTTGGCCAACTATCAATGCCTGTATATTGTCTTGAAGACTCTCCTGAGTCAGCATTCGCAAAAGTTTCAGTAGAGAAGTAATCACTTGATAACAGTGCTGATTGAGAAAACAGCAAGGCACTCGCTATATTATTGGACACCCCCGAAGTCCCCTTAGGTGTCGAGGTTCCAGTAATACCTGGACATAACGATCCTTCCTTTGCGATGACTGTAGCAGCATAAGATTTATGAACTCTTCCATCATCCTTCACAAAGTAGCCATCTCGGGTAATATAACCTGATGGATCACAGAGCTTTTCGAAGACAGGTAACCTTCTCCGATTGGCTGGCACCTTCAGGACTTGTTCATATATTTCATCCACGCTCATATAAAAAATCATGATTATTTCTGGAAAGACAACAAGTAGGTTTTAGTATATAAAATGTAATTTTAACATCAAAACAACTTTAAGAAAATAATTGATTCAAATTGTATATATACACCTAAACCACTTTTTTCCATGGGGTTACATTTCAAAGACTACCATGTAAAATGCAAACATAAAAACCATGTAAAATAGTGCCCATTTAAAATTGTAGATAGATCTATTACCTACAATCAACTTAAAATCGAATTTGGAAAGAATATTAAATATTTTTAAAGGTTAAGCAAGAAATAAGCTTGCATAGTGTCGCTACTTGATAACAAAGATGCCCGAACAGACTGTACCCATCCTAGCAATAAACATAACCAGGAAATCAGGATCGGCATCGCAGACTCCACTTATAGTTTCAGTTGGAATGTAAAGGTAGGAAAAAAATAATGTTTCTATGATGTAGGTACACGCGATCCTCTTTTTGCAAGGTTTCGAAATAACGGTTTTTAAAAAAGTAGGTATTTTTTTTATTAATTTGTTGCTAAAAATAATGTTACAGGCTGTAAACGGACGCATTTATGATCAAATAGTGACTATATATTTTTATCTATGCTAAATATAATTTAAATCGAAAACTAAGTAAATTTATAACTTGCATAACTTTTAAGAATATTGTGTAAAAAAAATAACGATTTTTCGAGTTCAAGAATGTCATACTTCAATTTGATTTGAAGGAATGGAACCTATCTATCATGTTTGTATGGGGGTCCTTATCTTTTTTACACGGTTTTGTCTGCACAGTAGTCTTTGAAACGTATCCCCCGAGCAAAGAGAGGACCGAGTGTAGTTGTTTTAAAAGGTTTATAAACATAAATATAGAGTAAAAATTCATTACTTTTATAAGCAGACAGTTTCATGAGCTTCACTTTTCTCTAAGCGGGATATTTTTCCCTTGAGCCGAAGCAACGATTCTGTTCCAGCTTCATGACTGTGCGGGTTTTACCCAGTGAAACTAAGTGCATTTACCTCGTAAATCGAGGGATGGGATTATACGCTGACAGAATGGATGGAATCACACAGGTTACTATATTTAACGTACATTTTCAATTGCTACTATAGTATAAATTATGATTTCAAAAATTGTATGGTTACCGCTGTTGTAGATAGAATTGTGCAGTGCTAAGTAGTATGTTTAGGCTACGATAAATTTAATGATCAAAAACTTTCTTGCTGCCAGGATTATTAAGGCTTCTCCTAGATTGACCTTGCTATTTATAAAACTAAACTTCTGTTATGAATTTCGATGGGCAGATTTAATTAACAATTATTATCATTGTTACATATTCGATGAAGTCTACTTTAATTCGAGATTGGTTCGGAAAATTCAACGCGACACCTTTGGCCAAAAAGGGTATAAATACCAGACAAAAATATCCTTTCAGAGTATCAGAAATCGAATCCGAATTCATAATGAAGTAAAAGTCATGCAATTTGCGAATTATTTTGTTGCAGGCTGCATAAGGTGCCTAGGAATCTTGATCAAACAGTAGAACTTTATAGTAATTTGAAATTTGATGTTTCCAAAAAGTTTACATTATAATTATCAACTTAAATTTATATGAGAACACTTACCAAGCTACAAGCAGATTCAGCAGCAAAACTAACGATACTAATCCAGAATCTGTCAAGAATAATTATTGTTATGATAAAATCAAAAATACGCAACACGGACGAAGTTGCGTCGCAGACTGATTTGAAAAGTTTAACTCCATTATCCACATACGCCAAAATCAGTTTTACAATGTTACATGGATAAACCCCTTAAGACAAGGGTAGCGCAAAATCTAGATAGCATGTTATGACCATTGTTGAACGGCTCAATTAGTTACAAACTTTTGGACAGGGAATTCTCCGAAACACATCTCGATCAAAATATAAGGCACATATCATGATTGGTACATGATTGGTGATCTGGTATATATTATATCTACGTCAGTTTTTATTAAATAGTAAACAGCATATCCTAGTATCAGTTTTAAAGACAAGTTATGCAAAAATCAATTAGTTCTTTTCTGTCGCTTTAGAATTTTTTTATTTTTTAAAATAAGCTCAAAAAAATTATCGGAATCAAAGCTTTTTTCTTGTCATTCCAACTTTTTAATTTTCATTTATATTAAACCTTCCTTCCTTCATACAATTAAAAGCACATTTATAAAATCTTTACATGTCCAAAAGCATTGTACTGTTCAATTTTCAGTAAAAATAATAAAAACATTAAATGCACATAATATCTCTTACAAATAGGTAACTTATTTAATTTTGTTCCATTTTCAAATAATTATTTTATCAAATACTCAGTCCTCCATTCCAGGAATAGACAATAATTAATAAAAAAAACAATTTTGTTTTTTCCAATATAAGTAGTATTAATTTTTTGTAATTTCAAGTAACTTTAACCGGTGACTTTTTTTACTTAAAAATTTTCATCATCTTATTATTTACTTATGAATGTAATGAAATTTACAGGAGGTTTTGTACACGTTTATATAACATTTATAGGTGGATTTCATGATTACTTGTAATCTGTTTATTAAAAATTTTGGTAGAAAGATATAATTTAATTTATTTTCCTTTTATCAAGTTACCATCTATATCGGTGCCGTACTATTTATTTTAGTATTTATTTCGCCCGGTCCGTGGTGCAGTGGTCAACGTCGTTGGCTTCCGTGATGGACCACCCGGGTTCAAGCATTTTTTTCTGTCGAAAAAATCGATTCTGTTCGAAGGCAATGGGTATTTTTGCTGTTAAAAATCCCTTCCCACCTTTCCGATCCCAAAAAGTGGCGCGTAGCGAGAGCGATTAGCTAATCACTAGTCCTGTCCTCATCGTCGTATCCTTTTAATCCATACTCTCTTCGAAAAAGAGAGGTTGTGCAACTAAGTACCAAGTAGTTCTAGAGATAAACTCTGTGAGAGGTTCATATGCTTCAAGTTCGGAGTGGACATAGTAAATTAATTTTATTAAATGTTGTGTTTACAAGTGCTTAATTATATATATATTATAAAAACTCTTCCAAATTTAAAAAATATTTACACCGGTCTAGAAAGAGTTGAAATCTCTAGTAATCTTTTAAATAATACTACAATCGATTTTATTAGATCCGTGCACGTGTGCATCGACTTTAAATTTGACTGTATTATTTATTAGCTGAAATAATATCCTGAACATCAAAACAACCACCGCACTTTTATGCACAGGCCACCGCCATCTCAATAATACCAAATAATAATATCACATTTTTCAATAGGGATATATTTTTTAATTCTATTTTAAGATTTGTCGGACGGCACATGCTCGAGATTACAATAAACGACTGATATAAAATGAGCGCTTCCACTTTTAAACAATTTTTTATAATAAATTGAGAGTATTTTGAAAAAAATATTCATTGTTCATATTAAATATTAATTATAAAATGGCTACCTCACTGATCAGCATTGCCGAGAGGGGTAGACACGTAACAGATGATGTTCTGCGATGAGATTTCTTTACTTTTTTTTATTTCTTTCTTATTTGAATGTACATAAATATAATATTCTACACAGTTTGATTTATTTCACATGTCTTCTGTATATATATTGTGTACATATCAGATATAATTAAAGATTTTGACTGTTGGTGCTTGATGGAATTTCAATATCAAATTTGAATTATTTGAATTTTATACTTTTCCATGAATCGTGTCGCTAACGACCCAGATGTCGCCTTTCGGCATCTTCAAGCATTTATTTTAAGTGTACGGATTTACTTGAACTGAACATATCAGTTAGCTCCCAGTAATGAAAACAATCTTCGGGTCCGTGATGTAGTGGACAACGTCGATGTGATGGGTGTTTATGCTGTCTCAAACTCTCTTTCCCGCCCATCTGATTCAGTAAGCAGATCATAGGGAGAGCAACTAGCTAACCAGTAGTCCTGTCCAGCCGTATCCTTTCAATCACTACTCCTGAACGACTGAGTAACAAGGAGTTCTAAAGCTTCAGCGTAGACAAAAAATGTTGAGGTGAACCGCCATAAGGAGGTCATGTGCTCCAAATTGGACATGAATTCAAATGAAAATAAATGGCTTTTCGCATTTTTTCCATTTTCCAAAGCATTGTCTACCTAGGTCGCCCATTTCACCACCGACTATAGATGAAAGTTCAAGTTCATTCGTGTACTTGATATGCATGAAGATGCCGAAAGGTGAAACCTGAATCGTGAGTGAGAAAATTCAGATTCTTTTATGAAAGTATATACGCTTCACATTGGGATCGGATATTGTAAAATTATATGGATCAAATTATCAAAAATAATATAGATATTTTTTCTTAATATAAAAATAGCACTTATTATTTAAGTATTTTTTCTCTTCATTTGAGCAATATTGCTTATTTTCTTTTACCTCAATTAATTGTATAAATAATTTTGAAATAAATACTGTAGCGGTGCACTCTTTGAAATCGTTATTTTAGCACCTCTCTGTTTCAAATAATTGTGTTATACATACATACTTTTCTTCTGAACATGCCGATCCATGACTGAAAAACAATACGGTATAATAATTTATATTTTATCAGCTTAAAATATTTGCGTGATTTTATTTTCGGGCAAAGATTTGTATCCATGTTTTTTTAGAGTTTGACATAGGTACCGATTTCTTATCTACGAGCACAGTGACCATTGTATTTGAAATTAAGCAAAACCCCGATTTAATGTGCCCAGCATTACGATTTCTCGCTATTTGAGTGCAAATTTTGCAGTCTTTGATGTCACCTACTTTCATTTAATACCCGACTTAAAGTTTTTATTTCCCGCATATCGCACTTTTTACCAGTTGCATACTCACATATGTACGTTTTCGGGTTATTTTAGATTTATTCAATCGAAAGACTTTTATATAAACAATCCAAATATTTTAACCAAATCAATTAACTTGAGGTTTTAAACTGAACATATTTAAACGTTGGATGCGTGGTCGAGTGTCATCGCCGCTGTCTTCGGTCACGGATCGGGCTCGAATCCTAATCCGGGCAGTTTCATTTTTTAACCGAATTATTGATTTCTTTTCAAAAACATGTATGTCGTGTGTTGTTTAAAATGAGCTCATATCCCCAATCCTAAAAACGGGATTGAACAAGCGCAAATAGATAACTACTAGACTTGTAGTCCTGTCCTAGTTCTATCATTTATTTACCTACTCTCTTCGAAAAGGAGTGGTTGAGCTCCTGAGTACTAGAGACTCCAATTCGAGTATCGTAAGTTGAAAAATACTCGAGTAATACTCGTTATATATATTTATATATAACGATGACTAATTTCCAAATTTTATTTTTTTTATGCAGCGGACAGAAAAGCTTAATAGCACTATTGAATTCATTGTTATTTTTTAAGCCGACGTCCACAGCAACAGATAGAGTTTTTTCTCCTGCGGAATAAAAAAACAAAGCTTCGAACCAAATTAAAACTTGAGACGTTTAATTCTCTACTATTTTCGATATATATGTTTCATAAATTGAAATAAATTTATTAATGCAATAAAATAAGATTATTTATTTATTTATATTCACAAATTTGAATTGATTAGGTACATTTGAAACTAATCGAATATACTCGAGTACTCGAGTATTTTAGAATTTTACTCCTCGATACTCGAGTAGTTGAGATGTCGAGTAATTGGGAGTCCCTACTGAGTACCAAGCCGTTCACGCGGAAAAATGTATGTTGAAAAACAATTCACTCATAGTCCATTTGCTCCGCATTAGGAGGGGCGTGGATAAAAAATATCATAATTAAATCTACGTTCTCTTCTCTATTTATATTTTTATTCTGTCGATCTCTTCAAAATGGATGAGTGACACTCATATATCACCTACTCCTTTAAACGAGGCGTTGTAGTCTTTACTTAGCAGCTAGGTAGGCTAGACGATTGAATTGGTCACAGTTTCCATAAAATAGCTTGTGATACTTTTTTTCAAATAATAACTCATGTAAGTTATTTTTCCAATATTCTTATGTTTCCACCGCTGTGGAGTCGGGGCTTTTTGGCCGGAGTCGGAGTCGTCGCGGCGTTTTGGCCGGAGTCTTACTCGGAGTCGGAAATTTAGATTTTTTTTATTTTTGCATATAATATGTCAAATTTGGCCATCCGGCCAGCGGGCCAGGATTGCTAGGGTTGATATTTAATTGAATACACACTAAATAGGAAAATTAGGGAAAAAACGTGATGATATTAAACTTTTTTAGTTGGAGTCGGAGTCGGAGTTGTGGTTGTGGTAAATGCTGGAGTCGTAGTCGAACTTTTTTTTACCGACTCTACAGCCCTGGTTTCCACACTTCATGAGTGCCAATACCAACCAAATTGATAAAAATTGTGTCCAAGATTTGTTTGTTAAAATGCGTAATGATTCACAATAAACGATTGCTTTATTTGAATTGTATGTTCTGATAATTCAGCATTTGTTTTAGAACACGGTGATATTTAAAAATGTTGCTGTTGCTGTAAAAACAAATTATTGCATGACGGCAAACTATGTGCTAATGATTGAGTAATACATAATTACAATTAATGTGTGATCAAAGTGCGTTTGATGATTATTCACTGCATCGCTTACGCTGCGTCTTAGCTGGACGAAGCGGTCCGGCGCGACTTGAAAGCGGCACAGTTTTAAAATATCAAATGGTGAATTGTCTTAATTTAACAGTTAAAAATGAACACAGTTAATAAGCACCGTGAGACAACTACTCCTCGTAAATTGTTTGAATTGTAGGTTTAGAACAACACATTTTATGAAAATTACGGGACAACTTGTCCTCGTGGATTATTTAAATTGACGAGCACAATTAACTGACACAATTTAAAAAATCACGAGGACTCGTTGTCTCGAAGTGTTTGTTAATTATTTTCTTCTTGAACTGTTCAATTCAAACAACTCACGTGGACTCGTTGTCTCGCAGTTTTAATGAACTGTGTTCTTTTTTAACTATTCATTTCAAACAACTCACGAGGACAAGTTGTCTCACAGTGTCAATAAATTGTGCTCTTCTTTGACAAGTCAATTCAAACAATTCACGAGGACGATTCGTCTTGCAGTGTTTATTAGTTGTGTTCTTTTTAACTATTCAATTTAAACATTTCACGAGGACTAGTTGTCTCACTGTGTCAATTAATTGTGTACTTCTTTGCGTGGTCAATTGAAACAATTCAAATTTGAATATTTTCGTTATTGCTATTTTTCATAGTCAAACTAAAACAAGCACCACTTTGGTTTTTGATGTTTGCGGGGTGTTTAATTTTAAAATCCCCGTAAACAACACTTTTTGCAAACGTGTTCTAAATGTAATCAATTTAGTAGTCGGTCTGACAAGGGCTTGATTCGGAATTGCGATCAACTAATTATTATATAATTTTTGTAGGACTAAAACACATTGCTATTTTTTCACCGTATTTTAATGGAGTGCTACCCAAGTCAATGCCAATTTAATTAATATGCTCTTGAGAGTTGGAACTGTTTCACGTATCGTAATACAGGTTGAAGCCATTGCTTAAAATTAACTTATAATTTGTTATTTTTGTAATGCACATATATATTAAATATACATTTTTCAATAAATAAACGATTATGATATCTTTTGTTTTTATTGTCCGACATTATTTGGCGTCCATTTGTATGTTAACTGAGTAAAATTTCTACATCTGTCATAATATGACGAGGCCCGCCGCGTCAAGATCGTTTCAAAATATCAAATCAACCGATCGCGCGAAGTAAACATATGCGGTAACGCGCGGCAACGCGCGGTGAATCGTCAACATAAGACGCTCTGGTGAACTTGGACCGTTTGATATTTGCAAGCGATTTGCGCGCGCAACGAGTCAGGCACTTCGATGCGACTTACGACAATTTGTTGAAGTTATTACCTATGCCGTCCTGACCGCATCGCTTCGTCTACATATGACACTTGCATGGGCCAGGACCGTTTGATATTTTAAAACTCTGCCGCTTTCAAAGCTGCGCCGGATCGCCTCGCGGAGATTCGCCCAGCTAAGACGACCCGCCAGGCACTTAGAGGCGACTCACGACAATTTGTTGAAGTTATTACCTATGGCGTCCTGACCGGATCGCTTCGCCCACATATGACACTTGCATGGGCGAGGACCGTTTGATATTTTAAAACTGTGCCGCTTTCAAGCCGCGCCGGACCGCTTCGTCCAGCTAAGACGCAGCGTTAGGCTTTTGAAAAACGTAAATCTAACAACAATACCCGGTTAACAGGGTAAAAAAAATGTTGAAAACAATGGCGGCTTACAATTTCCGGAGCTTTTATTTTTATTTTCCAGAATAAAAAAACATAATCTCATCACGTTTTCAAACAATGTAGCTTCTTTTTTAAAATCTATGTTGTACAACAAGGGTGGCCAACGCAGGGCCCACGGAGCATATGCAGACATTTTTTCTTTTTAGTGTACATAAAACCAATTTTCTAAAAAAGTAAATTTCTCAAAAATAAGCCTGTATCGTCAAACTATGACTAGGCGTGTCGACGACATTAGAAACTATATTGAAGATAATTGGAGAAATCGAATATTCAAGTTCATATTTTATGCTCTAGCATTGGATGAAAGCACAGACCTACCAGATACCACCCAAGTGGCGATTTTTATCAGAAGTGTTGATGTTTATCTGAACAAAATAGAAGAATTAGCGGCACTGTATCCACTTAAGGACACGACTTGTTCACGAGATTTGTTAGGAGCTTATACATCGACATTGCATCGCTTTTCGTTATAACTCAATGACCTATCGATCTTAACAACAGATGGTGCTCCAGCAATGGCTGGGAAACACGAATGTTTAGTAAAATGTATTGAAAATAAGGCCTGCAAAGTTGGTAATACTTCGATGCTAAATATTCATTGTATTATGTTCCAAGGAGAATTATGTTCCAAGTCTTTAAAAAATGATCATGTCATGAAGGTGATCATCAAAACAGTGAACTTTATTAATTCGATGGGGTTGAATTACCGTCAGTTCCAAGAGTCTCTCAATTCTTTGGATTCACAGTACAATGACGTTACATTTTATGCAGAAGTAAGATGGCCGACGCGTGCCAAAATGTTGACATTAGTGTTTGATTTGAAGCAAGAAATGCAATCATTCTTCGCAAGCAAGTCGAGTAGTATCCCAGAATTTGAAGATAAGTGGTGGGTTAGCGACTTAGCATTTCTGGTCGATATAGTTAGCCACCTAAATGTTGTTAATACTCGTCTACAAGGCAAATATCAACTTATCAATTACACGTACGATTTTATTTCCGCATTCCAAATGAAACTTGGGCTTTGGGAACAACAGTTATGGACAAAAATCTCACTCACTTTCCAACATCGTTATTGCAGCCAGACGTCACACAAATAGCGGCAGATAAATATGTTTCGATGATATACGACTTAAACCTGGATTTTGAAACCGATTTCAAGATTTTAAGAAGCATCGTGTGCTTTTTGCTGCATTTGCAACGCCATTCTCCGTAGATGTGAATTTATAGCCAGGAATTTTACAAATGGAACATTGTGAAATGTGTTGTGATGCATGCAAAGGAGATATTCAATCAGGTTGGTTTGGAAGAGTCTTACAAAACATATTTGGACAAGGAGAAATATCCTGCATTTTACCAACATGCTCTATCGATGATTTCGCTTACACGTGTGGACAGCTTTTTAGTCGAATGAAGCATATTAAATCTCAAATGAGAACACGAATTACTGATGAGCATTTGGAAAACAACATCGATCGTTATGAACATTGATGAACTTAGTTCTGACAAACAAAATCAGACGACTCTACGAAAAATTTATTATATTTTGATAAAAAAAAATTGTATTGCGTAACTCTAATATAATAAATATGATTGATTCTCAATTTTGTAATATCTTCTTAAAAAAACTATATATTTCCTGTTTGCTATGAATAAAAAAAAATATTTTGTTGTGTGGCCCGGTAGGAAATCTCATTTCTCAAATTTGGCCCGGCTGCTGAAAAGGTTGACCACCCATGTTGTACAATGTACCACATCGATACATGTAAAACAGTGGTGCGCAGAATTTTTGAGAATAGGGCCAGATAATCAATTCTCAGATAGTTCGAGGGCCGCATAAGTAAAACTGATTAAATTATCGATATTTTTAGTGTATATAAAATTGAAAATTTTAGTGTTTTGTATTGCTATTCCACTGTCCGTAAAAAGTTCTGAAGAAAAAAGGTGATTGATATTTGTCATTGCGGGCCACATGAAATGTTATTGAGGGCCGCAGGTTGTGCATCACCGATGTAAAATAACTGGTGCGGTAAAAAAAAAACAACTTTTTGCTTCTAGAAATTTCTCATAATTTTATTTTCACTTTTTTAAGAATATCTGATATGAAGAAAAGCTGCAAATAATTCGACAATTTTGAGGACACACTGTTGGATGTGGATAAGTGGATCTATTGTTGGTTGGACTTGGCAAGAAGATGAACAATTCAGTAATCATTGCACGGCAAAGTTGGTGGTGGTGGCTGATGGCATGGGAGTGGAGAGGGAGGGGGTGGTGGATGTGGGTGTGGGTGTGGGTGTGGGTGTGGGTGTGGGTGTGGGTGTGGGTGTGGGTGTGGGTGTGGGTGTGGGTGTGGGTGTTGAGGTGGAGGTAGGTGTTGATGTGGGTATTGGTCTGGATGTTGGTGTGGGTGTAGGTGCGGGAGTGGAAGTGGATGGGGGTGCATATGAGGGTGTATATGAGAATGGGGAATTGGTTGGGGGTGAGGATGATGGAGCGGATACTGGTGCAAATGTGAATGCTGTTCCAAATGCTGATGTGGAGTCACTGGAGGATGCGGTGGTGGTTGATTATGTGGAGGTTGACTGTGAGGTGTTTGACAAGATTGTGATGGTGAAACAGATTTCTTACACGAAACCGCTGGTGAAAGAATAGTTGGTGGTTCTGGAGATACAACTGGTTTCGGATTTTGGCAAGGAGTTTGGGGTGGAGGGATTGAAGAATGACAGGGTGATGGTGATGGAGATGGCGACGAAGCTGGGCACGGAAGAGTTGGTGATTTTTCATCTTGTGTGCCACGAGAACAAGTTGGCTTTGTTGGAGTTAGTGGTGGTGGATGACATGGCTTTGGTGGTGATGCAGTCGAGTGTGGTGCTGAACACGGTTTGTTTGAATTTGACAAATTTGGTGAAGATAGAGAATTGCATGGCTTAGGTTCGGGAGAATGGTCATGTGAGCATGGTGTTGGTTCGGGCACAGGATGGTGAGGCTTATGGCATGGTTTTGGTGGCGGTGGTGGAGGTGGGGGAGGGGGAGGTGGAGGTGGTGGAGGATATGATGTCTGTGGGTATTGAGGATACGGGTATGAATAGTAGGGATAAGTATACTCGGGAAGATGAGTTGGATAATGTGGTTTCGTATGTGGATAATGAAGGGGTGGTAGTGAATGTAGTGGTGGCGAATAGCTGGATGGCAAATACTGTGGATGAAGCGGTGATGCCAGTGGAGTATATGATGCCGATGAATGTAATTGTTGCGCATATGGACATGGATACGGTGGCTGCTCAAACACGGGAGGTGGCATCGGTGCAACTACATGGATATGTGCCTTATTGCATGGCTTCGGTGGAGGATGCGAAGGAAGCGGAGTTGAGCACGGTTTTGGATGTGTCGTTGATAGCTTTTCATATGGACATGGAGAAGCGGGAGCAACGGGATCTTGAATCCATTGCCACGGTGAAGGTGTGCAGGTGTGACATGGTATCCATACAGATAGGGTGCCCTGGAATATTAAAAACAATGTATCAACTCGTGTCAATTTTAACTAAAAGATATTGTTGTCACTCTATGATTGATTTAAAAACTTCAAATGATCAATTTGAAACAGTGGAAGAAATTTAATAAACCTTTAAAAATACAAAAAAATAAAATAAGTATATACCTGCACAGTCAAGGCAAACACAATAAACTCACGAATATGAGCCATTGTCAATATATTCCAAAATGTTTGTAATAAATACACCATCCAAAAACCATCGGTGGTGTTACTTCGAAACACTCGATGTGTGTGATTTTTTTAGAACATTCTTCTGCCATATATAGTAAATTATTTGCAATATTTGCATGCAATCAAGATTGCAAAATTCATTGGGACTAGTTCATAAAACATCACTTTCATGATAAAATTTTAAAACGTGCTTTTTCATTATTTTTTTAAACACACGTTCTTTTTACCGAGCATTTTTTTTATATTATTCGATGTGAATTCATTGTTGCCCAGCTATTTGAAGTTTGGCGGAAATGAGAATGTATATGTATCTGTAATGCGAGGACTTATGAGGAACACTTGCTAAGCCTATACCTAATGTGACCATTTATTTTTGTCCTCAAAACTAAAGACATCTACCAATTTTTACGTAATAGTATGTATATTCAAGAAAACACGTATTTTTTCATAGTTTTTATGTACTAATAAAAAGAAAAAGAATGTTGATAAAGAAAATAACAGGAATAAATAATATTAATATGAAAAAAATTATGTTGATTTATATTAGATGAACAAATTTTCTTAAGTATAACTGGGTTTGCTTTTAAATAAGAATGGAATTCTTGGCATTATTTTTTAAAAATTATTGTAACTAACAACATCGCTTTAAGTACTCCGACTTGTAATTGTGTTTTTTCTATCGTCCACAACTTATTCATCTGTGAAAAGACTCTATCTACGGGTGCATTTGTTCCGGGCAAGCATAAAATGTATTCAATGATTACTCTAAAGTTTTTATGGTTCAAATTATTATTACGAAAGTCGATTTTTTGCACTTTTCTTAAAATTGTTACCGTGTGTTGCCCTCTTTTTGAAAACGGGACATTTCGACGCCCCGAAGCTGTACTTGGGGACAACGGGACAGGCTACCTAAAAACGAGACGTATGGTCACTTTACCTATACATAGTTATTAAGCCTTTGCAATAATAAAATAAAACGGAAAATTACTGAAAATCATAAACCTCTTTCTAATCATATTTAAATAAATTACTATTATATTTTTGGATCTAAAATAGGCTTAAAGTGATCGAATGAGATTACTTTATGACTAGAGTCAATTCGATATTTTTTACGTGGCCTGTAAAGGATTAATAGGATTGTGGTCCATTGAAAACATCCGTTTATTTTTTTTATCCAAAACTTGGTCAGTAAAATATTAATATTTTTAAGGGAGAATTGGTTTTGCTGTGCACTTGAATTATCATTATTTCATTGACCCACTAAACTTGATTTGACAATATTTAAATACCGAGAAGTCATTACACCGCAAATTTTTAGATTTGAAAAATGTTAGGTACAATAATTCTATTGTTTATGCTTCATCGCCACAATCGTAACATGTATTGATAGGCTGTTTTTTTATAAAAAAATATATCATTTATAAAATTAGGTCTCCTAATCAAATAAATGCTATTTTAAACTTTCAGCTGACTAAGTATTATGTATGTGAAATGCATTGGTAAATATGTTCTCCTCATTTTTATTCAATTTCAGAAATATACTTTGTTAAAGGTGAACCACGTTGTTTGACAAAAATCACGTAAGGCAAAATTGTCTGTACTGTGGCCCCAGCCCGTCGACTCCGCAACCTTAAAGGACGGCGGTGACCATTCAGCTACAGGTTCGTATATTTTAATAAAAACAAAATATAGCACACACATTATTACAGTCACAAAGCAATATATTTTATTGCATCTATTGATCCATCTGGTGCTTGATTGTAGAACCACAAGAACGTTGAAGCATTACTTTTTATCTACAGGGGCTGATAAATATTTTAAAAACTTACGAAGAAGCACGTTTTTTTTCCGTTTTCACATAGGTATGTGAAATATATAAAACAATTTACATGGCAAAAAATATTCAAACCAGCATTTTTAATAAACAAAGGTGTCATCAAAAAAAATGGCACAAACTACTTACAAGAAATTAGTATATAAGACATGATTTTTTAGAGAAATATTAGAAGCGTGCTTGCCCTTATTCAGCAAGCATGTCTCCCTCGGTGAGAATTCTCCTTCTGGCCTTCGTGGCACAGGTGAGCAGTATTTATTTTCTCCGTTCAGTGCAAATGTATTCTAGTTGTCTTTTGTTGATTTTTCATTGTGACATTTTAAAAACACGGTCAAATAATTAATGCTAATATTCCTTTGATTATCAGGGAGTATTCGCAGGATGGGTACAAGTTCAGCCTGCTCAAGATGAAGCATATTACAATTATTACTACAGCGCTTACTATCCGTCGTCACTGCCGCCGATGGTGCCCCTACCGGATGACTCCTCACCAGTAGACCACCCACCAGTAGGCCCCCAACCTCCAGGTAGTGAAGGTCTACCACCATTCCCGCCATACTATCATCCACACCCCCCATATCCTCTACCACCTCCACCACCACCACCACCGCCACCACCATACTATCCTCATCCACCACCACCGCCGCCACCTCCACCACCACTTCCCTGTCATACACCACCTCCCCCACCTCCAACCCCATGCAAAACACCACCAGGTGGCAATCCGCCACCACCATATTGTCCTCATCCACCTCCTCCTCCTCCACCACCACCTCCGCCACCACTTCCCTGTAATACACAACCTCCACCACCTCCACCACCCCCCCACCCCCTCCACCACCTCCGCAACCAATACCTTGTAATAAACCGACTCCACCACCCCCAACCCCTTGCAAATCACCACCCGGTGGCAATACACCACCACCAGACTATCCTCATCCACCACCACCACCTACACCACCACCTCCTCCACCACCACCTCCTCCACCACCACCTCCTCCACCACCACCTCCTCCACCACCTCCTCCGCCACCAATACCCTGTAATAAACCAAATCCCCCCCCACCCAACCCCATGTAAATCACACCCACCTCCACCTCCATCTGAAGGACATACATCGCCACCCCCGCCACCTCCACATTATCATCCAGGTGGAACTCCACCAACACCTCCTCCACCACCTCATCATCCACCTCCAACACTAGCCCCGTGCAATACACCAGTCAACCCACCATCGCCACTAAGCACACCTTGTCCACCTAGTTCACCACCCCCCCCTTGCAACTCACAAGGAAATCCTCCAAGCCCACATTATCCACCGGCACCACCAAGTCCACCAGGAAATCCTCCGAGCCCACATTACCCTCCATCACCACCTAGTCCACCAGGATATCCTACGAGCCCACCTCATCCACCATCACCACCAAGCCCACCTAATCCACCAGGAAATCCTCCTAGCCCCCATTATCCAACATCACCACCTAGTCCACCAGGATATCCTCCTATCCCACCTTATCCACCATCACCACCGAGCTCACCAGGATATCCACCCAGTCCACCATCGCCACCCAGCCCACCAGAAAATCCTCCCAGCCCACCCAATCCACCATCGGAGGCGAGCTGTCCACCATGCCCACAATGCGCTCCTTGCGCTCCATCTGTACCTTTGTATTGTTACTACAAACCTTAAGTATCAGAGTCCAGAGAGAAGACTAAACCATTATAATATACTGCTTTTTATAACCACTGTTTTATACTTGTTATACACATGTTTTACCCAGATTTGAAACAGACTTCGGAAATTATTAGTTTGTATAGAATTAGATTATATTTATTAAGATTTGATATTATGATTTACAATTATATTATAATTATATTGACACCATGACATATACAGTTAACCCTCCTACAGCACTGAGGTAGGCATTTATTTTATGACTTACTTTATCAAAAGTAGAGGGACGTACAGCTAGCTATTGATGAATATTCTTCGAATGCACATATTTACGAAACATATATTTGTCTGAAGACTTCAGCATACGCTATAGAAAAACTCTTTTTAACAGAGCGTGCTGTAGGAGGGTTGACTGTAATACAATCATATTATATTCGTTTAATGCGGCTGCTTTTCAAATATTTTTATCTAATAAAGTAAATGTGATATATCTTCAGTAATATTATTTTACCATGGATAAAATGTATTTGTCGCATAATAAAAAGAATACAATATAACAACTCGTTATTTTTAATATGATTTCTTAGATAATATAAACCAAAATGGCATATTCAAGAAATATTTAATGTTATGTTCATTATACTGCTTCTTCGGATAAAATATCCACTTTAATTTTACGTCCCAGGAGTCAATATCAAATTTAGGATTTTTCAATTTTTCGTTTGAGACATTGGTCTTTAATGGCTGCGATGTATTTTCTCATCAAGTTGATCATATGATTAAGAAAAATCTAGAATAATTATTTGCTTTAATGCCAAATATTCACGTTTTTTAGTGTTGTATCAAAATATAATCAAAATTCGCTGACGGCCCGGGTTTCGGTTTCCTCATCATTCGTTCACTTGAAATGTCTGAAGATGCCGAATGTCAAAGCCCGTTTCGTTATCGACAAAACTCGTGGACAAGTACAAGCTTCAAATAATTCAAATTTCATTTAATTCTATTAATTTTGGTCATCTTGTTTATAGATTTTATTTTGTATTGTTTTTATAACAGGAAAGTATATTCATTTGTTAAGGCCTATTACAGATTTATTTTATTAAGACAGTGAATTAATATCATATTGAAATGTAATTAATATGGTTGAATAATAGTTTTTTTATAGGAAAATGTAGGTGAGGGAAATTGAATTCCAGTCCAGTTAAAATAATAGCAATATGTGTAAATAATCGAGATGATATATTGATATAAGATATACGGTGATTGTGTTTAACGAAAATCATTTGACTATTTCATTGTTTTTTAATGGGCAAAAATGTTGTAAATTTTAAATCCTATTTTATTTTTCTTTTCTTTCTCAGTCGGACCCCCACCCCTTCCAACGAGTCTTTACTAAGTGCATGTGGGTATGTGTGTGTCAATTCATTTTTCTTAACACAGTGCTCCCCAACCAATGTAGCGCAGACCGATGCCGGTGCATAGATAATGACTGCTGGTATACAAGAGCTATATTTTTTACGGTCCGCAGGCGAAAAATGCTGTCAAATAGTAACTCAACATACTCTTTAGTTTATTTCTCACTGATAGTTGTTAACACGTAGCACTAAAATATGTTTGGTTCAATAGGTGATTTATGACGTGTCAACGGATTCTTTTGACGTCATTGGACGGGTACCTCGCGAATGAGGTGTAACGACTGGAAATCTCGAGATTTAATGTCCTTGAATTCACTGTTTGCTTTATGATTTTAAACACAATTTATGAATTGAAACATTGTTCGCAAAGCTTAATGTTCTAACATGACAAGCATTTTTAAGATTCAAAATGAAAATAGTTTTTTGAGCTGTAAAATATGTCACCCTAAGTGTACAGAGATGCCATAAACATCACCTTTTAAAATCTAGAGAATTGCCGAGAAATAATTTTTGAGAATTTTGCATTTAAATAATCGAAAGTCACAATACCCGGTCCGATGTCAGAAACGTCGGACGAGAAACTTTCTTTAGCTGTGTGCATGAAATTTTATATATTATCCATCGAAAGTATTAAATTATCATTATTAAATCCTCAAAAAAAAATTTGTTAAATATATTAATAATTATTAAATATATAAGTATTTGTTAATGTATTCTTTTACCTTAAAGACATCGGTGAAGATATTTTCTCGTCACGTTAAAGATAGCATTCAAAAAATGTCACATAGTACATTTGGCCCAAAATGTTGACTAAGATTTGTGGGCCCGTTACACATTGAATTATCCTAAAACTGACCCAAAACCATACTTTTCAATACTTCGATTTCAAATTGCAATATATGAAGATTCAACATTAAAAGGTTAATTTTTTCTGTGATTCTTATAAAGTTCATCCGAAACACTCTTTTATTTAACCAAATAGTTTTTTTAAAGTAAGAATAACTTAACCAAAAATATACAAAAAATAGCTTTAAAAATTTGAATGATGTCATACTTAAATAATACGCATAAAAAGTAGTTGCCACTGACCAGTAAATAAAAGGAAAAAAGAGGCCAAGTCAATATACATACATACATCGTTAGCAAACAAGGCTAATTTTTCCTCTTTCTTTGAAATAAATAATTGCTAGCATTATCAACTGATCAATGGATGATGCTCGCGATGGGCAAAATCAGTTCTAAAATCATTTTTAATATTTTATGTGGAAGAAGCGCAAAAATATAAGTGTTATATTTATTAAATTTTGAAAAATATAAAATGTGTTTTTTTCCGGTTTTTTGACAACTTGTATCCTACAAAATACGTCAGATATAATTTTGGTCTTATCCCCTTTTTATTGCAACATCCAATCGTAATATAAATAATTATCTAATTTTCGTAGAGACAATATTGTTGACGGCGAGCAATCGTGAGATAATGTTGCTTTTTGTGATTTTGGTGGTAATTCCTTCGATAGCAGCGCACCATTTGAGAGAAGGTAAGTCTTCAAATTATATGATGGCCTTACAGAAGATAAGTGGACTCGACATGGAAATGACCCAGGAAAAAATAACGCATTTATTGGAATTTCACTAAGTACCCTCATTTTATTGTAAATTATTTCTGTCAATATTGTTATTTTCCCAGCTGAATTATTCCGTATCATATCAGCAGGTCTTCATTGCGCGGATTCATCGGCCGGGAATCGGAGTTCATTAATCATAACTAAGGTTTCTGATAATTAACCTTTTGCACTCCTCAATATATTATTTGAAATTGATTTCGCGCGCCTGAGCTTCTTTATCAGCTAGTGTTTATCCAAAATATGTTTCCCAAATTTACTTTTAAAAATTTAGAATTCAAATTATTTTGAAGAAGGCTTCGGGACTATTTTTATGTCCCAGGGACGTATTTCAATCGGTGCAAAATTTTTAATAGATACGCTTTTTTGAAATGAGAAATAACTAATCCGTTTTTCATTATTTTTTTAGTGTATACGGGATTTTAACGCAAGTTCGCTTTACCCAACTGCATTTACATAAGGATAAAACTTTGTTTATTTTTTCGTATATTACATAACTTTATCCTCGAGGTTTTGGTGAATCATGCTTCTTAAATGCAAACAACGTGACGCGCGATAAATTTAAATTCTAGATTTTTTTAAAAAATTGGGAAATATAATTGGTCCAAGAAACCCATGTCCATTGTCCTAAATGGTAGCTGAAAATCTGGTGGAATTTGCAGTAGAGAACGAGTTACTTATTCGCGTTAATGGAAATAATTCAACTGTCGAGAATCCTTATTGTTTTCGCACTCTAACACTGATTAAACAAATAACTCGCAGATAACCCAACATTAATTAAATCGTGCGGCATTTGATTTAGCCATTCATTTTTACGATTCAAATGAACGAATCGAATAAGGCAACCATGTGTTTTACTCCATCGCATTTCCGGTATACAATTTTTATTTTATATTGTTTTTATTTTATAGCATCTTACCATAATATAAGTGTTTCTTTTCAAAAACAAAGGTGACTGCTGTTTCAACCACATATCTAAAGAGCATGGTCATTGTATCCAATTAGAAAACTGTACAACGGCTATTGCTGGATTAAAAAATAATATTCATCCACAGGTATGTCCAAATTAAAACAGTTATTAGTTTATTAGGATTAAGAAGCATCATAAAATATCTACGCAGCTTAGTTAAACACTGCTCATTGAATTCTTTTGCAATTATTTTCAAACTAGCCTGAGTTTCACTAGTCTACTTTTCATACATCAAATAAGTTTTAATTAATGATCCGATTTTGGTGAAGTGTATTGCTGATACTTATGTTATAGTGACATCTATTAATAAGAAAAATAATAAATTGCCATTTACTTTACTCAAACGCATCCTTTAATTTTAATACACGGGCTCCCAACCCATTGGTCGCGACAGGTTTTCTGAGGGGTCACCAACTTATACAGTCAACTAAAAAAATATCCACTTTAATTCATTTTCTTGTTCAATACCTGTCATATGAATTTAAAGCAAATCTCCTTTTTTATAGGTCTGTGCCTATGCTAAGCGCACGCCAATAGTATGTTGTGTTCAAGAAGTAACAGATTCTCATTTGAATGCTATAGAGGAGACGACCACGTCACCAATATCAGTAGAGCGGTATTCTGCTTCAGATGACGAATGTCCACCTCTTCCGGAGAAGGCTTTAAATGTAAAAAAAACTGGACAGAAGGCATGGGATTGTAAGTCCATCGCAACAAAATATTTAAAAAAAATGTATTTATGATAATTATTTGACATAGAAAAATAAATACCATCTATTGATCGATTCCGTAATTTATAAGTTATTAATAATACTGGTAGATGGTATTAGTAAATATTTTATTATTTAAATGCGGTTCAAAACCATGGAATACTTGAATAAACAAATAAAATTCTTTTTTTTCTTTGAATAGATTGCATAAACTTGGCAGAAACAATTTTTAAATGTAATACCAATGATGATGGAGTCAAACAAAGAGAGGAACTATGTTCTCACAGCATTGAAAGTATTATAATCGGTGGAGATATCGCTACTCCCAATGAATTTCCTCATATGGTATGTTATAAGATTTTCAATTCTGAAATCGTAAAAAAATGTGGTCAAACTCCAACATTGATCCACAATGATTCTGATATAAATAAATTAATATTTAATTGAATTTTTTCTTTGCAATTTTCTACAATATCTGGTTTTAACATTCATGGCTACCTGACACATTGTGTATTGACAAACCAAAATGTTGGTATAGATAGACATAAATAAAAATGAAGCCAGTACATTATGAAGAATTTCAGTCAACCATTAAAAAATCCATTCATTCCCCGCCCCTACACATTCATTATTAATAGAATATACACAACTTTTATTTTTCTTTATTCCAAAGATGTCAGCCATTTGATTTTTGACAACATCATAACTCCAGAGCATGAAATAAAAATTACACATGAGCCACGTTTGAGATAGTAACATCATAGATATTTTCTTGCAGGCACTTCTTGGATACGGAGAGTTTACATCTATCTTATGGCAATGTGGTGGTACCCTTATCAGTGAACGCTGGGTGCTGACTGCGGGTCATTGCCTATATAGCAGAAGAGCAGAGTAATGTTTTTTCATCTGCTGTTATTCAACAATAAAATTGTAATGCTTATATTTTGTTTCTTATTTTGACACCTTTTTGCTTTCAGTAAGTTTTGAGTATGTTTTTGGAATTATTTCAGAACTGACGTAAAGTATGTACGACTCGGTTCACCTGATGTGGACGATGCAATTGATAAAATCAACACATTCGATGTCATCCAAACTGTTGAACATCCAGAGAGTCAGCTTCCGCAAACATACAATGATTTAGCATTACTTCAACTTGACAGAGAGTAAGCATACATTCATAATGAATAAGACCAATACATTTCTGTCAAGCGGAGATGCTAGGCAATGTAAACTTGCTATGCTGACCCTTACATATTAATACTTGTGTCGTTTGTAATAATTTTTTTCTGTTATCAGAGCAACACTACGTGTATCTGTAATTCCAGCATGTCTCCATGTTGGTCCTGCAAATGTAGACAGAGCTGTTGTTACAGGTTGGGGTGTAACTACAAATAGAGGAACTCGGAGCAATATTCTTCAAGAGGTTTGTAGAATTTTCATCTATCACTTTTAAGGTGTTCACGGTCACTTCTCATTGGAAAGGCATTATATAAATAAATAAATCATATTATATAGTACTACTTCCAAATATATTTGGAGAAAGATCAGGACCGGTTTTTGATCAGTTGACAATGCTCACGATGAGCTTATACCATAGCCAACTGGCAGTTTATGTTCATCTATGCATGTCTGAAGATGCCAAAAGGCGAAACCAGAGACGTCATCAATAATCCTTTTTTGTTTTAGGTTACCTTGGAAAAATTTTCATATGATGAATGTAAAAGGGCTTATCCTCCATCCTCGAGATCTCCACAAGGAATTAATAATGATACACAAATTTGCTATGGGAGCAGAATAGAAATCAAAGATTCTTGTCAGGTAAAAGAAACGTACATAAAGAAAAAGAGACCACTCTGTTTTATTACAGCTTGAGAGAATATTGTGAAAGTAATATTACTGCAGATTAGAAATAAAACACATCAGAATCTTTAGTTTTTCATCAAATTCTGAGAATTGTAGTTCATTTATAAGTCTACTACCACATTTCATTTAGTAGATGGTAGGCAACAATATGTTCTAATTACACCACTGTTCCATAATCTGCATTTTAATTTTGGACTGTTTATTTTGATCGTTGTAAGCTCTAAGAAATATCTAAAAGTAAATCACTAATTTAATTCTATATTCTAATTAAAATCTATTATTGTCTATCATAAGATAGCTGGTCTTTCAGAAAGATTTGTTGGCTTATTTAATTTGTTTGTTTACAGGGTGATTCAGGGGGCCCTCTCCAAATCCAGAACGAAAATGTTTTTTGTACTTACACAATAGTAGGCATTGTATCATTGGGAAAAGGATGTGCAAACCCTGGAATTCCAGGGGTTTACACAAGAGTTTCTGCCTACATTCCTTGGATCGAGAGTGTTGTGTGGCCAGAAAAATAACCGTGGTTGATGAAGAAGCTTTGTTTTAACAATCATTTACCTGTCATAATACTCAAAACATTATAAAAGTAGCAAAAATAATTTATTTCATAAGATTTCAATACAAATACTAGAACTTCTTTTTTATCATGTTGTTGTATTTATTTTGGTGCTATGGATTGATCCACTATTTCTTGCTCCTAACATTTAATTATTAATTTAATTAATCAGTTGATTTTTTTAGAGTTATGTTGTTGATATGCACAAAAATACACCTACAGCATAACATCTTCTGTGACAGGTGACCTCTTTTGGCGAAAATAATTATTAACAATTTCTTTATAAGCCTATTTAATTACTATGGTAATTAAAAACAAATTTGTGCACACCATAAACAATGGGTATACACATGAATTTTCAATAAAATCTTAGCAAAGCCTCATTTCTAAAATTCATGAATCTATGGACACTAGAACAGCAACGAAAAGTGTGACAAAAATATTGCAGTAAATAATCAGACATGTTAAATTAAAAATATTTTATTTATGTATATAACAAAACAGTATAATATAGTAATTATATCTACAAAAATGTGTAAAAAAAAGAAGAAAAAAACAGCAGGTAGTTATTAACTGTACATACCTAAATACTTTTGTATAAACATATTTATATATTTTTTTAACACAGCTCTAGAAAAATGTACATATCATTTTTTAATAAGTCTCAGTATTGTAACAAAGAAATATGGTTCACTTGTATTAAAATATAATGCAAGTAGAAACAGTTAACAAAGATTATTAAAAGTAAGCGACATTATTTTTTTTATAGTTCTTGACGTTGAACGTAGATTGTAATTTTTAAATCGTTGTTCGTAGATGTATCATTTTGTTGCATTGATAATGTTGCCCTAAAATAGGAAAACTGTTATTCTCTAGGCTCCAGTAAACTTTTTTGTTATTGTGACGACTATATCTTTTTTAAACAATATTACAGAGAACGTACACAGCTGACTTCTAATTGTTTATTTTCTGATGTCTCATTTTACAATAGTTCAATAATCAACTGAATACACTTTGCCACTAAGTATTTTAATGAAATTCAATAATTGAAGTGATAAATATTTTGCCACCATTTTTTAAATGGCTTCTAAAACGTCCTTAAGCTGGTTTCTTTGTAAAAGTAAGAGTAATACACATGTTTCAGTAGAATCTTCCGAATAATTAAATCCTTACTGTAGGTATTGATTCTAATGACTTACCAGATATAAATTAAGGAACTGGGGGGCCAGTATTAGAAGTTACAAGATTATTCAGTTGTTCAGTTAGGGACCGAGTCTCTGAAAATTTAGATTACAAGCTACTTCTCGTGGGTGGTCAAACACTAGAACTCTTCCATATGGATTTTACTATGCACGGTCAATTTCTTATCACTTGAAAACAAAAGATTATTGCTTCAATAAATTTCTATGGCAATTAAGTTCCTTTTTTATTTAGAGCTTTAGTAACAGAATGGTCGATCTACAAAAATACACATTTTATAAAAGTAAAACTTTACAAATCTCATGGTTGATGGAGTCGCCCAGAGAAAATTATTTGGCATATTTTAATGAAAGATTCATTGAGGATAAATAATGAGAGAATGTTCTATATGGATTTATTGTTCTATACATGTACAATGCAAAAAGATTCAGTCGGTATGAGTCTAAATTGATTTTAAATCTGTCATTTAACCCCTGTACTCCCAAAGGGCATTCAAAATACATATGAGAAAAGTCTTAAGGACACAAAAATCATTCACTTTTTAGGGGATAAGAGGGTTAAAAACCCAGTTTTGTTGCCACATACACCTGCTGTATTTTTTCAACACCCGATTTAAGTCTGTAATAATATTAAATTAAGTAAATTAGTTTTCTTACACTGGAATCCTATTTTTTATGACAAATGCAGGACTACTTAATGAAAAATGTAATATAATAAAGAAATTGTTAATACGAGTTACATACAAGAAACATGTACTTGAAAAAAAACGGTATGGTCCATCCTAATGGTCTAATCTTCAACTAAAAAAATAATACTATCATTTTGTCAATACAATTGACTCATAGTGCACAGATAACAAAACAAACCTTTCAAATCTCAACGGGAATGAAACAGCAAATGTCATTTGCTGTTCATATGAAGGGTGTTTAAATGAAAATTAAAAAAATATTTTTAACAGATTACATCAGAGTAATGATTTATTATATAACATTTAAACGTTTGTTCGAGGATTCGAAATGGATAAAGCATAATGAAAATCGATTAGTGTGTTTTTGTAAATAAAAAAAAAAATTAAATTTCCGAAACTAGGTTAGATTTCTTTACATATTTATGTCTATAAATTAGTTTTCATAATCGCTTGCGGTTTAGATTATTTATAATATAAATGGAAAAATAAGTTAACACTAAAGACAGGTTGCAAATGCTAAGTTTTCTAATTTAAAGTCTACAAGGGTTTTATTACAATTAACTGTAAAATCCACAGGTTCACATTTACACAAATTAAACTTAATTCATTATTTATTCATTCTAAGATACATAGAAAACAAATGGATGCCCTGTTTTTATCTATGTATTTTTTTAGTATTTCAGTAACCAGATAGAAAGTTGTCATTTAAATACTCTCCCAAAAAAATGATAGTTATATTTATATAATACCAATATATGAATGTCAATTTCTATACAATTGGCAAAACTATATGGTGGGAATAGAATATTCTATCAGCATAATTACATGTATGAAGGAGATGTGTGAACTGTGAACATTATGGATTTAAACATACCAACGAACAACTCCACTTTAACATTACGATACAATCTATGCAATATTTTAATTATGTAACAAACGTACAAAAATTTTGACTTGAACTTTCTAAATAAATTTTCAACACTTTGGTAAAAGCAAAAACGTTATAATATATATAAAAAAATAAACAAAGCCAAAAGCAAAATAAGTATACAGTAAGTACAATATGCACATATCTATTTGGTCTGTATTTTCACATAGCTTTACTCAATTGATTTAGTTGAGCGTGTTATTTTGATAGAAATATTGACCAAACAAATAGACATCAGCTAGTACACCCTGTTATGGAGTAAAGCACGTAACATAACAATAATTATTATTGTAAATTTTAATATTTTTCACGTAATTCATAGTAAGCCAAATTTATTTCAGACTCAGAAAATGCAGTAATTCCTCGAGCACTTTTCATTATTTCTTTCCAAAGATCCTATGTGTTAGAGAGAAGAAAATGTTTAAATAATGTTTCAAGAAGTCTAAAGAGGATTAAAACTTTAAAAAAGCATATTTACTACAAAGCGTAGAATCATTAAGAAAAACATTAAATTAAAAACTATGTAGAAAATACATATGATTAAGTGAATTCAAAACGTATAGGTATAATAAAATGTCAAAGTATTCGCTATAATTCTGTAGTTGGTGCATAAACGACATGTCAGTATGGATATAGACAACAGACCAAACTCATCGGAATAATGAGATATACCGTTGTCGCACAGAACTTTGACTACGTATATATTTATTTTATAATACACATATTTATATCTATTAATTATTACAAATAGGCACTGTCAAATTGGAAACTATTACAATATTATTTATTATAAATTACGTACGTAAAATAGTTTTTATTTAGAAAAAATCAATACTAGACTTAAATCATTTATTCTTTTTTTAATCGGCTTTGTTGGGTAGTTATTAGTTGATTATGAATTTAACATAATTACATTTCCAAACATCTTAGTATCGAGATCCAAAGACAATTTGTTTTATTTTCACATACATAGAATTTGAATAGATATTTACATGAGATAATTTGAATTGCACAATATATTTTGTTAAAAATTGAATAGTTAATAATATATTAAAAAGAAAAATAGCCTTTCAAACCGAAAACTCTTGTTAACATTCTATATTAATTTTAAATATCATGGAGGACACATCTTATTTACACAGATTTATAATCTGAATTGAAACCAATCGATATGAATTATTTTTTAAATCATGCATAAATTAATTAAATCAGATTTCTTTTGGAAATAAGTCACAATTTTAAGTATTACTTTAAAAGTATTAAAGACTTACATGACCACTGAATATTCAATTCAAGACACGTGTAAGTAAATCAAATATTTTTTAAACAACAATTAATAACTTCTGTGAAAAATGTAATTTTGAATTTTCTGCATCCAAGGTAAATGATACATATTTATCAAAAATGCAATTGTTATTTTAGCTATAGATTTAGATTGCAAAAAGAGATGTGATCATTTAAAAAATGCCTGCATCTTGAGTGCCTAATCTTTAGACTGAAATGGCATTAATTGTCAATAATTGTTGATGGAAAACATTACATTAATTCAAGCAGGATCAATCGAAGACGCTCACACGCTGAGCGAATTGATCTTGATCATAATATACATATTGTGTAACAAGTATTTAAAATACGGTATTTTATACATAGTTTAGAAAAAAGGAAAATTTATAGAAATCTCATACCTGTTATAAATTTAAACTACTTAATTTGTCAGATACCTTTACTGAGCCCAACTGGGCAATATTGTGAAATGTACTGACAAATTTTAGTTGGATAGATAGAAACATAGAAGCATTAAATAGAATACGAAAAGCTTTTTTCTTTAAGTACTTTAAATGACTTTTAGATTATGTTACATTAAGCACAGTGTATTATGAATTCAATAGTGCAGTTATAAATACTTTCTAAACATTCTGAAAGATCCATTTCAAATTTCAAAGTGAACACCAAAGTACATTGTTTTAATAAGTGAGAGAATATCATAAAATAATGGGCGAGCGTAGTATTAGAAGGTCGTAAGTGTCGTTTCTATGAAAAGATGGATGTATTACAATTGTAAGTAATTCTTAAAAAGCATTCATTCGTTCACTGCTAACCTTTTCAATGTCATTTGTATTGATTCAAATTAAAAAAAAACATATATTTATACCTTGCAACACTGACTTGAAGGAAAGAAGTTCAAATGATATCCCTGACCAACATCCCTGTAGCAGGAAAATGCTACATATTTTTTAAACTTAATAATTCTTGGCTTTTTAGGTTTAACGGCACAGAGACTACTTCAATGTAACCCCATTTTATAATGTATGTATAAAAAAAACAAAGAATTATGTATTTTTCTTTGTGGAGAACATTTCACACAATCTAATAATTCTACACTCGCATTTTAAATAGCGTTTGGTATCTTTCAATAAAAAAAAGACTTATACAAAAAACTACATAACTATTCATATAAATAAGCATTTAAATAATAACATAGAAAAATCTCCCATTCCATGAAGTTAAAAAAAATACTTCGGGAGGTATATACGACACAATTACACAGATTATATTTTAACAATGCATTTTGTTTTTCATTGATTCAAAATTCAATAGCGACTGAAATCGAAACAGGATGTATTTATTAACCACGTCGGCTTATTACAGAGCATATGGACTCGAATAGAATTTATACACGAGTTATTTGATTTCAAACTTGTGTCACTATTGGATTGAGTTCCATTAAGATAAAAGCATCACATTTCAATCGGCACAACATAACAATATAAACATCAAACATTAATAAATGACTTCTTACAACTTACAAATCTACATAATCGAGGCTTGCACTGGTCATAACTAACTAACAAACTACAGGCTGTCTAATCCGAGGACAGTTAAAAAATTGGAAGTCAGTTTTTTAATGACAGGAGACTTTTTATTGAGAGACAGAAACCCGTATAAAATTCTCAAATTCCTATTGACAGAGAGCAGAAGAATTAAAAAATGCTGACAGCAACTTCATACTAATTTTTTTCAATATTTTAAACAAAAATTAGTTACTCGAGATCAACTTGAGAAAAAACAATCTTAAAATATTGAACTGAAAACATCAACAGTTGATATTGAGCTTGATTCAGGAACCTTCTGACTGCTTAGTGAAGCTCTTGCAGCTAGGCAACTCATGGTTCCTCAAATTCATTTATGTTTTGTTTGGTAAGAGCTCTGTGTTGAAATTTGCCACAGATATAAACAGAAACTCCATGAATGCCGAATGCTTTTTGAGTTAAGTCACTTTTGCTCTCATCTAATATTTTGAAGTTAAACTTTTTTCTTTCTAGTTTGCATAATGCGATGGTGAATTGGAGACTTTTCTACATCCGATTCCTGTCACGCCAATGAAAAACGTCTCACTTTAACAATACAAGCTAAATGAAGGCCTTTTTTATTTCTGCACCTTATTTTCATGAATTTGTACCGTGTCCTGTATCGTAATAACTCCGTTTACCTCATTCTCTTTACCCAAACTATCATCATTACTCAATTCTACGCCCGATCCGCTATCCTGCTTCATGGCATCTTCAAGATTGGGCCCCTTGAGATCCAGCTGGATGGAATGGGGCCCGGACTCCTTATACTAGCTATGCGGAAGTAGGGCGCTATCCTCACTGTGGGTGTCTACTCCGTGCAGAGGGTTGTCATTATGTGTTTTCGTTGGAGAGTGCTGACGCGATGTGTGGACTGAGCCGTTGGGGCCCAACGGAGACACCTGAAGATAGCAAGGTATTATAAAATGATACACACCCGAGTGTTTAATGTATGGCAATATCTCATACAGCTGATTTCACTCATTTTGTGACACCATCAAAATGCCAAAATAATACAGACGAAAACGACATAAAAGTTTTCTTCAATGAATAATGATTTGAATTTAAAATATACATCCATGCTCAAAGAATTTAAATTTATTTTGTTTATGAAGAATTCTCCGTATTGTTTGAAAATGTTTTCAGTGTTTATTAAAACTTACATGATGTGAATTCATATGATGTGAAGGTGATCTCGTCGGCAAGGGACTTCCTTCTTCCTCCAATGAATGTAAAAGCTGTAAAAATTAACAATAAAATATACTTCTTGTTATCAGTTGTGTTTTAGATACTATTGATAGAAAATTTAAAATACATATAGAATGTTACCTTTTCGACTTCATCGTCAAATTGCTCTCCAGCATCATCGCTTCCTTTGTGACGACCACCGCCAGCACATCTCTCCATTAATGTTGCTCTTTTGGCAGCTAAGTAAAGTGACCTGTGACACAATAATCAATTGAGATCAAATAAAAGGATTCAAAATGTAGTTGAGATTTATATTTTTTTATATTTAGATTTATATTTAGATTACATATTTATGTAGCAGAAAAACGAGAGGAATTAAAAATTATGCAATCAAACAAAGAAGTATATTTTGTTTTTTAATAGATATAGAAAATAATTTAATTAAGAAATAAAATACCTTTTAATTGTGACATAAAAGACTTCTGTTATTGCCCGAACCGAGTAGTCCGGAATAAATGTGTATCTGATCATGGCGTCCATGTTGATCGATTGGAGAGACCCCAATGCGGAGGGGGGAACCACTGGCGATTCGGCTGAAAAAATAAAACACAAATAATTAAACAGCTCAAAAAACAAGTGCAATGGAAAAGACTCGATGAATTGTGACATACCAATTGTGACATTCTGCATGAGCGCCTGCGTGCCGAAATAGGTGAAAGGTCCGCTTTCAAAGACCAGCTTTTCTCTGCCGACTGTGACTTCCACGCGGCCTTCGAGGATCAGCACAAAGTAGTCAACCTGAAATAAGCAATGGCAGTTGTAAACAATGTAGACTGCAAATATTTTCAATAGATGTATTAAAAAACCTTTGATATTAGTATTTTTGCTGTATACTCTTGGCATCTTAATCGAGTGATTGGACAAGAGTGCATTATCATTTTCAGAGTTTGTAAGAATAGAAGTATGAGTTTAAGATTAATATTGTTAGCGAATCAGTCTACGCAACACAAGAAGATATCAAGGTTTGGCAGTTAGATATTAAGCTGCTCTCGCTATACTATATAAATCATATAGTAAATCCTTAGTTTTCAAGACGTGTGACCCAGCTCTAACAATAATGATTAAGATGCGAATTTCATGTGCCACCTTTAATTAAAGATAAATAAATATACATACAAACAAAGTAATACAACACTATAGACAGCTGCACTATTGTGATATATGTTGATGGGCACTATGAAAGATCTAAGCTGTATATTTACATAAAAGTCCAAATGCTAGTTTATATTAAAATGAATGTCAGAGGAGCTTACTGGTTTTCCCTGTTCGTAGATAAGAGTTGTGGGATCGGTCTTCTGCCTTTCTTTACTTCTGAACTTGATGTGATGGATAATGTCCTGCTTAAGCATTCTTCTGAGGATTGTTTCCGATACGACGTCAGGTTTAAATGCATCAACTGCTGAAAAAAAGGGAGACAAAATACACCAACAAGGATACAAAACTTCAGAAAAATATTCGTGTTCCATTGACATGAGTACCGAAATATAAAAAAAAAATTGCAGGATTTTAAATACCTGTGCTCATGTACTGGAAAGTGGCAAGCGTCAACTGCGGTGATATTCTGATCCGTTGGTTCTCTCTTCTTTCAGCAAAGACTCCAAAGTCTTGAAGTTTGTTTGGACGCATACGGCGGCGCTTTGACTTGTTGTCGGCTGCAAAGGCGGAAAGATTATTAACACTTTAATTACTGTCCATAGATTACCCGTAGCAATTACTAACTTGGTACCAGCTATTTTTTTGCAGTTGCCAAAAAATTTACCTTTTTATAAAATTCATGATATTGATTTATTGATTTAACAATTTTTAAACTGCGGTTAAAGGTTTCCCAAAAGATGTTACATATGATATTTATACAATTAGTACTTGTAATTTTGTTTTCGCAATTATTTACACTTCTATATCTACCGGATATATAATATTATATAATCTATCCGGCAAATATAAAACACAAGTAAATGTAGGCCATATAGGGCCATTTTTACGCAAGCTTTTACAGATAGCTTAGAATCAAATAAATTCATTTAATAAAGTGTGCAGATAGAACTCCAGAATTCTGCTAAACCATTATTCAACAATAGATGACTCTGAAGTTGACATATATGATTGAATGCGGTCAATACAACCTTTTCCAACCAAAAGTTCATCTAAAGCCAAAATGCCAGTTGAATCCTTTTCAAAGTAACGCAACGATGTTTTGATCTGAAGAAAAAAAAATCAGAAGAGGCTTTCCTCACCATCACAACTGAACCACACTAATAAAGTCAAATAAAACCACTCACTATACACATCAGTTTCATCCATAATCTCCGCTTGTATCAACTCCTCAATGACATCTTCGAGAGTTACCAGTCCCACAGTTTCGTAGAAGGGATCACCTTCACCTTCGTTGTTGACTCGCTGCACGAATGCCATATGACCCTTGTGCCCTGAAAAACATGGCGAAAATCAGAAAAACAATAATAGTTATCACTTCTGTGAACCTAAATGTATAACTCTATTCTATAGGTTCATTAAATGTTAAGTGTTATTCATGGCTTTAAGCAGAAGATTTTATTTTAAATAAAGTAGTACCAATAAGGAATAAATAACTCTTCAAAAATTTCGGTAATTTCCTAAGAAAGCGTAACATCAAATTTTGACGTTTGTTTTAAATTGGCCGCCGTGTTGTTAATATGCGAAATTCTTTTTCGACTGATTGTGGCATAACACGTGCACAAATAGCATTTATTTTCAAAAAAATTAACAGACATGACAAAATTAATTAACACATTAATTAGTTAGGCTAGTTAAGTTAGGTTTGGTTTGGTTTGTATTAATTAATAATGAACTGCAATGTATAGGTATGATGAATAATTAATTAATAAATAATGATCAATGATCAGCTATAATAACTCCTGAGATAATTCTGCGTTTTTATTGTACTGGTATCACTAACTAACTAACTGGCCATGTTGATAAAAAAAGTCATAATTTGAAGTTACGCTTTCATAGGAAACACAACCATTTGTCGAATCGTGCAGGTAGTGTGTTTGAGGATTTAGGTGACAATTAGAGTTGGTAAGCATATATTTTTAATGTTTGTGAATGTTTATAAGTTGGTCTATCGTTAACCTTTTTACTTTACATGTGTTGATGATTGTCACCATATCACTTTCGGATGACGATACACTATACAAATAATGTGACACATTAAATTTATCTATGATTGTCTTTACATCACAATACATAATGATGATTTATAAATATTATTAATCATATCTAATGTAGAAATGTAAAAGATTACATCTAACATTAATTTTAAAGAAAGTCATTGTTTATTTAGGTATCAATAAAAATTATAAGTTATATTTTATCATGACAGAAATTAAAGAAAATTTTGACTGACATGGTTTATACCATTTTACCTCTTATGGAAATTAATTAAAATTTAAGTATAGCATAAATAAGTATAGCTGTAAAATACAGAGCAGTGGACCACTGAAGATTAAATGTATTACTAAAAAGACAATTTTTTTTTATTTCATCATAAAAAATATTAATTTTGACACTTCACACCATAGACAACAAAGTTGTCGAGTATGCCACATAATATGTAAAGTGAACACATTCACTAACAATGACTTACTGTAAAAAAAATATAAAAGGGCTTTAACTGCAATTTTTGTAATGTAGCATGGAAAATTTGAATGATCCAACAAACCTTCTTTGAATTGTTTGAATATGACATCCAGGGTAACATCTTCAAAGACAAAGTTGCATGCGTTCTGATAGAACTGGCAGAGTGTTCTCAGGGGGGTGTTATCATCCGGATCTACGAAAGCCAGATCCTTAATGTACAGCATTGCTATGATGTTTGTTCTGCTACCTTCGTATACTGGAATCCTGGAATAACCTGGGTGGAAAGAAAAAAAGAATATATTTTTATCTGCACAATAAAGAAAATTAAATTATTCGATTTTACCAAGTGTGCTGAAGTTAGTTTCTAATTATTGAGGATTTTGACTGAAAGTGCTTGATGGAATTTCAATATCAAATTTGAATCAAACTCAAGTCAGTTCAAGTTCATTCAGATGAAACCCACATATTATTTATCGACATTTCCATGTTATTATCTGGTAATTAGTATGACCGATACTACATTCAAAATACGCGATACTAATAATTTACCCACATAATTCATTGAAACTCATTTACATGAAAAAATTCGCTTATTCATATAGATAACATAAAAACTTAGTAATCTACTTTTATTTTTGTACATCAACGATACAAACTGTTGACTACGCGTCAGTTCAAGTACATTCGTACACTTGAAAAGCACGAAGATGACGAAAGGCGAAACCTGGGTTGTGGAAAACGACAAAACTCATGGAAAAATATAAAATAAAATATAAGTTTTTAATATTATTTTTTAAATAAGTTACACATCTAAAGCACCCACAGAAAAAGGTTTGCCATCACTCTCGTGAAATCATCTTTAATCATTACCATTTTATATCACATGAGTGGCCGAGACATCTGAAAATTACTTTTTAACATATATCATGGTAAGAAAGAAAGAAATTAAAAGGATAAAATTTGGCCACCATCAAATTTGAATATATGATGGCAAAACATTGTTCCTTCCAATTTGATTTGACAATCGTTTACAATAAAAAAAAGATGTAAATTTTTTGGTGGCAATAGATATCAGGTCTGTCTATTGTGGTGATACATAATTAATTAACTTACCAGTTTTCATGATTTCGGAAACCGTCTCAAAGTCAAGCACAGCGTCATAGTCCAACATGAAGACATCTTCGATCTTGGTCATGACCTCATTGACTGTCTTCTTCCGCATCTCCAGTGCACCACTGATGATGTTGACTTCATCGCGGTCAAGATCGTTGATATCTGTTGTAACCTGGGACAACAAACATATTGTCAATTTAATATTGTGCACATTTGTAGGATACCATATCAAAACACCAGCATGGCGGATTGAGTGATTAATTCACAAGCAGTTCTCGTAATGATCCCTTTACTGGTTTACATTTTAGAATCTATAAAAGTGATAAATAATTTGTGGTATTTATTTCACAGTTTTATATTGTGTGATTAGGACCAATTTCGTTCATTGATTGAGTATAATAAATAAAAGCTAATTTTCGGTCAATTCTGCTCACTTGCCAAGCAAAATCAGCCCTTATCATGATTTATAATACATATGTATGTATTATAATTATTTTTTAATTGTATGTTATAAATTATCCTCATGGCCTTTCAGAAAAAAATATAAAAGCCGTGTACACGCGATTTTTTGTGCCCCCATCCCATATCAGATTTGATAACTACGAGGCAGAAAATACTGCACATAAAATAAAGTTATTAATATTACAAATATCCGAAAAAAATTTAACAAGTAAAAGCTTCGAAATCTGTAGCCTATGTGAGTTGACACAATTTTGAAGTCGGTTTCAATTCGCCGTTTGATGCGTATTTCTGATTGGCTCGAATGATTTCGCGAATTAAATGGCGCGTATCAATTACAATGCAAAATAAATTCAACACCCTTAAAAACCTTGTGTTAATTTCGCGTGCCCTACGGGAGAGTTTTAACATATCAATCAGAAAAACAGAGAAGAATTAATAATCCCTATAATAGGCAGATTTATCGCGTGCAAGTGCCCAGGCAGGATAATCAAAATGGCGATGTATAAAGCATTATTTGATGGGAGAGCTGTGCGGAAAATTAACGACTGACCTTCTATGGCATTTTACGACAGCTCTATTTCGGAATATGCGACCTTTGTTGGGTTAGATGGGGCACGGCGGAAAATCAATGCACTTTATATTACATACACACCAGCGCTTTTCGCGTGTTTACGTCATTATAGGATTAAAATAAACAACGCCGCGAAATAAGGTTGTAACACTGGCAACACCACAGAAAGTTAATATCGATACATACAAAGCCCCAAATATTTGCTTTTAATTCCACGCTTTCAATATCATTTTAATTAGTACCGTAAAACGGGGTCAAGAAAGACACTTTTTACCTTTCACGACTATGTATCTTCATACCTGCCCTGCGCCACATAATCCAAATATGAATAGCTTGAAATTTGTGTCTATGGTCCTACTACACATTCATGACAATATTTTTCAAATATTCACTATCGTTATTAAGACACAGTCAATTTTGTTCGATGTCTCTATTCATATTGAATCGGGGTGAATAGAGACGGTAGAGGGTAAATCGAGACTTGGCAGGTGAGTAGAGACAAACATAAAGATTGTAATGATTGGAATATATGAACCTCAATTCTATACGAGTCTCTACTCATTCCGTTTTACGGTACTTACTACCCAAAAAAAACATGATTGATTTTAATTTTTGCCTAATAAAAGTGAGTTTTTAAGGGGCAAAAAGTAAGGATGCACAGGCATCGAACTTAACACGTTTATTTCAATTTTGGCCAATCATTTAGTTGGCTTAGCTTTGTCATTCGAGAAATAGTATTGTAGTCATTGTAAAGTTGTGCTAAAGTTCAATCCTTGTTTTTGTCTCTATTCACCCCGTTTTACGGTATATATAATATTAAATTATTGATGGTTAGATGAAAACAATGTGATATTATTAGTCAGTAGGATATTCAGCCAATAAGGTATTTGAGGTTATGATTGGGAATTCGATATTCGAAAAAAAATATGTATTTCTAACTAATGAGAACACTTGGTAATGGTTTTCCTAGTTTGTCTAATTGTATGGGAGATGATATAACACGGACTTTACGCGTAACTTTGGCTATGGAGTGCGTTCGTTGCGCTTTCATCAATGAGTTTACTTAGTTTACTGTGATCTTTAAACAACACAAGATTTCAATAGTTAAAAAATAGAATTCATTATTAAAAATATGTTAAACAAACACGAACCTATTAAAATAGGCATCAATTAAAAGCCGGTCAAAATACGTCTTCCTATCCAAGTTCGCGTAAATGTGCGAAAATCTATGTAAAAGTTAAGGTTCACAACACCGGACATTGTCAAAAATGATATATTCACTATTCAAATCCAATACCAACAAATGAAAAATCTTATTTATAATCAATAAATTGATATGCGTCATGCCAGCTGATATTATAGTGAAATGCGGGAACCCTGATTTATCCTCCAGGGAAATCCCTTTATTCCAGCGATATATTCGAAAATCGATGTATTTTAATATTGAAGCTTTTCAAGAGATGGCACTGCTGGTTTTTCAAATGAAAAAAATATTTCATTCTGAGAATCGCTTCAAAATGGCAGCAGTATGGAAGGAAGAGCAACGGACAAAAACTGGGTTAAATGGTTAAGTATGCAACAAATTACAAATCTCGTAATCCTCAAATGTCTATAATACGACAAAGACACACGTAGAAAGGACTGGATTCCACTTTGCCGGAATATTTTTTACCTCTTCAATTATGTTCTAACACCACCCCTGTCGCTGCATCCTGTGAGTTTATACATTCATAACGACAGAGCATTACAGAGATTCTAAATTATTATTATTATCGAGAAGAAGCCGTATCAAAGCATTAAAAAAATGTCTGGCTGGAAGGGCGCCAAAAAAACAGCGCGATGCGGCTCCAGCGATGGCAGACAATTTCCATCATTTTGACATTAATTATTCGATAATCAAAACGCATCGATTGTTTATTTGCATCTGCGAACAATCTCAACCGCGGCTAATTAAATTTTCTATCTCAACTATTATACCAAGAGCAACAAAAAATAATACTATGTAACGCTTCTCTATATTGCATGAGTCTATTAACAGCGCGAAGTTTTTTTTTGTTAATTAATGGCGGTACTTAAGTTTTAAGACATGACGCAGGACGTATAAGAATTCATTAATAAGTTGGAAACACCTCAAATTCCAGTGATCTTCCAATCTCTGTATGAGAACTGTCAACATAAAATATAAGTACAGTAGAGCCCCAAAATAACAGACTAATGCGGGTATCTGGTATAGCCAAAAGTCAGTTGATAATCAAGTAGATTAGGTATACGAATTTGTAAATTAAGGTAACTGAAATTTTCATACATAAATTACGCATGTGTAATAATATATATATTAAGATGGACTTAGTGCATTAGAAACCATTAGCCAGCACCAACTCCAGCTGTATTCTTCTGCTAGTAAGCTCATAAGTAGGGATTCCAATCCCGGGATCCCGGATCCCGTGATCCCGGGATCCCGCCGTTTTTAAGTACCTGATGAGTCCTGGGATCAGAAAACACAATCCCGAAATTTCGGGATTAACTGATTTATCAAGCACGATCGAATTATTTAAACATATTTTGTGGATCGTGTCACACAAACGCGTATGTTGCATCAGATTATTCCCACCAGTCCCACCCTAGATGTCTGTAATCCCCTCCATTGCGCGGGCAGTACGACAAATGCTGTGCTCTGAGTGCGCGCGTTTCGCTCAAGATTTAGCGTGTTTATAATATAATGGATAAACAAGCAAAATATAATATTCACAAAAAAGATGGTAATATGAATTCGATATGGAAATACTTTTCAACGGATGGAGCTACAGCTAAATGTAAAGTGCAGTGTGGTTCTAAAAACTGGCGGAGGATCTACCAAAGGGCTGCATACACATCTGCTTTCAATACACAACATGAAAATTCATGGGCCATCTTCTCACCTTCATGGATCAACCCACCAAATCGCCTGATCGACCGTTGAAAAGAAAATTAATATCCGACTATTTTTTAACCAAAGAAGATCAATCACTTGACGCTGTGCTTGCACGGATGACATCCCGAGATGGTTTACCATTCAATATATTTATTACATCGATTGATTTGAGAGCAGCTCTAAAAGCCAAAGGATACCAGTCTCTTCCTTCTTCTGCAACTATGATAAGGAATCGTGTAGTCGAATACAGTAAGAAAATTCGAAATAAGATTATTGGAGAAATTGATGAATTTAAAAAAAATGGAAAACGTTTTAGTTTGACGTTTGACGAGTAGACATCGGTCGCCAATAAACGATACATGAACATTAACGTCCACAGTGAAACTGGAAAATTTTGGAATATTGGTTTATCTCGGGTGCATGGATCAATGCCAGCCGATGTTTGTGTACAATTATTGGAGAAACGTCTGGAAGATCATCATATATCATTAAATAATGATATAGTTTCTATAGTAACAGACGGGGCAAGCGTTATGGTTCGCGTTGGGAAATTTGTAATGCCTGAACATCAATTATGCATTGCTCATGGAATTCACCTCGCCATTTCTGAAGTCCTTTACTAAACAAATGTCAAAATAAATTGTATTATTCATTTTAAGCTATTTTTAGCGATAAAATAACATAGCTAATATTAAATAAATAAGAAAAATATCTCAGATCCCGGGACTTATTGCAATCCCGAAATCCCGGGATCAAAATTTTGGCCCGGGATTGGAATCCCTACTCATAAGATAACACATACCTGTAAAATTGGGAAAATATAATCCTGTCGAGCAGGGGAAAATAATCACGAGCGGAACTAATAAGTGATATTATCATCTATGGCTATTTCCATATTATCAATTCGTAAACTACAAAATTACAATTGAGTATACGAATCGGAAAAGTTTTAATTATTGGCACACCGTCACCAGTTTCAAACAACTGCAATCACATCTGCCATACATAAAAAAGTGATATCTCGCAAATGGACCAACGAATTCACAGTTATTCCTTTTTCTATCGGGCTTTTAAAATAAGAACACTTTCGAACGAAATAAAAATCTTCCTTGGAAAAGAGTGTGGGTTTGAATGTGGAGAAAAAAAAATACGAAAATTGCAAAATCGCATACCCGGCGGTTATTATTAAAAAAAAGTGTTTGTAAATCTCGTGACGTTTCGTCGGTAAGTTTTGGCAAGTCTCGTGTTCTTTTCTGAAATGTCAAATTTTAAAACACGTTTGACGTAAGCGTGTAAGCCAGGGGGGGCAAACTTTTCGGATGGAGGGCCAATTCCAAGAATTCAAAATGAGCAGCGGGCCGCAAGTAAAATACCATTTTTAGATATACACCCGATCGTTTTTTACGTGATACATTGATTTCAAAAAGTGGCGGACTTAAAAAAAATGCGGAAAAAAGTATCCAAAATACGAGAAAAAACAAAAATTGTTTTTTAAATTCGACCTAAAAAATTTTTTTTGCATAAAAATATTCATAAAACATTCCCATTTTCATTCAAAAATTATATTTCTACATTCATTTCGTATTAATTATTGTGCATTTAAAATATTTAGACGTCTGAAGTGCATTTATTTGACGTAGTAACTCTCTGTGATAAAATTTACGACCGGAAACGTGCTATTCAACGAATTTTATAAATGCATTGTGCTTAAATAAGTTTCAGAGCCAGAGTCACCAATAATATCGCATGAGTTTGGGATCAGAATTAAGCTGAGGTTCATGATCAAACATGTCTGTTCAAATTTTTCGTGCAAATTTTTTAAATTGGTAAAATTTGTTTGAAATAAGATTATTGTTAAATTTGCAGATTTCGTCAGACGGTGTAATTCTCTTAAAATCAGTGTTACATTGTAGATCAATAATCTCAAGTTGTAGCTCTTTCAATACAGTTTTAATATCTATTGAAAATGGATCGCTTACTAGCGCCAGACTTTCGAAATTTTTCAAAGTTTTTTTCACAATTTTTCGGAAGTCAAATCTTTGTGAAACATCGTCATTCAGAGCGTTCATAACACGGAGTTAATAGTATTTAAGTGTGGCACGATGTCCAGAGTAAATGCAAAATCACAAATCCCTAATCATCAGTATCGGGAAAGTCCGTTACATTCTTAATTTCCAAAAATAAAATTATAATATTTATTATATCCCGAACTCTTCGAAGAACTTTTTCCAATCAAAGCCATCGAATTTGACTGTGAAAAGGAATATCTGTACACTCGATCAATATCTTGAAGAGTTTTTATTTGATTTTCAATATTTAAAAATAAAAAAATATTCTTACTTAGAATTAGGTTTTATGATGGCGGGCCGCAGAAAACACTCGGCGGGCCGCAGTTTGCCCATGCCTGGTGTAAGCGTTCGTTTTTTTTACCTAAGCTGCAGTGCCCTTAAACTCCCATTGAATTAAATCTAGCGATTCATAATAAGTGTACGTATTTTTTCATGACCATTGATGTTCCGATTATGCATTGCTGCATTGCAAGGTATCAGGCGCCAACGACATGACGTATGCCACCATGAATAACATAATATTAAGATGTGGAAGTGTATATGTACGTATAGAAATCATAAGAATTTGACAACGGCCATGAATGATTCGCTACAAAACATTATATACATACATGTTTTTCATTCAATAAATGCTTGAGAATAACATTTCTCAAAAGAATTGATATTTTTGTCTAATACCACGGTACACAAAAAATTACGAATACTATAATTTGTGTTTACAAATAATTTGTTCTTTCAAGATTAATAATAAGAAATCGAATCATTGCGGCTAAACGCCAAATTTTACATTTATATGCAAAAATTAAAAATTAAAACTCTTAAAAATTTCCGACTCCGGCCAAAAAACCGAGACTCCACGACTCCGACTCGACAGCCCTGGATATTATTAAATAGCGATAAATTACTAAGAAAGCTTTTCAGTTTTTTTTTATTTGAAATGGGATTATTCAAAATTATGAGCTAAAATTAGTTTTATCTATTAAAATACAATATGTCAATAATATTTTCTAAAATTTATTCTTTTTAACACGATTTTCTAGACCTTCCTGTTCTTTTTTTAACCGTGAATATATCTTCAATAATTATTGTTCTATGTCTTATGTAATATATATTATTTTAAACAGTTTAATTTGGAACGGAATATTTGAATCAAAATTGATCGAAATTCAAACATTCAGAGAAAACTGATAGAACAGAGGCAAATTTAAAAACAATCGAGAGACCACGTCCAAATCATTCTCTGAAAGTTGATGTGCGTAAGAGAGTCAGCTCGGCCGCCCGTCAATACCCGGGTCAACATTAGCATGACGCCCGCCACTACCCCGAGTGGGATTTTTTAATACCACGGGTCAACGCTGAATTACGCGGCTTACGGGTCGTCTTAGCTGGGCGAATCTGGGCGAGGCGATCCGGCGCGGCTTTGAAAGCGGCAGAGTTTTAAAATATCAAACGGTCCTGGCCCATGCAAGTGTCATATGTAAGCGAAGCGATCCGGTCAGGACGGCATATGTAGCAAGTCGCCTCAAGTGCGCACTCATGGCGCACGCGAATCGCTTGAAAATATGAAACGGTCCAAGCTCACCAGAGCGTTAATTGCGTCCGGCCGAGCGATGGCACATAAGACCTTTGATCAACTACGTTTTAAATTGACTGGATTCGCCTAAATTCGCTTGCCGGTTCGCGTCGCTTACCTAACGGGTCGTCTTAGCTGGGCGAATCTCCGCGAGGCGATCCGGCGCAGCTTTGAAAGCGGCAGAGTTTTAAAATATCAAACGGTCCTGGCCCATGCAAGTGTCATATGTAGACGAAGCGATGCGGTCAGGACGGCATAGGTAATAACTTCAACAAATTGTCGTAAGTCGCATCGAAGTGCCTGACTCGTTGCGCGCGCAAATCGCTTGCAAATATCAAACGGTCCAAGTTCACCAGAGCGTCTTATGTTGACGATTTACCGCGCGTTGCCGCGCGTTACCGCATATGTTTACTTCGCGCGATCGGTTGATTTGATATTTTGAAACGATCTTGACGCGGCGGGCCTCGTCATATTATGACAGATGTAGAAATTTTACTCAGTTAACATACAAATGGACGCCAAATAATGTCGGACAATAAAAACAAAAGATATCATAATCGTTTATTTATTGAAAAATGTATATTTAATATATATGTGCATTACAAAAATAACAAATTATAAGTTAATTTTAAGCAATGGCTTCAACCTGTATTACGATACGTGAAACAGTTCCAACTCTCAAGAGCATATTAATTAAATTGGCATTGACTTGGGTAGAACTCCATTAAAATACGGTGAAAAAATATCAATGTGTTTTAGTTCTACAAAAATATATAATAATTAGTTGATCGCTATTTCGACTCAAGCCCTTGTCAGACCGACCACTAAATTGATTAAATTTAGAACACGTTTGCAAAAAGTGTTGTATACGGGGATTTTAAAATTAAACACCCGCAAATATCAAAACCAAAGTGGTGCTTGTTTTAGTTTGACTATGAAAAATAGTAATAACGAAAATATTCAAATTTGAATTGTTTCAATTGACCACGCAAAGAAGCACACAATTTATTGACACTGTGAGACAACTTGTCCTCGTCACATTTACATATTCCAACTTTTGTGTTTATCCACTGTGTGTTTGTGCCGTGTCAACCATATTTTTTATTTCACATCATCACAAAATCTAACATCCAAAATAGAGTTAAAATAAAATCACAAACTTTATTTAATTTGATTGAAAAATCTAATTTGCTGTCAAAGAAATGTCAAATAATACCTTCACGTAAATAATAAACATTATCATATTAATAAAAGCCGGAAAAAGTTCAGTAGATGACTAATTTATTACATTTTGACTAAATATCTTCGCCGATAAAAATTCAAACATATTTTCTTTCATATTCGTTTTATGGCAACTTATAGCAATGCCCAACAATGCAAAGGGGGAATTCCCGACCCACAAACATACATACATACATAGCCGTTTCGGTTTTATATACATATAAGATTAGTGTTATATATTATTCTAATGAACGATAGGTAGGTAGCTTGCCGTGAAATCGCGACACCTTCTTTCACGATATCAGTTTTCAAATAAAAAGCGTTTGCGTCCCGACATAATGAATGTTAACCCTTTGGTTACGGACCGAATTTTCGAAAAAAAAAGGGAATGGTTTATGGGTTGCCAAAACAATTATATTTTCTACATTATTCAAATTAAGTCATTGAAATAAAATAATACACATCAATAACAGTTTATATTTAAAGGAATCAAAGAAAAAATATAAAAAAATAAAAAATTGTAAAGATAAAATAAATACATATTTTTTTTTGCATAAATTTTAATTTTGACAAGAAAATGCAATCTTATCCAATATAAAATAACAATATGAATATTTTTTTAAATATAAACTATTAAGGTGTTCACTGTCAATACTTGGTGGAAAGGCATTATAATAAAAATAATAACATTTTTAGTCTTTTCCACATCTGATTTATTTCATCTGGACCGGTTTCGCTCATGGCGAGCATTATCAACTGATGTTCAGTTGATAATTCAGTTGATGATTCAGTTGATAATGCTCGCCATGAGCGAAACCGGTCCTGATGAAATAAATCAGATGTGGAAAAAGTACTAAAAAATGTGTTATTATTTTTTTTTTTTTTAATATAAACTATGCAAATATAATCTAGATATATAAATACGTGTGGAAATTTAAAAAAAATCACGTATTTTTTAATTTGCAACAAAAAAAACGTGAAAAATGCACAGCACGAAAGGCATTGGTATTAGATATGGTACTTTCAAATAAAATATATATATACATAGATACGTAGATAAAAGTGTATTAGTGCATATTAAAACAATAGTTTGATCGATATCTCCCCGTACGTAAAGGGTACGGTACATTGAATTGGAGCTAAAACAAGCAGCGATAAATCGCTGCGCCGTAACCTAGCGCTGCGAAGTGGCTAGCCATGCTAGCCAGAAGTGGCACATAAGACCTTTAATCAACTACGTTTTAAATTGACTGGATTCGCCTAAATTCGCTTGCCGGTTCGCGTCGCTCACATAAGACACGGGGTAAGACACAGGGTTAGGTGGCAACCTTTTAATGCATTCGGCAGAGTTCGTCGGTCGCCATTTTTTTGTAAGGCACTGTGTAACTCGTACAAGGACGTGCAACAATCCGTATGCGATAATGTATTCACATTTCACAGTATACAGTCAAATTGTATAACGGAATACGTCCGACATGCCCTCGGGCTCAGAAACATGGTAAATATTTATGATGTTGCCTAACAATAATTGACTTGTTCTAACCACGAAATTGTGTTGCAAACTTGGGTGGATTAGTGACGTTCGGCTTCATGTAAAATTTCCTAGAACAATTAAATGACGTCGAGCATGTGCCCAATCTCCCACGAGCGCGACTTGTACCGTAAGAAAGCCGTATTATAAGAAGCTTAGGAGTTCCAAATTATTTCTCTTTGAAAAAAATACACTATTTTTTTTAAATGTATATTTATTTTGATTCCATCTGTAACGCACAGCACAAAATAGAGACAGCGTATGTGGTGTGTGTTAAATAAAACACTAATATTATGTAATGAACAAGACCGGTTTCTACTCATCGCGAGCATTTTCAGCTTGTTTTCAGTATCACCACCAAGAATTGACAGTTAACACCTTAAAACTTATTTGCTCGTAGCACCGGCACTGATAGTATCGTAGGCCCTACTAACCAGAGCGTACAGTGGTCCGAATCCAAATGTGGAAGTTTCGAGACATTGATTTTTTAAAAGATTTAGGGATTTTTATATAAAGACATTGATGGCATTAATGCTTATTTCGCATTGCACCCATCTCATGCGATCGGACATCACTGGGCAAACTTAATTAGCTATCGTTAATTTCACAGAAGTTGAGTAACTGACTTAATTTCTGTTTAAATTGTTCATTTAAAATATAATGATATCGACTGTAGAAAGGCAAAAGTCCGTTACCCTCGTTTTTTTCCAAAGTAGTATTTTTTCGATAATCACAATTTACACAACTTAATTTTTTTTTTTTAGTTTTTAAAAAATATTTGGCATTACAGCTTGCGCCAATGCGCCAAATATTCTGAGTTGTGAAAGTCACACGAGATTAACTCGATGGTAAATAATGTATCAGTTGTGCACAAAATCAACGATAAATAACATAACACCCAGCCCAAGATCTTTTTTTTCAATTGAAAAAATCTAACCTTGCCGGGGATTGAACCCGGGCCCCCCGATTGCTAGGACAAAGCTCTTGCCACTAGACCACAGGGACCGACCTCAAATTAAATAGTTAATATCAAAAGGATGCATGCTGCAACCGCCGATTTAGTATCTAAATTATCATTTAAGTTTGAAAAAGAAAAAGGCCCGTGAAAATTGCAGCGAGGAAAAATGACTTACACCACTCCAATAGTATATTTTGTTCAATGTTTTTACATTATCGCCAAAAACTCTAAAAAGAAATAATTTAAAAATGTGCGAAACAGCGAATTGTCCGAAAGTAGAGGTCCGCCTGTATATGTACATAGGTGGTATGATGTGAACAATAACAACATACGACAACTTGCATTCGATGTTATTGTAACGTACCCTCAGGCCATAAGGACTCGTGAGATTTAGCCGATGTTTTCTTGGAATAAATTTAATACTAAGCACGTAATTGTGTATTAATAGGAGTATCTAGTTATGTGGTCGCTGTAGGCTACCACGCACCCGTATTATCGATTCACTTGCCCCAATTGCCGAAAAGTCTCTCCGCCACGAAGCGGATCGTACCGGATTTGTTTTATAACGCACAGGGCAGCGGTTTCACAAGTGCGTTAAGCCCGCACCTCCTCGAAGCCGAACACATACGATATATGATTGCAGTGAATCATAAATGTTACGGATGTCGCCTTATTTGGTACAAACAACGAATTTAGAACAATACTAGTCACACAATGCACAGATACTTTTCAAAATGGTACTATGCGTCAAAGTTATTTGTATGTCGAGATTGGATGATAACTGTATACATACATTCAAACCTCTTTTTGTACAATTTCTAAGTTAAGCTGTTTTTTTTTTAATGCAATTTTTTTAAATATATTTTTGGAACGATATAAACGTACATATCGACGCTTTCAATGCAAAACCACTTATCAGAATATTTTCGATGGTTTCGGCGGTAACTTTGTGGAAGTTCATTTTAATATAAAATTTAAAATAACTTTGATTATTCCACGTATTGTGTAACTAACTGTGACACGTGTTTCGCCTCTTTCAGCAGGGCATCTTCAAAACTTTTGCGATCTAAGTTATTAAGATGCCTCAAACTTTGCGAAACACGTGTCACAGTTAGTTACACAATACGTGGAATAATCAAAGTTATTTAAAATTTTAAACTTATCAGAATATTTGGCATTTTTCAGGAGAAGGTAAAAACATCACAAATTGCTTCGCAAAGTAGAGAAAATGATTTTAAAAATTCAAATTGTGGCGTTCCTAGTGGATCCTCATCTCCAGGATCTTGCCTGCCGGTGTATAATATAAATTTACATAGAGTGGCAATTTCCTTATAAGTGGTTTGGCATCGGAAGTGACGATATGTAATAACGTAATTAACAGCGCGTTTTCCACATACTGTAAGTGCAAAATGCAGTTTTCTCTTGTTTATTACAATGGGACCTTGATACGTACGTACGTCCTTGTACATGTTATGTTCCCACATTAAGTCATAACAATTTTGGAGGCATTTTGTTTTGTGCGATTTTTCGCGGAAAGATTCTACCGCACAAACAGAGGTTTAGGTGTATATAGCTTCTCCGGCGGAACAATGCAGAGTACTAAAAAGGAGTCAATTGCCACACTTATAAAACATGTAACTGCCACTGGAGCAGTGGTTCTTGACCATTTCGAAATCATAGTGCACTTTTGATCATAGAAAAAGTTGCGGAACACGGAAATCAAACGGTCACAAAATATGCGTTTTTTATGGTTAAAAATATGCGTTTTTGAGATCAAAAATAATGCACAATAGAACGCGACTCTTACTTTGAGAGCCTTTCGCTACGCCTTGAAGTAGTGTTACAGTAAGAATACAATGACGGCCAGTGATGTAATGAATTCACCTTATTTTTTATGCTCAATAAATGACTTAAGCTCCCCCAAGCCTCGGGTCATTTATGAGTCACAAATAAAAAAAATATGCAAATATTTTGACTTGCGAATTGCTATTTGATAATGGAATAGTTGAAACAAAAGTGTTAGGCAATACAAATTAATATACGTAACAAATTATAATTGCTGCAGAATGTGTGAGACTTTGGTAAGGTAGAATTACTGATTTTCTTTCAATGGTAATATCGTTGCTGCCTTTGCAAAATTCGCTATGTAATACGAACAAAACTTTTCAGGAGAAGAAAAAAACTATGTCTCGCATTGTTTACAAAGTAAATACAGTAAAACCCCCATTTTCACTAAAGTCGGGACCGTGTAATTTGAGAGTAGTGTGGAGTGAATGTCATACAAAATTAGGCATTTTGTTTTTTTCCGTGAAAAATGCAAAACGAAGATATCTCTCAGTTTTGCAAAAAAAAAAAAAATGGATGAAATATTTAGTAACTAATTGCCTTTTAAATGCGACCTTTCAATTGGGGGATTTGCGGCGAATATTTAAAGCCAGCGCGTAATTCAGAGAAGTGTAATTGGGGGTTGTACTGTACACTGAAAATTACATCATTACGTCGAGATTCAGTATTAGAAAACGGCGAAGCGTAAAATACCGATATTCGCCAAAAAATATATTTACTACTCGATACTCGAGAATAAAATATTTTATGTCACGAGTAGTCAAGTAATTGGTCTCTAGTACATAGTGAAAAAATTGCTGTGTTATATCGGATAATGCCAATCGTTAGTCTCCCGTGGACGATGAATTAAGCATTGATCCAAGACTTCAAGGATTCAAAAGAATGATTTAATAATAACTCACCTTCACCAGCTCCTTCAATCTCTCCCTGTTGTAAACGTTTCCGATTTCCTCGCCCAGCAGGAAGTCGAGCAGCAAGCTGACGGGGTAGGACAGCGGGAACGTGATGGCCATCACGCCCTTGGTGACGTGAATGGTGCGAGCGCCGACCGCCAGGCCGTGGCGCGAGCATATCGCCTGGGGCGTGATCTCTCCCAGCATCACGATAGACAGCGTTGAGAAGATGACGGCGAACAGGCCGGACGTTAGGTCGTCGAGGAGGATCGTGAAGGTCGAATTGACGGCCACGTTACCTGGTGGAAAAATTACACACTTAATATGTATTCGAGTACAGTTTGAATCGATGCGAAAAAATCACAGTTTTGTAATCTTTCCATTCGGATCACATGGAATTTGCAGGTATTTTATATTTGGAATCTGGGACTAATTTAGTCACTTGAAGATTCTTTTCAAATGAGACGGTTAAAATTAGAAGATGGCCTAACTTTTCAAGAATGAAAATATAAGCCACCCGCGTCATTGAATTGAGGATTTCGACTGAAGGTGCTTGATGGAATTTCAATATCAAATTTAAATCGTTTGAATTTTACACTTTTCCATGATTTGTGTCGCTAACGACCCTTGTTTCGCCTTTTGGCATCTTCATGAATTGCACGCGTAGTAAATAGTTTGTATCGGATATACTTATATTATACATTAAGAATAAAAGTAATACGATAATAACAATTAAATTTACTGTCACTTCAAGTTCACTCATGCCTCTAAACCAGTGGTTCTCCTGTGCGGCCACCAACACCTTCATAGAAAATATTGATATAAAAAAATTTGCTTTTACGATCTAATTTGTAAAGACTCTGAAAATGAAATATTTCGTATGCAACTAATACCAATGGTAAATTGACAGACAGGTTTAAGTCCATTTGACATACCTCAAACAATACAGTCTCAAAACAAAAATTAAGTGCGGCCACCAGCCATTTCCGAAGGACCGCTTATATTAACGATGCGACGACAGTGAAAATTTCCGTGAGAACCACTGCTCTAAACTCAGGGAAAAGAACACAATTTAAACGATTCAAATTTCAAAAAATAAATTTATGAAAGAGTCCATCCGGGGACTAAAATCCTTCTCCACCAACCAAGTTGGAAGAAAGTTCAAGATCTATGACCACTCAACTGCAAAGCCGGTTCACCGTTTCTTATAAAGTTGTCCACTTACCTAGCAAAATACTGCATAGGAGATAGTTTCCGTGATCTCTGACGGGCTGTATCGTCCTCGCGTGTTTTTTCTCGATTTCCGTTCCCGTGTTGCACAGAATCTTCAGCTCCGTTCTGTCCAGGGACATCAGCCCCAGATTCAGCCCGCTGAACAGCGCCGAGAAGAGCAAGCAAGTGCCGATGATGCACAGCGAAGCCCAGAGCGGCAGCAGTTTAGCATAGGTCCTCAGCCTCAGCCACGGTTCCCCGCCTTGGTGGGCATAGGGATTGGATGATTCTACGCCAGACATGGGTGCTCGTTTGGCGCATATGTAGAAAGTCTTTGACGATGCAATACCCACGGGCAGGCGGATGCGAGCCCTAGCCGTGACGAATTTTTCAGACACCGAGCCTTTCTCCATCTGCCGAAAAGTAAATAATACGTCAATATACGGCCATATTGACAAAGCGTTCTGCTCGTGAAGAGGAAGGGTCCAACCTTTGGACGGCCTATCATAGTTTATTTTGATAATATTTATAATGTTAGTAAATCATACAAATTAATAATCAGATGTTTGTATTTAACAACCAATTTAGAAACACAATAACTGACAAACCTGAACTTGAAATTTTTTACTGTAATTAATGATATAACATTTCGCTACCTTACTTTGAAAAGGTTCTAATTGTCATTTTTGCCTAAATTGACTTTTTGGTCGGAAAAGTTTCTATTTACCGCATTCTATCATATATGAGAATTTCATAATTATCTATGGTTGAATAACGGAGCAACACTGCATCTGCACACTTTTTTTACTAAATTTATTTGAGTTGTGAAAAAATATGCTTAAAATAAGTAATTTGAAACATTTTTACTTGTTCATTGTTACAAATGAATTTTAATCAATCGAAACTTCAAACGCTCATATCTCAAAACAGTGTCAAGAGCAGTTAGAATCTTTTCAAAGTAAGGTATCGATTTATCATTAATTACAGACATTCATTAATGACACATTTCATCTGCTGCTGCAATCCTTAATTCATTAAATTCGGAGCGAAGTTCGCAGCATTTTGGTGTGATGAGCTGGCTAGGTCATGGCCCTAAGGCTAAAAAGTTTAGAGACTCCTAATTTAGACGGATTATTTTTTGCATATTAAAGTTCACTCCAGCAAGTCTTGAGCAGTTAATAAAATAAAATGTTGATGTCATCAAAATGTGTATAAATTTTATCACCGCCGTATAAAAAAGGTTAAATCTGGTTTTTTTTCTTCAACCATAGATTCACAAAAACAAATATCTCGCTGGTACGTCGAGTCGAAAAAATTTACGATCTGACCCTTGGAGAAAAAAGTTCAACCCTATTATGCGCGTTGGTGACATATGATGTTATTTTACGATTTCGAAGCTTCTGAATGTATAATACCGTGTTAAACCGTATGTCAAAAATGTAAAAAATGCCAATAGCTTAATTTTTTTTAGTGAATAGATCGTTTAGCCTTAAAGAGATTTGTAAGTGAACTAACAACAAAAACGATCCCTTCCTTTTCTTCCCCAATTTGACTTAAACTGATCATTTTGTGATCATAATAATTGTGAAACTAATTCCAAAAAATGGTGTGCCGCGGAAAAAAATTCAAGTTTGGTGAAGATAATACACCTGAGTGAAACATGAAGCTGAGAGCGTGGAATATAAAGAGAGCGCCTGAGGACGACCAACGAAAAGATGAGAGCAGCCTTTACAACGATTGTTCCAAATTTTTATCGTCTTTTCTTAGTTAAGCAGGCTTACGTTTCTCATTTAAAATCGTTTCATAATATATTGATTTTAATAATAAAAATATATTAAATAAACATTGGTATTTTTTTTTCTTTTGTGTACCTTTGAATTTCTTGATTTGGTAGGTGTACTTGGAACACAATAAAATTGCGAGAACACTGTTCTAAAGAAAGACTGAAGATTCAGAAAGGAAAAAAATATTTGATAAAACTAATGATTAAGTTAAAAATATAGGTTAAAAAAAAGAATGCTCACCGTGAAAAAACCTGTAGCTGGAAATTGACACTGTCCTCCGTAGTTGCCAACATCGTGAGTGAATATAATCAGGGTATCTTCACCGATCCCTTCACCAAAAATTCTAATAACTGTCTCGGTGTCAGCCAACAGTTCAGGAACTCCTTCAGATTCGGTATACAAATCTCGCGACGACTCCTCGACTCGAATAGATTCAATTCTCAATGTCCCAAACCCCAAAAGACTATTTGCAGCGGCTGGCATAATGGTCTCTGACTTATCGGTCATCGGCGATACTTGAGCTTCATTGTTATTGGCGATTCTATCTATAACGTTGGATACTGTGGTGTCTCTAAGTTCATCCTTGTCGGGTTTGAATTCAAATCCGTCTTTTGATACGTCTTCTTTGCCACTGTCTGATGTTATTTCACGTCTGTCTCTGATGTTTGTTTTAAAAAAATCGCTTGATATGAAATTAGGATCGTCAGGATTCAGTGGCTCTATTTCGGTTGAATCGCCGAATGCGTCGTGGATGGTATTCATATCATTAAATTGTTCGTCCCGAGGATCAAACGCCAAGGACAGAAGTTTTCGCCTGCTGTAGCTCTCTAAGAATTTGTCATCATTATCAACCAATGTTTGACTTTCTGACCGTTCATTTTTTGGAACGTCCATGCCTTCGGTTACTCCTTGACCAACAGCTGTCGTCAGGTCAATTTTGACGAAATCATAATCGTCAAATTGGACAACCATCTCGTCGTTAGGTTTGCCGTTCAAGTTCACCAAATCTACTACACTCGAGATAGTGACAGTGTTTGGTTCTTGCTTATCCTTGACGATAGTTTTAACTGTGGTCTTTTCTGTAACATCATCTTTGTTCGAAACCAGTAATTCATTCACAGGTATTTCTTTGTCATTGGAAGCATAATCAATTACTGGTGCGCGCTCATTTGCGTTTGGGACGGAGTCAGTATTAATTACATTTTTTTCACGATCAAAATCTTCCAGTTCTTTAACTTTGCTCTCACTTAGTTCTTCTCGTGTTTCACTCTTAGAATCATCAATCACTTCACTTTTACTGTCCGTTTTCGAATCAATGCCAAACTCCATGTCATCAATTTCACTTACTTTTTTATTTGACACATCAGACTCATCATCGTTTCCAATTTCTTCATGCTTTTCACTTTTATCGTATATGTTTTTATCTACATCAGCACCTTCAACATCTAACACTATTCCACTATCTACACTGGGATAATTGACATCAATGTCGTGTGAAAGGTCAATCCAATGTTTCGGTACAGCTTGAGGTGGAGCAGCGGCTCCTTTAAAACCGTCCCAAGTATTATCAACTAATTTTTCACTTTTTTTAACAGCATTGTCAGATTTTTTAGTAACTTTAATGTCTTCTTCCAATCCTGCACGGCTGTCGTCTGACTGTGTATATTTATTATCATCATCTCCATCCGCCAAATATTTATATCTATATGTTGCGACGGTATCATCGGAAATATCCGATCCCTGCTGGACGCCGTCATCATAATTTACATCTATATCATGTGATAAATCTATCCAGATCATTTTATCAGTAACTTGGTCAACGTCTCCATAAAAATCCGCATCAGATTCATGTTTGAGGGGTTCTCTATTTGAAGAATCTAAGACTTCCGAGTTCCCGATAGACTCTTTTTGAACATTGGAAACCAAATAAGGCTGTCTGTCTTTATTGTTCAACAAACCTTTGCTCTTCGTTATCTATAACGGATTGGTCATTTTCATTTTGAAGCAAATCTTGGAAACTATCTTCTATACTATTATCACTTAAATATTTTTGTACTTCTTCAGGATATTCTTTGATAACATTGGTTCCATCAAAATCATCCAAATATTGTGATTGTTTTTTTAATTGCAAAAAATCTCTTTCTTTAAGTTTCTTCTCTTCGTCTTCAGAATACGCGTGGACATCGTTTGATTCAAGATTCATTTCACTCAGCTTCTGAAAACTGGGGTCATCCAATGAATTACGATTAACTTTTTCTGTATTCTTGTAAGCATATATAATCTCTGGATTATCTTCGTATTGGACGCTATTGTGAACTAAATTTTCTTCCCCTATATCTTCGAAGTCTTTTGTCATCTGTCCTTCCACGTCAAGAGGCAGCGATTTTCTACTGCAACGAAAAAAGACAATCAAATAAATATAACAGTACATACTATTTCTACATCTAAAGAGATGTAATGTAAGATGAGATGTAGTGTAAAGACTCAAAGATAAGATTACCATAATATAGAGAAACGGCATGTAATGACAAAGTACGCGATATTTTCATGCCCCATTCGCTAGTAATTTTAAGCTAAATATAGAATATTTGAAGTACAACTTTACCAACAGCACTTCAACGAGTTCTCTAATGCAGGAATTCAAGAGACATTTTCACGGTGATTTGAAGACACACGAAAAATGTTTGAAAAAAAATCGTACATTATTTATCGATAAACATTTCTGAAGCAATCAAATTTAAAAGTTAAATACAGTCTCGAAAAAAAGACGAATGCTGGCGAGGAGGTTCCAAATAAATCCGTTAAATACAAAATTACTTTGGTTTCAGAATGCGTTTTGGTTAAAATGAAAACAAAATCATTCAATTATATTCAATACAAGTGATGTTTAAACAGTTAAATTAAAAATTATACGTAATTTGAAATAAAAATATAAGGAATCAATGAGGTTTGGGTGGACTCGAATCATTATTCGGCACGCGTGACAACTGGTTTCGTGCTCGTTATAATATAACACCAGTCAGTCACTACATATTATGCATATGGTGTCCCTTTATACTAAAAAATTAATAACTGTGTATGTCATACAAAAATGAAAGACTTGAACAAGATGTTGCGAAAAAAAAAACTTGAATGACACTGATCAAAAATGTTCTTAATTTGAATCAATCACGTGCAAATTAAAAGTGAAACGTTTCTAGTGCGAGATAAAACACGTTTTGTCGTCGTGTTGGTAATCGTTTCCTTTTCACTGGATGACAATGATTATTATGCGATCAGATTATTTATGATTATCATTACGCATTAAAATCGCTTCCGCCAAATATTTTGTTCAAATAAATTGAAGCTTCGTATTTTTCGTTAAACCCATGATTACACGGGACATGAGATTACAAAAATAATAGCACTGATAAGTTAATATTGGCTGAGATCAATAATATACCAAATAAAGACGTTTTTTATATTCGAAAAAATGCTTCGGAATTTTCTGCGGGCCTTTTCCAAAATGGTCTGAGATACAAAAGGTTAATGCTTGCATCGCCTGTAATGGCGCGCAAACGTTTCTAAAGCTTCAGTATAACCAACCTCAAGATGATTCATATTGATATACTTCTTGGGTTTCTTTATAAAGCCCAAATAATTACCAATAAAAGCACACTGTTTGGCATATTTTACATAGAAAGGAGACTGTGGCATTTGAATTATAAATTGACGAACGAAATGACTGACCAAAGCGGAACAAAGATAAGAAGTTTGTACTCATTAACCGCATATAAAAAAATAAAAGAATCATTATCTGGATTTTGTTTAGTCAGCATTATTTTCGGCACTGCAATAATTAGGGTTGTCACTTGGATTTTAACGATACCCTCCGTCTAAATTCTCACTGGAAATGCAATGTACACTCTGACTTCTTTAACAGTTCACTCGGGTGTGCGGCAGTCGTTGAAACTAAATAAATGTTCTCCCCTCTGACATAAGAATCGACCTACCGCACTTAGCCCACGCGTTCAGTCAATATCAAATAAGGGAATTTAAAATTTTCTAACTCTGGCAATCTTTTTTTTTGTGGGTGTCATTCGGGACATTCTCACAGCGCCACTCTTTCGAGTGCATAAGTAGCGTGGTCAGTCTGTATGTACTGCATCGTTTCTTCAGTTGAGTCTATGTACTGTTGATTATTGTTTTTGGGGAAGATATTTTTTTTTCATATACATAGTAGTAAACGGTGAGTTAAGTTTTAAATTACCATTTATCACTTTTTCACTGTCAATACTTGGCGGAAAGGAAATTAAAAAAATAAAAAAACATTGTTGTACTTATTCCACAATTATTTTGTCAAGATCAGGACCGGTTTCACTACGATAAACGAAACCGGTCATGATCTCAATAAATTAATTGTGGAAAAAGTACAAAAAAATATAGTATTTTTTATTTTAAATTACCACAATGAGATACTTTTGTAAACACATATTTCAGTGAAATAATCATTTCTGTAATTTAACATAATCACCAAGACCGGTCTAACTAATTGCAAAAAGTTCCAAAAACTCGCGACGAGAGAAACCGGTCCTGGTGATTACGTAAAATTGAAGAATCGGTAGAAAAAATATATTGACTTTTATGACATTAAATGTTGCAGTATAGTAGCATACCATAAACGCAATCAAAATAAACTAAATGTAATATTGTAATAAAGTTGCGGCGACTTTCTGAGCATTGATGCAAGCTCTACAATTCTGTATGTTTCTGAGCATAGTTGCCAACAATAGTTGGCTGGACAAATGAACTGAAGCAGAACGCATTACAGATTGTATATTCCTTCTCTAAAAGGGTACATCCTTTTTCGATGTAAGGTTTTGATGATCTCTCTTTCAGTAAACGTCTCTAACTCGTTAGGATCATGATCAAATTGTCCATAGTGAATGATCATAAACATTTAAACTAATCTTAACCATGTTCCATGTTTAAAAATATCGGCTAGGGATGTTTCTTTTTTCAAAGTATTTAGCTGGCGCCGTTCTCAGCAGCCGTTCTCAGTAACGAGTAACTAACTATATGACATATAATGGTTTTTTTAGTTGATGATATTCCAGTATTTAGTTTTTAATCCGAGAATCCCCGACCCTAATAACCGCATTCGACTTCCTCCGAGCGACTTAAATTATTACGGAATGACTGATCTATGACCCAACGGTGAAATAATGAATAACTTGGCCAGAAACATTTTTTATCATCATAATAAACAATTTTGTAATGTTTACAGTGATAATTAAATTAATAATATTGACATAATAACTGCGCAAAATAAAAGGAAACATTTAATGAAAAATAGTTGATCACTTGGTCACATGTAACATCATTAGTTGACTGCGGCCGAATTCGGAATTAAAATTGTCTCCATATAATAGATATCTTCAATATCCATCTAATGTGTATTGTTTTAATAATCAACATTTTCAAAGGGTGGCGCCCTCGCTTACGGGCCAAGTTATAATGATACATCGATACCTACCCCGTTCCGTTTAACCCCGTGTCTTAGGTAAGCGACGCGAACCGGCAAGAGAATTTAGGCGAATCCAGTCAATTTAAAACGTAGTTGATCAAAGGTCTTATCGTAGACGCAATTAACGCTCTGGTGAGCTTGGACCGTTTCATATTTTCAAGCGATTCGCGTGCGCCATTAGCACTTGAGGCGACTTACGAGCATATGCCGTCCTGGCCGGTTCGCTTCGCCTACATATGACACTTGCATGGGCGAGGACCGTTTGATATTTTAAAACTCTGCCGCTTTCAAAGCCGCGCCGGATCGCCTCGCCCAGATTCGCCCAGCTAAGACGACCCGTAAGGGTGTCATCTTTGCCAATTCTGTTAAATTAAAAAACGTATTAACCTAGGAAATATTGGGGGTCGATCAGTGGCGGCTCGTGACCAAGATATGAGGGAGTGCAAAATTAAAACCCATTTATGCAAAAAAAATCATTTTCTGACTCTTGAATTTTGAAAACACATTGATAGCACAGATATTAAAGTATCAAATTGACGATACCAAGTGGTTTCCTACAGTAAACATCGGAAGAAAATTTAGCAATATGAATTAATCATTTTTAAAGTTGTTTAATAGCGCTAACTTTCAACTGAAATCGTATAATTAAAGTTTCATGCTTTCGCTAAACACTTCGAATAAATTCTTATGTGTGAAAAGTTGAACTTTGGACAATTACTAGTATTATATATTTTATACAACTGTTTTGATAAATTTAAGTGTTTTTATTTTGTTTTTAGCGTTTTTGGCCAAAAAATAGGTTCAATTTTGGCGTTAGTTTGGCATCTATTTTTATTAAGAGTTAAATTTCAAAGAATAAACAATTAAGACGAGTCTTAATGTATGTATATTTATACCATTTTCAGACAAAACAACAATCAAAAAATAATAGAATATTTCAAAAATCTTTTGTTATCAAAAGACATGAATATAAAAATACAATATCAAATTAAAATTGATTGAAATTCAGTATGGAGCCTATTTCTACAGATTCGTGCGACGATCGGTGACAATTATAATTTATTTACTAAAATACCAATCAGCATCCACACTATTAAAGAAACACCAAATTGATTGATTGAAGAGCTGCACAACTAAACTCTTCATATTAAAGTTTTGTTGTCATCAGTGATATATCTGACGTGGATTTACTTTTTAATCTATATATTAATTGTCCTAAAAAGTGCCAATCATTCCAAACACTAAGCCTCTGTTAATACACTAAGAAATTGCAGGTTTATAAAAACAAGACGAATTAAGTATTCTAAAATTAATTAATATTAAATTTGTTTGTTATTTTAGCATCTATTAGAATATGTCATGAATTTCGCATCTATGTTTCATTTATGTCAAGATGCATAGAATACTCATACAAACCAAAATATCTTCTCCGGTGTCACCTAAGTCCGTCTTTGGCCAAGCCGTTACAACGAATGCGACCAAATCTCGTATTACCCTCGAAAATCTTTGGCAATGCTCGTGTATGCTCGGGCGATGTATTCGGGCGATGGAGATCAATGTCCCGAATTGTAGAAAAAACTTCAACCCTCAAATTTTGCGAGACGTGTTTTCTATACTGACGTGACGTCACAAAACCATTTTTTGTGCATACATTTTGACAAGACGGGTGCATTTCTCAGAATGGTCTCACTAGACCCGCTACGAACATATGTAAGGAATGATAGGTTTCTGCCACATACATAAACGGAATTTTCAATGAGTCAATAGGTTTATTTATTTTGAAATTGCTTATTGCTTGAGCATACACGCAAAGAATTTAAAATTATTAAATTTATATACATATCGATATAAATGTTCTATTTATTTTGAAATTGTTGCAATTTATTCTAGGGTGCAGTGCACCATTGCGCTATAGCACGAGCCGTCACTGGGGTCGATAGTGATGGTGAAATTAGGAGACGACGTCGTTCACTCGATATTCATTGTAATCAAGTTCGTTTATTAATTTATTACATCCAAGCATGCCAAACACGCGACCATCCTACAATTAGTTGGCGGCCCGCCGAGCTTATTAAAAAAAAATGTAAATAAATCTATAATTATTAGTTATTTTGTCAAGAATAAAATTACCCTTTGATCCATACAATATAGTATAAATTTTAATTTGTGGCTGACAGTGCCAAGTGTCTTCAAAAAAAAATATTCATCGAAATCTTTCATATATATTATTTCTAAATAACTTTGAAGTTTTTTTTATGTATAATATTTTGAAAACATATGGCCGTTCACCAAATGTAAATAGATAAAAAAAAAAGCCCGCGGTGCATATCGAGTCTGACATGCCAGTTCAATACCGTAGTCATTTTTTGAATATACAGATCCCCTCAAGTGCAAATAAATGTGAGGCCTCAGTGCGGACGTACGGCGCTGCTTCTGGCGTAGCACAGCGAGTGTTTCAGTAGTCTCGACGCTAGACTACTGAAACAATCGATACGCTACGCCAGTGGCAACGCCGTACGCTCGCACTGAGGCCCCACACTACGTTTACTATGATAGATACAATCCACGTAGTGCTATACGTGGATCTATTATGTAATGTAAAACGCGAGGTATATTAATTTCAAACCCGTTTTTTATTTCACTAAAACTATACATAAAAACCTTTAAAGTATCATTCAACGATAGCGTAGTGAGGCGCTGGTGGTGGCATCCGACGAAATAATAATAACATTATAAACGAAAAGGTATGCATTTTTCTATAAATATGTATCAAAGATGCGTCAGGAAATCATTAACGTAAAACCACAGGCTTCCAGGAACCGTGGTGGTTACATAAAATAAGAATTTAAAAAAAATACACGGATGTCTTTATATAATGTAATAAGTGATGACTGACGTTTAGCTGTCAAACGCAAGCTCACGAGGGTCATGAAAGTTTTCTTTATTGTTTAAAAATTCACATGCAAAAATAAACGCTATTTAAGATAGATTTCCACACAATAAATAATATCTATCACGATCTGCAAGATGTTTGGCAGCCGCTGATTCAATAATTAAAAAGATACCCATCTGACTGGGACAAGGCCTAAGCAATAAATAAATTAACTAAAGGTTTTTATCATTTACGATTTACTACAAGAATATTAGTAGATTGTATTTGTCAACAAAATGATTTTTTGTTTCAGTCATCCACTTCAGGTGCTAGATATAAGACTATCTCTATGCGATCAGAATGTTTCAAGTATTATTATTGTACTTCAATATAAAACGTTAACCTTTACGATGGAAATTCGAGTACGTTGTGCTTTTTCCTGTCCTCGAGCGACTTAGTTAAGTTCTTCTTGTTAGTATTTCATGAGATTTGAAATTAAATATCTGGCAGGGTATCAATTTTCTTGAATGCCAAATATTATATTCTTCTCCCTCCCTGGCTTTAATGCCTTTCAAAACAATCCTCTCCGCCCGGCTCGGTTTAACAACAATCGTTGAACTCAAACATTTGCAGGTTATGTGTTACCCCATCCATCCTGCTTATTACTTTAAATAGTTAAAATATTACACGGTTACAATGTTTATTAACCTTTTAGAGCCCTAAGGTCCCGTATGGGACCAGTGATTATGGTGGACTTCGCTATCGGATTACACTGATTTATGATAATAGTTTTCAACATATGAATAAAAGCTTTCATAAATAATGTTTTTGAGATACCGATCCAAAATTTATCTTTCGGTGTCGTTAAATGTTTTCGTCATAATGAGGAATATAAACATATGCATTACAAGGTTTACTCTTGGAATATGTGTTGTGTTATATCCAGCTGACCGTAATACATCAGCATTATTCACACCAAACAACATATTTCAATGGGGATACAGATTTTATCCATATCTAGAAATTTTTCTTTTGGAGTGACCGATTCTTTTTTCAAGATAGCTGTAGATAAAATGGAGTCGTTTTTTTTACCTAAACAATTAGAAAGCGTACAAGTTGTGGTGCTGGTCTTTATCGTAAAGTATAAGCAATCTTTTCTTATGCTAATGTTTTTTATTTTACCCCCATAGGCTGACTTGTTTTAGAGATATAATTAGTTTTATAAGACCTACGGGTCGCGCGGAAATTTAGCAAAATATACACGGGCGTTTAAAGGTTAAAATATTATATTCCTGAACGTAAACAGGAAAGTTATTGGCCCATAATTTCAGAAAATCATATTTTTTAGTAAAAAGAAAACACAACATTCAGGGAAGAGAGTTATGAAACGATATCGGTGAAGTCTTATTCTATGATCTGCGATCCAATATCTAAAAAAAATAATTTAACAATGCCAACAATTACATTCGTTATAAAAAAGCGATGCGTAACAGATGGTAAGTGGATTTGTTGACATACAAAATGTACCAAGTATATATGTGTGGTCTGCCAACTGTGAAAAGTACGGTGGTGGAATGAACATAATTTTTGAGTTTAGTCAATCATCAATATCAAATCTTAATCAATACATTGGGAATACGAAGAATCAGTGATAATAAATGAATTACTGGGAACCGTAACCAGATAATTCGAGCGGTAACGCATGCCCAAGTCGTCCACGTCGTTGGCTTCGGTTGGGGTGATCACTGGTTTGAGTCCCAACACGGAAAATTTCATCAATTGATTCTTCAATCAGTTCTCGTAGAGATAAGCTCCATTAGGAGTTTCAATCAAGTATTTTAAACGTAATCAATCGAACAAATGGACATTATTAGTTACAAATCAATTTTCATAATATAACACTTAATTACTATCTGTTCATAATAAATAAAAAAAATAACAGAAATATCATTACATCGCCTTAGTTGAAGGGCTTGATTAGAAATACTGACGTCAACATAATATAAAAGGAAAAGTAAGTACTTCATGTCGTGTTATTATTTGTCCGACATTTTTTTAGACTTACAATCGTATATTAACTGTTTTTTTCAGAGCTGTGGGGTCGGAGTCGGAGTCGTGGAGTCGGGGTTTATTGGCCGGAGTTGGAGTCGGAGTCAGAATCGTCGCAGCGTTTTGGTCGGATTCGTACTCGGAGTCGGAAATTTTGAAAAGTTTGTACTTTTTATTTTTGCATATAATATGTAAAATTCGGCAATTTGTCGGTTTGGTTGGTTGATATATGTACATACATATAATTGAATACACATAAATAGGAAAGGTACCAAAAAACGTGACTAAATGAAACTTTTTTTAGTCGGATTCGGAGTCGTAGTTTTTGGTCAACGTTGGAGTCAGAGCCGGTGTCGTGTTTTTGGTCAATGCTGGAGTCGAACCCGAAGTCGTATTTTTTTTTAACGACTTGCCACAGCCCTGGTTTTTTTCTATATTCAAACACATATTTACACTCTGACTTCTTTCAGACAGTTCATTCGAGTTTGCGGCAGCCGTTGATACTAAATGAATTTTCCCCGCTCTGACATAAGAATCTACCTACCGCACTTAGCCCACGCATTCAGTATCTATCAAACTAGGGAATAAAAAAAAAATTGAGGTCAGGCAATATTTTTCTTTGTCGGCGTCATTCAGAACATTATTCTCACAGCGCCACTCTTTCGAGTGCATAAGTATCGCGGTCAGTCTGTAGTTATATTTTATAATTCCGGACATGGTCTCACGAAATGAAATAATCCCGAGACCGAAAAACTCGACGAGAATTGCAATTTTTATAAAATGTAATAATAAGACAACTAGTGGATTAAATATATAATATTATGGATTACATCATTATCAGATACACGGATCAACAATACGGGTTCCTTTGAGCTAACTTAACTTAATCTATTTTAGCGTAGTATGGAATTAGAAACCGTATCATTCAAATTACTGAACAGATGAATTTTTGTAGCGGTAAGCTCCAGGTGCCATCGTTTATGCCGATTTAATTTTAGTCCGGCGACCTAATTTCACAGGCCTAGTGCGAGTCGCAGCGCTACATTGACAGCATTTTTGAATGCGTCCAGCTCAATCATTCCAATTGAATTGTACCCACAAATATTGATTAAGCGGCGCTCGATTACCAACTCACAACACAATGCAGCTGTTTTCATTTTAAGCGGCTAAGTCACTGTATGTATATTGCGAATCCGGTTATTTCAGTCAAAGATGATTATTTTGTGGTTTAATACGTGTATATTTAACCCTTGAAACGCCAAGCCAATTCCATGGATTTTTGCTGTACGCCACCATTGTCAATCATCGATTTTTCCATGAAAATGCCACGTAACATACCCGGATAATAATTTTATACTCAAGTTATTATTGATTTTCATAGAAAAGTGAAAAAAATATATCAAACGTACAAGATTTAAAAAACGTCTCTAGGGCTGCCAAAGACAATAAATATTATAATTAAAAATATGAAATATATATATATATTTTTTTCTATAATAAATCAAATTATATAGTACGAATAGCATCTAGGGCTGCCACAAAAAAATAATGTAATTTATGAATAAATTAGAATTATTTTGTTATGACTGGAAAGTATTTTTTTTTATAATATACTTTTATTTTATAAATAGCACAAAATGCTATGTGTTGTCTACTCACACTTACTGATATATAGCTATTCTCTTCTCACTCTGATGTGCTCTATCAATCGAGCGATCATTGCGATAATAAGGTGCCAGCCCTAGTGACGTCTGTTAGCCCAACTTCAAATAAAAAGAAAACGGTTCAACATATGGGTATTCTAACAATCACATTGCCTTCAAAAGGTGTCTCTGCATAATATTGCATTTAAAAATATTTAATTTAGTCATTAATAAGCTCGTAATCGCGTTTGCGTGCCTGCACGCCGTGGCGCTGGTGGTAGCACCGATTTCGCGTCCCTGCACGCCGTGGCGTCTGAACGGTTAATCCTTAGCGATGTACACTCAAACTTCTTTTTGTGCGATTTCAAAGTTATGCGGTTATTTTTTAAAAAGCATTTTTTAAATATATTTACCTATATCAACGTACCTATGTCATAACGTAATTAACAGCGCGTTGTTCACATACCGTACGTACAAAATCCAGTGTTTCACCTGTTTATTACAATGTGACCCTGACACGTGCGTCTTTGTACATGTTCTCATATTAAGTCATAGCTTTTTTTGTGCGATTTTCCGCGTAACACGTCTAGACAACCAGTTGTCGTAAAAGCAAGTTTTTCAAATTAAGCTTCTACATCAGGGGTTCTTAACCCTGTGCCCGCGGGAAAAATAACGCCCTCGAAGCTATTATTATGCGCCCTCACCAAAATATCAAAATTCGAAAATACCCAAATGTTATCAGAATTGTATTTTATCTATTGAAATTATTTATCGATGGAGTTTTCACGAAAATGTAACTATGTGGTAGTTTTATAATTTGTAAAGGTAAATTAAAAAATGGTACATGAATGTCACACATATGTTAGGCTTCCCAGAAAACAATGATACAAATTTATCAATATGTACTACGTACTTAGACGTAGGATTTGTAGGTGTTAATGAGAGGACGATAAAGTAGGATTGATGATTTACAAATGAAGTCTCAAAATATTGGCTGTCCGCTCTCTCTTCTCTCGTGCATTAAGATTTACGATTTTATGAAGAAGGTATATGATAAAAAAAATGAGGCAGCTATATAAAAGAGTTATACTAGAACAGTGGCTCTCATGCGCGGCCACCAGATCATTCGGCTGCGGCCACCAACAGCTTCATAGTAAGTATTGATATTACAAAAAAATGTGGTTTTACAAGTAAATTTTCTAACAGAGATTCTGAAAATGATTTATTTCGTATGCAATTAACACCCATAGTAAATTGTCTAGCCTTTTCAGGTCCATTTGACAAAACTCAAGGACAACAGACTCAAAACAAACATTTTTTGCGGCCACCAGACATTTCCGTAGGCCCGCTTATGTATTTGATTCATTCTATTTGGTCTCCAAATTAATACTAAAGAATTGTACACTTTAGAACAGAATATATTTTTATAAATTTGCACAATGGAAATTTAATTGAGAAAAAAAATGTATATACCATCGTGCTATTGCAATAAGACGTCAGTACCAACTTTACAAAAAAAAATATATCCATACAACTTCATTCATCCTTTCAAAAAATAAATAAAACAATTCGATGCGACAGCTGATAAATGTGTCTCTACTCTTCGCACTAATGAATTGAGAGGCGAACAGCGTTCCGCTCGCGCATTTCATTCAAAAGCGTCACAAAATATATTTGTCCGGTGCACGCGTATTGCTGTGGCCGGCCACTTGTCAAAAAAAATAATGTCAACATTGTTAGCATTCCGCAAAAGAGACTGTTGCCAATGATTATTATAATGTGCACTAAAGAAGCGACTTTCGCATACAGTATTATAAAAATTAGTGTTTTTTTCCCTTTTCCCCCCGAGTATCGAAAACTCGATACACGAGAATACTCGTCCCAACTAATTTCGAACCAATTTAAAATTTGAAACGTTTAATTCTCTATCAATTTTGAAATACGTGTTTTAGAAATTGATAAATCGATCGATGAAAAAAAAATGCCTTTTTATTTATTTATCAGATATTTTTTAAATACACAAATCTGAATCAATCTTATATATTTTGGTACATCTGAAACTACTCGAGTATTTAAAAATTTACTACTCGAGTAGTTGAGATGTCGAGTAATTTAAGTATCTATTCCTGACGCACGTTGGAATATAACGACTATTGATTGTAATTCAAAAATATTGTTTTGCAATGGTGTTGAAAGTGTGAAAAAATTGTTTTACTGTCACAGACAGCGGTCGAACAATAATTACGTCGCGACCGACCAGCAAAAACACCACTCTACAACAGTGGTTCTAAACCTTTTCGAAGTCACGGTGCACCTTTGACCATACGAAAAAAATTGCGGGGCACCAAAATCATGTGGTCGAAAAACAAAGAAACATTTGCGGACACATCAGTCGAATCAAAATATATCTTTTATATGTTTTCATAAGTTCACCAAGGACTTTTATGAATTACTATTTCGCGGATTTGTCTGCTATAATCATTCCTTTCGCGGTGAGCTTGCAGCAAGATCGCGGTGCATCGGTTAAGAATCACTGCTTTACAGTATATCCATAATATCTGATCTCAGGTCTAATATGTTGCCATAGTTTGGCAAAATATTGAATACATGCAATCTGATGCTAGTCGGACACATAATATAACGCAAGATGATTTGAAATATACATTTTTTTTTCTAATGTCGCCCCCCGTGCAAACAAAAATATTATAATATGCATTGTTATATTATAATATTTTTGTTTGCATTGTTCATAATTCGAATATTCCGTGCCAAATCACTCGTCTTAATTCTTTATAATAACAAAAAACGTAACTATAATTTATCATTTTGTTTAAATTTCATGTTCCACGTGTTTGAAAATGGAATGTTAATCGCATTCTTGCGTATTCGTCCACAGTCAACGTGATCAGTCTTCTAATTTCAAATTAAGTTTCCGTTTTAGTTCAATTAGTCAAGACAGAAAACAAAAGCGACACATTTAAAATATGTCAATTATTCCTGATTTTAATTAGGCGTACGTGATGTGTATTTGGTTCTATCGACTGTATTGTGTAATAATTCATCAGTGAATTTTGGGATATTAAATAATAAAAGAGAATAAACTGGTAACCTAATTAGTAATCAGAAACATTACGAAAGAAATTGATACATTTGTACTTTTATTAAGACCAAGCTTTGTGAATGCGATAGAAATGTGTAAAACTATTTGCTTTCTGTTCAATTAACATTTTTTCGTGACTTGGCACGAAGTGAAAGAGTCACGTGGGGCAAAACAGCCCACAAAACTTTTGGTCGCGTTCAAAAGAACTCTTGGGAGTAAGGAAACTGAATGGAAGCCGATATTCTCGGAGACGGATTACGGAAGTTTGGCAAAAGAAGACCATACTGCCAGCAACAGTATGACTTATCTATATTTATAAAAAAATGAATTTTTGTTTGTTTGTCCCTATGCGTTCCTATACCGTTCATCCGATTGCGATAAAACAAAAGTTGTTGTACGGACGCCCACAAATGTTTTTTTTTAATATTTAATTCACTTGATTTGCCAAGCATGAAGCCGCGCGCATTTTAAGATTGGAAATTGGCATAATTATCATTTTTGCCGACTTTGCAACGGCACCAACCTTTCAGTGAAAAAGATAATGAACAATATAATTGAAGCTACAATGGATTTCAAAGGGAAGATGTACTGTCGCCACGCATCCCAATAATTCCGACATATATGGTATTCGAATTAAAAAGTTTTCAGTTTCCGATACGACCTGCATTTGGAATAACTATCAAAAAAGTATGTACAGGGACAATCGCTACAAGTGTGTGAACTAAATTTGGAAAATTCATGCATCTTACATGGAAGCTGTATGTGATCAGCTGACGCGTTGGAAAACGTCCTGATTTATTCTTATACGCACATAAAAACAAAAAATATTTTGTATCAAAAAGCACTTCAATAAACAGAATTAAAACAAAAACCCTTTTTTTTATTGACATTGCATTGCATGCCGGGTACTCGCTAGTTTAAAATAAAAAAAAATGAATATTGGGATACGTCAATAAGAATATTCCGATGTTGCATTATTAATTCATAATAGCGGATAATTAACACTAGTGTCACGGTTAGTCCCTGCTTCCCCTAAATATTGAGAAACAAAACATAGATTCGAAAAAATTTACAGATAATCGAGTATTGGAATGTTAATACCGTAACCGTAAATTGGTTGCATTAATTATGTTTACCTATTGGCAAACTATTCATACTAAGGCCAACAGGTGTTCCACATCTTTTGTTCCTAATGATAGAAAATCCCATCGAGTTCTAGTTATCCCAATGCGATAAATTGTCACCGTGCCAAAAAATAAAGCCGTAGTGTGATTTGAAAATAGCATTATGCGCTTCACACAGTGTAATATTTCACTGAAATATTGCGCGCTTAATGTTATGAATTTATTACACGGGTTTCCAGCGAGTTGCAGCAAATTGCACGTATTGTCAGCTCAACTCGGAACATGTATATATATTTGAGAAATGACAATAAATTAAACTGAAATGCCTTCGATGAATATTGCATGGATTCTGAAATTCATTTAGTGATAAGTGAAAGGTATACAAACAGTTCACAGTATCATTTATAGCTCGATTTTTCTCAATGGAAACCTAAAAGAATTGCTTGTTACTCAGTAGCTCTCATCATCACTTTTTCGAAAAGAGTAGAGAAATAAAAACAGGCATAAAGGTTGGCTAAAAAATCACATGCTCGTTTTCTCTCGGTTATTATCAGTGGGATAATATTAAATAATTATACTTTAAAATTATTTAATTACCACCCCAGGAACCTAAAACTTTAAGCGTCCAATCGAAGTAATTTTTCGTGATAAACAACTGGACCGAACAATAAAACAGTGGACCGACACCAGAACCGTTGTAGATGCACGTGAAAGCAAAGCGTTTGGTGTTTTTAAGTTACAAGATACATATAAGTATTGATACTTGACGGCAATGTAGCCGACTGGTCAAAGTCGTGGACGTATGTGATGTCTGAAATTCCCTGCCATCCGTCTAATCCTAAAAACGTAGTGTAGCGAGAAAAAAAAGAGATGTTAGAATCATGCATTTCTAGTGGAACCGCATCTATTGAGATGCCTCCATGAGATTACAAATGTTACAAATTAAAAAAAAAATGTTTTCATTTAATCTTACATACATGCTAGCGAATGTAAGATGCCGATAACTTACTGTTTTAACTCACGTATTTCCGTATCACCCAAATAGTAGAAAATACTCATTTATATCAATTATCATTATTGACGATCAATGATGAGAGATCAAATTGATAATCGATCATGATCTGATAGTGACGTGCCACATCAAAACAACTCTTAACATATATTACCGGAAGAGTTTTGTTCCAATCAATAAATAATATTATAACCAATTGATTTTTTTGTTTAGTACAATATCAATGTTGATAAGGATTTAATTAAATAAAAAAAACATTAACTACATTGGTAAAGACAATGATAAAACACTTTGTGTAAGATAATATTTCGATTAACTTGATAATATTGTTATACAGTCAACCTTGCTATAGCGGACACTTCTATAGAGTTTTTGCTATAGCGTATGCGGCGGTTTTTCGTGCAAGGCATATTTCGCTTTCTTACAAACTAATCACGTATAATTTTATTTAAAATATAAAAATTGGAAAAATGTTTGATTTGTTTTTGATCACAAACTACAAACCAAACCCCAAATTTTGTATGGGTGCCTAAATTTATATACCGTTTATTTAAATAGCGTACTCCGTATCGTTCCGCTATAGCAGGGCTGACTGTACATAAATACAAACTAAAATACGTGTTTTCTTATAAACTGTAATAAAAATATTTGATTTAGTTAGAGATTGCCTCTCATTTCTTTGCATCGTAATTATACGGCTGTAGTACCGACAATTATAACTCAATAAATCTATTTTTTTAAAATTACTTAGAAATAAATAAGATAAATGGACGGCTATTTGGGATAAATTTATATTGAATGTATGTAGATCTGAGTGACACGTATTTCAATGTGTTTTTCTCGTCCTCGGATGATTTTTCTTTCAATGTATTCTATTTGGGATACATTTATATTGAATGTATAAAGGTCCGAGAGACCCGTATTTCAATGTGTTTTTCTCGTCTTGGGATGAATTTTCTTTCAATGTATTATATATGTGTCGTCTTTACTTATGCCTTATTATTGATCTGTCAAAAAACACAATTTTGAAGCCCGTCTCAGTTGACGCGTTCTTCTGGCTTAATCAGTGTCACAAAATTTTCACGTTCTGAAAATAACAAATTTAACGAACAAAAAAATGGAAATAAACATAATATCTGCATCTGCACGCACAGTTACCGAATTTGTACGTTTGTAAAATCTGCAAGAGGCGACACCGAGGTTCGTTTGACCTACTCTCCAAGTCAGCGGTCGAATTTTATAAATTGAACGCTGGGACACATTAGTAAACTAAACGTAATTAACATTTTTTTTAATGAAATTTCAGATGGTGTCCAGTACGTGAAGGCTGCAAGCTGCCATAAGCATTTTTAAAAGAAAATCATTCTCGGCTATACTTATTGGTTAGGTATTTGTTATATTTACATACATTATTCTCAAGTCAAACACTAACCGTACAACGATAGAAATCATTAGCAAAAATATGTTAACCCATTGTTTACGGTGTGCACAAATTTGTGCGTAATTAGTATGGTAATTGAAAAGGCTCGTAAACAAAGTGTTAAACAAACACTTATATCCTAGACGTCCATCAAAGCCGGTCAAAATACTTCTTCCTATCCAAGTTCGCGAAAATGTGCGATAGACAACTGTGCAAAAGATAGGATTCTCACTACACCATGCATTGTCAAATAAAATAACTCTTAAGATATATTCACCCTTTACAGATTAAAATTCACTATCAATAAATGAAAAACCTTATTTGTGATGCAAAGAAATGATTAAATAACTGGTATGCGTTCGCCCAGCTTACGCGTCGCGAACTAACGAACGTGGATGTGAGATATTATAATGATATACGGGAACTGTGATCTCAACTAAGGTTTTCTACGAGAGCTGCTTGTTACTCAGTTACTCAACCTCTCTTATTCGAAGATAGTATGTGATTAGGACAGAACGAGTGTTTGCACACGGGACACTCAGGCGTGTCACCGAACAGAAATCAATAATTATAATGAAACTGCACGGATTGGGATTCGATCCCGCGCCACCCGCAATCGAAGCCAACGGCGTTGACACTCGACCACGATCCCGACAAAAAAACAATAACAACATCAATAATTGAAGCTGGCTGAAAGATTTCAACATAAAAATTGCGTGAAAATATTCTGAAAACTTCAGATTGTCAGAGCAATAGGCATTTCTGAAAAAAATAATGTGAAAGACACCTTTGCAGGCATATTTATCAATACGGTATTTTAAGGCTTGAAGGTTTCTTAGAATCTCGAGAAAGGAGAATCACAATTTTACATAATTTATTGAGACATATTACTTCTCACAAGAAATTATGAAAACATTTGATTGATTGCGTGTCATAGTGGAATTGACAAAAAATCTTAAATATGCAAATATTCCAAGCACAAAGGAATACCAGCAACTATTACGTAAGTCCCGGAGAAATGCTAAAAAATATATTCGATTTACAATGTATTCGTGGCGGCTTAGGTTTTCTGCCGACATCGTAAATCGATGTAATGATTTTATTCGTAGCTTAAAAAACAAAGGAATAATAAAAATAAAAGAAAGATTTGAATCGTACTTTCTTCCATCTCTACGTTTCAAGCAAACATTTCGATGTAGGTAGGTACTGTACGCGAAAAATTATCCACGATGACTCACTGCAGCAGGGCAGTGATGTCAAACCATTCGAAATGAAAAAAAATATTACTCAAAATTAAAGATAACTGGCAGAAAGATAAAATAATAGCACGTCCGAATAAAGAAAATGCTTTATATACATTCAGTACATTTAGATATAAAATACAATTTCATCTCTCAAAAAAAAACAAAACTTAATTGCAATCAAACTTGCTGTACATAAAATTAACGAACTGTTATTAAATTTACTAAAACAAAAAAAAGCTGTCCGGATGAACGCAAACCGTCGAAAATACGGATTTGGTATCAATGCATGCAAACAGATCTGACGCACTAACTTAATTGTCAGTATTAGAGTTGTGTAATTGAAACCGTCATATCTCAGACTGGCCATTGGGCCATCACGGGTCAGTTCATTGGGAAGGTCGACAGCTTCAGATACAAATCCTGTAAATTGGCAGTGCAACGGGCCTTGCTAATCTCATGGAAAAGCTTAAGCCATCAGTAATCCAATGTTGACTGCCTGGGACACGCCACGCCGCTGACTAAAATTGTGAGACTTCGCGATGCTTGTGTAGCTCTGTGAAAAAGTCGGTGATGAGGGAACGGATCAGACAGCTGCACGTGACGTCAGTGGTCAGCACTTTAACTATCGGCAATATGCAAACTATCGTCGACCTCTGGCTAGTGAGCTAGTGAGCAACCTTTGCGAACGATTTGGCTCTCTCGGTCCCTGCGCGATAACTATAAATTTTTGATGTTTTAATCAGGGTAAAAAAAGTTCGACTCAGACTCCAACATTGACCAAAAACACGACTCCAACTAAAAAAGCTTTAATATCCTCACTTTTTTCCCCTTATTTTCCTATTTATGTGTATTCAATTAAATATCAACCCTACCAATCCAGCCAGTAGCCAAATTTTACATATTATATGCAAAAATAAAAAGTTTTCAAAATTTCCGACTCCGGCCAAAACGACGCGACGACTCCGACTCCACAGCCCTGGGTTTTATCCTCGAGTTCATTCCGAGGGACCTATCAATTTCATTTGATTATTTTTTTAAAAAATATTTGGTGTATTAGGGTTAAGGGTTGAACAAAAAAAATGTTCAGCCCAAATTCTAAATTTTATAATATATTGAAGTCACCCCGCCTCACTGCCTTCAATATGGTATACTAAGTCTAAGCATAAACAAATTTGTACAACGGTGATACCTATTACATTTTCACTGCGGAGAAAAGTTTTTCCACAACTGCCAGTCTAGGAATAGATAGACAGTATGTAAGTGATAATACTGATAATATGTGTGTATTGAGGGATCGGCGGTGTCGGTGTGCCGGCCAAATGTGACGCAAAGGAAGCGTCGTCGCCGCCCCAAGAGACGTCTGAGTCCATTACGTCACGTACGCCGTCGCGAAAAACAAAGCTGAGTATGTACTGTCTTCTCAGTATGAAGTAGAATTCCACCAGGTATCAGTCCTGTGCGATGCGCGCTCGATAGTCTGCGTGGAGGGATCAAAAGAGTTGTGTACAGCCAAGCGGTGAATGAAACTTACATACATTTTATTACATTAAATAAGACATAAGAATGGTCGGGTCCGTGGTCGAATGTCAACGTCGTTAATTTTTTAGTTCCTGATTTATGTAGTATCTAAGATTCCTTCCCACACAAAAGACCGATTGCCTAACCACTAGTATTGTCCTAGTCATATCCTTTCTATACCTCCTTACTTCGTAAAAGAGACGTTCAGCAAATGAGTAACAAGAAGTTCTCTTATGTTGAGATATTAGAGTCTTTATGAGTCTTTATGCTCCACTCTGGGAGCGCACATGGTCAAAAAAAATGGGTGGATGGATACAAATAAAGTGTATACCTGTATGAATCTGGTTTCCAGTAGTGTAGATAGGAGTAATCAAAGACGATGTTGTGCTTTCTTCTTCTTCTGTTACACGGTCAAGGGTTCAAAGTCCCCGAACATTGAGGACAGAAGATAGAAGCTAGAGCAAGTTTTTTACAATAAAACTAGACTCGTATAAACAAAAAAGAACCCGTAACTGTGGTTTACTAGGTACTCGTCAGTTCAAGTTAGCCCCGAATAGAAATGGAGCCATTGGAAATTGACTGAGACGTTGGAATATTCTTTTCGAAAATCCTTCATTTGAAAGCATAGTTGAAAAAAAGTTTTTTAAGCAAGCTTGAATTAAGTAAGAACCCGATTGGGTGAATAGTTTTATTTTGAGTCATGGTAGATCGCGAAGGATTTTAAATGTGTGTCATTATGCAATTATAGCACCAAATATAACAAACTATTGTATACATTTTTCATAAATATGAGAAAGCGATTTTTTTTTGTCTTTCGCGACTAAATTATTAGTTTCATCGATCATTTTTTCTTTTCTATTATAATACCAATGAAGACAAATAAGCACATTTTTACTAGCCAGCCAAATGCAACACGCGAAATAAAATTGGACAAATCGGCATTAAATTTATCGTTCCTTTGCGTATGATTTCATTGAACTGAACTCTATATAATATTTGAATTGATTTATAACATCCTTATCGACGTTTGCTTTAAAAATTACAGTGTGAGACGTGATTTTAATTGCAAATCTAAAACGCTTTTAGACTTATCTCAATAAAGATAAGTTAATCCCATTAATACCAAATTTCAAAATTTTCTTGGCCTTGCACGACAAAAATAACAATTTTCTTGATAAATTAATCTCCATTTAATCAATTGCATAAGTATAAAGGTAAACAGTTGACTTGACACTAAAATGAATTAATTCATTTGCCTCGTATTAAGCCAAACGTAGGCTCGTTTGCCGATTCGATCAGATTTTTCATCTAAAAACTAGTTTTCGACAGTCGAAATTTATGCAATGGAATACAAGAAATAAAAATTAAGCAGAGAAATTTATTTTATGAAGACGTTAATTTGGATGTTCCATAATAAATTGATAATGTTTTTCATGGAGGATATTGAAGTATGTATCGCTTAATTGTGTTTTTTTTTTACGGAACATTGTGCATAACGAGTATAATAATCATGCAATTTCTGTCACTTTTTAAGGTATGGAGGGGGGGGATTTGGTTATATTTTCCAACAATGTTAACTGTAAATTCTTAATGGAAAGGCATTATATTTAAATAATTAAAGCACAGTGTTAAGTAGAGTGTAGTGCGCCATAAGATGAAAAAGCCAGAAAATATTTTTGTATTAATTTTAAATTATCCTTATTTATTGTGTGCCTGAATTAAAGTTTGCTACATGTCATAATGTGGTACATTATTCGGCATTTCGTTTTACCATGCTAATAAATACGCAAACCCTGTGATATCAATAAATTTCTCAAATCTATTGAGGAGTTTCTGGAAGGAAAAAAATAATATATGGAGGAGTGAGTGCACAGGGTCCAGCATGTTGGCCGGAACCGGAGCGTAAAAAGTATGTCCTCTCAAAATGGTTAAATGACCTCACGTTCACACTTTATATGAAATGCCTTCCCTGCTTCTGGTTGGATGGGGAGTCAGGAACGACCACGGCGGCGACATCCCGTGAATGGGGAAGTGTCACGCTCTCAGTCGTCGTCCTCAAGACTCTTCGCTACGATGATGGTGCGGAATGGTGACTCTTTGCGGATTAGAAGCAATCATACCGAAAATTCATCGTGTTTGCTGTATTCTTAATAGCATTTTGCAATATCAGAACAGTTTTGGTGCACAAATAAGTCCTTATAATTTCGATAATTTGTGTAAAATCTTTTATCTCGATAATATTTTACTATACAATTTTGAGAATCTCTTTTCTCGAGAAATTTGGGAATTTAACATTTTTTCGAAATCAAATCATCCTTCGAAATGGTAAATATGAAAAATGTGTTTTTTACTCGATATTTCTACTCTACCATACCCAATTGCTAAAAATAACTATTCCTCGTCTAATTCAAGCTGCTGAAGTAAGCGTCAACTCTTTCTGAAGACTAATTACGTTACAAACTCGACATAATTTATCATTACCGTTATGTTCTCGAGAATCCTCGAAAAAATCTGTGAAGGTTATTCTACTTTTTCGAAATAACGGATTGACGTCTAAGCACGAGTGCAAATCATACGATAATCTGGCGGCAATGATAATATATAACTGATAACTCCATTTAGAATTATCTAAATTTAAAAGCATAAGTACTTCAAATATTAATATAAGCAGATACATATGGAAAACTAATCTACATTTTGTAACAATGCCAGTTCTTAATTATTATTGTGCTTTTGTCAGGAGTTGCATACCTCGAAAGTTTTGTTGATAATTTTTCAGTTTTATGAAGGTGTAATAAATTTTATATCGCCGCCAAAAAAAGGCCGAATGATAAAAGTATATACCTAGAACGTTAAGCCATCATTTTCAAGGAAATGCTGGGAAGGGTTGTAAAATCGTACATCCGTGAGCAATCGCAAGTGTATAATGCAGGGCTGCGGAGTCGGGGCTTTTTGGCCGGAGTCGGAGTCGTCGCGGCGATTTGGCCGGAGTCGTACTCGGAGTCGGAAATTTTGAAAAGTTTGAACTTTTTATTTTTGCATATAATTTGTCAAATTTGGCTTTTGGCCGGATTGGTAGGGTTGATATTTAATTGAATACACATAAATAGGAAAATTAGGCAAAAAATAGTGACGATATTAAACTTTTTTAGTCGGAGTCGTGGTTTTGGTAAATGCTGGAGTCGGAGTCGATCTTTTTTTTCCGACTCTTCAGCCCTGGTATAATGATAAATACAGGCTAGGGATTCTAAGCCTGGACCGCAGGGCGGAAGCACAAAGCGATAACGCTTTTAGCCGCAGCAATCAGATATGATGGCGAATTAAATATTAATACTATGATTCATGAATAACAGCGATGTAAAATCTCTTTTTCGAGAAGGTCAACAATTAGCTGCATTCCAGGTAAGCATAGAGAAAGGGAGGACGCAAAGTTTTCAGATTTTTCCTAAGAAATATTATACTTGATAATTGTGAAATTTTCCTTTCTATTTTCTTTATGACTAAATATATGGAGATTCAAGCATGAATCTTTTCTGAACATAACATTTTTTTAAGATGTAATATTTCACACTCAAAATCTACATTACAAATAAATTGAATTAACACTTTCTTTACGGGTTTTAATTACTATAGTAATTACTAACAATTACGCACAAATTTGTGCACACCGTAAACAGTGGGTTAGTGAAAAAAATATTTCGCATTACAGCCAACGCGCTAAATATTTTTAAATATGAATGTCATACGAGATAAACTCGATTAGATATTTTATAAATCAGCCGAGAACAATGACATACACCCATGTCCAAGATCTCTTTTTCAATTGAAATAATCTGACCTTGCCGCGACATGAACCCAGAACCCACCTGATGGCTAAGGAAAAAAGCTCTTGCCAAAATCGGCATTCATGTAATATTGAACATATTTTCAGCAGCAGCAGTTCTTCATCGCTTGATAACCTTCAATAAGATTTCCTTCCCAATATAATTTCTATCGAAAATATCAATTAAAACATGATAATTTTCAATGTAAAGATTTTGATGGAAATATTTTCATTTATTTACCATTCTCAATGCAATCTGTAAAGAAAACGAGCGATTGGCTTACCAAAAATCCCCCCTAACATCACGCTCTTTTCCTTAATTTTTTTGAAACAGATAGTACCTTGAAACAGATAGTAGTAGTTTTTGAGAATTATATCTGTTTGTATGTTTATGCATATTCAAACAAAAAAAAGCTAATATAGAATGAAAAATGAATGCAAGGACAACATTGTAAGGAAACTAAACAAAACAAATCAGGTGTATTTGGGTCTTTGTAATAATAATAAAAAATCGAGACCGTACAATCTCTACTTACGAGTACTATTAATAAAACTGATCAAACAATTGATTAATTGCGTCGAGCGTTTACATTCGCCAATATTAGTACACTGGTTAACTTGTTTAATCATTCACGATGTGTCACATTTCCAGGAAATTAATATAAAATGGATTCTCAGCGGAAATCATGACGCTTGAATGAGCTGCTGGCGAGTCATTGATAAATTTAAATTTCTACATAGGTAAGAAGGTTAAATACATAATAAATACATAATAGACGATAATTTGCTGAAATTCCTTACTACAGGGGTCGGATTCACAGCTATATACATATATGTATATATAGTATGCGAACATTCCAGTGCAATAAAAATGGCGATAATTTATTATTACAGTACGATTAAACGGCCTGAATTAGGGTGAAATATGAAAATTGTTAAAAATCCTGTTTCAGTATTGCGAATTGTTAGCATGCTATCGCACAGCTGCGGCAGTTTTGACGCGTGCTTACCAGTGATTTGATGTGCGCTTAGCTAACTAACCACTTTTTAATCATTTCATGGTGTAACTTCACCCGCATTGCATGTAATTAACGGTGTCGTTATTTTCTAAAATAAAACTATGGGTTTCAACGGATACCCTCCCCTTTATTTCAGTATCTATTATCTGACCGATTTTTTTTTTTAATTTATGGAGATATGGAGTCTGATTTTGACTAACTCATTTTCTGATTGATGCCAAGGTTTTTTAGTCAAAGAAAGGTATGGAAAAACTTGCAACGTCTCACACCTGATGCCACTGAACGACTTCATCATTGTACAGATTCAATTAGTAATAACAATGCATTTTTACTGCGATGTTTTTCATTGGAATGGGAAATATTTAACTTATAAAATCAATCGATGGTTCATCAATAGTAGAAATTTTTACTCTTGAAATTTTCATTCCAATTTCAAAATAAAAGATAAACTAACGAAGAGATTTAAGTTGTTTACGTATGTTGACTCGCGTTGACGATTCATTGTTTTCATATTTTGGGAAAATATGTACGTCTCAATTCATTCCTTGAAAGTAATAGCCAAAAAGACACTTAGCATTCATATTTGCATAAGTATATTAACATATTTATTTTTCTGTTTCAAGCTCTGTTACGTAGATCGAAACAATATGTAAAATATTTGTCCATATTATTTTATTAATACCAGAAATTAAGTATGTTGTACTATGATATATGAACTAACATCATGTGAAAGAAGTTACATCTTTTTTTTTAGAATTTCATTTGGGAAATTTTTTAAACCTACTTGCTGTTGAAATATTCATACTTAGAACGGACGCGGTCACCAAAATTGAAATCATGGGAAATAATAATTTATCTAAACTATGGCAATCGTATTTTATAAGATTTAAAAACATGTGGTAAGTTATGTGTATAAGTTGGCATTTGTTCAACATTTCGCTTACCTGTACACGTAAGATTTTTAAATAAGTGGACCAAAACAGCATGATTATATTTTTACAAGAACATTTGGAACTATACTCTTCATGGGTTAAATTGATAGTTCGGTATACGATATGTAGGATGGATGGAATCATAATATCACGTCTATGTTTTATACTAAAGAATAAAATCTATCTAAATATTTGTTTTGAAATAAGAATACGTGATATACAAGTTTGACGGTAATCAAATAATGGAATTGGCGCAACTTGCATTTAAACGTCTGTTAAGTGACGTGAAGTCATCTGTTATAATCACACCGGTTTTGGCAATAATATACTTCAACTAAATGCACACAGATACCTGAGACAGTTTAAGCTCTCCGTATATGTACTGATAAAATGAGATGCAAAGAATAAAGCTTACTATCAAAACATTGCATCCCATCTATTTACAAAAAAAATCCTCCTGGTAGTTAAATTTTAACGGTGGCAATTGATTCAAATTTACGATAAATGGAATGGTAATTACATTAATTTGATAAATTAACTCACGTGTTATCGACATATTCATTATGAGAAATATACAAATTAGCATCTCTGGCCGGTGCGATAATCAACTTGTCTCCTTGGTGGATCCAGGTGTCCGAAGTCTTCAAACAAAAATACAATACATCATTGATTTTATTATCAGGAACATACACTTTCAAGATGCACTTATCATCGGTGGAATCTATCAGTTTAACACTGCCGAATATCAAGCCACGCTCGTTACACGGCGCTCCATATCTGTCAGGCAAATTTGTCAAAACCAATTGCATATTTTTGTGATCACTGCCAAAAAAACCGTCTCCTTGCAGTTGCATGGCGTATATTTTACCAGCAAACGCCTTTCCACCGATGCCATCATCATTATTCAACTCTGTTATCGAAAATGATTCAATTAAAGGGGGTATATGTTTCGCATGACACGCGATTGCGAAAAAAATCACTATTATTGAACCACAAGTCCGTATCACAACACCACTCGCGGCCATTTTCATTAGCGTACTAACAGTATTGCCATGAATTTCAACATACAATTGTCAAAATTCGGGCTGCCAGAGTATTGATAATTACTACGGAAATAATAAATAATAAAAAATTATAATTTACATTATGATACCATACTTACTAGCTAAACTCACCACCTTTTCCACTCAACTTTTCTACCACCTAGAATCTAAATTAATATCAATACAATCTGAAATATGCATAATAATATATCATAATTGATTTATGATTAAGGAAAGTAGTTCAAAACTGTATATACTAAAGTATGATTGAATGTAAATTTTACACGATAATAATAATTATTGATAAACTAATAATATGGAATACCGTAAAACGGGGTGAATAGAGACTGCGGGGTGAATAGAGACTGCGGGGTGAATAGAGACAAAAACAACGATGAACTTTAGCACAACATTACTGGGTATCCAATGTATTTTTTTCTATTTAAATATTATTCTATACAATGACTATAATACTATCTCTTGAATGACAAAACCAAACCAACTAAATGATTGGTCAAAATTGAAACAAACGTGTTTATGTTCGATGCCTGTGCATCCTTACTTTTTAACCCCTTATAAACTTCTCTTTTATTGCACGAAAATTAAATTTAATCATCTTTTTTTAGTTAATAAGTACCGTTAAACAGAGTGAATAGACTCATATATAATAGAGGTTCTTATATTCCAATCATTACAATCTGTTGTTTTGTCTCTATTCACCCCATTTCAATGTGAATAGAGACATCGAACCAAATTGACTGTGTCTTAATAACGATAGTGAATATTTGAAAAATATTGCCATGAATGTGTAGTAGGACCATAGAAACACGTTTCAAGCCATTCGAAGTATGTTGTGCAGGTATTAAAATACATAGTCGTGAAGGGTAAAAAATGTCTCCATTCGCCCCGTTTAACGGTACTTACTTTGACTGATAAGGCGTTGACAAACATTCTTGACAACCCATAATGTATTGATGTTTTTATGGTTATCTAGTATTATGCTAATAGCGATGAATTATGAACGAATTCAAACTCTTAAAAATCCAGAGAAACATCAACATTTTATTTAACCAATGTTACATCCATTCATTCTTATATTTAAAATGACGTGCTTAAAATCCAAAAAAGCAAAAACTGGACTTTCAATATCTTGCTTATATTTATTTTTCTTTTGAAAATATTCGGTTAATTGGTTGGTTTCACATTATCATGAATCTATGGAAACGATTTTTAGTACATAATTATGTACTTAGCAATTTTTATTAACTTTAGAAGAAGGTAGGTACACAATGTAATTTATTGTGCCCTTTAAAATTAAAGTAGAGGAATCTCAATATCTATGCCTTTAACCTTGAATAATGGTATAATTTTGAACATTATGGTTAATTAAGATGGCCGCCGCGGATTTCGTAATTCGGCTGTCAAATTTGTATATAACAATGACAGGAAATGTGAAGTATTGTGGTTTGGTTCGTTGTACACGCCGATTTCGATGATTGTCGTGTCCCAAATCTTACAAAATTCTCTACCTCCGAATGAATGTCACATTTAAAAAATGTCCTGCGAAGATTTTAAGGTAATTCAATTCTTACTAGCTGTAATATATCATTGAATTATTAGTTGGAGAACGCCGTCGCAGCTATTGATATACAAAAGGACGGTATAATTAGAAGATTAAATTTTGTCGTTTATTATTTGAAACTACTACTGTTGTGGTTTTATTCTTCTTAACATATGTGACATATTTTTTTAAAGGCATTACATTTCTTTGTTAGCATGCCGTAATATAGTTTGCAATTTCAACTGACTAGAAATATTACGTTTTGACCGGATTATTGAACCCATGACCGGGTATCTATTTCAAACAAAGATTTCGCAAACACATTGCATTTGCAGATTTTTAATATTCAAAATTATTGCGTTGGGTATTAAAGAAAAGGAAGTCAAGGCCCGGTGAAGCGTGTGAGTCGATTGCCTGCTTGAAGCGGCGCAAGTTATAAAACATACAAATTAACGAGTTTAAGAATGGAATTCTGCACAACAATTACTTTATAATCACAAGCGGGAGTCAAAATGAAAGAAGCAAGCATTACTTATAAAATACTATTGGTAAGGAAACAGCGATGCATTAAGTAAGTAAGGTCATCAGGAGAAACGGGATTACGGAAGTAGAAAAAATAACTATGTTATTAAAAATAGTGAATTTCTTTTTAATTTTAGGAATGTGGCAAATATCAATATCTTTGCAACTTTGTAAGTTATAGCATAATTTTCATAACAGTATTCTGCCGCGCTTAGTGTGCGAAAATTAGAAATGACATTCTTCTAATATTAATTACTTTTGCATAATTTACAGGTCACAAATATGAGGTCCCAGTTTCAAGAAGCTGGTCGCCTAACGATCAACAGCCGGACTGCAGTCCAAGAAAATGGCCCAGCTGATATGGAAGTCTTCAAAGAAATTGATGATGTCTATTTTTCCAATCCGAACCAATTTGACCCAGGTAAATAAAATATATTTTCCTCATTCCTTTTAGCATTCAAGCTCCTTACAACTTCGGCTATTTCCTGTTATTCTCATTTTTCCCATGTATTCAAGCCAATTAAATTTTGCAGCCTTCTAATAAAAAAAGATATATACAGTAAAATTTGCACATAGTTCAATGCTGGCAGGCAACTTCAAAAGTCTGTTTGTTTTTTCTTTTTAAAAATAAATAATTAATATTGAATAATTATTTTACTGTTCTATTTTTATAAGCTTTTATCTGTCATTGCCATTCATTTTGAAATTGCCTTTTCTAGTTTGTAGACTTGGGTCCAGGTCAGGTTTTCACAAAGACTTCATCTAAAAATATTTATTTTAATTTATTGACATTATTCTTTCAGGTCGATACGTATTAGAAAGAGCTCTATCACCGCTAGACTGTACAGAAATTGAAGAGATGTTCATCAGATTAAAACGACAACAGCAGGTTGTGTCAAGTAAAGCGCTGCATTTAATATCGCAAAAGCGAGACTCCTGCGATAGAGAATTCAAAGAAATCACTCATATCCAAAATCAATTAAATATCACCATAAATACTTGCAGAACCGGCAGAAAAGAACTGAAATCAGCGCAGACGAACCTGACAGCCTCTACATTCGGAATCTTGGCAAATTTTCGCAAACGACAAATCGTTCAGAACCTCCTCAAGTCACTCAATATAATTAGAGGATTGCGGCAAGCCGAAGAAGATGTGCAAACGCTTGTCAAGTGTAAAGAGTACGAAAGCGCTGTCAAGCTGGTATTAGCAGGACAAAAAGCTGCCGCCGATCACGGACATTTTCGATGCGTATCGTCATTGAATCAGAGGTTGCGTGATACTCTAGACTTGACAGAGGAGCAACTTGACAATGTACTGGCTGGAATATGTTATGATTTTGACGGTGAAACATTCACAAAGTTACAGAACGCTTACGCTTTGTTGGATAAAACACAGGTTGCCATGGATCAGTTGCACATGCATTTTGCTTCTGCAGTTAATAACAGTGCTATTGAAGCTTTAAAACCACATCAAAAGAATAGTGCAACAAACGGACTGCAGTCAAATGAACAACCGCTCAAGTTGAAGGATTTGTGTGCCGGTGTGAAAGATAGCAATGTGGTAGCATGCTTACTAGATCTATGTGACAGACTGTGGTCTGTCATGCTGAGTTATTATAAAGTTGTCCAGTGGCATTCGGAGCACGACAGTGTCATCTCTGATAATACCTCAATGTCTTCGAGCGAATTTGAAGCCAGCGTTAATAGAGAATACGTCAGACAAAAACTAAAAAATGGTCTAACACGACTGTGGCACGATGTTCAGTCAAAGGTTTCAACTTTTCTCGTCAGTTCTGGATTACCTCATTACCCATTTGATAAATTTGTCCAAGTTTTAGGTGTATTGAAGAGGCTCATAGAAGTTGCTGAAGAATTTTGCGGAGATACATCAGAAGGACTGCAGACATTCATAAAGACTCACAGTATTACTTATTTGAAAAATTACCATGCCAGCCGAATGGAAGTTTTAAGGATATTTCTTGAAAATGAAAGCTGGGAGATTTGTCCAGTACGCTCGACGTTTAATATTTTGCAGCTGCAAGAGTTTGAAAAAGTCAAACGTCAAATCAGAGCTTGTAATAATTCAATGGATGTCAGTTTCAAAACTAAAACACATCATGGTTTTCCAAAGTCTGGAAAAACAGTTTCGTCTGAAGCCAGTTCTTCTGTACATTCCCAAGATGACAGCTATTACGTCGGACGGTATTTTTCACGTGTATCAAAACACACCCCATTTCACGCCTTTCGCCGTGATAATTGTTTCGAAGACAGATTGGACTTGGAAGATGAATCGGATGACAAAAGTGATGAGACCGACGAAGAAGCTGAGGAATTGACTAGAGATTTCGTTGATGAGAATCCCACAGAAGACAAAACGGTTAAACCGGCTCCAAATTTAAGAAAACAGTCAAACAGCTATGATCCAGTTGTTGTCACAAATACAACATTATCAGTACTGCGTGATTGCGGACAGTACTTACAAATGTGTAGATTTTTAAAGCCAATATCATTCGAAGTTATCATGTTGATGAGTCAAATGTTTGATTACTACCTCTATGCCGTTCATTCCTTCTTTGCTTCCGATTTGAAGGTAGCTTCCACTACTTTATATACTGCCAAACTTAACGCCATGTTAAAAAGGATAGGTAATAATCTAACGACTGAAAATGTAGAGCAAATATCAGAAGAGGACGAAGATAAAATGAAAAATCAAAAGACATTAAAACCTACAGCGTCAAATATGGTCGATTTAGTAAACCCTGAAAATTTACATGGATTATCAGAACGTATTGTCGCCATGGAAAGTCTCTTATTTCTGGCAAAGCAGTTTGAGATATTGCAGCCGTACCTAGAGAGCATTTTACCAGCACATCAGAGAATAATCCTGCAAACATTTTACGAACAGACGGTCATGTCCGCTGTCGATTTAAGAGTTCCAGTTTACATGTGTGTCGCCTCACAGTCGTTTACAGTGCGCACAATTTTAATATCGATGTCGCAAGTCAATTGGGAAGTTAAAAATGTCATGTCGCAGCATAGTCCTTACGTCGATCATATTGTTAGAGATATTCAAGTATTTTCCATGCGTTTAGATCAGATAAGTCAAAAAGTACCGGTCTCAATGCAAGTCAGCAAGTCTCTGTGGTCGTGCATTGCCAAATTTGTTGTTCACACACTCGTAGAAGGTTTCAGCAATGTTAATAAATGCTCGGATTCAGGTAGAGGGCTTATGCAGTTGGACTACACGCAACTGCTTTCGAAGCTCGAAAAGATCTCCGGATTGAAACCGGTTCCGTTCCAAGAGTACGTTGATACTTATGTCAAAGCTTATTATCTAACCAAAAGTTCGCTGGAAGAATTTATAAATGATCATGCGGAGTATTCCATGAAACACTTGACAGCTTTAGTGAACTGCGCTTGTGACAGTAAGAAAACACGTCAAGAACTTGTAGCTGTTATAGAGTGTAGGGATGGAGTTGTCAATACAATGAAAACTGGTTAATCTATTATTTTTCTACAGTTATATTGTTGCTGACAAATCATTTATCAAAGAGTATTTTTAGATTGCTGGGGAAGAAAAAAATACACTGCTCTCTGTTAAAAAAATGTTATTTATTATATTGGTATATCTTCTCACTATTAGTATGGAACTTTTATCAATTTTTAAAAAAAAATTTGGTAATAATTTTCTAATAATATCATTCCATGGTTGTGTGTGATGCATAAATTGAAGTTTTATCTAAATTTATTTTATCTTAAAAAAAGTACTTAATTAATAATAATTTTACTGATTAAAAATGTTTCAGGATTGTCGAAAAGATCTTCTGAATCTCCATGCTTTTGATTTTTTGAAGAAGAGTTTACAAGACATTTTTTATACCAGCATCCAAAAAGTTTTCTTTTTTCAATTTGATGTTGATAGTTTGAAACATCCAGCTGTTGTTTGAGTTTTAACAACAAAATAACATTCTAAAAGCAGACAAACTACTATCTAGTTATATAAATTAGCTGTTAAAAGAATATTATCTTTTAAAGTAATTTAGATTTTATTTTTTACACATATTTCATATCTTATGTTTCTTAACATAATGTGTCCCATAATGAATCCGGTTCACTGTTAGGTGGGATTTTGAAGTATATCAAAACACTATCAATATCTTTGCCATAACAGTTAAGGCAAAATGTACCCACTCCAGTTGCTCCTTCATACATTCATGACAATAATCGTATGAAAAGAGTAAGGAATGAACGGATTATCACCTCTCGGCATATCTAATACCATAGTTTATTTTGTTGTTTGTTAATCTCTCATTAATTATGAATGTTGGATATGTGATTTAGTTCGTTGTGCAATAAAGTAAAATAAATATCAATTACCATGATTACAAAATGACAGTTAGTACATTGGTTATGTGAGTAACCGCATTCGAATGACATTAATTTACATCAATGTTTAAAAACTATAATAATATCTAATTTGTATAAGATAAATCATTGCATATACAAAAATTATTGAACAAATATATATTTAATTAAACAATAAATATATTTAATTTTATATTAAATTGCGCTTTTTATTCATTGTTATAATTATGTTTTCTCTAAGGCTGTGGTTCTCACGTAAAATTTGGCTGTGGCCGCATTAGGATCATTAGTGGTCCTACGAAAATGTCTGGTAGCCGCACAAAATTTTTGTGTTGAGTCTTTTTTATCAAAAATACCTAAGTATGTATGTGTTTGAGTTTTTGCGAACTATAACTTGATGCACAGTACAATGCATACAAAATATTAAATTTTCAGTGTCTTTGTTGACAAATTAACTTGTAAAAACTCATTTTTATTATTAATATTAACTATCAAGCTGTTGGTGGCCGCAGCCAATTCCTCTGGTGGCTGCACATGAGAACCACTGCTCTAGGCTCTACAACGCGACTTCGCTTGTCACTGTTATGATGATTGCTGTCAAAGAAATAAAACTCTTGGATGTTTGAATAAGATTTTATTTAAAACAGATATTACAATTTATTGGAAATAGTTTCTAAAAAAATGTACCAATGCCACAAAGATCCGTATCACCGAAAACGAAATCGACTGTTTAGCATTATATATGTTACAGTGAAACTGTATTCTCAGTGAAAATGTATCAAGTAATAGAATTGTATGACAACATGATTTTACTGGTCACGATCATTGAAATTATTGGCCCAAGTCGATGATTTGCCGGACTAAAATTTTGGTTTGCTTTGATGAAACAAAATCAGCAAATAGTCCCTTTCATAAAAAGAGAACCAAAGAAAACCACAGACAAAGATAGGGCGGTCAAATTTAATTTCAATGACAGCTTGGAGAATATATATTTTCACTGTAACATATATACATGTTTAGAGAAATTTGTTTTGTAGTCCAAAATAAATAGCAACCTTAAAATTATTCTATTTTTATAATTATATGTACAGTATGGCTTGAACTAATATCAAGTTGGATTTACCTGAAGTCCGTGTAGGAGTAAGAATAAAAATAATATAACATTTTTAGTACTTATTCCACATAAAATTTATTGGATCAGAAGCGGTTTTGGTACATGATGAGTATTATCAGTTGATAATGCTGAACAAACGGATCAATACGTACACGGTTCTATGCCAATCATAAATGCATGAAAAAAATCATCGCCAATGTGCCAGATATCTTCATTATTAACTCAATGTCACTAAAAAGTAGGACGATCGACAACAATGTGTTTTGAGCTATCAATGCCGTTTTAAGGAAAGCTGAATCCAATGTAACTGTTTGTTATATTTTTACTTTAAAATACAACCTATGTATATGGAAATTACCTACCTGATAGTGTCAGTGTGAAAAATGTTGAAATACTATTGATGCCCAAATACTGTATTATCAATCTTTTTCCTGCAAAAAAGTATGAGGATACCAGTCAGAAGTGAATAAGACTTGTAACTAAAACTGTAGGTTACAAAAAATGCATAAGATTGTGCAAAACACTACACAGCCATTATCTCGAAATTAAGAATTTCAGATCACTCCTACTGTTGCATTAAAATAGCGATAATGTATCTTAAAAGGATTAAAAACAATCCGAGGTTCATTGTAAAAGGGTGAAATACAATTAAATAAAAAAACATTGACTGCAACACATATCAAGTTGTCAACCGCTGGTGTAAATGATAATTTATATTACAATGCGTTTTGATTTCTGAATATTATTTTAATATCTTTCAAACTCATGCTTGGACAATAGGCAAATGCAATACATACAAATCGATTTGCTAATTACATCAAAAATAATCTGTATCGAATATTATTTATATACAAATTAAACATTTTATTTATTTAAACATGATTAGGATGGGTTTGCTCTGAGGACCTGTGTACACAACCATTTACATTGATAAAAATACATGTCACACCAGCTCTATATTGTCTCAAGTCGCAATTTCATTTTAAATGAAACCATGTTATTTGGATAGTTGAAGTTTGAAATGTAACATTATATTTCATTAACCACTTGCCGGTCCAATTGATTTAACATATGCACACATTTGAAAATGCAAAATACACACACAAATTTGTGATAACATATTTTTTATCTGTTAGTCTTTGTCAGCCCTTGCTTGGACTAGATCAAATTCGTAATTTTCGTATGAAGTTTGCCCGAGTTATTTCGTGATGTCCGTTTTTGACGACTTTCAATACCCGAGTATACTCGGGCGTGCCCGGGAAGTTGTTAAACCAATTTTGAAGATAATAATTGAGCACTTTTGTTTACTGAACAAAATTACACTAATAAAACTTGAAAACGGATATAAAGACATAATCCGTGGTCACGCTATAAATAAAAATACCCAGAAAGCTGCGAGCCTACTTTGGAGGATCCACACAGTTTCAGTATGTAAAATATCAAAATAGAACTGGCATGACATAACTGAAATTGTTTCATATTGTTTTGTATTGTATTGTATTTGTATTGGTTTGTTGACAGGCGTTTGAGGATGGCAGGTAGAGCACAAGATGCGCTGCGTTTTATCTTCACCTGGTTCAAAAATTTTTATACCCGTAAATGTCAACAAACATAATATACATTAAGATCCAGAGTACGGTTTTCCACTGTCAATTGTTTCAATTTTAATCAACCCCCATGACAAGTGAGATATTTTATTATTGATATAAAAGAAATATATCGTTTAAAATTTAAAAAAACTCCTTGCTGATGATTAAAAATAGAATTGTAATCTAAAACAGATATTAATTTTATTATCAATATGAACACAAGTTGTCTACGAAATAGGATATACAAGATATTTACTTATTTAATAAAAAATGAATAACCTACAAATAAGATTGTGATGCTGAATAAGGAATAAAATATTGCAGAGTAAAGTCATTAGTATTAAAAATTTCACAACTCAGTCAGTACATTAGAAAATTTTAAAAATGTTTTGGCAATATTAAAATCTTTAATTATAAAGGTATAATTGTTCAACTTGATAAGAATAACCTTCTTATTTATAAAACAAAGACCGATGTGTGTAATTCATTTCTGATTGGCTGTCGTCGGATTCGTCTCTGATCAGCTGTTAGATGTTCTTTTTTCGTACGATTCAAATTTCAAAAAACAAGTGAACAAAGTTTACGAAAATCACGACAAATTAATTTTGAATTCGTTTTGAATTTGTTTTCGTAGAACTGTGATTATATTAAAACATATTCCATATACAGGTGGAACCACTAGTATTCCAATCAGATAATGTTCAAAGTATTCAAAATTTGTCAAATGATTTTTTACAAATGCACGGCTATTATGTAATCGAAAATATCTTGCTACAAAGTCACATGTTTTTTACCATCGATATTACACACAAAAGCAAAGATTATGATATATGAATATTAGATTGTGGCGACACTGTGTTTGGGTTGATGGTAATCACCAGATTTAAAAAAATCGTACTATACTATCAAACACTGCTTTTGGAAATAATAATATTTTTCAGTCGCATGCTGTGAATTTTTCCCTTCCTGGCTTAATCAAATTTTAAGGTAAGGGTGTGTACGAGATATAAGACTGTGTTGACATTTAATTTTATATAATATTTGTTCATACACAAGTGAGATTGTATGTGTGACAAAGAGAAACATCTAAAGCACCCTGATGATATATATTTACATTGGTATACGAGTTGAACATTGATTTCAGATTGTGGGATTGATGTGCCCAACAATTTTTCATTCACTAAACTGTGACAAGTAATTTTATCCACAAAGTATTCAAAACCCCATCATCTAACAAATCACAGTAAATTCCAATATAATATTCATGCAAATAATAACCGTGACAGCCTAAAACTCTATGAAAACAATGATGTAGAATAATGGATTCATTTATCAAAATTTATCAGTTTTTAGTTTTTATAATGCTCATATGAATATCTATCTATTGCAGTTTCTAGCAGAATGAAAATAAACTATTGTATGGATGAAAAAAAAGTTTTTAGAAGCATAGATTTTTAAATGATCACACATTCGTCTACTTAAGTAAAATGCTGCAGCACTGACTACGATTTGACTACAATATTATATACACAAAGATTTCAATATTATTAATTTGTCACCAATAGGTATATGATTTCAACATAGATCTTCATAATTCATAATGTTCACATAATTCACAATCTTAGGACACACCTTGTTTTCACCTGACCATTTAAAACCATTGCAGGTTTCATTCTCAAAGTAAAATAATATAACCACCAAGCCATGATGATTTTTAATGGTAAGCTGATCTGTATAGAAAATGCATTAATAAAAATTGTTCAAACCATTAAAATACAGTTGCAAGAGTAATTAAATCTATGGCGTTTTTTCATCACTCACTTAAATTTAATTAAAAAAAAAAATATAATGGCAAAAAGTAGTAGATACTACAACATTATATTGAAGGCCTGGTATCTTCATTAAATCATTTTCCCCGCAGTTCACTAGAAATAATTCAGAATGAGTACCTAGCTCACCCGTACGTACCTCATGATTTATGATCGATCGGTCATTCAATACCATTGGACATTATTTTTTCGGTGTGACTTTGCAATATATTCTCAACTAAATAAATATTTTTATGTTTTCAAAACATATTATGTAGGCAGTGAAAATAAAAGCTATTTCTGTGGCCCCCAAGATTTGAAGTCCCCAAGCGCGGGAATCCGGCACTGGATACCCCGATTCAATAGTACGTTGGATACTGTTTATATAAATAACCTGATACATATAGCAAAGTAGTAAATCTTTTCTTACTATGCATTTTTTTTGTGAAAACTACACTAATATAAATATATCAAAAACTCATTTGTTGGGAATACAACCAACATCTCACTTATAAAATTTCAGGTAAATCTGTTATACAAATGTATAAATTTATAATAATTTTATTTAAGTGAATTGTAGTACAGAAATTTACACCTTTTTTATAATTTAATTATGCATCATACATAAATGCTTCGGTGATCATGATAACTTTAAAAATAATTTCTGGACACTGTTGTGATAGATAGCTATTGCTTAAAATAAGTATAACAACGAAAAAGAAAGAGTAATGAGGAGTTAAAAATAAAACAAACGAGCAACCAATGCAACATGAATAAACAAGCAAAGTTGTTAGAAGCGGCAGCTGATGAAAAGGTTTTCATACAGTAATGTAATATTTTCTATTGCATCATGTGACTAGCAGAAAAAATATTGCTTTTATATATTAGGGCAACCAAAAAATAATCAAAAGTAAAAAATTCGCCACAAAATAGGTTAGGTTTTGTACTGAGATAAGAGATGGTACACCATTAATTGAGTGGCATTTAAAGAGAACTGTAATTCATTTTTTTTTCAACCATTCCAATGCTTTGACGACGATTCCAACCTGGCAATCTTGTGCGATAATTCTTAGATTTTTAAATTTCAAGGTTCTTTTTACCATTTTAAAAAATAGTTTTAAAACATCCCCATATTTATTGGTGATGCTGTCAAATGATAACTGTAGTCAAACAAAGACAGTATACAATGACATAAGTGCGCTTCTTCTACCTCTGACCTTGACATTCCTTTCTATTTACACAGAAACGGTATATTTACAATTTCTGTCTTAATATAGTAACAGAATTAATGTGTTTACTTAACTGTGTCTCGCCACAAACTGTCAATGTAAAAACACTTTTTGATTACATTTCTGTCCCTTTATTATTTGAAATCCATGGCATACTTCTTGTACAATATGAATTATCTTTTTGCACTTATGTTAATGGCACAGTTTTTTGAAAGTCAGGACTTGTGGTTTTACTTGGTGGCACTCAAGTCAATGCATACATATTTTAAAATACCGTTTTATTGTTCCGAGTTATGGAATTTCACAAAAATTTTAAGAAACAATATACAAAGAAACAAAAACGGATGCTTGTGAGCTCAAACTTGTCAATATTTTTTTTCATCTGGATGGATTCTATTGTCCTATGTGGCGCTGATGACCATCTGCTGGTACAACATGGGAGGAAGCAAAGTGATAGTTGGTAGAATGCGTTAATTGAAAGTACCATATATGCTATGACTTAAATGGTTAAAAAGAAAGTTTTTTTCACCTTTGATTTCAAAACAATCACCTGTATATATAGAAATTTTTGACTTCAGCCTGAATTGCTTAACAATGCGATGTATACATTTTTTTGAAATATATTTTATAGTTACTATCAAACTGTTATTATCAAAAAGTGTCACTAATGTTTATAAAAAGTAAAAATAATCACTTAAAGAACATTTGCGTGTGTGTGGAGTCGTCTTTGGTGAAGATGACAAACGGGTGGGTGGCCTTGTGCCGCTGCATGAGCTCTTGCGTTGGAAAAGGTCGCGCGCACACATCACAGGCAAACTGCACAGGTTGGGGAGAGGGCTGGGGCTGAGACACTTGTCCGCTGCGACTCATCCTGGTCGTCTCGGCAGGGGACTCGTAGCCTCGACAGTGGAGTCGTCGATGGGATGACAGCTCACTCCGGCAAGACATGTTCTCCTCACATCTATCACACTGGAACTATAATAAATAAGAGCAGCATTATTTATTTGCTGTTTATTTATTGTGATAACTATAATTGTGTATTAAAGTAAATATTACTCGACAAAATATGAGCTATAAGTGACGATATTTAAGCAGTGATATTAAAATAATATGTTATGTGACTATGGTGAATGGTAGGTAAAAATTACCCAAAAATATAAAAAAATAGTGACATAATTAATGAAGAAATTTTTTCAATGAATAATCAATATGATTTTCAAAAAATCATAGTTAAGATTCAAGAAGCGAAAAACAATCACCTTGTTTTTTTTATGTTGCATTTTGTGATTAGTGAGTTGTCCAAGGGTTGCGTATCCTTTTCCACATTCCCGGCAGGTGAATTTAAACTTCACCGGGGATGATTTCTTCCCTTTCACTTGATATTCATCACTTATTTCCTCAATCTCAATAACATCTAACGAAGAAGAAGGTGTGACCAGCTCAGCGATCGGTTCTTCAGGTTTTTTTTTAACATGCGTCCGGTTGTGTCTAGCCAGTGCCTTTCGACCTGAGAAGGTCTTTGAACATACATTACACCGGTATTTGGCAGCGATAATTGCAGCATGTTTGAGCCGACAGTGACGTCGCAAATCATCCCGCCGCGTGAAAACTTGTGAGCAGTAATGGCAGCCGAGGCCTGCGTTGCGATGCGCTCGCATGCAGGACAGCACAGAACTCTTCCGCCTGAATGCTTTGCCGCAATTACAAGAGTAAACACCATCTTTCGCTTCTATGTCTGTAAGAAATCAATTGGAATATAAAATACAATGTATTCAATTTTATCATAAATTGATATTTGGCATTGTCGTGAAGACAGTCCAAAAACAAAAATATTGAACTGAAAGACACCAAAATTTGATCTTTAGCTGTGGGCTTAGTTACATACGTCAAGACAAAATGAAAAATACTTTTTGAATGTTTTAAATATTTAACCGTAAATGACACTATAGTAAAAATAATAACGGATTTTTAGTTCTTATTCCACCGGTCCTGATCTCAATAAATCCAATGTGGAATAGTTACTATAGATGTACCATTATAACATGACCGCTTGGGAGGGCGCCACCATCGCATAAAAAGTGTGCAATACTCAATCAAATTTGTTGATTTACTAACACATTTTTATATGCAAGCTATAAATGAAACAAAATCTTCATGTAAATATATTTTTAATAAGACAAAATACATAACTTCGAAGGCTTTTAAATGAATCTACTATATGGGGACAATTTTAGTTCCGAATTTGAACGGCGGTCAAGTTATGATGGTACATCTATAACAATGTGTTTTTATTTATATTATTACATATAAGCATTGACAGTGAACACCTAAAAAGTGTAAATGACGCTGTTTGTTGGATAATTTTTTAAATACTAATTATTTATTTCTACTACCAAAGTGCAAGCTCAGATAGGATTAAAAAAAAGCTTTTAATTTGATGCATACATCAGGTTTTTGATTATATAATATAGTGATAAACATGCTGGAGGCATCAAAATAGCAACACTCTTATTTGTGGATGAGTCAAAACGAAAATTTCATTTAAAAAAGGAATAGTATTAAAAGTAAACCTTCAATCGGACACACCGACTCCAGATTGAGATCAGGGATTTCCTGCTTGACAGTGTCCTGTACAGCATCATGGGTTTTTTGGTGCCGCTGGAATGTGGACATGCTCTGGTAACGTCTGTTGCACAACGGACATTCAAAGCCCCGAGGCGCGAGCAGATCTCCGACGTCTTCATTCAACTCTCGCAATTGTGTATGCTCGTCATTTCTGTAACCTAAGATGAGCTCTTTGGACTCTCTGGCCCCTGAAATTTGTGCCAGCAAATTTTCAGACGGCACGATAGTCTCCACTTCGGAAGCACCCTTCATAAGCATCATCTCCATTTCTAATTTCCCATTTGAAAGTTGGAATTCACTATTGCTTTTCAATGATACAGGGACGACTTCATTGAAATCTTTGGAATTGTCTTCACAATATTCATTACCCGTGTTTTCTAGCTGCAGTAAATCTTGCTGGTCTTCAATTTCTTCTTTCACGAGCTTATCGTGCGGCTCCAGTTTAATATCATGCCCTAAATCTCTTTCAGTTTCTAATTCGTTGAAGTCTAAATCTTGAATTTCTTCTTTTATGATTATGTCATCGGGAGGTTCTGCCAATTTTTCTGACGGGTATTCTAAAATAATCTCATGTTGCAACGAATTTGAATGAATAGGTGAACTGGGACTCGGGGGATGATAGTTATCTTCGACATCAACATTTTCATTAAACTCTTCTGCTAAAGGTTCATCTTTGATAGTCACCGCTTTGTCAGCTTCATAAAATATATCCATCTCATTTTGAATGTCAGTCTAAAATAATGTGAAAGAATTGTCAAACTGTTTTTTTTTTAAACTCTCAATTTCACTTGTGTACCATATTTTATTGTAATATGTAGTTGTTTGCCAGCTCAACTCTAGCTGGATACATTGGTCAGACCACTATAAGATTTTAACATTTGTATAAGTTATCATAAGTATTTTCTAAAAAAGGATGAATCGAAAAATGATTTTGCTAAAATTGCCATATTATAAGATTAACTCAAAAATAGTCAGAATCACAGTTCTACTATTATGTTTTTTTGAAGTGTGGATTGAAAAGGTTATTAAAACTCACTTGATACGTTTCTTCGTCAACATTTTCCAAAAACACTGGAGGAATGTGAATAATTTCTTCTTTAATTTTGATTGATTCAATCATTGGTTCTGCTGCTTCAGAACAATTTTCTTCTATCCCTAAGGTAGTTTCTTCTTGAAGTACTCTGGAATGGTAATCAAATGAGTGTACAAAAACACATAGAATGGTCTGTTTTTCAAAGAATGGGAAACGCATGGCACAAAAATTTACTAATTTAATTATATATTGAAAATGTTAAGTAACACTGTGGTTTTCATTTAATTTATTTTGTAACAACTGACAATCGTGAACTGTGATGATAATTTTCCTGGCTCAGCCGTGTCACCATTTGTTTTTATTTCTGACTTCCGAAATTAAGATCCTCAGATTAAAAAAATCAAGTAACTTTCTTGGAATGCAATTAATCTTATATATAAAACCGAAACGGCGTATGTATGTATGTGGGTCTGTAATTCCCTTTTGCATTGTTGTTGCAAGTTCAAACAAACGAATTGATTTCGCTCGCGAAAATTTCGACGGTAAATTTGTTTCGTTATCAGTGTGTGTGTAGAGACTCCAAGTTTTGTTTTAGTAAAATTATGCAGATGCATAAATAAAGAAAACAATACATTTTTTCATAGTTTCAGAGACAGTCAAGTAGACCAATATCACTAAGGCTGTCAGAACATTATTGCAAATGGTCCTCGACTTGCATATTGAGCCAAAGAAAATATAAAGATGGTGGAAAGAATCAGTCGGTGCGAAAAAAAATTTAACTCTTCTTCTTTAATTTATAATTAAGATAAAAATAATAAAACATTTTTAGTACTTTTTCCACATAAAATTTATTAGATCAGGACCGGTTTCGCTCATGGCGAGCATTATCAACTGATAAGAAATACAATGAAATAGTGACATTTATACAAAAGTTAAGTAAGAAAAACAAGGTATTATTTTTATTAAAATGCCATTCCACCAAGTATTGACAGTGAACACCTTCAAAGTTGTAATTAAGAATTTCGACTCTTCACCTTCGTGCTTGATGATCCATAAAAAAAAGTACAAAATTCAAACGATTCAAATCTTAAATTTATGTTTTAAATTACATATTCATTATGTTTCTGCTATAGGGTTAAATTTTATTTTTGTGCGGTAGCTGAATATGTACAGAATCTTTGTTGAAATTTGTAATCTTCTTTAAAAAGCATTGTAGTAGGAGAAAAAGCAAAAATTTATATTAGGGTCCGTAAAACAGCATTTTATAAAATATAAAGGCTTGAAAACAGTGTCTTTTGAAAGGCTAAAGAGTCAGGAGGATTTTACAGATTATGTATGTTACTATATTCGCTATAAGGATACATTTCAATTCCATTTTTAATATTTTGGAAACTCATGATTGATGAGGATGATTCATCTGAATCTGTGAAATATTTTTAATTTCCATTCAATAATATTGAAAGCTGACAAGTCTTCTTGGCAATATTAATTCTGTAAGCGTTCAGTGTATTTTAAAGGCAGTTCACATTTTAATTTATTCATTATTATTTGAGAAGTAAAAATCTGAAATATAAATAAATTTAGGTATGCGATTACCTAGCTAGTTAAGAGATGTTAATTATTTTCAAAGATTTTCACCGTTTGCATGCAGAATGAGAATATTTTTATCAGTAAAATTTAACCTGACTTTCTTAATTGCTATTGAATGACAGTTTATATTGAATACTAAAATAAGTATTTGATAATGTGAATACAGTATCTTACCGCTCCTCGTCCTCCATTCTTTTAATGGGCTTATTAGATATTTATTGGTATATATCGAGTAGAATTCAGAATGCAAATTTAACCAACATCCAACGAAATGCCAGATCGGATGTAGTGAGATCTAGTCTGCATTGTAGTATTATAATTTTAGAAGTCATCATATTCGAATATTAATACAGAGGTACGAAATCAAATACATAACATGAATTAATTTGGTAGGCTCCTGTTAACAATGCACTTCAAATTAACAATCTGATTGAGGATCCATAGCATAAGCCCAAGTTAGCTGTCATTTCTGTTATGAATTGTTTTTATTTTTATTTTATTTTTTCTAAGGGCTATAAAATGATATAATTTGCGTCCGGCTTGCACATTGCGTGTGTAAAAAAAGCACCGCAAAAAAAATAATTACTAATTATTTGATGCGCGTTTCCATAATATTTTTGTCATTTATAGATCGTTTGTCAATTTCTTATTGACATATCATATATCTATAAAGGATCTGTCGAATATTATATACAGTGACGTGCCAAAATAGCTTTAGCTTATACTTTAAATGTATAGTCTTGTCAAATGATGCAGCATTGTGATTAAACTAAACTCATAATTTGCATTACTTGTTTCATTAAAATAACAAAGATATACAGGTTTTTTACTGCCTTTTTGTCATTTTTAGCGCTTCAATTGTATATTTTGATCCATTACATTTCTTTTTTGTCACTAACAATTACTATGTGAAGTATGACTTTAGGTGATATTCTTTTGAGTAGAATGTTTTTGAGTTTTGTACATAAATACTCGATATTATTTCTGTGTACATTTTATGTAAAGACAAACGGAATAAATTTATTGTTGGAGAATTGCATTATCAACTTTAGTAAACAGTCATATAATTACAATATAGTATATAAAAAAAATAGAAGATTTATCGAATGGCAGCTTCCGCCCACCATCCAGAAACGTCAAAGTGACGTTTCGTATTTGACATGTTACTTTAAAGTTTACACTATGTCGGCCTTTCATAATATATATAATATTTGATACACATGTGATACACATAGTAAATAAAATATGGGGTTTTTAGAGGACACTTTAATTATATTAGTGTCACAGGTATGAAATTTATTTTAACACCGTACGAATTGTTTGAAAAGAAACTTATTAACCTCTCTCCGTCGACAAACATCATCTTGTGTATAAATCGAAATATTTTTGATTCGAAAGAAAATCAAATTGTATGCCTTTTATCCGGAGTAATTGATACAGTGGGTATTCCAAATATCCGAAAATAAATGTCAGGATGTAATTTACAGATACTTATACACATACACTTTCTAATCATCTCATTCCCCAATATTAACCCAAAAATAAATTCCAAATGGAATCCTTAAATGGAACATACATAACTATAAGTAAAGGGCGCTCACAGATTTCCTGTTAATCAATTGAGTAGGGTTCTAAATTCAAATGATGACAGCGTGAGAAGAGGAGAAATTAGCATTTATACTCTACATTCTATATTCAAAATTCTATAATAATTTTACTGTTTTTGATTTCAGATATGCTTCTTTGCTGGAGGATGGGTGTTCTTCGTGAAGCAACTATTCCGCGATTACGAGGTTCATCACTCATTGGTGCAGCTGATTTTCTCCATCACGTTTGCACTTAGTTGCACCATGTTTGAGCTTATAATTTTTGAGATAATAGCATATTTAGACTCAAGGTAATTTGAATGCTTTTGCTACACGTTTAAAATATAACCAAAATAATGATATATGACATAAAATTACTTTCAATTTAACTAATCTAATGTCAACTGTAAATTCTTGGTAAAATGATACAATAAGATATAATGAAAACAAGTCAGTATACTAATTATTCTAAAAAATATATTGAAGCAACGGGATCACTTTATTCAGTAAGTCAAAATGCTTACAAATTTACTAGTCAAATTGTATCGTTCATAGATGTCATCTCATAGTCTGCAGTGTGCTTTTGGCCTCCTCAAAGATCAAACTTGGTCTATATCTATTTTCTATCTAGCAGCTTTCTTCTTTAGTCCATCAGTCCATGGAAGCTGATAATGCTGTTCATAAATGCATTTTTTTTAAATTTTAGTTCCAGATATTTCCACTGGAATTTGGGGCTTTATATGATGCTATTCATGGTTATCGCAGTTATTCCTTTCTACATTGGCTACTTTTGTATAAGCCAAATTCGATACAGTGAGTTTTCTTAAAATATTTGTAATGATTCATAATTAAAACATTGGCTACGGGAGCGTGGAATATGTGTAATTTCTCCATATATCCAGATTTTCCCATAGCCAATGTGTTAAGTTTCTGTAACCTCCACGGTCTACGGCCTCTGTAAACTAGCGATAATTTATGCTCAGCACCCACAGATCTGCTTCTGATTTTGCAACACGCTAAAAACTGGAAAATAATTAATCCATATATTAAAAAAAAGATGTTTTTCACTGTTACCAACATTTTTTTCAACATACCTGTTTTTGCTCAGCTCTAATTGATTTTTGTCATGTATTGTGAATGTTATCATTGACGAATACAATGTTTCCTTTTTACACCTGCAGTAAAAATAAGTTAAACCTGTAGACCACAAATAATAATTACATTGTAGGTATATACATAATATTCTTTTTAAGTTGTTAACTGTCACTTTTTGGTGGAAAGGCTTGATTTAAACAAATAAAACACATATATTTCTACTTCTACATATATTCTGATAAAGATCAGGACCTGTTAGCGGTTATCAGAATATATTGGTAGTAGTAATTTATGATGTTTAATTTACTCAAATATTGATATGATACTTTTGGTTTTTTAATCTTATATTATATATCTTAGATATATTATATGTACATGACATAGAAGTCAAATTGCAAAAGTTTTTGTATAATAGCACTGATCCAAACACTGGTATAGTGCATGGCACATGGCTTCAGCTCTGATGCCTTTTGCGATAGATAATAAGTACAAAATATACTATTTCTTTTCAGTACGCCCCAATTTCATTGGCCCATTGACATTATCCGTGTGGTTTATATATTTATACTTCTTCTGGAAGCTAGGAGATCCTTTCCCGATATTGAATCCGAAACAGGTAAGCGGTTGGTGAATACTTCTGGTCATTTTAAGCATTGTATCAGTTAACTATTCTTTATTCATTCTGTATAATTAGTTTCATCAAGTTCATTTTTCTTTTAGGGCATACTCTCAATGGAGCAAGGAGTTTCAAGAGTTGGTGTTATTGGAGTCACTGTTATGGCCATATTGTCCGGATTTGGTGCCGTAAATTATCCCTACACATCAATGGCTATTTTTATAAGGTAGATTAAGCAGTGAATATGTTCTCTTGTACCAATGAATTTTGGATTTTTATTTAAGCTTGAAAACACTTTTAATTTGGTACTTTTTGACAATATAAATAAAGTAGAGAATACCAGAATTGGCAACTCAATTTAAGTTTTAAATACGGTTTTGTAGGCCAGTGACACAGTCAGATGTTCAGTCCGTAGAAAAAAAACTCATGCAGACAATGGACATGATATTGGTGAAGAAGAAAAGAATTGCTCTAGCCAAAGCACAAGCTCAAAGCGTAGGACGACAACGACACATGCAGCAAATGCCATTGAAAGGACCTGGCAGCTCTGGATCTGGTAGTGGAGGCCTTTGGAACACCTTTATGGCCAGTGTTGGATCTATTGCTAACCCATACGGACAAGCTACAGAGAGTGAGTGCTATATTTTATTGATTTGGAATCATGATAAATTTATTCCAGAAATCATTCGCTTGTTTTATTTTCCATTTTTTATGATAAACAGTGTACAGTCAAATCTACTGATAAGAAATACAGATGTAACAATAAGTCCAAACTTATGAAAGAAAAATTCAATGTAGTGAATTTTTTTGGCCAATAGTTGTTGTGAGAAACCCTTTGAGTAATATATTTATTTCTGTACCTCTCGTAACTAACCTTGTGTTTTAGACATAGGTCAGCTCAAGTCGGAGATAGTGTGTTTGGAAGAATTAGGCCGTCAGCTATTTTTGGAAGCGCACGGTGCCAGATCTATGATGGAACGAATTCACTGGTCCGCCACACTCCAAGGACGATACTTCAACTGTCTCGGATATTTCTTCTCGCTCTATTGTACTTGGAAAATATTTATTGTTAGTATTTACGCATACCATAATATCGAATCCAACTCAATATTTTTAAATAATGTAATACATGAAAGTAATGCAACACTTAATATATTAAATTAATCTCCTGTTGTTCGTTTTATCTGTTATTTGTATTGCTAATGAATTCTAAAAAAATACACTGTGTTTTTATGTCATCAGTCTACCATCAACATTGTGTTTGACCGAGTGGGGAAAAAAGATCCAGTCACCCGAGGAATTGAAATAGCTGTTCATTGGATGGGTTTCAATATCGACGTATCGTTTTGGTCGCAGCATGTTTCCTTTTTCCTTGTCGGATGTATAGTAGTCACGAGTATCAGAGGACTCTTGCTCACTTTTACAAAGGTTGGTAATTCAAAATCCTTGATAATAAAATTTGAATTGTTTGAATTTTGTACTTTTCATGAGTCTTGTTGCTAACAACCTGGGATTTGCCTTTTGTCATCTTCAGGCATTTCAAGTGCACAAGTGTACTTGAACCGATGCATAGTAAATAGTTTGTATCGCTTATATATAGTGAATCAGTAGGTCACTAAGTTTAATGGTTATTATTGAAATCTGGATGAATTAGCGAAAGTGTTGATGTCGATGAGTTTCAATGGATTGAGTATTATTCGTGTGGGTAAATTACAATTATCAGGTATTTTAAAAGTGGCACTGTATAAAAATTATTACCAGCGAATAGCATGGAAATGCCTACTAACCTAATAGGTGGGTTTTATCCGACAAATTATTAAAGAATTAATTTATTTTGATTGTTTGGAATTTATGATATTTATTTATAATGAGGGTGAGTTAAGAAGATTAACTATTCAGCTGTCAAATGTTGTCAAATAAAAATATTGTTTCAAATTTACAATAACTGCTGAGCGTGTAAAGCAGGCATGGGCAACCTTTCCTAGGTCTGGGGCCAAATTATCATTTTGTCTCCGAGTGAAGGGTCGGACCAAATTATTAAACATAAAAAAGTAATATTTAATTCAGTAAAACACAATGTTACTACTTATATATTTTTTTATTTACCTCCATAAGAATTATATGTGATGTTTGTGTAAGCTGATGGACTAGGAAAATGGTTTTAAAAAATTATTATCCCACTCTGGAACTATTAATTTCTTTCTCCTTTACTTTGCTCAGATGAATCAGGGCCGGATAAAATAGCTCGGAGGGCCGGTGTTTGCCCATGTATGGTGTAAAGTCTAATATCTAAATATTTTTGTTGATTGAAAATTTGTAACGTTAAAAAATTCATTGTTGTTTATTACAAAAACACCAAAATTTTAATGTCACGCTTGTCAAATTTTTTTTTTTATAAATTTTCCTACAGTTTTTCTACAAGATCTCATCATCAAAGTCTTCCAATGTAATCGTGTTAATTCTGGCGCAGATAATGGGAATGTATTTCTGTTCATCCGTCCTTTTGATGCGGATGAATATGCCCGCGGAATACAGAATAATAATCACTCAAGTGCTCGGAGATCTGCAGTTTAATTTCTACCATCGCTGGTTTGATGTCATCTTTTTAGTGAGTGCGTTGACAAGTATCTTTGTTCTATTCCTGACGCATAAATAGCGTTTGCTGGAGACGGATGAGACCTTGCTGCCTCTAGTCTGCCGGAATGTGCCGTCTCCGTGTGATGAACGTTTCAAAATTGGTTTGTGATGATTGTTAAAGAAGTTTTTACCCTTGTGATGTTGATGTTACCTGTGATGTCAGGATTTTTTTAAACAATTGACAATGGAATAAATTTAAAAAAAAAACATTTCGAATTTTGTCAAAAATATGTGACTATATGTAGTGTGAGTGTATTTATAATCTTACTTATTACTTACTGTGAATCTCTTTTTTGCGGATATTTTATTGCTGTTTCTTATTCAGACCATTTTTAACCCCCATTATGAAGGTTTTAACCATGTACTATATCAATCTACTGGAATTGCAAAGAATACTAAACATATGGTTAAAAATGCTAACCCAGTGTTAAAGATATAACTGACATAAATCAGTATTTCTAAAATATACCAGCGTTATTCGATTTGCTACAAGAATAGATGAAACTTTTTTAGAAATACATTCCTATCGATAGAAGTTTATGAATTTATCAAAAATTACTTTGTTTATGACTTGATAGTTTATTTTCGTGTATTTGAAAAGAAACTGCTATTATCTTGTTCCAATTAGTTTTGTTTCTTCTTATTATTTAAATTAATTGCAGTATTCTAACATTTTAATATTAGTGTCATAAAGAATGGCATTTCAATCTTTCTGAAACTCAAAATAAATCCATTGTAATTAATGAAGATTCTTTGCTCGAAGCTTGCCACGATTGGGGCTAAAAATGTGACAACTATTGTCTTATCAGAAATGATGACAATAATATATATTTTTGTTTATTCTTTATAAAAATATTATTGTAGCCTTCATATGAGTGCATTAATTGCTACATGTCATCGATACACAACCTGATGGAGACTGTCTCGCTTTATTGTGACATCCTTGCTGTTATTTTTCTTTGCCTCATATTTAGTATTTTCCACTTTTGTATCTTTCCATAAAGCCGATAAAAAATACTTTGTTAATAAAATTTACATATGAAATGTTGATTGTTTTTTTCTTCAACAATATTATTTTTTATAGTGAAGAACCTAGTATTTGTACTAAAATATTGACAGTGAAAACTGATGACACGCAATGTTTACACATTATTTGTAATATCCGTGCATTAGAGCAGCTGCTTCCAAAGTAGGGGGTGTGAAAAGCTTAACCTTTTAATTCTTCATACATTGAATTTGCAACATACTGAAACCATTTTTACCTTTCAAAAATGGCTGAGTATTTTTTACTGAATTTGAATTTTTCATTAATTTACAAAATAATATCCATACTCATATATTATTTAATATCTCTCATTAAATTTTCTTGAATACAACCTTCTGATAGGAAAAGGTTTCCCACCCTTGTTAAAGAGTATACACTCAAACTCGGCCTCTGTGGTTTGGTGGTAAGAACTATTTCCTATCGATCCGATGAGTCTGGGTTCAAGTCATGGACACCTTCAATATCAAATTTAGATTATTTCAACTAAAATTTTCGATTTTGCACATGGGTCTATGTAATTTCATTTCTTCCTGATTTGTTCAAGAGTAACATCTAACATTTCTTGTAGAGTTTATCGCCTATGATTTTTAAATTTAAGAATTTAAAAAAAAACAGTCCAGTGATGCATATATTTTTATATCACCACATGTAGCGTTGCAGCACATGGATGAAAGTCATAATGTACAGGTCCTGTCTCCAGCTATGAATATTTTTTTATTTAAAACAGTAAGTTGGTTTTTAAGGAGTGGAGTGAAAAAGAAGGCTTAGTCTTTTCATCATATTTTACAAGAATCATGTTTCTACTAATTGTGCCAAAATTATAAATATGATAAAGGTTATAATATATGATTGCTTACCTGCCTACTATAATAAATTATGCTTTAGTGGATTTTTCCTTATCATAATACTGATAAAATGCATATTTTTGTAACTTTATCATTTGGGATTAGTGTCATGAACAACGATTAAATAATAACTGAGCAGAATATAAGTACAAAATATTTTTTAAAAGTAAATAAAAGTTAGTCAAATTTTATTTGAGTAAGTAAATCGGTACTAAATAACAATTTAATTTAAAAGAATATACTTAAATGAAAACATTACGTTCACACCCAAATTAATTAAAATGTTTCTTATCAATTAGGTAGCTTCTTTCTAAACAAGAAAAATTTCTTCAGAGAAGCGAAATAAAAAAAATTGAGGACCGTCAAATAACGAGTTGTATATTATGTCACATCTCTAATCTTCACGGCATAATCGCAGACTTTGAGGTTATGCTTATCTGTCATGTTATGCTATAATTATTTCGTAAAAAATCACATCGCTCAGTATGTATAAGCTCAAGTCGATAAGCGGTATTCTTAGAACCAAATAAACGGTTTGTAAGGGATTTAAAATAATTCACTGACAGTTTTATGTTACGAAACTTGGAATCGGTCAAATATATCGTCGATTTTCTGTGAAGTGTTTTAGTGGCTTTTGTGGATAACATTGTAGAGACGTAATAATACTTCATAATGTAAGTATGCCCAATTACTATTCAATTCATTCTTTGACAATTATATAAATACTATACGAACTATTATTGAAAGACAACGCTAACTTTCAATTTGTACTAAGGAACGTAATGCGTATTTAATTATAAATATATCCAAGATAATGTATGAACGTATTTAGATCAGGTTTTTAAATTAACCATTCATTATTTCTTAATTTATTTATAGATTTATTTATCGTCATTGCCGTTTATCACCACTGTTGATAAAAACTGTACAGAATAATTATTCCTAATATGGCTTTATTAAATTATGATAAGATCCAATCCTTAAATATGAATAAATTAAAATTTAAAAAAAGGTTTGTATAACTTGAACCTCATTTAGGGCTGCCAGGCTTCTAGGTTTCATGTGTGCTGTCGGGTATCCTGAAGTGACCTTTCAGGACAGCCAAATGTCTTATCATATATTTATTTATTTTTGCTGCAAACAAGCTGAGAGGCTCAAAGAATAACCGACCCAACCCACATTTTTTGCTTTTTGAGTCAAGCTTGTATGTCTTCAATAACCATTTAATAAGATGTAAAATTGCCCAAGCACACTATCCGCTTACATCACGAGAAGACAATGTTATATTTATTGCAGTTACAAAAATATGCCCAACTAAAAATTTTAATTACTCTAATCATTGATTTACGGCTTCAAATACTATTTCGGATGGTGTAAGGGGCTATAGTTTTGACATTACACTAGTAAAAATAATAAACCTGGCAACTCTAATAACATTGTAAGCTAGGTGATATTTTATTTTAGAAGTCTACCTACGTTAATCACTCAAAAAATTCTGTTTTACACATTTATTTATCTCAGCAGAACATCACTGCATTCTAAAAATATCTGGTGTGTGAGTGTGTGTTGACGGTAGTTTTATTATTCTAACAAGCCAGATAATTAATTGTGTGAAACCTTAGTAAGGTCACTAGAATTAAAGAACTTTCCTTGATTAAATCTTCTCTTTTTTGTATTAAATAAATGTAAGTGACAAACGCGACTACCTCTTGATCACTTACATAAAAAAATAGAAAAACTATCCCAGAACATACACATTTTTTTGGCTATATTAACAATGCTAAATAAAGCGTATTAAAAAAAGTTACAGGCTATCTTTAAAACCTCTTCAAAATATTTTTGAGACCCACCTACATAGGTTGCCAATAATAAAAAAACTTTAGTATTCCATCTCATATTAAATTAAAGTCTGTCAAAAGACTCTAAAGTGATAAATTAAATCCAGGTAATGTGTAGATAAAATTTGGACTCTTGACTTTACACATGTAATCAACTGTTATAAGAAATAATTCAAGAGTTTAGATAGAGCTCTTGCATGGCTGTAATCTCGATTCAAATTATTATTTGGCAATATACTACAGAATCAAAGCTGACAATAATTGTATGAAGTTTGTAATAGTAATAATTTAGATATAGGATACAAAAATCACTAACCCAAATTTTTGTTGTATTTCTTACACTGTATAAACAGTCAAAACTTTATGATATGACATGCATGATAAAAAGTGCAACAGTTTATAAAATAATGAATACACGATTATCAAAAAGAATATTCAAGGCTTTACTGCCGAAAAATATTTCTTACACTGTATAAACAGTCAAAACTTTATGATATGACATGCATGATAAAAAGTGCAACAGTTTATAAAATAATGAATACACGATTATCAAAAAGAATATTCAAGGCTTTACTGCCGAAAAATAAAATCGAAAGATTAATAACACAATATTTGATAATTATTTTTTATTTTATCAATATAAGACACAAAAAGTTAAAGGCATGTTTAATTCTTATCTCTAAAATGGTTATAGGTTTCAAGCAACTCAAGATATGACAATTTTTAAACGTAAATTATATATAAATATACTAATGGAAAACGATGGATCGAATGGTAAGAAAGTAAATATGTTTGTGTTGCCAATTTATTGAAATGTGTCAAAAATCGGTAATGAAAACCATATTGCTTAATTGATAATTGTCAGCACAGATGTATGTTTTTGGATGTTTATTAATTATTCTCACAAAATATTCTTTAGTAAACTCTTCCTGATTTACATATGTTGATTCCTGCAAAACAATAATTGCCTTGGTTTATCACTCAGGAAATTGATTATAAGCACTTGAAAATTACCAATGGAAATCTTCTGCTAAAATTTAGTAGTCATAAATTCTAGAATATAGGAGTTGGCTTAAGAACATAACAGTATAGCACATAACAGTAAATAAAATTCATGAAACTAATAGTCGATAATAAATGATGGTTATTAAAAATATAACAATTTGACTTAATTGTTTTCAGGTGATAATTATATAAGGGCATTATATTTATAAAAACAAAACACAGTTTTGTACTAATTCCAAAACAAATATAATGGTTTTGACTAAATTCATACATTTTAATATGAAGAATTTAATTAAATCTTCTGCAGCACATGAATTTTTTTTTCACCGATATATTATGTTTCATTTAAATATCCCCTGCTCTAATGTGAGTGAGTGAATGCATTCATAAACAAAACTGTGCGGAATTTGGATGTGATGGTTATTTTACATATCTATCTGATAATTTAAAAACTGTTTACACAAAGTGATAATGAACAGATATCTGCATTAACCATACACTAAATTATATTCAATTTAGTTAGAAATATAGCTGAAAGCATTTTTTTGCTAAATGATGCTTAAGAGGTTCAAAGATATTATAGCCGAGTAGTTAATATTTTTGACTTCGATTACGGTACACACAGGCTCGAATCCGAGTACAGAAATATTTTTTACTAGATAAGCTAACCAACAGCCTACTGTCTTAGCCTTATCCTTTTATACCAAAAATAGGTTTGTATTTTTGTATTGTCAATAAAATCTATTTTAGAAGCTAAAGAATAACAAATAAAACATATAATATAGTACTATATCCACATATATTCTGATAAAGATTCGCAAGCATTTACAACTGAAGCTCGGGATAATCTATGAATCTTATTATAGGTTTTATTTATGTAAATAATGCCTTTCCACCAAGAAGCGTTGGTTAACAGCTTAAAAGTGATTTAAGAATAACAGTTATTAATGTTGCAATGCTTGAAAACATAAACACGATAGTATTTCTATATTTATTTCAATAGCTCACCTGACTTAATTTACTGCATGGTTAAACAAGTCTAAAAAAAATTCAAAACCTAACAAAATGATACCATGCAATATGATGCACGATCTAAAGATAAATAAATACCGACAATGTTGTTGGCATAAAGTATTGACATGAAATGTAAAGATATGAACTAAGAATCTCCATTTATTTATATTCGATAGATTATTTGTTATCAACTGTTTAAGTGTAAATCCTGAAACGCAGTGTTTTCCAAACTTCTCACACCTGCAGACTGGTATAAAATATATAAGGGGAAAACCGCAGAAAATTTCATTGGACCGGCACTATTCCAGTTTTATTTACATTGTTCGCTAATTTCAATCCCAGAATGGACACATCGATACATTGATTTTCACCAATCAATGGAATTGTTTTTGAAGCCATCTATGGCAGTGGGGTATAAGCCAAAATAATATAATCATTTATATATCTGGTCACAAATGACATGCATGGTTAAAAATTAGCAAATAAATGTTTTACTCTGATCTTAAAAACAAAGCATAGCGGAGGAGATCCATAACTCTTTGCGAGCTTAATAAATCCATCCCCATAAAAGAAACTGAACAGCTTTCAGTTCTCAAAAAAACAACCCCAGTTCATATGCTGTCCATTGGTAACCGACAGACGTAGTTAAAAATATTGTAAAATACACGTGACTAATTCTTTTTTTACTCATTGGCTTCCAATGTAGCGATTTTTGTGCTCTGAAATTATTATTACTACGAAAACTGGTCTGTTTCTTCACTCGTGTAATGGGTATACGATGGGGTTGGGAAAAGAAAAATTAGCTAATCGCTTTTGTTACGCCCTTCTTGGATTAGTTGAATGGGAGGGCATGTTGTCACCACTTGGTTACTTTATACTTCATTTTTTTTACAGATAAGTCACCAATAGCTCGTATCTTCACGTCTGGTCAACTAATCACCAATTCAAGATGATTCCCTACAAGCGACCCTCCATATTGGACTACAAAGATTGTGAGTAAAAATTCATTTTGTTGATCGACCTTTTCGTAGAGGCCACGTTTTATCAATACTGCATGATTTTGAAATCTACTGGTTGGATTAATGACTAATAAATTAATTAATCTTTATCATTTATTTCCGTTTGCCTTTTTATAATCCGCAGCCCATTATGTGGTGAATAAACTATTTTTTTGAATTTCGTACTTTTTCATTAGTTTTGTCACTAACGTCCCAGGTTTCGTCTTTCGGCATCTTCAGGCATTCCATGTGTCATAAATTATTTTACAGTTAAAAAGTTTGCACAATTTTAAACCCTTACACGAAATTAAACATAATTAAGTATCTTAGAATAATAATAAATTCAAGTTCAATTCACGCACTTGAAATGCCTAATGTTTTTAGTGACAAAAATCATGGAAAAACAAAAAAATCAAACGGCTTAAATTTCATAATAAAATTATGAAAATATTATTTTTCTGGTTGTGATTTTTTTTATGTGGCTCTTGTGTTATATGGCACTGAATTATGGGTATAAATATTGGGTATACGATATCGTCTGTTAGCGCCTACCCTCTGCTAAGTTTACGACTACACTGCTCTCGTAAGCATAAAGGCTGTTATTTGCAAAAGTCATATTCTGAGATAATGAGCATTTCATGTTTTTTCAACAATTCTTAATAATTTTTTTGAGACATTTTTTCTAAGAACAAATTGCTTATGAATTTAAAAAAACTGTTTCATTGCTCAGGATAACTATAGTTTTCGCAAAACTCTAAAAAAGTGTGTCGATTTACGAAATTTACCTCGAATAAGATCTTTATATTAAGGTAAATGTACTAGTAGTTGACCATGTACCAGTAGTTGACCATTTGAACATAAAATGGCCCAAAATAAGAAATGCAGGCGGGATTGCTCTAAATTGTAAAGTTCAAACAAGTAAAGGCATCTGTGGTCGGAATGAGCCACTGACACATCACCATATAGCCAATGGAGTGCCAGGGTTGCCATTTGAAAACAACACCTAGTGAGGAAAGTGTATTATTTCAAATTTCTTAAGTGATCAATCTAGAAACGGTGTGTACCTTGTTCCTGAACCACCCATTTCTACTTGATTCAACCAAGAGTGGTGTGACAGAAAGCCCTGAGGCAACTCTGACAGAAAGTTCACTATAAAGCCCCCTGATTAGACATGGTCAACTACTGGATTTTTCAATATGTGAGATGGTCAACTACTGAAACAGGAACATGGCTTTAAATAATTTAACACAACTTTTTTAAACAGGCCCTTTCGTAATTTTTGTTACATAATATTAATTAAGACATAATAATATGATCCAATGTGAATATACTTGCTTTGCCTTCATTGTGTACAATGCTAAACCTCAATCGTTATTTTTGTTGAATTTTTATCTTAAACGGTCAGCTACTGGTACATTTACCTTAGTTCAATTCGCTATTTTTTGATTATGGGGGCAGTATAGCACTGATCTTTTCTCAATGATTGATGTTTCCATGCGGCCGCGTCTGTTGCTGCGTGTGTAATGGAACGCTTCAGTTTGTTCTTATGTAAAATACCGTTTGCCAACTTTAGTGGGTGTGTCACGACGTCACGCAGCGTCACATAGCAGACGGTGCGTTATTTTTGTTTATTTTGCCGCAAATTTACAACGCCTTGTCGGCTCGGCCCGAGTTTTACGATCTCGCAATCGCGAATTCGCGTCACGTCGACTATTCCGCCAGGCTTCTGCCGTCACTCGGTGGAGTTTTGGTGCGCCCACTCCACCGATCGCTCAGTCTAAAGTGGAGTGCTTCGCCGTGGATACGTACCCGTCTCGAATGCCGTCACGTGGACGTGTGCGCCCAGCTCTGTAGAGGTTTTGTTTTCCGGCTTTTAAGTAAGTGTCAAAAAATGTCGCCGTACAATAACAATTTACGACACACTGTGAATGAAATGTTCCCAATGAATAAATAGTTCCGGGTCAAAAACACAGCATTACTTTAATGAGATGATAGGAAAGATTTGAATACAACAAAAAAAGTGGCAGCAAAAAATATCAACAATAACATTTGACAAAACTTTTACCATTCTATTGAACTCAATTCAAAACTTTCAATTGAAAATTCACTCGAATGTAATGGTTCAGTTTGGTCCAAGTTTCTTTCACAGAGCAAAGTTTAAAAAACAAGTGAATATTTGTAAATATTGATTTTGAAAATGACACGGCATGTGATTATAGTATTAAATTCTTAATACATTACTAACTATAATATTTGAAAGCGTAGAGCGATTATTTTAACCGAACTATTTTTTTTTTAAATCCTTAAAATAATCGTAACGGGTAGCCAGTCCTTAATCCTTTATTTCCCATACCTGCTCCAATTGGAGCATATGTACTTACAATGGAGATAATCTCAACAGAAGATTTTATACAACAACCGCTTGTTACCTACTCAGTTGTTCAACTTTTCTTTTTCGAAGAGAGTAGGGATATAAAGAATATTACCAGGACAGAACTGCTGGTTCTTGTTACGTCCCGTTTTTTAGAATATGATATGTGAGAAGTAACTATCTACTGCACAGACGTCTATTTCCATGAACAGAAATCAATAAATCGAATGAAAAATGAAACTGCTCGGACTGGAATTCGAACCTGTAAATTCCGCAACCGAAGCCAACGATTGTGGGCACCTGACCACAAACCGGATGTAAAATGGGATTGTAGGAATAGTTCACAAATACTCTGGTTGGCTTCGCGTAGCAATCAAGTCATTCATTGAGCTCTGGCTGAACGAAACAGTCCCTGAACTTTGCTAATTTTGTGTTAGTTAAAACCTGATCACAATCAAGTTCAAATTCCATAAACCTGTTTGCGACAATGTCCACGACTGGTCTATTTTAGCAATTAGTTCGCGAGTCAGCTTGAGATTTAAAAAATACAACCCTATGCATTGTGTTCGAAATAGAGAAACGAAATTGCCGAAGTTTTTTTGCTGGCAAAACTTCAAGGTATCTTTAATTCAAAACCTAATTACGTGATGTTTGACAAATTTTTCAAAAATTCTGGCTCTGAAAATAGTTGATATTGTTGTCGCTATATATCCCTAACCAATTCTCATCAGCCAGAATCTCTATCTAAATTATTCCCGCCACAGCCGGCCACGAATTTATAGTCTGTTTTTTTTGCACTCCCTAATATTATTGTCATCGGCCGCCACCGCCTTGGAGTATATCACATTATTCTTTGTATGACATCTCTCAACTGCCAGCATAAAGGCAATATACTTCGTCATTCCCTGTTTGGAGCAGGTCAGTGAAGCTGCATAAACGATTTCACCAGGAACTTCAACTTCTTCCTCTAATCTTAAAAAATAATTTTCCATATCGTGATATGCAGAATTTTCTCTCAGTAATAATTGTAACAAATATCACGAATGTACGATTGTACTGCTAATGCCACGTATTTATTAACCTCAATTGAAGCAATCGCAAACTATTTAATCCCCCCCAAATAAAAATAAATTCTGATGGCTTATATGTCTCGTCTTTTCGCCAATGTTGTTGAAACTTATGTTTCAATTACACTGGCCAATCTATATTGGAACGATTTAAAATGCAGGTGATCTCGGATACGTGCCACTCAACAATGGACACTCTGGTGTCTTGAAAGTGAACATTTTTTATTTTCGCGCATTTTCCCGACGAGTAGCTACATTTTCGTTGCTGTGTTATTGAAATTTATTGTGTGCTATCTTGCATTTTCATCGATAAAAACGGTTCATAAAATTTATCTCTACGATTAAATGATAAAATTATATTATTTTCAGCCATAAAATGGGTTTTTTTCAATCGTAAATTACTTGCTGATTTAAAGTATTAACTATTTGATAACATATACACATTTGTATGCTCGTTTTCTTAAAATGAATAAGAGTCATTAGATACTAGTAAATACCAGTTTCTATGATTACACACAAGTTCACCAGATAAACATAAATATCGTTTTCAACGGAGATAAATATCCCATGTGTCAAAAATGTTTTGAAGTGGTGATGTATAGTTAAAAAAATTACTCTCAATTAGTGCTGTGTTTCTAAACATTTTTAAACCTGCAGACTGGTAAAATATAAGAGTCGGGGATTGTCGGACCTTTTTTTTGTATACCGACAAAAAATATCCTTGTCCGCGCACCATCGATTGGGAAACACAATTATACTGTTGAGTGGGAAGACGCCTTCAGATTTAATTAAGTAATTTTTAATTCATTTTCTGACATTAAAATTTGGTTTAAGTATTTCGTATTAAGATACATTTTTTTTGCATTCATTTCGTTGCGCCCCCTTACTCATGTGTGTAGATGTTGCCACTGTTAGGAAGCCATAGCGGCTTAGATGCGCCACGCTTTTAATGAATGAATCTCCAAAAATATCAATATTAATTCTCCTGGTTAGGTCCTTGGTTTCAAACAATTGACTGATCCCGGGATCCCAGCAGTTTCATTTAGTACAATCGATTTTAAATGAGTGAGTGAAACCAGCCCAGTTGTTTATTACAATAAAATGTGAAAGATGACCTGCAAGTAGTATTTTCATTGGCGGATTATCCCTTGGGAGGCCACAGGCGCAATATAATTTTGGAGGCCATCTTTTTCGATTGATAAAAAAGCGTCGTAAAATCATTAATACTTTGCGATAAATGTTGATTTCATTCCGAGCTATTTTTCAAAATTAGAAGAAAATGGTGTGGCTTGTACAATTAACGGTATTCCCCGCAATTCACCAGAATCAATTCAGTACCTAGCACATCGAATCAGTCATTAAATATTTCTGTTTTGAATATGCAGTTTTTGATTTGACGGCATAATAGAATATACCAAACCAAATACATGTGTCAAACTATTTTGAGCTGTATCAATGTGTGTTATTTTTTAAGGCTCTTTGGAGGCCCCAAGCACGGTCCTCTTTCGCTTATAGCAGGGGTCCCCAGCCTAATAAAGTATAAGCCTAATGAAAATAAAGTGAAAACTCGGTGAAAAGATTGTCAGTGTAAATGTTTTCTTGATGTGCCTTTTCTTGAACACAACCTGCAAAACATGAAGCTATTCATATTTTATTTAATTGGCAAATAAAAGGTTTGACAATAAAGAAACCCATTAGCTCGATAGTCGTAAACTACAGAAATCTCTCTTCAAACTGTTTTTGAAGCACTTGAATTTGTATGACGCTTAATTCCCTGTTATCTACCATTTCCTTCATATTTGGGAAATGCACGAGAGACTTCACCTGTCGATGTGATATCCACAAAACTAATTTTGCAAAAATGTTATGTTTAAAATGTTTCGAGCTAACGTTGGTGGGCGCATAACAAGCCCAACAATGCGTGTGTTTTTTTGTTGATTCTGAGTTAAATATGCCGCATAAAATAGTGACTTGACCGTAATCGTAAAGCATTTTGTTCCTATTCTTACGTACTGCATGCCATAACTGGTTACTGTGATAATATTTCACCTGCTTGTTTTCGATAGAGACGATAGATAATAATATCAAGGAATATATTGACTGCTAATTACATTTACCTATACGAGCTTACTAAGGTCAATTAAATGTCTCAAGCTACAGGCGCACCGAAAAGTCACGTGATGATTTTTGAAATTGAATATCGGCAATATAAATTCACAAATTCAGTTGCAAAGAAATCGAGTAACACATAACCAATGTAGAGAATTTAAAATAAAAAATTGAATCGTTTGAATTTTGTACTATTCCATGAGTTTCGTCACAAACTGACGGCATTTAAAATGCCTGAAGATGCCAAAAGACGAAACCCGGGTCGTTAGCGACAGAACTCATGGAAAAGTACAAAATTCAAACGATTCAAATTTGATATTGAAATTCCATCAAGCGAAATTCAAAATTTTACGCATTGAAAATAGTTACAAATTAGTTGGCATAACATGCCGACCATTGTGTTCTGGTGGTGAAAGCTGATCTTACACTAGCGATCAGAAGAGTCTGGGTTCCAACCCCACCATGCTTAATATCGAATAAAGATTTTTAATTACACATTTGATATTGGGTATGTGTGCATCTTATCTCCTCGAGTTCATTTGGGGTGATTTAATAAAAACTGCCAAATATTTGTCGCGACCGCGCAGCAGTTATAGTACCCCGCGCACTGGCTTGTCTCCGATACAAACTAATCAAAATTATTTTTAATCATTTCCTGTTTTTTACCCAATAAATGGAATATAAATAATAATGTTTGAAAAAAATTAAAAATTATGCCAAGCATGTAATGGCTTTGTTTGCCCAACCTTTGGATTTTCCGAGCGGAGGAGGACCTCACCAAACATTTGATTCATAAATATATATATCACAAAAAACATCGGTCATCAACACTGGCTAAATATGCATTATGTTTTGAGATTTAATATATCAATTTTCTTTTGTTAACTGTGTGTTATTTATTGTGGTCCCTTGAAAATTATCCTCAATTCAAAAACAAAGTCTAGCCCACGTACTCGAGCATAAACCAGTGATGCACAACCTGAAGCCCGACATTATAAATATTCTATGAGACTTATTGGCAAGTGAGAAAATTATTTTTATTTCTGTCGTTGTCAACTTTATAGCTATTTTATTTTACGAAAAATATGTTTTAGATTTTATTCTTAGATTATTGTTCCCGGGTCACTCATTACTAGTTCTCGAGTTCTCGAAATGGCTGCGATTTCTTTGTCTTAGTCTCAGAAGCAATTACATATCATAAATAATGCAGAATCCATTAAGGCTGATGTACCTGGTGTAGAGCTAGGAATATAATCAATTTAAATTAAAAAAATAATTGTACTGCTTCAAAATATTTTTGTATATGTTACGCCGAATAAACGCAATTGACTATTACATGAAATGGTGCAAACCCGTTGCCTTATTAATGAATTAGGAATATTATCTGCCGAGTGCATGAATTCGTCAGGATATGGAATTCTTAAACTGTCAACAGGGCAGTAGAAATGGTAATTTTATTACGGATGGTTTTATTAGGATGCAAAGATTATTGCATACTCCGCAAAACTTTTGACCCGTTGGTTCGGGCAATGTATATATTCAAAACGCTCACTGGCATTGCAGATGTAATGTCAGATATTTTTTTAAATATTATCTAAAAGAAAATATTGCGATACCGGGCTGTGCATCACTGTCATATACAATATGATACCGCGATATGTCTCTCAGTTGTCACTCGTTTACCTTCGTATTGGGTACTCAACACTTACAAGTATTGATAATTTGCACTTTGTACACGTTAACATTATTTGACTGATTACGGTGATATCGTCATGCATATCAGCTTAACTGAGATGTTATGTAGCTGGGGATCAAAGATCAACACTTGCCTGCTGCTCAATATGTTTTTTAGTCTTTACAAACAGACAATCAATATTAATCGCATACGTATATCACTCCACTATTTATCTGCGAAAAATGTAAATAAAGTTAGATGAATACGGCAGAATCTCTTTATTCATCATTAATTCCGAGGGCTTAACGAATATATTGTAGACAATCATTTCTTATAAGAAATTCATTCAATCAATGTTCCCAGCCACCAAAAATGATACAAACATGTTGTTATAACTTTCTTCATGTAATACCTAAATAGATAATTATAGTGGTAGAAGCGAAAGAGGAGGAAGGTTATTATTTTCTCGAAGTAGAGTTGCTATCAATTAGTATAACAACAGGTAATTCCAATTCTAATCAAGGGGTCTGTTTTGCCGATGGCTTAGTAGAATTCGATTTAAAAAAAGAACAATCCAATGTCTGTTTTTTAAAACCTTCATGAAGTTGTCAATCACACTATTGTTGAATGCAATTTTATTAATATTTTGGTTGACCATAGCAACATTTGTGTGTTTTTCTCTTCTTTGGTCTTATTAAAATGTGACAAATAACAAATATGTCTCATGTGGAGACTGGCGAATTTTAATGTTCCACTGTATTCGTATAATATTTTGTTTCGATGCAAATATTGGCAAACTTTACGCCATCTTTAAATATTCAGGTGTCATCTGTCAATAATTAATAATTGATGGAAAGGCATTGTACATATTTATAAAGATAAAATACAATTGTTTTTATTCTACAATTGTATAAATAATGATCAGGACCAATTTCGTACATCGTGAGCATTTTCAATCGACGTATTGAAAAGAAAGATTTTTAACACACAAGTAGGGCTTACAAAAGAATGAGACGAAAAAAAATACCTCTAAATTGGATCAAATACCAGATAAAGAAATTAATATCTACCTTTATTTCGATATTAAATACCGACTCGAAAAATCTATAACATAACCTCAATGTTGTACGTCATAAATTAGTTTGTGTTTATTTTTTAAAAATTAAAATATGAACATAAAAAGGTAAATTTATAGATGCTGGATCTCCGTCAAACTAAAAACAGATCACACAGAAAAATACCCTCTCGGATTCAAAGTTTGTTGGGCGAACAGTCATTATAATATAATTACTGAAATTTTGCATTTTAAAACCAGAAATTTCAATATAATAAAAACAGCCGAAAAATCGGTATTGCAATCTAGAACCGTGCCTCGCATCTTAAAATACATTTTTTTTTTTTTTGAAAACTCGATCTGAGCGAGAATGGAATTTGAAATCTGATTACCAAGCTGGTTTCTTATCACTGCGATGCATTGGCTGCGATTCATGAATGCTGTGCCTACCTTTTTATCGAAGTGCAACTGTTGCTCAAATTACACGTGCAAATTATATGCGGTTGATATTTTAGTGCAAACGTCAAAATACGAAAAACTTAGTTGCCCAGTTCGATTTCGTAAAAATATTATTCTTGTCCAATACATGACAGGTAAGTTTTATTTATATTTCACTGTCATCATTAATTTGTTATTACTGCGTTGTAATTCTTGTAACCTTGAAGCGATGTTTTGTAATTCATAATGTAAATTAATTGATCAAATATTGCATAGCAAATTGTATTAATGGCGTGACGACTTTGATTATGCATCGATAAAAAATATTTTTCTCAGTTTTTTTTTATTATTTTCATTACAGCGTTTTTAAAATCACATGGCTTGAGGAGAAAACATCACGATAACCTGTGTCCAAGATTTAAAATAGTGTATTGATTAACTCTATTTTTATTTTATTGACGTTACCGGAACGTGAACCAAAAATCTCGGAGCTCTACGCCGGGATGTAATTTAATGTCACATGATTCTATTAAAATGGTTTTAAATAAGATCACTGTCTTTATTTATAGGGAATTTGACCTCTAGACACACCCAAATAAGATAAATCATTGGCCCGTAAATATTAATGGATTGTTAACCAGCTAACTGCCAGTAGCGAAGTATTTGAATTTTCCTCTCACGCCAGTGATTTTGGAATAATTAAAATTCAACTTACATAATTAATTTTCTTAGGATGTTTCAATGTGTTCTGACATATGTGTTTCTTCCACATGTTGTGTCATTTTATGGCCTTATCCCATATTGTGTATAGATGCTATTGCTATATTACTTTTAAATCCTCGAAATATTTTGTTTTTATAATCGCATCGGTGGGACACTGCCGTTTAAATGAACAATGAAGAAAATTTATTTTGCCGACGTAGTTTTACAAGGTTTAAAATTGATTTGTTGCAAATTGCAATCATCCTATTGCAGCTAAGATCGCATGATGCGCCTATGCGTAACGCAAGCACGTAACAAAGTCAATCAAGAAAGCCCTCGGTTGTATTAATGGTTTACAGATCATATTTTTTAATGGGAAGCGCGTTAGAGCAGTGCTCTTCAACCTATTTAACACCCGCTGACCGGAATTGAAAAGATATTTCGCGGACCCGTATCAACCTATTTATATACAGTCTGTAGTTACGACTTTACGGTCTGACGACGGAATATAAATAAGTAAAAAATATTTTTTTTTCCAGTTTCTCTCAAATATTTTATACCATAATCACCCACAAAAATGTCAAAATTTTACGTTTATGTAGCTTATTTAAAAAAAAATACAAAAGAACATTTTGAATTCCGGAAGCTGTTGCCGTCGAAAAATGTGCATGATTGGTTTTTGAAAAAAAATCAATTAAAAAGTAGCAATTGAACGCCAATGTTACATATAATTTTGTTGTGAAAATTAAAAAATATTGCTGCTTTTTTAATAAATACATGTAAGTTTTCGCGGACCACATGTTGAAGAACATTGTTGTGTTTTGTTTTTATTATTTTTTTACTAACATCAATTAATTTACTTTTAGGTAGTACTCGTTGCGGATATTTGACAAGTTCGTGAATTTTCGTATTCCCGATAAAATTGATGACGCCTATTTTTATCGGCGTATTCGGATTCTGTGATGACAATGACGTCACCGTGCATGTTTTAATTATTATAACACGATTTAATTAGTTTACATAAAAACACTATCTCGACTGACGCCATTGAAGGGGAGGGCAAATTTCACGGTTCAGTCAAACAAAGTAATGTGTTGTCGTCATTAGACTGAACATAGTTTAGTCAATTGTCCAAAATGGATTTCTTGCGATGAGATGAGTCACGAGTGACCTTTTTTGGTTTGCAGGCCAAATTAAAAACTGTTATACCTAAATATAATAGATTCGTGCCTATTTCTCTGACTATGGTAGTAGACATGAATTTTGATCAAATAAAAGCAATAGTTTTCTTTAGTTTTTAGACTGTGGTACATTTATTATTCTCAAATAATTGCATGTTTGATAAAATCTCGCGGGGTCGTGGCTTATTTTTGTGCGGCCCATCTGTCTCATATAATTGTTAGTCACAAGACAATCGCATGACAAGTCGATGAGTCAAGGTAAAATATTTGAGTACTGATTGCAATCACAATGTTTTCATCATACAAATAAACATTTTTTTTTTTTAAATTTGGCCCTCGATTTTTTTTGAAAAATCGTTGTATTATTATTTTCTTGATTTTTGGTTCAAAAGTTTTACAGCCACTGAATATGAATAAATATTTTTTATTCAACATGAAAACCGGCAAACATATTTTTTGGTTACACTAAATTCCTAGTCAGTTATTTGACAGTGTTACGGTTTTTAATACTAGCCAAAAACAGGTTTAATTACAGTAATTAAATCAAATCTTTGATATTAGAAAGTTGTTGCACACTTTATGTATATATAATACTTGATTAACATAGAATTTTGTTGATGTTATCAGCTATCGACAGTTCAGAGTAAACTGTCAATATTATTAATAGTCGACCTTTATTTTGGCGACGATTGCACAAACTGACAGATTTAATTGATTTTGTAATTGAAAGGAAAATAGTATTTCATTAGTTGCTTTAATTAATTAATATGCAAAACTTCAAGTTCTTTTAGTAATACATTCAGTGATAAAATATACACAATTTGTCTTCTGTTATTTTTTTCTTTAAAATTATTGCCCTCTTTTCCTCTTTTATTTCAATTTATTTTGTGAGTCGATCGCCGCCAAAAATTTCAAAAAAGTCACCATAGTGGTAACAGTTTGGCCACTCCTGATATATATAAATCTTTTTGTAACTTTATGTTTATATTGCATGGAACTACAAAAATAATTTTGGAAACTTATTGTGCTTCATTTATGTTTCAGTCATAAGAATGGAGTCGGTGGACAGCAACCGGCCGCTAGTTGGAGTCATCGATGAGGGAACCAAGTCAGTTCGCTTTGTGGTATGTACAAAAATCATCTCTTTAAATTTTGTTTTAGGTGAGAGTAAAGAGAGAGAATTGTTCACCTTCTAGTTAATTTTTAACCTTGTCATTCTATGAGAATAGTTAAAAATTACTTTTTCTTTATTGAACTCGGCTTACTGTACTTTTTAATTAATTTGGTAATTAACATGTTATTTTGCATTTGATGGCCAATTAACAAAACAACAAATTTGTTATGACAAGCATTGTGTTTATAGATAGGTTCTTTATCTCTAGCCTTAATATTCAGAGATCATTATGCAAGTATTAAAAATAGATTTTTGAATATTGTTGAATGCCTAATGGTTCTAATTCATAAAATGTATGCACTTAAATCGATTTTTCATAATTTTTTCCACTTGCAGAACTCTACAAATACAAAAAATATTTCTTAACCTACAAATCCAGGAATAAAAAATCTTGTTAGAGCTATTTTTATGCCACCTGTTGAGAAACACTGATCTTGATGACATGTCAAAACAATAATATGTCATGTATTTTCCTTCGGATCATTAATACATAATATCATTGTACTGACATAGCATAATTCTACAGTGACTTACATACTGGCACTAATGACGTGTCCCAATGACCAATCACTGTATCTTGGCTGCCGGTATAATTTAGAATAAAAGCAATTAATCTAGGGCTAGTAGCTAGGAATGTTCATTTTATCAGTATATATGTAGGGCTATTGAATCCTTTTATAATCATTCTAAATAAACATTATTTTATTTTAACTATTCAAATAATTTATTATAGCTGAGTATCTCTCCCTGGCAACACCTTTGTTATTATTTCTAGTGATAAACGGTCAACAAAATCTCTGTACACAAGTATTTAATTGAAATAAAAAAATGTATAATATGTGAACTATGTATCGCAATACAATTTGTATTTCGTGACAAATGCAATAAGCAAAGTCCACTGCAAATGAAAGATATTTTATTACCTATACAGCGATTTTGACCTGTGTCAAATTTATACAGAGAAATGTGATAATTTTGCACACATTTTCCGATCAAATTTGCTATTTAAAATTTTCACTCAATATAATCGATGTAATTCCATCTATTGCAGATATTTAAAAGTGAATGCAGCGACGAACTGGTGTCAGCTCAAGAAGACATCGTTCAAGAGTTTCCCCGCGAGGGTTGGGCTGAGCAGGATCCTAGACTCATACTGAATGCTGTCAGACGCTGCGCAAAAAATGCCATTCAGAAACTGACTGAACTTGGTAAATAATTCTGGTCAAGGAGTTTTTTTATCAGCACATCTTTCAATAATATTGATGTGTGATGTATACTGTCACAATGCTGTTCTTTAACTCTTGCTTGTCATAACATCGAAGATTATAATGATAACATTATAGGTTATAAATAATGTGACAAGAATTCAATGCATTAGTAACACAAAAAAGAAATGTTTTGCTAAAAAGAATGTATTTGAAAGAACCAAATTTTTCTCCATCCTGAAAAAGATATCGAATTTGTTTATGTTTGATCTAAGCTTTTGAATTATATATGGTAATAATTATTGTTCGGCTAAATGTTTTAAATGGAAAAAAACTATGCACCAGTAACAATAATGAAATTATCATATTATCTGATGTCAACTTCCAACTAAATTGTCATTTTTTTAAATTTAGAACTAGAATTATCAATACGGCAGTAATCAATATGTTGCTAGTGGTAAATTATAACACCTTTTCAAAGTGTTTTATTAACTTGCTTTTAGGTTATGACAAGAAAAACATTGCGGCGCTAGGTGTAACAAATCAAAGAGAAACAACTATTGTTTGGGATAAAACGACAGGCGAACCTTTATATAATGCCATATGTAAGTACTGTGTATTATTATTTATAGTTATATTGTGTCCAGGAGTCGGACACTAAGGGCACTAAAGTTAAGTCAGGATTATGTTTACATATTGTCTTGTTGCAGCCTGGAACGATAACAGAACGGCATCATTAGTAGAAAACTTAAATGGATCTAGTGAATCAAGTGGTCTTCCTCTCTCCCCCTACTTCAGTGCACCAAAATTACGATGGCTAATCGATGAAGTGAGAGCTGTCAAAAGGGCCGTGAAAGATAACCGATGCTACTTTGGTACGGTTGACACCTGGCTAGTTTGGGTAAGATACATGCTCATTGATTTTGACAGCTTTCATGAGATACCAGTCTAAATTCAGGGACTTAGTATTGCTTACTACAAAAATACATGTTTTTGTGTTATGCTCGGTTTTGGTAGTTCCATTATCACATTAACCGTTTACAAGATATGTTTAAAAATATTTTCTACCAATGAAAATATAAACATATTTCTCATTTTTCCCAGTGATTAATTTTTATATGTATACATTTATATAGTTATCAAGTCATAAATATCTCAAATGTGTTTTAAATCTAATTAAGCTCCTCAACCCTTTTATGATCAGACGTTTTTTGAAGGGATTAACCAAATAACCAAGCATTTTTTGTTTTTCATTTTTAAATGAAGAAAAAAACTTGAAAACCTGTTGTCAATTACATTGAGTGTTATCAGATCTTGTGCAAAAACGACTGTCAGGGTGAAATAACAAATTTTAGTCAAATAATATTACTTAAATCTTTATTCGTGTTTATCTCAAAACTTTGTTTAGACAGACCCTTGTGATCCATAAACCCTAAATTATCTCTTGTTGTGTAATTATTGGCAAATACGCTGGCATTATTTAATGAGATTCTATTGAAGCAAAATTTGGTTACAGAATCTTACTGGTGGACCAAAGGGTGGCTTACATATAACAGACGTTACAAATGCCTCAAGAACCCTTCTTATGAATATAGAAAGCTTAAATTGGGACCCTGCCTTACTCAGGTATATTTAAAAAAATATTATTACAGTGTATTTATATGTGTCTCGATTTATCTGTATGCTCTGTGTCACACACATGTGAGAGTGTTGAGTGAATTTTGACAATGTGACAAGTAATGTACGAAGCGGACATTATAAACTAATTAATTTAAAATAATGACTCCACAAAGAAGTGACAGTTAACGGCAACACAAAATTCCAATAAATAACAAAAAAAAATTGTTTTAGGTTATTCAAAATAAATCGTAATATTCTCCCAGAGATTAGATCGAGTGCTGAAATCTATGGGAAAGTCGCTGATGGATCTATATTAGATGGAATACCTATCTCAGGAGTAAGATGATTTTTATTCTCTTAATGTTTTTTGTTTTTTGTCTCATGGAACATCTCCAATGACCAGAAACTATTCATTATTGATTTACTCTAAAATCTTTTTGATACATTAATACCAAATGTTTTGTAATGACTATTTAAACTGAGTAATAAATTCCTCTTTCTTTTCCAGATATTAGGAAATCAACAATCGGCATTAGTAGGGCATATGTGTTTAAAAGAAGGGCAAGCAAAAAATACTTATAGAAGTGGATGTTTTCTGCTTTATAATACTGGAACTAAGGTAACAATAAGTTAACATTGTCTATGACTGATTTATACTATCATTATTCATTGTAACATTATTAATTCCAATCTTTCATTACAGAGGGTGCAGTCGTCGCATGGATTGGTTACAACAGTTGCTTACAAACTGGGAAAAGATGCTCCTGCTGTGTATGCCCTTGAAGGTATATATATATTTTATTATTAATATAAATGATTTTTACCATCCTGACAATATCTGAATGTTTCTTTTACGGATTAGTGATATGGATGATTTAAGAAATTTTATGATTAAACTTTTAGGGATAAACATGCTAGTTTAACTATGTATTAAATTTCAAATTATTGATCAAACTTTGTGGCTGATGTTTATTTTTGAAGCACTAATGTAAACCATTTGAACTATCTGACTTATAATAAAAATAATATTTTTGGTAATTGTCTAGGTCATGTACCCAAACTGACAGCTCAAATACCAAATGAAATCCATCTTCAGTGCTCCCGATTTGTGTGCGCCCACTCCTATTCGACCGCGACAACAATTTTTTTCAAAAATGATTAAATAATTACGTAATTCGAACTCATTTGTCTGCATAAATCGATATAGATCACTGCTAGAGTAACCCAGTAGTAGAGCTCTAGAATCCTTTTACTTTCCAAATGAATATAATGGACATAGCTGCATATATTGCAGAGCTTGCATATAAGGCAGAAGAACTGAAGTTAGAGATTTTGGACCTTCAGAGTGATATTATGTTAAAATCCTTAATATCAGATGAGGACTTCTGGAATACGGTGGACGGAAAAAGTTTCCATTTTTTAAAAAAGCGGCATATAAGATTATATCATTTTTTGGTTCCACATACTTTTGTGAATCATTATTTTCAACAATGAATTAAATAAAATCAAAATATAGATCTCGACTCACCGATGAACATCTTTATGATTGCTTGTTAACAGGAACGTCATCATACTCCCCTAATTATGAGGCACTGGCCAATAAAATGCAATGCCAAAGATCACACTGACTTATATTTATTTTATTTAATAGAATATAAACAATAATTTAAAAAATATTTTTTTTGTATTATTTATTACCAATTTTTCACATAATTTTTCGCTTTGAAAAAATATCTGGTGCCCGCCGCCCTACCGATATTTTCAAATGTGCTCTAAGGTACAAAAAGGTTGGTAACCCCTGGCCTAGACAATTACCATATTTTTTTAATTTTATTATTTTTATTATAAGGCCATTCCACTAAGTATTGACAGTGAACACCTTAAAAGTATCTGACTTATGACCAATTAACTATAAATATAATTTTGACTATCAGTCTTCCACTAGAGTGAGAGAAAAACATTTAAAAAGTTAAAACAAGATAGTGATAATTAATTTTCAAGTAAAGAAATTGATTCTGCTGATAAGTGATTGTTCATTTAAAGGGTTCAGGCTATATTTGGTTAATAGTTATGGCCTTGTAGCTTTTCGTCTTTTGTAACACATTCTTCTTTCTCAGGTTCCGTGGCTGTGGGCGGAGGTGCTCTGAAGTGGATGAGGGACAAGTTAAAGATTGTGAAGGATGTCGGAGAGGATCTGGAAGCAGCAGCTCGTGCTGCTCCTTCTACCGGAGATGTCTACTTTGTTCCTGCATTCAGTGGATTGTACGCACCTTACTGGAGGAAAGATGCTAGAGGGTAACTAATGATAACACCATAATCTAAAATTCTTTTATTTATGCTATTGACGTGTAAACTTATTGTTGTGATAGGTATGAAAATACTCTACGAATCAATCTGTATTGAATTTTATGGTGCGTGCGTGTCATTTGTCAATTAATTAACTGGGATAGGATAAATGGATCTAATTATTTGGAAGAAGCTGAAGATCAGCTTTACTACTATGTGTCGTACTCAATTCCTTGATAGATTTATGGTACCATTTTCATCATCTCAATTGGCCTTGTCTAAAATATGACTTATAAACCTTTGAAATTAAAAAAAATCAATTGAAACAAATACATTTTTGAACAATCAATAATCATAATTTTATTTCATGGCTTTATTCCAGAATTATCTGTGGGCTGACAGCATTCACAACAAAAAATCATCTCATCAGAGCAGCACTGGAAGCTATTTGCTTTCAAACACGGTATGTACACAATATTCACACAATGTGTATATGTTACAGTGAAACTGTATTCTCAGTGAAAATATATTCTTCTCCATGCTGTCATTAAAATTAAATTTGACCGCCCTATCTTCAGCCCATTGTTTGTCTGTGTTTTTCTTTGGTTCTCTTTTTATGAAAGGGACTACTTGCTGATTTTGTGTCATTGAAGCAGACCAAAATTTTAGGCCGGCAAATCATCGACTTGGGCCAATAATTTCAATGATCGTGACCAGTGAAATCATGTTGTCATACAAATCTATTACTTGATACATTTTCACTGAGAATACAGTTTCACTGTAACATATACTATAATTTAATAAATTTAATGGTTTTTTTTTATTGGCATTAGACTACGCCTCATATTAATATTTAAAAAAAACATCTGAATTTAAAAACATTATATTCATCTGTTTGCTGCCCATATCGTATATATTCTGTAACAGTTGGACCCACAACTGTCTGATTAACTCAGAAATGTGAGAGTATAAATTGCATTTTGCAGCTGGGCTGGAAAAGGGTTAAGAGCAATCGGATTTATTTTTCTTGTGATATGTTAGTGACTTTTTTAAATTGACATATTATTTTCTATCACAGGGATGTGTTGGAGGCAATGAACAAGGACTGCGGGATTCCGTTGACTAAATTACACGTGGACGGCAAAGTGAGCTCTAATGATCTTCTAATGCAACTTCAGGCCGATCTCTGTGGGATGCCAGTGTGTAAGTTACAAAAAAACAAAAAAACTATTCATCTTAGTGTTACACGTGTTATTTTTAGCATCTATTACTTTTGATATTATTAAATAAAAAATGTTATTCAATCAGGATATTATGTTTATAGTTAGGTCTGGATCTTGGGACATGACAGCTCTCGGTGTTGCCATGGTAGCCGGACACGCTATGAACATCTGGGATATTAAATCTTCTTCACAGAACCCTCACGCCGAACCATTCCTGCCCACCACTACAGAAAAAGGTAAGCCCTTCAAACAAAGCAATAAAAATCAAGATTTCTGTCATTGCAATTTGTAATTTTTATAATGTGTGTATACAAGTATGTATGTATGTTTATGTAAATAAATTTGTCAAATGCATGCCGTATTGGCGTGAGCTGTAATGCCATGATTTGTATTTTTCTTTTTTTTGAATAAATAAATAATTGCTTTTTTACTGGCATTGAATGTAGTACAGTAGAACCTCGATTATCCAGACTAATTGGGGATGAAGATAGTCCGGATAATCGAAAAAATCGTAATTGACAGGAAAAGACAAGTAAATATATTCAGTTTAAATCATTTTTATTTCTTTCAAATAAAAAAATCAATTATCAATTACGTACGTAAACAGAGGACGCAATTCGCCACGTGCATATCAGCAAATTTGTAATATTTTTGTTTATTTTGACCGATCCAAATAATGGAAAATCCGGATAATCGAGGTTCTACTGTAATTTCAAGATACCAACCTCAGCCAACTTACATCACAAGTATTCTTTCTGGAATTTAATTTTTATAAGCATATGACCACAAAGTACTTGGTGCTGATTATTATATTTTATGAAGTCTGCCAAACATAAATTAGACTGTAAAGTAATTTGTTCTTATCGTGAAATGTTTATTAATTTTTTCAGAAAGAAACTTCAGGTACACGAAATGGAAAATGGCTGTACAGCGCGCATTAGGATGGGCATATACGAAAAAATCCACCACCATGACAGGTATTTAAAAAAAAACGAATTATTCGTTTGAGAACAGTTTGAATATATGTAATTTAATAGTTTTTCATTATTGGACTCTTCTATGCTGCCATATTTTGTCCGAGTTAGTGACTTGGAGTACACTGCAAATGTACAGTACATTTACAAATGGGCAGTAATCCGAAATTCATTTCAGGTGAATGATTCACCGATAAGGGTTGACTAACACTGTTTCAAAATACTTGGTCTAATTTTTTGAAAATTATTTATGAATCATTGTTTTTTTCAGACGAGAGATACAGACTGCTTTCATCCATTCCGGGATCAATCTACGTGATCAGTACCTTCACGATGCTAGTCGTCTCCGAAATACTCAAGTCTAGGTGATGCCTAACCGATTAAGCATTCTCTGTGACTTGAATACTTTGAAATGTGACAGAGAACAGCGATATTAAAACGCCGCTGCACATTTAATATTAAAAAAATTGTCGCTTATAGCTCAAATTTACGCAATATCAATTTATTGCTATTAATTTTTTTTTTTGACAATGGTTATTAGATTTGAATAGATCATGTTTGGGAAAATTGCTGATATTTTTTTAATTGTTTAGTTGATGCTGAGTGCAAGCTTCAGTAAATTATTTAGATGATATTGACGAATTAAAAAATGTTAAACTAATATTAATTCATTGAACGAAACCTGTAATATATTATAAATTCACTAAAGATGAAACATTAAAGAAATGCTTCATCAATCACGTCGCTATGAATTCATTTAGATATGATATTTTATAATAATAATGTAAAAATGTACAAATGATAAATAATTAGTCAGTTATATTTAAGTAAAACGTTTTTTAAGTATACTTCTTGAAATTAAAAAAATTTAATCAAACTAATACTAAAAAGGTAAATCTGGAATTATGTAGTTATTAAGAGTAATTTAGTTGCCATAAAAATATCTAATACCCTTTTCCTCCATCAATCATATGATAAAAACTTACGTCAGAATATCAGGCAAAGTACACTGCAGCCATGTTTGAAATATGGATGAAACCAAATTAATGTTGAATGTACAATTAATTCAAGTCAGAAACCAAATTTATGTTGAACAGTTTAAACCAATGACAGATTTGTTAGTGCAATTGATATACCTAGCTCCAAAATGTTCCTGTTATATGATTTAATTTCATTGCGTAACACTGTTACACATTCATAATTTCAAGAAATAGTTGGCAGATTCCAAAATAAAGTATTAAATTCCGAAATGGCCCTTTGTCAAACCATTCTGCTTACTTACTAAATGTAAACAAATAAAGTCAACCCAACTTCCGTTACTCTGGTCCACTCAGATATGGTAAATTTTGAAATTCCAATATCTAAGTAAAGTCTCTATAAAATGAAAAAAACAAATAGATTTATTATCAAGTGTTTTGTCAAAATAATATCCATTATAGTAAGTTTTACCACGTTTATAGTGTTAACTTGCACATATTTGTGGAAAGGCATTTTTTTAAATAAAGAAACCACATTTTTTTACTACGATTTCTGACAGAACTGATCCGTTGATATTGCTTGAGATGAGCGAAACTGTTTGTGATCGTTATAAAATTACATATGGAAGTAGTACTAAAATAATGTACTTTATTTATTTAAATATTGCTATATTATATCGTTACTGTATGTTACAATGTTAATAATCTTACTTGATTAATATTACAAAGTTTTGTGTGAAATGAGCAAAATGTCATATCGTCATTGCGCTTGCAAAATCCACTTTAACCCTACATAAATTTTTAGGAGAAGAAAACAATTTATTTCCTCTAATTAATAATAATAACTAAGTAATTTTATTTACAAATACAATACACAGAAAAAATTTGAAAACGCCAAATAACCGTTTTGTCTTGTTCCATCACAAAGAGTTAAATACCGATATTCAATAAAACAATGTTTGTTGGATTTTACTGGCGCTACGATGATATGTGTCAATTAATTGTCAAAGAGGTATTGATATATTTGTTCAGGTAGTATTCCAAACTTCTAACACCAACTATAATACAATTCTGACATTTATTTTAAGGAAACTATACTTTAACATACTTAGTTAATTTCATGTAAAAATATGAAAGAAAAGAAGAGGACCCATTTCAGACTGTAACACTAAAAACATTGTTAATTTTACTCCATTGAAATCATGTGAATAAAAAATTATATCGTTTTCTTAACCAAAATTTATTTGTGTAGTAAGAATTTAACAAACGGATATTTTGTTTTTGTATTTATAAGAAATCCTGTTATATTTTTTTTATTTAGATCTAAATTTTTTTTTGTATAAAAGTATTATTGTTACTTAAAATTTTTCTGTTTCCTGTTAGGTATAATGGGCCCGTATTATACTCTCAGGTTTAAATTACTACAAGCAACAAGTCATTAAATAGGGTAACTATGTACATTACAAGTTGGAGACTGCAATGGCTTCATGAATCACAATACGAAACAAGGAGTCCTTTTACTTAAACAGTGAGTAGATGAAATGAATTGTGCACATGGATAGTCATACAATTGAAGCCTAGGTAGGTTTTGTTATAAATAATAATAGTGATGAATCCACGCTACTCATTTATGACATATCTAACCAACTGAATACACAGATAAATAAATATTACAAAATATCGCTTTGTTGTGTATATATTTTGAAACACGATATATCCTTACACTTTTCGAAAATATTCCTGCATCCAAGTAACACCATGATATGCTTTGGAGGTTTTTCTAGCCAAATAAAATATATAAAAGCTTTATAGTACTTTCCATAGTGGTATATTTTTTAATAAGATTATGGCTTAATCTGATACAAATCAATTGTTACCTTCACATTGATAAATATAGATGCCGCAAACATTTTTTTTAAATTCATTGGACTAGAAGTAATTATGTTTTATTGTTTGTAATAACAATTTAAATATTAAGTCCCGAGTCTTCGCCATTGATGCAATCATATTCCAATAAAAAGTATAATGTACCCCTGAAAACAATTCCATAAAATTCGACCATAGGAGCCTTAATATATTTATAAGTTACTTATATACTCAAAACACGATTACTTAGTTTTTTGTGTTGATTCAGTATGTAATATAGAATGCACAATCTGCTTCTATATTTTTAATTGATAGTGGTTATGATTAAATAAGATATAATTGATATTATCCTCAGAGGTGCTTGAACAGACATAGATTTAAATAACACGTTAACTTTTTATTTGGTGTTGCCATATACAGTGGGGGTTGTCAATTTATCATACCATCAATTTGATTAATCATTTTAGCTGAATTTTTGTTTCATTATACTCTTCAAAAAATGAATATATTACACTGATCTGTTTATGTTATCACTTTCCATCACTATTTTTTGATTTACAAGTTTCTATCATTAAATGGGTGGATATCAAAAGTCTTCTAACATAGTTGTGCCCACTGAAGACTAGGACACCACCCTAGAACACCTCTATTTGCTATCAAGGATAAGAATGTCCGAAATGGGTAATTTCATAAATTGATTAAAAAATTCCAAGACATTAACTTTTGACAAATGTCATCCTTTATGCTTTATGAATTTGGAAGTTGGACTATTCTTAATCCATTTGCTCAAAAGTCGAGAATGAATGTTGCTTTAGAAATAATTTAACAGATTCTTTTTACATATATAACTAATAAAAATAATAACACATTTTTAGTACTTTTTCCACATGAGATTTATTTCATCAGGACCGGTTTCGCTCATGGCGAGCATTATCAACTGATAATGCTCGCCATGATTGTTCAGTTGATAATGCTCCCCATGAGCGAAACCGGTCCTGATGAAATAAATCTCATGTGGAAAAAGTACTAAAAATGTGTTATTATTTTTATTGTAATGCCTTTCCACCAAGTATTGACAGTGAACATCTTAAAAAAAACATATTTAATTCAGCACTAATGAATGATTGAATGATATAATAAAAAAGAAAGTAATAGATCCAATCCCACTCTACCCACAAGTGTATTATATTATTTGCTTTTGCTACATACCTGCATTGTGACAACATATTCAATTCATGCAGTATCCAGATCGCGTTCGATCGATCGAGGTCTATTAATTACTTTTTGTTATAATTTTATAAGTGACGATTTAATATTTTTACGCTTATTGCATCAAAGAAATGGCCTATCACCGATAAATTCTCATGTGATATTAAAACTGTTATGTTGTGATTTATGCCTTAAGGTGAATTTGTTGAAACAACTATGATTGAATTAATATTCCTAGACCTCGTTGATATCCATATATATCAATGTTTTGATGTTTTATTTTGTTCCTTTGATGTTTTATTGGTGTCTTTCATTGTGATTTTTGACATATTTCTTTATATTCTTCTTGGCTTAGGTTTATTTTGATTATTGTTGAAAATTCGATTTTGTTATGTATGATCATGTACTTAATAAAAATGTTTTTATCTATTCGGTCTCTTACTTCTACCTTCTATATTACAGATAGGTAGGTTTTTTGAGATTGATGCCCAGAAGATTTCAATGGAGATATTTTTATAAGTACCAACTCGCATAATGAGAATAGAAACTATAAGAGAAAAATAAAGAATAAATATTGTTTTATATTTCGGTTTGAAAATTTCTAAAAATATAAAGAACTGTAGATATTTTTTTAAAAAGCTGGATGTAAGTCAGTCGGATAACCTCATTATCCAGAGAATGGGCTTAGTTGTTACGACCAGTAGTTACCTGATGGTGCACTCTTTTTTCCTTGTTTTTTCAGGATCAGATAGGGCTATGTGACACATCAGGAATTCAAACTCTTGACCGCATAGCCAAATGATCAAAAGTCCAGCACTTAGCAACAAGACTGTTATCACTTCGAGGATAATAAAATTAATAAGAAAGAGTAAGTAAATTTGCGTAGACATTGCAGAATAAAAATTGATGTACCTCATTATTGTTTCATTGGAAATAATTATTGTTGACTGCTGACTTTGTTTTTTAAGAAAAATTTTCTCTTATTTTATGCGACATATTGTCTATAATTATCAATTATATAAGCTTCTAAATTGGACCGATGTGGCCAAATGCTTGTATTTTCCAATTTTGGAATTCACTATTCTTATCATGTTGTTAAAATAAATATTAATTAAAAAATATACTTTACGAACTGATAGCAGTTGTAGACGGTAAAAAATAAGCTCGCAAAATTGTCAATTGTTCCTTGATTTGCATTATTTGTTTGTAATTCAATTGGAAAATATTCAAAAATCAGCACCTTTGTTGTATTTTGGCGTCATAAATAAATGATTTAATTTTTTTTCCATCCGGCAATTCTACCGCCCGGGCGCCGCGCTTTCCCAAAATCCCCCCCGGATGCTAGATTTGAAACGCTAATAGCATACTCATAGACTATTTTAATACGCATAGACTAATTTATTGTTCGATTTTTTAAGAGAAGATGCGATTCCAATGCGGATGGTGTCATAAAGTGTCTTGTTGAATAAAATAAATTTCCTCGAAAATGCCAATTTTGGAAACTCTATTATTATGAAAACGTCATTAATTTGCAAAACGGTAGTTTCAACGTAATAATGAAAGAATCAGTATGAATTTTTTGTAAAAGTATTCTTTTGCGTGCATTAGTGGAGTTTAAAACGGAATTTAAAAATTAATTTCTACCGGTTCTCATTCCAATTGTCTTAACGCTCCCGGTATCGGGTACAAAACCAATATCTGAATAAGTAGGTATTTCCTATTGTATGTTTCTATGGTAACTGTTTTCAAAATAGAAACAAAACAACACACGTTTTTGACAAGACGGGTGATTGAAGCATAATATAAATCTTGAAGTGACATATAAGTATTTTATATCATAATGTTGGACTTCAATTTGATGGATAGACTAAAAACATTAAACTTTGACGAAGAGCTCCGCCGAGATATAAAGATGAAACCTATGAGCCGTTATTACTTCTGTGTTAGTTCCAATCCTGCAGAACAGTTTCATGTATTTACGTGCTTAGGGGCATGGTTAAGTGGAAAATGTGGCAAACCAATGGAAAGACCTCAAGAAGATGACGATCCCAATTTTACGATTTCTAGCTTATTAGATTCAGCGCGCGAGCTAGGAATCTCAGTTGACTTTTCGCCAAATAAGCTTAAACAAGGCAAGAAGTTTTGGTGATAAAAAAGCACGTAGCATTTACCAAGCACTAGTTGTTAAAGAGGAGTTTCGTAATATAGTGGGCGTCTAAGAGTGGACGCATAATAATTATTCAATGGTCACAAATTCGATACGATTTCTTAGTATATGTCATGACGTGGCGGATCGTAGCGGACTATCCTATAATCCAAAGATGCGCGCGCGTGACGCCTCCAAATCTTGGGGGCCTCAAAAATAGCACACATTGATATGGCTGAAATTACTAGTTTCGAATAGAGACACTTTTTACCCTTCACGACTATGTATCATACCTTCGTCACTTAATTCAAATATGAATGGCTTGAAACTTGTTTTTATAGTCCTACTAAACATTCATGACAATATATTTCAAATATTCACTATCGTTATTAAGAAACAGTCAATTTTGTTCGATGTCTCTTGATTCGGGGTGAATAGAGACAAAACAACAGATTGTAATGATTGGAATATAAGAACCTCTATTATATATGAGTCTATTCACTCTGTTTAACGGTACTTATTAACTAAAAAAAACATGATTAAATTTAATTTTCGTGCAATAAAAGAGAAGTTTATAAGGGGTTAAAAAGTAAGGATGCACAGGCATCGAACATAAACACGTTTGTTTCAATTTTGACCAATCATTTAGTTGGTTTCGTTTTGTCATTCGATAGATAGAATTATAGTCGTTGTAAAGAATTATATATAAATAGTAAAAAATACATGGATACTTAGTAAAGTTGAGGTAATGTTCAATCTTTGTTTTTATCTCTATTCACCCCGTTTTACGGTCATTTTAGTCATTTTTAAAACAAATGAAACATTCCAATTAGGCTCGATATTAAAAAATGAAATAAAGTTTATTCTTTAAATGTACAACTGTTTACTAATATTCCACACCTAAATAATGTCATTATTAAAAGGCACATATTTGTCATATTAAAATAGATGAAATATCAATAATTATAGATGAAATAGATTTCCTTGCTTTTGTTTCGCTGATGAATGTGCAATATTTTTTTAAAAAGTTCTTTAGTTTTTTTAAAAAAAAATCGAGATCAATCAAATTTTTTAAAGTCTATTTTAGATACGATTCTAATAAGAATGGTATTTTTATGTCCCTAGGTTACGGCGAATACGTTATTTATATTCTTGACAAGCTAACAGAAAAGGCATTGCAAAATACAAAATATTATTGGCAATCATTAAAGATAGAACCGGAAAACCAATCAGAGCTGGGTGACGGAACAGACGATGGAATAGATGACCAAGAAGAAATTGAAGAAGAAGAAGAGGGTATCCCTGAAGAAGCTCTATATTCTGACGATTCTGAAGAAGACGGCTATGCAGCTCAAATAAACAACATCGATGAAAATGACAAAGACAAAAGTAAGTAAATATTTGTAGTATTATAATCGGAATACCTACGTTACCTGAAAACGTTTATATCCACGGCAACCGAATACTATTCCCCGAAAGAAACAAGAGTTGCTTTTCAAAACCATTCTCGCTTAATAAATAATTTCATATAAGTAACCGAGATATTTAGAAGAATAATTATTTTATATAAAGCAATATTTGTGAAAATATTGTATGCTTGAGTGATGACAAAACCTTTCGAAGAGTATACTAAAAAACTAATGGCTCATTGAATTTGACTTCGAACCTATTTAAATTCCAACACTAAAGACACTGATTTTTTATACACCGTGAAACGGGGTGAATAGAGACAAACACAAAGATTTAACTTTAGGGCAACTCTAGCAAGTATCCAATGTATTTTTTACTATTTATATATAATTCTTTACAATGACTATAAAAATATCGCTTGAGTGACAAAACCAAACCAATTAAATGATTGGTCAAAATTGAAACAAACGTGTTTAAGTTCGATGCCTGTACATCCTTACTTTTTGACCCCTTATAAACTTTTCTTTTATTGCACGAAAATTAAATTAAATCATGTTTCTTTTAGTTAATAAATACCGAAAAACGGATTGAATAGATACTAAAATAGAATAGACGTTTATATGTTCCAATCATTACAATCTGTTATTTTGTCTCTATTCACCTGTCAAGTCTTTATTTATCCTCTCTCGTCTTTATTCACCCCGATTCAATGTGAATAGAGACATCGAACAAAATTAACTGTGTCTTGATAAGGATAGTGAATATTTGAAAAATATTGTCATGAATGTGTAGTAGGAGTTAGAACCATAGAAAAAAGTTTTAAACCATTCATATTTGAATTATGTGGCGGAGATATGAAGATTCATAGTCATGAAGGGTAAAAAGTGTCTCTATTCACCCCGTTCTACGGTATAGTCTTTTCAAATAAATGCCTAGGTATTATACGTCAATTTTGATTAATGTGCCACATTTATTTCAAATAATGCCCACTCCCTTTGCGGAGCATATGGATTTTTAACGGAGTTCATCCCAACCCATTTTTTTATTGTAGTATAATTATTATAAATTAATATAGTAATAAGGTTGTGCCTCATCAAAATTTTACCTTAGATTGCCAGCCGTAAAATAGTGCAATTTTTCACTCAACTTTGGTATGTTACTATTGTTTATGGTTTGTAGTCTACACATATAATTTTTGACAGCTACATATAATAGTCGAAGTCGATCAATTTTTTAATTGTTTTGATTAGTTTGATCGTTTATTTTGATCGACAAATATGGAGTGCGTACCTCTGCCAACGAAAAAGATCAAAGTCAACAAGAAGACAAGGAATGTTGAAAATTGGAAGGCAAATATTGCCAAGAAATTGAGGTAAACCACCATATTTGTATTTTATTTAATGTCATTCCTGTACGTTTCCGTGACACTTCTGTTGCAATGTTGATGTTATGCGTTTTATTTATTCCACTCACGAAAAGTTTGCGCAAAAGCCCCGTCAGATTAGTTTGTTATTTATATCATTAAATCTAAAATAAACATGGATGTTATTATTATTTTCTTGCTTTGGTCACAATCATCCATCGATAGTATTGTTACTTTAGTTTCTTATTGGCATTTGAAACTTTAAATGGAATTAAAAAGTCAAAGCTTACAGAAATTATGCTCACTAAATCATTCACACAAGTAATCAATTTAATCAACATGAATGTATTTTTTCAATTCCCGATGAAGAGCAATACTAACATAATATTGATTAATAGTTTCCCTAAGTTGATGCTTTTTTGTTATTTTTTATTTATGCGACTATCATACTCTTAGCTTCCAATAAATCGTCATGACACTTATATATTATATCCCTTTTTATGATAATTAAGAGTCATTCTTTTTAATAACAGTAATATTTTTTTATTGAAATATGCTTATGAAGTTCGTAACTTAAAATTCAAATGCCTTCTATGTTTTTTGAAAAATCATTTTTTCAATTAATCTATTATATTATTTGTTGCCACTCTAAATTTAATTTTAAATATTTTTATGCCTTTTAGATATTCACCGCAAACATTACCGGAATTGCCAGAGTGCAAACACAACACTAAAAAGTTTAAATGTGGAACACTGCAGATGAACGACCTTATAAAATTCCATTCGGCCTTTTACAAAACGCACAACAAACAACTGCAAGATGCCCTACTGCTAAAATTCTGCACACCAATATCTGTAAAACCCAAAAGACCCAAAGACGGCATCCCGGTCAAAATGTGCAAGAAATATACCACGAGTTTTTGTGTCATAGCCAGCAACAAAAGAGTGCCTGTCTGTCAGAAGTCGTTTTTAAGTATTCTCGGCATAAAGCGACCTAGGGTTGAACGCATCGTGTCAAAGTTTTACGATAATATGGAACTCGCTACTGAAACGCGAGGCGGTGATCACAAATCTCATAAATACGCCGGCCAAGTTCAAGCCATTTATAATTTCATGTCTACTTTGCAATTTGGCGAAGAGTATTATTGCAAAGGAGCATCGTGCGGGCTGAAATATTTACCGGCGCAATTGAGCATCAACAAATTGTACGACATGTTTAAAAAGACTGTCCCAGAAGCAGCCGTCGTCAAGAAATCCTACTTTAGAAATGTTTTCACCAATCATTATAGTCTCACGTTCGGATCGCCTGAAAAAGATGCCTGTCCAAAGTGCCACGGGTGCTCGAAAGAAAAGAAGAAGCCCACAATTAATAGCCACCCTAATATAAATAATATGAATAATATGAACAATATGAACAATTTAAATAACCTGAACAACTTGAATACGTTGAATTCTGACGCTCTTAATAATATGAACAATCTAGTTAATATGAATGTCACCAATCCCAACGAGATGATTGTCCCAAATAATATGCACAATGTTAACATGTCCAATGTCATGAATGTAAATAATCCCATTAATATGCCCAGTCAGAACATCGATGGCAATTTGATTACAATGTCCGAGATAAAAAAATCCTTCTATCATCTTTAAGACGTGGCCGGCCACTGTTGCTGTCCGGAATTGTGAAATATATCAATGTTTATTTCTGTTTGGAAACAGTCAATGAAAAAGAATTCTCAGTGTTTGTTATTTATGCAGACTTATTGGCATTCAGCAGTGAGGCTATTTACTTTATAAAAAAATCCCTGCCATACAAATTGGAAGACGAACTGTGATTAAAGAGATCTTATTTGATCCTAAGGGATAAAATGCAGCAGAATATTATAAATAAATAAAAATAATAACACATTTTTTAGTACTTTTTCCACATCTGATTTATTACATCAGGACCGGTTTCGCTCATGGCGAGCATTATCAACTGATAAGAAATACAATAAGACAGTGGTATTTATGCAAAAGTTAAGGATGAAAACAAGGTATGACAAACAATTGGTAATGCAACTAAGCAAATAAATTAAGTAAATTACAAGACAAATAGACTAAAAATAAAATGTTCAAGACCTCTTAGCAATGCAAAACTAAAACATCAAAAATCAATTAAGTATGAATTTAACATTAACTAACACATCAAAAATCAATTAAGTATGAATTTAACATTAACTAACACATCAAAAATCAATTAAGTATGAATTTAGCATTAACAAAGTAAAAGCCCAAATATTAAGTGAATTTAATAAAAATAAATAAAGCTAATGTCTGTCATCCATAATTAGATGGAAGTCCCGGTAATGAGTTCAAATGAGTCAGTGCCTGTAACAGAATAAAAAGCCATATCAATTCTTACAAATTAAAATCAAAGAAAGGAAAATAAAAAATAAAAATTAGAAATAAAAGTAGAAAAAAATACAATAAGAATTGGTTTAGTGAATTGGGTATAGTAATGGCGAGGAAACGAAGACTAATTGATCATTTAAAGATTACAATTATTCATAAATTTATGTCGGTTTATTTCAAGTTTCTAACTTATAGTTTACAGATTTATTAATAATATGCAGGATTTTAAAGTTTTTAGTGATATCAAAAGTATGCTTATTTAGGAACAGATGGTTACCAAATGAGATACTTCATTCCCTTTAATTGAACAAAGCTAGATGTTCTTTAAATCTAGTATTGAAAGTTCTTCCCGTTTGACCAATATACTTGGCTCCACAGGATTCGCAATCAAGTAGGTAGATCCACTTTGGTTGAGAATATTAATTTTATCTTTGGAATTTACTAAAACATTTCTGAGATTGAAAGGATTGTAAAACGTTACATTAAAAGATTTTTATCAATTTTCCTTGAAATCTTTTCTGAAACTCTACCTAAGTAACATAATTTCACCCACTGTTTATTAACAGCAGGATCATTAGTCACCAAACTAGAGCTTACATTTAACAGTATTTTTATTTTTTTAAATAAAAGTCGATCAATTAAATCCGTCGACATCGATCGACTTTTATTTAAAAAAATAAAAAATTAGCTCTGTTAAATGTAAGCTCTAGTTTGGTGACTAATGATCCTGCTGTTAATAAACAGTGGGTGAAATTATGTTACTTAGGTAGAGTTTCAGAAAAGATTTCAAGGAAAATTGATAAAAATTTTTAATGTAACGTTTACAATCCTTCAATCTCAGAAATGTTTTAGTAAATCTAAAGATAAAATTAATATTCTCAACCAAAGTGATCTACCAATCCTGTGAGCCAAGTATATTGGTCAAACGGGAAGAACTTTCAATACTAGATTTAAAGAACCATCTGTTCCTAAATAAGCATACTTTTGATATCACTAAAAACTTTAAAATCCTGCATATTATTAATAAATCTGTAAAACTAGATAAGTTAGAAATCCTTGAAATAAACCGACATAAATTTATGAATAATTGTAATCTTTTAAATGATCAATTAGTCTACTCTAGTTTGGTGACTAATGATCCTGCTGTTAATAAACAGTGGGTGAAATTATGTTACTTAGGTAGAGTTTCAGAAAAGATTTCAAGGAAAATTGATAAAAATCTTTTTAATGTAACGTTTTACAATCCTTTCAATCTCAGAAATGTTTTAGTAAATTCCAAAGATAAAATTAATATTCTCAACCAAAGTGGGATCTACCTACTTGATTGCGAATCCTGTGGAGCCAAGTATATTGGTCAAACGGGAAGAACTTTCAATACTAGATTTAAAGAACATCTAGCTTGTTCAATTAAAGGGAATGAAGTATCTTCATTTGGTAACCATCTGTTCCTAAATAAGCATACTTTTGATATCACTAAAAACTTTAAAATCCTGCATATTATTAATAAATCTGTAAAACTAGATAAGTTAGAAATCCTTGAAATAAACCGACATAAATTTATGAATAATTGTAATCTTTTAAATGATCAATTAGTCTTCGTTTCCTCGCCATTACTATACCCAATTCACTAAACCAATTCTTATTGTATTTTTTTCTACTTTTATTTCTAATTTTTTATTTTTATTTTCCTTTCTTTGATTTTAATTTGTAAGAATTGATATGGCTTTTATTCTGTTACAGGCACTGACTCATTTGAACTCATTACCGGGACTTCCATCTAATTATGGATGACAGACATTAGCTTTATTTATTTTATTAAATTCACTTAATATTTGGGCTTTTACTTTGTTAATGCTAAATTCATACTTAATTGATTTTTGATGTGTTAGTTAATGTTAAATTCATACTTAATTGATTTTTGATGTTTTAGTTTTGCATTGCTAAGAGGTCTTGAACATTTTATTTTTAGTCTATTTGTCTTGTAATTTACTTAATTTATTTGCTTAGTTGCATTACCAATTGTTTGTCATACCTTGTTTTCATCCTTAACTTTTGCATAAATACCACTGTCTTATTGTATTTCTTATCAGTTGATAATGCTCGCCATGAGCGAAACCGGTCCTGATGTAATAAATCAGATGTGGAAAAAGTACTAAAAAATGTGTTATTATTTTTATTATAATGCCTTTCCACCAAGTATTGACAGTGAACACCTTAAAAGTTATAAATAAATGTAATTGATATAAATATTGCTACATAGCATCACATGCTAAACATTGTATCTTTGATTTACAGGTTATTAAATGGTGGAAAATTGAGTCTAGTAATTTTGTTACGGCATCCAAAATGTTAAGATTATTTAATATTCTTTTATTTTTAAAATTTATGTTACATTTATGAAAATATTACAGTTTTTGTTGAATATCGCGACTGCCATTTGTATAGACACAACTGTCACAGCTATTATTGTAAATCGTTTGTTTAAGCTTGTTTGTGATAATTTTAATTTTAGACATCATTTTAATGCTGGGATATAATATTGTAACTGTCATACATCGAGTGATATTAATAATGGCATACCGTATATAAAGATATTGAATTTTAATACCCTTCATTCCCATGGTGCACATTTGGCATATTAGTGTATGGCAAATTATGGTGCTTCGGCCGTGGGTAATTTTGTCATAAAGATTTTATCATTATTGTACTGCAAATTCACATCTAAATAATGTTAAAGCTGCAGCAATATTTGATTCTAATTTATAATAATTAAATATTTAAACACCAATTATTATACATAACTTATTTTTGATTATATATTATGTTTATTTTCACTGTATATGTGATTATAGTTTTCCATATGTTTTTGGATGTCACCGTATTGCATTTTTTAAAAATATTTTCCCGCTTATATGTTCTTTTATCAGTCTAAATATGTCTGCTAATATGCCGCCATTCTATGGTGGCTTAATAGAGTATTGAAGTTTACGGATATGACTAGTTTATCACAGACATGTCTAAATAATAGTCAAACACCAATAAATCTTTCTTATCACTAGCTATGTTTCTGCTGTCGATGTTTTATTCCTTATCGAAACAGAAATGTTCTTTTAATTTCTGTGTATATATTTAATGATTATTCATAATTTTTAATAGTTTTCTCATTTAATTGATAAAATTATTCATTCATATAGTTGACATCTTTGAATCTTGGGCTAGGTTAAAAAAATCAGTCAAAAGTTTTATGTTAAAATTTTTCTAGGTAACATATAAGTTGATTTAACAAAACAATGAAACAGTATTTGGAGTTGTAAATATAAAAAATAAATATATTCCATTCGAGAACTTTACTATGTTTGAATACATAATACCTTATATTTTGTTGATACTTTTACGGAAGTACAGTTTTCTGTGCAAATCTGAAAAATTCATCTAACATTCGATAGTTTTAATAAAAATAGTTTGTATTTATTTAATGATTAAGTGATGATATTACTTACTTTCTATTTAAATTCTATTAAAACAAAAAATATACCTATTATTATCAAAAAATCGAGTTTTATTTACGTTTTATTGTAGTTGGCCACCAGAGCCATGGAAGAAAAACCTATAATAGAAGAGAAGGGAGTGCATGGAGAACTTTAAGGTATGAAATAATTATTGTTCTTCTCTGTGTTGCCATGCCTGCTGCCTAAAAATGTAAGTTATTGAAAGGTTAGAGATCAGACTATCATACATTGGAAGAACCTAAAAGTTGCTTGGGCAGAGGCAGGAGGTGATGTGTTTATTAACAAAATTGTGTGGATTCATTCAAGGAACTCTTTTATTTGTTCAGCATCTTTGACAACACTGCACTCTGATGCGTTGTTATGGCAGCAAGAAGTGGAAAGGGTTGGTCCTTCTCTGCGGGTTAGAGTTGCTGCTTCTGCCAGAGACTGGAGAGCGCACTTGCAACATCTTATAACGCACAGGCAAGGTTAGTAATCAGAATTATTGTTTCTCATGTAGTAAAGTAAAAGACCAGAGGAAATTATATATTTTTTAATATATTTCATTGTCTTATGATGTATAATTATTGATTACCTAGCTAAGTTTGCATTGCTTGAGATCAAGTCAGTGTAATTTATGGGCCTGTGCGGGGATAGACAGCAGTTAAAACTCTTTTCACCCGCAATAATTCATCTCAGTGCAATCCCATTATATGTGATCCAGTTTTACATTTAACTTATTTACTGTTGGACTCACTATGACTGGTCCAAATCTGTTCAAATGAACGAAAGAGCGATACGTGCTCAAATATATTGTGCAAGTGCAGCAGTTTTTGAATACATAAAAAAATTACAAATATTTTTTTTACTAAGACAAGATATGTAGGTAAATGAAATTGTGCACTGGGGATTAATTTTCTTGTTTATTTATATCCAATCATAATTACTCTACTCTTTATGTCTTGTTATTTAAATTATTCATTTACATCGGGGATTCTTAACCACGTGCCCGCGGAGTCATTTTCGTGCGCCCGGCAAATAAAAAATATATTTTTTGAAATTCCAAAAATATAAGCTTATCTATGTTATTTTGAGAGGTGGTGATATTTTAAATATATTTAAATTTAAAATTACGCCAAAGAAATTAGCATGCCATTATAGAAGGTATCAGCAATAATTACTGGTAATGCTCCAGCAATGGTCAGCTGCAATAATGGATTAAATTCCCATGGCAAGAGATGAATCCTTCATGTACTTAATGAATTATCATTGTATTAATCATCACGAAGCATTATGTGCCAAAATATTTTCCTTTTGAGCATATCATGAATGTCGTTCTGAAAATAATCAACAATATTTGAACAAATCCTTTATCTCACAGGATATTAAAAGCCCTTGTAGAAAAACTGATATACTTAACATGGTTTTGTCAATGTAAAATGCTCTTCGTGAAATGCAATGTCAAAGATTACAAGAAATCGCGTTTTTTTATTTTTAGGATTTTTTGTAATTGGAAATAAATACAAACATAATCTTTCGATTTAAAATAAAAAATTTAGTCACACTATACAATGAATGTAAAACATTTAAAGCTATCAAGGGAACAATATAAAAATTAATACATACATAAATATGTACTACCAAAATCTTGTTTTTTAAAAATCTGGCCTGCGCCCGTGGCTCATCTCCAAAATCTCAATTGCGCCCGTCACCACAATAAGGTTAAGAACCCCTGATTTACATTATAGAACTTGGAGCCTTGTCTTCAAAAACCGGTGGGCTTCTTTCCCGTTTATCAGCTCGTGCTGGTGTGGCGTTGGAGGCTGCCCGATCTCGTGATGCTCTTCTTGCAGACAGGCTTTCAAAACAACTCAACATACTGGCAACGCTGAGAGCCAACACTGACTTTGCAGCATCATCGTATAAGGTAATTAATTATCTATGGTATAAAAATAGTTGTGCACAGCTTGGCAATTTAAAAAAATCACTAATTAATTCAATGTGTGCAGGCTGTGAGTGGTGGAGTAACTCAGAGACAAGAAGTTCTGGCCGAGTTGACTGATAAGGTAGAAGCAGTCAAACAAAAGATGGAGATGAAAGGTACATTATAATAATATCATAAGTAGTGAAATTATTAAAATTAAAAAAACTATACTTCTTTACTGTAGCTTTTTTAAAAATATATTCTCATTGCAAGTGAAACTTTTGAAGTTACATTCAAAGAATGTTGTTTTTAAAATAAATAAGTAAGTAAGAATTCCAGGACTAGATAGACAATATTTTAGCAGTTGATGTGGGTAAAGATGATGAGAAAATATACTCATGCACTTGGAAACAAATTGATACATTAATAGTTGCCTCTATCGTCGTCTCTGTGGTCTACTGGCAAGATCTTTGCCCTAGCGATCAGGTGGGTAAAATTTTTTCAAAAGTTAAAAAGATCTTAGACATGGGTGCATGTCATTTATCATTTGAGTAGTTCTCGACTGATTCATAAAATTTCTCATCAAGTTTATCTGATACGACTTTCATATTTAAAAATATTTCAATTTCAATTCAATATGTCCAGATGAGTATTCATGGGGTATGTGTATGATCGATGTGCTTGTTCCAATGTTCCATGTGTCAAAAATTGAATTGGTGTGATGTTTTGGAAACAGACAATTTTTAATTATACTATTTTTATAGTTAAAGTAACATTTAAGTGTTTGGTTTTAGGCTCTTCAATGAACGATGCGTCACCTGTGGTGAATATTCGGCGTGCTGTTGTAAACCTACGCAAAGAGATCCAACAGGCTGACCTGCAGTTGGCGGTTCTCATGTGGAGCGTCACCGAGTATCAATGCAGGGCTGGAAGAACTGCATAAATTGTTTTTGAGGCAATTAGAATAAATAAAAGACGTGTAATTTCAAGTTTGAATATGTATTTTCAGGCCCTGTATAACATTCGACAATCACACATTTGCAGAAAAAATTACTTTAGAACTAAGGAAAAGTATTATTTATTATTCACAATTATTAAAGATCACTCACGTTAAAAACTAAAATAAAATTTTGCTGTACATAAAAAACATGGTTGAATGAATCAACAAATAAAATGAAAAATATAAAACAATAATTTATAATTTACCCACCCACTATATTAAGCCATCTGAATATTGACAGCATGGATGCCATTTGGGGTGTTAAAAGAGGGGGCAAGAGTGCGAAATTTTAATCCACTGAATTTGAAGAAACAAACATTTATCGCTTTATTGCACTGGTTTGTAAATATAGTCGAAATAAAGATTATATGCTGGTTATCTTTGCCCCCCCTATGAAAAGATTGCCAGGTGAGAAAATGTCAAATCTGTTTACAAGAACATACTCGTGTCGAATGGATGTGTTAAATAGCAATCATAATGTGATATTTAAACACCTCTACTGACAATACATTCACAGTTTTGAAAATTGACAAAATATAGACGGCTATGATTATATTGCACAAACGATATAAAAGCAGGAAGTAAAAAAAAAAATGATATTCATAAAAATCTTTGAGTCAAGTAAAAATATTAATTAATGAAGATTTGTAGAACATTTACTACAGAAAATCGAAGCAATAATTAAAAGAGGATACTTAATAAAAATGACAAGAGTTTAAGTATAATATTATAAGTACACAAAAGGTATAAATTTGTTGGTAAATTTTGTACAACTGAATCCATTATAGTTAGTTTTAATTTGATATGTTATTGGTAGCTATTACACTGTCTAGGGAAGAAATGTTTGAGCTTTGTCAAGACAAATATGACGCCAAATAATTGCACACAGTTTATTCTTATACGTGACACTCATGAAGCACCGTCATTGTATTTTGTTTTTAGAAGATAGATGTCACTTTATGAAATCCTTACCATAAGGGTTCACAGAAAATTGGGCGTAGAATTTCAATCGCAGGCAATTTATTGCACAAATGATCAGATTTGTGATTTTTGAATGTTAGGCCAAGTGCCACCGTTGTGTTGTGCGCTTTATTTAAAAATATTACCACCATTTTAATAATAATGTGTAGCTGCTTTTGTTTTTAACTTAACAATATTTTTTGAACAAGAAATAATCAAGGAAATTTGGTACTGTGGGACTGAAGATTATTATACTGACATTAAAAAACTGTCCATTAAATCTGTTTTGGAGTAAGTTGTGTATTAAATTATCTGCGATCCATTTCTACAGCTAATTTTTTGGACACTCACAATAAAGAGAGAAATGTGTGTATAAAGATATGTACAAAATGATTGCATGATATACCTTAATACATTATGATTTAGGTTCATATAAATGTTTAATTGCTGATTTCGAACAGACATTTCGTTTATATTAATGTTGGCTGTTTGTCGTACAACACTTTTTAAATGTTTCATTTACAATAGAATAAGACGTGAAGAAGAATGAATTAAAAAATCAGTTACTGACATCTTGTGGTCATGTTGGATATTTACGACTTATGAAATCGATTACACAAAATGAATTTGATGCATTTTACATTTTTAAACAAGTGTAATTTAGTACAAAAAATGTACTTTTATTCTAATATGATGGAAGCTTTAAATTGTTAAGTTGAAATAAGATACTGAATCAGTTGGTCAAAGAAATGTCTGTTCGAAGCAATAATCTCCAATCCTTTTTAACACATAAGCTTACATACTTTACCGAAGAACTTCTTATTGATTTAAAGCTTAATAATGTTAAGTATCACTTATTTACTACTAATTTCATATTTACAATATTTTTTTAAGCATTGCTTTTCAATGTGTAATTTGACAATAAGGTGGGAATCTCAAAATGTCATCAGACAGAATAACATGACACATATTTCATGAGCCCATAGCTTTATCTGCAGAACGACACTTTTTCTATTTCCCGAGATCCTGAAATGAAGGACCGAGAGTAGAGTTCAATTATACAATAATTGATATAAGTAATAATATGATTAATATTTGGAGTTTTTAAATAAATAAATTTTAATATGATACAAACAACAAAATCATACTAATAATGAAACTATCAAAGCTGCTTGCATTTTCATATATACTAACTTGCATTATTGAAGTATTTTATAATAAGCAGTATTCATTAAAGAGTACTTATTGGTATGGCTTCTACGTAGAAGTTTTTTTATTTGAACAACAATATTTTCACTTATGTTAAATAAAAAACTAATTTATTGCTCTTTTATTTTCTTATTTTAATAGCAATGTCTATAATAGGACTCAACTCAATTATTAATACATCTATTGGTTGGAATATACTAATCAATTTAAAATAAATATTAAGTAGATGTTATATCAATTATATTAAATAGATGTTCAATCAACGTTAAATAAAGCATAAAAATTGTTAGGGAGTACCGTTTCTAGCACGAGATAAAAAGACATGCTAAAAACTATAAATACAAGCTGCAACTTTGACAGTTTCATAAGGAAGATAAGTTTATTTGATAAAAAATATTCAGTCATTTACAACAATAGGGTATTCGATTTTCTAATTGACTGATTTTTGTTATTATTCATTTCAGCTATCAAAGACTCGTGGAAAGCTTAAATAAGAAGGCCTCATACAATACAAATGAATTGAACCATTTAGTTACAATGTTTAAATTATATTTACAGTTTTTTTTATAAATAGCCCTAACCCATTTAGAGCTATCCAACAAATAATATACTTGCAACACTGGTGTGTGTTAGCACAATATACACCTATTTGGCATGAAACTTTGTTGATGATGGAAAAACTTGTAACACATCTTATTCTTATATCAAAACAATATGTTCATTGATATAATGAATCATAATTTGATATCATACAATAGAAATATTTTGCTAAGCCCAGAGTGATGTCCCTATACATTGGCCCAACTTTAAAGGATATATAAAAAAATCAAACATCTACTACTCCTTAAGTAGATGAGCATTCATATGTTGGGTTGTTGAGTGAAAAATGATTTTTTTATTCTGTTGTTTTTGAAGAGTATCAGTTAAATAATGATTTAAAAAATCTTATGAGCGACCAAATTTTCAAATAAAGGTTACTTGTCCATTAAATCATATCTGGATAGCCTCATATTTAAGGTTAATGCTATTTTTCGTTATAATAATTATTTAAATTGACTAAAAAAATATTTTAGTCTAGTAATTACGAAAACATTTAATATTTGATTATAAATTTCAATAAATGTTTGATTATGGCGCATAGTGCATGTATATTTTTCTTATTATTTTCTCAAAATGGAGACTTATATATTGTTTTGTTGTTCTTTTTATTAATTGATTAATTACTATTATTGTTTATGGTATGCCATTTATTGAATAATCTCCATTTTTGAGTAAACTACATTTCCAAATATAGATCATGCGATTAATATGGTGCAAATTTGTCAATACAATGACATTTGTAATTTCATAACAAAAACAAAAAGTTAAGGAGTTATTTTATAGTTTCTTTCTTTTAGTAATAATAATTGTAGTTACGACTTATGAACGTATCACAGGAAAGATCACTTTAAATCTAGGCTGTCTCTAGATTGATTCCAACTTATCGAAAATAAATATTGACAATAAGTAACTAAGTATAGTATTTAAGCTTTCTAATGACAAAAACATTTGATATTGCATCTAATAATTGCAAATTTTTTAAAATTAATAATTTTTTTAATCGTATGAGATAAACTTGATGAGATTTTTTTAACACCCTTGAACCCAAAACTATCTAGGAAGTAAGTAAAGCAATCTTCCTGAATCTAATGTGTTAAAAAAATCAAGTCCTATCACATGCTGTAAAAAACCGTAAACTACAATAATATTTGTTACTATTATGAGTTAGGAATATTTGGTAAATTTGTATTTTGTTAAGTTGGAATCCTTCTAGTAACTAAATTACGACTATATATATAACTAGGCCATTTTTTGTTTATTAAAATTCTGAAGATATCTATAAAAGTATGGATGTCTATTTTATCTATTTTATAAAATAAAAATAGTTTAAAAAATACCTATGTGGCACACCTGTAGTTTCCATTTTAAATACCACAATTCAAATAAGTTATGAAATACCAAAAATTCATGAATATTTTTACTTCAGTGTTCTTTTTTGACTTTAGAGTAGGTCGATTTGCGATTAAAATATTACGAAAACAAATAAAATAATGGACTTACATTGTTGACGCAAAGAAATTATGGGTGAGACAAATCATTTTTCTTCATCACACCCAATTAAAAAATCACAGCTATAGTGTTTTAATGCAAAAAAAATGGTAGACAATCAAAGTTTAATATAATTACATTGGTACAAGAAAAGATAGGGAATCTTGATATTACTTTTCTAAGAGATTGATGGCAATATGTAGATTGTTCAATCTGAAATGTTAATTTAGTGAAATTCACAAAATTATGAAAATTTCAACATTGGAAAAAGTTTGGCCACCCCTGCTATAAAGTAATGGTACACTTAAGAATCAATATGGCAGTTACTGTTAATATTGCTGTAATAATCCTTATGAGGAAAATTGTAGATGGCAGTATTTTATCTGACAGCTAATAATTGTGTATGCACTAATTTCCGTAGAATATCAATGTTTGAGATGTTTAAAAAAATATTATGTAGATATTTTAAGTTTGTCAGAAAAATGTAGCCGAAGTTAAAAAGTGGACCGAAATCATTTTTTTCAGTAAAATAATTCCACAGTTCATAATTATATATGCAAGAGACAATTTGCTAGCAATCTCTGAGTAAAAGTTACCTTTATTTTGAAATATGAATTGTCATTATTCAAATTGTATTAGGTTTTACGTGGAACACTATAGTTGTGTCATGGGAAAATAATCAGTTTTGTTAAAAAATTATGAAAAATTAATATACATACCCTACCATCCATAGAAGTATATCAAAAAACAGAATTGATTCATTCTTAGTATATTAAAAACAATTTATTTTCAACAAGACTGGACATCATAATGATTAATTTAACAGCAACAAGGAAATTAGGATCAATCATTAAATTTAAAATTTATTTCATTCAAATTTCATTCTAGATTTAAACCATTTTTCTTTTGCCACCATGTTTTAGAATAGGTGTATTTGAATTATGTATTTTTAAAATAATTTCTCTTTTACCTAATCAGAGATACACATAAAGAATTAACAGCAGTCAAAACCTACAGAACTTTGATGATATTCATAGTAAGACAGAATGAAAAAATGACATACATCTATTAGCTTGTGTAATGATATATGTATATTGTATGAAAAGATAAATCAATACAATATGTAAATGTCTAACGTTAGGCAAGGAATTTTGCAGAATTTCTCACACTATGACACTCTAAAACCTATGACAAAAGATCAAATGGTTATATCCCCAAGAAGGACCAACTTTGATTGATTGGTTAAATTCGTTTTTTCATATCATCGCTCTTCAAATGTTCTCTAGAATCTACAACAGCTGAATTGCACATTTCTCGTTTCGTAAAAACCATTTCACATACTATAATAATTATTAACCTACCTAGCAAGTCTCATTAATGATATTTCGATGAGGAATTTTAATATGTACATCATTTCTACATTCATTACCTTATTATAATAATAATAATAATACATTACCTACTTAATAAAAAACTTATCCATACAAATACTTTAAATAAGTAGTAATTTTATATTCACAATAATTCAATTTACATTCTATTATTAGATCATATCAGACATTTTATCTTTTGATGGGTGCTATTTACAAAATTTATGTGGCAAAAATCATTTTCTTAATCCACAAAACTTTTGAGGAATTTTATGGAAAAGTTTTTGTTTATTTGTCAGAGCATCAATGCTTATAGATAAACATAACAGTCACACTATTAGAAGACAGCGAACAATAAAATATACTTCTTTGGGAGATTATTAAAAATATAAATAATGGATTGATAAGATTAAGAATATATTCAATTCAATATTCAAAATAATGTAACTATCTATCGATACATTTCAATAGTTTTTGAGTGGAGAAATGTTCAAAAATGGAGAGTAAAATTTATGCTTATCCATTAAAAAAACAAATTGGTTTTTGAACAGCTTATTTAAATATATGATATAATTTTTTATATCAAGAAAACAAATACGAATGTTTGCTTTTGATTGTTTGCTTTTGAGACAGGTAAAGCAATATGCATTAATGCTCTGTCAAATACGTTTCCTCTGAGCACCATCATACAAACCATTAAATTTCTATTTTCTTAAAATTAATATGGTTGAAAGACATTTGTCTCTTTCTATCCTCTTTGGATTATCAAGATTTTTTATTACAAATATATGCGATAGAAAAAATACATGTAGACCGATGATTATAGATACAAATGGAAGGTTGATTCAGTTAGTTTAGAGTGATATTTATTACCTTAAATATAGATATGTAAAATTAGCTTAGAGTCAAACGTGCGTCGCCAATGATTGCTGTGCTCCACTTCCTGTAAGAAAAAAGTCAATAAATCAGAATAATACTTGATGATTATCGTCTGTTAAAAGATTAATGAAAGCAAGGTATTTAAACATCAAATCCGAAAGCAAAAATTGAATTGGACAAATACAGCATATTGGCGGTATGATTCCATGACAAATACTTATATTTCTAATTACATTTAATTCAACTGTTGACTTCCATACTGCTGTTGTTGTTTGACAACTGTTTGACTGATGTTTTCAATAATTAACAATTTGTACAGATATTGAGAATCCGACTCAATAATTGCTTTTAATATTACATGGATGATAAGTTACCTTTTTTAGTGAGTTGTACCATCTGCGCTGCAGGGTGTGCTGATGAGGGCGGAAGAATGTATTGCGAAGCATTGTGGGGAGACTGGGGCGCCGCTTGAGGTTGCGCAACACCCGCTCCCCCACCTATTGTTGACGGTGATATGTGGGAATCTGAATAAGAAATAAAAAAAAGGTAAATTGATAGCTTAAGTTGAAAGAATAATTTTTGACAGCTAATCTGTGTTTTTGTTTAAAGCATTTACTACGGTCTGTGTATTTCACATTATGAACTTTTTATCATTGTTTATGACAAAGGTAGTTTTATTCAACTCAAATGGATAAAAATATACTGCACTAAAGATGAAATAAAAAGGTGGAGTACATACTTGATCCTGATGGAACCATATTGAGAACTGAATTTCTAATTGAATTATATGGGGGTGGTGCTGGAGTCGCAGCTGGGTTTGCCGTGTTCACAGTTGCTGGAAAAAATTAAAAATAAAAATTATACCAACCATAAAATAAAGTTGATTTGTTTCAACTATACATTCTATTAATACATGGCGCATTGGCATCAGCTGTAATGCCATGATTTGCTTTTTCTTAAATAAATAAATAAATAATAATAATAAATAATTCTAATAAAATAATTGACTTAGATAAAATATAATAGAATCTTAAAAATAAGATATAATAAACAAAACTCACTCAGTCCCCCGGCTGACCTAAGATAAGGGTTGCCATAAGTGGCTGCGTATCGAATGTCGATTCCGTTTGGCGCCAAAATGCTTCCGCCATTTTGTTTAAGTCCTCCATTTGGCTGGAGCATCATTCCAGTATCGTAAGACGCTGTATGTTCAAAAAATAATAATGGGTTATTGATTACATTCTTATTTTATTCTTAGGTTTTTTATTCCACTGGTTTTGTAGATGTGGCACACTAAATGCAAGACCTCTTATGTTTATTGCTCTTAGCTAAATTGAAAAAAAAAATCTATTAAAATTACAGTGCCATAAGATATTCAAAATAGTTTTTCTCAGGACAGATAAAAGTGACTTTAAAAATCAATCTTACAAAAAGGATTGCATGGAAAAACTTTATTATCGCTTAGAAAGAGTTAGTATTTTTATCAAATGGTAAATAATGATATTAAGTTTGTTAATCAATAAATCAAAGTTACTGTGGTGATATTTGATTGGTGTAGGTAATCTTTTGTTTGTAAACCTTACCTGATCCAAGTGTTCTGATGATACCCTGTGGAGTCGGTAGGCCGACAATATTCAGTGGATCATTGGCAGCAGAAGTGCCTCTTCTTAAACTACTGTTTTGTGAATTTGAATTGGCACCGTTTGTGTTTTGAATTTCATGCTGAGGATTTCTCGGTAGACTTCCACTAAGCGGTGTCATATGGTTTAATTGATTACTTGACTGTAGTGACGATAGCTGAATTCTGTAAATAAGAGACAAATAACATTTTACAAATAGAACGGTATTTTTTTTAAGCACTAATCAAATAAGAAATTTATTTATCTAGTATTACAATAATCCAAGGATAGACTGATATCATTTATTTATTAAAAATCTTTAAATCTATATTTTAAATAAACAATAATTTATCATCACTTAGCTAATACTTTGATGGTCTTCTCTATATTTATGATACATTAAAAATATTCATTACAAATTATCAAGTTGCAATACCTGTCAGCAAAGGTTTGTAACCAACATAAAAATGTATGCTCAAACAAAATAAATATTTGCTCCATGTAGCCTTGTCTACTTTCATTTGTTTTATATTGAACTATGTCCAAACATTGCTGTTTATTTTCTGAATGATATTCATATAGTTATCTATGCTATTCATATCCAATAACTAATAACAGATCTATTATTCACGGGTATGCTTAAATTTATTTGTTTTTTGCAATCCAAATTTGCACTATGATATCCCTTTTCTTTAGCAAACATTGCATATTTTCATGACTATGAATTTATGGTAAGGCTAGAAGTAACTTGATTTCGTTTATATATAATATATTTAAAAAAAAAACAAACCTGTTATCTGGATGAGAATCTAATCCAGAGAGTACCGGAGATTGAATGTGAAGAGGCAGAGGAGGCGGACTGTACTCTCTGCTGTAGTCTATATAGCCAGAATATCCATTGTTATTGTGACCATCCTATAACAAACATGAGAATATTATACATAAAACATTTAGTTGTCCACATTTGAAAATTGACATTTTTATTGTTATTTTCGTAGACAACTAATTGGTGATGCACATTTATTAACTGGTATGTTGCAAATAAGTAATAGAAAATGAATCTTGAATTAGTATGTGTTGATTCTGTTTATATTTAATCTCATTTCATATTGATGAATTAGAATCTAATAAGTATTTAGTCAAAGAACAAAGGTATCCCGATAAATATACATAGTTACATACCTTGAATTCTATGTTAGGAGGGAAAGCATGATCTGAATAATCATTTGAATATCTGGAATATTGCATGAGTAACGCTGCTCTGTCAGCTGGGTGAGTTACCGGACCAGCGAGTGGAACTCCTGTTCTGTAGTCTTGACTAGAATATTCCTGAAATAATAAAAACATACATAAGTATTATTAAAACTGAATTTAAGTTCTTAAGTCAGGTTTATCATTTTGGATTAACAGTGATTCTTGGATCCTTGTTGATGGATACTTATATAATTTTCATTATAAATTGAAGAATAAATATAATTATTATGTAATGATAAGATTGTTTCAAATGTAGTTGACTTACCGGATTACACTTGTCTTCAACATGTTTATTTAGGTCCAATTTGTGATCACTAATATAAGATGTTCTGTCAACACTTCCTTTGCCATCGGCATCTGCCATCACGTCTGGTCTCTTTCCTCGAGAGGCTTTACTGTTTGATCGTCTCTTCTTCAGGCAGATCACTAGTATGAGTGCGATCAGGACAACTAATATTATGATCAACGCAGAACCGAGCACGATTGTCATGGGTAAGGAAGCTGCAGAAAGAAATATTATGTAAATACATACGTATCCACTTGGATATTTGGATATGAAATAGATGTGTTGTTATACTTGCAAACCAAAATATGAAATCCAAAACGATAAGTATTATTACCGAGTAATGTATATTTAGTTTAGTAAATATAGCTCAACACATTTTGCGTTTATTACTAAGCTACTATGATTTTCTAAGGATGGTTTGTGTGAAAAATGCTTACATTGTGGCATAAGATTGATTTCAACGACGTCAGTCCCGTATTCGTTTGTCACTGAACAGTTGTATAAACCAAAGTGTTTCTTTTCACTTTCTCTAATGACCAATGTCGACATCACACCATCCACAAGCAAGTCTTCAAGAATTGTGTAGTCCTGAAACAAAACAAAAATTTCATTTTAACATTTTTCTTAAGGGCCCTTTTAATTACTTTGGTAGTTAGCATGTTATTTCACATTTGATAGCCAATTAACAAAAGCACAAATTTTTGCACTCAGTGAGTATTGTGTTAAGACATATCTAAGTAGTTAGTTATATTTTGGTGACATTAAGGCTCGATTTATACATTTCCATGAGTTTTGTCACCAAAAAGCTGGGTTTTGTCTATTGGCATCTTTAGGAATTTCAATTTTATGAATGAACTTGATCTGAAAATAATATCACTAAGTATAAAAGATATTGATGGCAATCTCGATGAATTTATTAATGGTTTGATATTAACGACGGTCAATCATTCCGATAAGTAATTGCATAGATAAATTAAAATTTCTGTTGGTCTTTTAACATGGCGTATTTATTTAATTGCTGTTATAACTGTTGTCTTAATTAAATATAAAAGAAATGAACTCGGTAACCAATATAAGTTTTGACTTTATAAACTTATAAATTTTTTAGTCAAGATTCTACGAACTGTCATGTCTTTTGTAAAATCAGCTGATTTCTATCCGCCATCTTTGCTGAAGGTGTTCTATTGTTAAATTCACTAAATTTTTTGCTGCGAATTGTACAAATAGAACAGTGAAAAATTTACCATATCGACATTTGTGTTTATTTCTTTTCCATTAAATATCCAGCTAACTGATGTTGGTTTCGGAACGGCTACCGCTTTGCACTCAATTCTAGCATTATCACCAGCAACTCCTAACTGCGTTCTATGAGACGCTATGCTGGGAGGACCTGAAAGAATGATTAATTAATTTATTATGTTTGAAAATACATAGATACCATAAATGTCAATAAACTTTTTAGAAACAAAATTGCCTGTACTGAACAATTTATATATTTGACATATGCACTTCGAGCATAAAGCCCCTTATTTAAACATTACATTGACACAGAAATATTTCAAATCAAAAAGTGTGAATTTCAAAAAATTTCGTTTTTAAACGAAAGTAAGATGGCAAGCTTACCTTTAAGATAAATAACGGCTTCAGCTTCTATCTCCGGAAACCCCATGACTGATGCTTTGCAGTTGTATTTACCAGCCGTTGATGTGTCAACTGTTAATGTTAGATTCGGTGTACTTCCAACCACCTGGGAACAAGGAAACAAAGGCATTAAATGAATTGTTTTTAAAATTGGCAAGTTTGATAAGAGTTAAAAGTTGGAGGTTTTTTCAACTGTAAGATTGATTTATTATAAAATATCATCTACATAGCCCAGCTATTAATTAATTGTGAATTAACCATCTATTGGAAAGGTAAATGACATTCAAAAACAGGTTATGAATAGATTTTTTTGATTAACCAGCCAAACCATTTTTCATTCTACAAATCTATAATGACAAGGTATATTTATTTATGAAACGCGTACATCTTTAGTAATACTGCAATACATAATGCAACTACTCGATTATGCATTCGTTGCCTCATGCAAGTAGAGCATGAAAACAGCAAAAGAGATAATAAAATTTTATCTAAGTCCCTACCTCCATTTTTGTAATTTATCTTTTTAGAATATTAGTATATATTATAATATTTTATCAATCTTGCTTTATTACTTAAGCGACCTTTGCGATAGTAAGCCCGAAGATCCACATGAAAGAAGCGAAACACGTGTCACAATACGTAGAATAATCATAAAGTTATTTTAAATTGAATGTTAAAAAAACCATGGCTATTTTTGCACTCATGTCCACGATTTGTAAAAATATAGTTCTGCTGCGTTTGGCGATGATAAGTTTTTGCGTTCGCGAACCCTAAGTTAAGTTAAGAGCAGGGCTGTGGAGTCGGATTCGTGTAGTCGTGGTGCTTTGACCGGATTGGTTTGATGATAATTAATTTTATCCAAATTAATAGGAAAGGTCGGAAAAAAGTCTGATAAAATGAAACTTTTTTTAGTCAGAGTCCTTTTTTTTCGACTCCACAGCCCTGGTTAATTAAGAGAGGTTTAAAAAAGAATATCGGCGTTGCCGCGGGCCATCCATCGACAAGTTCTGACACAGAGTATTGTTTTGGTGGACGAATATGAAATAATAATAACCGTTTGCTTCGGGCGAGGCGTAAAACTTGTCGCCGGCTTGTGCGGACGGGGCTCGTAAAAATAACCGGGTCGAGGAACAACACAACCGCCCCCGGATGACGCCCGCTAACGACCTGACGCCCGGCTGAGCTGTGCCCCAGTAGCGTGCAGTCCACGGACGCAGATAAGCCCCCGTCTGCCGTTTCTGTACCCATCCACCAGTGGCTGTGTCATTATCGTATTATATACGCATTTGGTATTACCACCCGTGATAAATAAGCTCCATTAAACATGAGTTACGGGAAGGTAATATAAAAATAAGCCGCAACTTATTCAAACTAAAATAGAAGCAACTGTATAAAAAAAAAACTACTCAAATTCACTCAGGCAATATACTGGAATGATAGAGTTGAATCTATGTATAAGTATGACAACAATAAAAACCTTCATTCAATGAGAGTTTTAAATAAGTGCTATTTAGTTGATTGATCAGTTAAAAATGCTCGCGATGGGCGAAACCGGTCCTGATCTAAAAAAAAATGACTGTAGAATAAGAATAAACAAAAAAAAAAAAAATATCTATTTTTTAATAGTTGTGTACCTATGTATGAGCATTCAACTTCTCTAAGAATGTTTGATGCATAAAAACAATGTACAATATCATCACCAATGATTGTTATTACTTGTAGGCTACTCCTTCATGTCAACACAAAAAGGAAAACAATACTGACTAGTTGAATACGTTGCCCATTTTGTTCTTAATGTCTAAAAAACAAATTGATTTACAATTAATTAATTAATTAAAGAATGAAAAAAATATAATTTTTCTAAGAAAAGAGCCCCACAATTTAAATTCGTTCACCCGATATAGTTGTATTGTAGCCGGAGCAAATTAAAACAGAATAGACTGGTGATTCAGTAATATGTAAAAAACCTATTCGCTTGTTAAAATTTAAATGTCCGCAGTGCATTTCCGGTCTTAAATGGCTGTGTGCCACTGGATATGATCCATTGGGAGTGGTCTTTAGCCACTGCGCTAGCAAATATCACAAATCACTAGTACGACTTATTATGTTTCAAGTGGTTAAATAGCGGCCGTAATTCTACACGACTACGGCGCGTAGATCCTGCAACGTAGCGGGTCTACGCTAATAAGCGGAGTGCGTGTTTGGTGTGGTATATTTCAAAATAAAGCGTTGTAAAAAGTGACCCTTTTTATTATCGAATATTTGTAAGTAAGCGCAGATTTATAAATCACTAAAACACGATGAAGGTTTTCAAATTCAATATTTTAAGAAAACTCTTCAAAGAAAACCGGGTGTATTGCGCATATCACATCACACGTAAATAATAAATCAAACGGAAAAACTAGTTTTTAGCTGCGTTGAAAAAGTATGGTAACATATTTAAGTTGTTTACGATTTTATCGTCAATTGAAAAAATAAAAAAAAAATATTGATTGAGTAGGCATTTACTTGGTAGAACTCCATTATAATACGGAAAGAAAAATAACAATGTATTTTAATTCTACATAAATTATTTTATATATTTGTTGATAGCTATTTCGGCTTACGCCTTCGTCAGAACTATGTTTAAAACGTGTATTAGAGATAGCTTATATACCTTTGCTAGACAGGGTGCCCCCTACATAATCTCTTTCTGTTGAAACCATACCTACTATAAGCTATCTCTAATACACGTTTTAAACATAGTTCTGACGAAGGCGTAAGCCGAAATAGCTATCAACAAATATATAAAATAATTTATGTAGAATTAAAATACATTGTTATTTTTCTTTCCGTATAATAAAAAAAATACTAATACTTTCGCTGGTTCGGCGGAAGTTTGTTGTATTAATTATGAAATTAAAAGCACATACTATTATTGTTTTTTTGTATTTAGAAAACTCTCCCTGTGGCACGCAAAAAAAGAAAAATAACAACCTTGAATAATGAACCTTTTAAAATATGAGAATATTTGAATCAATCTTATCTTTATTACTGAAGTTAAATTGCGATAATAAGTCTGAAGATGCTACTTAAAGAGGCGAAACATCTGTAAGTATTTGCTGCAAATAACGCGGGATAAGCGAAGTAATCTAAAAACTGATATTAAAGAAAAATTTTCTGTGCTCAGAATATGCCAATCAATAATAAATATGGCAGTAAACTTTTCACACGCGTTTTAAAATAGGCTTTAATAAACTAAACAGACTGTGAAAAGTAACGATTCAAAAGCTTAATATAAAATTTAAAATAACTTTGATTATTCCACGTATTGTGTAACTAATTGTGACACGTGTTTCGCCTCTTTCAGAGGCATCTTCAGACTTACTATCGCAAAGTTTGCTTAAGTAATGAAGCAAGATCAAACTAGGGAGCATTTAATAAACAATTTACGATATAAAAGCGCCTTTTTTGCCGTACTGGCTATTTTAATATTTTCGATGGTTTCGGCGGTAACTTTGTGGAAGTTCATTTTAATATAAAATTTAAAATAACTTTGATTATTCCACGTATTGTGTAACTAATTGTGACACGTGTTTCGCCTCTTTCAGAGGCATCTTCAAAAAAGGCGCTTTTATATCGTAAATTGTTTATTAAATGCTCCCTAGTTTGATCTTGCTTCATTACTTAAGCAAACTTTGCGATAGTAAGTCTGAAGATGCCTCTGAAAGAGGCGAAACACGTGTCACAATTAGTTACACAATACGTGGAATAATCAAAGTTATTTTAAATTTTATATTAAAATGAACTTCCACAAAGTTACCGCCGAAACCATCGAAAATATTCAAAAGCTTTATGGGTCCTGTGGAAACCCTAGTTGCTGTGGTTAAACTGTGTAACATAGGATATAGGTAGCAGAAGGAGATGATGATTCATGTCCAATCTCTATTTTAAGATAAAATAAAGATAAGTCTATTGGTACTATTATAGGTGCTAACCAATTGATTTACGTCCCATTATGAAAGAGTCGGTATGTATGAAAATAATCGTTAAAGAATTCCATTGATATAACTCATGATTTTACTGGAATTTTATTGCGATAGAAATAGTTAAAGAACCGAATGTCTTTGAAAATTGAGAATTCTACTGGCAACTTTTTATGTACACCTATCTCATTGGTATATGTATCTGACAAAGAACCTTCAATATTCAATTTAATATCCTGGAAACATCCACAATTAGAGATATATGATAATGAAAGGTGACACTGCTAAGTTTGTATTTATACTCTAGCTTTTTTTGGACTAATGATGGTTAGAGCTTTTGAGATTTGCAAAAATAAAAACATGTAACGGGGTCAGCTCATCCAGTTGAACGGCACGATGAAAAAAAAAAGCAGCGGTTCTAAGCATTTTAAGATCTGTGCTCCATTTTTTAAATATTTCAAATGGTTGCCACCTGACATAAACAATATTTATGTACTTTTTTAACAAAATAATTTTTAATATGTTAACCGTTACTTCTTGGTCGAAATGAAAATAAAACACATTTTAGTGACTATTCCCACACATAACTTTGTAAAGAGCAGGACCGGTTTAGCTCATCGCGAGTATTGTCAACTGATAATGGGATTTGGGCTGTTTTATTTATTTAAAATTAATACATTAATGCGCTGGACGAGCCTTGTTGATTAAATTTGAAACATTGAAGTTTTGTAGGCTTCCTAAGGTCAGTTAAAATAAACAGAGTTAAGGTAAATTTTAAACATAGTCCGACACAATTTTACAAGCAAAAAAAAGTTTCAAAAGTTATAAAAATATCATAGTGATTAGATTTTGAATACCAGTTGGTATTAAAGCATAGCTTTTTGTGAGTTCAAAAACTATTTCTACCTTTCTAAAGTTAAACATTAAAAAAATATAGAACACCGCCATGGAATACCGGTTGAGAATCGCTGCTTTGTTGCGGCGGGCTGACTACGATAACGACAACGTCGACGTTTCAAACGTTTTCTAACGAAACGGGAAACGGATGTTTGTTTGCAGCGGCGGCGGCAGCGGCCATTTAACGAAATGCGATGCGAGGTTATATATTATATATTAGTGTCACTGCAGTCATGTCAGGTTTGTCCACAGACAAAAATGACGCATAAACAATACATGCCACTGAGACAACAGCGTGATGGCTGATTTATCTTAAAGCGAAAGCATAATTATTGTTTAACATTTAAAACATTTCGGTAACTAGATGATTTGTATTTTTCTTCAAATAAACGTTATCGAGTAAATATTACTGTTCGGACATTCCTTGTTGTGTTACGGATAAACACAGTATATCAGACTGTAAATCTATTCTCTCATTAACTATCTCTTTGTCTTATTTGATGACACTACAGCTCAAATCAACCCATATCCTCCACCGCTTTTATTCATTTGGCTACGAACTCGGCACTCAGTTTTTTAAATGTAGATTTTTAGAAGCCTGCCGACATCTTACAACTCATTCTAAAGATTCCCATTGTTTTCTTTACCGCTGGAAATACCTTTCAATGCTTTTTAAATATATATATGTTTTTCTAACAGCTTCAATCTTTGATGAAAAACAGTGTAATAAGCAAACTTCATTTAGCATTTACCAATTTTAACGAGAAACTACATCTATGCTTTCAATGCTAGTTTTTTTTCTCTAACGGTGAGTGATAATACATATGGTTTCCAAATTATCTAGAAAAGCTTAACTGGAATAAAGTATTAAATTCGGGCTATTAGATTAGACGTGAGCCGTTGGTCTCCAGATCAGCAATACGTCTTCGAGGCCACTGTGCACTGGGGTCTATTACTGCCCCCCAAAGTGTTGCCCCAGCCCAACACCGAGCAGTCATAATAAACGTAGATTACAGGCAGGGTTGAACATGGTTACAATTTGAATTAATCTTGGAATAACGCTGCAAACGAATAAAACAAAAACATCCCCTCTCCAGATTAAAATTATATTTCTTTTATGTGAATGTAGACATCGTAAGATCGATGAAATCAATTATTGTTTCAATCAAACTGATCGATATGACATTTTAAAGCCGGTTGTTAGGCGATTACCAAGGCTCTCTTTTCATGGATCAACACAATGTACACATAGGGACAGAGGTTTTACGTTTGGAAGAGATATAACAATACATGATGTGAGATATAACAATACATGATAAATCAAACGAAGAAAATAATATAAATGCTCCAGTGGTAATTTCGTAGTCATTATTTAAACAATATACCACAATTATAATGGCAATGGTGCATTAGAAAAATGACAAATTGATTACACAGGTATGCTATTTTTTTTAATCTACTTTCCTAAAAAAGAGGGCCTGGAATATTAACTAGCAAACTCCCGAACTCATTAAATACAAAACGTTAAAACGATCTACCAAAATGCACAATTTCAACCCTGATCCGTGAGCCGTGGTGGTTTGAACCCCAGACTTAACCCTTTCGCGGCGGCGTCTCCTTACTACCCCCAGGGGTCTCGCTTTACGCCTAATAAAACTGAGCTAATGACCTTAAGGGGGGGAGTGGGGATGGTAGTCCGCAGTCCGTAGCGCGGGCCAAGTGTGCACAAGTATGGAATTGTATTGAGAATTATGTGGGGTGGCGGAGGCAAATTGGATTGCGGGCAAGATGGTGAAAACGTAGAAATTTTGGCAAAGATGCGGCTGGAAATAACAATGAGTGTAATTTAGCACTTTTATATGGATAAAGACCACAAATTTATATTCTGGTAAAATATTACATGGCGCTGTTGACTTAATAAGCATTATTGCCGGGAAAAGCGACTATGTGTCGAGGCTGCTAAAACGAAAAGATAAGTGGAAAATTTCGGTTGCAATAAATAAGATTCTTTGAATATCTTCTTTATTTCCATAAAAAAACAGAAGTTGTTCCATAATCAATAAATTGACAATATAATTTAAGCCGTCGTCTGCTAACGTGTAATATGTCGAAACGCCTGATTGCGGTATGTTGTAAATTGACATTTATAAATAAATATAGTTAACGCTGATAAAACTATCACAGACAAGATTTTTTTTTCAAATAGGAATGCATTATTTGGTTTGATAATTAATTCATCGAACTTGATAGAGAATTCTCTATTTGAGAACATATGGATACAACCCATGGCCTTATCCAACCGATTTTTTCGTAGGCATGCTCACGTTCACTAATTTGAATACTCGAAGAGAAATTTACCCGGCCATATATTTCTTTCAGCTTATCCAATGCCAAAATGAGAATTCTGCCATTCTTGAGAATGTTAAATTGAGTTTTCCTGATTTTTAGAGGAATCGTGAGCATGAGTTATTTGTTTTTCTAATGAGTAGAACCAGCCTGCCGATAGAGATACCACTAAGAAGAGCTTTAAGGATTTTAAATGGTATTGCTTCGGATGCCGACATATTACACATGGACGTGAGTGAGTTCAGACGAGTACTATTTGTTATATGTCATAGTTGATTTTGACAGAACTAACTCGGTTGACTTCTTTGCCAATTTCCAATGTGATTTTTTTCTCTCTCTTCTTTCTGTGGACCATTTTTTTTCTTATAATTTTTTAATATTTTTTTACATTGCAAAAGCAATAAACTTTTACAATGAACGTATAATAATGATGTATTTAATACAAAAGCTGATGAAATAATTTTTGAAATCTTAGTTATTGGAATATTCGTAAATCGGTTCAGCTGGGAAGAGGTTAATAATGTGGTTGCACGTAGGGTTGAAATATATTTAATATAATATGAACTAATGACAGCAAAAAAATCCAAATGTAGTTACTTCTTGCTTTTGTATTTCTAATTTGTCGTTTCATTTTAATTTCTCATAAATATGTCTCATATAGAGGAATTACGACTGTAATCGGGAATTAGTAGAATCGGAATGTTTTCGCTTAAAATTCTATACGATGTGTTTGATGAAATGATAATATATTATCAACTAGTCGGTGCCCGGCAAGCGTTGCAATGCCATTCAAAGAAAGAAAGTTTTTGTGTTTATTGAAGTGCTTTCGGATGCAAAATATTTTAGATTTAATTTCACTAACATTGATCGGTATCGATTGTCTTTTGCCGATTGTCTACACGCGCCACCAACTGAAAGTTAATTGTACTATGCCTATAACCTTTGCGCAAGTACAACAATAAGTCGTCAAAAGGAACGGTATGTCAGCGCATAAAATATGAAAAGAAAGATTGATTTATATATAAAAGACCTACTGTAAGTAAATTTTACTAAAAAAAGTGCAAGCAAAAAGTTTGTCAAAGTTTCATTGCGATCGGATGAACGGTATGGCAGCGAATAGGGTGCGAACAAACAAACAAACAAATATTGATTTTTATATTATATATTGATATAATTAAGTATTTCGATAGGGTTGGGAATTTCAATTGTTTTTTGAATTTTTGTAAATAATTTTCCTTTTATTTGAACATCCGATGTACTTGTTTTTGGTTGCCCGGTAAAGAAAACTCATGCCAAAATTAAAAATTCAGATTATATATTGAGTTTATATTGTATATTTAATTTTCCTTTATTTGAACTATTGTTTTTGGTTGAGAAAGAATGCCAAATTATACAGAGTGCAGGGAAATGGGGGGTAAAGCGGATTTCGGGCAAATGTGCAAAGCCTGAAAGTTCGCGGGGTGATGCGGTGGCAAGTGCACTGGGGGCAAGTATCTTTGCGGCCAGACAATGCATAATTCTCTCTTTCGACCAAAGATTTAGATTCAACTGACTCTGGTATCGCGCTCAAAGTGAATAAGTTTATCGAGTCTGGAATGAGGCTACGTTTTAACGATCATTTAATTTTTGTGCGAGGGAAATAAGCAATTCACGGAATATATATTTTGTATTCGAAAATTATTAAATGTTTATTAATTTCGGATCAACGTCTATCATAAAGGCAATGTTACTCTCAAAACCTGTTCTAATCATACCAAAAAATTGTGGTAATAATTACTATAGTTACGCCAATCATGCACGTTCTTGAACGTCCTTCTATTCATAATTCCAGACGTACTCTTTCATGAATTGATTCTTCAATCAATCAATGCATTTCAGAAGCATTGATGTCCACTTCTTTTACATTCCGTCTCGTTCATCTTATCCTTAAAACATAATGTAGTGACAGTGATTAGCTAACTTAACGTCCTTACCTAAACGCAACCTTTCATATTTACCTGAATAACAAATAATTCTCGCAAAAACAATTTCCATTGACAGTATTTATTTGTAGTTCATATAATTCACACTGGGAGCGCACATCAGAAAAACAGTACTGTAAATTTTGTTTTATTTTTAAAAATACACACTATTTACAGTGCAACTTATTCAAATAATGGGTCAGCTACCATTATTGTACTTAATTAAAATTATTATTTCGTATGTAAAAGTATCCTCAAGAGTATTGAGGTCGACAGTGTTTTTTCAACGTTTATACTATGCACTTATAATGAGTACATGGGATCCCAGAAGAGCAATTAAACTGTTTTACGAGAAATTATCATAATTCGGTCGCTTAGTCTATATCTTCAGAGTGGGTAGTGAGAGAAGAATGTCAATGAGAAAACTTAAACAGTCTGATAATCATTATCCACATGATAAGATAAAATACAGAGCCATGGAAAACATAGCTTGAAATATATTTGTATTGACGCTTTGACGTATTGATTGGATTCAATTGAAGCTCACAGTGACGAAAGTCCAAGAGCGATCATTTAATATTAGAAGAAACAAACAAATTTCACTCGACTATTTACTAAGTTTCAAAACATAAAAAATGTTTACAAATGCTGATTTTTCAATTTTGCGTTTCTTCGTTTACAAACTCTAAAAAACAAAATTAGAATGGTTTCTTAAGAATAACACGATGCGCATTTTAAAACGAGGAATTAGTTGCAGTAAAACATGGTGTTTCTGTTTAAACTGCACGTAGAAAGTGCATCTTGCGGCTAAGATTAAAATCAAAGATCCCTTAACAAGTTATCCGATACAACTTACAACCTATAATGACAAATGAATATAGTGTACGATTTTTTACTATTATACTGTCGATTGATAGAAAATATCTGCCATGAATAAAATGGTACTAACATTACGTTTTGATGTCAGTAACTTTAATATTTTGTTGCACCGAGACTCAAATGTACTATATGGCATATTTTCTATCTGAAAACGCAATAAAAAATAAATTCATACCCTGATTTACGAGGAAAAATGTTTTCTTTAGTAACATACGAGCATTTTGAATTGAATTGATATTAAAAACAATCCCGAACGTGCGAAATTGTGACGTCCTTCCTATGGTCATACAGTGTTCTTCTAATATTATTCTAATTGCATATTTTTTGTTATGATGATGAAAATAATTCAAGCCTGCAAAGAAGCAGTGACAATTAGGATAAACGAATGTCTTTTTAGTTTTGAAACAATAAATCAATCATAAATTATCATTGCTAAAATAAATACCAAAGTTTTTTTGCTTCCATTTAAATAGATTCTAGATTTTTTTATGCGAACTTTCTTGAACGCACTTTTCTATTTAGTATAGATTCGGAGTATTTAATTGCACGTTTTATTTTACTTTGGTTTCTATCTCATGTTTTTCTATGGATTCTGCTCGGTTTTAATTTACGTGCTTTTTTGGGATAAAATTATATCTCCTGCAAAAGTCGGCTTAAAATATCAGCTCTGGACGCCAGCAATTTTATAATTATATTATGGATTAAACATAAAAAGAATTTTCTTCATAAAAATTAAACACAACTGAACTAGTACTCATTTGAAGATTTATTAAAAAGTTTCAAACATATTTTTCTCAGCTAATGAGGTTTTTCCGACTGTTGATAACCAGTATCATCATTATTTATTAGTTAAAGATTATTTAAAATGATTTTTAAAAGTTGATTCACACGTAGATTCGGTTGTATCACTGCATAATGTTTTTAATTGCAATAAATAAAATAGTTTTCACTAAAAATTATAAGTAACATTAAATAATAGAGATTTATCTGATAAAATTGCATCTACATTTATAGTATTAGGATTTAATTGGTAGCAATCCATTGTTACTTGGCTAAAAAAAGAAGATGACATAATGCCTAAATGGTAAAACAACTTTATTACACGCATCGTTAAGAACATAATACTATTTCATATTTAATAAAAACGCTGTGTTTACATGGACAAAGCAGATATTTTAAATTAACGACAACAAACAAAACACATATATCCTGAATTAGCCTAATCGTAGTAAGTAGTTAGTGATAAAATGACATTACCCAAATTAGTCTGTTGGGAATTTCTTTTGTTTTAGACGAATGGCTGTTACGATAATGATAATAACGTTGTAATACTATTGGGACATTCAAATAAGCATCCAATTTATAAATGTCTCCGCAAAATATTGAATGTAAAAACTTTCCCAGGCTTCAAGCGGCGTAACTTACAAGCCAATTAGTTTAAAACTCACCTTTTAGCCACAGGAAAAGTTTGAGTGAGAACACAGCCTCTAGGAGACACGAAAAAGCTCGGTCCCTTGTGGAAATGGGCGAGTTGGCGATATTACATGGGGCTGTATGATTGAACTTGGCAAGATACAATTATGTGACAATGTCATATAACTATAGATTGCTCATAGGTTTGTCTGTTCACATACACTGTGTATCAAAATTTTAAATGATTTTATTCTTTGGATGTTGTTGGTTGGCACCCGGGAAAAGAATGAGTAATTAATACGTTTTTCTTTTTTATATTTGCCTTGTGACTTATGACCAAATCAATACAACTTAATGTCAATGACAGACGGACCATGTGTAACTTAATCCTAATTAATACTTACACATTTCATAAGTCTTATATACGGTATTCTTTTCTATTTAAAAAAAAAAAAACTTATATTACTTGGAATGTCTTGATTGTTCCATGTATTGTGTCTTTCAGAGGCATCTTCAGACTTACAATTGCAAAGATTTCTTAGGTAATATCATGTGTGTTCAATCAGTGTTCGTAAAGATTTTTTTTTAAATCTGCATTTATCAACTGACAAAAAAATCTTACACAGTATTTTGCTAGATTACTAACGTGTAAAGGATACTTCTCATCCTAGTGATACTTGTGTCAAAAAACTAAGAACACTTAATCAATAATTGAAATTGTTTCTAACCACAGATACATTGGATGGATAAGACATCACAATAATTGGTAATGTTTAGGGCCAATGATTGCCGTACGATGGTGGTGGATCGAATTCAATAGAGTAGTGTGATTGGTGAGGCCAAAGTTGGAATAGAAGAAGTAATATGAACAGACGAACGTCGCATTGATGTCGCACGACGTTTTTAGGCTTGTAACCTGGTAAACGAAGTCATAAAATTTATATTTTAGTGTAGGAGACGTTAGTTTTCATGCAGTTTCCCAGAGGCGAGGACCGCGCCGTATCGTGTAATGGACCCTTAATGCGAGGGCACTGGAGGTACGGAGAGGTAGTTGTGCCGAAACGCGTGAGCACAGGGTGCGACAAAAAGTCGTAAAAGTTAGCGCTCAGCCTAATTTGGCGTAATTTATCTGAAGCTGGCCGCAAGATACAGCCCTGCCAGTTAATCACTTCTACGCCACGCGCGGCAAATGCCTCGCTGCAGTAGCGGGTCGTGTAAAGGGAAATAACATTACCATACTGGCTGAAAGATGTTGGCAAATAACAAATTGGCAATTCTAAAGTTGGAGTAAACAGCTTGAAAAGCTTGAATGAAGACTTGAGGGTCTTAGTGTACAGTTAATAGCATCAAAAAAGTTAATGTCGGGTCCGTGGAGCAGTGGTCGACGTTGTTCGTTTCGTGACAGATCACACGGGCTCCAGTCCCAGTATGATCAGATTTTTTTTCAGTCAATTTTGTCCCAAGACATAGGTGAATGTGTTGTAATTATTTCCCACCCATACAATCTCTATAAGCGGAGCGAATAGCTAATCACTAGTCCCATGCTTTTTATCCCTACTGTCTTCGGATGCCATCGCACCAAATATTTTACAAAAATGAATGTCATACGAGATAAACTCGATGAGAAACTTTATGAATCGGTCAAGAACAACTCCAAAATCTTTTTTTAAATAAGAGAAATTTAATTTTGCCGGGGCTTGAACCCAGACAACCCAGAAAAGCCCCAGAAACCGACACGTATATTGATTAGAACGAAAACCGATTGCAGTGAAAATGCCATTCGAGGAAAACTGTTTTGTTTGAATTTAAGTGACTCTTAAACATGAATGTAATAACCTGGTAATATAGTTAACCCTTATGTGGGAAATAATGTGTACAGCACTGGGTCTACGCAGCGCGTTTACTCCGTTATTTCAGTACTACGGAGTTGTGAATTTTCATAATTACTAATAGGTATAAAGTAGGGATTTTATTAATTCGTTTCGAAGCTTTTTATTGGCCTGCCTTAAGACTTGCATGACAAGATATTTAATCTGGCGGATTATTTAACGTCGTTTTATACTTTACCTGCTATGCTTAAATATTAAATAATTTTATATCCTGTCTCAGCATCGTTGGTGTTCTGAGATCGGCAGTTTAATTTTCTTGCCAATCACTTCAAATTGGTACTAGAAATACATCTACGTATGTATAATACATATTATAAAAAATATTTGCCTACGAGACAAATTAAATGGACAAAATTTAAATAAGAGTATATTATGAGACAATTAGAGATGAAGCGAACCAAATGGCATTTTTTGGAAAAAAATAGTTAGATGGAGTATCACATTCTACAACTGATGTGAGATTATTAAAAACACACTGAAATGGTGTTTTTTTTTTTAATAAAAGTATGCTCTGAGCTAAAACAATAGTTTCATCATTTTGTTACTTGGGTCACTTCACTTCTCAAGGGCTCAAATTAGGCAAAATAATCACATCCATTTTATAACACTATTTCCTCTGGAATATGTTTTTCTGATCATTTATGTCGTAAGCTTCCACTTAATGTTAAAATGTAAAAAAGTTATAGTCAAAAGTTGAACTATTTTTAGAATTGGCTCACTTCACCTCTCAAGGGATTATAATATAGTTAAATTATTTAAATAATTGGAACATGATGTCTCCCCTGCCACACCAGTGATAAGAAAAAGACATCAATCACATTATACTTCATACGGAAAGAAAAAGCTGCAAGATAATTTTCAAAATAATAATTTTATTGATTGAATTAAAATTAAAAATGATTAACGAAATATTTTAAGGCTTATCAAATTATATAAAGTTGGGTAAAAAAATAAATATAGCCTGTGCTTTCAAAAAAAAGCATGACTGCTTTTAAAAAGAAATCGTCAATACGAAGATTGGATTAAATGTAGTAAAAAAAATAATGAATTATTGTTAAGACTCTTAGCTAGGTATGATTTTAGTTTTAGAGGATAAGTCTTTTTATCAGGATTAATTCAACTCATTTGAATATCCGTTAAACCTTTTAATACTTGGATCTTTTTTACCTTTTGAAGGGCTTCTGAAAATAAATGATTTATCTGTATTTGAATTAAATTGGGAGATTCCAATATAACTGAAGAAATGTATAATTTATCTTCTTACTTCGTATAAAATATTGCAAAAGTAGACCGCTGTTAAGGAAGTGTCTGTACTTGACATCTTAAATTAGAGTGGTCTCTTGAGTCTTATGATACGGTCAGTCATACTAACACTTATGTTTTTATCAGTCTATTGTCACAATTAATTTATTTAAGAATTTTTGGTCTTCGTAAAGTGCCATACTATGACAAAATAAACCTAAACGAAGCCCGTGTATAAATATAAAAAAATGTTTTCTAACAACATTCATCGTCACATACAAAGGTGTAACATGACAAACACGGTTCGAAGAAAAGAAAATATTTATAATTCAAACTGTTATCACGTGGCAGGTCCGTCGTAGAGTGTCAACGTCGCTGGCTTCGGTTGCGAAGCGCACGGGTTCGAGTCCCAATCCAGGCAGTTTTATTTATCATTCGAACAATTGATTTCTGTCCAGAGCCACGAATGTCGAAAAACGTGTTATAAGATAAACTGCAATAGGGTTCCATATATGCTCTATATTGGATACAAATACGCTTACAAAATCATAAACATTGTATAATATTTGAATTGAAAGTAATATGTATGTTTATTGACTTTTACTCTTCGAGTCTATGACAGTTTTCGTGCGTTGAAAATTTTGACAGCTCTTGAGAGACAGATTCTAAATTTGAATATTTTGAACAGGTCGCTTATCGATGTCAACGAAAACTATTACTTTGTGATGAAACTTTGACAGTTTCATCACAATCCGTTATTATGCGAAAAACGTTTTCTTGCGTATCTGGAGAATAAATATGACTACGAAAGGATAAACAGGAGAATCGCTCGCACTAATCAGATGTCAGAGCCAGTCAAACTCGTTTTTAAATTGAAACAAAATTGATGATGGCAATCTGTCCCGTGCTAATGCTGCTTAGGAAAATTAAAATGGCGTGTAAAATCAAACGGCTTCAGATAATACAGATGATGCCTTTCTTAAATCAAGGTTTCTTAAGAAAGATTCAGCCTTTAGTTATCTGACAGTAATATCAAATTCCAGCTTGGTTTTGATTAGCAAACACATTTAAAAAGTAAACATAGACCAACGTAAGTATTGACGTGTGCTTGTGGGATGTTGTGCTCAGAAACGGACAGAGATGTATAAAGTGTATTTTGACCAGTGATCCCATTGGGAGCAGTGCCGGACAAATAGTAATAACAAAATCTTAAAGCATGTTATAATTTGAGTTTTCACGGAATCTTTTTTTTAAATAATACCCACTGGCACATAATAGTTCCATGCAATTATGACAAAAATTGTAGAAACAAATGAAAATCGTCTATGCGAAATTTTTTTTTTTTGTTGGAAACCGTTCTTCCAGTTACCCTCGTCTCTGTGTTTAGTTTTATGGTTAATTTTCATTCCTTTTACATCGTTGGTGAAACGAGGGCGTGATCTGGCTGGAATGGTGAGCGATCCTTAGTGAAGCCAGTTCAAGAGGTTAGCTTAAGAATTTATGTGTTTGATATATATTATGCATAAAGTCACATGAACCATACCCATACATATAACAATGTATTCATTACACAAAAAAAATGTACATGCATGCATCTATACAACACACTAATGAAATGATTATAATTTGTCCGCCAATAATTTATGACTTCAATCAAATTTAGTGACAAATAAAAAATACCAAATAACAACTCGCCAAGACGCCCGCCCTATTCCAATAAAGTGTCTATGAGATCGAATACCCGAGATACTGACCATTTTATTTAATGATTATTTTATCGATTTATAGTCAAATACGTAGATGTATGTAATGTCAGTCATGACATCTACTCAAAATTAGTTGATCCCAGCTAACTAATATTTCTTTCATAGTCCACCGTCATACTCTTTCGAAAAAAACTATCGTAAAAACATTTTTTCAGATATTACATTTGAAGTCCATTTCCTCCGCCCTACACTGGGAGCGGAAAGTGTAAAACAGTCTCATTCGAAATAATAATATTTCATTAGATACCTTCGGCATGTAAGGAGTTAAATGGCTTACTTTAGCAGTGAAACAGCAACCGATGATGGTAAAAACATGCCAAATTATGCATTGCAGGTATTTCGTTACTCCAGCTACTCAGAAACAACCTGCGAATGGGTACTATCTACATCCGTTATTCTTGCATAATAAACATATAAATTTCCCCTCACTAATGTTAACATTATTAACACCGTTGTACTTAAGTAAGCCAGAGCTGAGAGGGAAGAATTATGTGTCGACATTTTGGATTTTAATCTGAGATACGTAAGGATCCATTTAATTAAGTGCTTTTTGGTACTAAGCTATTTTTATGGATCCATTATAAACGCGTCTTGCACAAGACTATGCCCTGCACGTTGTTAGTTATGCTTATTAGAGATTATTTCATTCGCGATGGTCTTCCACGGGATTTTTATATAAGAAATATTTCCATAAACTAATTATCAAAAAAATAAGAATATATACTACAGTAATTAGGGTATTATTTTACTATGATACTTGCAGTATTTTTTATAAACAATAAACACGATTTTTCATTGGCTTAAATTAGCTATGTGAGTTTTACTAAATAATGTTGGCATCTATTTTCATTTATGCTGACGACAATTTTTTTTTACCATGTCCGCTCCCAACTTGGAGCATATGGACTCCTCACGGAGTTTATCTCAACATATGTATTTCTACGAGAACTGCTTGTTACTCAGTTGCTCAACCTCTCTTTTTTTAATAGAGTAGGGATGGAAAGGATACGAAGACTAGGACAGGACTAGTGATTAGTTGACCGCTGTCACTATGCGTCGCTCTTTGGGATCGGAAAGGTGGGAAGGGATTTTCAACAACACAAACACCCATGCCTTTGAACAGATTTATCGACTGAAAAAATCCTCTCGTACCGGGAATCGAACCCGGGCGGTCTAGCAGGCAAGTCAAAGCCGTTGCCACTGCGCCACAGACCGGACTAACAATAGCTTAGAAGAATTCGCGATGGCATTTGTTGTTCAAACCAATATTGAAACAACTATTGACATGCATTGTTTTGATTTTGTATTTATTTAATGTGTAATTTGTAACATATCTTTGTTGTATAATAGATAGATAGTCTTTCGGTGGCAGATTTATGTTAAATGAGCAATTTTAAAATATATTTTTACACTATTTTCAAAATCCGCGATGTTTTAGTGTTGACATATCTAAAATTGTTCAATGAATATTCATGCCACGCGATATTACGTATGCATTTTATATTTTCCATCAATACAAATAATATTTTAAAAGTTTTAATACATTTAAATAGTTTAAAAAAATCAGCAATTTAAATCTTTACTATCGGGATCATTTTGTTTTCCCACCCATTAAAAGAGAAACAGTTAAATGTCGACGAAAAAAAAAAGTTGAGACTTTCATAACAGTACATTTTTCCGTATTCTGGTAATTCCATCGTCGTCTCACTTAGGTAAATTTTTATGCGCCTCGACGCCTAGTGGATATCACGGCGTCGCGGCGCCGCACGGGCGTCGTTCTCCTGGCCAGGTGAGCTAAATGTTGCGGCCTTTTATTTAAAATAAAATTTATGTGACACTGTCACAAGTTAATAATGTCCCAGTTAGTATTTTAATTATAAACAAAACGACGGGTCGTCGGGATGACGGGACGCATCTGCTACTAACAACTGGTGATTATACCTATACATGCTTCTCAAACTATTAGAAGGGGAAGATTTTAAACCATATTAAGTAAAATAGTTTTTGTATTTGTCGAATGGTGTCTACACATGTTTCCTCAAACCTTCTTTTTAATGATACGATTAGCATGGGGCATAGTTCCCTATTAATAATTGCAATACCCGGAAAATATGTCCAAACCAATATTACGGAATTTTATGTGAAATAACGGTGCTGCAAACTTCACTAGCGGTATTATGAAAACAGTCAAAATTAAATCGCAATTCCAGCCGAATAATTAATAAACTGGATATTTCAATATATCACATTACGTACCTTTTTCCATATCTTTACTTTCCTACCGAAAATATATGGGGAGTTCGTGAAGCGGGCTCCTAGTTTACTGGCTATATTACATGCTTTTTTATTTCCGTTTCCCGCATGTAAGCCATCTAAAAGATTCTGTGAGCTGAAGGCTTTGTGTGAGGAAAACACTAAAGGAAAATCCTCTACGAGAATTATTATCATAGAATCATTAAAATAGGTTCAATTATCACCAAGAATTGTTCGTAATGTTGGCGTAAGGACAAAAAAAAACAGAACACGATCTATTAAGCCACCTTACGGTTTGTAAACAATACATTTTGATTCAGTCTTATTTTATATTACAAGCAACCGGAATACAGCATTTTAAAAGCTGGTTTTTCGGTATTTATATTATAAATCACAACGCCACAGTTTTGGAGCCGTTGAAACGAAATAATGGCGAGAAATTTAAATTTATTATTATTACGTGCGACGAAGAATGTTAAAAAAATATTATTAAAGGTTAAAAGCAGTGTCGCTTTACTCTTTAAGTAACATTTTAATTTTGACTTATTTTCTTAGCGAGTGCTCTGTAAGCAAATGTTCATTAATATTCATAAAGAAAAAAATATTACCCAAAACATTGTGTACGAAGTAAACTGCGAGAGGAAAAGGCAGACCCAAAAATATCAAGCAATAATTAGGACTAGATTTATTACAACTTTGAGCGCCTTAATGCTTACAAATTTAAATAATATTTCATTTATATAACCACTCAATGAGTTTTGTAGAAGTCATTGGTTTATTCAATGAGAATTTAACTTGACTCTAAGGTCAATAATTAAATACAACTTTTCTTTATGTTTTTATTGTCGGGGGGGGGGGGCTGTTTTTGTATTAGTATTATCTGACAGGAGCTGCATCATTGCATGCAATTAATTGAAATGTTATTTTTTTGCGACTGTGTATCCGTGTTCTTCTGCATTAAAAACAATGATTTATTTTCGTTATCTTAAGAAACCCATCGCTTGTAAAGCAAAAACTTCTTAAATTTTTTTATTATTTTATAATAAATTATTTGTATCAGTTTTGTGCATTTTGACGTTATTTAAAAATACGTATAAAAATATAACGCCCATAAATATCTTATTTTGTATTATAAATTTGTTTTGCGAAATCTGTTGTACTTACGCTCCATCTGTCCTGATCTTCGTGGTGCCAGATGATTTCAGGAGGTGGATTACCATCGAGGTCACACGTTAGAGTCACAGCACTTCCTAGATCAGCTTCAAGACTTGACGGTGGACTCCTGAAGCGGGGACCGTCTAGAATGAAATATTCAAAAGTAAATTACAGGCGATGACGGAGAATTAATTAATATGTACAGTGGAACCCCAATCTTACGTTCCCGCATTAACCGTTTTCTCGCGTTGTTCGTACATTTTCTATAATCCCGGCCAAACACCCATAAGAACAATGGTAAAAAAATCCCGTATTATCCGTTCCCCCATTTAACGATTTCCTGATTTAACGTCGAAATATTATGGTCCCGTCACAAATATTATCCCGATTTACCGTTTAATTGATTTTTTCTTAGAAACACATTCGACTCCATCCCATCGGTTTGCAGAAAAGAACCGAAACTGCAAGTGTGCTAGTTAGTGAGACATCACTGAAAACATTATGACCATAAAACGTTAACAATAGAACACTTGCAGTTTCGGTTCTTATTTGTGAAGACTGGCGTCTTGTAGTTCAGGAGGACCTCGACTTTAATACGTATGTGCAGTGTGACAGCGTGCTAGTCACATGTGGCGTCGAAAAATCGAGTCATTATGTGATGCTACTAATGACAGCAGCGAAGAAGAAGATGGCCAAGAATGCAATGATGAACCTGTCATTTCATTTGAAGAAGCGTTATTGGCCTTCTAAAAAAAAAATATTTGTCTACTCATATAAGGACATATGTAGATGAATCTGCAGTCAGGAAATTATGCGAATTCGAAGGATCACTATAAAAATGGAAGTGCAAAACTGCAAAAAAGCACCAAATTTTAAGGGTGTTTTTTAAAAAAATGTATGTAAGTAAGTTTTTTAAATGTTTTATTTCATATTTTAAACTTTCCTGCATTGACCGTTTCCCGCATTTATCGAATTTTTTTCACGGTCCCTTGAAAAACGTAGAATCGAGGTTTCACTGAATATGCATTTCGCTTTTGTAGTAAATTGGATTTAGAAAAAAACAAAGTATTTCAAACTACCTACCTGTTTTAGGGAAGGTAGAAGGATGTCAGAAGAAAAAGAGTAGACATTGACTAAACACTATATATGTATAATATATTTAAGGTTCTCATGATCAGAAAAGTGGAGTTGGAAAGAAATGAAAAAATTGCTTGCTATTGAGTCCAAATTAATAAATCAATTGAAAAAATACATTGTCTGAGTCCAGGTCACGTAATCTAGTAAGAAAAACCCTCTAGAGCGTTTTCCAAACTCTCAATTCCTTACTATTATCATATGTCATTCCGAAAGAAGTCCATTCATTGAAATATTGAGAACTTCAACAGTCCTTAAAAGAGGTCGATTGAAGACGGCAGTGTTTGGAAACTGACAGTTTTGGAAGTAGCATGGTATTTACAGAGGAAAGATAGTAAAAGAGGCTGAGACTCACATGTAACGTCTAGAGTTTCCGACTCTTCACTTTTTCCAACGGCGTTATGAACTTCACACTTAACGATGGAGTCGTGAAGCTTTCTGGACACGTTGAAGATTATCTGAAAGACAAACAACAATATGAGCTATTTTTCTGGGATTTTTTTCTTCTACAAAAAGGTTTTACTTTGTATATAGCGAAAGTCCTTATATCGCATCTACTTGATTTCTAAGCGACAGCAGTTATCGATAGTGAGGTATATTAGTTGTTTACCGTAGATTTTCAGTCGGCAATATAATATTTATAGTTAAATGATATTACATAATACTCAAATTTAGTATACTTTCATAAGTTGTATCACTAACGACTCGAGTTTCGCCTTTCGTGGTCATCAAGCATTCAAATACAAGGATGAACTCGAATTGACAGTTAATCCACAGTTTACGTCGTTTATTTATAAACAGAGTCAGTAAATTATAAGAACTACATTGATGTTGATCTGTTTATATTTAAACCTTACTTCAAGTTCATCCGTGCGCTTGAAATATACAAAAGATGTCCAAAAGCAAAATCCGGTTCGTTGGTGACTTTAAAACTCTTAAAGATATTCTCAAAGTCAAACAATTTAAATTTGATACTGAAATTCAATGAAACACTTTCAGGTGAAATCGTCAGTGAATAAAATAATAACAGGGCTATGTTTCCAAGCATGGCAACATTATTTACCGTTTTTTTTAAACTGCAAAAATTGATTTTAACAACAGTAGACTGATTTTATTGCACGGTGACATGACAGATTTTTTTAAGATGGCTTATAGAGTAGTATCAATCTAGTTCATAGACAAAGTGGTAGTAATATAACTGATTATTTTTTTACATATAATCGATACAAACTTGTAGTCGCGTAAAAATGATATTGAAGTTTTACCGAGCACTCTCAGTTGATATCTAAAGAAATTATATTTTGAATTTCACTAAAAACACTTTAGAATGATTAAAAACGAAAACAATAATGGCTTTACATATTTTTGATGAAGACAAATTCGATTTTTAAAATCTCACCATTTCCGTTGTATAGTCTCCGATGACAAGCTCATCATTCAAGAACCATCTGTAGGTGAGCTCGTTAGGATTCGCCTCTGCCGTGCAACCTGGTGATAAAAATAAAAAAGAAAATGGTAATTAAAAAAATATAGACTAGTAAGCGCTTTGGTGTACAATATAAATGTGATCTTTAAAAGATTGTTGTTGTAGAAATCATTATTATTTTATCAATGTTACAGACAAAGAACATTCATTTATCAATGTCAAGAATTAAAGAGAATTTAGTACCCCTTTTCGCCGTCAATTAATCTTTTAGAAACAAAACTATTTATTACAAGTTGTCGCGCATTCATAGAGGCAAACCATAGACAATCACTCTTTCCGGCGTCCGTCTTGCGGCTCGCATTTTTTCAGCTTGAATTTTACAACGATTTAACTTGATAGCGAGACATTTTAAAAACTTTGTGTTATACAATTTTAAGGTATCTAGAAGGAAATCAATATGTTCTGTTTTGGAAATCAAAAAGCCAGTAAATAAGCAATTGTATTGAAACAAGACAAATAATCATTCCATGATCGAAATTGTGAAAAATGCATCAATAGTCGTGCTTTTTGTTTATCAGGCGTATTGATTTTGTCTGTTTAATTTAAAAGCCATTTTCTTAATGACTTAAAACATCGAATCCACAAATTCTCTTTTATATTTTTTGTAACAATCTTATCACACCCTTGGGATTTTACATTTTCGATCCTTAATATTTCAGAATAATAAAACACAAAAAAAGAGTCGAGATCCCTGGGTTTATGCGCATACTTTTCCGTTCGTTTATTGGCTCAAGTTAGACCAGTATTACAAAGTTATCCCGGATGCACGCGCAATACGAATAAAATGTTGTCCAAATTTATAAGGTAGATATATTATACCTAGTCATTATGTAAACGGTTAATGTGAAAATAGGCAACGCGGTTTCATTGTGATCCCCGCATAATCTGTTAAAATCTAGACAGGTGTCATTAAAGCTAAAGACATCTCGCAAAGAAGAGTAACAACAACAATAATAATAATAATTTATAATCCTGCTGTCTTATATATATAGCCCAGTGCCGTGCTCATTGAATAGGAATCGTCTTGATTTACTACTAACAAAGGACAATGTTAACGCGTTTGCTCCTTTGTCTCTGAAAGAAAAATGTCTTTTGGCAGTAACTATTTAAATATGTTCATTCATTATTTTTGAAAAAGTTATAGCCTTAAATTGATTTCTTGTAATGAAGAAAAAATAAACATTTTAGATGATAATTGTATTGACTTACTTGGTAGAGCTATACAAAAAACGGTGAAAAAAGTATTTTAGTTTCTACAAATATTGTAAAATATACATATATGACAGCTATTTCTATTGATTAGTGTTCCCATAGACCCAAACATACACAAAATCGTTTTGTTACATCAAATACTATAATTTGCAGCATAAAATGTCGATGTTTTCCCATTTTAGGGTTGATTGAATTGCCATTTACTTGGTAGAGCTTCATTATTACACGGTAAAAAAATAGCAATGTATTTTAGTTCTACAAACAATGGGAAGATATATTGTGCATCTCTTCTAAGCCAGTGTGTATTCATTAGTTATTTAAGTGAAAACAAACAATTATTTCAGTTATTATAAGTATTTACGCGACCAAAGAACCAAAGTTTTAAAAAATTCAAAAAACTATTCCAAATGTAGTGATATTATGAAATAATCATGTAATTCTTTCGTGCAAAGCTTAGTTTTGTACAACCATAAACCATCATTTAAAAAATAAAAAATACGTGTCATTGTTATTTATGTTAGTATTTTTTAATTTGGATAGGAGTCCTTCGTTATCCGCTGGGATGAAATTACACCAACAAGGCACGTATAACAAGACGACGTGTCTATACAAAAAATAGATTTTAAAAGTAAAAAATGGCTGGCAGTTACACGACAGGCACGCTTACGTATTTTTTAAAACTCTCTATAGTACTGGTGAATAGAGCTTCCAATCCCGGATTCCGAAATTCCGGGATCACGAGGATTTTCAATACCTGATGAATCCCGGGATTAGAAAATATAATCCAGAAATTTTCGGGATTGATTTATTTATCAAGCATAAACGACTTATTTAAAAAAAAATCATAATATTACGTGTACTTGCACGTGTCATCTTTGTAAGGCCGGATGCTCTTGGAAAATAAATTATTTGCGTTAAGCACTGATGTATCGAACTTAAAATATTGTGTTGCAATGAATTTAGAAGTATTTGTTTACAAGTAACAAAACTGAAGCTCATTTAAGGTGATAAAATAATGTTTAAATTAGTGCCAAATAAATATTTTCGCTCTTCAATAATGGATAAACGACCGAAAGATAATATTCATAGAAACGACAGTGACATCAATTATTTTTAACTATTTTTAATGAAAAGTGAACATGGCAAATTTTATACAAATAAGAAAATTATCGACTATTAAAACAATATTCCAAATTCTGGAACTAGTCCCGGGATCGACTTATTGCAATCCCGAAATCTCGGGATCAAAATTTTGGCCCGGGATTGGAAGCCCTACTGGTGAAGCAATTTTTTATTGCCATTAATGATTATTTCGTTTTTCTTCAAACCGCAGGTAAATAATCCACGGATATCGATCGTACGTTTTGTTTTTATTATTTGCGTCACTTCTAGTCAACCGCAACCCACAGTCAGTACGTCACTGCATCAGTAGTTGCGGCTGCATGCCAAACCAGCCTACCTTAATGCCAGAGATTCAACTCCCTTGCAAAGCGAGGAGCTGAAATTTGTTTCTGGCGGCGTGACTCTAATTCTATGGGCTTATATGTTTACGACCGTATGTTATGCTATGCTATGTTTTGTGATATAAAGAGCACACTTACTGGCGGGAATTCGTACAACGTACAATAATTTGAATCAAGCTTATAACATTTAAAATAAGAACCGACCACGCGAATCATAAATTCCATTTTTAAATTCGTTGAACGAATCAAATTTTTGTACCGATCCTACAGTATTTGTAATGCTCAGGATCAGTTTTATTCGTCTCGGACATTACCAACGAATGAAGTGGTATGAAATTATAGATACTGATTTTATACAATACAGTGCCCGACATGCGTTGCAGTGCTACTCAAAAAAAGAAAGTGTTTTAATTTTGTTTATTGAAGTGCTTTTGCATACAAAATATTATTTAGTAATCTTTCTCATTGTACAATGGCTATAGTAGTTAAGAAACCTTCGCGGGCATCCGCAGCACAACTCACCAAAATTTTATCGCAATCGGATAAACGGTATAAGAACGCATACGTGACAAAAAAAAAACAAGCATTCATTGTTATATTTACATACAGAGATAAGCATTCTTGTCCTAGGCACTATAGTCTTTGATGTGTAAGCTTAAACATAATTATATGCACAGCATAACAATACAAAGTTTCTTAATGCATGTGATTAAGGAACGTCACCGTGGTTACCGAGAAATTGTATAGATTTTTTTATCTAATTATTCTTCACACTAAATATTCTGCATGTCAGCGTTTGACGGTATAAATTACAGACAAAGTCTCATTAAAAGACAATGATTCGACCTCAGACATGATGAAAATGATAATCTTGATTTTATTTATTCAACTATGTATGTATTTGTTATTCAGAGCACATTTATAGACCTGAGCGTAATACATGTAAACGAATGATTTAAATGTAGTAATTAAATTAATATCGATTTATTACAAGTAAATACTATAAATATCAGGGCTGTGGAGTCGGAGCTTTTTGGCCGGAGTCGGAAATTTTGAAAAGTTTGAACTTTTTATTTTTGCATTTTATATGTAAAATTTGGCTTTTGATCGCATTGATAGGGTTGATATTTAATTGAATAAATATAGGAAAATTAGGGGGAAAAAGTGACGATATTGAACTTTTTTTGGTCGATGTCGGAGTCGTGTTTTCGGTCAATGTTGAAGTCGGAGTCGGAATCGTGGTTTTGGTAAATGCTGGAGTCGGACTTTTTTTCACCGACTCCACAGCTCTGATAAATATATATTTATTTTATTTGTTTACTTACTGTTGACACTGAGTAGAAAAAATGTTAAAATGAATATAAGCTACAAATTATATTGTGTCTAATTTTATTTATTTAAAAAAAGAATAGTAAATTGAGCCATTATTGGTTAGTTATATTATTGATATTTATAGATAGAGATTTTTAATTATTAATTATTATGTACATTACGATCATTATCTTTACTTTATCCAATCAATGCCTTTTGTTTTAGATAGTTTATGAACACGGTAGTTTAGAAAATAATAAGACATTTTTGCTACTTATTCGACATTAAATTTAAAAGGATCAGGACCAGTTTCGTTTTCATTTTCAACTGAAGATGAAGTTGAAACCGGTCCGATCCTGATAATTTTTATGTTGAATATTTACAAAAAATGACTTGAATAAAATATTTTTAAATACAATGCCATTCCACCAAGTATTGATAGTGAACACCTTAAAAGTGAGCACGGTAGCTATTTTAAGTATCATATAAAAATACTTGTGTTTTATGTGTACATTGAAAATGCTCAAACGCGAAGTTATAAATACTGTAATTCCGTCGATAAGCTTTGACAAAAGACGGCATGAATGGGGAACAAGTATTTTCGGAAATGTCGGAGACAGTATCGTAAAAATTTGAACGACTTCGAATCTTTTTTATATCCCATTTATTTAATTACATACGTTATATAAATGATGATTCTGTGGACGGAAAGAATGAACGTATACAGTTCTGATAGAAAAAATATTTCTAACACTGTGTTTTTGCCGCGTTTTGGTGACATGTAAAAAAATAAGAACGCTTTGTCTATGAGCCGCCATCGCGATTGATCTGTCATTGCGAGCTATTTATATTTGTACGTCAGTAAATTGTAGAGTAAAATTCAATTTGACATTTTGAATTAGGAATTGGTGACGTCAGGTTGGGTCCATTTCAGGACTGTGTTTTTTTAACGACACCACTGCCCTCTAGTGTTTGAACAATATGTTTACCCACGCTTGCTACAATTTTGACGTAAAGGCTTGATAGTTTGTTAAACATTGGAAGACTTTTGAAATCCGTTTACCATGTTATTATATTAAATGTCAAGCTTTGTGGGCGCACACAAGATGGCCGTGAAAGTTAACGATTATGTTAAGTAAAGTAAATAGATTTACAAAACAATCAAATGCGTGATCGTGTCAAGTAAGTGTACGCGTGTAAACATCATTAGGCTTTGCGTTAAGCACGCCATGTTATATGCGCTCGCTAAAATTATTATAAAGTAAATAGAAATACTTTGGGCGGGAATGAATGGTGTTTATCTAAACTTGTGTAATTTATTTAAGCCGCATTTTGTGATTAGGGCACAACACATTAGAATCATTAAGAAGTGTGTCGAGAGACCTTGTGTCCCATCGTCTCACAACGTTTCTACCACTGGAATGTATCAAGCTAAAACCGTTTGGTCTTTGTAGGTCATGTAGCCGAGTCACCCTCTTGGTCGTTCGTATTATTCGGCTGTGATGTACGTAGGTTTGCATCATCCGTACCGACAATGCCATCAATTGATTTTTATCCGATTTGTGGATTTGCGCCCGAATTTTATTCAGTCATTTTATTGATTTTGTCAATATACATTGTAACAAAAGATATCATTTGTACTGTCTTATTAATTTACTATCATAAGTAAAAAAGCAAATGAATATTTAACTTGAACCGATAAAATGAACACAGATTTGAATATTTATAGGATGGTCACTGTCAATGTGTGCTGGGAAGGCATTACCTACATTTTTTTTTTTTTTGTATATTTCCTCAGTAAATTTATTTAGATAAAGACTGGTTACGTTCACCAGTTGAAAATGCTAACGAAGAGCGGAACTGGTCGATAAATTGATTGTGGAATAAGATCAAAGTGTTAAATACTTGATTGCTTCGTTTCATGATAATATCCCATCAGCAATGTATTTTAGTTCTCCAAAAAATATATACGCCCTTGTCAGAACTACGCAGATAGTTCTGACGAAGGCGTATGTCGAAATAGCTATCAGTTATTTACTACACAATTTTTTGTAGAAATAAAATACAATTCTATTTTCCACCGTGTTATAATGGAGTTCTACAAGTAAATTCCAATCTAATCAATAATAACATATTTATAATATAAAAATCGAAACCATACATGGAATTAACGGCATTCTCACTAATGAAAGTCTCAAAAACATGTGGTATTTCAATTGGAACAAATTAAATAAATGTATCATATGTTGAACGAAAAAGGCAAAGTGAAAACGTCAGAATGGGAAAAAAATTGGAGGCGTTGCGAGACGAATAAAAAATAAGTTTGACAAAAAGTTAATTGTCCTCCCCTTTGTCATTTCGAGTCATTAAACACAAAAGAAGGAAATCCAACATTAAATTTAATTGTAGGAGTAATTAGGGATGAAATATATTACGTGGGGGTGAAACAATCCATAGAGTCCTTCCTACAAGTTTTAAATAATTGCCCGTAGGCACGTGCAATTTATTATTAGTGATATAGGTTATTAAGTAATCGTTTCATAACCCATAATTACTGGCTTAATTGGTATGTGTATGTACGAATTAGATAATTCCGTTTTGATATTAATTGTTGTGATTGATTACTTTCGTATTGATTATAAATTTGTACATTTTTCAGAATCTGAAATTAAAGCCAACATGAAAATCTTCTTACAACAATTGTTTTTCAATGAGAGACTCTTACGTGGACCTAGAAAAAGGGTTTACGTCACTTCATCTTCGCTTGAATTCCCACACGGACAACGTTCATTGATTTTTCAATCAAAATTGTGTCCGAAGGTCTGTGATGGCTAAATTTTGCGATCACTTATCCAATTTTAAAAACGGTGCTTTGGGAAAACGACTATCTAACAGCTTATCCTTTCCTAAATCAATCATTCTATATTTAGGTAAATCTTACCCATTGTCATCAAAAAGAGATTAAGTTTACAAAATGAACAGTAATGATAGAAAAGCACAACTGGCTCTGACTTGGAAATATTAAATAACGACACACCATTTTTTCATTAATTATAAATATAAATTATTTATGTAGTCAGTGACAAAAAAGTGCACTAATCCTATATCGGCTCTAATTTGAATATTCAAAGTTTTTTCGGCCTACTTCTAAATTTAAATATTTCAGTAAAAAGATTTTGTTTTCGTAATATGCATAAATCCCCGTTCCAAATTTGGTTAGTTCCCGCTCTTCAAGTCAGGCTGTATTGTTTTATAGTGTACGTTAAAAAGATTGTATCTTACCAAGTCTGACTTCAGCTCCTTCAGGGATTCTCCCGTTGGATGCGGCCCCCGAGAGGATCTTCACGGATACGACAGGCGCGTATCGAACCTGGAAAAAAATAAAACATAAACACTTGCATTTAATTAAGTCAGTTGCACGATAATTTACGATTCTTATTTTCAATCTTCCAACCTTATCATGAAAACAGAAAGCTGTTTAAACACCTTTTACATTTCATTATTGAATATTTCTGTGCTTAAAAATATATCACGATAAAAACATAGTATTGTATTTTAGCTCTACATAAATTATATGATATATGGTTGATAGCTTTTTCGGCAAACGCCATCGTCATAACTAATATACTTAAATATTCATATTAAATCACAGATAATATTTGTTGAATTAATAAGTTGGTTGAAAATAGATTTAGAGATAAAATAAATTCTTAGTTGTAATAAAAAAATCTTAAGATAAAGTTTTAGTAAGTTAGATCAAAATATGATTTAAAAAAAGTGAACCACTTGTCACGCCTGACCTGGCAACAAATGAAGTAACAAAAATATCGATTATAGTAAAATATTTTACAGGCAGTCAATGCTCGAGTGTCAAAGTCTTTGATTTCGGTTGCGTAGCGCTCGAGCTCGAATCCCATTCCCGGCAGTTTCATTTATCATACCCGTTATTCATTTCTGATTGAAGACATGATGTCAGTGTAATTAAAAGGGCCATCTCAGTCCTACCTTTCCATCTACAAACATGTAAGTAAACATAAATTCTCGTAGAAAATCTTCTGCTGAGATAAAATCTACTAGGATCCCATATGCTCCACATTGGGAGAGGATTTGGTTAAAAAATATCATACTTAGAGAGCTGGCTGTTTTTTTTCTCATTCTCTCAATCAAATTTACTTTTTAAATAAATCACACCGCAGTGGTGATTGCAGGACTTCGGTTTCATTATAATTTTGAGATGAATTGTTTCATTAATAATTGGCAATTCGTTTGCCCGTTCCAGTAACTCGAGTGAGTGAAAAAAAAAACCAACTCAGACATTGGCGTAGAGAAATAGACGCCGAGAGAAGGTGGGCGCATACTGAGCTTCATCAGATGCCCAATTATTTTTTACGACCGGCGCACGCCTTGTTACCCAAACCGTATAGCAGGCGTCGTAGAGCGCCTACGACGTACCCGCAGCGTAGCACGATAGGGGTGGGGTGAATTTAATCGCTGATATAATACAGATTTCTTTCTTCAGTCGTAATATTGAGATGACCATAAAGATAATTAATGCGGTTGCTTTCATATCATAGACACACAAAAACAGAAAAATCCTTTGTTATACTATGATGGATTATTTTTAACAATATTTCATTGAATTGAATGAATAAATGAATGTAAAAGTCTGACAACAAATCGAGTGGAAGAAAAGCACTAAAAACCAACGTAAGGAATTTTCGTGTAATAATGGCGCAATATAGTCAGTTGCAGTGACGGCTGGTGACGGGGTGTTGGGGAGTGCAATGGAAGATTCAACCATTTTTGCAAGAGTTCTTTCCTATTCATTGGATTTTAAAACACTTCTATAGCATGGACTTTCAATTCAGATGTTCGCAATACCAACTGTTTCTCTTCCGTAGTACGGAAAAATGGTTGAATCTTCCTTTTGCACCCCCCAGCACCCCGTCACCAGCCGTCACTGGTCAGTTGCCAATGTATTTATATATTTTTATTAAGTTATAGTGTGGAAATAAATATGTTCCAATGTTCTGATTTTTTTTATCAATAACACAATTAACAATTGATTTAATAATAAAACGATTGTAAATGATTAACATTTATAAAACCATCACTTTCTTTGAAATAGATAACAAAAATGTATGGACGGTGTTTTTATAATCTTATATATAAAACCGAAACGGCGTATGTATGTATGTGGGTCTGTAATTCCCTTTTACATTGTTGTTGCAAGTTCAAACAAACGAATTGATTTCGCTCGCGAAAGTTTCGACTGTAAATTTGTTTCGTTATCAATGTGTGTGTAGAGACTCCAATTACTCGAGTATCGAGTAGTACATTTTACAAAATACTCGAGTACTCGAGTAGTTTCATATGAACCAAAATATCTTATATATAAAACCGAAACGGCGTATGTATGTCTGTGGGTCTGTAATTCCCTTTTGCATTGTTGGTCATTAAGTTGCCAGTTGTTTCAACTTGGCCCGTCTGAATTTACGCGCCGAGGTGAACATAACCCCAAACTGGTCCGAGCGAAGCCGGGTTCGAATACTAGTAATCTTGTAAATGAATGCGTATATTAATGAGTGCTTCTAAAATGGAAAAGAAATTATTGACAATTAAAATCTGAGCTTGGAGAGTTCTGTGCTTAGTGCAGTTAGCTTATTACTACGTTAACTATTTCCATGGTATACATTATCTGGGATAGTATTGAAAAATAACAATTTACTTCATATTTTTATGAAGTATATATTGGAACCCCAAGAAACATGTTAAAAAGATCAAATCCTTGGCCCAAAATAAGCTGTTTTGCTCATGCTATTGGTGGATATTGAGTTATTAATCAAAAAAACTAATTACTGTACCTTTTCATCGTTTCAGGACAAAAATATTAGATTTGAGAAAAAAAAATTCCATTTATTGATTGAGTAGGCTTGGTAGAACTCCATTATAATACGGTAAGAAAAATAACAATGTATTTTAATTCTACATAAATTATTTTATATATTTGTTGATAGCTATTTCGGCTTACGCCTTCGTCAGAATTATAATATATGTAACTACACTAACAGAACTATAATATAATATACGTCAGAACTAGTTCTGACGAAGGCGTAAGCCGAAATAGCTATCAACAAATATATAAAATTATTTATGTACAATTAAAATACATTGTTATTTTTCTTACCGTAAAAGATTCCATAGTAATTGTATTATTTTGGAAAGTATTATAGAAAATTTATAACCGTTCTTAACATAATATTTTTTCTTTTAATGTAGTGATGCACAACCTTTTTGGGTGAAAGGTCAGTTAATCAAATCTCAGATAGTTGCCGCATGGGTCTGCTGATTAAATTATCGATATTTTGAGTAAATATAAAATTTTAAATTTTATTGAGTTATATTGTTCTTCAATCGTCCGTAAAAGTTCTGAAGACAAAAGTAATTGATATTTGTCATATTGGGCCGCATGAAATGTCATTGAGGGCTTAATTTAACCAATTACAAGTTTAAAAAATGTAAATAAAACATTATTTTTCGTTTTTCTGTATATAATTTGTATATTTTGACACCAGTAAACGTAATACACATATTAACATGACATCATTATATCTCATATAGTAATAACATAAAACAATACTACGAAAGTTTTAAATGCTACCGAGAATGTGGTTATTTTTGAAACAATGTAACCAAAAAAAAAAAATGGAACAAAACAACAATTGTTTTCTTTGTTTCAACGATAAAAGCCTCTGATGTTGTAGAAGGTCGTGTTGATAAAAATCGTATCAAATAACGGTTATAAAAAAATAACAGAAAGGCGTATGAATTTAGACTCGGAGCGAAGGGATGTTTTATATGAATATGTGTGACTCGTTTACACAATCAAATAATTCGATATGGCAACATAAAGCAAAGGGATGTTATTCGAAAACCGTGCCAGGCCATCTCTACGGCGTGCCAGTGCCGTGGAGCAAATCTGGCAGCGAAGGGGGGCACGGCAATAACCGTTCCGGGTAAAATATATCGCGCGGTTAGTGCCAACACGAACGATCGGAGAAAAAAAAAGCATACACTACGTACTAGATAAGTTTGCCAGGAATCTTTTTGCAAAAGCACCCAAGTACGGTGTGTCGGGGTTTTCATATTTTTCAAATGCGTGTACTTTTTCACTAAAATATTTTATTCTAGCCCCTCAAGGCGGTCTCTGTAGATAAAAAATTCAGCACATGACATCCTAAATGTGCAGAAAAAACTCTAATTTTATATTTGTTATTAAATAGCCGAATGTGAGGTGAAAAAATATTATATAAACTACTTTTTAAATGTTCCGTATTCACAAGAATACCAGGATTATTATTAAATCATTTGATCATATCCAAAAAACGTGTATTATTTTTAACTACGACACGGGTTTCATCTTTTGGCATCTTCAGGCATTATAAGTGCACAAATGAACTTGAGCTGAAAACTCATGGAAAAGTACAAAATTCAAACGATTGACGCTTCATATTGAAATTATATCAAGCACCATCAGTCGAAATCCTAAATTATACCTCACACTAGTCGGTTGCCTCACCACAGTTTTTTATACTTATGCAAACAAATATTTAATGAACATTTTTCATAACAAGATCAATAAAAATCAAATGAATTAACAGTTAGCGATTTAGCTTGGACGCATATCATTTAAGTATGCATAATTAGTATTTAAAAAAAGAACGGAAATATTTTTTCAGCCACTTCTCACAGATATGATAATTTAACGGTACCGAAAGACCAGCCCTTGGAAACTGTTGTTTTTACCTTGAAAAATATTAGAATCAATCGGATAGATTATCTTTTAGCTCAATATAATATGATCGTAAAACTTCTCGGCGTTTTTTGCCAAGATGTTGAAATTTCACACACTGAAGCGTTTGTTTACGAATTGATAGTTTCATCGATCCTTCTGTCCTTCTGTCCATACCATTTCAGAAAGGTCAGGTTAAGCAATTGATTCACACTTATATTTCGCTAGATTATTAATGCTTTTATGGTTTGAGTGATTCACTAGTAGAGAGATAATTCTATGGATTTAAAAATAGTGCTCAGGTTCCTGATCCTTAAATAGATAACTCAAATTTACAACAGTTACGATTTATAGAACGAAAATTTCCACAGTTGTTTTCTTATTGTGTTCCAATAATTCTAACACTTAATAAACAACTGGATTGCTGTGTATTATATAGTATACCTTAAATATGGCAAATCCGTACGGATGGTAAATGATTCGTGAACATTTTATTCTGTGATCCATGTTATAATTAAAAAAAAACACAATCAATTAATTTCAGTTGAGAATCATGCAATGACAAAAAACAATTGAATTCGAATTTTGAAAATTTGGAGTCGAAATAAACAAATGAATCTTATCAAGTAATATAGAACTGTCAAACCATTAGACGATATAAGTTATGTTGGTTTATATTTTTAATGTTTTCTTTTAGTGGGTTTTAGTATATGAATTTGAAGCAAATATCTACATATATAGTTTTGTTGAAATATTACATTATTTGTATAAATAAAACAACTAAATGCAAATCAATATTACAGTAAAACCAAAGCAAATATTTGTTTATCATTTATCACTGCAATGACACCAAATATAATGGACGCCCCATAATTAAAACTTAATACCCATTAATATTTTGAAAACATTTTTAACGCCCCGTAATTTGAGCTGTCTCTATAGTGGTCGAAATTATTCCGATTAAATATGACAAATAATAATTTGATATGATTGTAATAATTAAAAATGCTTACGGTATTTTATGAAGTAATGCAAACAATATATTTTGATTACAGTCACAACTTTTAAAACTGAATAATATATACAGTTGACCGTATAAGCTTGAAATAATACGTATGTACTTTCGTAATATCAAATATTATTAAAATGGAAGCTTAAGCCCTTCGCACTTCTCAGTTTACAATTATTTTATGCCAGCGACTCTTCAATAGATTTGAGAAATCGATTGATATCACAGGGTTTGCGTATTTCTTAACATGGTCAAACGAAATACCGAAAAATAAACCACATGTCATATGTTACAAACTTTAACTAAGGGACACAATCCAATAAATACGTTTCTTGAAATAAGGATAATTTAAAAATAGTTTTCCAACCAAGTTTTACAATGTCGAGCAGGACTCGACATATGAACTGCGCGTTACCTATTTGATGTCGAGCAAGAGTCAAAATAACAGTTCTATGAGTTAAGAAATGTAAAAAATGAATTTAAAGCAGAAATAAATAATTCGGATAGAACTTGTTTTATCGTTGTTATTTATTTTTCTATAACATTTATAATACTGAAATTTGGTATTTATAGGTTTTACATTTTATTTATTTATATATTTTTGTACAAACGTAAATTATGATTTATTGAGTATTGATATAATTCATAGAAAAGTCTATTGTAAAAAGGTGAACACATGGAAAGCATTTAGTAATATCATGAATAGTTAAGCGATACAATATCCATAATCTTAGATGGTTCTGCGTGGCGGAAATAGTCATCACGTATATTTTACAATACCTGCAGATCTAAATACGTTGCTTTGTATTTTTACTTTAAAAAATGTTGTATTCAAATAAATATCATGCCCTTTCTTTCTGTTATCCATTTGGACTGCCCACCGATTAATTACACAGTTTTCTAAAAAAGTATCCGAGTGAAAAAAAATGCCTGCACAAGTTTAAGTGCTAAAGTTTTCTTTTTCATTTTCTTACTAATCATGGCGCCTCTCAAGAATGGCTGCTAAAAACATCAATTATTACATCATTCAATTAGTGTTTCCCGTTTCCCCGTTCGGCCCTGCGTGCCATCGGCCGCCGCGCTAACGTCGTGTCGTAATTTTCCCCGCGCCGGATCTGGGGGTACGAGGGACGGTGAGGTGGAATGGGGGCAATTTCAACGGTCGACGACGAAACGTAGAACAAAAAAATATAATAAACCAGCTCCCCAAACTCAGACCCCACCCCGTTTCCGCTACTCGCACACCTCTGCCTTTTCACACGAATACGCCTATTGACAGTTCGATTCCGGCAAATTGAAAGAAACTAATCTACCACCACCAACAGGCGGCAGTCACTTTTTGATAATTATTTTTAGCGCTATGAAAATAGAGTTAACCTTGACAGAATTTCAATATATACAAGATTGCTTTTAATGTATTATTGGTAAATACTAATTAATATAACAAACCAAGAGCCACTCTATCTCTCTTTATCTAATTGTATGCGCATCCTGGTGCAAGCGCAATATAATGCTCTACTCTGCGGTACAAACATGCAGTCAATATTGGGAATTTAAATCAGTAATCGCCGTACCCAGTTGCTTCCCAAAAAAGATTAAAACCAATCTGTTAAATGTGATGCTCCTTAAAGGCTTTAAAGATGGGATTGTTTGGTATATTTTACTGTGCGTGTGGTATTTACACACACACACCCCTCAGTCTGCGCATCGTGTGCAGGAGTAGAGCAATACTCAGCGGTACAGACAAGCAGATAAATAAATTAAAAAAACATATGTAAATATATATTGATATTATCGATAAGTTATCGCCACCCACTGCTACTTCCCCAAAAGAATAAAACCTCTCTGTTAAATGTGATATTCGTAAAAGGGTTTATTTAATGTTGGGACTGTTTGGTATATTTGACTGTTACGGGCAAATTTTATTTTCAAAGCAGGAATATTTGATTGACGTATACCATTGATAAATGGTACACTTTATTGTGTTTGTATAATAAGATTTATCTTAAGTACGGTAGTTAATTCGATGTTGGTTTTTAATAAATTATTAAGAAAATGATTGTATATGGATCTGTAACTTGATAACTACGAAATGATTTACTTCCTCCCACGATATGTCTACATTCCTCAGTTCTGCTGAGTACACATCGGTCGTTCAAGACGCTGGAATCTTCTCGGTCTGAAGAAGATGCAAGCTGGATGGAGGTTTTTCGAATTTTTATGATATCTCTGTGACCACTGACGTAACAAGGCCGTACCAGTTTTTAAACTGTCTTTACACTTGGGCCTTGTATAGCACGGTTATATGGTTCCACAACATCTTCGTGCAATATAAATCTGTGTTATACAAGGTTTGAAGTTCATACAAAATTAGGGATTGCGTTCCAAAAAAAATATCGAAGATTTTTATTTTTTTAAATAAGCAAATATACATTTACATATGTACTGAAAGAAACTTTAATAAAATAATGTATCATTCACTCGCCATCGCTATCACTTAGAATTCTATATATTTTACTCTTTTTCGAGATTGGTTGTGAGTTTTCATCATCGGAGGACTCGGTAATAATTGATTGTCTGCTTTTAGTGTATAAATCTTTACGTTTTTCCTTATAAGTTTCCAAAAATGCAACTGTTTCCTGAGTCATTAATTGTGGTAGGTTCATACAACATTTCGACTACTTCTTCTCCGTTCAATTTACGATCCTCTAATATTTCTTGGTTTCATGAATATCCATGTCATAAAATTATATTTTTTTTCCTCAAGCCGTGTTATATAAAAATATGTCACAATTTATACCTCCATGTTGTATACAACCGTGTTATACGAGGCCTAAGTAAAATTGTTTTTTCTGAATAGTAATAAAAAAAATTACCACGTTAATATATGTATGTATATATTTTCGATAATACGAATTATTGTCTATAAACTCTTCGGAGGACGAATATGAGCGAAACTTCTCAATTTGGCCGCGCCACACAAAAAACGGGGCAGGGGCTGAAAATTTCAACCCTTTATCAATCTACTACCCGCTCACACTCATCGACAGGACAAAAACGAATTGCTCAGACCAATTTGTATTGCAAAAAGAATCACGCGCTGGGCCTGCGTAATTTTGGCGCGCCTCCCCGCAGACTCGCAAAAAGTAATGAATAAATAGGATATACTAAAAATCTGAAGCTGTGTGATGCGAAAAAGCATATGCCGTGGGTTTACAACAAAAAACGTCAAATCAGTTTGGCTGGTGTTCTGAAAAAAGCTCCTTCAATCATATTGACATGCCAGACATATCCATAAGGTTCATTTTAACCCCCAGCGACCAGCAGATTCCTCGTCAAAGAAATCTTTATATGTATATGTTAAATATGCAAGAAGTGCCTATATTAAATATATTAATTGTTCAGTATAAGCAATTTATTGATATTGAAAATATTTAGGCGACGTGGTTCTGAAAGTTTATTTAAATTTATTGGATCTATGTAGTCGATTACTACGTGATGATTTTTAGCACTGTATTTGCCTTAGTGAACATGTACACCTTACACTAATAAATCTCAACTTCTGGTCACCTTGGCATCATTCAGCATACAAATACGCTGTCTGGTTTATATTTCATTCATTTTAAATCGAGCGATATAGGGATTTCTAACACCAAAAGAAAGATTATTATAAAGTATTTTCTGATTCTCAAGTCCAAATGGTGAAAATCTGACAAAGGCACTTCTATCATTAAGGCCAAGGCCCAAGAATATAAGTATATCCCGGGGAATCTTTTTCTGTATATCAAATGAAAACACTAAAACAAAAATCAATTCCATGAATTTATTTTAACGTGCTTTAGTTGAATTAAAATATTATTGAACAGAGAATATATAATATTTTCGATGGTTTCGGCGGTAACTTTGTGGAAGTTCATTTTAATATAAAATTTAAAATAACTTTGATTATTCCACGTATTGTGTAACTAACTGTGACACGTGTTTCGCCTCTTTTAGAGGCATCTTCGAACTTACTATCGCAAAGTTTGCTTGAGTAATGACCCAAGCAAACTTTGCGATACTCAAGTTACTCAAGCAAACTAGCTCGAGTTACTCAAGCAAACTTTGCGATAGTAAGTCTGAAGATGCCTCTAAAAGAGGCGAAACACGTGTCACAGTTAGTTACACAATACGTGGAATAATCAAAGTTATTTAAAATTTTATATTAATATGAGAATATATAATTAAGTAAATTAAAAACAAGTAACATAAAACTTATGCTAAATTGTTAACTGTTTTTGTTGCGTCAAAATTCATAAATAAGGAAAGTAATCAAAATGTATTCAAAGCTTTCAACAGATCAACCACAATATTTGTGTCTACAATAAAATGAATATCTACTTAATATGCCACTCCAAAAAATACATATTTTTGTTCATTAAATTAAGCAAAACAACGATCCATTAATCGTAGAAACCGTGAAAAGTTGATCTATAAAAAAAAGTTTTTAAAATCTTGAATTCCAAAACACATAACAGTATAAGTGATCACTTTTGTTTCGTAATTACATGAAATGTTTTTTGTATTCTTATAACTGCATATTAAAGGCTGATATACTTCAAGAATCGCAATTTGGAGATCCAAGATTATGCTATGATTCCTCTGTATTTTTGCTTCACACAATACAGTTTTTATAGAATTAACGTCAAGCTAGATACATAAAGAACAAAAACCCAAGAGAAGAAAGATCGATAAGAATCGATCCCGAGAGATTTCAAAAATTATTGACGTCACCATAGTTGTTTTTAAGCCAACAAAGAGCATAAGGACACGTGATGGATGATCTTAATATTAATCACTCAACTTCACTTTTGGGGAGAGTGAGAATAGAAGCATAGACAATGGATAAAACTAATTGTTGGATAATTGCTTTTTAAGATACAGATAAGAAGTGGAGAAGAACACATCGGATATGTTATCCATATATCTCATTAGATATATGGATAGCAATAAAAATAATAATACATTTTTAGTACTTTTTCCACATAAAAATTATTAGATCAGGACCGGTTTCGCTCATGGCGAGCATTGTCAACTGATAAGGAATACAATAAAACAGTGATATTTATACAAAAGTTGTGTAAGAAAAACAAGGTATGACAAACAATTGGTAAAACAACTTGAAGAGGTCTTCAACATTTTATTTATAGTCTATTTTTCTTCTTATTTGCTTCAATTTATTTGCTTAGTTGTTTTACCAATTGTTTGTCATACCATGTTTTTCTAACATAACTTTTGTATACATACCGCTGTTTTATTGTATTCCTTATCAGTTGACAATGCTCGCCATGAGCGAAACCGGTCCTGATCTAATAAATTTTGTGTGGAAAAAGTACTGAAAATGTATTATTATTTTTATTATAATGCCTTTCCACCAAGTATTGACAGTGAACACCTTAAAAGTGATATGGATTACATTTAAAAGATTTTTAGCCATGTCCGCTCCCAACTTGGAGCATATGGACTCCTGACGGAGTTTATCTCAACATATATATTTATATGAGAACTGCTTGTTACTCAAAAGCTCAATTTATCTTTTTTTGAAGAGAGTAGGAGACTGAAAGAATACGAGGACAAGACTAGTGGTTAGCTTATCGCTTTCGGAATGCGTCGCTTTTTGGGATAAGAAAGGTGGGAGGGCATTTTTTACAACACAAACCCATGCCTTCGAACAGAATCGATTGATCGACTGAAAAAATCTGATCGTACCGGGAATCGCACCCGTGCAGACCGGCACGCAAGCTAACCACATTCACCACTGCGCCACGGACCGGGAAATTGTAAAAGCTACTTATGATATTTTAATTTGTGTATTCATTCCCTTCAACTTATAACATTGTAGTACAAAAGCTCACGAGATTTCAACACTATACTAAAGAACCAAAGTAGTTAGTGGCATTATATGTTTATAAAACATATTAAATGTTTTATTTACTGTAAATGTTAGTAATAATACCCCTGTGACACGAGAAACCGTGTAATCTTTATGATTTACCGCGCATGTATGACCCGTTGGCAACCATTTTCACGATAATATTATTGAGAATAAGTGTACAACGGGGTGCCCACAAAGACAGCGAACCTTAAATGTTATATACTAGACATCAGCATACATATATGCTCATAACAGGGTGCCCAAAATAAGTAGATTTTGCGTTAAGTCTATGGTGTTACCCCAGACGCCGGTTAATGTGACCCGTCAAGCCACAAAAACCGATACGTGCATTGAAATATTGTTAATATTAAACGGAAAATACGTTCGTTTATTTTCACACATCGAGCTTAAAAAGTTAAATAGGCGGATGTGCGTTGAGAAAAATAATCTTTTTCATAAAAAAAATAACACATTTTAGTATTTGAATCAGTTGATAATGCTCGTCATGAGCGAAACCGGTCCTGATCCAATAAATTTTATGTAGAATAAATACTAAAAATGTGTTATTATGTTGATTATAACGCCATTCCACCAAGTATTGACAGTGAACACCTTAAACGAGATAATTATTCTCAATAAACTCAATTAAAATACCTTTTAAGGTGTTAACTGTCAATACTTGGTGGAATGGCATTATAATACTAATAGGGAAAAAAATATTATTTCAGTTCTACTAAAAATTAAAAGATTTAGTGTGCATCGCTTCTAAGCCAGTATGTATAACTACGCTAATGTAAGTTTAAACATGGTTATGACGAGGGCGTAAGCCAAAATAGCTATCAACTGTATATTATTTATTATGTTGTACCATATTATATTTTAACGAAATTTTGAAGGGGGCATAAGTGTTTTTAAATTAACCCAATATTAATACTTAAACTGTAGGTCAACAAGCGCATTTCTCTCTTCAGCTGAGCATAAGAATAAAAAGTAAAAAGCGCAACTTTAGCTTACTGAGGTACATAAAATCATATTTTTTTCTGTAAGTTCGAAATAGTGTTACTGAAAATGGTGCCATGAAAAGAGTACGCACCTTGAGCGTTATGGACGCTGCTCTGAAGGTTCTATCTGCAGTGTTCTGCGCTTGGCAAGTGAGTGCTGAATTGTGATGCTTTCTTCTTGGGACCAGCTTCAGGACAGACCTGGCTGTGTGTCTCCTGCCATCAGGTAGAAGCTCTGATGAGTATCGAGCGAGTGCTCCGACTACTCCACCGAAGCCATCTATCCATGTTATCTGTGAAGTAATAATAAAAAACTTAGTTTTATAACATATATATTACTATTTATCGTCGTTGGGCTTTCAATGTCTACAAGTGAAGATATTTATATGTACAATTTTGTGTTAGTTAAAGTTTATCCGTGCGCTTTAAATGCTGAAAAATTGAACCCATGTTGTTAGTAATAAAACTTTATAGATATATAATAATAGTATGTTGGAAGTTTAACGAAAAACCCAAGCACAACTATTTAATAAAAACACATTCAGTCACAAACAATCCAGCGCGATTGAATTGATGCATTGTCATTAGACATGAGTGACTAATTTAGTCATTGGTTGCTTTATTCGAATATAACAGCGAAAGGAAACATTAACAGTCTACATGTGACGGCGAAAAGACAGATATACATATATGCAAGGGTATTTATTTAATGGGTCAGTAACTAATTCAAGTTTTGGTCAGTTAAATAAATAAATGGTCAGATAAAAATCAAAATGGTCAGTTAATATTATAAACGGTCAGTCTTCATTGTATCAGTGTGAATGTGGTCAGTTATTAAATAAAACGGTCAGTAAAATATTTTAATGGTTAGTTATTTATAAAAATTGTTAGTATTTAATTTAAATAGTCAGCTCTTTTTAAAAAATGATAAGTTTTAGTTTGACAGCTTGTGAATTTTAACAAATTTGGTCGTAATAGGCAAATTTATGACATGTTTTTTTTTTATTTTAACTGACCATTTATTATTTTAACTGACCATTTATTATTTTTAACTGACCGTTTTAAGTATTTATAACTGACCATTTATCGAATTAGAAACTGACCAAATAATTAGTAGTCATATTATACAAGTAGATATACATATGTATACACTGTTCAAGATTGAAAAGAATAATAAAATTAGCGTCAAGCATATTGAAGTGATTATTTATTTGCGAGAATAAGAAAAGGTGAAATAATGTAAACTGAGCCTATTACCTCAGCAGCTGGTTTCCCTCCAACAGAAATACACTCCAATTCGACTTCTCTGTCCTCGGTGGCGAGGAGTTCACTCCCTTGTAAGATGCGAGGCTGCTCTGGAGGGACGAGCACCGAGAGCGCGGCGAAGCGGGATCTAATCCCTGTTTGACCTAAAAACAATATAAAACATTGTGAATGATTGATGAGTGAAACGTCAGGGCAAAAGGAATGAGCGCAAAACGTCAAAATAAACAGTTGATAATGTTGAGTATTTAAATTACAACGAGTTCTTTATTTACACGCAAGGTCTTTGTTTCTATTGATTATGAACAGTATTTTATCTTCCGGTTTTCACTACAGATGGCGATATTTAACGTTAATATACAACAAAAATTTGATGTAAGTAAATGCCAATAACTGTAATTTAAAAAAGAAACAAATTGTTTGAATGAATTAAATGAAGATTTCAGTTATAGGCTATAAAAACATTTCTAAAATATAAGCATGTATATTTCAAGATACGTTGACTGCATTGAAGCTGATTTCCTAATATGTGTCAATATGTAACAATATGTGATCACGGAGTACCGAGCACTTGGTATTAATCAAAAACAAAAATTATATGGTTATTCGGATATATTGAAAGTCATATTGTAGCCGAACGGTTAATACGGTTTGGATTTAGATTACTACGATTGCTAGGTAACGGAATCAAGTATCTTTGAAACTGAATAAGTTATCGAAAAGAATTTATGTCTGTGATATGTTCCCACCTTACAACCAACATTTATCCGATGTATAAAACGGTACGTAAATATATTTTTTACCTTAGATTTACAAGATAAAGTTTCAATGTTATACTAACTACCAGTTATCGTTAAACTAGCGCTGCTTAGATGCTCTATTAGGGAGTGCTTGGATATGCTCAATATTTGAAACGGACAAAATAAATTTTACGTTGCCGAATAAATGTTGGCACGGCGCTGAAAAATCACGAATTTTTCGAATATAAAGCCAAATACTATTTCAAATAGTTGATATTGCGGCATCAAAATATAAAAGTATGTTTATCGTAAATCAAACGTCAAAGCAAATTGTATGCTCTCATTCAACCGATATAACGAACTATAAAGCTATCGTTATATTGTAAAATAATATATTATTACGTATTTTATTTCCGTTATAGGAAACGATTGTATCTACAAACGGCTATAACTTTTTTTATTGTCTACAATTTTCATTCAATCGTTTTTCTTTGGGAATAAGTCTTTGCGAGCATCATTCAACACTGACTCGATGAATGATTATTATTGACTCTATGGCTTGACTTCAAAACGTTTTTATTTGATGTTAATAATGCATTGAAAATATAAAAAGTAATGTAATATCACAAAATCATTTAACCTTTTGCACTCTGACCCAATTTTCTCAAAACTTCACTGATTTAAAAAAATGTACAATTAAAAGAAAAAATGTGTTGCTTAAGTGAGTGAGGTCTTCAATAGGGTTGGATGAAGCACGTGATCAATTTTAAGCTACTATAGTATATTTAATGGTTTCTGTCATTATACCTGGCGTGATCACCCTAGTTCTATTCATTCACGGGTTGGCCCAAAATAATTATTGCCCCTAACAGATTCTTTCCGGCCAGACTCTGTGGCCCGCAGAGTGGTAAGAGTTAAAAGCAAAATAATAATACAACTCAACATGAATTTCATATTCTATATTGCGGCATTCTGGTTTCTGAAAACACCGCGGTTTGACAACCCCTAGGCGTGATCACCCTAGTTCTATTCACGGGTTGAACTGCCTAAAATAATTATTACTCCCTAACATAGTTTATTAATAGTAACGTAGAACATAAAATAAATACACATGCATTAGTATTTACCTAAAGGTCCAGGGCTAACTTGGCATTGGTATTTTGCATCGTCTTCTAGCTGAACGGGGAACATGTCCAACGAAAAATCACCTGAAACAAAGCAAAAAAAGTAACATAAATATATTAGCTCTTTAAATATTTTATCTAACTATACATATTCTTTATTTATTTTACACGTGTATCGTTCATATTCATCAAGTTAATGCGTGGTCAGTGCTTTTGGTCGCTCATTATATTATTACAAGGGCTCGAATAACTAAACGAAACATTACACGTTAATCGTTTTATGGGGTAATTATAATAGTATGTGTTTATTGTTTTACAGTGATGGTTGATAAATGTTTAAATATCAGTGCTGTCACTGAGTGGTCAACACAATTAGGCGCTCATTTTGTTCGGATGTGAGGTTGAGGATTTGTATCCCGATTGAGCACTTTTACGAATTAAAAAATCAATCAATTAAAGACATTGCATCATTAAAATCCGTGAATTTTTATATTGCTTCTCATCTATAAAAATCTTATTATGGGGCGGGGCGGGGCATAGGTGGAGCAAAAAGTAAATTAAAATTTATTTCGTAGCCCTATTCTTATTCCCTTCGTTTCTAAAAAAGAATTCATAAAAATAGAACTAGCTCTCTCGAAAATAACTACATATATTGAGATCCTCAATGAATGGTCCATATTGGGAGAATGTATGCAATGTAATAGTATATAATATCGTGTCCGTAGTCGAGTATCAACGTCGTTGGCTTCGGTTGCGGAGTGAACGGGTTCAAATGCCAATCAAGGCAGTTTCATTTTCGAATTGAAATATTGATTTATGTTCAGACACATGGATGTCTGTGCCGCTTAAAAAACCGTCCCACACACACCCAATCCTAGAAACGGGAAGTAGCGAGAGCAATCCTTTCTTGCCCTATTTTCTTTGAAAAGAGTGGATGAGCAACTGAGTATCAAGAAGTATCGTAGAAAAGACTTCTGCCGAGATTAATGTTACTAAGAGTCCATATAATCTTCATTGGGAACGGACATGGCTAATTTCTTTTTAAAATTATTTCCAAACTTTTTAATTTTGATTGGAAACGGAAATGGTAATAAAAATAATAATGAATTTCCATTTTCATTAAACAACAAAAGTTTTTATTTATTCTTCTAGCGGTTTTAAAGTATATGACACGTATTTAGTATTAATTGAAAATCGTCAAATATGTATTACAATGCCGCTACAAAAAGAAGGTTTAATAAGTTAATAACAGAGCTGTGAAGTCGGAGTCGTGGAGTCGGGACTTTTTGGCCGGAGTCGGAGTCGTCGCGGCGATTTGGTCGGAGTCGTACACGGAGTCGGCAATTGTGAAAAGTTTGAACTTTTTTTGCAAATGATATGTCAAATTTGGCTATTGGCCAGATTGGTAGGGTTGATATTTAATTGAATACACATAAATAGGAAAAAAAGGCTAAAAAAGTGTCGATATTAGACTTTTTTAGATGGAGTCGTGTTTTTGGTAAATGCTGGAGTCGGAGTTGAACTTTTTTTTACCGACTCCACAGCCCTGGTTAATAATGACGTCGACTATTTGTTAAGAAAACTAAATTTTATGTTAATTTTCTCTGACGTTTAATCACCGTGCTGATTAAGCCGTCAATATTTTCATCATAAGGAATTGAATAACGGTCCAGTTCAAAGATCGGTAATATCGTTAGTGCGAAAAGTTATTCAAACTGTCAGCAGATGACGTCTGTTGGCTGTACTTGTGACAGAATTAATGAGAGAGTAATACTCCTGTCATAGTCAATGAGAAGTTACAATTTTCGGTCGCGAGTCGAGAGTTAAAGTTTGGCGCATACCTGCCAGCAGACGCCCGTCACGTTAATATATTATCCCCATGAAATGTTTAGGTGTTTAATTATATTATTTAATAAACTTAATGTACGCCCACCCGAGAGGGAAGTTTGATAATGAAAATTCACCCCGTCTGCGCCGTAAAATAAATCCCCGCGCCATGTTTTATAGATTTTATTGTGGACGCTTGTTTTTTTATGATTTTATTTTACGTCGATTGTGACATTCGACAACCTTCGAATATTCCTCGTTACCGCTCGATTCATTTACAAAATATATACTGGTTTTATCATGATGCCCGACCCAATTTGGAGCATATGGACAAATCTCGGAGTTTATCTCAACATGTTTCGATGAGCGAAACCGGTCCTGATATGAAGCAACTAAAACTAGGCCTTTTTTTAGTATCAGCATTTTATTATTTTACGCATACATATACAGCCCATGTCCGCTCCCAACTTGTAGCATATGGACAAATTACGGAGTTTATCTCATCATCTTGTTTTTCTACAAAAACTGCTTGTTATTCAGTTGCTTAACTTCTCTTTTCCGAAGAAAGTAGGCATTGAAAGAATACGAGAATCAGGAGAGGACTTTTGGTTAGCTAAGCGCTCTAGCTATGCGCCGCCCTGATCGTAGAGTAGGAGGGATCATTTACAACGCAAACACCCATTCCGGACAGAACAGAATAGATAATTCGACTGAAAAAATCTACTCGTTCAGGGACTTGAGCCCGGGCGGTCACGGAAGCCAACGACGTTGACTACTGCACCACGGACCGGGAAATAATAAATGTGTTTTGAAATGCCAATATATTTATTTTGCATAATGTATATTTCAGGGTTGTGGAGTCGGTGAAAAAAAGTTCAACTCCGACTCCGACATTTACCAAAACCACGACTCCGACTACAACATTGACCAAAAACACGACTCCGACTCCGACTAAAAAAGTTTAATATCGTCATTGTTTTTTGCTTAATTTTCATAATTATGTGTATAAAAGCCCTGACTCCACGACTCAGACTCCGACTCCACAGCTCTGGTATATTTTAATTTTTGTAAGATTTAAAGTCAATTAATAGAGTGTTCGAACCTGCTAACTTGGAACGACGTTGACATGTATTGCTACTTTACCACTTGACCACGGTGATCGCAAAATTTTTCACGGTGTAGACATACAGAGATTTTTGTGTGTACAATTTTAGAAATCAAAAATGTAGCTATCATTGAGGTATCTTAGTAATTGAGTTTAAATTAATATTTGTTTTAAAGAGAATTAGCGATTCGGTTAGGCATTTAAGTCTATTGTTAAAGTTACTCATAATTTATTAGATAAAATACTTTGGAAGTACCCACGTCATAAATCAATTATTAGATTAAAGTATGAGGTATTCATTATAGAGGATTAATTATATTTGGTCTAGGAGGCTGTTAGCAGTTATCTAAATCATAATTTATCACGACGACAGAAATCCCCGAATTTTCAAATCCAAATAACATTATGAAAACCGATAATCTACTGTTTGAAGCGAGCGCACAGAAGCGGAGTGAGTAAAATGGGGCCCAGGGGATCACCAGGGGCGCATTACTCACAGGGGGGCAACTTGAGCCGCAAAAGAGAGGTTTCCATCACTCACTGTCGACTAAAACAGTGGTCGCGAGTTTTATCATCTATAGTACTAATATAAAAAACACTCTATAGTTTTATTGTAGTGTCAAGAATAACTACAAGTGAACGTTGTGAAGTATCAATATTTGCAGGGTTTTCTTCTGCCTTTTTACGATAGACTAGAAATATTGGCCAGTCCAGATCACAGTTATTAAACGGTCCGCAGTGTCAACTTTGTTGGCTTGCGTGCCGCCCGCCCGTGTTCGATTCCCGGTACGAGCGGATTTTTTCAGTCGATAAATCTGTTCAAGTCCACTAGTCCTGTCTTAGTCCTTGTATCCTTTCCATTCTTATTGTCTTAAAAAAAGAGAGGTTGAGTAACTGAGTAATAAGCAGTTCACGTAGAAAAATAAATGTCGAGATAAACTCCGGGAGGAGTCCATATGCTCCAAGTTGGGAGCGGACATGATAAAAAAGAAATACAAATTATTTAGATATTTTTCATGAAATAAAATAATAAATCAATGAACACATTCCATTCCTGATCTTAATTGGCTGACATGTGATATTATTATGATCATATCGACGATCCTGTCGCCCCGGAAGGCCACTGATGATCATCCATTTGATGCATGTACTCAGCGGAGCTAAGTGACTCTTTGGGGCACCGTGTGAATCTTTAAGGCATCGTGTGGCGGCCATATGCTTCGAATAGGGAGCGGAGATGATAGCTTGTTTGTAAATTTTATGTGCGGCAGTAAACAATATTCTCAATAATATTGTTTTAGCTCGTACTGGATTGTGGTAACGTGAAGATAAATTTGAATAACCTTTGAAAATATAAAGTCAGTTGTATTAATTATTAAAATACCATTGGTAGTCAACCACTGGTGTAAGGTACGCGCAGGGTTTCCGCGAGATCTTGAGCTCTCTTACCTAAAACACTGAATTCAGTCCAATTAATACGACGAATGTTCAACAAAAAGATATCTAAACGTCAAGTGTGCTTTTCACTACTTACCAATGTGACGGATGGGGATGAAACGAATCGGAGTGCCAAAAATGTTTACGATAAATCCATTCTAAGCGGAAGTGTTTTCTTTTATCATTTAATTATAAAGCCTATCTTTGAAATTGATTCCGTCGAGCTTAATATGTTAGTGTTCAAAATATCACTGTCAAAGTTATATATTATTAGTTAATCGGTATTTTGAATCACTTTCAATGTGGAACTGTCACTAACTTATTGATATAACTTAGCATTATTTCAATAAAGAAAACATTTTATAAATCAATATTTTAAAAAAAAATATATGATACAGATTAGGGCTGGTTTCGTTCATCGCGAGAATGGTTTTTTAATATTTTTATAAATGGGTGGGGGATCGTAAAATATAAAATGATAATAATGCAAGAAAAATCTTTCAAACTGTAACACCGATACATTTGTTAATGGTAGTAGAGATTGTTTTTCTCAATTTTTTAAAAAATAAATTTACAATTAATGAATAAGAATTTAAATAAATGTCTTGGAATTAACACCGAAATTATAATTTTGCGCAAGATGTAAAGATGAACATGACAAAGCATAGGACAGTAGTGTGTTAGTAAATAATATCTGACTTCGTATAGAAATTCTTTTATTTAATTTATAATATAAGGGAATCAATAAAATTATTCTTACATATGTATAACTAGTATTGCTACCCGGCGTCGCTCGGACTAAGCGACCAATAATTATTTAATGTTATATCATTCGACATAATTATATCACAAAATCTAACATACAAAATAGAGTTAAAATAAAATCACAAACTTTATTTAATTTGATGACAGCCCAATTCTCGCCCATTAAAATGTCCAAATTCAAGGAAAAAATCTAATTTGCTGTCAAAGAAATGTCAAATAATACCTTCACGTAAATAATAAACATTATTATATTAATAAAACCCGGGAAAAGTTCAGTAGAAGACTAATTTATTACATTTTGACTAAATGTCTCCGCCGATAAAAATTCAAACATATTTTCTTTCATATTCGTTTTTATGGCAACTTGCAACAACAATGCAAAAGGGAATTACAGACCCACATACATACATACGCCGTTTCGGTTTTATATATAAGATTATATATCCTTAATTTAATGAAAATTTATTTTCGTGTGATCAATTTAGTATACTATTTGAATGCAACACTTATATATTTTTTATATATTTAATGAAAATAATACATAATGGATACCGAATAGCTTTGATAATTAAACTTCCTTTAATCGTTATCAGCATTATTCGTTGGATAAAAAAACACTTACTTATAATTCATATTTAGTAAAAAAAATAGAATATTTTTTTTTAACCATGTCCGCTCCCAAATTGGAGCATATGGACTCTTCACGGAGTTTATCTCAACATATTTTTTTCTACGAGAACTGCTTGTTATTCAGTTGCTCTTCCTCTCTTTTTTTCCGAAGAGAGTATGGATGGAAAGGATACGAGGACTATGACAAGACTAGTGATTAGCTAATCGCTGTCTCTATACGTCGCTCTTTGGAAGTGGAAAGGTGGGAAGGGATTTTCAACAACACAGACACCCATGCCTCTGAACAGATTTATCGACTGAAAGAACCCTTTCGTACGTGGAATCGAACACGGGCGGTCCGACACGCAAGCCAACGACGTTGACACTGAGCCACGGACCGGACATATTTTATCATACTGCAATATTTTATTAAATAGTTATATGAATTTAAAAAAGAATGTATGCAAATAGTACTAAGGCAATTTGATAAAACCTCTAGAAAATGGAAAGTATCTTAAAGATTTATTCAAATAAAACGTGTCATACTTCAGAAAAATAAACATGACAAATTTTATAATTGTTCGAATTGAATATCGTGAAGATTTTTATAATTTACTGCATTTAAAAGTCAAAGTATAAAAATGGATAAAACAAAAAAATCGTTGATATTAAATTTAATTTTGGAACAGCTATATTGTCAATAATCCGATGCTCTGTCGATACAGTCACGTGGTTATTATTTGAACACGGAAAAATCCTACAAATGTTGTAATGTTGCAAGTAAATATAAGCCTAAATTATTACAAAAACATGGAAAAAGTAATAATAAGAGAACGGACCAAAAAAAACCTTCCATAAATTGCATGGATTAAAACAATTTCCTAGGAATGGCGTGCCTGAGGACTATAGTCTGAAAACAAATTCATGGCGAAAACATGAAAATGTTTTTCAAAATATTTACAGTAACTGCCATTTGTCAGGCCTCTGTTATTTATATTAAAGTATTTTTTATTAATACCGACGATGTATTTCTTTGCCAGCCAATTATTTTCTTAATTAATAATACTGTATAGGTAGGTAATAAAACATTGCTTTGTTTGTGGTTTGGTAACCGAGTGAAATGTTTATGGTACAAAAAACGAACTCGATGACGTTTGAAAATTCGGCTACTGTAACGGGGGAAGCAATCATTTTAGCCATTTATAATATTGTCACGTTAAGCGCGATTGCCGTATATGAATGACTTATTAAAGAACACGTGTAAGTATCCAACTTCTTGAGTGTTATACACAAGAGGTCGTTATTACTCGTTTCTGACTGCATACATTAGATAGATATTATTTTGGCCGAATACAAAAGCATTGTAAAAAAATACACGTGTTTCCACAAAGCATAATTTGTGTGTAAAAAGGATGTTTTTCTAAATAGTAAAAATCGATATCTTTGAGTCAATCGCACAATTCCTCGTTTATATAAATACTACGGAAAGAATGAATAATACAATGAAAACTTTGCAAGAAATCATTTTACTAGCCTGGCAATCATTAATACACGGCATTACAACTGACACCAATGTGCCATGTAATAATAATAATAAAACATGTTATTTTTAAATTGAATTATAGAAAATATAAAATAATAATACATTTATATTTACAGCTGATTTGAGTGACCAACTTCACTTATTTTCGAACGATCCAGTTCGAGCGACTATCAACATTATTAACAATGTGAAACAGTCTTAAATATTATAGAAAATTTAAAAAAACTTCTGAATATCTATGGATTACCGTATGAATTTTCACATTTGTTATAGAAAATTTACAAGTTAATGAAGTGGTTTTAAAACTTTCCAAGGCCTCGCTTTTGAACAAATCAAATCTTTGCGCCGCCCTCTACCTCTACATCGTTATTCATTCTATAAACTTATATTCTGATGTTGTTTTAGTGGTCGTTGGAGAAAGTTCCTGTGTCATATTTTTTGATATAAGATCAGCTATGTGAAGCATGCAATGTTTTCGGATAAATTATGGTTCTTTATTTTTAGCTAATGCTTGAAGACCTGCCTTGTGTCTTGACACTGACTGTTCCCATTTTCTAACGATACTCGAGTTTTCAAAAAAAACTCGTTGTTCGTCGCTGGTTGTTCCAAATTTTATTTACTTATTTAAAAAATATACACATCGTTTATAGAACCCGTGGTTTATAATGTGGTAATATTTTTTAAACGTCTTCCGTTTTGTTGGCTTTTAACTTTATGATGACGAATTTTATGTCAAGAATATTTTGGTACATCTGAAAGCTCGAGCAATAATTTTTTGATGACAATTATATACTGACTGTACATTCTAAAAGTGGTTCTCTATCGTTCATAAAAAGAAACGGATATAGTCAATGATAGCCAAACAATTCAATCTTCTAAAAGCAAAGCAATAATTTTTGTTAACAATTATATACTGTACATTCTAGTGATTCTCACGTGAAATTTGACTCTGGTCGCATTATAAACATTGACGGTCATAGGGAAATGTCTGGTGGACATACCAAATTTTTGTTTTGGGACTGTTGTTTTGAGTTTTATCAAATGGACACTTCAACATGTTTTACAATTTACTACAGCTTTTTAGTGTATTTCATACTTTTCTTAGTGTTATTTCCTCATCTTCTATGCATTCGTAACAGTTTTGTTAAGCAAACACGTATTTGATGAATTCGAAATATTTCATGTCCGAGCCTTTGTTGACAAATTAACGTGTAAAAACATATTTTTTTTCAAATATAAATATTTACTATGCAGCTGTTGGTGGCCGTAGCAAAATCCTCTGGTGGCGTTATATGAGAACCACTGTTATAGAACTTTTAAAAATTCTTAACGCTAGCAAAATTCAGTCCAAAATATGGTTAAAATAATATATTACATGTTCATTAACATTAACATATATTTGCACGGCATTGTTAAAATTCGTTTTCCCTCTCATAAAATTACGTATGTTTGACTTAAGCCTTACCAAATGTCAAATGTATGTTAAATACTGAGAAAACTAAAAGCGAACATGAACAAAAAGGTACACGAATCTCGAAAGCGAGCTCTTTGGCTTTGGCTTAATTCTCCCGTAAGGGAATAAAGCGCCAAGTCGTTTTGATAGTGAACGTAATTTGATGATTGTTATCGCACTGGCACTAAAGAAACATGTCTGTCAATTGTGTATGATTAATCCCTGTTTATGGGCACAGTAGTGTTTTCGAAACAAAACAACGAGTTAAAATAAGGCCCCGAGGTGTCATTATCACATCATACGTTTTCGAAAATCTATAATTCATCTCTCGAAAAGCGCATGTCATGCCGGCTTTGCTTATTCCACCTCGTTAATAAATCAAAATAAAAATTCTAATAACTCATCAAATTTTTATATTTCTTCCGTGAGAATTGAAAATTTAAATCATAGTGAATGCATTAACGATCTGAAGAAATGTTAAGACAATCGACACATAATTGGCAATGCGTGTATAGTAAAATTAGCGGTTGAAAATGTACTTCCCGAGTATACAGTTGATTGTTAATGGATGATTTTATTTTTTTAAATAAAACACGTACTATGAGAATTCCACCATTCATGAGAATGTTTAATTGAATGTCCCTGATAATTTTTGAGGAATCGTGAACCAGCCTGCCAGTGGGGATGCCTCTGGGAAGAGCTTAAGTGATCTTTAACGGAATTGCAACGGATGTCGGCATAGTCGTACACAGACGAGTATTTTTTTTTTTATGTATGATTGTTGATTTTGTTGAGAGTCACTCGGTTGACTTCTTTGCCTTTTGCTTTTCTTACATGTATACATATCACTTTTAAGGTGTTCACTGTCAATACTTGGTTGAAAGGCATTATAATAAAAATAATAACACATTTTTAGTACTTTTTCCACATGAGATTTATTTCATCAGGACCGGTTTCGCTCATGGCAAGCATTATCAACTGATAAGGAATACAATAAAACAGTGGTATTTATGCAAAAGTTAAGTATAAAAACAAGGTGTGACAAACAATTGGTAAAACAACTAAGCAAATAAATTAAAGCAAATTACAAGAAAAATAGACTAAAAATAAAATGTTCAAGACCTCTTAGCAATGCAAAACTAACACATCAAAAATCAATTAAGTATGAATTAACATTATTATTTTCAACATTAACATTTTTATTTCCCTTTGTTTGATTTTAATTTAAGAATTGATATGGCTTTTATTCTGTTACAGGAACTAACTCATTTGAACTCATTACCGGAATTTCCATCTAATTATGGTTGACAGACATGTAGATTTATTTATTTTTATTAAATGCACTTAATTTTGGGCTTTTACTTTGTTAATGTTAATTCATACTTAATTGATTTTTGATGTGTTAGTTTTGCATTGCTAAGAGGTCTTGAACATTTTATGTTTTATTGTATTCCTTATCAGTTGATAATGCTCGCCATGAGCGAAACTGGTCCTGATGAAATAAATCTCATGTGGAAAAAGTACTAAAAATGTGTTATTATTTTTTTTTTGTATACATATGTATATAAATAAATAAATTACTAGCAATATGGCAGTACCAAAGATTTTCAAAATAGAGTATTGATTACTAGATCTAGTCTAATCGTGATTTTAATCAAAATAATGTATTCTACAGAGCAGAGAAATATACATACAACGACTACATGAAGTTTCACTGCCACCTAGTGATGTCTGGTATTACTATATTCTATCTTAAATGAATGATATATATGTATGTATGTATAGATAGTTGAAAAATCCCCAGATGTCATCATCAATGGCGGCGTCCATTTAATACTGAAAAGCATAATGTCATCGTTACCATGCTAGAGCTTTTGGGTGTCCTACCATTTTATTAAAAAATCTTTTTATCAAGAAACAAGACGCCCTAGACAAAGGCACAAGTGAAATATACTTTCAAGGTCAGGACCAGTTTCGCTCATCGCAGGCAATATAAACTTATTCTGTGCAAATGTCACTTTTAAGGTGTTGAAATATTTTGTACTTATTCAACAAACAATTAATTAAGATTAGGACCGGTTTCGCTCAATGCGAGGTTTAGTTAAAAATGCTGACTGATGCTCAAAATGATGCCGACCGTCGAAATCCGGGTGGTTAGCGACAAAGCTCATGGAAAAGTACAAGAATCAAACAATTCACAATTAATCGATAGACAATCGATTAAGCCGAATTTCATGGCATAAAACAAAAAACAAGCAATTTGAAGCAGATTCAAGTCGCTTAAAATGGTGAGATAATTATTATAAACAAGATTCCAAAATATTGCAGTTTAATTTAATGAGAAACCTACTTACGCCTGGCAATTAGTTGTGGCCTGTTAAATTTTGCATGTTTTCACAGTTAGTTATCACACCGTGAGAAATAAATATGTATCAATACTTGATCGAATTGAGTTAACTAACTATAAAAATGTCGGCCGAGATTTATTGCGAAGGTTATTTTAAAAAAAACTGCGACGACAGGTCTCTTAATAAATCTCAATTCATAACTTTTTACAAGTAACCGGTTTCTTTATAAATACTCAGCTACAAATTATGGTAATAAATCTTACTACGCGAGTTTATCTGCAGGGATCTTAACAAAAACTTGTTTATGGTAATTTATGGCATTTTGAAAAGATTAGATAATAATTTATGCCCTTGCGGCAATGTAACGTATGATAATGTTAAGGGAAACTTTAATGTTTTGATACGGAAGATTAAAACAAAACAAAGTACGTATAAAGAAGAAAAATGTGTACGCTTTCACATCATTTTAGTACATTAAAAATTTATCAATTCTTTTTACATATTATATTAGCATAGATAAAATGTCCCCACGTTGGGCGCCAAATTAATAGTACAGGGCATATGTTTATTTCATTACGTCAACTATTTACGAGTAAATAGTTGACGCAATGAAATAAACATATTACTGAAATGTTTCAAGGGTCAATAGGTCACGTAGCCGAGTAGTTAATGCGATGGGCGCTCATACTATTCGGTTCCAGGGCTCGAATTATCAAAAAGTAAAATTAATGAATGGGTTTTCTTCATTGACGTATCAAAGAATCCCACCCCTTTTTACACAAAGTAAAAAGATCTTAATCATATTATTCATTCGTTACTAGCGTCAACCATTTTTAAACTTTTGCTAAAAAAATGAATTTATTATTAAGATAATTGATTATTGATTATTTTCAGATTTAACCGATTATTCCAAGCTCTTCGTTTCATCTGATAGTTTTGCCGTTATTTTAAACGTATTATAAGCTATGAAGAACTACACCAGGGGCTCTAAACCCTCCACCGCGGAGCTATAATCGTGCGCCCGCTCCAAAGAATCTTTCAACATCTTCAGAATTTTTCACGAAAATGGAACTGTGTGGTATTTTTAGAATTTGTAAAGGTAAATTAAAAAATAGTTCATGTATGTTACACACATGTAAAGCTTCCCAGGAAACAATGATACAAAATAATATACATGTACATTTAAGATGTGTTTTTTATAAAATTCAGCCTGCGCCCGTCACTATTCTCTTCAATCTCAAATGCGCCCGGAGTCGCAATAAGGTTAAAAACCCCTGTACTACACGAACAAAAAGATAATTGTTTGAAGTATGGAGTCTGTAGCACTATATTTGACAAAGTATGGATAGTGCAGTGTCAAAAAAGTACAAACAGAAATTAAAAATCAACCGGTACAAAGATGTCTTTTAAAATTTGCCTTATTATATTTCTTACAAACACATTTTGTCTCATCTCTTCTTGAACAGTTCACGTTGAAACTAAGTTGATGAACAATAATTAAAGCCGCTTGTAACGGCGTGTAGAAACTAATGACGGAAATAAAAGAGAGACTGAGAGAAAAAAAAATGCAGAAACTCTCGAGAGAATAAATAATGAATACTAGAGACAGAAAATGCATCATTGTAATAGTCTTAATGCAAAGCTTATTCATCACGTTTTTGTTTTATTATTACAATTATGTTAGTAGAAGGATTATTTTTTAATACATTATCAATCATAAGAAGGTTTGTTATTTTTATAAAAAATGAGCTGACAAAATAATTGTTTTGTTAAAAAAAATTCAACAACATTTTTTTACGGCAGCTGCTTGTTACTCAGTTGCACAACCCCTTTAGCGAATCGTGAAATTATGACAGGTAGAAGAATAGAACTAGCATCTGACTAATCTTTTTCTATAAATCTTTTAGGCTAGTTTTTGTGTGGGCCACATTTACTTTCACCCATATTACGATATTTAAAGAAGAGCGTAGATGAATTGGTTAGCCACCAGTCTGGCCCTACCTCTATCTTACTATCTGCCAGAAAAACGAAGCCTCTAGGTAATGAGCAGTCTTCGAAGAACAACTTTCGTTGAGATAGGTTTCATTTCTAGAGTATTTGATCCACATGGGAAGTCGATATGTTAGAAAAAAAAGTAAGCAATTATGTCTTATATAATTCCTTATGTAAGACTAAATCTTGGACCGATAAATCTAAAATTATGATAAATATACTTCTTAACGCGTGTAAGTAAAACAATTCGATGATAAGAAACATGTTTCTTACCTTCTTCATCACTCCCAATCATGGAGTATCTCTCATATCCACTCAAGTTTCTGTGAGCACCGAGTCCAAAGTCGTCCTTAGTCCACTGTAGCAGTCCTGATTTTCCTATCACTCTACACGGAAGTGTCACTCTGGATCCAACTATCGCTGTCTGCAATTATAAAAAATAAAGACAATTAGAATTAGATTATTGCATATGTGAATATTGGTCTAAATTAGGGACCCTTTTCATGTTGGAAAGCCCCATTCGCTTAACTGCAATCTTATAAAGACGAACCCAAAAAAATACTATTCGATATAAAAAAAATGCGTGTTAAACTATTTTGTGAATGAATCTGGAATCTGGAAAACTTATAAAGCCGTAAGTTCCCTGTCCTTATTCATACCAGTAATTAAAATACCTTCCATTTTTTCAAATAAAGAATACCTTTAGTTTAAAATGGAAGAAAACTTTTTTTTCAGAAAAAAAACATTTAACATTATTGATCCGAACCGGATGAAAGAGAGAGAATAGTTTCAGCTTAAAATTAAGATTTAAAAGCAAATAGTGCCAAATACGCAGTGTTGTGGAGTCGTTAAAATCTAGACTCCGACTCCGCCTACAATACCATCAATCACGACTGCGACCCGACTCTACTACCACGAAAATATATCTCATGTACTTAAATACATCGCCGCTCCAATAAATTATCAAAGTCGGTGAAAATTCTGCAAAAAATTGTCCGTGCCATAGTACAAATCGTTTCAAGTAATTCATTGCATTTAAATAAATAAAACAAATTCTTTTGGACCAACTTCACATATTTTAAAATGATCATGATTAGTTTTGATCATTGCACTGATCACCATGTGGAATTAGAACAAGCAGTAATTAACGAATTTACAAATGAAAATTGATTATTATTTCAATTGACATTGCAAAGATGCAATGAATTGCTTATTAGTCAAAGCAAAATCCGTATACATACCCTAATTCGGGTCACGTATCAAAATGTCAAGAAACGCTGATCTAAAACAACAACAAATAAAATTAGAAAAATACTGTTATTCTTCTGGTATTAACAACATAAAGATGCAAGCGATACAGACAGCTGTCAAAATGTTTAATGGCTTAAAATTTTCTCTTCAAATCATATTCAAATAAAGCGATTTAGATAAATCTATAATGACTTCGTAGCAAAGAGGTAGAGACATTTGTTTCCTTGGTCGCGTTGTCACGGGCTTGGACACCTTACTGAAACTTTAATACATTGATTTTTAAGTCGATTCATGAATAGTAAATTGGAAACATAAAGAATGGATGACTTTGTAGTTTTCAAACATCCCCACCCACCCTGTACTCAGGGTGGCAGGGAGAACTTTTCTTTCTTTTCTAACCCTTTACAAAAAGAAACCAACTTCTGTTGAGATGTTCCATAACGAGCTTAAATTCTACAAACAAAGACCGAGCATCGAGTAAAAGAATTTGATTGATTTATTTATAACGATAAATTATTGCTGACAAAATTTTCGACTCGATCAATAAAATGATAATGTATAATTTTGTGAACTGAAAATTATCTGTCACCGACTTTTATGTTTTCTTTACAATCTAGTATGCCTTCTACAATTTTCATATTTACATCAAAGCACGGGAAGACATATAAAGTAATTTAACATTTACAAAATGATAAAATATATAATATTATATTCTGCTGTACGAAAATTATAACATAATGAGTATGCGTTAATCAAAAAATTACGAACATTCAAATTATTCAACTCGTTTTACATAGATGTAAATCCAACCGTTATCTCAGCGAAATGAATTGCTTTTGTAAAGTGTACCCTCACAGATTGCCTTATCTAATTAATTATAATATTATTTTTAACCCTTATCATTTATATGCTCCCATACATCCATGTGAAAAGGGAATTTTTATTGCAAAGTTAGATAACCTCAGATCTAGGCGAAGGCTTTTGTGAATTAGGCAGAAAGGACCTGTGTTAATCAAATACGTTTCGGTTTCGCTTTTTAGACTTTTAAAAAGACGAATGAAATCGGAATGCTGCAACTAGTTCACGAAGTCAAGGGATTGGCAGGGTTCCAATTCTTGAAATCGGAAAGTTTTATATAGCCAGGAATTGTTTGCTATTAATCACAAATCACTTTCGAAATACTTTAATATGGAAAAATCAATAATAAAACTTACTGTATACTCTTTTTTATCCGTTAGTTGAATTGACATTTACTGGTTTGAACTTCGATAAAATATGGTACAAATAGCAAAATCAATAATTTTATCAAATAATATAAAAGTTGAAAGCAACGCTAAGCGACTAAAATGTAAGAACTAAAGTTTGCAATTATTCTAGTATGTATACAGCCATGACTATCTTTGAACTACATAACAATAACTGTTGAAGAAAACCGCGCCTTAAATATGTTTTGTTTATTAATCTTATCGTAAGTGTTCTCAATCAAATGAAATATTGTATCGAATATAGAATCAAGAAAAAAAACGTGATCATTTACACCAATCTATGGAACTATGAAATTGAACGCGAAACTATTTCAATGAACGTTTTGTTCTTTAAAAAGTTATTTGCAAATAATGCAACGGAAAAGTTTGAAAGAAATTTTCGCTTATCTGATTTTCTGCCATTTAAATCGAGATTGTTGCGAACGGAAAAGTAAAAAAATATAATTGCGCTCATTGCCGCACTAACTCTCGTAATAACGGATTATTTTTTTTTCTTGCGTATTGTCTTTTTTCAATAATCCATCATAGTTTCATTTCGCTTGCAACACTGGGCATCATTATTGTTATTGTTCTATTTTTAAATTACAATTATTATTTTTCGTGTGAAACAAATGAAGCGTGATCAGTTTTGTGTCACTATTAAGAATTGTTTGTTAACTGTATAGCTCGTTTCATTGCAATCATTCTCTGGTTTTACTTTTATAAAATTACAAAGATTTATTAAAATTATTTTTAGATTTCTGTGAAAGGACTTGTGACTTGTGAAAAAAATGTGAGGACAGAGTAAGAATTGATATTGAGACTGTACACTAGATGAAACGATCTTAGACGCTTATCGAGTTCATGTTCGACTACGAGTCTGCATGGATAATAAGAAGAACGAGGACTTATAAGATGAAGCTGGGATCCTTTGGACTGATAACATGATCGAAGTAATCGTTTAAAAATAAGCCAATATTCCAAGTGAACAGTAAAATGTCATAAAACGTTCCATCGTTGAATAATTTCATATTTGATCCAATTTTTTGCAGAGATTAAAAGTTTGAGATGACACCCCCTGAAAATTGGTCGCTTAGTTTCGATAGAAGATGACATTAGGAAAAGGTGACATTTGAACCCATTTATAATATTAGGCAAATCGGATAGTTCGATGAATTTGAACTGTTTATAATTATTGAATTCTTCGAACGAAACAATTAATGTAAGATGGATTCTTAATACACGATGTTTTCTAAAGAAATTTAGAAAAGTGCACTCGATGAGTGAAACCGGTTCTGATCGAAATAAATTTAATGTGGATTACGTACCTACTAAAAAAAATGTTTTGTGATTTTTTAAATATTTTTAGGTATATAAACATAAAATGTAAAAGTGTCCACAATTTGGAATAGTGAAATTCGAGTTAATTTCGTGAAATAATAGTATCACAAGGACGCTGGTCTAATGTCTACTCTTCTTTAATTCCCTTTAAAATAGAACACCTAACGAAGTCGCTGAGTCAAAAGCCAGATGCCAGTAAAAAAATATTTACGTAAAATAATTATTTTTAAGCTTTGGCAACACTGATAACGAAATTATCGAAAACTTTTAGGCCGTGTTGTTATCGTACAAATATTACGGCTGAACAATTTTCCAAGATAACTATTGGCTTACCGGTAAATAATATTCTAAATTATTACGACGTAGATAACTTTATCTACTATATAAAAGGTTTTCATTTTTGGCAGAGGTAAAATTAATTTAATATCAGCCCAACGATCTTTAAAAGGGGCGTATTTTCATATTAAAAGATTCAAAGATTGTTTCAACGAGTAATTAAAATAACGAATTTAGAATACCCTTATAAAAATTTAAAAAATATTTTTGGGTTTTCTATTTTTTGACTTTACTATCTTTGAACCGAAAACGAATGAAGCTTTCATGTAAGCATCTCGCAACCCTTTAATGACGACGTACTAATGAAGAGTGTGTAATGAGTAACGCTTTTCTAACCCAGTCCTCTGGTTGAATTTAAAAATTATATTATCAGAATTGTAGTTTTAAATCAATCTAGACGAAGTGAAATTTAATATTTTCTTGGTCTATAATATCTATTTATAAAATAGCGTAGCCAGTCATAATAATTTCATAACATTGTGGAATCAGTACAAAAACAATTTTCTTTTTTATTCGAAACAAGCCGATACCCGGCAAGCGTTGTAATGCCACTCAAAGAAAGGGTTTGTGTTTATTGAAGTGCTTTCGGATGCGCAATATTTTAGATAAATAATTTCGATTTAACTTCACTAACATTGGTCGGTATCGATGACATTTGCTGTTCGTCTTTTGTCGATTGTCGGTGGTACGCACCATCGATTGAAAGTTAATTGTTCTATGCCTATAACCTTTGCGCAAGTTCAACAATAAGTTGACACAGTTTTGTCGCAATCGGATGAACGGTATGGCAATGCATAACAAACAACAAACAAACATTGATTTTATATATTGATAAAGAAATAATAAATACCTTTCCACGAAGATATGAAAGTAAATTCATTGATATGATAATATTGCATAATTAATGGATGTTGTTTATTTAATATGTATTCTCACCTGATCTTGAGGTTCCATGGCAAATTTCTGCTCTACCATCGTGGCATATTGGGCGGATGCATTGCCACACATGCACAATATGGCGGCGACGAAAAAAGCGAGGGAAACAAATAAATTTCCCTCTATTCGGAGAAGCAGGAACAGTGACATCCTCCTGCAATTGACGTTAAAGATTCTTTTACATTGACACCGGTCTTCGCCGAAGACATCTTTCGGCGGCACCGCGGCGTTTCCGCCACCCGGGGACGCCATCTCACGCCACTTCCGGTCGGCCATGTTGTCTCTAATGCAGCTTCCTAGGCCGGCAATTGGCGCTGTCATCGCTGGCTCATTTTCTCCCCCTATTTTCACTTTCGTCACTTTTATTTTTTTGTAATTTATTTAAAAGTAGCTAATTAGCATGAGCTTGCTTTATTTACAATGAATGCGACCACTCTAGCATAGAACACTACATCAAATTCGCATTCAAAACACTTAGATAACAACACGTAATAAGAAACTGAATTGAAACTGTGCAAATTTTCTTTTAATTGAATTTGTTTTAAAATATAATAAAATGATTTCGTTACGAATAATGATTGTCATTCGGTTTTTTCGTTCCGGATAATTGTCGCTGTTACTTTTCGTTGCAATTCTGTTTTATCTGAAAAGAATAAAAAAACATTATTAATAAACAGTAATTAACCAGGATTTAGAAGTGTTAATTTACAATTTTTGTACTATGGTAATATTTTTTTATCATTAAAATAATATTTTGACATTTAATAGGGCATAATTTATTTCTAAAGTACTGTAGAAATTGTTTGGTAACGTTAGTTTAAGCATGAATACATTTATTCTATGAATTCTCATTGTTAATCTACCAATTGAAATAAATAATGAAAAAAACTTAACATCTAATGTAGTATCGGATTACTCCAATAAGCCTTTGAGGTGCTCGTTTGCGCCTCTTAATCTAAAGAGCCTTAAAAATGTTCAATATAATTTACAAAAAATATATTTTTAAACAAAGAATGGGAACATGGAACTCCAAATCCAAAAATACAGGGCATTCAGATTATATTACACCTGGAGTCTCCGAAGTGCTTAATCTGTCACTGGTCTAATGTTGTCTGACTAAGATTGTACGCTCAATTCGACCGTGCCCGTTCGAAGAGCGACAAAAGTTTTTGCATGTTAATTTATTTTAGTCTAGACACAGGCGCATTTTTTCCGCTCCCAATCGTCACAGGGAGAAAGAAGCGAATGCAAACAGAAGAAATAAATAATAAATAAAATACGGTGCCGTAAAAGAAGAGTAAGTCGCGACATTAGCGGGAAAGCACGCACGCACTCGAAGCATTTTTGCATGTTTGAATTGTGTAAATGTACCGTCTCGAATCTTCTCGGCTCAGTGGCTAAATAACGTTCTAAATTCGTACCGCCAGTTTCCATCGGTATGTCCACTAATCCATTTTAGATAAGCTAACGTTCTCTTTTGACTGAATTTCGAACAGCTATCAAAATAAAACTCTTGTTTTCGAAATCAATGATTGTATCAAATAGTTTAACAAGATAAATTTGACATAATTTTCCTGCTAAAGACTTGCTTTTGAAATATCAAGAAATTTGTTATTTATGGTAATGATGCGTTGATAATGCGTACACGTTAAGCTATAGATAACGTTTTAGTACATTATACCATTATAATATTTAGTTTTTTAGAGTTTTTCGTTTGATTAATTTTGCATTGTAAACATTAAAAGAATTAAATTTAATTGTATTTTAGTTTAACCATAAAAAATGGAGTTCAGTACCGTATCGTAGCGCATATGTTATCGTATAGAATATTATTATTTTACAGCATTAATGTACACAATGTATTAAGCCAATAGGTAAGCAAGCAATCACTAAGCTACTCGTTTATAATCTACTTTTTTTAGAAATTCATTTAGAAAAATACATTTCGAAAATGTGTGAAAAAAATGATGTTTTTATATTCGAAATTCGAATATTTTTTTTCAACGAATATTTAAAATCCCCAGTCGTTGTGTGCAAGTGCAACGCAGTAAGATTGAATAAAAAATTATAGCGACCTTTATAATGTGTCAATAATTTAAGCGTTTACTACGGTTTGAAATACGTATGTTTGTATGTTCGAAAAAAGCGCCCATATTTTTGTTGTTATATTTCCCACACATGCCTCAAAATTACTTTCACGAGGAACTATTTTGCATTGAGTATTATGTGATTTTATTTTATGAATTTAAGGTGTTAATTAAAGCCATATAATAATGCCAATAGTATTCGATATTAAAATTTCGTATTAAATAATGACTACTAATTATTTGGTCAGTTTCTAATTCGGTAAATGGTCAGTTATAAATACTTAAAACGGTCAGTTAAAAATAATAAATGGTCAGTTAAAATAAAAAGAACAATTCATAAATTTGCATATTACGACCATATTTGATAAAATTCACAAGCTGTCAAACTAAAACTTATCATTTTTTAAAAATAGCTTATTTAAATTAAATACTAACAATTTTTAATAAATAACTAACCATCAAAATATATTACTGACCGTTTTATTTAATAACCGACCACATTCACACTGATACAATGACAACTGACCGTTTATAATATTAACTGACCATTTTGATTTTTAACTGACCATTTATTTATTTAACTGACCAAAACTTGAAATAGTTACTGACCCATTAAATAAATACATGCCTTAAATAATCCTGAATGATTCTACGCCTATTAAAAAATATGTTTAGAGCCCAAAATTGTTATGACTTGAATTTTATACGAAATTTATTTATGTATTTACTCCCGTTAATTAAACCCTGTTGGTACAATTATTTAAATCTCAGAAAATTTATACGGGGCTTATCCTGAAGATTTCAACTCGAGATTTATTTATTGTTAATATAAAGCAGTGCGGGGCTTAATTTGTTTTGAGATACTCGTATTCTATTTAAGCTTATATACATTGGGGAAGAAAGGGTTAACAGAGTAGCGAAAAGTGTGGCAAATAAACAAGCCACCAGCGTGTTTCGTTGGCCGTTTCAGATTGAAGATACAGCGGGACGAAGCGATCCGAGCCATTTTGCGTGCAGTACCAACTAGAATGACAAGATTTTCGTATGAGCCCAATAAAAGATCGGCATAAGATAGTGAAATTAAACATGTAATCATCCGCGCAGCCATTGTGAGGTAATTAAATAAACAACCTTATAACGACAAACGCTGTATACTTTGCTACATGTAGTCGACTTACTGAATTGTTTCATCCCAAGGGTATTTCAATTGTGTACCAACCGCCATTTTGTACAGCTACTCTATTCTTTACTTTAATGTTTGATTGACTGTAGAGTATTATTAATTTAATACATTGATTCATCAAGTATTTAAACGCGTGTTTATTAAGAGATATATTCAAAATGGTACTGTTAGGTTATATCGGTATGCCGGTAATTGAAAACGTATCCAGCATAACGAGAAAATTGATACAATTTTCAGAAGCCAATTTATTATCTGTTAAGTCTTTATTGCAATTTTAGTAGTGGCATCGAAGAGAGTTGTAGAGTGAGTAACTGAAGTTTCAAAGCGTAGTACATTCAACCCTCCTACAGCACCCTCTACTATAAAGCGGTTTTTATAGCGTGTACTGCAGTCTTCAGGCACATTATATATTTCGTAAATATGTAATATAACACATGAATATGTGAATTAGAAGAATATTTATCGGTAGCTGCACGACTTTTTACTTTTGATAAAGTAAGTCATAAAAAAAATCCTTATCTTGTTGCCGTAGAAGGCTTGCCTATAATTGATCACCAAGTCAGTATGTTTGACAATTCTAATCGCATATCAAACTATTTATTAGGTTTCAATGTCAATCTTCAACGTTTGAAATAGGTATGGTAATACAGATATTCATCCACATTAGTTGTGTTATTTTGTTTTATAACCAGGGCTGTGGAGTCGGAGTCTGAGTCGTGGAGTCGGGGCTTTTTGGCCGGAGTCGGAGTCGGAGTTGTCGCGGCGATTTGGCCGGAATCGTACTCGGAGTCAGAAATTTTGAAATGTTTGAACTTTTTATTTTTGTATATTATATGTCAAATTTAGCTATTGGCCGGATTGGTAGGGTTGATATTTAATTGAATACACATAATTGTGAAAATTAAGCAAAAAAAAAGTGACGATGTTAAACTTTTTTAGTCGGAGTCGGAGTCGTGGTTTTGGTCAATTCTGAAGTCGGAGTCGAACTTTTTTTCACCGACTCCACAGCCCTGTTTATAAATGAGCTGCAGCTAGGCTCCGGTTCGTGAATTATTTGATGCTATTATTGCTTTTACTTGGTCGTTATTGTCATTTTTTTTTAATCACGTAATTTACGGTTCAACGAGAGAGAGCACAGATTTTTAAACAATTTAACTATTCTACGTTAAATTTCTGATTTCGCGTGAAAAGCTCAGAGGTTTCGACCGTGCGCCAATGTAAACGCGCTTTTAAACGTTTTTAGAAGTAGCACTGGAACAGAATTTAAAACAAACAAACACAACGACCCGTCACCATTTTACGTATGTATTATTATATTCAGCGTGTCTTTGAAATACCTAAAAGCGGTATACTGCATGGCAGTTTTGGAATTCGCGCTGTAAGACGAAGCTCTTCCGTAAGCGTCCTCTATTTCTGTATGTCTGGGGTAAGTAAGTGCACAGGTCCGGGGGAATTTTTCTTCCTCACTAAAGTATGTGTCTCAGATTTCGTCTGAAATTTAGATGGCGATTCCTTTTGAGATACAGCGCTTCTCAAATGGAGACTCTTACAGTGTCGAGGATTTATGTACACACTCAGGGTTTTAGTGCGATGCAACATTAACTTACCACAAGTAAAGATATCTACTGAAAACGAATGCTCAAATTTTTTTGCCTGCTCAAATTTTAGATCATTGATTGAGCGTCAATGCTCTTTCAGTCACCTTCGTCTCTTAGTTTAGTTTTTCTATTCAAGTAACATTCCCTTCCCATCGATGCTGTCAGAAAGGCGCGATCGCTGTAGTGGTGAGTAATTCCTAGTGAAGTCAGTTCAAGAGGTCAACATTTTTTTCTATGGAGGGTAATCGAGAAGAAGAGTTATTTGTCTTTAACGATCTCAGATGCTTTCACGTCATAATTATTTAATAAATATCATACTAGAAAGTTTTTTAGACACGTTTTCGATGAAATAGTTTTTGTATCAATAAAATAAATCGAAGCACACATTCACTCTTGCAGAAATTGACCCATTTCAATTATTTAAATAAAACTGAAAATGATGAAAAAATGTTTAAAATAGGCTCAACTAATGACAATTTTAAGTGGTTGACTAAGGTTACTTCAGGAGAATGGAGTGTTACGGCTATATATATTTTGTGTTACTATTTTGGATTTCAACACCATTCGAATGTGTCAATACTGGTATTCCAAAAAGAAATACATGTCAGATTAAAAGGTTTTTGACAGGCAGCCGTCAAATAATTGCAACGTTATGTAATATTGTAACACAGAAATACCGGATTTTAGCATTTAAAAAACTGACATCGAAAAATATCGAAAACCCAGTTTTTGTAATATTGGTTTTACAATTACAAGTTCTGTCAAATAATTTGACTCAATTTTTGCTCTTTTACTGCATGGATAGTTGAATATATGAAAGGAGTAACGTTTGAATTTTAAAAAATCTCAATTACAGACCAAATCCAGCCAATGTGTTTGGCCAATGTGTTGTTGGTTTATCACAATATTCGATGCCTGGACCAATATTACATATTTCAGTTTGTTAATGAAATCACTCATAAAATTAATTCGAAATTATTCAAAGAGATTATTTATCACTTTTAAGGTGTTCACTGTCAGTACTTGGTGAATGGCATTATAATAAAAATAATAGCACGTTTTAGTACTTATTTCACATTAAGCTTATTGGATCAAGACGTGTTTCGCTCACGGCGTGCACTATCAACTGAATATCAGTGAGCCATGAGCGAAACCGGTACTGATCCAATAAATTTAATATGGAATAAGTACTAAAAATATTATTTTTATTGAGATTATTTATAATAGTTTCGTATTTATAGGTCTCTTGAAACATATAAGAAACCGATTTACTGTTTAAAACTGTGTTTTAATGATATATAGCATCTTTAGGTTGTTAATAAAATATAACCCCAATATATTATTGTGTATAAGGTACAAAGTTTTTGTTTTTTTTGAATCTTTGAAGTGAAAGCATTGGATTTCATTGGCCGAAAAAGAAATTTCGTCTCTCTGAAAAGAAAAATGTACAAAATGCTGTTGAAGAGTCGAGACAAAGGGACAATGTGTCGGAAGTTTCTGTCTCTGCCAGACTAATCGTATTTTAACTCACAATTTATTCTTATTCCCAGCATTACAGTGATGCACAACTCTATTCAAAATTATACGGCTATTAAAACAATGGCAAATCTTAAGCGATTAAAAATTGTCTAGACTTTACAATTCGAAAGAAAAATATACGATAGAGGACGATTTTAGTTTCGATTATTTAGAAAAACTTTCAATTATTCTGATTAAAAGCTTAACAGATACACAAATAAGAAAGTAACTTTGTTTTATTTTATTTTGATTGGTTTTTTTTGTGTTCACAAGAAATTGGCTAAAACTTAAAGGTACTGCAATTCTAACGAAGAGAGCAGTAACTCGTAAAACTTCTGAAATTGAGTGATGGATGCCATTTGATAAATATTTTCGAAAGCTATAGGTATAATATGGTGTACACTTTTTAAGCAGTATGATAACTAAAATACTCAAAAAATCCTTTATGAAAAAATGAAATTATAATAATTTCTAAGCAACATTTTGCAGTCAATGGAGCTCCTATTTACTACTTGTTTACGAAGAAATTGGTTGATTTTAGCATCAACCGCTTTTTATAAATTTTTAATACTGTAACATTAAAAAACACATTATGAAATTTGTCTCAAATGTTTGTCAGAGTAACTTGCTTCCTTCTTGCATTGCATCTTACATTATTATAGTTAATATGAAATCGTGGGTGTAGGGACATACGGGCGAAACTACAAAAACAACGAACTGAGATAAATGGCAAAACAGTTTTTAATGTTATACTTTGTTCTTACGGATTTGCAGGAAAGCCGAGTAATATCTGGTAAACCGCTCTTTGTACCAGTTTCATATTTTTATATCTTATAGAACTGCATTTGAGCATGGCAATGCCATATTTAACTCAAAACAGCCATTTTTGTAGTTTCGCTCGTATGTCCCTACACCCACGATTAATAAGTCATAGTATAAAAATGAATCTCACATTTTTAAATAAATGATAATTTCTTTTAAAATTACAATCATATTATACTCAAATAATTAAAACGTACAATTATGTTACAAACTCTATTAGATTTATTGTTTATAAAAACGGAGAATTTTAAAATGGAGTCATAAATAAATAAAACTGCTTGCCTCTTTTGTCCTCTGGTAAAGGGTTCTCTTTAATATTGTAATAATAGTGCAAAACGAGACCGGAAGGAGACTTGCAACCTTCCGGTCGAACGTCGGAGCGGATGTGACGTCATTGATATTCTAGTAGTACCTACGTATGCACTTAATCGCTGAGAGAAAGGAAACTGTATGTTAAGATATACCTAGAGAAAGAAATGGCTCATGCATAATTTAAAATGAACAAAGACAAGCTAACGCGAGTGATGTTGTTTATTAAAAGGAAGTGAGAATTTAATGTTTTACTAATTTTTTTTAATGATAATTAATCTTTGGTGGAATGCTATAAATATATCATTTTATAGTGAACAAGAAAAAAAGAGCTGAAAAATGAGATCGTACATTCTTTAAAGAACATTTAATTTATCTATATGTTGACATCTACAAAATATAGTTGTGAAAAAGGAGACTTTTTTCTCTATGTGCTTTCATATGAGCTAGAACGATAGAATTAAAACCAATTACTTAGTATTTTAGTAAGCTTAACAGAAAATAACTACAGCTTAAAAAAGTTAGAAGTTCAAAAAAATCGTCGTCATAAATATTATTCTTTGAATAGAATCTGTCTGAAAAGGATATACCACAAAACAATTGCAAACTCATTTTTTCAAAAGTAAATTGTATTGTACGACAAAAATTATTTCTTTAAGCGATCGAGTTATATTTGCAATAATTGCTGCTTCAAACTATAAAAAAAGTATTATTTGACTGCAAAAAAACTCCAATGTAACTTTTCCAGGAACAACAATGAGAGATTGAAATTTGTGAGATTTGTTTTTTTTTAAATACACAAAGTTATCAATTACAACACAGTTATTGTATAAGCGTGAACAATTATCCATATTGCTTTTTATTATTACTGCTGCTTCACCACTTCATTATGAAGTGATATTAATAATCCCACGTACTTGTAAATTAAGAATGTAACGTTGTGGAATAGTTGATAATAAGCTCTAGAGACTCCAATTCGAGTATCGAGTACTCGATACTCGAGTATACTCGTCCATTTTCCAAGCACTCGATACTTGAGTAATTTTAAAAATACTCGTTTTAGTAATAATCGTCGAAAGTTTTTTCTACTGCGGGAATTATTAAAACAAAACTTCAAACCAATTTGAAATGCGAGTCGTTTAACTCTCTATTATTGTTGAAATATATGTTGTATAAATTGAAATAAATGTATAAATGATATTCAATTCTGTTTCTTTTTTTATTTATCTTATATAAATACAAGTATTCGAACCCGGCTTCGCTCGGACCAGTTTGGGGTTATGTTCACCTCGGCGCGTAAATTCAGACGGGCCAAGTTGAAACAACTGGCAACTTAATGACCAACAATGCAAAAGGGAATTACAGACCCACAGACATACATACGCCGTTTCGGTTTTATATATAAGATATTTTGGTTCATATGAAACTACTCGAGTACTCGAGTATTTTGTAAAATGTACTACTCGATACTCGAGTAATTGGAGTCTCTACACACACATTGATAACGAAACAAATTTACAGTCGAAACTTTCGCGAGTGAAATCAATTTGTTTGTTTAAACTTGCAACAACAATGCAAAAGGGAATTACAGACCCACATACATTCATACGCCGTTTCGGTTTTATATATAAATATACACAAATTCCAATTAAAAAAATATATTTTGGTACATTTGAAACTACTCGAGTATTTTGAAATTTTACTACTCGATACTCGAGTAGTTGAAATGTCGAGTAATTGGAGCATCTAATAAGAACTAATGTTAATTTGATATAGATCACAGCTAACAACGATTAAGAAAACTGGTTCACCTAAAACACTATACGTTAATTTCTTACATTTGATACCAGTACTTCTTTCAGTGTATATTTTGACAAATAACCCTACCACCAATGCTACTAAAAAACAAATATTTATTATTCACGGGTTCGAGTCCCTGTACGAGTAGATTTTTTCAGTCGATTTATCGATCCTGTTTGAAGGCATGGGTGTTTGTTTTGTTAAAAAATTATTCCCAACCCCCGATCCTAAAAGCGGCGGTGGCGAGATCGATTAGTTAACTACTAGTCCTGTCCTAGTTCTAGTATACTTTCAATCCCTACTCTCTTCGAAATATAGAGGTTGAGCAACCGGGGAGTCTTTATGCTCCACGCTGGGAGTGGACATGGTTAAAAAAATTCCCAATTTCCGGAACCAAAAAATTAATATTTGTAATAATTGTGAACTATAAAGTAAATTTTAAGAATGTGCACAGCATACTACATATATCAATTGTATTGCAAATATCTGAATAACTTAAAAAAATCAGTAAAAAAAAAGTATTGTAAAGCAAAAATAATACATCCAGATGTTCCACATTTGGACCAGTCATGGTGATTTTTTTAGACTAAATGCTTGTCCACGATATGTTTAATGATGTAGACTTCATTATTTAAATGCCAGTTTTGTAAGTTTCCGCTTTCTATGTATGTATATGCAAAATAAGCATCTGTGAAACATACGATATTTTTCTTTTATTTCATATATATCTATTAAATTGAATAAAAAGTGTCATTTTATTGACATCGGACGAGAGTTGATTTCTATGTATCATATGTTCAAAAAGAAAGACTGAATTCACCGAAGACATGTTGACCGGAAACGCGTTGTATCTGTGACATCATTTCCCCCATAAAACTTCATTCATTTTTATTGCATTATCTTGTGCCGGGAAGACGAGTCGAGCGAAAGAAAAATAAAATTTCCTGTCGTCTCATACAAACTGTTATAGGTTGGCAGTTTGCTTTACTTTATTGTGGGCCGTTGTTTTTTATTCCGACATGCGCGCTTATCAAACGCTGCCTCTCCGAATTGCCCGAATGTATAAATCGTCGGGAGGGAGGGTTAATTGCGAGAAATAGAAATAATAAGTGTCCGTATAAAACACGCCCTTAAAAACCATTATTGTAATTTTACGATGGATTTTTTATTATAACGTTTATTTGCTGATATTCATCTAGAACTACGTGCACGAGTCTCTTATTTCACTGTAAGAAGCATTAAAAGTTAAGTATTTTTACTACTCAGTTTAGTGAAAAAATACCTTGTGAATGAATTTAAAACATTTTAACACTTCGCCGCCTTACTTTCAAAAGCATCTAACTGCTCTTGACACTTTTTGTGCAAAAAAAGTGTGCAAAAGCAGTGCAACACTTGAATTCTGTTAATTCTCTGAGAACCTTTTCAAATTATGGAAATGACTTGTCATCATAAGATGGTAATCAAAATCAAACTTAGATAAATTCTGACGGGCATGTAGATACATCATAGGCTCCCAACCTTTTTCGGGCGTTAACTCCTTTTTATAAAAGCCATGTGACCCGCGACCCCGATGCAATCGAAAAAGGCATTTTTAACAAGGGAATTAAAAATAACAAGAACAATTTAGTTGACTGTATAAGTTGGCGACCCCACAGAAAACCCGTCACGACCCCATTCGTGGTCGCGACCCATAGGTTGGCAACCCTTGGACGAGATGTTTTTTTAAAATATATAAATAGAGAAGATATTTAAAAGATCTTATCCGTATAAATAAAATAATAAAGCATGTCAAATCATTTTTAAATTAATTAAAAACTCAAGTTCTGTGCGCTCAAAAAAAACAATGACATGTTACTTGATTTTACTAAGGTTCTAAAACGCCGATCGGAATTGCGAGTTTTCCAGGTATAATACAACAAAGGCGAAGCTTAAATGTTTTTGTCAAAAAGGTAAAATTTCCATGAGAAAGGGAAGAAAATCGGTATCCAAGCAAAGTAGTGCTGCTCTGCCGGCATCAAACGACCATACGGATAAACGCCAGTTGGATTGATGAAGCAATTCACTTCAGCTGAAATATAAATATAGCATTATATGTTGAAAGGCGAAGCCTCTTCATGATACGTTGCCAGACAAGGTACTAAGGACACAGTACGTTTTGATGTCATTATTTATTAGTTATTTATACATTTAAGGGGTTCACTGTCAATACTTGGTGGAATGGTGTTATAATAAAATAATTTATTGAGTTGGCATTTCCTTGGTAGAACTCCATTATACTACGGTGAAAAAAAAATAACATTGTATTTTAATTTTACAGAAATTATTTAATATATTTGTTGATAGCTATTTCGGAACAAACAATTGGTATTACAACTACGCAAATAAATTGATGCAAAATACAAGTAAAATAGACGATAAATTAAACTTTGAAGACCTCTTAGCATTACAGGCTATGTATAACATCAAAAATCAACTAAGTATGATTCATCGTTGACAATGAAAACCTCAATAAGTGCATTTAATAAATATATAATAAATCTTAATGTCCGTAATACATAATAAGTCATGGGAAGTAATCATAACAAGGAGTTTATATGATCAGTACGTTTTTATGCTTGAAAAGATAAGAGTGTGAAAATATGGAAAAACAGTTGACTTTATGACTTAACGGATTTAAAAATCGAAAAATCATTGCATGGAAGTATACATATATTCGGGGACCAGGAATCTAAAAAACTTACTACCTCTTACTAGGTTAACGTATTGGTCGAGACAATTGATGTTGCAGATATTTTAAAAACGCGAAGCTAAAAGATTGTATTGAATCTTCTATTGAAATAATAAACAATTCATTATTGACACTTTTAAGATATTCACTGTCAATACTTAGTGGAATGGCATTATGATAAAATATAATAATACATTTTGAGTACTTTTCCCACATTAAATTTATTAGATCAGGACCGGTTTCGCTCATCGCGAGCATTATCCACTGATAAGAAATACAACGAAGCAGAGATATTTATACAAAAGTTAAGCAAGAATTACAAGGCATGACAAACAATTGGTATTATAATAAAGCAAATAAATTGAAGCAAAATAGACAATAATTAAAATGTTGAAGACCCTTGGAAATACAATGTATTAAAAATCAATTAAGTATGAATGATCGTTAACAATGTAAAAACCACAATAAGTGAATTTAATTTTAAAGTCCGTAATGAGTGATGGGAAATCCTTGTTTGTCATACCTTGTAATTCTTGATTTACTTTTGTGTAAATATCACTGTTTCGTTGTATTTCTTAACATAATTTTTTTAGCTTTAACAAATTCACAAAATAATCAATTATATTGGGATTCTAAACGGACCATATCAATATGAGGTTTTTTATATCATCCAGACTTATTTTCAATTGAAAAAATCATCAATGTTGTTGCTAAAGTGGAACTTTTATTAAATTATAACCGATTCAAAATTGTCAATGTTAATGAATCGAAATGGTTTTATAAATAATACAATTCGCAGAAACGGACAGTCGGGGGTTCGGTTAAAAATGGCGGGCAATTATTTCATCCCTTAAACAGATTACGTATTCATATTTCTTATAATTCGATAAGTTTATTCCGTTCACTAATTGCTGCGAGAATTAACGTCAGAGATGAAGGGGAAGCTAAATCAAGGAAGCGAATTCAGAACATTTCTGTCGAATTACTTTTTAAGGCGTTATTAAGACTTTAATGTTTTTTTCGACTATTATTCTTGATGTGAAGCAACGTTTTCGGTTAAAAAGAACATCATTTCGAAAGGAAATTTTCTGTGCTATAAAAGTTTGAAAAAATATTATGTAGAAAACTATTTTTATATGAGATTAAACTATCATATAGATAAATATATCCTATATCGCATTTCCTCGGTTAAGAGACGCACTCAAATTTTTGAACAACAGTGATAAAAACTTATTTTATATTTTAACAAGAATTTTTAGAGAAGAACACGTGGTAAGTTAATTGAACTCGCTATTCCCCATTTTGAGGATCGGGTGGTGCATGGGAATTTAAGACATCAGAGAAATCCATGCCTTCGAGCAGAATTCTATAAATTGATTAAAAGCTGTTCGTACGGGGATTAGAATCCGCGAGCACCGTAACTGAACCCAATAAAATCGATCATTGGAGCACGGATTTGGAAATTTATTTGTGTAATAACATATTTCTTAATTACTTGCTAATCATTGTGTGAGTACATTTAACTGATTATGAAATATCAATTTTCCATCAGGAGTTGTTTCGATATAAAGTGATACCTTTTGAGGTGTTCAATACTTGGTGGAATGACATTATATTAAAAAAAAAAAAAATGTACTTATTCCAAATTAGATTTTATTAAGATCAGGACCAGATTCGCTACGTTTAAAAAGTTAATGTATTTAAAAGAATTTCAAAAGGTTATGCATTTTATTGTCAAGCTTGGCACGGAATGTCCAAATTGCATGACAATAAAGATTGAAAGTTGACAATGTAAAATAAATTCACACCGCATTGCTGATGAAATTATACAATAATAAATTAAAAAATCACTTCAATAGAATAATTGCCTCCGATTTAATATTGTTTGTGCCCGTCATGAATAATAAATCATTTATTTACGACGACGCGGGCATTATCGTCATTTTAAACTTTTCGCGTGGGAAAATTCAAATTTCACCGAAAAGTTTTTTCCATCCCTAAACTACCTTTCCCAGGCGCAGATAAATTTGAACTTTTCATTTATGAATTTTAAATCAGCACGAGTGTTTTTGAAAAGAGGATAAGTGTCGGTCTAATATATTTAGGGTCAGCGCGATGTCACCGCCAGCGATGTGGATCGGATTCCGTTATAACGACATCATCGTCGGACATCTTTTAACATGTAACTGGGTTCACTGATCGTATTATGAGCTGACAACTTTGGTCTTATGGTTATATTTATTTTCTTCAGCGCAACGATTGAGTGAATGTTCACTCTAAGGGAGTGATGCACAATCTGCGGCCCGTAATGACATTTCATGCGACCCAATATGGCAAAAATATCAATCAAATTTTTTCTTCAGAACTTTTTACGGACGATATAAAATAATAAAATTTTCAATTGTATATATGTGAACTAAAAATATCTAAAATTTAATCACTTTAACCCACGCGGCCTTCAAAATATATAAGAATTGATCGTCTGACCCTTCTCTCAAAAAGTTTGTGCGTCATTGCTCTAAAGCCTACGGCATAGGCTCCTAATCTTTTTCGGGTGGCGACCCCTTTTTATAAAAGCCATTAGACCCCCATGCAATTCAAAATGCATTTTTAATAAGGTATCGAAAATGTATCAAAGTGAATATTTTTTGATTAACTGTAGATTTATTAATTTACTTTTTTAATTTTTTTAATTTATTTGATTAATTTACTGAGTGACTGCATCAGTTGGTGACCCATGGACTGGGAACCCGTGGTCTAGGTTGATCAATAATTTCAGTACGGTTCTTTAAGGCTATATAATGCATAACAATTTTGCAGGAAACCTTAAACGAAATACTGATTTTACAGGTTTCAGATTTTGGATTTGTAGTCGGATTATAAGTTTTCATATTAAAGATTTAACATTAAATAAGAAAGCATTTGTTTGAAATCATTGAAAATATGATGTGATTAATATAAAATTTGAAATAACTTTGATTGTTCCACGTATTGTGTTACTAATTGTAACACGTGTTTCGCCGACAAAAAGGCTCCGTAATTTGATAATTTTAAAATATTAGAATTAACTTGCTTTATTACTTAAGCAAACTGCGATAGTAAGCCCGAAGGCGCCTCTGAAAGAGACGAAAGACGCGTCTTAATTAGTAACACAACACGTGGAATAATCAAAGTTATTTAAAATGAACATATAACCACAGATTTACCGCCGAATCCGTCAAAAGTGTAATGTGATTAATTTATTTCACTGTTTTTCGTAAAATAAATTCAATGTGAATTCGTCAGTACTTTTTAAAGCTATGCCTCAATATACATTTTTAAATCGAACCGACAATATTTACACTCGTGGATCTAAAAATACTGCAACGATTCATATTCATTCCTGCGTGAAGAAATGTATTTCGCAAGATACAGCAAGATTTATAATAACAATCATTTTATCTAGCTACACGCATACATATTTGAAAATTAAACCTCAACTTAATTAAATAGAAATTTTAAAATTATCCGTAACTAACATAACCTAACCTATCTATATATTTGCTAGATTCAAAATAAAAATAAGACAAAAACTATCTTCCTCGTTCTTCACCATCGGCCTTTTGGCTGTGATTCCGGATTTCACGGCCACCTTCCATAACTCAATAATTAAATGCACTAAACTCGTTAGGCGACTAAACATTTTCGGTAAGAGCTAGCGATCAGATAGTTCTGGGTTCAATTCCTGGCAAATCGTTTATCGTTGATTTTGTGCACAACTGATACATTATTTACCATCGAGTTAATCTCGTATGACTTTCACAACTTATAGAATATTTGGCGCATTGGCGTAAGCTGTAATGCCAAATATTTTTTTAAAAAAATATAAAATAAAAAAAAAAAAAAAATATTTAGGTTTTTTCAATTTATGTATTTTTGCATCTTGGACATGTTTGGAATGTTTTTTCTCCTCGAGTTGAACTTGAGTTTTTTATTTAGACATATTGGTGCACTGGAAATCATATATATGTATGTTCACTTAAAATATTTATTTATTATTTAATATTAAAATGGAAGTTTACTACTAATTTGTGCGTGATGAATATGTTCACTTAACGTATACCTATTTATCAATATTACCCTGTTAACAACACGAACAAGGGTTGGCCTTTGGTTATTCTAAATAAAATACTATGAATCTATAATAATATGCCATTTTTAACGAAAAATATTTATTTATTCTTAAATCCAAAGCAAAAAATCAGATTACAGATGTTTTCTATGATAGTAATCGACAGAAGAGACATGGTTAAAAAAAAATAACTATTTCTTTTCAAAGAAAATTTTGATTTATCTGATAATAATTATGACAATAAAATTTATACCTCAGTTAACTTGGTAGATCTAGAATATTATTAATTCAGCAAACAATATGCTTACATGAACCGAAGTTGACAGGTTTCGAAGCCGTGTATACTTTTAGATTCACAGACACGTTAGAAAGAATTTAAAAATTGAGAATATCAAATGTTTTCAAATCGGTTTGTTTATAATGCTTTATAATATGTTGAATGCAAAAAAATATATTGTGGAAATTTTTATCAATATTATTTGACGAACACGTGTTCCGTCTTTTTTGATGCATTTCAAAAATACTACTCCATCCACCGTACAATCGAGTATTATTTGAGTACAAATAATAGAACGGCACGTTTTGCAGTTAAAATCCCAAGAGTAATTTATTATTTTTTAACATTAACATTGCCGTTAGAACAACATTTTTTGAAAGCGAAATCATTACTGTACATAAACTAAATAAAAGTAGTGATTTTTGTAGTATAACATATTAAATAACTAATTAATCAATGCTTTTAAGAATATTGAAATTTTGTTGACGATGTCGTGATGCCGAAACAGATTTAAATAAAAACAGAGTACATGTACAGTTAAGTTATTTGTTATTTTAAACTTATTATGTTGGACTATGCTGAGATTATATTTAGTAGATGCTTTTTTTAGTTACCTATTAAAGTTTCTCCATACAACACAAGATTATTAAATTCACTTGATGAAAACAAATAAACAAAAATAATATCAATATAAATCACTTATTGCGTATAATAAATAAAATGATATCAGTTCGTAACACTGTGGGCAGTCACTGAGTCGAGATCTGGCACCGTGTGTGCGTAGTCAGATGGCAGTCCCGAGACTATTTTCGTTAATAACGCGCTTGTGTACCGGCTTCGGGCGTGGTGATCGCACTGAAAAGCGTACAGACAGATGCCGGGACCCCTTTCTAAGTGAAATGGAATGAAAACTACCGAAGACGCATCGGGGAGACGTGGTGAGGAAACTGCGACGATTGTGGATGGAAATAGACGCGACGGAGACGAGTCGGGCCGAAGCACGCGCCCATGCGAGCCGTTCCTATATAATTTTCCTTGTTCTTTGTGTCTTTCATTTTTTTTATTTAAGAATCACGGATTCAGTTTACTTGAAAGCATAAACGACTATGAAGATACTTTCGGTGGTTTCGGCGGTAACTTTGTGGAAGTTCATTTACAATGAAATTAAAAATAACTTTGATTATTCTACGTATTGTGCTACTAACTTTGAAATGTGTTTTGCCTCTTTCATCTTCGGACATATTATCGAAAAGTTTGCTTAAGTAAGTCCGAAGATGCAATTGAAAGAGGCGAAACACGGGTAGCACAATACGTGGTATAATCAAAGTTATTTTAAATTTTATACTAGAAGATGATAACTGAAGCTCTGATCTAAAATTTGTCAACAATTATGATTGTTTTTAGACGTTACTCCAAATTGTTTGTTTGATGTCATTTATTTTCATAGCATGATATTTAAAATTTAGAATTTCGACTGAAGGTGCTTGATGAAATTTTAATGTCAAATTTGAGTCGTTTGAATTTTTTACTTTTCCATGAGCTTGTCGCTTACGACCCAGGTTTCGCCTTTCGGCATCTTCAGGCATTTCAAATGCACGAATGAACTTCGTTAGCGTAGTTAGCGACAAGACTCATGAACAGTACAACATTCAAACGAATCAAATAATGATATTCTGCTTAATCGATTGTTCGTTGTTCGTGGTCTGATTAATTTCTTTCATCAATTGTTTTGTCAAATGGACAACGGAACTATTTATTTTCTTGATATCATACCTAGTGAAAAAATGTTCATTTCGTCAATAATTACTTAGTAGAACTCCATGATTAAAGGTTAATACTAAATATACCATTAACTACTTCTACAAGTATCTGTTTAAATAAGATTTCAGTACACTCATTATCCTAAAAAAAAAACATTTGTACTTTCAATGGATTCCACGGTAACTCTGTGAATGTTTATTTGAAAATAAAGATTTAAAGGTTTATTCCATGTATTGTGTAACAAACAGTGACACGTGTTTTGTCTCTTTAAGAATAATCTTCAGACGTACTACAGTAACTCTGCGATAGTTTAATATGTTGTATTTGTCTGAAAGCCTGAAGATGCCGAAAGGCGAAACCCGGGTCGTTAGCGACAAAACTCATGGAAAATTACAAAATTCAAACAATTCAAATTTGTTTTATTTGTATTTAAAAATTTGTACTAAAAAATAATAAAACATTTTTTTTACGTGAATACGTAAAAAAATAAATTGATCTTAGAATTACGATCAATATATTGAGATCAGGACCGGTTTGGTTCATCGCGATCATTTTAAACGGAAAATCTGAATCTCAAATAAAAATTCCTTTTCATAATAATCAATACGATTTATGAAAAAGCAACTGACATCCGGAGATATCGCTGTATTCCAATGATAATCTACGATATAAATATTAGAGAGAAGACAATACGTCGCTTGTATGAAATATTCAATTGATTCATTACCATAGATGTGTAGTATGTTTGGACATTCCCATGCTTGGAGTTTCCTGATTGAACGTAGAGTGTAAACAATTGATTTTATTATTCCCAACGCAATATGGCTTCGCAAATTCAATGTTTGTCAAATAATTTCAACGATAAAACAGAAACATTTCAGTTAATTTTTCAGATGGAAACGTTTTTACCTAAATTTCTTCTACGTATCAATTTCTAAATATGTATCAATCAGCAAATGTGTTATCCACAGTTTTTTTGTTGTGTCCATGAGGGTTTCAAAAACAACCAACTAAGCTTTGTTCATATCATTTTGACTTTTATGGATTATATACCACTGGTTTATCAGCAAAATTTATGTAATTTCATAACTTGTAACCATTCATTAATGTTTGTTGTATGTCCTCTCTCAAAAGATAGTATAAATATAGAGCTGGTGTGGCAAAGAATTTGTCGTAGAATAATTGCTTCTTACTTGTTACGCTCTTCGTCTTCTTTTCAGAGAATTTAAGAATTGATAGCTCAGAAGGACAGTTTTCCTTTTGTTCAGCCCGTCAAGTTTTCAATACGATCGATCTATCCTAAAAAAAATGTAGTCAGAAACCATTAAATGGTCTACAAACACGAAAATGGTCGTACAAAAGGTCTCACTCTGTGAAGTTAAGACTTGGATGCATTATAAGGACTTGACTACCATCCTTCATCATTTCTATTTCAGCAGTGACGTCATGAGAGCGCCGAATATTGACATCAAGTAGAGATGATTTTCACTCTTACTCAGAGTAGGTACTGTATTATGGTACAAAAAAATGATAGATTTTTCTGTGGATATGTACATACATCGAGCTGGATCTTTTTAATTTTCGCCGATCAAAGGAAGTCTGATTAGAAAACAGATATTTTCTTAATTTATTATGATTACGAAAAGATATATACCATCGAAATAAATAATTCTGTCTATATTTAAATCCGACATATAATTAATCACTTTGTTTCTTGCACAAAACATCATTTAAACCTTGTCAAACCAAAATGGCGACGCATTAATTATTATTAAATCCAAAATAGATAAAATAATATTTACAACAGTTTCATTCAACATCCCACAGCCAATTAATGCATCATAATTCATTTCGATACACATTAATCTTCCGCAGAGTAAATTTTGCGAAATTTACCGACAGTATTAAAAATTTGACTGTCGAATATTCGTTGACAGTTTTAATTTTATTATCAAACCCTCCTTTGGCTATTAACAGATTTGAGGAATGAGCTTTATATTATTTCGAAATCGTTGATACTTAAAAATTAGAACACAAGTATTGTGCAAGAGTCTTAACATATTTTTGGTTTAGAGTAAAGTTGCAAAATGATAATCTTTTATTAGGAATTGGGAACACAGACAGAGGAACATAATACCGATGCGTTCACTACTACTTTATGGAGGTTGAAAAATGAAATTTAATTAAGCGGATATTATTAAAAAGGACAGAAAACATCAAAATATGACATTTTTTTGTGAACCTTCGAAATTGAAGCATATACAATGAAAACTGTTTGGAGGACAAAAATTAACAAATATAATATTTAATTATCATTATAGTTCTAAACTGTCCTTTCAGTTTTCAAAATTGGGCGTAACGAAAGTGATTAGTAAACCACTAGTGTTGTCCTAGCAGTCAGTATTATTTAAAATTACTCTTTTCAAACAGATAGGTTTAAACAACTGAGTAGTAACAAGTGAGTCTGAGAGTGGACATAGTTATTACAAGACTATTCCTTTTTTGGATTTGTTTGCATGCCAATTTTAAACTTAAATTCACTATCATACTACTTAGCACGAAATACTTTTCTATTATCGAAGTGTTGATACTGAGGGAATTTTAACACGCCTTTAAGGCATGGCTGTCAAGTGCTCTGTACTTACTAAAAAGGGTAAATACATATAACGAGTGAGCAACATAGTCTGAACCTTATCCGGTCCGCAGGCCCTGTATTGCGCATGCCATATTGCATTATTAGCCAGAGATTATACATCGATGATTCACAAAGAGTGTGCCGAAAAGTTTTAAGTGGATTAATTTTATACAAAATCGCTCATCATGATAAAATGCTGCCACAGAATATTTTAGCCACTTAAAATAATGTAAACGCATGTTATGTTGATATTTTGCTTTTTATTTACGCACATGGGCATTGTCTAGCTTTATAATTTTATTAAAACAATACGAAGGTTATCGAACATATGAAATGATTTCATAGTTTTATTATTGTATCGACTGAAAATATTTGCGAGATAACTAAAATCATTTTTGAAGTGTTAATGAAAAAATATATAAAATATTTATGTACTATTCCCATTTATTATAATATACATTGTCATTTCATTAAATACTTAGAATGAATAAAAATACATACATAAATACTCACATGCTAATAAATTGCTGTGTTAGAACTTCAATTAAAAGATTTCGTACCATTTATAAACAGAAAAATTGTCTGATAATCTTATAAAACCACATATTTCTGCTTTCACATATGACCCCATGTACTCTTTTTACGTTTTTTTTTATCCATTTATAGTTACACGTTGTTCGAAGGTATCGATGTCTGTGATTAATAAATTTCTCTGTCACCTATATTTTCCTCTAAATTTGGGGTTTTGGAGCGATTAGCCGACTACTAACCCTGACTTGGCTCTATACGTAATCTCTTCAAAAAAGATAGGTTGATGATTGAGTATCATAAAGTTTTTACAGAACAACATATGTTTTCGAGATAAGTCATGAGTCTGTGTGCTCCACATTGGGAGTGGGCATGAAGTAACGGTATTAATTTTTGCAAATATTTAGTGAAGGGAAAATTGAAATTAAATACTACTGTTTCCGCCTCAAATTGTAATCAGTTATTTGAGTGTTAAGTTAGATCGAAACTTTTCAGAAACACTGGTATTTACACGATATATATAAGATCAAATAAGCATTAATTATTTTTTACAGGGTGTTCAGCAGTATTTATCTTTTTTTATATATATTATTAAGAAGACAATATCGCCAACGCTGCATTTAAAATCTCCCGGGATGTGGTGTAACACTTCAAAATGATTTATTTCTCGGATTATCTGGAAGCCTCGGGGAAGAATCGTTTTCAAAACGCACTTTCGCGGAACAAAAAAAAAACGAAAAGCAGTAGAAAATAAGAGGCATTTGGGATATACTTTGATGTCGCAAAGGCTTAAGAATTTTATAAATTTATTCGAAATACAAAAGAGTGTAGATATTTACTTTGGAATCCAATACAATCATTTCATTTCAAGATCCAAAGTTAAATTAAATTATTAATTATCAAACGTGATTGACGCAAAGTCAAAGACATATATTTTTTTGTGAAATGTACGAACACCTATGCTTGTGAGTAGTAAGTGAAAAAACATACAATAAACTGTCATAAAAAAAATTAACAAAACCTGTCGAAGAGATAATACGTCCCATATTTTTTATCAAATAAAAAATAGATATTTTAAAATAAACGATTATTGTTTTATGCCACTGCACGTTTTCATTATAATAAATATTTCGTGTTTTAGTTCTGATGCGATAGGTGCTATCCATAAATTGCGATGAAGAAAAAAACAGTTTTTTAGACGAAATCAGTGAGAATTTCAAATGAAAATTTGATTTATTTCATGACTCATTTTTTAACGAACCCACACATTTAGTATTAGCGTCATATTTGTTTTTCAGTGGCATTTTTATGTCGAAATTCATATGAATGTAATGTTTTTTTATGCATTTTTCATTTATTGCGTAAATCGAAAAATTAATCATTCTATCTAAATATTTAAAAAAATAATAAACATGCATTTCTTAGAATATATCCATGTCCGATCCCAGTGCGGAGCATTTATCATCCTAATGAAGGTCTCTCAAAATATTTTTTCTACGAGAACTGTTACTCAGCCGCTCGACCTTTCATAAGTTTGATGAGAGGACGGACAGAAAGGATTCGGTTGAGAGTGTTGGAACAGGAATCGTCGTTAGCTAGTAGTTCTCACTATGCTTGTTGAATCGGTTGGGTGGGAAGGAATTTTTGGAAGGCACAAGCACCTTCACAAATGCCTTCGAATGGAGCCTGTAAATCAACTGAAAAAAATGCCGATTGTACGGGGACTTGAGCTCAGCAAAGTCTGTCTCAGAAGCTAACGCCGTTGAAAAATCGACCCGGTGAATGCTAATTCTTTCTTCTTACAAATTGAATTAACATGCTAGTGTTAAAATCTGGACAGTGGAGTCGGTAAAAAAAGTCCGACTCAGACTCCGACTCCAGCATTTATCAAAAACTACGACTCCGACTCCAACATTGACCAAAAACACGACTCCGACTAGGACTAAAAAAATTTTAATATCGTCACTTTTTTTCCCTAATTTTCTTATTTATGTGTATTCAATTAAATATCAACCCTAACAATGCGGCCAAAAACCAAATTTGATATATTAAATGCAAACATAAAAAACTCCGAGTACGACTCCGGCCAAAAAGCCGCGACGACTCCGACTCCGACTCCACAGCCCTGGTTAGAATGGTGGACAGTTAACATATCATGACAAGTAGGATTAAAAATGAACTAGCTGTCGCTTGGAAGGTATAATTTTATTTAACGGTTATTATTACAGTCTCAGAAATAAGTAATTAAAATAAAATACTTCGTATGAATATCCCGACGAATAGGCTATTCTTGTCCACGTCGGGTCGGAGATAGCGCCAAAGTTAGCGCTGGGCCTATTCTGTGTGAGTTTAGTACGGGAGTTGTGTTGCGATGCGTAATATGTTTTTAGAATAGTCATCTTGTCTCGCCTAGAATTGCATTCTTTGCTTCCGTTCTGCAGTTGAATAAACTGGTGAACGCAGTGACACGCAACATTTTTACGCGGAGAAAATATTAAAAAAAAAAAAAGATTTTTTAAAATTAGAACGTATCTTAGAGTGTGAATAAAGCAGGCAGATAAAACATTCTAAATTTATATTAAAATTGACCATTCATGCTGTGTATAGGCTGAAAATATGGTCAAAGAAGACGACAGGCTTTTTACTCTATTATTTTAATTAATAGTAATGCCAGGTAGTGTATTGGTTTTTTTTATAATTCATTTTTTTTTGTTTGACTCTTTCTATTCTGAAAATGTGTTTAAATCTTTCCTGTAATAATTTACTATCTCAATAATTAATAACAATATTTTCATAATTTAAATCGTTTAAATGTCGTACTTTAATATGAGATTTGTCGCTAACGACCCTGATTTCGTATTTCTGCATCTTCCGGCATTTAAAGTTCACGAATGAACTGGAGCTGACGCATAGTAAAGCTCATGGAAAAGTAAAAAAAGTCAAACAATTCAAATTTGATATTGAAATTTCATCAAACACCTTCAATAGAAATCCTTAATTTTTTTTAATAAATTTCAGTTTATAGAAATCTATTAAGTGTAACTATTTTCATAAATCTCTGAATTTTAAATAGCTATCTTAAAAAAGCAACGCGTTGTCGGTCATTATAAATAACGTATGTTTTATTATATACTCCACATAGGAAACGGATGTGAAGTAGATTAAGAATGGAACGAGTGATATAGAATGTTAATCAATTAAATAAGTTCTTTTTTAATTTCTTCAACGCAGCAAGAAAAAAACAGTATGCTTTGTGAGAGATGTAAAAGAATTTCTTCAAATTAGTTGAGCGGCTGACAATAAATGCATCAGCGATTTCCGGTTCCACATAACTGCCTTCAGGACTTCTTCTAAGATATTTCTGGAACACATTTCGACTGTGGTTCTAAATTTAGTCGGGAGACCCCCTTGCTACTCGGGCGCTTCTTTGAGACATTAGTATGTATCTTTATTTTCTTTCACGAGCACATCCGTGAGGCATGTTACCTAAATCCGGTCATTAGTAAATTATACATATGCATTTAAATATACCGACCGCCATTGTGTAGTCGGTAGCACTAAAAAATAAATTCTTCCATTTTCGGCACAAAAAACTTGCTGAGAATTTGAATATAATATAAAAAAATGAATGTTCCTTTACCGTTCATCCGATTGCGATAAAACTTTGGTGATTTGTTGTGTGAATGCCCACGAAGGTTTTTAAATGGGTACATATTCTCAAATGACAAGCTATCGGTCAATCTACACCTCAAGTATGAAACAAAAAGGCATTACGATCGTCTGAAAAAATACGAGCAACAGGAAGCAAGATTGGAAACCGTTCGAGCTCACACTGTTCAATTCTAACGAACAAACCAATTCATAAATTTAACGTAGAAGATGTAATCTTGCCACGCATTCAAATGATTCTAACAGATATGCTAGTGAAATAAAAACGTTTGCAATTTCCGGTGCGACTCACATTTGACCACCAATCACAGGGACACTCGCTAAAAGTGTGTGGACTAAATATGGAAAATTCATGCTTCTTACATAGACAGCTGTATGTGGCCTGCTCACGCGTTGTGAAACCTTCTGATTTATTCGTATACACACCAAATAGAAAAACATCAATATTGCGTATCCAAAAACACAATTAAAACATAAACACTTTCTTTCATTGAGAGGCATTGCAACGCATGCTGGGTACAATATAAAAAAATCTCCGTTATTTGCGCGTGTAACGTTCTGCCAATATGCCGTATGAAAGACTTCATGAGTATAAGGACAAGCCGACTGACTGTCTATAAAAGGAAAGGTTTTAGGCGCAGAAACCGTAGAATGAAAAGATTGATTTAAAGCCACTGAATATTTCATTAAAAATAGCACGTTCGGTAAGAAACGATAGAGATACGCAAGACATCTAATAAAGTCAAAAGAATTTATGCGTCTTCTATTTTTTAAGTTTTTTGTAAATTTTCAAAGACGACTTGATCGCGAATATAACACCGATGAAAAATATATTGATTGAATTGGTATTTCCTGGTGGAATTCTATTATAACACGCTGATAAAATATCGATGTATTTTAGTTCTAAAAAAATCATAAGATATATATGTAGTTGATTGATATTTCGGCTTATGGCTTATTTTTCGATTTTTCGATGCGATTTTCACTAAATCAACTTAATACAAAACTGATTTACGCTCATTACCACTCAATAAAAACCCGAGTCAATTATTATTTCACTTAGTATATATTTTTTTAATTTCATTAGGGTAGTAAGCTTCCACATTCACTTCCAAATAGTTATGTCAAAAAAAACGAAGTAAAAGCGTGATAGAACTTAAATTTTTTTTAGACTTGGCTCACTTCTCCAGGGATCATACATTGTACTTTTTTTCTATACATATATATATATATATATATATATATATATATATATAGATAAAGTAACTGTACGTTTAAACATAGTTCTGACGAGGGCTTAAACCGAAATAGCTATCAACTGTGTACATATGTATGTTATAATTTTTGTAGATCTAAAATACATTTCTCTGTTTTCACATATGTGTTACTGATGTACAATTTCAAGTACATCCTTTATTGGACCTGGAAATTCATATAAAAATGATAACTTGATTTGTTATTATAATTAATTAAAAAGTAAAACAAGTAGAACAACTCATTAAAAAAAGTATCTTATTGTTATTATCATATCACGTTGCGTAGTTAGACGACATGCGCGCCATCTTAAGAGATTATGTCGTGTCTCTATTTTCTGTCTTGTAAAATGTAAATCACGAGGGGTCAATTATGAATGTTATAATTAAGCTCACATTATTTATTCCCACGAATTTTTTATGTCTTAAAGTTTTCTTTTCTTTCGAAGAACACGGATAATAGAAAATGGATTTAAGTCTATGGATGACGAGTGCTTACTGCATTTCAAAACTTCAATTAAACTTTAAAGTTCAAACTATTCGTATTCATCTTGCAAAGTTCAGTTTTTAAAGAGTTTCGTGTGTGTTAAGAAATATATTTTTTTCATATTTGAATTTTGTATATTTTCATGAGTTTTGTCGCTTACGCTTTTCGGCATCTTAAAGCATTACAATTGCGCAAATAAACTTGAACTGACTAAAGTTATTTAGTGCACTTGAAATGTCTAAAGACCCTGAAATGCGAAACCCGGGTCATTAGCGATAAAGCTCATGGAAAAGTACAAAATTTTAATGATTCAAATTCCATCAAGCACATTCAGTTGAAATTCAAAATTATTACATATTGTATAATAGAATACGTGTTTGTTATGTCAGTATAAGAAAAAAAACAATTTCAGGAAGATGGAGTAAATTGAGATAATAGTTTATATAATAACACAACAAAAATGCTGTATGGATTTGGCGGTAGCTTTGTGAAATTTCATTTTAATATACAATTTTAAATTCTGTATATTTATAATTATTTGATAGGTTCGGAATATAGTAGCTGATATTGACAAAACATATTCATTTGAAATAGATGGAGTGAGTTAATTTCGATTTCACGTTACAAAGAATTACTGCTGAATAAATGCGAATTATTTAGAAAAGTTTATATGTATAAAAAAAACGATTCTAAGTTTACAATGTAGTATTATATTAGATATCTAACAAACGGGAGGCGATTACATAATAATTTTTCATTACATTGTTGTCTCCGGGTGTAATTTGAAAGAAATTTCCCAAAATCGTTCCGAACAAAACAAAAGCGCTTAAGTATTGAAAACTTTGGAAATTTCTTCAATGGCTTTCAAGACTTCTTCTTACAAAGTAAAGAAGAAAAATGCTCAACTTTTAAAGGAGATACTTCTAGCTGATTTTGCTTTTATGAAAAATATAAAAAAAAACCGCCATAAGTATAAACCGGCAAACGTAAATTTCACAAAAGAGTCTTAAGTGAAAGATCTTACATACACATATTAAATTTGCATGGTGTGCTAAACAAATATTTCGGAGGCTATTTTTGTATGAATTAAGTACAAAATGTTTCAGTTATTGTTTTTTTCATCACAAGAAACAAAATAACTTGTAAAATCAAAAATATTGAAATATCATTTTATGGTGTCAATTGTCAGTTAAACGTGAAAAGCCGAAAAACTTTAAACCATAAAATAAAAACATATTAGTTCATCACGTGGATTACAGTTTTTTTTTTTGGTGAAAAGTGTTCGCGAATGACGTAACCGCTCCTTTATAATGTTATAGTATACTACAAAATTATATTTTTTTTAAATATGCATATTATGTTTTATTTTATGTGATTTTTTTTGCATGTTTCAATAACCAATTTTTGTCATACCTTGATTAGTTTTTGTATGAATAACTTTGTATTGTTGTACTTTTTATCAGTTGAAATCGCTCGCGATGAGCGAAACTGGTCCTGTTCCAAATACATTGAATGTGGAAAACAGTACAAAAAATATTAAAGCAATTAAAGCGAAGAGTTTTTTTTCATTTTTACGATTAAAATTCCATATTTGTGGAACCGCATTCAACCCATTTAAAACATAACGAAAGCGACAATTTTCCACCCAGGAAGTGGAGGAGTGTGAGACGAAGAGCTCGAGGATGAGCTGATCTGGACCCATCCCCCAGGGAGACATTCTTTAGGCTGCTGTATCATCATATTGTTTAGCAAACTTTCTCAGGATCCCAGCGGTCTCGTAAACCATCGTCGCAAAAAACCTACAATACAGGAAAACTTTCTTTCATTTGGGGTTGGACTAGATATCAATTTTTTTGGCAATATAATTTTTATCAGAATATATACTAAAAAACACGTTATATAATATGTTAAACAGGAAAATGGAGTCTTTATATACCTCTCCCGCATGTATTATATCAATAAACTGTATTTTTTTTAAGATCCTGCCTGTGAAAAGCTTTGAGTGGAGAAAATAATAAAATTGAAGAGTTAACTTTAACTTGTCTATTCCTCGATTGACTTTTAAGTGTAATGAAGATGCGACTGCATGAATATTTTACCACAAGATTGCGATTTAATGATATAATTATTATGTCATATGATTTTTATTTTAAATATTACAATATTGTATAATCTGAAATAGATAACCACAGTAACTGATTTTCAACCAGTTCTCATTTGAAAAGTTTACATTTGGTGTAGATGCGGCTTATAAAATATAATTACAGTTAAGTACATAATAATAAATGTACAAAAGCTTATAATATCCCTTTTGATCCTGCTTTGGCTGGTTGTTTGCGGTTCCTTTTAATTTGATGGAGGTATTTTTCGCAAGGGCTTTTAATTAATGTAATTTGAAAACTATTCAAAATTTTCTCATACAAGTAAAGTTCCCAATCTACGGCCCCATAAAAGTTATTTATATGGCACTGAAATTGAGCCTAGACTCTTGCAGAGTCGAATGCATGAAACGTGATGTATTAAAGTCATATTCACTTATATATTTTTACTGCATTGCGTAATAAGTGATAATACATAATTATGCAATCCGTTAGATATAATACAAAAGATTTTTAAATTAGCACGGAAAGTCCATCATTTAAATATGACTAAAAAGTTGTAAATAATGATCAATATTTCAATTATTTTTTTTTTGTTTGTTTTGACCATGACCGTTTACAACTTGTTTTTATTTCAATATGTTTTTTTCTACGAAAACTACTTGCTACTAAGTTGCTCAACCTCTCTTTTTCGATGAGAGTAGTGATTGAAAGGAGACAAGGACAAGAAAAGGACTAGTGATAAGTTAATCGCTCTCGCTATGTGTCCTGTTTTTTTTGGGTTAAGAAGGGTTGTAAGGGATTTTTAACAACACAAACACCCATTGCCTTCGAACAGAATCGATTTATCAACTGAAAATATCTGTTTGTACTTGGAATCAAACCCAGGCGAATTAAACGATTGCATAATCGAGCAGTTAAAAAATGGGTGCATTCTAGCAAAAAAGCTCTAAACTTACGACAAAAACAGGTAAGATTGTTCAAATAATTATAAAATTACTATAAATAATGTAATAAATACTAATTTATCAGTGATTTTGATAACTACTCATATTTAAATATTTATTTATGCCAGCTCTCAAGTGAAAATATTTTCTTGCGTTCAACCGTGAAGATGCATTTTCGGCGGCAATCGTTCGAGTTTCCCAAACTGTCCAACACAAAAGCAACGCATGTTATGTTACAGCGGAGGCAGTTAAAAGTCGAACTTGTAATAGAAATTTAACCCCATAATTTGTGAACCGCTACAATAAATCAACCCTCAAAATATGAACGAATTTGTCCACCCCTATAATTTTATATGCAAAACAAACATAGTACAAGGAAAATTTATTCCTGCGACGACTTTCGGTGGACCTTTTTTGACGACAGAAATCTAACCCAATCAAGCCTAGTGTAGTGTTTCATTGAAAAGCGCATTGATATATTTTTGTACGCATTATTCGTTAATATACCAATGTAAACACGATTTATTGATTGAGTAGGCATTTACTTGGCAGAACTCTATTATAATACGGTAAGAAAAATAACAATGTATTTTAATTCTACATAAATTATTTATAACATATTTTATTGGTTCTGACGAGGGCGTAAGCCGAAATATCTATCAACAAATATATAAAATAATTTATGTAGAATTAATATACATTGTTATTTTTCTTACCGTAGTAAACACGATTATTCACAATTTTTTAATTTGAAAAATCATCGAGGTATAAAGTTCTACAATTTAAAAAGTTTAAAATTTGAGTGTGATGACTTTACTCAAAGTAATTAGTATTCTGCAAGTCAAAAAGTATTAACGGTTACTCCCGGGACACTCTCGGTTACAATAAACAAATCCAAGATGCGCTTAAAGTTTGTTCTGTCGATAGATTATCTATATAAAAGCAGCCGATGCTAAAAAAAGTGTAGAGGGGGGTAATATCAATACAATATAGAAAAACGTATACAATACTTGCTTCTTACTTTTGCTTCGGCTACGTTTGTTTCAGTATATTATATGATGTGTAGTGCACATCTTAAACTCACAAAAATATCCATTCTTTGACTAAAAATAATAGAAAAAAGGTGTTGAGTGATATAGCCTGGGTGGCGTGTAGAATGTGCTTGAAAATCCTAATGATAGTATTCAAAGGTGAACCATATTAAAGATGCCAATTTCAACAGGTCTTAAAACTGATGATAACTGCATCCATTACTCGTTTCCATAAATTTATCTATACGATATTTAGAGGCTTTTAGAAAGAAAATGAAAACACACTTCAATTTCAATACATAATAATTTCGTATTGAGAATAGTTTAAAATATCATGGTTAGAAGTTTATACGAAACGATACGTTGATCAATGCGACATTGTTGGCCTTCAAGCAGATGTTAGATCAAGGGTTCAATTCTTAGAGTGGTCAAATAATAATAAAAAATATCATCTAAGGAAAAATTTATTGTGCGATGTTTTTTTTGCTCAAATTGAATTTGAGAAGATGTTTATAATAATTGCTTATGATCACTTTTAAGGTGTTCACTGTCAATTCTTGGTGGAAAGGCATTATAATAAAAATAATAATACATTTTTAGTACTTTTTCCACATAAAATGTGTTATTATTTTTATTGTAATTGCTAATGAATTGAAATTACGTAACGCATCGATAGTTTATAAATTTCTGATGGTAAATATAAAATTCCATATTAAAAAAGTAAGCTCAAAGTTTTCTTGTATAAACATATGTGTTATGAAAGTGTAGCAAAAATAAATATTTAGGTAATACATATTAAACAGCACCGTGGAAGAATAAAAGCCTTTAATTTAAATTCTCCGTTTAGATCTAGATTAGAAGCCGTATATTTTTTTATAAACTTTAAATTATTTTCCTTAAGAATAACACGGCATAAGCGTATCGTGCTGCGGGGGTTAAATAAATTTCAATTGCCATCAACTTAGGAAAATTTCCTTATAAAGTGTTCCGTGGCACGCGCGGTTGGCTAAAATATACCCTTATAGCTCCGCCGACCACCGGTAAGGATCTTAGATGATAATCTAACCCGGCATTACAGTCTTAGATAATAATCTTCCAGGGTATTAGACGATAAAGATGGCCTAATAGCTCCGTGGACCTGCCCGCAGACGATATGGTTGACTTAACTCCAATGTCGCGTAGACGGATTAAATATTGTCTGTTTATTCTCAGATTACTCCTTAAAGCTGATTATAGTGTACAATAAAACGAGAGAGGAAACAAAAAGGGTGTGTTATAGTTATGATCTGAATTATTGCTAAGATCTCTGTGGCCAGTGTTAACGGCTTAAGTCAAAGGGTTTGAAATCATGTAATGATTTTAACGACAGCGAAAGTAAATTAAGCTATGTACATACAACTACACACGAAATCTTGCAAATATGTTTTTGCTTCCGCTGAAAATTTCTGAAAGTCCATTTTATCGTATTTCGATAATGCGAGTAATAATAAGGTTGACGTTATAATGTTTTTCATATTAAGTTTGCGTAATTTATGATGGAAATATTTCGGACGAATGAAAATGATTTTTAAAATTCAATATTTTACAAACGTTGTAACATGCACAGGCATTTAAATATGTTTTTTTCTTTTCAGAAATTATGGTATTATAACCATTCAAATTTTTCTTTACGTACATCGATGCTGTTAATATGACACAAATAAAAATTAAAAGCAAAATTTCTTCGAATCCGATTACTACGAACACTAAATATATTAGATTGAAAATAATTTACAAAAAAAAATTCACGTGATTTCACTCAAATGTGAGAATGAGTGTGACGAAAAACTATTTTTATGAATGAGTATAAAAGTATACTTGTCACTAATTTGTGTAAAATTTTGATTCTCTTAAGTTATTGAGGTGACGCTTTCTTTTTGCTCAATTGCAAAAAATAGACAATCACTCAGTCACGAGTTACGTAAATATTAATGTGAATGTAGAACAAATGAACATCATTTATGATTTGCTAATGATTTAAAACTAAAACTTACACAATAAATAAATTGCTTCAATTCAGTAGTGCAATACTCTGATTCCAATGATTGAGATGGAATTTTTTACGTTACTTATATATTAAAAAGAAAGAGGCCTATCGAAAAATTAATTGTCTGCAAAAATATCTCAATCGAATCATAATATAAATCAGAGCAGATATAATTTTAGAATTATTAATGTTTTTTATTTGAACAATTTGCCAATCGATCTGTTACATGAAGTTTGACTGCTTTTACGAAACCTGTGTAATTGAAATTTTCAAGACAGGCATTAATTTATTGCATAGATACCGAACAAATGGAGATGAAAAATAAATTAAGTTTTATAAAAAGTGGTAATTTTGTTTAAATTTTATAGTTTGAAACTTTTAGATACACCAGATGTCGCTTAAAATCATTTTACGAGTCTTCTTTCGAAAGTGCCCGAGATTGGCTTTTTTGTTTAATTTTTTAGCTTCAATCATACATATAAAGTATGTATTCAAAAGTCAAATAATCAATATTAAATTGGAGTCATGTCTAGAATAAAAATCTGTCAGTTAAACACTAACCCGTCAGTGAAAATATAAGTTCTTCGATTATAGTTATGCTTGTAGTTGTTAGTTGGTCTGTGGTGCAATCGTCAACGTCTTTAGTTTTTGGGCTCAACTCCCAGTATAAGAGGCATTTTCGGTCGACGGTATGGGTGTTTGTGTTGTACACTCTTCCCACCCACTAGATCCAATAAGCGCTTCGTAGCAAGAACGACTATCTAACCACCCGACCTCTCCAAGCTTATCCCTTCTTTCCCTACTCCCATCGACCTAAAGATAGGTTGGGTGAATGAGCAACTAGCAGTCTTCGTAGAAAGGATATATTGAGATGAGTTCCATGAAGAGTTCATACGAATTTGTTGGAGATTACGTTCAATAATGAATAGTAAAAATAGAATATAGAAATAGATTTTTACAAAACACTTTTCATTTATGTCACTTCTTGATGGTCATTTTTAAATAAATTAAAAGGGTTTTTGTGCTACTCAGCAGCATATTTTTGTATAAAGATCAGGACCGGTTTTACCCATCGCGAGAATTTTCACTTGATTTGATTATAATTGTTAAATTTACTTAGAAAAAACGATATTTTAAAAATTAGTACCAGCGAATATTTTCCAACAATGCTTTCCCAAATAAATATTCGCCGTCATAAATACAAAATGGTAAATTTTTCTTTGTGTTTCACATTGTTAAACATTTCATTCGAGTGTAGTGTAATAAATTGCGTTATGTATTTGAAGTGAAAGCCACCCCTGAAAGCGAAATAAACTACCCCTTTCCGTCGATAATAATTCCGAATTTCTCACCGACATTTCGTCGGGTCGCTTTTCGACCACCGCTATTATTATTTGGTTATTAGGCTTACTTTAGTTTAATAATTTCTCTGAAATTATGTTCGTTTTTTGTTTTCCTGCCCGTTAGTTTTTAGCACTCTGACGTGCGATACCCTATTTTTTGTTGAACAAAAGCTTTATGTATAAAATTCATAGTAAAAGTTTACTTAAACAAAAAATTAAGATTTATTATCTATTTATTAAATGCACTTATTTTGGTTTATACTTTGTTAATGCTCATTCACACTTAATTGATTTTTGATGTAATAGGTCTTTAACATTTTAATTATAGTCTATTTTGCTTCAATTTATTTGTTTAGTTGTAATACCAATTGTTTGTCATACCTTGTAATTATTGCTTAACCTTTGTATAAATATCACTGTTGTATTTATTATCAGTTGATAATGCTCGCCATGAGCGAAACCGGTCCCGATACAATAAATTATATGTGAAATAAGTGCTAAAAAAACTGGCTATTATTTTTATTTAACAAAAAATATAAGTACGCTCTTTGATAAATACGTTTTTTATTGTAGTATTTCACATATTTTATAAAGACCAGAACTGGGTTGTGACTTTATGATTGAGCAACGTTTGAATGAAAACCCATACTCAATGGAAAACTCAATTGTTGAATGTTCCCACTCTAAGATTCAGACTCGTGATCATTTAAATGAGACGTCCGAAAACACATTAACATCGATATATACATATAAGATATGGAGCATGTTTTATTTGATGTAATTTTGAGACTTTTAAAGAACTGGGGGACTTATCACACTGTTATAACACTTAAAAACGGTACACAAGTGACGTTTCTTTGATTTTTAAGTATTAACACTCAAACACCCGGTCCCGGTCGTTAAATATCCCAGATTTTTATTTAATTTTATTATTGCTCCAAATGTTTATGGATTTCTGCTTTGTGTTTCTTAAACGTTTGTTTTTATTTAGGTTATTATTGAAGCCGAAGTACGAAAGAGTGTCATTTTAACATGACACGTGATATTGAAAATTTGACTAGTCATTGTTTATTTTTCAAATAAAACACTGCACGCTTCAAAGAAGTCCTTGGAAAAAATTAAAAGATTTTTTTAAGCCTAAACACAAAACCCATAAAAAGCGCAAAATGTGCGAGACTATTCGTAAATTTTCCGAAAGACTTCCTGAGTGTTTAAATTATTTTTTTAGTACTCAAGGTTGCAACCACTACCACCCACTACGGCTTTTCACTCTTTTCATAGTGTATGTATTCCGCAGAGTGACAAAGTTGTTCGTGGCAAAATTTTATCCTGGGATTTCCAAGGAAACAATCGTTGTAGTATATTATAAAATATGTGGTTATCACTGTGCGTTCGTACTAATATTTAAATGTAATATCTTATATAGCCAAATTCAATAATGTGTATTGATAGCACTACGCCATTCCATCGAAACATCCATTGTGTTAGTTATTAGCAATATATACCATGAAAGCTAGTCGTGTTTTCATATTCCGCTGTCGCGCTTGCACTTTGTTACAAGTTACTAGTAATAATATGTGTCACGAAGATTTCCGGTTCCGGGCGGGCCAAGTGTTTACAAGCGGGTGGGCGTCGCGGGTCGCGGGGCGCCCGATCGCAACTTACACCTAGCGCCTCCTGCCTCTTCAACTTATAACTTTGTCTTCGGCGGGAGCCACTTTGAATCTTAGGGGTGGTTCAATTAGCTGTACGTTTTCAATTTTGCAAGTCTCAGGGCGCCGGCTACAATAAGGATTATCTTGGCGGGTCGTGTGTAGTCTATACTCTATAGACACGAGAAAGCTCTGAAGTAGGCGCAAAAATGTTGCAGAAATACTTCCGGTTAATATTGTATAACATGCAAGATAAGAAAAGACGCATAAAATTAAACCAATTATTGCTGTACGTGGTAGGAAATAGTTAAAAAATATATTTTATAATTTAGCAATAATTATAAATATAAAATTTTAATAATTATAAATAAGTTATTTTAAATTTTATATTAAAATGAACTTCCACAAAGTTACCGCCGAATCCATCGAAAGTATTAATTATAAAGATTCCATGAACTTTTTAGGACGATGACTCAAACCTTATGCTTCACTCCTCTTTCTCTTACAGCAATTTTTCCAATAGCGAATAGGAACGTGGACTCTTCCAACTACTAGCTTCTGCTACTACCCTTGCCAGCTTCCATGTAAATTAACGGAGAGATAAATCTTAAACTACAAGCCAGGCTTGTCTAAAAGCTAGGGACTGGGCATGTCTATTATAAGAATTGTAAAATCTTAAAATTTACGTCAGCATTACGAGCAATTCTTGGTAAGAATTGAACCTTTTTTAATGATTGCAAGACAATCATTGTCGTAAGGGGTTTTTTCCTCACACAAAGACTTATGTATCTAACTTACATGTGGGAAAGGGAAATCAATACTTAATCAGTACCCACCCTAGCAAGAAACAAAGCCAAGAAACTAGGAGTGCGCTTCGCGGACTCCACATATAGTTTAAGTAGAAAAGGAAAAAAAATTGAACAATAATTATTCTTTGTTAATCAATAAAACATTTTTTTTTGTACTGCTTGTACCTACCATATATTCTTTAGAAGATTTTCAAGAAAAATTTTCCGCTGATACAACATCCACTTTAGTTATGTATAGAAGAAATCAAATATGTACAAAAACAGTTTTATTTATTTAAATTAATAAATGCTTTTCAATCAAGAAGTGACGGATCGCATAGTGAATAATTATTCTATTTTTTGATCTCATATGAATTTTTCTTCGGCATTTTTTATAAATCGCTCTATCTACGTAACAAAGTTGAAAACATGTTATTTTCATGTCAAGAATTATCGCCGTTTCGTTTGATTGAACATCCCTTAAAAATTTACACTTTGGCATGATCCCCACAGGCGGGAGCTCCTGAAATAACTGATTCGCGGCGCGCCCCACGCCTTTAGAAGCAATAACAATATTTTTGAAATAGTGTCTGCAGGCACGCACCAGAAATTTTCAAATGTTATTAACAAGACAAAATAAAGATTTGCGATATAAGCATGCACGCCATGCTACAGGTTAAGCTACATAACTGGCATGTAGGCATTATAATGCGTTTCACCACCATCTAGATATGATGTTGGCGTATTTTATCTTGATGGCCCTATTTAACCCCTAAACTGAGGCGATTGCAAGGGGATGTAATAAAATGTTCGCGTATAAGGGGTGAGACATGTGAATTGATTTCGACACGTTTTAAATAGATAATTGGCTTTGGCGCGTACAGATGGCTTCAAGAGTAATTTTGTAAAAGAGTAACTCCACTTAATAATGCCATCTTGTTGTAATATGCAATGTGCATGTCTCGTAAACTTTTTATAACCACAACTTATTTGAGTGCATCGGAAAAACTTTTAAGGAAAATTTGATAACTCCATTGTCGTTCTAAAATCTACACCGCTAATTATTCAACTCCGCCATTTTCTATTGTCACCTGTAATTCGTTAGTTGGTGGTACAAAAAAAGTCGTATTCGAAATTTTCCCAATCGGCTTGAAAATACCAAAGTAATCAGTTTGTACCCTCTCCTGCACAATTGACAAAAACAGAGAAAATTTACTCTTTAAGCCATCTAACTATTGATTTACGGTGCATAATTATGCAGACAGTAGAAAATAATACCTCTTGGTTTCTTACATCAACCACATTAGTGGTAAGTCATCAACAGATATTCCATCTTTTTATGTAAGGGATTCCTTAAAATAAAGCTTATGAAGTTATACAATGCTTTTTTTAAATGTTAAATTTTAGTGGGACTCGGCTAAAATTGATATTTTGCAATAGATTGATTATTGATCTATAACAGGGAGGGGCAAACTTTTCGGATCGAGGTACAATTCCAAAAATTCTAAATGAGCAGCGGGCCGACAGTAAAATACCATTTTTAGATCGTTTTTTACGTTGATACATTGGTTTCAAAAAGTGGCGCATCTAAAAAAATCGCGGAAAAAAGTATCCAAAATACAAGAAAAATCAAAAATTGTTTTTCAAATTCGACCTAAAAAAATTTTTTGCATAAAAGATATACCTAAAACATTCTTATTTTCATTCAAAAATAATATTTCTATATTCAGTTCGTATTAATTATTGTGAATTTAAAATATTTGGGCGTCTGAAGTGTAAATGCACATATTGTTATATTTGACAAAGTCCCTTTCTATTGCACCACGGCAACATATAATTGATTGAATGGGTATAATATTTCGGTAATAAAATTTGTTTTTGTCCGAAACACCTGAAGCGAGTTATCAGAATAATTTTCTAGATATTGGTTATGTCAGAATAATATCATACGTAAACTACGTAGAATGATGCTAACTTTATGTTATCACTAAGCCGAAGATAATAGATAAAAAAGTTTCCCAGATTTTTGACAGTTTGAAGATAAATTTCGAAAATATGTTACACTCGCAAGGAAAGTGAAAAAAAAGTAGGCCCGTATCACGTCATAGTTTTAATGAAAACCCTTTCGCAGTCGTAATAATTTATATGCAAAATGTGTCAGAGTTTGGTTTCTGAGCTTTACGACCCTCGTCAACCCTTTTAGGTGGTGAAGTTTGGCATGATGATAATATTCGCGCAATGCATTCTTTGACTTAAAGCTATTTATATTGTTAAGATTTATAGCGGGTTTTCAACGAAACCGCGATAAGCGAAGATTATACAGTACATCATGCACCATCTTGAAAATTACATTTCGGTACTAATTATCAACTACATAATATTTAAAAATTAATTGCAATAACATTGTTCAACCTATACTTTACGGTACTAAACAAAAGTCTGTTCCGGTGTTAAGTAGTCATTTCACAACATGTAAAGATGGTGTTTTTATAGTGATTTTAAGCAGTCTTCTTAAACTTTTTTACATCCGCTGACCAGTGAGAATTGGAAAAATCCGACGTCAACCAGATATACATAGATCCAGTTAGCTCTCGATTAACGACTCTTCGGACTAAGGTCGGTTTTTAATCTTCTCGATTGAACTACAATCGCAATGGCTGGGCACTTTCGTAGAACGATTTTTCAATCAAAATAATAACATAATTGAAATTATCCATACTGAGTATTAGAGACTCCAATTCGAGTATCGAGTACTCGATACTCGAGTATACTCGTCCATTTTTCAAGTGCTCGATACTCGGGTATATTGAATAATACTCGAGTAAATACTCGATCCTAGCTTTAAAACATCTCTATCCAAATTTTATTTACAAAAAATATATACATAGGCGTAAGAAACCTAGAATGTGTCTCGAAGACGTTTGAAACTTTACAAAGCGTGATCGTCGCGTGTTGTGTTTGACGGTCGACGAGGGGCACTGGCGAAAGGGGCGAGGGGGCCCGGCGAAAGGGGCGAGGGGGCCTGGCGGAAGGGAAGAGGATGGAGACATGTGTGTCAAAATAAAAGCACAGCCGCGTAAATTCGTTCTCTGAATGAACAATTTTATTACCATAAAAACACATTACAAATCTGTCACACAAATGTGCTTGAACATTTGCAATAAAAACACAAACTCTTAATGGAAACATATTTTTAATTATAAGAAATAACAAAATATCGGGATCTTTACTAAAATACTAACTAGATTATATTCATTCTGTGAATTTGTGAACATTCCAAGAAATTATATTTAACTGACGCAGTTTCATCATATTCAATGAAAATATTTTTTAACACATTTCAATGGCGCCGTATCATGATTAAAATTTTTTTATTATTAGTAGGTATTCCTTAAAAAATATGGTGACCACAACATTCATCATCCTCCATATCTTCGGCATCCGAAATACCCGCAATGTTCTCAAAATCTTTATCGGAATCAGTATCACTATCACTAAACTCTTCAGCAATTTTATTCATTTCTTCCTGTGTCAGATATTGTCTGGCCATTGTGAAAATTTTCCGAATCACAAATAAACAATGTTATGACAGTTAAAAACTTGGCAAAGTTAGATAACGGAATAAGCTTTTTAAAAGTTTGCAGCATGTAAGAACAATGTGCACGTGTACTTCCGCTGTTGTACCGCGATGTAAACTGCGAAAAATATACAAACTCAATCGAATATTGTATGTATTACACTCTCTGTCTAACTCATAACATTTTTACGACTGTTTCGCTCGGCTAAAATGCAGTGGTTGCTACTCACACATTACTGTTTGTATATTTCTATCTCCCCCTAAATAATAATGTATTTTTCTGTGGTAAAATCGACGTGGCTTTCGAATTATGATTGATTACACAAAGAAGACATGGAAAATATTTATTTTTTATTTTTTCTACACATGCTCAACTATTTTTTTACAAATAGCCAAATTTTCAGTTCTCTATATGCCCTAATATGTATATTTTAAAGATAAAGATCCTATTCAACAAGAGTTGAAAAATGCCATTTCATCGATATCTCATAAACCGAAAACTAAATTCATTAAACATTCTTGTAGTCAAAATTTAAAAGAAGATTTAAAAAAGTTAGATTCTTTTAAGCAGCGGACATATAAATTAGATACACTATTCAATTCATTGCTAACGATAAAACCAACGTCCACAGCTACCGAGAGAGTTTTTTTAACTGCGGGAATAATTAAAACTAAAATTAGAACAAATCTTAAATTTGAAACATTTAATTCTTTGTTATTTTTAAAATATGTGTTTAGTAAAATGAATTAAATGTATCAATGAAATTAAATAGGCTTTTTTATTTATTTATCCCCTATTTATTTCCAAAAATGTGAATTAATAGTATATATTTTGGTACATCTGAAACTACTCGAGTATACTCGAGTACTCGAGTATTTTTCAATTTTACTACTCGATACTCGAGTAGTTGAGATGACGAGTAATTGGAGTCCCTACTGAGTATCTGGGATAAGCAATGATGTGATGTTTTCGGGATAATTATTCATGCGTCGGTATTATAATATTTTGCATTATGGATGATCAATCCCGGGATTTTTGTAAATAAACCGGACATGCAGTCCCTAGTGACAATTTAATATTTATTGCCAACTATTTAATGAATATAGTAGTTTTACGCACCAATCGAAAGAATTGACTTAACAGTTCCTTTACTCACACATGTTGTTAATACGCATAGCTTCTAACAATAGTAATATCCCTATACATATACGAAGCTCGAGCTTATAGTATAAGTGTCACTCCCTTATACATTTAAAGATACTAAACTTATAACAGTTATAATATAGTAGATAAATAATGGGATAAATTAAAATTTTATATTGAACCTTATCTTCTAAAAGTCTAAATGAAATTGGATAGCATAAAATCAAATCTCATAGTCACACATCTTGAAACAGTATTTTCTACTGATATTAATTTCAAGCCCTTGATTATTTGCTTCAATGATAATGTATTTGTAAGTATATATTATATAATATAACGCCAATATACATTTTGAATAACTGTAACTATAAAAAATCGGTTTTCTTGACGTCAACCTTTGAACTTTTCATATAACATCGATTAGTAGACTTCGTCAACTCATTCGAGCGCCCAAGAATGCGGGACAAAAATTCCTCTTCCAACATGCGCGGGAGTTTCCACGGGAAAAGTTTGATGCTGCAAAACAACAAACAGATGGCGCTCTCTCTGGTTTCCGGTTGAAATATCGCCTCGCCCGGAAGTGCGGTCGACTCTGAAAGCGCCGCCGACATCACGTCTGCAAAAGGCACTGCGAAAACGCACCCGAGCCAAATGTTTTTGAATATATGAGAGTACTTTAAAGTATTTCCGGGAGATTTATTACGTGCGTTATTAATTGTGGCAATTAAAAAAGGGAAACAGAAAGAACATGGTTATCATGCAGTAAACATCAAATCCTGCACGGCGTTACTTGTTATTTGTGTATGTATTCTAGAAATCAAAATGGTCAAGAAAAGCGACTTACATCGAATACCAGATGAGCTATTCGAATAGTGAAGATAAGCTTAATGATATATCGACACCTTACTTTGAAAAGGTTCTAACTGCTCTTGACACTGTTTGAGATGTGAGCGTTTGAAGTTTCGATTGATTAAAATTCAGTTAACAATGAGCAAGTAAAAATGTTTCAAATTACTTATTTTAAGCATATTTTTTTACAACTCTTCATGAGAAATAATGATCTTAAAGATATTATGATGAAAATCTTAGAACTTTGTCAAATAAATTTAGTAAACAAAGTGTGCAGATGCAGTGCAATACCGGAATTCTGCTAACTTCGTTATTCAACCATAGATAATTCTGAAATTCATATATCAGGGATGGCCAAAACGTCGATAGCGTGGCGTTTTCTAGTCGATCGCCTACCTGATCTGTAAAAATCTCTGGTGCTCGTCCCAAGAAGTGTGCGTTCAATTTATACTGATTTTTGGCTTTAAATAACTAATTTTAATGTTGGTCGATCGCCTCTAACAATTTCAAAAGAAAGTCGATCGCGGGCAAATAAGTCTGGCCACCCCTGATATATATAATACAATTCGGTAAATACAAGCTTTTCCGACCAGAAGATAATTTTAGGCAAAAGAACCTTTTCAAAATAATATGGTTAGTCAGTAATTATATAATTAGATTGTGGTATACAGTTTTTTTGAATCCTCGACCATAGTTATATTTAGAAGCTTACACTAGGCCACGGATTAAATGGTGGAAGTTGACGATGATAAAATAAATAATAATTGGTGAACTCAATATTCACTCTTTTGATCAATCATATATATATTGTAGAAGAAATAGAGTTACCCGAACGGGTTGATACTCCGCGAAAACTTTCCTGTAAAGTTATAAACTACTAAGAATAAAAACTACAAGAAATATAACACTTGACTTATAAAAGTTAGTAAGTCTTTACTTAAATCCACGTGTGTTTGCTCAAATACAGTGAAAAATTGAATTTTGAATTAACAGGGTAAGGAAGGTTACAAGTTGAATCGGAGACATCCATTTTGAAGATTTATAAAACTTTTTTATTCATTCTGTAGAGTATTACGACATACGAAGAAGTACTTTTGAAATAAATTCGAATGGTATTACATACAGCAAATTGCTTTAACAATTAAAAAAAAAGAAAAAACATCATATCCATCTCTTTTGATATAATCATCAGACAAGTAGAGTTAATCTTCTCAAAATTTAAATAATTCTCATTTTGATAAAGTAGAAACCGAAAGAAATACATCAAATACATAAATGACACATGCAGTGATAGTATGGTGTCATGTGAATATTTGGTTGATTTCAGTTTAGTAAAAATAATAACACATTTTTTGTACTTATTCCACATAAAATTTATTGAATAAAGACCAGTTTCGCTCATGGCGAGCAGAAGTACAGAAAATGTGTTATTGTTTTTATTATAATGCCATTCAACGAAGTATTGACAGTGAACACCTTAAAAGTGATATCAGTTTCTTATGAAGAAAGATATTTTTAAAGAAAATTGTCTTGAAAATTGTTAGAAATATATTTGTTTGCTTTGTTTCGATTCTATAACCCTCTCTTGCGTCCCTTAAAAGGAGAAAATCCCAATCTAATTGATTGATTGATTGCACCTTATTAGTATCATTATGTTATTGCATTGTTTTGATTCTATCACCTTCTTCCTTGTTTCCTTTAGAAGGAAAAAAACCCGTAATCCATTTTGTAATTTCATAATTTAAAATGTTAAAATGTTAGAATTTATCTTGCTTCATTACTTAAGCAAACTTTGCGATAGTAAGTCTGAAGATGCCTCTGAAAGAGGCGAAACACGTGTCACAGTTAGTTACACAATACGTGGAATAATCAAAGTTATTTTAAATTTTATATTAAAATTGTGTTGCATAGCAACCTACTGTTTGATTATTCTTTTAGTAACACTTGGTATTTAATAAATCGGACTGCTTTTCTATAGTGATTGGTTGTGGGTACTGTATTATGTTTCTTTTAGAAGGTACATCCTTTTTTAATAATAATAAATATATGGTGCTTAACTTCAAATCTTCTGCCCGGTCCGTGGTGCAGTGGTATACGTCGTTTGTTACCGCGTCGAAGCGCCCGAGTTCGATTCCCGCTACGAGCAGTTTTTTCAGTAAAGATAAATCGATTCTGGTCAGAGGCAATTGGTGTTTGTGTTGTTAAAAATCCCTTCTCACCTTTCATGATCCCAAAGAGTGACGCATAGTGACAGCGATTAGCTAACCACTAGCCCTGTCCTAGTCCTCGTATCCTTTCCACCCCTACTATCTTTGAAAAAGAGAGGTTGAGATACTAAGTAACAAGCAGTTCTCGTAGAAAAAAACATATGTTGAGATAAACTTCATGAGGTGTCCATATACTTCAATTTGGGAGCGGACATGGCTTAAAAAAAACCTTCACATCCCCTCAGTCCAATCGTAATATAGAGAAATGTTCCATATTGCTTCATTAGTCGTGTCGAATAATTTACATACAAAAACAATAATATAAACCATATTCCGTGATGCGATATATAATCTTCACAATGCAATAAGCTAGATATTGATTTGAGACATTCAATTAGAGCGCACCTTAGTGAGTGTAGCGGTTTCCCTGGCTAAGTAAACACTGTTTCCAGCCCTGCCCTACAGATACCAGGACCGCATCAAACTAATTAAAGATAACATATCTTCGGGCTGCAGGCGAAGGTTTCTAACTGCAACTTTAGGTAACTTCGAATTCTCGTAGGTTTTCCCACAGTTTGGGTATTCAAATAATCAGACTTACTATTTATTAATACATACTTAATAATATCATATTCTCGAATTAGTTTTGTTTTTACACTGATTATTTTCTTTTGACACAGCTTAAAATTCTGTTGCACTGTCGCCTATATAACATATTCATAATTATGTAACATAAATGTTCCGCCAGAAGATGTTTATATTATTCAAGATACTCTTGAGGATGACTCTGCAGTAAATATTTTCAGCGATGAGAGTGATTTTTCGCCAGTGAAAGTGTTTATTATCAATTGGCAGCAGTGAATGAATATGTTTCTGTATGCTAAATTTAATTTAAATCAAAAACTATGTAAATTCATTACTTGCATATCTCTTTTAAAAGGTGTTCACTTCATACTTACTTATTTCAACGGTCAGAAGTCAATGGTGTTTATCAGTTGATAATGCTCGCTATGAGTGAAACCGGTCCTGATCTAATAAATTTGATATGCAACAAGTACTAAAAATGTTTTATTATAATGCACTCGTATATCTTATTCAATACCTACATTCAATTTCCTTTAGAGTTAAAGAATTTCATATTTTGAGTTGATTTTAAAAAATGGAATCAATCTACCATGTTTGAATTGGTACCTTATTTTTTTTCACGATTTATTTTCTTTGGAGTGTATTCTCCGTGAAAGAAGGATTGCGATTGGGTTTATAAATAAATAAAAAAATAATTTATTTCAATGGATCATCAACTGACATTATTGGCTGCACGACGAAGTAAGTGTTCAGTAAAAGCAATAAATCATATTAATGTCCCATAATGAAGATTCTCTTTTATAGAATTTGAACGTGGCCGATTTGTAACATTTTCGGATTCCATCGTGTGGTCAAATGAGTTATAGATTTCCCAGTAAATTTAGAATTATATCTACCGAGTACCACCTACACATTTTATGAAGGGGCACGAATTGTGGCGTTTGAGAATTATTATGTCCGTGTGCCAGTCCTGGTGTGCAAGGCCATTATGTATGGTTAGAAGTGTCGAAGATAGTTTGTGCGGACGCCTGGACCCCCTTTCGGCTCCCGGTTTAACTCTAACGAGTTGGACTGACCAGAATTTCTAATGTCAGATTCGAGCAGCGCTGCGAAAACCTCATCTTGATCTTTATTCCCGATATTAAGTTAGCATTGCATCGAATCTAATACTTTTTTTTATCAATTTACTATAAATTATTTACTTACATTAACCTTACAACACACAGCCCAAGATCGAAATAATGTTATACATGCATTACTAAAAATATGTTAAACAAGCCCTTAAATATAATTGGCATCAATAAGTCGGTCCCTGTGGTCTAGTGGCAAGAGCTTTTTCCTAGCAATCGGGGGCCCGGGTTCAATCCCCGACCAAGACAGATTTTTTCAATTGAAAAAAAAAAAAAAAGATCTTGGGCCTGGGTGTATGTTATTTATTGTTGATTGTGTGCACAACTGATACATTATTTACCATCGAGTTAATCTCGTATGACTTTCACAATTCAGAATACTTGGCGCATTGGCGTAAGCTGTAATGCCAAATATTTTTTAAAAAAATATATAAAATAAAATCCGGTCATAATATTTCTTCCTATCCAATTTAGCTAAATGTGCGAAAAATCTATACAAAAGTAAGGGTTGTCACAACACCATTGTCAAAAAATATATATTCACCCTTTATAGATTTAAATGCAATACCAATAAATGAAAAACCTTCTTTTATGGGCTATGCCAGCTTACGCGTCGCGAACTAACGATCGTGTATGTGAGATATTATAATGAAATTCAGAACCCTGATTTTGCCAGTGTCATACTTGCTAAATTACGTATTTTATGATTGAAGCTTATTCAAAGATAAAAAATATCAAAGACTCATTGACATTGTTTCTACTATACTGTGTATTCCACAAATAATTTATTCAGTTCATAAACGGTTTCGTTCATCGCGTGAATTTACAAACTGAATTACTTTCACGTAACAGTACTTAATACAAATAATATTAAGTCATCTTGATGGTAAAAACCGTTGCCGAAAATACTAGATAATGGATTTTTAATCGCTGTTCGTTCTAATCATACAGATTAACTGTTCATTGTTGCATTGTTTAAGCATCGTAAAAATAATAACGGTATAGTGATGAATGCATGTGAATCTTGTTGATGCAAATTGAAATGTATATAAAAAAAGCCCTGAATTATTTTTGACCCTTTTGGATATTACTAAGCGTACTTTGGCAAGGACTTATCAACGATTTTCGATGATCGATACTATGTCAGCTAATTTTTTTCAATTAACCATGCCCGCTCCTTTTTTGAGCACATGGACTCCGAATGGACCGCACTAGTATTTTCTACAAGAATTTATGGATACCCAGTAACTCAGCGTTTCTTTTTATTTCGATTAGAGTAGTAATAAAACTGATAGGACTAGGGTAGTTATGCACAGCCTTTTTGGCAGAAGTGCCAGCTTATCAATTATAATACTGTTCGAGGGCCGCATGGGTAAATGTGATTAAATTATCTTTACTTTTAGTGTACATAAAATTAAAAATTGAAATTTTTTATAGTTTTCTTTCATCATCCGTGAAAAGTTATAAAAAAGGTGATTTACATTTATCGTACTGGGCCGCGTGAAATTTCGTTTAGGGCCGCTGGTTGTGCATCACGGGACTAAAGCAAGACTAGAAAAAGTAGTTAGCTAATCGCACGTTCGAGGACCAAAGCCAACAACGACTCAAAATATTTATTTTATATATTACACGATAATTATGTATAGTATAAAGATTGATAGATATTTATTCTTCGCGGCATCGTTTGAACAATGAATGTTGGTAAAACTCCTCCCTCCTAAAGTCCTTTCATAAAATATCTTATAATGTTTTTATTGCTCAGCGAATAAATCAAGAATACACATTTGATCTCATATTTTAACTTTTAATTGCGAATAAACTCTTACAATACGTATTGCACGGCAGTTTAAGACGTCTGCAATACTTCGCAACGTGTTACAGTTACTAATGCACTTTTTAACACAGTTCTCAGGTCTTGGCCTCAGAACTTGCATTGAATTACAAAATACTGCAACTCCGGCGTTACGAGGTTTGCTTTAATAAATTTACCTGAGAAACTTTTACTGCAATCACTCGATAGATATAACACAAAGCAGTCTTGTGGTCGATGTATTTTTTTTCGTTTGCGAACACACGGTGAAGAATTGTATGTTTATTTTTGAGTTAGCCAACCTAGTTAGCAATTTAATTTCTGCTATATTTGAAAAATATTGTTTCGCAACAAAAAAAAAATACACGACTATGCCTCTGAAAGAGGCGAAACACGTGTCACAGTTAGTAGCACAATACGTGGAATAATCAAAGTTATTTTAAATGAACTTCCACCAAAGTTACCGCCGAAACTATCAAAAATAAAAAAAATATACTGATGCACAGCGTCTGTTGTGATTAAATTTATTGAAAACTAGTATTGCTACCCGGCGTCGCTCGGACTAATTATATCACAAAATCTAACATCCAAAATAGAGTTAAAATAAAATCACAAACTTTATTTAATTTGATGACAGCCCCATTTTCGCCCATTAAAATTTCCAAATTCAAGGAAAAAATCTAATTTGCTGTCAAAGAAATGTCAAATAATACCTTCACGTAAATAATAAACGGGAAAAGTTCTGTAGAAGACTAATTTATTACATTTTGACTAAATGTCTTCGCCGATAAAAATTCAAACATATTTTCGTTCATTATCGTTTTTATGGCAACTTGCAACAACAATGCCAAAGGGAATTACAGACCCACATACATACATACGCCGTTTCGGTTTTATATATAAGATTAGAAATTGGCTGAACAAACATTTTAACCTTTAATAATCATCGACTGTCTTATAGCCTGATGGTTTTGTTCGAGGACCGGTTTCGCTTTGATTGAAATAAAGATAGAATTATAAAATATTTTGTTATTTTGTAGTAAAAAACGTTAGATTGTTAATATTTGAGACTTGATATTGATAAGTTATTAATTTTTATCTACATGAATTTATTGTGGCATTAGTGAAATAAATTTCCAACCCTTAATAAATCATATCTAATAAAAATGCAAGAAATCTAAAACAAATGCGAATTGTGTGTAAAACTACAGACATAAACACTTTATTTTGGGGACTGGAAGTCTCCATAATAAATTCATTCATTGATTGGAAGAAAATAACAATGTATTTTAGTTCTACATAAATTATTTTATATATTTGTTGATAGCTATTTCGGCTTACGAAGGGATATATAAAATAATTTATGTAGAACAAAATATTGCATAAAATATTTGCAATCAAAAATGGAAATAAACCGCTGAGCCCTATAGACATTATAGGCAAAAATTATTGATGTCGCTGATCGGAGACTTCAGAGCTCCCATTTCATCTCGCAGAATTTCGTCTGCAGCCGATGAGCAGCAACGATTAGATGGGACGTCACACTTTATATATTTACAACCAGAGGGGCAAGCACAAGGATTGCGCCGTGTGCTCTTATAGGAAAATAAAAGGTGGAAGAATAGAAACCGGGTTTCGTTTTGTGAAAAATACCATACGGAAATAAATTTAAAAAATTGATATCCAAGGATTATTATGTTGTACACTATATTAGAAACACGAATAATTTTTTTTTTTTTTTTTTTTAAATTATTTGATTTAGTAAAAAAATAAATAATCAAATTTACCTAATAAATTTCCAATTTCGTCGTGGAGCTGGTAGAAACAAACAAAAAAAATCTTGGAGTGGAAAAGTGGTTAAAGCGCCAAAATTACGACAAGATATTTTTATGAAAATGATCCTGGTCTTCATAACATATGTATATGTGGAAGTGGTACAGCAAAGTGTGTGTTTTATTTATTTAAATAAATAATAATGCCTTTCCATAAAAAATGTAGCATGTTTTTTTACTCAAAGACTTAGCGATTTAACATAAACTTAACTTTTAAAAGTGATAAGTTACTTCATACACAGCGTCATTTTTCAACCCTCATCATACTCAAAGAGACAAGAAACCTGAAACCAATTGTTTGTTACACCTGGTCTTATGTTTCTCATTTTTTTATAACCTTGTTTCATTGAAAATTTCATCAGTTGACAATGCGCTTGATGAGAAGAACCGGTTATAATCTTTATAAAAAAATATGTGGAAATAGTACTATATATTGTTTTTTTTATTTATTTGAATAATGTCTTTCAACCAAGACGTGACAGTTAGCATCTTAAAAGGATATCTTGGATCTTGATCATGGATATACATATTTTTTATCAATCTATTCCAAAAATTCTTTCCATCGAGTTCCAAACTCTAATCTATTTCTTAATCGAAATTAATATTGCATTTCTCTCTCATAACAGATAGGTCGAGTAACTGACTGAACAAAGTTTTGTTATTGAACAGAGAAAAATTATACTTTCCAAATTTTGAGCTGATCTGGTTTAAAAATTATTGATTGTAAAATGTATTTATATCTTTCAATAAGTTGATGACATCGTAAACAAGGCTATTATGCAGTTTGCAGGTAGACCGGGCCGTCCTTAGTAAAGCGCATAGTAGTGTGTATTCAGAGATCGTCCATTGATTGCCGGCTGAGTCAGATTGTTGACGTAAGCCAGGTCCCCTAGGAACGCCCACCAGAGTCCACCAGAAGCCGCGCTTTGAATTACTAATACGGTATACAAGGCTCTTCGGTATACAAGAAGATATTGTCCAGTATTGTGCTTCGACCGGAATGAAAATATTCCCTGCCCACGAATGTACCATTAGAATGCAATAATAGAAAACGTGCAGTTTTAGTTGAATTAAAATTATTATAGTATATAAAATCTGCGGTTACGTGAAAAGACACTCTAGATTCAAGATCAGTCCTGGCAATATAGAAAAGTTTTTTTTGTGATATGTTATTTGGCTTAAAATAACAATCGTAGAACATTCAATTGCGTAAGGAAGTTAAGCAATAATATTTTGATCGAATTGGATTCTACTTGTTGGGTATAAAAGAGCAATGCACCCATGTGATAATTATTTCCATTATGAATTATCTAAAGTAAATCACGTATGATAATGGTGAGATATCGAATGGAACAAATTCAAAATATTATTTTTTAGAATTGAAAACATCGGTATTTTTTTTTTGAGCACCTCGTCGATAGCGCGTAGTTCAAGCCCTGATAGAAGCGCGCCGACAATAGCGCAGAATATAAGATTATTTTGTATTGTTGACTACATTTAAAGAAATTTATTTACTTTTATTACTTAAGCAAACTTTGCGATAGTAAGTCTGAAGATGCCTCTGAAAGAGGCGAAACACGTGTCACAGTTAGTTACACAATACGTGGAATAATCAAAGTTATTTTAAATTTTATATTAAATTTATTTACCTTTGAAATATTAATAATTATTTAAAATTCATCTCATAATCACAATATGTCAAATTAAATCGAATATTTGAAGCCATAGTTCTAACATATAAAAATATTACTAAATTAGAATTCTAAAAATATTGAAATTTCATTAATCTTTAATTTTTATTGTGTATTCGCTTAAAGTTTTCAAAGTTGATCTTTTTTTATTAAAATTCTTAGTATCCCGCGCTGTAACTTCGCCGCACCATTTATTTTGATTTTATTTTATTCTATATAGTAAGAGGATAATATTTTAAATATTTTTTGTTAACATATATTTTTATATTACCAATATCTTATTAATGCGTTTCATTTATTACATTAATGTATGAAACATATTTGCCTTCTTAGCGGAGTATTTTATTAAGATGTATTCAATGTCGATTTATTGTTCTCAATCTATTCGCATGACCGTATTTTAGTGGAAAGTGTAAGGAAAGGAATTATACACGCAATGTTCGATTTAATAGCTCTGTTCCCAAATAATAGTTTTATTTTAAATTCGCCTGTCTCTCATTCCGCATAAATAATTTGATTAATTTCAATCAAACGTCTTCCTGCTTATTGCATGACACGATTTCCGGTTGAAGTAAATTCTTACAAATCTCACGCGTGTTTCATTCGATTCACACAACATATTATTGCTAGTTTCATTTACTTTGATTTTCACGAATACAAATAATCTTATTATTGCATTTTTAGTAGGTACTTTTTCCAAATAAAATTTATTGGATCAGGATCAGTTTCGCTCATGGCGAGCATTATCAACTGATAAAAAATACAACGAAACAGTGATATTTATACAAAAGTTAAGCAAGAATTACAAAGTATGACAAACAATTGATATTACAACTAAGCAAATAAATTTAAGCAAAATAGACTATAATTAAAATGTTGAAGACCTCTTAGCAATGCAAGCTATTACATCAAAAGTATGAATGATCATTAATATTGCAACAATAACAAATTTTAAAAAAGAAAGAGACGTGAAGAGAGCTTTTTATCTTACCTTTTTAATACCCAATCTTTTATAAATAAAATCTCTCAATACACATGAAGAAGACGAGAAGAGCTTTGGCTCTCATATCACCTATTTTTCACTTATTCTTTGGCATGTTCACTAAATGAGTACCGTAAAAGGGGGTAAATGTAGACACTTTTTACCCTTCACGATTATGTATCTTCATACCTGCGCCACATAATTCAAATATGAATGGCTTGAAACGCGTTCCTATGGTCCTACTACACATTCATGACAATATTTTTCAAATATTTACTATCGTTATTAAGACACAGTCAATTTTGTTCGACGTCTCTATTCACATTGAATTGAAGGTGAATAGAGACAAAAAACAGATTGTAAAGATTAGAATATATGAACCTCTATCCAATATGAGTCTCAACCCATTTTACGGTACTTATTTACAAAAAAAACGTGATTTAATTTAATTTAAGTTAATAAGGAGTCAAAAAGTAAGGATGCACAGGCATCGATCTTTAACACGTTTGTTTCTATTTTGGCCAGTCATAAAGTTGGTTTGGTTTTGTCATTCGAGAAGATAGTAGTATAGTCATTGTGAAGAAACTTACTTAACCATTATGTTTACATTAGACACATAGTGAAGTTGTGCGTTCAATTGTCTCTATTCACCCGGCAGTCTCTATTCCCCCCGTTTCACGGTACATTTGTAAAATGATTTGTTTAAGAGTTCACAAATGAATACACTGAGCCGTGACGTTTTTTTTTTTAAATTTTAATGTGAATTGTTTTATTATCTTTGGATATTTTTACTATTAAAGAGAAGCGAACATTATTAAGGTAACGTATCGCTTACATGCTTAGAGTAGCCACGGTGAATTTCAGGCTTCAACACGGGTTGTTCTGCCAAATCATGTTTCCAGTATCGCAAGAAAGGTAAAATGTCGCGAATTTTCAACACCGTCCCTCGCACGCGCATAATATATTATTGTCCTGCTAAAACGCAAACCGTGTTAGGCAGAAAAGGACGCTTAGAAAGACAGGTGTGGTGAAATAATTAGAGGCCGCCCCCGGACGCGGAGGGTTGATTGGGCCGGCACAGTATTACAAGGGCCGGGCTGAAAGGGTTATCCCTTTTAACCGAGATGGGTTACCAACGTCTTAACCCTTGTTGGTAATTCAACAAAAGATATGCACGCTTTACAAATGTGAGCAAAGGTGTTTTAAGACAAAATGTATTATTTGCGCTGTGCACACACAGGGTGCTTTCGTTTCTCGCACAAATGAGTTAAAACAATTGTATATAACTCAAACATAAAGTTAAAAACACATTAAATGAGTCGTAGAAACTGAAATGAGCATACACCCAAACCTATTACGATTTCAAAGTAATGCGGTTTTTTTAAATGAAATATTTTATTTTTTTAAATATATCTTTGGGACTATTTCAAAGTAATTAACAGAGCGTTGTTCACATACTGTACGTCAAAAATCCAGTGTTTCACCTGTTTATTACAATGTAACCTTGACACTTGCGTGCTTGTATATTTTTGGCTCCCATATTAAGTCATAGCTTTGGTTTTTGATTTTCCATGGAACGCAATTACTGCAAAAAAAGGTTTGGGTGTATAACGATGTCTTAAAACACGTCGTTCAGCCGAGTGCAAAGTCGACGGTCTTTGACGTCTGCTCTATTCAGACGCGTTACTTTAAGTACATTTTCATACAAATGATTTAAAAAATTGTGTTCCTTTGAGATTTGTTTTTCTGTAAGTTGAAATATTCAGTTTTAACTGTCCCCTGAAAACTTAGTAAATAGGTTCGAATTAAGCTGACGATATCCTTTTGTATTCATAAAAAATCATAAATCGATCGATAGATAATTCTTTTCGGGAATCCAAAACCGTAATCAACTTAACCGAATAAGGTGAATAATGGAGAATACGGCTACGAGGGCAAAAAAGTAGCTGAATTATCGAAGGACGGAACATGCTATGTGCACGTCAATGAAATTACTCCCAAATCTAGACGATCGATTGTCCGAGATCAAATTTCTCCAAACGATTTTCATAGAGCTTCATTAACACAGCCCGGTTGATAGCGGTTGCTTTTACTATATTGTAGGTATAATACTTACTGTGTATGTGGGTTGTCCTTTATGACCGGAACCAATTCCTGTAAAAATAAAGAAAATCATCTTACCTGTTTCTTATAAATAATAATGGAAAATATCAAGAAGGCTGTAGCTATTACGATTTTAATTACATTGCAAGATTCAAGTTTTCAATAAATTTTTTTAAATTTTATTTTAACCATGTCCGCTCCCAACTTGGAGCATATGGACTCCTCACGGAGTTTATCTCAACATATGTTTTTCTACGAGAAGGTCTCGTTACTCAGTTGCTAAACCTCTCTTTTTCCGAAAAGAGTAGGGATGGAAAGGATACGAGGCCTAGGACAGGACTAGTGATTAGTTAATCGCTGTCCCTATGCGGCGCTCTTTGTGATCGGAAAGGTGGGAAGGGATTTTCAACAACACAAACAACCATGCCTTTCAATAGATTTATCGATTGAAAAAATCCGCTCGTATCGGGAATCGAACCCGGGCGATCCGACACGCAAGCCAACGCCGTTGACATTGCGCCACGGACCGGACAGTACATACATAGTACATATTGAATATCAATAAAAAATTATAATATAATCTATAGAACATTTAAGGTGTTCACCGATAAAACTAAGTGGAAATGCATTATATTAAAAAAATATAAAACATTTTTTGTATTTATTTCACAATTCATTTATTAGGATCAGGACCGGTTTCGATCATCGAGAGCATTTTCCACTGGTCAGTTGAAACGATACACTTTCATTTAAAAATATATAAAATTATAGTTTAAGTAATTTTTTGGCTTACATTATTTCGTACTTCCAAAAAACGCCAAATTTTAATAAGTTTTTTTCCTAAGGAGTTTTGATATTTTTTGTACCTATTAGACAAAATTATCTTTGGTCAGAACCGGTTTCGCTCATCGCGCGTATTTTCAACTGATTTCAGTTGAAAATGCTAGCGATGAATCAAACCGGTCCTGATCTAAATACATTTAATGTAGAATAAGTACAAAAAATGTCTTATTATTTTTGAATATTCTACAACACACGTTTAAAACTTGTAAATATTTTGTATTTATATCGTACACTATATTCTTTTTAATGCGTTTATTCTTTAATTGATTATTTTCTCTTATCGAATTTATTAATTATTTTTTACTTGAAATCACGCACATGCCAGTTTTTAATATTTATATTATTGCTAAAGAACGCAGAATCAGATTCGTATACTGTGATTCTATTATCAAATTTATCGCGATTAAGTAATAACTTAGCAAAAAAATTGGGAACATGTGTTATGTTATGAGGGCAATAGATTGCCTACAAAGGTTTTGTGCGATACAAAAAAATATCCGATGCCGAAAATTACTGTTCGTAAACCCGATGTTTGCAAAAAATGGAATAACTGCGTCATTGAAGGGTGTTTTTCTGATTGTATTTGGCGATATGAATCATTAATTATTTTAACCCAATGACATATCGAGCAATTTTTCCATGCTATGTCCACGTTTGCTACTATCTTGTTTTTGCTTTAGCTATACATATGTAATAATGAACAAACATTTGTGATCAGTTAAAGTTTTTCAGTCCCAGCATGCACTAGATATGTATATCAAATTGATATATATATTTTTTTTACGTTTGAGATTTTATCGTCGTTGTAGATATAGTGCGATGGAGATTTCTGAGTGTTTCTACGTGCTTAAAATCACGGCTTTACTCGGAATAACCTTAATAATCATGTAAGATAGAGCGACTCGATATAAACCCGAGAAGAAAAGACATCACAAAATACCCGTGTCCAAGTTGTTTGTCACATCGGTCATTTGAGTAGTCAGTCAAAAGGGCTGTTCGCCTGATATTATATTATAATATAATGGTTTTCCATATAATGAATATGTTGTGTGTTTTTTAATGTATTTGTCAAATGCATGTCGCATTAGTGTCAGCTGCTATGCCATGCATTGTATATTTTCCCAATAAATAAATTATTTGAAATTTACTTTGCTAGGATATGAACCTGATCACCAGAATAATGGAAAAATCCACTAGACTACAGAAATCTGTTTGTTGCCCGTCTCTAATCTCCGAAATCGAAGGAAATTACAAGCCTACAATAGCGTGACAAATAAGCTTTCATGTTATTTAGTATAGTATCCGAAAATTTTGAGACCACAGACAAACATATAAACTTTCTGTTTTATAATGATAAGCCTAAAATATATAATATATTATGAATGATATATTAGAACGCACTCTATCGCCAATAATTTTCTAGGCTAATTATATCCAAAACTTCTAATATCGTGCCCTTTTCGCATGAAGTAATAGTTAGACATTTGGTTTTCTAGTCACTTGTTTAGACATTTAGTCAAAAAGATGCTTCTAATGGATTTGTGAAAGCTGAAAGTTCACACTCAAGAGCTGGCATGTATAAAATAAATATTATGATGTTTACCCCTTATACACAGATTCTCTCTCAAACTTGAAATTTATTCACACATTCGCCCGCGAACTAATTTCATTTCACTCCATAATAAACTTTGCTTCGCAACAAATGGAGGGAAATTACAAAATTATGTTTTATTAAGTAGTAAAGTAGTTCATCGGACGGAGAAGGGTTGTGTTGTTTTGTGTGATAACTAGGCATCGAAATAGGCGTGCCGAAATAGTTGCATAGATTTCATATGCAAACGTATGTATTTAAACATTTCAACCAATAGAGTTATTTCAGCTATAGTAAGTCAATATAATTTTCCCATAATGAGCACTGTCATATAATAAGCATTTGATCTTTTTTTGTTTCACTCGGTGGCTTCATAATGCATATAAGTTGATGGCGAACGGACCGTATATATTTGTTATTATTTTTAAATAACATTATATTAATAAAAATAATACTATGCATTTTGAGCTTCCGGAACTTTAACCTAAATTAATCTGATCGATTAGGTAAATTTTCTTCTACAAGACCATAGCAGTCGATGGTATCTATTTACAAACATCGGACTCTTTTGAAGTTCACAACCGTTTGAGATTTATATAAGTCGATATGGTTGGATATATTTCATATATGAACGTATTTATTTAAACAATTCACCAATAAAATTATTTCAGCTTGCAAGTCATTATTAAAAGTCGATTTTATTAAGTTAATACTAAAATTTTCCCATCATACATACACAATAACGATGTCTGGTTGTTTAAAATGTTACTGTAGAAAGAAAAATGGGTCTACGGATTGTTATACAACAATATTTGCAATCTTACTAGTATTAAAGCTGTCATATAATAAACGTAATGTAACACTTATTTACACCATCGATGTGTAGGGCTCGGATAGTCTAAATACAATTTTCTTATTTAGCTGATGCCCACGCGTTTTTCACAAGGGGATGCCACTGGTGTCCGGGATCAATAGGGTCTCTATACAAAAGACTGTGGATACAAAGTACACAGGTATGCCATATTCAGGTTTATTCAAGGCGAGAGGGGTTCAGACAGTTGCTGGCATAGATCCACGGTGTTAAGAAATGGAATTGCTTGGATCATTTATTTTGATAGATTTCTGTTCGAAACAATTGTATTTGACTAAACAATTTCAATTTTCACAACGGATACATACACCTATACATCTACATCTACTTCTGCGTCTAATACTTTTTTTTCTTAAATGAAATAAGTTTATCGAAAGAAATTTTGAAAATATCCCGTGTCTGTCTCTTATGATCCATATATTTTTTCAGGTATCTGTCAAGTGATCTACGCAACGACGCCTTGTTTGTGGTGCTCATAAGTTCGAGTCTCAATACATTGGTTTTCATCATACTCTTTCCCACACTTCATCTTAAAAAAACGTGACGTAGCGGGTGCGATTGGCTGACCAATAAGAAAACAATTCAGCCTCATAGAAGCAGATAAACTTAACTCACTTTTCTCTACTTTTCAGGAGAATCAAAAAAACAGGATTCACCAATAATCAATTTTACCTTTTTTTTTAACAAATACTTTTTTCCAAGGTTTTTTGATTTATTTGTAAAATATAACATATGTAGTTATTTATTCTAATGTGTTGTTTTAAGGTTAAGTAGAGCTATGAACAAGAAAGTCATTTTAATACGCATTGAAATATCTTGGTATCCACTTCTATGTGATGTGACTCTTCGACATATGACAATTATTATTTTGTATCAAATGGCATTCATGACTCAAAACAGGCAAAAATCTAGATACGTTTCTTTCATCCTAAGGGGTTGAGTTGAGTTGAATATATATTTTTTTATCTTAAATTCTTTCATTAATATTTTAGGTGAAAATAAACAATTCGCATAGCTGAAGTTAGAACACGTTTTGACTAACTTTAAGTATGAAGAAAGTTATACAAAAATCATTAGAAAGTTAAAACTGGATAAAAGATAAGAATCAAACTGTTTCTTGAATGCGGATGTAATGGGAGTAAGAAGTCGAAGAAGTTAATGGAAAATTCATATTATAAAAATAAAGGATTTGCGAGATGTACAAGTTATGATGACGTTTTAAATAAACAAGGGCCACTTTTCTTCTTAGGAAGTAAGAATCTTTACGAACAAATTGTACTCTTAGAATGTTTCAAAGAACTTCCCAAACTTTTGTATTAACCTAAAATAATCTTTACAAAATAAAACACAGCTACTCGCGATCATAAACAAAGCAATACTTTGCGTTATTAAATCAGCTAGCGGGGGGCTTAAGAAACTTGCGAAACACCCTGTATTAATTAACCTGTCAAAGAGACAAAAGTTGTATCTTAGTTTAAGCTCGCCCATACAGAGTAGAGGCTACAGAAAAGCTCGCCGTGTCTTGTAGCTTGTAGACCCCCCGCTTGAAGCTTTTGCAGGGAAAACCTATTTGTTGAACTTTCCGTTAGAACATTGAAAGGTTAAAACTGGTTTTAGTTTGTAACGTTATTTGTTTATTGTCGCAGTGTAACAAGACATGGTTTTTGTTACATATAAAGTTAAGTGGTAGAGCACCGCATATATGTATGTAATAGCAGATTTAAATGTAGCCTGAACATATTTTTTTGGGTATCTATTTGATGGAGCTTTAAGTTCGAAAGAGCGTAGGCGTCAAAGTTCTTCTAGTCCCCTTCGTCTTTAAGTTTAGTGTTTTTTTTTTGCATTCCCTTCCTTTCGCTGCTGACAAGAGGGCTAGAAAGATTGCATTTTTCGGAGCCGGTAACTAATAAGTAATGTTTCATGTAATAAGTTACAATGTAATATCAAGTACACTAGGAATGCAATGTTTTTCTATAAGCGTGGAACTTTAAGCAAGCAAATCTTTTCATGAAAAGATGCATAACAATGTACTAAGACATTCAATTAGTGACACAACATCGACGTCATTGTTGGAAACATCGTTATTCTGAACAAAGGGTCTCTTTACATAATGGCGGTGCAAAATATTAACCATGCGGACACCTAATGGATAATTTCATCAAAGTATGTTTCAGCGTTTATTGTAAACGCCCTTTTAAAAGAAGAAGCTTAGAGAAGGGTGCGATAAAGGAAATGGTTGCTCTCGCGTCACAGAAATCCATCCCATTGAATACAAAATGCACAACTCTAATCTGGCTCACTATTTTGAACGGAAAGCGAATACTTCTTCAAGGCGCCTATGGACACATCGATTGCTTGACCCTTTGAAAATGAATATATCAAATATCACATTTCTTGTTCATCATATTGTGATCTTTTCGTGAAAATATATATATACATAAATAAATGTTCTACTCGAAGGCGATGGGTGTTTGAATTGCTAGAAATCCCTTCCCACCTTTTCTATACCAAAAAGCGGCGCGTGGCAAGATCGATTAGCTAACCATAAGCCCCGTTCTCGTATCCAACCTCTGCTCTAGTTGGTAACGGACATGGCATTATATATACATATATATACATAAAATAACTAAATGCTGATGCTGAAAAAGCACATTTTCTCTAGTTCTGTTTTTATTTTTATAAAGATCAGGGACTGGTTTCGCTCAACAAGAGCATTATCAACCAATCTTAATGAATTTTTTATTATTTATAATGATTGCCATTCCAATAAGAAGTGACATCTGAAAATTGATAATTTCCAATGATAAAATTTCGACTTCTATTACTGTCTGAACTGAAATGCGACCGCAATCACAAATCTCCTACGAAAACCTGTCATTCTAAGGTTACTACTCGGTTACGATGACTGACATTAATTGTATAATATCGAAACCAATTTATGAACAACTTACACACGATTATTATGATACTATTGACGCTATCATGCATGTCCAATATAAAATATCAATGTTACCTGGAGCCCTCATTAAAATAGGGTTACGCCACCACTCTGAATACATAAATACAGTAATTACCGTATCCCTTATCCGCTATCAATATCAGATTGCGTAAAACCTTTAGTTTAACGGTAATCTCTTTACATTTATTTAATGAGTTGTCAATTACGGCGGCCGGCTGCAATTTAAAGAAGGTTAACCAAACATCATGGTATTGTTATTTTATGATCATTCGTGGAACTACATTTCGACCATCAAAGAGATATCAAAATGCACCGCGGGCTTTTGGTTGAAGCCGATAATATTCATGGTTGCAAATTGGTCAACTAATCATTATATATTAATAATACTAATATAAAACGATTAGCTACGCGATATAACGCTACATGAAATCAATAGCGAATCAAATTAAAAATACTGTAAAAATAAATTCTCAATAATAAAGGTTTGATTCATATCTTAAAAACAAGGTAAGGTAAATGTACCAGTAGCTGACCGTATAAGAAAGAATTTCAACAAAAATAAAGATTAAGGTTAAGCATTGTACCGAATGATGGTAAAGCAAGTATACTCATATTGGATCATATGTCTTAATTAATATTATGTAACAAAAATTACAAAAAGGCCTGTTTAAAAAAGTAGTGTTAAATTATTTAAAGCCATGTTCCTGTTTCAGTAGTTGACCATCTCACATATTGAAAAATTCAGTAGTTGACCATGTCTAATCAGGGGGCTTTATAGTGTCAGATTTGCCTCAGGGCTTTCTGTCATATCACTCTTGGTTGAATCAAGTAGCAATGGGTGGTTCAGGAACAAGGTGCACACCGTTTCTAGATTGATCACTTAAGAAATTTGAAATAATACACTTTCCTCACTAGGTGTTGTTTTCAAATGGCCACCCTGGCACTCCATTGACTCTATGGTGATGTGTTAGTGGCTCAATCCGACAAATGCCTTAACTTGTCTGAACTTTACAACTTCCCCAATCAATAAACACAATAATATACAATTTCTGAAGTTTGCTTAGTATAAAAGATTTTTTAAGAAATTTTATATAAAAATGAACTTAAACAAAATTACCGCCGAATCCATCGAAAGTATTAAACTGTTAACTTTGTTATTCCAAGTAGTGACACGTGCTTCTTAAAGATTAGACACCTGATATACATATGTATGTTATTGATTAAGTAAATTTGGTAGAACTCCATTATATTCCTACCGTATCATATGTATGTTACACAATAAGTGAAATACCAGAGTTAACGATTGAATTAAAAAATAATAAAACATTTATTTGAACATATTTCGCAGTTAATTTATAAAGATCGGTTTCGCTCACCGCAAGCACTTTTATCTGATTCTTCTTAATTCGTTCTTTCCTGATATTAATAAATTAATTGTGGAATAAGTACAAATGATGTTTTATTATTTTTTTAATAAAACACCTTTCCACCGAGAATCGACAGTGAACACATAAAAAGTTTAATTTTTTTGTTTTTTTATAAAAATATGAACTTCCACAGAGTTACCGTCGAATCCATCGAATGTGTTCCAGAGAGATTTTGTATTAGGCGGCGATAAGAACGAGAAGGTGATCAAGAGAGCCAGTCGTAAGCGATATGCAATCTACTTGAACACGGTATATAATATAAGGACGAAAAAAGTTCAAAACATCGTACTAGAATCGCGTACGTAACCTTATCAAGAAGAAGCTACCTACCAAGATTCAAATCCAGTACCGGTGAATTTTGTTATTTTTCTACAGAATCGTTTATTTAAATATTTGTACTTCATTCTACAATGAGATTAACAAATTAATAATAGTCATCTACTGCTTTCGTTCTTTCGGGAAAGTTATGAGTACATTTTATTCAATAACTTTTATCATATAATGCGAAGTATGCATACATCATTATATTATAATCAAATAATTTCCAATATTGCCCGAATATTAAAAATTTCAGTAATCAAACGATGCATAAATTGGTGGGCGCACATATATTTATTGCATACATAATGGTGGTAAAACAATCCCAATAATGGTAATGTTGTTTTTTTATACTGTTTCGATGGCTTAATTTTATTGTTAATTTACACTTCTTTCCCATCGTTGGTGACAGAAGGTCGTGGTCACTGTCGTAGTGAGCAATTCATAGCGAAGCCAGTTCAAGAGGATAGCTTATGCGTATATATATATATATTAAATACAATTTATACATATTAATTTACCATATACCATACCCATACTTATGTATATGTTACAGTGAAACTGTATTCTCAGTGAAAATGTATCAAGTAATAGATTTGTATGACAACATGATTTCACTCGTCACGATCATTGCACAATTATTGGCCCAAGTCGATGATTTGCCGGCCTAAAATTTTGGTTTGCTTCAATTAAACAAAATCAGCAAGTAGTCCCTTTCATAAAAAGAGAACCAAAAAAAACCACAGACAAAAATTGGGCTGAAGATAGGGCGGTAAAATTTAATTTTAATGACAGCTTGGAGAAGAATATATTTTCACTGAGAATACAGTTTCACTGTAACATATATATTATGTGTACATCAAACATACACAAAAACATGAATACATGCATGGGTCTATACGGCACACTAAGAAGTTAACCAAAGAAGCTAATCCTGGTCTTCATCAATAATCGTCTTATTATTTATATGTTGAGATATTTAATGTTTAATAAATTTAAAAAAAAAAAGATTTATTTTCTCTGAATTGCAGCAGGCATTTTATCTCATTTTATCTGCCACGTTGACAAGAAATTACGCAGTAAAATTGTAAGGAAATGATATTTTTATTTAATATTTAATTTCATTTCTTAACAGACTCGTTAATACTTGAGCACCGATTTACGTAATGCGCTATAAAGCCACACAAAGCCGATCACAAACATTTATTTATGATTCGCAAGTCAATGATAAAATAAACATCACAGTAGATCGGCTCTGAATGTCTTTTTATTAGCCCACTCGTGGCATACCCTGTGGCCAAAGCCGTTACACAAAAAGATTCATGGGTATTATATTCAATTTAAAATTGCTGTTTCATCGTTGTTATTCTCTTTTCGTACTTTAAAAATATTATGTTTTCGAAATGATATAATCTACAGTAAAAATGGAAAAACGTTCATTCTCTTCGGTCATTCTAAACGTTCTTTTCGTCAAAATCACTTTGGTATTGCAAAAATGTATTATCTAATATATAAAAACCAATGCTTGTTTGTTTGTTTGTTCGTATAGTATGCGTCGCCATACCGTTCATCCTAATGCGATAAAACTTTGTCAGCTTATTGCTTGCACTTATTTTTTTTCATATTCTATGCGCTGCCATACCGTTTATGTTGACACCTTATTGTTGCACTTGCGCATACTTCCAGTGGTGGCGCGTGTAGACAATCGGTAAAAAACAAACAGAAAATGTCAAACGACAAATGTCATCGATACCGATCAATGTCAGTGAATTTAAATTGAAATTAATACGGTAAGAAAAATAAAAATGTATTTTAATTCTACATAAATTATTTTATATATTTTTTGATAGCTATGTCGGCTTACGCCTTCGTCAGAACTATGCTTTAAACGTGTATTAGAGATAGCTGATGTACCTAGGCTAGACAGGGTACACCATACATCCGAAATTATTTATATAAAATATTGTGCATCCGAAAGCACTTCAATAAAAACAAACACTTTCTTTATTTTAGTGGCATTGCAACGCTTGCCGGGTACCGGCTAGTATACAATAAGATGAATGATAAACAGATAGTTATGTTTCTTTTTATCGCTTGTTTAAACTATCGGTTCTCAAACTAAAATAGTAAAATACTACTTCACTACAAAATTCATATGAATATATATTTATATGCCGAAAAGCTTGAAACTCTAAATAAAAAATCTCAATAAAAAAATGTTATTCGCAAAAAGCCGCTACCAGTTTGTTGGGTCAAAAAACACCAGTTCATTGGATAGAAAAAATCCCAACGAATGAGTTTTGAAAATCAGACGAATGTATTGATTCGATACATTTGAAAACTACATAAGTGCTCTTTTTCAGGTAATACTTTATTTGCACTGCCGCTTTTCCAAATAACTAAGCTCAAATGCACCACGTCGAGCTTTATCGGAAAATTCATAAAAATAAAACAAGCCTCTGCATGATGTTCTTTTGCGACCCTTAAAATAAAAATATATTTTTATTTGTTTTTGTTTTTAATTATAATATGTTTTCAACTTTCCTTTTTATGCATTGATTATAATTTTACCCCTCTCCCATTAAAAGATAAAAAAATATTCGAAACTATGTGAAAGAGGAAATAAAATGTGTATCCATGATTAGAGGTTTTTATTTTTTCAATTTTACAAAAAAAATACGCAAGCTTTTTTTGTTTTGGCATTTGCAAATCTGCTCTTTATGAAATATGTTCATTTGCTATTAATTGGCAATATATTATATTGCGATCAAAACAGGTTACATTGAAAGTAAGTTAATTCTGCATATTTGTGGAAGGGAAGACAGTCATAATAATTTTAAATAAATAAATCGTGAGTAATTTACCATTCATGTTGATTCGATGTATTTCATTTCGAAGCCTTAAGTTTTCACTGTATCCCGCTCCGTTAGTAAAAATTCAATTATAAAGAATGTCTCATAAATCTCCCCTCGCGAATAAATCTGCATTTCAATTTAAAAACAAAACAATGTTCGCAATCACCACAAAAAGTAAATTCCCAACATTTCACTATCGAGAGCAATATAGCTGGCGTAGAGATGATTCGTAGCACTCGTGTAGCAGGAGCAAATCCTCGTAGCGCCGCGTCTACACTTCTAATCCAATTTGCGATAGCGCTGCCTCGAAAGCCTCTTCATACTCGTAGATTGCATATAAACCCATAACACAACCAGTATATTATAACAAACCCATTTTGGGAGCTATATATAGCTGCATATTATGATCAGTAGCGTGCAGCCTATATTAAATGGAAAGGCACATACGAATTCGAAAAATATTAGCAAACACTCAAAAAAGCAATACATTGAATTGGAATGTTGAAGTTCTAGCAAGCTAATTAAAAGTTAGTCAATATTAGAGATAGCTTTGTCTAGCAGTTCAAATATTGAGTATACAATTCTATCGATAAATTGGTTTTATCATGTTTTGTGTAACAAGTAGTGGCACGTGTTTTGATTTGACTTACTATCGTAAGGTTACTTTAGAAACAAAAAAGAATATAAATTTTACAACTGAATCCATGGAAAGTATCAAATAATCAATGTTTAAAAATATTAGGATCTTAGAGTCATTCTAACGAACCAATAAACGAATTCAATAAGTAGATACTTCTGATTAAATATAAGGAATTAATCACACGTCAGTCATTTTATTTTCTTCAAGTGAAGAATGTGGTAAGTTAATACCTGAATAGTAAAGAGTATGTTAAAATTACAATTACAAGGAATTGGTTGGGAGAATAGACAAAACTAAATACTATTTGTTTTCATTATTCAGCGTCCTTTACCTAAGGCGTTCAAAACCTTTTTGTATCACTTCTAACTTACCTTGCCGAGAAGCTTGTGGACGCTACTCCAAAGGATGTCTGGGTTGTAACAACTCGCCTAATAGACATGAGTTTGACAACGCTGTCGTTCTACCAAACTAGATGATTCGAGTTATGAGCAAGGTAAACGTACGTTAGTAACCATTATTCAGGGAATCTTTATTTTTTTAGTATGAAATATAATAAATTGTTACACAAGTAGCCAAAGAACGATTTTAAGTAAAAGTTAATCATTAATTGACACAATGCTTACGGAGTGCACAAATTTGTGTTTTTGTTAATAGGCCATCAAGTACGAAATAACATGTTAAATACCAAAGTAAAAACGGCCCGTAATAAAAGGGGTTTATTTTTTTATATCGATGGATTCCGCGGTAACTTTGTGGAAGTTTATTTTATTATTAAATTTAAAATAACTTTGATTATTCCACGTATTGTGTTACTAATTGTAACATGTGTTCCGCCCTTTTTCAGAGGCATCTTCAAACCTAATATCGCAAATTTTGCTTAAGTAAAGTTTCTTTTTGGTGCTTCTATACAAAAGATTAAGTTAAAAAAGATCACTGTTCAAAAAGCATATTATTTAGTATTACTTCCACATATTATTTTGCTAATAAAAGTCAGGAACTGTATGACCGGAATTTTCGACTAATCAGTCTATCAGATCTTTATCAGAATATATGTAGAAATAATACTAGTATATAATATCCGTTATTCATTTTAACAGTTACCTTTTTAAAATAAATCTTCTATATTGAAGTACCTACCACAAAGTCACCTCTTGATTGTTTTTGTTACCGTCTGTCTTTTCATAAATTCATAAATTTGTAATCATCTATGGACGTGTAATTAATAATTGGTTTTTGACCCCTGCAATAATTCAAAAAGTGAAGAGCGATCTGAGATCTCTTCAAATAAGTGAGTTTTTTTTTTGTTAGCGCCAATTACAAGTTATTATAAATAAACCCGTCCTAACAGGAAGCCGCTCGCTTACATTAGTCCACCAATCTAAGCTATTGTCAAACATTTTACGAATGATCGCCTCTTCTAAATGTGATTTTGTTGAATACTTAAATTTTGTTATTTAAATACGCAATTTGGAATAATACACCTCATTGAAGACTGCCAAACATTGTTTTAAAATTTATTTTCATCATTATTTATTATTATATTTAACTTAACAGTACATATCGATATGAACTTACACGGTCAGGAATCAGATATCAGATAATAATAAACGATATTAAAAAATTATGAATAAAATATTTCGGATATAATTTGGTAAAGATTTTCATAATATTCAAAAGAATGATATATTTATTAAGAGTTAAAAAAATTTAAGTTAGTAGACCACTTTTTTACTTAATAAGTAAGTAAATTTTGATAAAGCAACACTTTTCCTTTTGTTTCTTAGGTATTTTGGTATATTTTCAGCTCAATTAATAATAATTTATGTATAAAATTGGTACATTTTTATAAAGAACAGACTATTATTATGGTGAACGAGTCATATTCAAGCACATGTATTATTACTTTTTACAAATTTGCGTGTATTATATTTTTGGGATTTACAAATTTTAAATAGTGAATTTTGCTGTCAATTTTTCAAAAATGATTGCAATATACATCGTCGTATTAAATTACAATGATATTTTATTTCAAAGATTTGTAATCAACTGTCTCATACGGAGAATACAATTTTATATAATATACTTTTATTGTAATATTTTCGGAATAATCAATTTAAAAAAAAGGATTGCAAGTGAACTATGTTAAATACTGAGTTTTTACAGTGTACATAATAATGACATCATATTCTTCATTTTAATTTGAGAACAACGAATGCATTTCCAGTATAAAGCTGATCCGATAAAGTTTCATGACTATTTTTATCCACGGAGAGGTACTCGTTTTTATTAAGCACCCGTGTGAAGTGTATTGTGCTACGCGAGCCACGCTTTAAGAGGTTGCAGCGTCAAAAATGGTCGCTTCTTTACACTCCACACTCTCGCAAGTCAAATAATAATGACGTATCAAATATTTAATGCCCAGCAATTTCATTTTAATCTCACATCTACTCCTAAGCGAAATCGATCAAAGGTTTCAAGAATACCAAATTTGTAAAAAATGTACTTAATGCATTAGAGCAGGTATAATCAACTATCGGATATTGAATCACTATGATGTTAACATATGTATAGTAAATATATACCTATCTAATATTTGAAGTGTTACAGTTACGAAAGAGTTTTTGTTCGTATAAAAAAATGGAGACTTATACATGTATATGGATTTAATAGCAAAGAGTTAATAAAATTATTATTATATTGAAATATTTAAAAAAAACAAATCAATTCAAGCTATTTTATTAAGCACTATAACAAATATATAATATAAACAACTAAGTTTATTCCATATATTGTGTGACTAATAGTGACACGTGTTTTGTCTTTTAAGAAGCATCATCAGACTTTGCATTTAGTCAATATTTTATTACGGTATAACTTCATTACTGAAGCAACCGTGCGATAGTAGGTTTGATGATGCTTCTGAAACAGGTGATACACTTGTCACTATAAGTCACACAATACGTGGAATAAACTAAGTTATTATTTTTTTTTATATTAAAATGAACTTCCACAAAGGAACCGCCGACTCCATCTAAAATAAGGGTTGTAATACTCACTTAAAGTCTGACTTAACTCAGAGGTTTCTTCTACGCAAGATGTACCTGCACTTTCATTAATTCAAAATCCCAAATGTATCTCAATTGTTATGTCGTATATTGAACTCACTCATAACACAAAAGAAGATCTTCTAACTTAATGATCCGGTCATTTATATTCGATTCTTTCATTTAAAATTTTATTGAAATACTATTTCACCGTAGCTAATTTCAAACGATTAATAGACTTTGTCATTTAACCTCTAAAAGCCCTACGGTCCCGAATGGAACCAGTGATTATGGTGCACTAAGCTATCGGATTACACTGATTTATGATAATATTTTTCAACATATGGATATTAGCTTTCATAAATAATGTCATTGAGATACCGATCCATAATTTTATTTTCGGTTTCGTTAAATAGTTTTGTCATTATGAGGAATATAAAATCTGCGTTACAAGGTTGACTCTTGGGATATACGTTGTGTTATATCCAGCGGACCTTAATAAATCAGTTTTATTCACACTATACAACATATTAAAATGCGGATACTATTTTTTAACGTACCTAGAAATTTATCCTTAGGGCTGACCGATTCTTTTTTCAAGATAGCTGTAGCTGAAATGGATTCGTTCATTTGATTACCTAGAGGACTACAGCAACGTTTGTACCATACACTTACACCATACACTTAAACTTGTTGTAACATAAGATGTTAACATTTTGATTATCAGTAAAAGAAAATATAAGCTGACTCCTTGAACTGGCTTCACTAAGGATTTCTCACCACTACAGCGATCGCGCCCTCCTGTCAGCAGCGATGGGAAAGGAATGCACTTGCATATAAAAACCAAGCTTAGAGACGTAGAGTCCTAGAGAATAAGAAAGTGTAAAAGTTACGGTCCTGGTCTTTGTTCGTAAATTATAAGCAATCTTTTATTTACCCACATAGGCTGACATGTTTTAGAAATATATTTGTTTTTATAAGAGCCACAGGTCCCGCGGATATTTCGCAAAAAATGCTCGGGCGCTTATAGATGAATATGTTTTTTTTAGTATGCATGTTTCGTTTTTAAAACTGACTCGTTTGGACTTTACATACTTATCTTGTACCAATTTCATTTTTGGATATCTACGGAACAAGAGCTCGAAATGGAATTCAGAGCTCGTGAGTCAAGAGCATGATGCCATCTGTTGCCGTTGACTCACATTGACTCATATCAATGTCAAACGTACTAATAATACATGAAATGTGTAGATTTTTTATTTCAGCATCCTCATTTAGGAAGTTGAGCAATTAAAATTGGCAGACTGATACTGTGGATAGGAAGTGCACGGCGTCATCCGGAATTTTAGAATTTCGCTCATGTTTTGTTATAAAGGCATAATACTCGGACAGTCGAATTAAATGTAGTTGCTTTGAAATATTATACTATAAATCGATCGACAGCTAAGCGGTCAATGAACTGAGCTTTTGCACTACTCGGTTACGTGGTCATGTGATGTTTCCTAACTGAGCATCAAGAAAGCGACGTTTTAGTCAATATTTATAAATAATATATAATTTATATATACATTTATATATACTAACCATGTCCGCCCCCAATCTGGAGCATATGGAATCTTTGCTGATTTTTTCTAAAAAAATGTGTTTCTACGAGAACACCATATACCTACCATAGGAAAGATTCTGTAAGTTGATATCTATGTCGATTTTCAACGATAGCTTAGGTCATGAAATTCAATACAATTTGACATTCATTGTCTGTATAAGAATATGCTTCTCCATCGAAATATTTCACTGGTATTATATAGAAGATGTTATTAGACATCAGCGATTCATTTTTTTGAGATGCAACATAAATTAAAACAAAAATTCTGGTTTTGCAACCGAAGACAATTCATGAACAAAAATATAGCGTCTGCATGAAATATATATGACGTTTGAAGCTATAATTATGCAATTTGTAAAATAAAATAGTGTATTATGTTATTATCTCAATAAAAAATATATTTTTATGAAAATATTTCATGAATGCAATTTGATCCAATTTTCGTTCGCGACTCATTGGTTTAGAACCACTGATTTCGATACACCAATTGCAATATATATTACGATGTTTTAAATATTCCGGCTCCGGTGATTCGATGTTTCCACACATAACGCGCAGGCATTCTTCACCACTGGACACACTTTCAATAATTTTACCATCGGTAATTAATATTTCTTTCGTATTTCTAAGATAATTATGCATTATTGGCAAATATACCAAAGAATTTAAATTGCAGTGATAAAGTAACCAGCGCTACTTAAATAAATGCCCAAGTGCGCTGCTAACTATCCATTATAAAAAGCCATAAAAACAATGAGGCTAAATTAGACATTAAAAACTGAGGCCCGCGGGCCAACTACAGCACGCGAGACGGATGACAATTGGTGATATCGTTGCATCAATGCAACAGTAAGACAATAATTTTTTTTTTTTAAGTTATGAATTTCATTTTAAGGAAAACAGAGCGACAGGCCCAATGTTAACCTTTTGCAGTCCTTAAAAAAAGTTATAGTTAGTCTTAATATTTCAGACATTTTTACGATAAATTGTTTTTTCTCAATTTTCAAATTATTATTTAATAAAACACTATTAATTTTTACCAAATTCATATAAAATAGGGTAAATTATGGATATATGGGCACGGGACAGAATTTTTGTAAAGTATTATGAAAAATAAGCACATTAAATGAAATTAATGTAAGGCTTACGATTTTTTTTTTAAATGTTTCGTCTTTAATTTTTAAATTTATTATAATAAAAGATCCTTAAGAATACTTTGCGCTAAGTATGAAATCGAGTTGTTTTAATTTATAGGAGCAAAAATGCAACCACAAACTATACAAATAATAATATTATACAGATAGAGACAGTCACATAAGTTAATTATTTGTTTAAAATAAAAAGGATAATTTTATTATAGGCTAATATTAAAAAATCAAATTCTTCTTTCATAACTCATACAATAATCAGTAATATTCTTCAGATTTAATCATTTTGATTCCACATTTTATAATAATCTATAAGAACTCAAAGAGTAAAGTAAAAACATAAAATTATAAGCCTGTGTGTATAAATTTTTTGAGCTTAGCTCGAGAGGATTGGGATTCTGTCCCGTGACCATATATCCATAATTTACCTAAAATAGTATACAGAGGCATTATATTTTACATTGTATAATTGGATAATGTATGGTATCTCTCAAAACAAAAACAAAAAATCGCATGATTTTAAATCTGAATGGGAAAAAAAATGTAGTAATAAAATGTCGAGCCCACCGGAATAAAATCAATGTCGAGTGAGACTCGCCATAGGACCGCAATAAGTTAAGATAATGTATACGTGCACATAACCAGACAACATGCAACATGCAACATTCAAACAAAACACTATTAAGCAACTCAAATATTGATTAGCTATTATTTTTGTTTCATTTTCATATAAAAAAACAAAAGATGTTTCACATAATGCAATATACTAAAAATCGATTATTTCGGTATTAAGCAATTATAGGTGTATCAGTGTCTGAATTGAATTCGGATTTAAAAATCATTCGTACATACATATTTATTTGTACTTATTCCAGATTAGATTTATATGAATGAGGACCGTTTTCGCTCATCGCGAGCATTATCAACGGTTGACATAATACCATTCCACCAAGTATTTACTGTAGAGACTCCAATTACTCGACATCTCAAAGTAGTAAAATTTGAGTATACTCGAGTAGTTTCAGATGTACCAAAATATTGATGTATTATTAATAAATAAGCTCATTTAAATCCATTAATGCATTTTTATTTATTTTTAAATTTTAATGCAATATCTGGCATTACAAATAATGCTAATACTAATGCCAATGTGTCAAATATTTTTAATTATGGAAGGCATACGAGATAAACTCGTCGATGGTTCATTATTTAATGAACCAGTCAAGAACAACTAAACGAAAAATTAAATGGACCCATGTCCAAGATTTCTTTTTCAGATGTATAAAATCTGGCCATGCTGGAACTTGATCCTGGGCCCATCTGATCACTAGGACAATTTATAAAACATGATTTTCAAAAATAATAGAGAATTATACGTCTCATATTTAAAAATGGTTCGAAGTTTTGATTTTATAATTCCCGCAGTATAAAAAACTCTTCATTTATAAATAACGAGTATTACTCGAGTATTTTTCAAATTACTCGAGTAATACTCGATACTCGAATTGGAGTCTCTAATTGACAGTGAACACCTTAAAAGTGACAGAAAATTACAGTGTGGCTGTTCTCTCTCAAGCTAGTTAGTATACGTTGTTAAGTATCTCATTAATTGTCATTTTAATGAAACTGATACATTGTTAGTTCAAGCTTATTCGTGCACTTAAATGCCTAAAAATGCTGAATATGCTGATATTGACAAAACTCATAAAAAAGTTAAAAATTCAAATGTTTCAAACTTTACTTCTTGAGAAATTTAGAGAATGAGATTTAACTTATTAATAATATACACACTATTAGATAATTAATACACAAACTCGTAATGATGCATTTTTTGTTACGTTTTTTTCACGAGAACTCATTTTAATTATGTTATAAAGTTAGAATATAATAATAATAATATACTTAAAAAATGAATGAATCTAAAGTAGGGGGAATGTGAACATAATAATTCGATAGAAATAAAGCGATAAGCTTACAACCGTTTCTCGAAATACAATTAATTTAAAGATATTCCATTATAAGTCCATATGCGCGCGCAATGGTTTAAAATAAAACAAAAAAAAACCACCAGTGTTTTTACGTTACAGATTTTAAATCGTATGTTTGGAAATCTCTACTCTAAATAATAACATTTTTTTTTGTATTACATTAAGAACATTCGTTTCGAGTAATTTTCGAAAGTTTCGTGTGGAGATACTGGCAATGATTTCTGATCAAAATGATTATTATCGAATCATTGCGTCACGGTAGCTTTGTAATGATGCTTTTTGTAGTGTAATGAATTATTTTTGATAATTGATTGAACCGAATGAATTGATTGGACGTCAAACACGTGCGCGAAACTCATTTTTCTACAAACGAGAGCGAGTCAGAAAGTAAAAGCTAGCCATTGGCGTGCTTCAGCATGCTTTAAACTTAATAAACCAACTAAAATATTCAATCCTTTTGATGAATTGACTGAAGATCTATCTATAGATAAACGTAAAAATCTTAATGTATTCTAGATCGTATGGCTCTTAATCTGCATCTCAACTGAAGTCACTCTAGAATCTAGATCAGTGGTTCTTATGTGCGGCCACCAGAGGATTTTGCCGCAGCCACTACTAACAGCTTCACAGTAAATAAAGATATTTAAAAAAGTTAATTTTTTAACAAAGATTCAATCAAATGCATTATTTCATATGCATTGTACTTTACACTTAATGGAATATGTGGAATTAGCAGTGAGAATTTCATGCAATAAAACAGAAAAAAAATGGTCTGAGAAATTTCCGTTGGGTCCTGACGTTTGCAATGCGGCCACGGTAAAATAGTACGTGAGAACCACTGCTCTAGATAAACCTTGTTTTACAGATCGATATAAGAAGTGATTAGAGAGAAATTACAACAAATATTTAAATCCATAAATTAATGAGCTAATACTTCAGTTAGGCAACCAAGTAAGACAAAACTCCGATAGATTAATTTACTAATTTACCGGGCGATTATATCTATTGAGAATTAATTTTACATTTAATGAGTATTCGTTAGTATGTTTATTAATAATTATTATTATCACAAAAACTCACTCACTTGTTTGCAACTCGTGTCGTAAATCGTAGATAAACAAGTAAAAAAGCAAGCAAAACTTTGTATCTATGGTAACGAATTTGTTTTCATTTCAACAAATCCACGTTTTTTGAACCATTACCCGGAAACTAAATTGATTCAAATTCAAACACAAATATTTTGTGTGTTAAAAGCTGTATTGCTAGCTTTAGCGATACGAAAATTATTATTTCAAAACACACAAAACATGAGAGATATAAATTTAATTGTAAATACCCAATTCATTATTTTGTAAATATACAAAGTTCCATTTGTTTGTATTGACAAACGTATATGCAGGGTTTGTTCAAAAATCAGGGCATCATGCATAAATCATAGATACCCTATTTACGCCATTTCAGAATGTATTAAATAAAGTATTCAAAATTATTTCAATGTATATAAATCAGTCTATTGTCGGATCATTCAATTTCATAACTATTTACTATTTTCATAAATATTTTTAAAACTGCTATTGTATTATAGAACATAACAAATAGTTGAAACTCTTGCCAGTTACATCACTATTGAGGCTGGCTATATACTTTAAAAGAACAAAATTTGGCATTACAGCTTGGATGGGTCAAATATTTTAATTATGAACATTATACGAGTTTAACTCGCTGAAAATTTGTATGAGTCAGTCGAGAAATGCTCAACGAAAAATGACATACACCCATGTCTAAGATCTCTTTTTCAATTGAAAAAATCTGATCTTGCTGGGAATTTGACCCAGACCTACCTGATCGTTAGGACAAAGCTACAGAGTCACTAGACTACAGAGGCCAAATTTTTATTTAGTTGTATCCACGATTCGTCAAAAAATGATCATGAATTCAAAGTTAGACATTCTCAAACATGAAAAAATCTCACTGTGACCTCGCATACGCCGAAAGTAATATATAAGTACATTTTAACTACGCCACTGATTACCCGTATGCAAAAAGTTTCGTAAAACATTACCCCGTTTGTTATTTCGAGCAGCCATTTCCAATTTAATTATATCGAAGTGAAACTCGACGACTGGATATTGTAAAGAAACACAATTATCGACAAAAATCGATAGACAAATTTTGAAAGTCATTCATTTTTCGCAACATTTTTTATTCACTGTAATTTCACGTTGAAACTTATTTTAAGTCGAGCAAAAACCTAATCTGATAATAAATAACGACTTGTTTTAAAATCACCGATAACATCAGAAGAGCGTGGACATTATTCGTTCAGTTCTGGTTCCAAATCACAAATAGGTTACTTTACTATCTATTTATTTATCTATTTACTGTTAAAAGCATCGGGTTTCTGTACATTTTCTAAGCAGGTATAAACTAGTATAAAATTTAAAAATAACTTTGATTATTTTACGTATTGTGTTACTTACTGTGACTCGATTACCGCTGGATTGGATTAATCCTTTTATGGGAAGCAAAACAAATATTTTTTTTACTACTAATAACATAACAATACAATATTATCAACTTATATGATGCAATCAATTGGGAAGGGTTAAGCCCATTGGAAATCAATATAGCAGTGGTAGTTTTCGCATATAAAAAATATCATTTTTAATGAAACAATACTTGTCCGTCCATCGATCGTGAAAAGTTCTGAAAAAAAGTGATGAAATATTTGTCATATTAGGTCGCATGAAATTACTTATTGAGCCGCAGGTTGTGCACCACCGTTGTCAAACAACTAAATAACAGAATTTCTTAATGTATGCTCTCATACACTCAAGATTAACTTTGAAACATTTCTCTACATTGTAATATATCTACCGTTATTCTATATGAAGAAGAAAATTAAGAATTTGAGTCAAAAGCAACCCGTGTTCGAATACTTTATCACACATCCATTAACTCTATATTCAGAGTGGCGGCAATAAGTGAAAAAATCTAAACTCGATTCTCTAATCATTTTTAACATGGTTAACGTCACTTTTTTCTCTTCTATTCACTATTTATATTCAAAGTTAAGTAGCACATAGTTTTAACATTATGTTTATGCTGTGTATATAATAATTATCAATGGCCTGAAGGAGAATACGTAAAAAATAAATTGTGAAATGTTTTCATCGAAATATTTTCTATGTTTATTTTGTCTACCGGCTTGCGCAAGTCGCTTTTTTTTTGCAGCCCGGAACACGTTGACTTCAATTATTATCGAATTAAAAATAGCTGTAAAAACGGCCTGTGACTAAAATTGTGAATTAATAAAATATATATCAGGAATTGTTTCAGCATACTTTCTTCTGCATATAAAACAATATAAGACAATAAACAATGAAGAAATTCAGTTATATCGAATTTTATCTATAGTATTTATAGCAAAAATTATTCATTTTTAGCTTTGATCCAGTAATTACGTGTTTTTTTTTCGTTGTAATTATACTTTAACTTCTACTGTATTTATATGTTTGTGAAAAAAAGATAAAGTTAGATCATTTTCTTAGAGAGGTATATACGGAGTCTTTTGTGTAGACTGTCAAACTTATTATATCGGGCATAAAGGTGAGTATTTAAAAAAAAAATTAGAACTAAATAACATAGAAGATGACTCTATGTTTATAATTTTTCAGATTTTTCAAATAACTAAATCGAAAACCATTTCGTTTTTAACAAAATTAGTAATGTAGAAATACATTGATGAATATACATTCTAAATGTAATATAAAATAGTATGAACCTAAAAAGTTATCGATTGTAAGTAAATACATCTTTAACTGAAACCAGTGCGTCTCCAATATAAAATGTATTTACCATGGTGTTTTCTACTATTATTAATTCACAAATATTTGTAATTATTACTATTATTGTTTGAATCTAGCATCCTCCCCACGTCCATTAGAAAGAAAAAAATGTACCCATCATTTGAGTCAAGAATAAGAATCAATGTCATGCAATGAATACTTTTTTTACCTAGAGTTAGTCGGAGAATACTTCTGAACTGATACTGAGAATAATTTAGCACGTGTCACTACAAGTAACACAATCGTTGGAATAACAAAGAGTTCATTATTTCTTTGTCATAAATATATGACAAAGAAATAAGATAACCGACTTTAATTTTAAAAAAATTTGACTATTTGTACAATACTTGTATTGCTAGCCGGCGTCGCTCGGACTAATCGACCAATAATTATTTAATGTTATATCATTCGACATAATTATATCACAAAATCTAACATTCAAAATAGAGTTAAAATAAAATCACAAACTTTATTTAATTTGATGACAGCCCAATTCTCGCCCATTAAAATGTCAAAATTCAAGGAAAAAATCTAATTTGCTGTCAAAGAAATGTCAAATAATACCTTCACGTAAATAATAAACATTATTATTAATAATAAAAGCCGGGAAAAGTTCAGTAGAAGTTTAATTTATTACATTTTGACTAAATGTCTTCGCCGATAAAAAATCAAACATATTTTCTTTCATATTCGTTTTATGGCAATTTAATGACCAACAATGCAAAAGGGAATTACAGACATACATACGCCGTTTCGGTTTTATATATAATATTCAAATATCAGAAAACAGCCGAATAATTTAAATACATATTTATCGATTGCAATTCCATGCAGCATCCCGTAGCTTCTGTCAAATTTGTAGTGCATGTAAATTATCATACTTCTTTAAGAGCCTTATTTTCTCTGATTTTAAGCAAAAACTATATAACGCCATTTCTCTACGCAGATCTTCAATTATTCTATAGGCGCCATATACACTCCATAATTCAATGTATGTATACACTCAAAAATGACGTATTGTGAATTTAAACATTCTACTGTGAGTGTCCCACTTCACTGAATTATGTTGCTATTATGTTATTTTGACAGTTATTCATATTATGCTGCTACTCTACTTAAGCGAACTTTAATTATTTTTGAGAGAAAAAAATATTTCAGACAAAGAATTTAATTATTTTCATACCGTCCGTAATCAGATAATATTGTTAGAAAAAATATGACATTGGGCTGTGTGAATGAATGTGTATAATAGATTTATTTCGTAAGATAAAATAATATTTTCGGTGTTGTGATTGCTTTATTTTTGAAAAAAGATTTGTAAGTAATCGTTCAAATTGGTAGTATATCTATTAAAATATTCCTAAAATGTTTTTTAATAATATTTTTGTCAAAAAATTGACAGTAGATGTAGAAAATAGAACTGCTATCATATTAATGCTTTGAGGGTTTCAATAGAATATGCAAAAATGGTTAAGTACCTGCTTACTTATATAAATCTTTTTAACTAACCTATTCAAAGATGACATTTTTAGAAAGTAATCGGATCGTTGGCCGAGTATCAAATTCGTTAGCTTCGGTTGCAGAGCTCTTTTGTTCGATTTCATGTTCAGGCAGTTTTAATTTTCAATCGAATTATCGATTTCTGCTTGAAGATATGGATATCATGTAAAATTCTCTCTCACACTCATCCAAACCTTAAAACGAGACGTGGTTAGAGTTATTAGCTAATATCTAGCCAAGAAAAAGTCATACCCTTTCTACTCTTCTAAAAATAAAAGTAATGAATAAGATAGTAAGTAGTTTTCGTAGAAAAAATTTGCTGAGATTAACTCCACGAACAGTGGATATGGTAAAAGAATGTAGTGATAAAACAAGTATCGATTATTCCGCTTCATTTTGAGTAGTTAGTGAAATTTAAAACACAAGATAATATTTAAAAAAAAACACGTATTATGGACTATCAATGACTTTCTTTATAGTGCTTACTTTTTTGTTTATTAATATCGGTTTCCAACTAAATTTAAGAAGAACGTTAAAAACGAAACATTAAAATATGTAATAACTTGGTATAAATCCACTAACATTAGGTAGAATATAAAATATAGCTATTAAGATATACTCGTTGCTTAGTGGAAATAAAATACCGATAAAGCACAAGAACGTTATATTTATAATATTAACTAAATCTGTAATCTGAGTCGCAAAAATAAAATAAAATTGAGATTTCTGAAGTTACCAGCGTTGGCTGGGGTAGCCATAAATTTGTATAGAGCAGTCCTATATTTGACACAATTCTCGGCCATTTTCCGAAGCATTGAAGGGTAGTAAAACGTCTCAGCTTTTGGTAAACATCCCCTTGGGGATTCTCCCTGACCTTTGGATCTTAAAGGTCATTCTCCAAAGACAACAGACCTTACAAATGGGAAATGGTTCAACCCTTGTACATAATTTCTGCCACAGTAAAACAACTCCTATGTGATGTTTATTAATATTTCCAGAAACTACGATATAATTTATCATTGAAATTTTTATAATAATCTGAAGATGTCTTCAAACTTCAAACTAAAGATACTTGATTACATTGAAATATGCATACTCGAGAGAATGTTATTGGTATGTGTTTTCACTAAATAATATACAAATCACCGTGGCTGAGTGGTGACAGCCATTGAGGATTTAATGACCTGACTAAAAAATTTAATTTGCACCCAAAAGCTTGGGTACATGTGATGTTTCGATTCCTTCTAGACCTCAATAAAATATTTTTTATATACAGAGAGAGAAAGAACGATTAGTAGTTCTTTATTCTCCCTGAAAAGAGGTATTGAAAGAATGTCTAACAAAGAACCCCAAATTAAAAAATTTGGCGCAACTTGAAACACAGCCAGAAGAATGAAAAAGTTTTTAAATGTGTATATACTGATTTTGATGCAGAAGAATTAGGATACACAGTCGCAAAGTAAGCAAAAATATTTTATTTACTTACCACAAATAATACTAAAACTATGTAAAATGTACAAGTAATTGACTGTCGAATATTTTTTTTGATGAAATATTGTTAGCGTTTTCAAATCAAAATACTAAGCCGAAAAAAAAAATGCAATATTTTTGAATATCCCAGAGTAAGAGAACCTTGACATAAACAGGGTATTCGCATGGTCATTCTTGGGATGAATTTGAAGATATTTCATTCCGAATGGACGACTTTATTTCAGGTTTGTTTTGCAAATTGCAAGGATCATGTGGAATAAAGATGCCCTATAACTTATGGAACAATGTGACACCGCTTGACTTAGCCGCTCTTCATTTGTTTTATATCTCGAATAAACAATAAAGTTGTGTATGAATGTATAGAATGCTTCTGTTATTAAATTATTATGCATGTGTGTCGTGCGTGTAATATCTGATTTCAAAAAATAAACAATATTCAAGATAGACAGTTTTTTGTTATGATTCCTTAATTGTATTGAAGCCATTATAAATATAATGAATGAAAAATTACCGGTATAGAATTCCATACAAATGTTCATTAAAATTCAAATAGCTTCTTTTATATCTATACATATTATAGTTACACAGTCAACCCGCCGTCAACTATAGGGTGGTTTTCTATAAAGCATGCAGTGGTCCCTCACATAGCATCGTTTTGTACAAAACGGAAAATTTTCAAAGCCAAATTACATCGTGAATATGTAATATAATACACAAAACATACAAACTTTGAAAGTATGAATGTTAATACTCGATGGATTCGGCGGTTCATTTTAATATAAAATAACTTTGATTATTCCACGTATTGTGTTCGTTATATTAAACGTATAAAAGCGCCTTTTTGGCGTATTGGTCGATAGATTCGGCGGTAACTTTTTGGAATTTCATTTTAATATAAAATTTAAAATATATTTGATTATTTCACGTATTGTGTTACTAATTGTGACACGTATAAAAGCGCCCTTTTCCGTACTCGCTATTTGAATACTTTCTTAGGCGCTTTTATACGACTCACAACTAGTAACACAATACGTTGAATAATCAAAAGTATTTAAAATGTTATATTAGTATGAATATTTATTCCGACAACACCTATGTCGAGTCTAGCTCGTCATCGTATCAGTAACGCGCAACTATTTAGTTCTCCTGCTCGACATTGTACAACTTGATTGGACAAATATTCATTATTAATTTTAAATTATCCTTATTTAACCTTCGTAGGACTATCCTTGAAAAATGACTCTCAGGCCGAAGGGGGTAAAAAAAAGACCCCAGTGTTTTGGCCTTATTGGCATACACTGCAATAAAAAATGATTGAATATGCTTTGACATATATTTATACATTTTTCTGAAAAAAAAACCATATAAAAATCCCTATTTTTCCTATGATTATTCATATTTTAGTCGCGTTTGAAAACGACGACGTTTCCACTTCAACAGCTATGGCGGACTAACAATGGAGCCAGTGACTAACAAGCCAATAACCATTCACGAAGTCACATTACCTTATCTCTTATCTTATCGCTTATCGCCTTTTATTGTTGCCTGATATGAAACACTCCGTCCATGTTATCTATGACTCGCTATGGTCACGTTCTCTTATCGCTTAATGGGCGTGAAATTTTATGTGAGCGCTTCCCAGCGATTGCTAACATCGACAATTAGACTGACAAATTCCGACTTCTTCTCTTTTTTAATCGATTACGGCGCAACTAGCCAATAAATATCATATTTTTTTTCTGCAAAGGGTGTAAAAAAAACTATGATTTAAGAATACCAAAAGTTTAGACATCGTATCACTAGTATTAAGATAGATATTTAAGGTAAAGTAGCTGTTGGGACAAAATCTATACCGTTAGGGATGGCTAGGTTAAGAACCGTACATATTGGATTATGTGTGCCTTAGTTAATGTTTGTAATGTGTTATATTTTTCGGTATTTAGTGTTACCATGCTAATAGATGCAAACCCTTCGATATTAATCAATTTCTCAAATCTATTGAGGGGTTGGTGGAAGGAAATAAATAATATATTGAGGAGTGTAAAGGGTTAAAGTTATAACGGTGCAAACAGTCAACCGTCAGATTTAAAAAAAAACCATGTCCTCTCTCAATCTGAATCATATGGTCTTCTGATAGAAGTATCTCAACATGTTTTATTTCGACGAGAACTGCATGTTATTCACTCGCTCATTTTTCTTTTAAGGTAAGTATTTATAAAAATGAGAAAATGTTATGCATATATGTATACGTCGATTACGTGCCTATTCTGCTATAGGGGGCGGCCTGCTTTAGCGCAGTTCCTATCTCAGTGCTGTACGATTGTGTTATTTTCTCTAAGAATTCGCCTCATTTGACAGTTTTCGCGGTCCCGTATCTGAAACAGCGAATGATATATTTATTCACTCTGGCGTATGGACAAATTGTGTTTCAATATGCGTCAGAACTTTTTTTCTTTGATTCATCCACTGAGCCGTCAGTACCTTTTTACAAACCTCGCGTATTTCATTTTACAGATTTGCTACTAACCCTATTCGTTTGATTTATAATACACTCAAACCTCTTTCTGTGCTATTTCAATATTTTTTAAATATATTTTTTGGACTATATAAACGTTCATACTTAATCACGTAATTAACAGCACGTTGTTCACACACTGAACGTGCAAAATCCAGTGTTTCACCTGTTTATTACACGGTGACCTTGGCGCGTGTGCCCTTGTTCATGTTATGTACCCATATTAAGTCATAGCCTTTTTTGTGCGAATTTGTTACCACACAGTTATATCACAAAGTTAATAAATGATCATAATAAACAGGCATAAAATAAAAATACTGACATCATTCATTTTATAAAGGAAATATATAATTTCTAAATTTTCCAAAAAATACAATTCATTCAGATAAAACGTGGGGTTTGAAGTCATTGAATACTTTGGAACGGGCGCACATGTGCCCGCAGGCATAATGTTAAATATCCCTGCATTGAGCAAAAATAATTGAAAGCTAGCACACCTTAAAAATGATGGAATAAATTAATATATATTTAAACCGATCGTTATATGTACACTTAAGAGAAGATTTACATTTTCCGCATAATATGTATAGTAAAATAAAATTAACTGATCAAAAAAAAAAAAGAAAAATAATTTCAATGCATAAATAACAATGAACAAAGGTAAACTTATCTGGGTATTTTATTAATCGTGTTTGTATGGTTAACTGGCTGTTAAATTAGTACTATTCAGTCTTCTGGCAATATTAAAGCTATAGATTACAGAAACATAATACGATTATAAAGAATTTAAATTTAAATTTACGTTATTTATTTGACTCCTGTTGAAAAGAAGTCGCATTGGAAGATGTAAAATAATGCTAATACATTTGTGTGCGAGTGAAGAAATTTAAAATATAAAAAATCCAACACACTCTTTGATTATACCGCAATTACAATTCAGAGAGTGACATTTTGTTTTATAGTCCGTATTAAGCACAAAAGACACAGATATTTAGAATTATTTTATTGACAGCCATTACAGATGCATGTCTCGTGTCTTTGGTAGAAAAAAAAATATGAATAATTATAGACTTGTACAATTACAACAACCGTGGAACTTTTTGAGTTTTACATGCATATTATTTATACAGTTCATGCACAAATAATATCATGATATGTACACATCACTTTTAAGGTGTTCACTGTCAATACTTGGTGGAATGGCATTCAATTATTTTGCTTAGTTGTAATACCAATCGTTTGTCATACCTTGTAATTCTTGCTTAACTTTTGTATAAATATAAGTGTTTCGTTGTATATATTATCAGTTGATAATGCTCGCCATGAGCGAAACCGGTCCTGATCCAATAAATGTCATGTGGAATTAGCTGGGCTGTGGAGTCGGTGAAAAAAAGTCCGACTCAGACTCCGACTCCAACATTGACCAAAAACACGACTCCGACTCCAACTCCGACCGAAAAAAAAGTTCAATATCGTCACTTTTTCCCCCTAAATTTTCCTATTTATGTGTTTTCAATTAACTATCAACCTTATCAATGCGACCAAAACCCAAATTTGACATATAAAATGCAAAAATAAAAAGTTCAAACTTTTCGAAATTTCCGACTCCGAGTACGACTCCAGCCAAAAAGCTCCGACTATAGGACTTCGACTCTGACTCCGACTCCACAGCCCTGATAATTTGTGCTAAAAATGTGTGATTATTTTTATTATACAAACACATTTTAAAGATACGACATTTTGTCTTGATTTAAAAGCAAATTCCACCTTTTGTCAAAATATACGGTTATTCAATTCAAACAGTATCAAATAATAAATAACTCTCAAATCCGAAAAATGTTTATAATGAAATTTGGATTCCGTTAAATTCAAAACGTCTCATTATATTTCTACTATCTTTATTGCAATTAGTTGTTGATTGGTAAGTTAAAATATGCATACACTAACTTCTTAATTATATATAGAAATTGATTAATAATTAATAATCGTCATTCATAATTCAAGAAAAAGAAGCGTCGTCGCTTGTTTCTAACATTGGAAATTGACAATAAATTTTATTAATTTCATTTTATTTTGTAGCTAATTATTCTCAGCCATTGGATATTTTAAATTTAATGTGTTTTCTCTAGCGAAGCAGGCTCAAATGAAATTTACATAATACGCAATATATGTACATTCGATTTTTAACATCCCGTGATTATATTGTCAATAAGGGAGTTTGAAAAACAGACGACATCAACAAAAATGTTTGATACAAGAAATGGTTAATCAAATTTAGTCTATTAAAATATACAATACATACTTTGTAGTGTATAATGTAGGGCTGTGTAGTCGGTGAAAAAAAGTCCGACTCCAGCATTTACCAAAACCACGACTCCAACTCCGACTCCGACCAAAAAAATCAATATCGTCACGTTTTTTCCCCTAATTTACCTATTTATGTGTATTCATTTAAATATCAACCCTATCAATGTGACCAAAAGCCAAACTTTACATATAAAATTAAAAAGTTAAAACTTTTCAAAATTTCCGACTCTAGTACGACTCCGGCCAAATCGCCGCGACGACTCCGACTCCGGGCAAAAAGCTCCGACTCCACAGCCCTGGTATAATGAGATGCTTTTGATTTCTTTTGTTTAGTATCCTTTGAAAATTCGAATTACACCAATCAGTCTTGATGGATCAATTATATTTATTATACATGTAATGGGTCCTATTCGCACAGTTTGAACTATGCGGTTCGGCGAGGAATCCAAAGATTGTCATAAATAAAATTTAATTTCGCAAGAATTGATATGGATGGAAGGCTATAAAAATTTTCCAAAAAATTAACCGCATTTTACCTTACGTGATTTGACCACACAGTGTACTTTTATACATTTGAGTATCTCTTCAAATCACAACAACTCTATTAAGAAACTCGTTTTGAAGTTCTGTGAAATAAAAAAAGAGCTTCGGTGCACAGTGGCCAGGAAATCTCTGACATGTTTCCGTGTACAATGACTGTGTTGATTGACGAACAGGAAATAATTATTTAGTTAATTGCTTTTTAGAAGCTTTATCGGCTGTATTATTTACTTATTTCGATTAAGTAACACTAATTATCTACTAAGAAGTACAATTATTATTTAAATAAGAAAACATAATATTGTGTTGCAACATAAATGCTGTAATTTGATAATCACAAAATGTTGAAACACTATTCTCACAGTCGTAGGAAACGGAACAATTTAGTGTTATCTGAATATAGCACGAAAAGCTGTGTATGTGTTACAGTGAAACTGTATTCTCAATGAAAATATATTCTTCTCCAAGCTGTCATTGAAATCAAATTTGACCTACCTATGTTTGTCTTTGGTTTTCTTTGTATGAAAGGGACTACTTGCTGATTTTGTTTCATCGAAGCAAACCAAAATTTTAGGCCGTCAAATCATCAACATGGGGCAATGATTTCAATGATCGTGACCAGTGAAATCATGTTGTCATACAAATCTATTACTTGATACATTTTCACTGAGAATACAGTTTCACTGTAACATATATAAATGTACGCATAAGATAAGTAAAAAAAGCATATGTATTCAAGAAATTCTTCCTCCATATGCTTAAGAGCAGCGTTGGGAATGACTTGACCCTTACTAAACGTAATTATATACATGCGACAAGCAAGTGCAATACATGCATTCGGTAATGCTTGTCATAATTTGGCAATCTATTTTAGGGAGTTCAGCAGCGATGAAAAAAGTTTATCGAAAAAAAAAAAGCGTGTGGCGTGGTAAATATTCGCGTGACGTCAAAAATTTTTTCTGCATTCTGTTTCAACTCAAAAAAAAATTACAGAATATGCACATCTTACGTCATCAGATGACTTTGATAAAATCTAATATTATTAATTTAATTTTGGCGTCGTTCGCTCAGCATGTGTGAATTAAATTTATGCAATATTTATAGGGGGTTAAATGTTAAATACGTTAATTGATATATACGTTTTGATATTGCTAATAGCTTGAATATAAATAGGGGATCAGTGCACCATTGCGCCATGACAAGAGCCGTCCCAAGTAGAAAGAATAGACTGCTGATGAGTGATGAAGTTGATAGAGCTATTGTCCTACTCGGCTTAATAGCTTAGTATTCGAATCCCTGAATGTTTTTTTTGAGATTCTACCTATCCCTCCAATTGATTTTGAAAACATGGCATTGAGAGAGATTGGCATACCACTAATCCTTTTCTTGACTTATATATACAGCTAATTTACCGTCAGTTAAAGATTAGTATATACACTTGGGCCTCGTATAACATGGTTATATACAACACGGTTTTACACAACATGGATGTATAAATTGTGACATATTTTTATACAACACTCTTTATATAACATGGTTTGAAAAAGTTCTCGATTTAAAACATCCTAATGTTGGATGAACCTACCTCCGTTTGACTCAGAAAGCACTTGCAGCGAAAAAACTACAAGTTTCTCATTAAAAACAATAAATGAAGGCTTGGAATTGGCTATTAAATTCAAAAAAGAATTGGAAATGATCCTATAATGGAAAGAAGTTCGAAATTCAAGAGGAAATTACAAAATATTTTGGAACCTTACAAGGAAATGCGTAAAGATTTTTTAAAGGCACAAAAAATCCTCCGATGATGAAAACTCACAACCGATATCGAAAAAGATTAAAATATATAGAACAAGTATTGCTACCCGGCGTCGCTCGGACTAAGCGACCAATAATTATTTAATGTTATATCATTCGACATAATTATATCACAAAATCTAACATCCAAAAAAGAGTTAAAATAAAATCACAAACTTTCTTTAATTTGATGACATTAAAATGTCCAAATTCAAGGAAAAAATCTAATTTGCTGTCAAAGAAATGTCAAATTATACCTTCACGTAAATAATAAACATTATTATATTGCAACTTATGTTTTATATATAAGATTCTAAGTAATAGCGATGATGAAAGAGTGGTATATTATGTTATTAAAGTTTCTTTCAGTAAATATGTAAATGTATGTTTGTTAATATAAAAAAATAAACTAAAATAAATATCTTTTTTGGAACGCAAAACCTAATTTTGTATTAACTTCAAACCTTGTATAACACGGATTTGTATGACACGACGCTTTTGTGGAACCATATAACCGTGTTATACGAGGCCCAAGTGTATGTATAATATATGTGAAACATTGAAAAATTTATATGGTTCGAAAGAAAAAGGGTTTTGAAGAAAATGCTGTTGATTTTTCGTGGCCGCACTGTTTAAAAAACCGATAATGAAAATCAAATCTAGCGGTCAACCGGAATAATAATAATATTATTGAGTAAATGATACTAATAAAACGTGAAATTTATTACCAGGTCCCCTGTTTAGTGTTTGGCGTTCGCCACAAACCTATTGAATATAAATACCCCTTTAACAAGTTAACCAATAAGAGAAATTCCTTTCTGTACTTGAAATAATAAAAAAATATAAATAATATTGTATTCACAAGACAACTCATAACCTTTCTAACAGGGAGACACGAATATAAATAAGCCTCAGTTAAGATTACAAATATAGACATTATTTATTATTATGTGATGAAGATAAGATTATTATTTAAAACAAAAAAAAATACGTAGTATTCTATGCATGATGTGATAAATTATATCGACACAACGGTTTCAAGACAGAACTACAAGTCAAAAAAAGCTATATTGAGATATTCACGATTTGTTAATAAAGATTTGAAATTATAAAAAATATAGTAATAAAAAAAAGATATCAATTATATATTTAACATATTTGGATCGTTTAAATGTTGTACAACTTTCGGCATCTTCAGACGTTTGGAACTGACAGTAAAAAATGTTTCATTAATTTGAAATGCCTGAAGATGCCGGAAGGCAAAACCCGGGTCAGCGACAAAACTCATGGAAAAATAAAAAAATTCTAACAATTAAAATTTGATATTGAAATTCCATCAAGCACCTCCAGACGAAATCCTCTTGTTGCTCGGTTAAACTGTGCGTTCTGAGATTCGAGCCCGTGAGTTTTAGAACTGAAGCCGACGGTTAACCAATATTCGACCACGGACACAGTTTTAAGTAACATATATAAATAAAAAATTGTTAAAATTAAGCCAAATCCACCTTTGATTATTCACCAGCTTTTTAAAGAATGTCATAAAATACAAGAAAAATCTATAGTTGATACTTTACATTTATTTTATATGAATTTGGCTTTGTCTACAGTGTAAAAAAATACAACGTTCGTTTTCTTTTCTTAAAAAAGGCCCACGCAATTTTTTTCTAGATTGTTTCACTATCGATAAGAATAAAGCACATTTTTAAGTACTACCTAATTCGATAATATTATCTAAAGATTTTAGTAAATTCTCTCGATTGGTGAAACAGCAATAATCATTAATTTAAATTGTGGAATTAGGGAAAATAAACCGTCAGCTAACAGCTTATATATTTTTATATCAGAGTGGTTAGTAATAATTTAAAGATGGATGACAATCAGTTTATTTAAGTTTAATTTTCATGATGAGATGCGGTGAATGGAAAAGTATGAAAACATGACAGATATATACCTTTAACTACAACAAAAATAAAATTTTAATCATTCAAATGTAAAAGACAGAAAAAAAATTAGAACGTTTTCACACTGCTGCTACATTGACAGTTACCATCATTTAAAATGTACTGAAAATGATTGTAATATAGTAAGTCTTAAACTAAAATGATTAGTTGGTTCGAAAGGTTTTGGTGATGTCGAAAAATCGCGCAAATCGAGTCAAGGATTTTTTTTTTAAAATACTATGGCAATAGGTAAAAGTAAAACACTTAAAACAATACGAAAGGAAAATATATTTTTTCAGGAACACGGTAAAATCTGCGTATGTATTAAACAAATAAGTATCTTCATACATATATTACGTATATTTATGTATTCAAATATGATTACAGTCATCACCGATATTTGTAATAGCTTTATAGATCTTGTACTTCTTCCAAAATTGGATAAACGTCTCATCAAAAGCTCTATCTATTCGATCGCGTCATTCAGATATCGCGTAAGTCGGGAGATAATTTATTTACAATAATTGCTTATTCAAAATAAATGCTTTATTTTCGTGACAAGTGCCGAAACACCTGGTAGATAATTTTACAAAAATTGTTAATTTATTTTATGTTTTATGGAGGCAAAATATTGTCTTATTCTCATACGTGTAGATCGTAGATAACGCCCATGAGATCGTTATCAAAATCTGAACATATTTTCCCGTAATTGAATGTTCCTAAAACTCTTGATAAAATCAAGGTTTTATTGAGTCGGTACCAAAATTTCTTATTGATAACATCACAAAATGTTGTAAACAACGTGGGAGTTTTTCATGAGAGTTTTCATAAAAATGTCAATCGATCGATAGTATGTCTAACAATACACATCATCGCCTGGCGAAAAACGCTGGTAATACCTATTTCCAGTTAAATAAGAGTTATATATAGTATATTATATGTATATGTTTTTTTCACATTTAATGAAACAATACATTGTTAGTGCTTGGCACATAACCGACAGAACGCCACCGTCATCATCGGTTGCAGTATTCACGGGCTCGAGACCCGGTAAAAAAAAGTAGCCAGTACCCGACAAGCGTTGTTATGCCACTCAAAGAAAGAAAGTGTTTATTGAAGTGCTTTCGGATGCACAATAATTTAGATAAATAATTTCGATTTAATTTCACATATATTGTGATCGGTATCGATGACATTTGCCGTTTGACGTTTGGTATTTGTCTTTTGCCGATGGGTCGACACACGTGCCACATAGTGCAAGTTAATTGTACTATGCCTGTGACCTTTGCGCAAATTCAACAATAAGTTGTCAAAATGATCGGTATGGAAGCTCATAAAATATGAAAAAACATTGATTTTTATATAAAATACCTACTATAAGTTGATTTCACTATGCCTATAACCTTTGCGCAACTGCAAGCAATAAGTTGAGAAAGTTTTATCGCAATCGGATGAACGGTATGACAACGCATAAAATACGAACATTGATTTTTATATATTAGATTTAACTTGATATCTAATATTTATAACAAGGCTTTCAATGAATCATCAAAAAGAGTCATTAATATGCTCGTGTTTTTATCACTATGGTTAAGGTTATAAAAAAACCAAATTAATTGGTGGTAAAATAAATTCATCTTAACAAAACTTCATAAATCATTTTTTAGTGAGAATTCATCTTAATCACTTTTTGGAATCATTGATTGAATTAATTAAATTCTATTTAAATCTCTTGTTATCATTGAGCGTAATTAGAGTAAAAATAATTACTTGTATCATAAGTAAAATAATTGAAGAGCTTTGACAAATTATTAATAATTATCATCGAAATCAAACTTAATTGGCGAGTCTCAAGTCTCGACGTCAAAATATTAGAGACCCGTCTCGACAGGGCCTCTTAAACTTAATACCCCTGCGATTGAAAAGAATCGAGACTTATTTCTGTAAAAATCTTTAAGAAAATGATTCTTTTGATGGTAACAATAAAATAATGTGAAAAGTTAATGAATAAATTCTGGAAAAAAATTATGTATCTGTGATGAACTGATTGATTATTAATGATATGAAAAATTTGATCAATATATTATGATATTTGGCATTACAGAGAATAATCTTTAAATGTTTTCTAATTTTAAATCACTTGAGCCAACCCGAGAAGAAATGACAAAATATCCTCACAAGCACCGACTCCAGATGACTTGACACCAGATCCTTATGATCACCTCTAACGACTAAACCACGTAAGAAAACACAGTGAATAAAAACCATTAATTTGTACATTTTTATGTTCTATCAAGCACTCTCAGTCAAAATTATAAATGATGCAAAAATCTTTTATTCGACACTGACATGTACGACAAAAATGCACAGTAACTAAGTCATAGTAAATTGCTCCTGATTAGAGACTCCAATTCGAGTATCGAGTACTCGATACTCGAGTAATTTGGAAAATACTCGAGTAATACTCGTTATATATAAATGATGACTAATTTCCAAATTTTATTTTTTTTACGCAGCGGACAGAAAAGCTTAATAGCACTATTGAATTCATTGTTATTTTTTAAGCCGACGTCCACAGCAACAGATAGAGTTTTTTCTACTGCGGAGTAAAAAAAACAAAGCTTCGAACCAAATTAAAATTTGAGACGTTTAATTCTATACTATTTTCGAAATATATGTTTCATAAATTGAAATAAATTTATTAATGCATTAAAATAAGATTATTTATTTATTTATATTCACAAATTTGAATTGATTATATATATTTTGGTACATTTGAAACTAATCGAGTATACTCGAGTACTCGAGTATTTTAGAATTTTACTACTCGATACTCGAGTAGTTGAGATGTCGAGCAATTGGAGTCTCTACTCCTGATAGATTCATTTACATATACTTAACGTTGTTTTGTTACAAAATATCGTCATTATCACGAGTTGTAAACAATATCCTAGTGGAGCTTAAAGTATAGAGACACCAATTTTTAAAATAGATTCTATACATTAAGTGAATTGGATTCGTAAAATCGTGAGTAAATTGATGTTTCTAAACACACATTTAAATAATAGCCAAAATAAAGCCTTCAAATTTATGCCAAAGAAGTAAAAATAGAACACGACAAATGAGACGCTTAAAATTAAAAACCTCAATCAATATCCACGTTTCAACTTCAGAAGTTAACGATGTGTTTCACACTTTTTTATTTTTCATCGTCATATATAAGTCAAACTCTTATTGCAATAAATATAGGCGAAATAAATTGAACATATTGAATTTATCGCAATCTACATTTCATAATGAGTGTATACGTATTTGTTGGGGGATTCAATATTAAGTGACTTTTATATACGTGAAAAAACTTTGGTTTAAAACGCCTCGAATAACAGTCGAATCCACCGTTAATATTAAAATTATCAAGAAACATAATTTCGTAATTATTAAAATAAGTCGCAGTACTACAGGGCTACGCGCCGAATATTAATTCAGTGATCGAGACAAATTTCATCGCAATAATGATTTTAAAATCGCGAGACCCATTTTCATTCGCATTTTCACATTTCCAAAATAATGATAACGCTGAGAGGAATTCGATGCTAAGGATGGTATTTATTACGTTTAATTTAAAATATTACGCAAATAAGGAATATAAACCAATTAGTTGATTGCGTGTCGACTGAAAAATCTGTAAATGTTTGATGTAATTAATATCAAACGATACCAATCGATTTAAAATTGTTTTCGATTAATCTTCTGTGGAACTATATAATTCAAATAAATTGAGTATTTAAAATACATAAATATTCCTCTTCTTGAACCATATTCACGGAGCCATGTATGTAGAGCAGTGATGCACAACCTTTTTGGGAGAAGGGTCAGATAATCAATTCTCAGATAGTGTAGGGCCGCATTGATTAAATTATCGATATTTTTAGTGTAATTTTTTTTATTGCTTTATATTGTTCTTTCATCGCCCGTAAAAAGTTCTGTGGAAAAATGATGATTTATATTTTTCATCGAAGGCCGTAGGCTGTGCATCACTGATGTAGAGCATATAGGTACTTCATGTATCCAAATACCTTCCTCCCATGGCATACCAGCATCCTTCAGGGATGCTCAGTAAAACTTATGAATAGTTAAAGGCGGTCTGTCCAGGAAAGAAGATAAAGCAAGTAGTGTTCGGAGGAATCCGCAGCACGTGGGTCAACTAGTTCCAACGTGTCTCCGTGACCACCCACGTAACAAGGCACGTTCCATGATTTCCGAGTTCCTCACAAAATCAAACCACTTCACCCCCAATATCCGACGCAAGCAATCTATAAATATATTTACATACTCAAATATATTTGTTTAAAATGAATTTATGTTTTTCATGATAAGGTAAGGCAACGGACACAAAACTACGGACCGTGGGCCGGATCTGGCCCGCCAAAGATTTTCATCCGGCCCTCCAAAAATTCAAGAATTTTGAACGTATCCCCCGCGCATAAAAAGAATTGCGTGTACGTATAATATAAGGCTGCGGCTAGGGCATGACTAGTGATTAGCTAATCGCTCTCGCTAAGCCTTTTTTTAGAATAGGACAGCAGGGAGAGTGTTTTTTACATCACAGGCATCTATGTCATTGAATGATAATCAATAAGCCGATCGATTTCGTGAATAAATTCAACAAACCACACGTTGTTGACCTGACGGATATAGGGCCGGAAAATCGCAACAATATAATATAATTATATGATACATTTTATATGGCTGTAGGGCCGATTATGGCAGGAATTTGACTAATGATGATTTCACGTATATGTAAAATTTGAGCTCGATTCTAAATTCATTGCGATCGATCTATTAAAATATGTAGCACTACAGACCCAAAAAAAGAGAGAAAAAAAACATGTGTTCGCGCCATATCCGCAACGCAGTTTGGTATGTGGTAATTACTTTTTTAGCCCACATTGTTCGATATATATATATATATATTTCAATAATGGAATATCAATATCAACAATGGGTACAATACATTTTTTACACCTCCGCTCTACATTACTGAATATTTTTGACTGTTTTAATGTGAAGAGTGTTTTTACTCCACCGGTGATTGATCGTAACTTCAAAATTTTAATCAATACTGCGGCTGATTTTGAATGATTTTTTTCCAAGTGAAAACCGATCGATGAGAGAATGTGAAAAGAAACATCAAACTGATGCTTTTTTTTTTAATATAAGCTATAATTCTAATCTATTTACCTATAATATATTTATAATTTTTGCAATATGGAAAATGATGTGTTTGTGTTTCCTAAATCAATTAATCAGTTGTTAATGCTCGTGACGAGGGAAACCGGACCTAATTTTTAAATGAAAAGAAAAAGAATTAGCTCAAAATTAACAGTGCTTCATTTGTTTTATTATAATACTTTTCCACCAAGAATTGACATTTAACACATTAAGAGTGATAAAAACATCTCCTTTCAAATATTATTGCTAAAGAATTATCTTTTATATCACTTTTATAACGAAAAAACTTCAAAATTTTTTTTTGATGAACAGCAGAATGAGAGAATAATTAAGTTAACATTAAAAAAAAAACAATTTAATTATTTGTAGAGAACTTAATTATTGTACTTTATTACGTATGCAGCAAAGCTTTTGTGTCCGAGTACAAAGTTCCCCGCAAAATCAAATTCAAAAAAATTAAAGCGATCAGTGTTAAAAACGATGATTTGAGCACAAAAGCACTAAATTTACCCATTAAATTAATTAAATGATGAAAATTAGATGTCTCTATTCAACTCAATTCTAATCTATCGATAGCAGATCGATAGATTAGAAATTCACTGTGAATGTCAATTCCATCGTTCTTAACTAGGCAATGAATAACTTTTTAAGCAGTCAATATGGTTAAAATTGATAGATTGAAGATGTGCAAGAATTAACAATTAGATCTCGCATAAAATGAATGTACGACTGTTCACCAGAAGTGTAGTGGATAATTATTGAAAGTCGGGTGGGTGTTTCACAAAGCGCTCTTCACGCTTGTGTATAAAATCGATCACCCAACGAAATTTACATACTTAGTCACAATCATGGCTACATAACCAGCTATTAGACTTTCTACCGATCTTTAAACTATTTCACAAACCGAATCTTGACCGTTGTGTAACTGTACTTTTTAGAAAATGAATAATTCCAGTAAAATTTTCTCAAACAAATTTCAAGCACCGGTAAGTTATCGTAGAAAAGGTTTTTGAGCACACCTCTTCATTATCTTATACAGAGGAACTCCGATCTGTCGTTCTCGCATTCATCGTTCCCCCACATTTATTGTTAGTTTGAAGAATTTACCACATTCATCGATTCACTGCATTCTATTAGCCGTATCTGAAATTAAAATCATTTTGTTATTGACTATTTTGTTCTTTTAAACATCTCTGCTCGAAATCGGTATTGTATTTCAAAGGTGGGTAACGTACATATCTGAAAATATTTTTATTTTATTATTTGACGTGTGAGAGCTTTTTTCTATTGTCAAATAAACTCTTATTCTTCTGATATAATGATGTCAAAAGGATTTTTTAAATATAAGCCAAAAACAATCAGGTACATATTTAAATTTGCTATAGCTAAAGTAAAATTAACACAAGTCAGTTAGTTGCGTAGTCTTTTTTACCAGAAATGCGAAGGATGTATTATTAGATATTTTGTAATTATATCTTTCTATTTAACTCCTGTGAAAAATACAAGACATCAATCAATACCATTATGTAAATTAACCAAGACTCTCATCTATGGAGCTGGATAATAAGCCATAAATCAATCAAAAAATCGATGTGTCAATTTGAGACTAAGAGTTCGCTACCTACATAGTAGGATACAATAATTATAATTAATGTGCTATAGTAAAAAAGTGTAACGTTTTGAATGTGAATTGTCCTTTTCCCCCTATTCAAATTATGCAGATGGAGAACTCATCTACACCACATGGGAAAATTCTACGGAATATTAATTCATAATAAAATGAATATTGTTGGATTTAAACATAATATAAATTATACTTCTTCTCTTATACTTCACTTCATAATTTAGAATTAAGAATATAATGTAAAAGTAAATAATACACGATCGATTTATGAATTCCTATTAAGAATTATAGATAGATGTTTGTGATGTAATGGAACGGAAGTCCTTTCCTTACCCCACCCACGAAAGAAGACTCAAGCGACTGATTACTACCGGTTCGCGTAAAACTGGGACGCAGTATGAGGAGTCCACATACTCCACGATGGTAGCGGGTAAAATATTTTATTTTGTTTTTATGTTCATACAGTTGAGCAGAAATATGTGCCTTCTAGGCCGACAAAATGATGATCGTCGACAAAGTATTGGATGATAATAACTCCCGAATGATTTACTGCAACAGCTGTTTTGGACTGCCAAAAGCCACCCCGACAAATTCCAAATTAATGGTATCGAGTGACGACGGTAAAGATTATAAATTAGTGTCTCGTTGGGGGTGGGGGCGCGGAGGGGGTGTGCGCCTATAGGCACAGGCGGCACTTAAGATGCGTGATGTTTGCTTATTTTTAACCACATGTGTTTATCAAAGTCAAAAGTTTCACTTTGGAGAGCGCTACACAGACAGATTAACTGACGGCGTCTTGGAATCTGAGCTTGGACTTTAATAAAATTATTTTAAAGACTTATTATGAATTTCAAATTAAGAACTTCGTAAAGCCGTTTTAGTTAAGAGATAATTAATAAGATTAAACAATTTAACTATTTTAGAAGCAGCAGTCGCTGATCTTTCTATTTTTACCTGTATACAAATATATAATAAATGTAATGACAGTGGAATTAGGTATTATGTCCACTCTCAATGTGGAACTCCATCTCTCTTTTTCGAAGCAATTATGGATAAAAAGAACAAAACAAAGACATGTTCGCCCTCGTATCGTTTCTTAAAAGATCGGATAGGAAAATAGACATCCATTCAAATATTTCATTTAAAAATGAAACTACCTGGACTGAAGTTCGAGCCCGCGCGCTCCGCTACCGAAGACATCGACGTTGACACATCACTATGGAACCAAGTTTAGTCACAGAGAAAAGATCAGTCTGAATTTATTTTACTGCAGAAATCGGAGTCACTTCCACTTATATAAAAGCAAAAAACGATGTCAAATGCAAATAACCACTTCAGTACCGTAATGCCACTGGTGACCGCCGCGTACGGACGTCACGAATACCGTCGCAAATATTGAAAAATATATAAAAAATCTTCCTGTTTTCACAGCTAGTGACATCTATACACTAAAAACTGTTCTTCGATATCAGTCAATATTGTTGAAAAAATAGTTTTTTAGAAGTCGGGCGGTAGATGTGACCGTCTTGTTCGGTACTGAAGCGATCAAGGGATACAATGACTTATGGTATGAATAAACTTTAGCTTCAGTTCAAAGGAGTCAAATTGAGATCAACTCGAGAAGAAAATACATCATACGACCAAAATTGCAAACGTTATTTTGAAGGGATTTTTTTTTGACTGTTAAGATGTCTCCTTCGAACGTTATGTTTCCTTTTTGGATTCGGTGTGCTTTTAATAAAGTGTAGGTACTTTGTAGTATAAAATCACAAATGTAATTAATTTCGATTTGGTTCGGTGTAAAATGTCAATATATATTTATTAATCTTAATTACTGTAGATAGAGAAAAACTGGAATGACGTTGAAATAATAAATAGTAAATTAAATCTGTTCGCTTTGATCAAGCGGTAGCTATTGCCCAACGGGGCATAGCCGATCGCATAATAATGCCCGTATCTTGTCAACTTAAAAAGAAATGACCGCTGACATATTCCGCAATCAGCCTTTATTCTGACGGACACACAAGTCACATCCTACCCGAACCTTTAAAAACGTCGCCACTAAATCATTCACTACTCGATGTTTATTATTTGTTGTCGTTGCCGCCGTTGTTTTTAATTTATTTATGTTTTATTCATATTGTTAAAAAAATCAACGTTTTAGTGCGATGTTAAATGCTGTCACAGGTTTCGACAGAACAACTCGTTTTTGGCGCCTGTTTTGCTGTCGCATCGCCTAGAGGTGCGCTTTTTATCTATCCGCCAGTGGCAGGACGAGAAAGCTCAACATTATTTGACATGGACAAATTAAAACATTCATATCATGTTTTTATTGATCTGTGTATTGACCATGTTCGGTGACTTAAAAACAGGGAAACCTGAAACTTATCTTCTTCTCCATTACACTACACTGATTTTTTTTCCCATTTCCGCTCCCAACGTGAAAAGGGATTGCAAGGATATGAGAACTAGGGCAAGGCTATTAATAGATTAGGTAATCGGTTCCGATGTGGGAAGGAGTTTTTAATAACACAAAAACCCATACCTTCGACTGAAAAAAACTTGGTGCAGGGATTCGAGCCCGTGAGGTCCGTCATGGAACCTAATGACGAACCCATCGACTATTTTTCAAAAAAAACACTTTTTTTCAGGATGTTCAAAGGCGATGCATTGGCTTTCTGATTTATTTGTTGAATATAAAAAAGTTATTTATTATCATGTTTTGTTTTAAGGTTTAGCGAAGTGAAGTAATGAACAAGAAATTGATTTTGAAAGTGAATTATTGTCATATCCACTTCTCCTATTGATATGACTCTTTGAAAAATTTTCCTTGAAATAGATTTTAAAGTATGATTCTCCATTAAAAATACAAAATCCAAATTGATTTCATTCAAATATCTCAAATTTGACGACCAACGACATAGTTTACTTGAAAACCTCTCTAATAACAATTTTTGGAAATATTTAACGATATATCTGTAACGAACAAATAATAGATTTTACAAAAATGTTAATTAATAATTTATAAAATAATGTTATTATTTATACCGTTCATTCGTAAAATATTCAAAATCAAAAAAATATGATTATCAAGAACTTGTTTATGAGAGTATGGCATAATATTAGATTGCTTTTGTCAACTTAAATCGTTCTGAAAGAAGTGTTCTAAAAGGAAAAAAATGATTTTATGTAAAAGAAGTTACGTAAAGATCTGTCCCACCACTGGTTAAAAAAACTGGTTGAAAAACACAATAAATAACACAAAAACACAACTTTTAATACCGATCAATTTAGATAATAATTACTGTTTACAAAAAAGTGAAATTCACACATAGATATGGCCCTAGAAGACTTTTATGGTAATTTATATGAGAAACTCTTCGGTCTGTCACTGCGGTCTGGTTGAATGCCTAGCCTCGTCCGACATTTTTCCACCCACGCCAAAAAATATTATTTCCATTAAAATGCCTCTCTTAACTAAGCAAGCATCAAAACCTGCGATAACCGGTTGCGAAACCGAGTCCCAAGTACTTACCTGGTTTCGTATTTGGTTATTTATATTCTGGCGAAAGAGAAACGGTCGTTTAGCTTAAATGTTACAAAAAATAAAATAATGAATAACACACAACATTTTTTTACGTAATCTAATTATCGGTAATTACTATACAAGGCTTTTGTGTGTTTTGATTTTGAATTGCATTCAACTCAATTTTGTTAACTGCGGTATAATAAAAAAAATATAATCATGTTAAAACTAGCGAGTAAAGAAATCAAAACTAAAATTTCATATTCTCAATATATGCAAAGCAAAATATGCAAATGCATATTTTACGTTGTCATTTAATTGACCCTTAGCCAATCGTCCTTTGTTTGTATGATATAAAACATCCTAGAAATGACTACCTGTTTTTAACAAACCTCAGGTGGATATTTAGAAAAGGTCTATTCAACTTAATATCAAGTGTTTATTAAAATGCACAATTTAATTATTATAAGTAACGATCACCTTTCCGACTGCTTTAAATCGCAGAATCATACATCAGGTTCAGTAAAGTGGTAAAATTTTCCAGTTAAACTTTGTCTATTCTAAGAAAAAGACATAAAAACACAAATTAATGGTTTTCGGTTGAAAATATTCAATCTCTTAGCAGAACGGGTCTTTACCATGTCTATGAATTTTAAAATTATGTTTTTATTTATTACCGTTTTCAATAAAACAAAAAACAAATTCAAACAGAATAATAAATAAAATGAGCCACTTTAGTCACTGAAAGTCACACAACGAATAAAAGATACCATAATCATGTGTCCTAAATTATCAAATAAAAAAAACATATTTGATATTTGGCCTAGACTACTGCGTTACTCTGATGGTAAAGCAGAATTTCTATTGCTTAGTAATAAAATGTAGGTGATATTTACATAAAGCATTGATTGGAACACATAAATAGTACTATACAATTTGTTCGTTTGAATGATGTTAAATATTCTTTGTACAAATAACATTATTGATTGAGTAATAATGTATTTTATTCCAGAGAATTGTTTTATTATTTCAGACTATTTAAGAGCACGTTACAATTTTATGTATGTATTTATTTTGAAACTTTTAAATATCCTTGGAATCTATAAACCTCAACAAAGAAACTTATTTACTGAACACAAAGTTATAACTACATTTTTTTTCTTCATTGCAAGGAAATGAAATCTTACGATATTCAAATGGTTCAAGAATTCACCGGCACGTACAATGCCCGTCTTCTGTAAACAATCATCAATTAAAAACACTCGAAGCCCGTGAAAGAAAAACTTAATTTTATTTTAATAAAATTTTCCCACATTTAATGTAAATTTACTCTCATTTATTAGTGGACAAGCATTACATGTATTAAAATAAAGCACATTTTCTTTGCGCAAATTTTACACTAGAAAAATTATCAGAACTAGTTTCTCTAACCACAAGCATTTTCATTATTAATCAACTTCATTATAGAATATTTATATATGTAGTTCCACGCAAGATTTTGAGTTAGTACTAATATGTAATTTGTGAGCAATTTATTTTCAATATATCGATGAACTGTGCACTCAATCATTGTGGCCAACGATTGCAAATGGAAAACAATGATTCTGATCCTATACTTTCGATATTTTGCCGGTATATCAGTTTTGCATAAACTGATATTGCATCCCCTAGCCATCTCCGAATACGAAAAATCATTATAACAATATGAAATCATTATAGAAATAGCATTTTTTATTTTTATAAGAAAGTTAAATTATTAAATTAGTATAATAACAACAAAGTGTATAGGTAAAGCTGGAATGATACATGATTTTATATTTGTACATACACGTATTTATATTTGTCAAATGCATGGCGCATTGGCATCAGCTGTAATGCCATGATTTGCTTTTCTTAAATAAATAAATAAAAAAAAATGATTTTTTGGTCAAACAGCGAATAAGGTAACGAAATAACACACTGCTCTGTGTCCGACAAGGAAAAACGTTCCGACAATACAAGTTAAATGGAAAACGTTCCGAAAATTGGTCGTAAAATGGGGCCATTGTTAAATGGATTTCGTGACCTAGTCACTAGTGGTATGTAAAGGGTAACAAAAGACCACGAGCCACCAAAGTTCACTCCAACGAAGAAATAATAAACAAGTCTGCTGTGCCATTTACGCGCCAACAAATCTAGAAGTGAAAAATTAATGTTATATTATCAGCCCATTTTTCAGGGTGAACAATGAGGCCACGACCAAGCAAACTTGATTGTATTGTTTTATAAAATTCTCAATATTAATTACGAAATGCCAAAAATGACGAATATAGGAAATTTTAAATGACATTTTAGGAATTTAAGATTGTTAAATTCCACTCGTTCATCTTAAATGTATTATAGTTACAGTAACTGTTCCCAACAAGGACACTTTACATCACGATTTTATCAACGAATTAAATACTAATATTAAGCCAAAATATGTATGTGTTGCAAGAGTCTTACTGAACGTTTTACTGGTCCATAGTACGTGTTTCTATTGCTGAAAAGAACAGACGGCTTATAGAAATGTGTAGTTTGTTAAGCAATAAATGGTCAGATTATTTGTTTGTATGTTGAGAGCTTTACAGTAGCAATCAAATGAGTAAACCTAGATGGGTTTAAAAACACGCCAAGATATGAAACTAAAATTTTAGTTCATTAGATGCGTTTTCTTCCAATATTATGATCGAATCGTTAGTAAAAATCTTATTGAGTGTTTATTTTAAATTAACAATTCAAAGTATCTTGTCTTTATTTTGATTATCAAACTATTTTACGTAGTTCCATGACTTTGAAAGAAGATATACAAAATCACCGAAAGAATTTTCAAAATTACCTTTAAAAACTTATTTAGGTTGTAAGGCTTTTACAGTTATTATTATTTTGTTAGATGTGACTTGAAGTAGTCTAGAAAGTGGAGAATAACCATCAACCACGGTATCTTTCCAACTTAGAATCCTACAAGTAAAAAAAATATATCGAATACCAAAAAACCTTTCATACCTACGTTGTAAATATTCCACCAAATGTGTATTATAAATTAATGTATAATTTATATTAAATATAGATTTATATATGATATTTTCTCTCAGTATATGCTGGAGTGTTATTCTCAATAGACGATCTCGATCATATACGAATAAGGTGAACCCACATAAAACATTTTTTCTTTGTTCATTGAATATCATATGACAGAAGAAAACAATATTTTCTTTTCGTTCTTACACCTTAGAGCAACAGTTTCTAAACAAAATGAATTCCAGAAACATTTAATATTTTGAATAGTTTGATTTTTATATTACAAGAGTTATTTTTGCGTTATTATTTCTGGGAATGTAACGGGTAAATACAATATAATTGTTACAAAAGAAGAACACGTTAAGATAAATTGTATTTTTTGAGAGATAATTCCTGTCATCGAAAAAAAATATGAAGGGTGTCCGTTATTAAGCATAGCTTTTCCAAAATGCTTTTATTTTTTTTTCATTTATATTCAAGGAGGTGTCCATAAGAGAATTAAATATGCTGTATGATTTCAAATATTTTAAACGAATATGTGAACAAACTATGTCTTAGCAAACGTTACATAATCGGTCAGCTCGCGTTAAGCCTATTGCAGTAGTGAGTCATGTGTTAACCTTGCAAAAAGATTTGCTTATGAGCGGTGCGGTGCGGTGCATCTTAGGGTTAAAAATGGATATTATTTCCAGAATATTTTAAATATTTTTGAATTGTTGAACTGTCAAATCTTTCAGAACATTTTTTTAAAAGACTACCATTTATATTTTCGAACAGTTCTTAAATCAAATACAATGGCGTGGATTAAAGTTATGAGTTTAATTTTATTTTAATGTGCTTCCTATGTATTTCGGCATTGTTTTTTTATATCTACGTGAAAGAAATATAATATAATAGATATATATGAACACAAGTCATGATCCATTCCACATTTATAAGTTCAAGATGTTAACTTTAGTTATATATCTTATATTTTATACATTAAAAAATTCTCTTGCAGTATCATCTAAAGATCAACCAATTACTAGAATGTTTGAATACTGAGACCCTCGAAGCCATCCAAATGGACTGGGAGTATGAAATGTTTGAAAGCTTTGGTTCAACCGAGTGGTCCCCAAACTGCTATACCTGCAATTAAATCTGATGTATTACTGATTTCATATGTCAAACTGTTTTAACAAGTTTAGAGGTTTGAATTATTTGTTTCAAACTAATACTCGAAGCGGCATTAAAAACAAATTCGAAACAATACTGCTAAATTGGCGGTTCTCGAGAAAAGTTATTCTAAACCTACTTTACTGAATCAACTTGCCGAGTAGCATTGATTGTCGTCGATGAAACATTGTTTCATATCTGAATGTTGAAATAAAGTTTTTGATGAAATCATTTTTTTTAGCATGGAATTTTAATGAAGGGAAATCCGTACATCATAAGCTTCATGTCCGGTCCGTGGCGCAGTGTCAACGTTGTTGGCTTGCGTGCCGTCCGCCAGGGTTCGATTCCCGGTACGAGTGGCATGGGTGTGTTGTTGAAAATCCCTTCCCACTTTTCGATCCCAAAGAGCTACGCATAGAAACAGCGATTAGCTAATCACAAGTCCTGTCCTAGTCCTCGTATCCTTTCCATCCCTACTCTCTTCGAAAAAGAGAGGTTGAGCAACTGAGTAACAAGCAGTTCTCGTAGAAAAACATATGTTGAGATAAACTCCGCGTGAGGATTCCATATGCTCCAAGTTGGGAGCGGACATGGTTAAAAAAAATAGAGAACGCATTTTTAGAGTAAGTTTACATTTCACTTCTCAATTACATGATTACCCAATTTGAATAACTTTGAAATGGAATAATAGATAATAATCTTATAGGAAATCCATTGTAAAATACAATACTTTTTTAAGCCATTTCCACTTCCATATGGACGACTCCTTGCAGAGTTGATCTTGATATTGATTTTAAGAACTGCTTGTTACTCAATTGCTCAACCACTCTTTTTTAAAGACAGTAAGGATTGAAGGGAAATCAGGTAATGAGAAATGAGGTAGGACAGGACTAGTAGTTAACTAGTCCATGTTATGCCTCACTAAGAAGATCGGATGGGTAGGAGAGTTTGGGTAGAGGATTTTTAGGCAACACAAACACCTATGCCTGCTTAAATCGAAGTCCCGTCAGGGAAGCCGATGACGTTAGCCTCTACACCGCGGAGCTGATAATTTTGAACATCAGAACAAGATGTGCCCCTAACGATTGCTATTTATTGCTTATTGATAATTCAGACGTGTCGCTTATCCATGCAGTGCAAAATATTGTCTAATTGAGTCATCAAAAAGAATTACATTAAGATGAAGATCGAAACATTATTATGTTTTATTTTTCTTACTTCTAAATAATATTTTAATGATAATCCACAGTTAATATTACTCCATGGTGGCATGGATTTATAATGGTTAAAAATATTGTTTTTTTAATAAAGCACATACATTAAATATATTTGTGTACAGTTTCAAATTTATACTGTGAAAATATCGTTAGATATAGATTTTCTGACGTTACTTTTATGTCGTAGCTGGTAGCATGGCAATAAAACATAGTTTGAAGAGGACTGGTGCAGTAGGTTGGCCGTGCTACGTAGAGGGAAGCCTTTTTTAAGGGCTTAACTCTTATCTCGTGAAAGAAGCCCTCAAAGTGGGGAAAGAAAGAGACGCAGATAACTAAATATAGAGAATGAAAGAGAGAATGGGATGGATTGAGGGAGAGAGGGCACTTCCTCTTCGCCTCACACTTTTGCCGCTAACTTCAATTTCATTTCGGGAGCTGAGCGCGGGAAACGAAAGCACTGTGTTACCACTAAATTAAATCGTTTTTTGTGTTCCATTATATCATTTAAAAAACCTCCGAGGTTAATTAAGTATAAGAAAACCTTTGTAGTAAAATATTGTATTCTGAAATATGGATAACAACATAATATTCTGACATAAAATGGTCAAAATGAAAAAATCATGTTTCAAGATATTGATTTTTTTTTAAATATTTACACAAGATTTTGGCATTATCAAGCCAGCGCAAATTGAGGGGTTAAGTGAAACAAAAGTAGAAAATAATTCAATTTATAGAAACGCCAAAAATTAATCGATTGAAATTGAAGTCGTGTATGTTTTTTTAATCGTAGTCGGATTGTGTTTAATGTCAGCAATGTATTTTTTTAGACTTACAGCCTTGATTTAGGGATCATCAACATTTAAACTGTTAAATGGAAACCATAAATTTTTTTTTGGATATAATATTATTACAAAATTAAAACACAGTTTCTTGTAATTTTTCACAATGAAATCATATGATATGCAGTGGTATCGGTTAAAGATTCATATTTTGAATTCTATCAGCTACTCAGCATTCGCATACTGAATAATATTTAAATTCAACCATTTACAAGCCAAACGCCGCGGCTCTGAAATGTTCTGTAATTCCATTATGACTTATCAAACTTCTTACTAAAACTAATTATTTAATAACGTTTAGAAGATTTATTCATCGATTGAATCTTTATTTAATAATCTCCATTTGTGAGTTTGATTTGTGTTTCTTGAGTCCATATTGTAAATTTTATATAATTTATATGTTGGGACAATAGCAAGATATGCAAACACATAATATTGTTTTAGTTAAGCTTAAAATTCTTACACATTTAAACAGGAAAAAAAAATTTGCAATGTTTTATATGTAATTAATCCTGTGCCCTTTGTTTCTGTTCTCCCTGTTTTCTTCAGGCACAGTAAATTATTTCGAAATCAAGTAAGAAAATGCATACTTAGTCTATCTTCTGTATACCTCTCAGTTCACCTCCCACCACTCCTTGACTCGTCTCCTAATCTCCCCCACTCTCTTAAAAACTTCCATTATTTAGTACCGGATTTACATATCGTCCCCAGGGGTGCCATCTCACTTTCTTTTTTTACAATATTTCAAATGTAAATCGTGGCATACGAAATATGAGAGCTATTTTGATATATGACTGACAGTTGAAGAATTTTGTATAATATACCGTTAATCCTACATGAAATGACAGTTAAATCCTTGAGTTTTAGCTGCAATACTAATTTTACTGAAAAAACCACTAGGGACCGACGACCTTATTTATACGTTTATCACACAACTTACATTTTTCAAAATTAATGTTAAATTGAAGGTACGACTGATTGTTGAATTGGGACTTATTTGGTAGAAAAGCTTTTAAATGACGATAAAAACCAAGGATAAATTTAGCTCCTGAATAATTATGTTACAAATTTGATACATGTTTAAATATCATGTTATCGTCAGAAATATTCGTAAAAGAATTTTTGTCTACATACATAAGAATTGGGAAGAAAACACACTTAACTATCTAGCATAATACCATGCCCACATCATAACGTTTTCATGGTTTTAAAATTGTGGCAAGTATTGTGTAACAAATAGTGACTTGTATTTCAACTCTTTAAGAAGAATCTACTGGCTTACTGTAGGAATTTTAGCTTTTAATAAATTTTATGAGCTATTTCTTGTTGAATTAAATGCATCGGTTTTATGAGAAAAGACGCTGCAAACATTTTCTTTTTAAAATCTTAGATGTAAATTAAAAAATCAGCGGTGTAAGAAAATGAATCGAAACCTCTTTGATCGCCGATAGCTGGAAATTGACGCTAAACTTTTACCCCCAACCAAATACATGAATAGCGAAAGAAAACACAAAAATATGATATTTTAAAGAACAGTAAAAAATGCCTAAAATAATTGTGTCTAATATACAAAAACATGTGATGGAATTATATTCATCTGTTTTTCTTGATTGAAATTGCAATACGATAATGAAATAAGAGATCATCATACATAATCGGGCTTGGATAATCGGTCCAACAGATTATCGAACTGACTTATTTATTGCAGATTATATGATCAAGCCTTTCATATAATTGAATGTATCACCTCCATGCTTTAACATATATATTATTCGACGATTTTATTACACTTATAATGATAATGTAGTTTGGTTTAACCCTTTATGTGCGGTATGCCGATATATCGGTATATCATTTCATGTGCCTTAAGTTCGATATGCCGATATATAGCACGGGCACTATTCGGATATGAATTTAAGTCGTCGTCATGTAGGAAACCCTCGTCTCTAGCACCAATACGCATTACATTGGAAATAACGGCCATTACATTTTTTTGGGTGTTTTTGTCCAAGCGTAACGGGACACCTTTTTCATACAAAAATGCAATATTTTACGATCGGCTGGCGTGATTTAGAAAATGATCTCAATTATTCTCGTTCTAGGCTCTAAGTGCATTTATGGCCGAATGTTTTGGAAACAAAAGAACATATTTTCGTTGAAATTCAAGTCGGTACCATCGGTCGGTATATTTGTAAGTATTTTGTAAGTCAAATAAAAAAAAAGCGTTCTCTTAAAATGAATATTTCTTTTATTTATATCTCAAATTATATGTCTAAGTGAAATCTTGAATATACTGTACATGATAACATCAAAAATAAACATTCATCAAAGATTGGAAAAATGCAAGGAAAAAAATGTTTTTCTCTAATAATAAATACATGTATAAAATGGTAATTTATCATAAAAATATTAAATACAAATACTTTATTTTTCGTGTATTATTGACACTTTTCGCAGACTTTTGCGAAATAACCCGCCCCACCTAAAGAGTTAAACTTGACGATTCAATATTGAACTGTTTATCTTAATTCGTTGCTATAGGATTAAAAAAATGTTAATTCATGCGTTTTCATAATATTAGTACTATCCGTAGATTATGTAAATTCGTATGAGTATCTCGTATATGAGGAACTCAAAAGATGGTGCTTTTCAAGACAATTGATCGACCATTCATTCTTCGTTTGTTAACACTTGCTTTACCATGCAGTACCCTAGTTATTGCAATAAATTGCATACAATCATAATAACGTTATTAACTTTACTTTTTCGCAACATCGTATCATGCTTTCAATCAATGACACCAACAATCCCTTTGTTTTGGCGCATTCCACGGAACTGCATTCAGCAACCCCATCGGACGCGTGTCAACCCTATCCGCAATATAATGCTAAGGTGAATTATTGGGATTGTGTCTAAGTGATCCGCCATTTAGATAAGGGGTGCCAAAAATACAGCCGTGCATAATTTAATTTATTTTAAGAAGTTCTCTGGAAACTTTTAAAAATCTTTTTTGCGACTCTATTACCTCTTGAATAAATTATTATTTTCCGTGAATGCATAATAAAGTTTTTTTTTGGATTCGGTATCTCGGTAGAAGGAAACAGCTCGGGACAAATTGCACCCTTACAGCATCAAATTTACGGACTTGAAGTTTTAAATTAAAGGGTTGAACGTAAATCAGCAGATTATCAATATGTCGTCATATTATATAAACAAATAACAGGACACTTTTAGTAATTATTCCACATTGGATGGCTTGAGATCAGGACGAGTTTCGCTCATCGCGAGCATTACCAACTGATAATGACTTCAGTTGATAATGCTCGCGCTGAGAAAAACCGTCATAAAACCTCATTCCAATAAATTTAATGTGGAATAACTACTAAAAATGTGTTATTATTTTTATTTAAATGCTATTCCAATGTATTGGAAATGAACACACAAAAGTGTTATCATATGGTGGTAAATTCAACATTGGGTAAAATTTCGTCTTTCTGCGCTGTGGTCTATGATTTGAATCCATGCAACTTTGAACTTGCATATCGTTACTTTTGTGTTTAAAGATCTTCTTGGTATGTTATGACTCATTGTTATGAATGATTTATAGATATTTTTTTATCTAAATAAGGATATAATGTTTTGAAACAAAATAGAATATTTTTAAAGCATATTAAATAAATTTATTAAAAAACTTACGTTATCATACTTTTTAACTGTCAATAGGCTCTTTTGAAAAGGATTTACTGTCAAGAAATAAAACACCTTTGTTTGAAGTACTTTCACATCATACATTATAAAATCAGGACTGGTTTTATATTTTTTCATGACAAAAATATTCAACTTATAAATTTAATCTTTTTAATCATTGGAATGATTTTTTTTATATATAGGGTACTGTACCATAAAAAGGTAGATATTTAGATCTCCAGTTGAAATACACGGTAAAATATTAATAATTTTCCCAATATGAAAATAGTCAGTTGCGGTGTAAAATCTTTCGAATCCCCGTACGATCAATAATGAAAATGTGATTGACTAACTACCATTACTATACTAAAGCTGAAGAGAAGTTAAAACAACTGAATCCAGGCAGCTTTGTAAATAAATCATATTACGAGTGGACCCGTTTGAAAAAAAGCATGTGTGCCTTTTTCGTAGAAGAAAACATTTATTTTTTTATTACCGAAAAGCATTAACATATCATCGAGGAATCCAGGTGCCGGGTACTTATTATATGGAGGAAGGCATTTTACGCCCTTCCTTTTACACGCCTGTCAATACAAATTTATTTTGCTTATTTGATGGTTACCGGAAGCCATCTCCCCTGCAAGGGTAGCTGTTAAGTCAAGCCTTGAATTGAAGCGTAGCGTTTACAAACTGCGAGAATTTGAATAATGCAATTTCGGCAAATGATACCTTTTTCAGTCACTACTTTCCTTACTTTCGTTGATGTAAAAAGTTTCAAGCAACCCGAGTAGAATTAAATCTTGGAATTATTTTAAAAGCCATGTTAACTCTCAATGTGGAGCATAATATTTAGATTTTAACGAAGCAGGATTTTTTTGATCCACCACCATTCATCTTACTCAGTTTAAATTAAAACATATGGGCTTTACTTAAGTCAATAAATTAATTTTAATAAATATAATAGGATTCAGCTATTTTTTACTAATGAATTGTGTCAAAGAATGTCAGTAGGCAAAGCTAGAAACCAGTCCTAAAAATCTATTGAAAAATCAAATCATGAAGTTATTCCTCCTGACCAGTTCATTTCATTAACTCAAAAGACGACATTTTGAAATTATCGCATAGGATCATAACTATTAGATGTATGATGAGAGTACCGCAGTATTATCATTTTAAAACCCAATAACTCATCCAATTGTTAATATCGGAAAAATTATACAAGAAACTATTAAATCATGCAGTAACAAAGTGAAAAGCCAATGCCAACTAAGAGAATAGAAAAATATCAGATTATTTATTGGCACTACAGCCAATTTCTATTATTTCACAATTTGATGGTACAGAAAATCATGGAAAAGAATGATTATATTTCATAAATCACTTATGCTGTTTCTTAATAATATACAAATACACGAGTTCTATCGACAATATAATAAAAACATATCGTTTCTACATAAAAACTTGTATAACATTCTCAGTTGTAATTGTATATTTTTGGTAACTGAAACAAATTAATTAGCACTTTTCTTTTACTAAAAATGTGTTTTCAGTTATTTGACAAGTAAGGGAATAGTTTTGATGTTAAAAAAATTCTAGTTGTAATAACCGTATGAACGGTTGATAAAATGAGACCAACCGCAAAAATATTGTAAAATCAGCCGACATTTTCTTGCTTCGCAAAGTAAAATAAACCATAGACATGAATAATCGATGTGATATAAATGAGAAATGTTACTTACATAATTTCTTTAACCTCGGTTTGGATAGAGGTTATAGCGTAGACTGTAATCATCAGAGAAAATTTGAATAATTTTCACATCCATCCATCACTAGTCTGAAAATAATGAAACGAATCGATTAGAATTGGGAGTCTTATTGAAGCATTAATTGTGGCTTCGTTCAAAGTAGTTGAATAGGAATAGTTGTAAAGTAGGCTGAATACTCATATTCAATTACATATAAGATTTACATATTCCACTTTTTTTAACCATTCGTAACGGCTTCGTCTAGTCAAACAATGTTTTGTTATTACTTGAAATACTCTTTGATATCACATCATAGATCAAATGTGACGTTACAAAACAAACGTGGTCATCATCAGACACTGAATTTTTGGTATGATTACTCATGTTGTTTTATACATATGTATAGTAATATTTATTTGTCAAACATATTGTGATTTTCTGCTACAATTTTTTTTATAAAATATTTGATATTTTTAGACACATCTAAATGAAACTTTATCGGGTTTTTTTACTTTTATCCATTGCTTTAATATAATTGGCTAACGGAAACATGATTATAAAAAAATCATATGTACTTATGATTATATTAACCAGATAATTAAAATGGTGATTTATTCAGTTTCATCTATGATGCAGATGGCCATAATTGTTTTGTTACGTCAAAACCCTTTTTTCAAACATGACTAAAATGTAAAATAAATAGCACAATATAATCAGTATTTAATGTCTAGTGGTAAGAGTGTTGAGTTTAAGATACAGGAATGTCAGCTTCACGTTTTGAAAATATATATAAAATATCAAATTTTGGAACAAAAAAACAAATGTGTGAATTTTCTTCATCATACCATAAAACTTACACAATTTAATGGCAAAGTACAAATGAGACTTAAGCTTTTTTTCCCTTATCCCATGCGTCGTGATTATTTCTGCAAAAAAATTAGCTAACGAAATAGAAAATCAAACGATGGCAGGTTTTAAATATTTTTTCTTCTTCTTTAGCCATTGTCCGTTGTCTGGATTTCGAGGAATAAGACCAACCCGAGGCACCTCCATAATAATTCCTTGTCACCCGCCAATCGCTTTGTTTCCTGCCATGTCATGCTATTTTTACGTGTAGAGTTTTCCGTTTTATACAATGGCGTTTCATCATTGATTTAACAAAGAAAAATCGTTCAATTGTTTAGTTTAAAAATAACTTGGTGATAGTTAAGTGGTAGTTAGTATCCCGTGCATCCAGTAAACAATTGATATATGTGACATAGGAACATCTAGCATTTGGCCTCACGTATACATCTAAGAAAAACGCTCGTCAAATCATCGGCCAGTACATTTTGAAAACCACAGCAGTTGTGTGATCAAATGTTTCGAATCACGCACAAAATGTTTTACCAGCCGTGTCGATGAAAGCGTGCCTTGAATATTTTCAAGTATCCTGTGTATACTAAACTAATGTTGTATGTTTAGATTTCCAAGACAAGCTCTTAATACAAGGCTGTTATCGACAGAAGCTGTTAATCTTGCCTCCACCAGCTCATCATCATAGCTACTGGGATTACTAAATTAGATCATTTAAGTATTGCCTCATCGTCAATACGATACAACATTAAATAACCTTTACAGTTATGAGTTAACCGTGGCCATTAAACCAACTTCCGTCTTAAATTGCCATACATTTAATAGTTGCTGCGGTGAGCAGCTCACTTAAGCTGTCGGGATTGATTATTTTTTTCTTGCATTGTGACATGGGAGAGTTGATTTCAATTCAAAGTCAATGTCGGTATTATTAAACCAATTAATATCAATAACTATTAACATGTCAAAGTTTTATATCTCTTTTAAATTGTTACATAACAAAATCGAAAGATATTTAATCGAATCAATGATGTCGAGCTGGGACGACTGGTTTTAAATAGCCATCTTCATCCGTTTGGTGATCAGATGTTTAAATATGTACATTTTTTTTTATCGGAAAGACGAACTGGCGTTTTAGTTTTAAACATTCATGACTAACTGCATTATTACGTTATAATATCCTGTACAGTTGTAATATCAAACTTTGGTAAATTTTATTTTCAAAAAGTGTTAGATAAATACTTCACAGCCAAGATTTGACACTTTACGAAATAAAAGTGATTGATTTATTTATCTTATTTGAATAAATTTGTTTCACAACTTTAGATATTATATTATTATCCATGTTTGATTGACTGCCAGCATTGAAGAAAAATATAATAATATCTTAAATAAATAAATAAAACACATTTGTTTTTTACTACTTACAAAAATTATTTTATAAATGTTAGGAAGATTCATATTAAAGGGTTAAATGCACAACACAAAATTATCCATTTTTTATCGAATAGATCAGTTGGAAATGAGATATTTTTCGAAGAGACTAGGGATAGAAAGGACAGGACTAGTAGTCAACTGATCGCTCTCGCTGTGTCCCGTTTTTAAGATCAGATGGGCTTGGGAGAGTATTCTCGACAATACTGACATTCACGTCTTGGAACAGAAATTTATAATTGGATTGGATACTAGGATTTGAGCCCGTGCGCCCCACAGCTGAAACCAAAGGCTTTGACACTCGAATATATATCGGAGTTTTGAATAGCTTATTATAGTTATCTCTTAGATATTGATAGATAAAGTTGGAGCGAAGATCTATACAAACTCTAAAATCAATACACGTAAATACAAATCTACGTATCGATAAAGGAAACTATCCATCCAGGAATTCTTCAATGTGAAACCGGGAAGGACTGTTAAGCGTCTTGAATCGACTACGGGATTCCAGTTTAATTTAAAATGACCCAAAGTAATTTAAACACTTTGAGGTTTATCTTTTATCTTAAATGTTAACGTTTTAAAAAAATACAAAGTGTGCTTCAATAAAAAAAATGTGTGGGATAATTAACGTTTCTGTAATAATTTGTTATCATTGATAACGCTAGCCGTCTCTAATATCCATTTAAATTAACAATTTTGAAATAATTTCTTTCGATTAAATGCCCTTTTTCCTAATTATGTAAGTACAATTTTATCCACATAGCTTTTTTATCATTATCAGCACTCAATTCGTAAATTTAGTGGTTAAGATAAGACAAAAAAACTAAAATGTAGTCGGTATTATTTGAATGCTAGAGTAATTATCATACCAGAACCCAATCAAACAAAAAAAAGTTCACAGCCGTATCCATAAAAATTGAGTGTTGTTCTGAAGAGCATTATATATTCAATTGAAGGAAAAGGGAGCCACGACAATTTAAGCTAAAAGTTTTACTCTATTTCAATGTCAAAAGTCAATATTTGTGAATATTTTTTTTATAGATAGATTTAAGAATGTTTATGTTTACAAAAGCAAAGACTTTTGTAATGTTTAATCACATAAAAAAAAAACATGGGACAGGTTCTCTTTACCAGGGCTATAGTGAGGTCCTCTTGTGCCTATGGTAAGGAGTCGGTTTTGCGGCTCCTGGCATCACTTTGGCGCCACTATGATCTGATCCTATTGCCCTATTCGCCAGCGTCTAGCTCTACTCTTCACAACATTATTTGTTTCATACATATTTATTAAGAATAAGTTGAAATACTCCTGGTTGAGTGTAAAAAAATAAAATAATGATTGTCTATCGAAATAAGTATCATCATATGGAAAAATTTGAAAATCCACGACTAAAACTTTACTCTGGCAATCAACTTATTCTACTATGCGGCTTGTAAACCCCAGACAACTCAGCGACCTTTGTATTTTTTTTATTTGTGGTAATTAAACTTTCTATCATAGCTGGCTATAAATATTGTGATAAACGCAAGAATTCCACGATGAAACTAATTCACAGTAGTACAATAAGATGAATATTGAATTTTAGAGTTGCTACAAAAAGCCAAGTAAAGGTTACATTCAAGAATCTTCAATTAGATAAGAACATAACATGTTTTTTTTATATGAACGATAACAATGAAAAAATGAATTCATTTAAAAATCCGCAGGTTCCTCACCCCCGTAATTTAAGTATAACATAAAATAAATTATTGTTAGGAAACAGTTGAGGACGTCGCCTTAATGCTACAACTAGAGACTCCAATTCGATTATCGAGTACTCGATACTCGAGTATACTCGTCCATTTTCCAAGTACTCGATACTCGAGTAATTTGAAAAATACTCGAGTAATACTCGTTTTAGTAATAATCGTCGACAGTTTTTTCTTCTGCGAGAAATATAAAAACAAAACTTAAAATTAATTAAAAATTTGTTGAAATATATGTGGTATAAATTGAAATAAATGTTTTAATGATATTCAATATATTTCTTTATTTACTTATCATCTATTTATATACACAAATTCGAATTAAAAATATATATTTTGGTACATCTGAAACTACTCGAGTATACTCGAGTACTCGAGTATTTTGAAATTTTACTACTCGATACTCGAGTAGTTGTGATGTCGAGTAATTGGAGTCTCTAGCTACAACCCATAATCAAATACAGTAATGTAATAGTATCTATGTTAAAGCCAAGTAGATGTTATTGTTAATTGAACATAAATGTATATCAATCAGGTTCTTTTGATAACATCATGCTGTGTTCACGATATCTGTTTTTGATTATACACGCATACTCTTGTAGTCAAAGGAACATACCCAAACAGTAGTTAGCGAGTACCATATTAAGCACAGAGATCAAGCGGAAGTGGAGGTCGATGGCTTTTGGATTTATCTCTCAGATGCTGTAAGCAGGACACCTAAAACTGTGTCTCGCGTGGAATACGGATTCAAAAATATTCCCCTTAAAACAAAACGCGTAGGAACAACACGCATTACTTTTAATTTGCACATTTATTGTCTTTGTTTCTACACGTCTACTTGAATCAATATTGCAAATAATTATTTATATATGGAGCCAAATAAAAAAATGAAATGAGGCCTCGTGGCGTTATTTTTTTTAAATTTATTTACAGAATTATATCAGCACAATTTTAAATATATCTAACAGAAGATTTTTGAATGCGGTCTTAATAGATAGCAAATAAATAAATGACAAGTCTTCTGTCACGAAAAAGCTCCCAGTCTATAATATATATTATGTCACGGTAAGAAAAATAACAATGTATTTTAGTTCTACATAAATTATTTTATATATTAGTTGATAGCTATTTCGGCTTACGCCTTCGTCAGAACTATAGTTCTGACGAAGGCGTACAGAAGGCATCAGAACAGATAGTTCTGACGAGGGCGTAAGCCTAAATAGCTATCAACAAATATAAAAAAAATTATGTAGAACTAAAATACATTGCTATTTTTCTTACCGTATTATAATGGAGTTCTACCAAGTAAATGCCTACTCAATCAATAATATATTATGTCGTTTTGGGGTTAGTATTTAACTATGAAATATTATTTCTCGTATTCTTTCATGTAATATTTTTGACTCTAAAAGGCTTGATTACCCTAAAGAAATATCACTGTCTTCATTTGTCGAACACATGGAAGTCGAAGGAAATCGCTGCTCTATCATTAGAGATTTGCTTATTTTTATACTTAAAACCATAACTTGTAACGTTATCCACATCATTGACGACTCTGAAAGGAGCATTGCAAATTGACCATGTTCAAAAACAGTTGTTTATATATATTAAAAAAATATATTTAATAGTTTTTTATAACAATGTTTTTTATAGCGTGATACTCAAATACTTAAAATTAGTACTTATTTCCCATTGAATTTATTGAATCGTGACTGGCTTAGCTCAAGGCGAGCATTTTCAACTGATGGCGAGCTTTACCAACGAAACTGGTCCTGATCCAATAAATTTAATATAGAATTAGTACTAATAATGTGTTGTTATTTTTATTATAACGCCATTCCACCAAGTATTAACAGTCACATTAAAAATGACTTATAATGGTTATTATAATGACTTAACTAATAATTTTGTTTATCCCTGCTAGAATTAAATTCGCTACTGAATTTGCTGAGCGACACTAGTTCTACTGTTTCAGTAAAATATGAAATATTTATTCAACCTGTTGCCATAGTGATTTTATAGTAAAACTACTCGGTATCTAATTTTTGAAATAAGCCAGGGGAATGAATACGAAAAGTTTAACAAACACTTTATCTTTATCTAAATATGTACTTCTGTATCTTTCTACATGTGTATATAAATACTTCATTTATTTTTAAAACTGCATACTGCCCCCCCTGTAGGGGGAGACACTTTGAAGTCTAAATTTAAATACATAGACGAAATGAATACCTCGGAAGTTCAGCTACCTATTTGGAATGGTAATTTTAGAACATGGGGGTGTAGCTTATTTTCTATTTATGGGTTGTCTCCAGGCAAAGAACAAACAGATCAAGCTCTGTTATGTTGAGAAACGTAAAGTTTTCTTAAATTACTTCATAGTCAAAAGATCAAGCTTGACTAATAAACTACTTGAAATGAGAAATAATAAATACTATAAAATAATAACACGTTTTGGTTTGTTTTGTTATTTCACATAAGATTCAGTTGAAAATGCTCGCGATGAGTGAAATCGGTCCTGATCCTGGGAAATTATATGTTCAATAAGTACCGAAATGCGCTCTTATTTTTTAATATAATGCCATTCCTCCTAGTATTGATAGTCAGAATCTTTAAAGTGAGTTGTAATATATAGATATAAGACCAATTGTTATAAATGACATTAAAAGTACATTCGTAGTTATGTATATAATTGGATATGAAAAAACTATGGATATCAAAAAGAATTATTCTGTATTAACTCTTACCACTCTGCGGGCCACAGAGTCTGGCCGGAAAGAATCTGTTAGGCAACTCCGTGGGCCAGACTCCCTGGCCCAGCGCAGGTATAATGACAGATTAATTAATATATACTTTAGTAGCTTAAAATTGATCACGTGGTTCATCCAACCCTATTGAAGACTATCACTCACTTAAGCAACACATTTTTTCTTTTAATTGTACATTTTTTTAAATCAGAGAAGTTTTGAGAAAATTGGGTCAGAGTGCAAAAGGTTAAGGAGTAATTATCCCGTGATCTTGTTTTACCTAACCATAATCAGTATAAGTAATATTAACAACACAAAAACTTAAATTGTATATTGACTGATTGAAAAGTATTTTTTTTTTATTATCTAAAAATAGTATTTTACCGCATGGAACTTTATGTAAACTGCTTTTGATATACGTAATTTTTTTTAAGAGTTCAAATATAAAAATCCAAAAAAAAAATAGAAATAATATTTGGCCACACCTTGTTTCCGATAAGGCTAGTGAAACCGATGAAGCTTTTAAACATAACAACTATTATATTAATGCAGAAGTATGCGTAAGAAGAAGGCGAAATTGTATCGCGTTGAACAAATAATACAATACAATGGTGGCTACTGTAAATTCACCTGTGAATAGATTGAACAAATAAAGGTCGATTTTTTTTATCGTAACAAAAAAATATTCAAAAGAATCTTAGAAAAAACTTCCCGTCACATTTCTTGGAATGATTCGACACGCATGCAATAAAAAAAGGTTCAAATCTATCGTAGTATCGCGTGAAAGTGATTTCCTCTCCCATCTAAAGAAAACATTTTTGTTTATTGAATACAAAATATGCATATTTTGTATAAATAATAAAAATGAATTTGATACAGAGTAAAGATATTTTTTTTACCATGTCCGATCCGAACTTGGAGCATATCTCAACATATGTTTTTTCCCTACGAGAACACTTTGTTACTCAGTTGCTCAAAATCTCTTTATCGAAGAGAGTAGGGATGGAAAGGATACGATGACTAGGGCAGGACTAGTGATTAGCTAATCGCTGTCAATATGCGTGGCTCCTTGGGATCGGAAAGGTGGGAAGACATCCAACAACACAAACACCCATTGCCTCCGAGCAGAATCGATTTATCGTCTGAAAAAATCTGCTCGTACCGGGTATCGAACTCGTGCTGTCCGACACGTTAGCCAACGACGTTGACCACTGCACCGCGGACCGGTCATTTATCAGAAAAGATTATAGCATTTTTTTTGTACTTATTTCACTTTAGATTTACTACGTTCAGAACTGGTTTCACGCATCGCGAACATTTTCGAATGATAATTCAAAACCCTCAGTTCAATAATGCTCGTGATTAGCGAAACAGGTCCTGATCTTAAAACATCTAATGTGGAATAAGTACAAATGATGTTTTTATATATTTTTTAATGCCATTCCACCAAGTATTGACAGAAATCACCACAAAAGTGATATTATTTATCTCCCAATATACGATAAAATAATTGTAAGCCTACGCAAATGTGTTTTGAAATACTTCAGTTGTATCAAAGTTTTACTGTATTAGACCTTTTTAGTAATCCATACACAAGGAAAATACAAAGACATGTGGGCGAAGAAAAAATAAGGAGGTAAAATATTATACTAGCCCCTGCTAGTATTTTTAAATGACAGATGCTTTGTACACAGTTTATCTACGGACGAGTTAGTACTATGTTCTAAAAAGATACCATTTTTTTCCCACTGATCTGAGTTTCGTGTTTTATTCAAAAGATGTAGTGGCAAGGTAGCAAGAAGCAGATTCGGTTTTACAGCATTGTCTCAGGCGATTAGTTTTGCCTTCAAAATATCTCGCTAGATCCAATCATCTCCAATCTCAGGTATCTTCAATCTTTATATTGCTATAATATTTTTTTTATATCAAAACCTTAGGGGGTATTTCGTGATAATATATGTATATATACATATATTATCTTGACCCTCGAGGTTGACATAATAAAGTGATATTACTGATTTTTAACGATAATAAAGATCCTTTCGAATGTCGACATATTTCACATGAACGTGAGTGAGTTCAGACGAATTATATTTTTTATGTATTGTAGTTGATTTTGTCGGAACTCACTCGGTTGACTTCTTTGCCAATTTCCAATGTAACTTTTTCTGTAAACTATGTAATTTCTTCTTCCAATGTTTTCTTTTTTTTTCACATTGCAAAAGCAATAAACTTATAATTTTTGATTTTTGCAATGTACACATATGTATATAAATAAAAAAGTGACGTTAAAAAGTCTATAAAAAATAAAATATAAAAAATACTTGTCGCATCGGAAATTGTTAGGGGTAATATTTCTCTGCAGTAAAAGCAAGTCTTGAGGAATTTCTTCTCGGATAATCTTGGCAAAAAATACATCACGAATTACGTTGTCACGTTGAGGAATACACTTTGTGAGAAGAGTATGAAACCGGAGCAGGTGGTGGTGGGTACAAAGTTGGGTATCGATATCACCAAATATACATATATTTTCATGACAAACAAAATTAGATTTATATTATTTTTAACCGTCTCTTTGACATTTTGGTAAATTATGGATATATGATCACGGGACAGAATCTCAATCCTCTCGAGCTAAGCTTAAAAAATTTACACATACTGGCTTATAATTTAATGTTTTGACTTTAATCTTTTGAGTTCTTGTGGATTATTATAAAATGTAGAATTAAAATGATTAAATCTGAAGAATATTACTGATTATTGTATGAGTTCTGAAAGAAGGATTTGTTTTTTTAATATTACCCTATAATAAAATTATTCTTTTTATTTTAAACAAATAATAAACTTAAGTGACTCATTCAGTATAATATTATTATTTGTGTAGTTTGTGGTTGCATTTTTGCTCCTGTAAATTAAAACAGTTCGATTTCATACTTATTGCGAAGTATTCTTTAGGATCTTCTATTATAATAGATTTTAAAATTAAAGACGAAAAAATTCAAAAAAAATCGTAAGCCTTGCCTTTATTTCATTTAATGTTCTTATTTTTCATAAATCTTTACAAAAATTCTGTCCCGTGACCATATATCCATAATTTACTGACATTTTTACTATTAATTTCGTTTTCGCTCTATATTTTGGGTTGCTACATATGTCATCGATCAAAAAAAAAAATACTACTTCAGCAAAGTCTCGGTTGCCATGACAATAAAGCCTATGTAACTTTTGGTGAATGTAAAGATTAGGCACTGGAATTTAAATGATCCCCCCCCTGTGGCTTGACTTTTATGAATCATCAATGGGCAAAGATACTTTAAATTATTTAACATCTTCATCTCTGTGATACGGGAATTGCCAATCTTTGTCAATAGAATGAGTCAGCTTTAAAGAAAATGTCGTTTATATAATAAAGGGATTTGGCAAAAAACGCCATTTTGATTACAGTTATAATAAATCAACCTCGAATAATCTGAGGTATTTTTTTACAGAGTACACATTATTGAGACCATTAAACATACACTAAATGCAATTTAGAAAAAGGTTAAATTAATAAGGTATATGACAGTTTCATATATCTATAATGATCTGTAAATAAGTATGCGAAATCTAGATCTCTTTTTTTGTTAATCTATTTGACGGAGCTTCAAGTTCTAAGGCGCGTTGGAGTCAAAGTTCTCCCAGTCTCCCTTCGTCTCTAAGCTTAGTGTATTTTTTCATTCCATCGTTGCTGACAGGAGGGCGCGATCGCTATCGTTCAAGAAGTCAGTTTACTTTTTCGTTTGTAAATATGGAGGGTTATCGAGAAGAATGGCCTATAAAATAAGGTATAACAAGCCTTTTCTTTTCCCTTATATCATTCCGTCATTACTGAGTCACAAGCAGTTTTCAACGAATAACTTCTGTAAATATGATCAAAATTAACCAAATAATCATTACAAGATAGCTTGCTATATTTATTTTAAAAATATTTCCAACGGATTTAAAACGACTGCGGATTAAAGTAAAGTTTTACTACAGCTGTAAAAACTGTAGAAAAAAATTAAGAAGGGTTAAATAATAAAAAAAAATGTGACGAAACGCGATCTGTGATGGAGTTGTAGCATCAGCAGCAAGATGGGTAATGCTAGAAAATAAGGATAAAAAGGATTTAATGATCCAGTAACAGGATGTACACGAAACTACGCCACGGACTGGTAATTATTAAATAATTTCTACCCGTAAAATTTAATCTGCCCTTTATCATGAAACGTACATTTTAATTGCTATAGGATGCTGTAAAAATAAAATCCCAGCGACGCAGAAGTACGTTAATATTTTGCTATATTTAACGATAATATTCAGTATTTTGTGATACAACGTATACTCAATGAACATTTATTTCATTTCATACTTTTACTACACATATATTAAAGTTTATATTTTATAATGTACTGTGAGTGAAGTCCTATCGAAGCTTTTAGTCCAAACTGTCTTAAAATTGCAATGAAACATCACTGCCACAGAGTGCAAAGCTCTTAGCTTTCAAAATACCGAAACTTAAAGAAACTAAAATCTCCCCTGAAGTAAAATTGAGGATTTCGACTGAAGGTGCTTGATGGAATTTCAATATCAAAATTGATTCATTAGAATTTCGTCTTCAGGCATTTCAAGTGCACAAATGAACTTAAGCTGAAATAGGTTTATTTTCTAAAACAGTGAGGTATGTATATGAATTCGTATAAAAACATATGAACTCTAGTGCGAACGCTTAGAATATTTTTTTCTATACAATGTATGAATTTGTGTAAGAAGACAACGCACTACTAATCTGGCCCTAAAAGCCAGGAAATGAGAGAGCGATTAGCTAAGTACAATTAACTCCTTATATTTATTGATTGAGTAGGCATTTACTTGGTAGAACTCCATTATAATACGGTAAGAAAAATAACAATGTATTTTAATTCCACAAAATTATTTTATATATTTGTTGATAGCTATTTAGGCTTAGCCGAAATGGCTATCAACAAATATATTAAATAATTTATATAGAATTAAAATACATTTTTATTTTTCTTACCGTATTACAATTAACTCCGATTAGCTCTTTAACCGGTTATAATATTCTATTATTAACTATCTTCGAAAAATAATCGTATAATAGAATTGAAGCAGCTATTTTTTTAGCTAATGCCAACGCGCCAAAGATTTTAAAATATGAAATTCATACGAGATAAACTCAATTTTTTGTATGAATTAGTTTAGAACAATTTAACGAAAAATGACATACACGCATTTAAAATCTCTTTTCAAATCGAAAAAATCTGACCATGCCGGGACTTGAAACCAAAGTTTCTTGCCACTGAACCACAGATAACTATTATCTTAAAATAACTGCTGTTTATATACTCCATTTAATAGTCCAGATGCTCCAAACTGGTCTAAAAATTTCACTTATTAGGGTATACATCAGAGTTGAAGTTCAGTGTGTTTCTAACTATATATATATAATACACGTTTATAATATCAAAAATACCTGTTTGTTAACTTACTTTACGAAAGATAACGATTACTACCAGCATTAAAAAACGAGTCAATAATAATAATTATTATTGCCTGCTCCAGCGAAAGCCCCTACATGGTGTGATAAAAAGCTGTAATATGGATTTATATAATTTTAATTTCATTATATGGAATATGTGGTACGAAAAAGACGCGATATGAATACTTGATCGTGTATTTTAATGCCCAGTGTAAAATGAAATTGGCCAGAGCAGGTTTTGATCTGCCGGTACGTTTTGATATTAAAAGGTGGATGAGGCAGTTTAAAGTTCTCAAATCAAGCTGAACAATCAACGGCATCGACTTTGCTGTCGCTATCGACAAAAAATATAAATAACGCATACCTATCTACTGTTGTATCCTGTGTCGGTACTTAATACACGGTGTTCGCAAACAGTCTTCATTATTGTCGAGTATTATATTTAATATTGCTTGAAAAAATATTAATTCGTCTAATGCGACAGTGTCACTTTTTTTAAATTGCGATTGCCATACCTGCCGCCCTTCCAAGGAAGACGGCAGTGACTCGCAAATTTTCTAAAAATGAGTTACGAATACTATCTGCTTAATATTTTGAAAGCTGTATATGGTCTTTCTTAGCTCTAAGCTGCGCAAGCGCGCAGCACTTTAAAAACTCCCGCGCAGTAGTCCCTGGTTGGCGCGCACTCTAATAGTTGCCACTAATTTAATGGCCTGAAAAAAATATTTTGCTTCAAATGTCATAAAGATCCACAGAATAGAGAAACAAAAATTGATAAAGCGTGATATTAACATTTATTTTTTAATCCATCTCCGCTTCCAATGCGGAGAAAATTTATTTCAACATTAGTTGCTTGATGTTGCCGCGCATTTGATGGATTGGCCTGCCCCGCTTTAAATTTTATCAAATGCAGTTTTATCATTTGCGCTATAATTATACTATATAGTGAAAGTTAAAACTTGTGTTTTTATATGGAGAACAATTATGATTTAGGGCTTGAAATAGGGTAAAGCAATGGCGATCACCGTGTACACCATTTAAGACAAATCCGACCGGTCGCTATTGAGATCAGGTTCCAGAGGAAGTCGAAAGGAGTAAGAAGTGAAGAGGGAAAGAGGTGATGAAGAGGCAGGAGGATGAAGTGAGTAGTAAGTGAAGTGGAGGATGTCTAGATATTTATACTGAGTTGATAGTCACCGCTGAAGTATGCTTTATTGAGCTATTGATGTATCGACGACATATCGGGTTGACTAACCGAAGCAAGAATATTTTTTTTACGCAGTAAAAATACATTTAAGTTTGTGATGCCTCGATCACCAGAAGATTCAGAAAAAGTACATATATAAAAATTGTAAGCTTTGGCTGCAGATTAAAGATGCAAAAAGAGTGATGAAACATGCGTCTCATCGAGTTACACAACCAGTAGAATAATCAAAAGCGATTTTATTTTTTTTGTAAATATATCAAATCTGACTTTCCACAAAATTACAGCAAGCCATCTATAATATTTATTAACACGCTAATATAATTTTGATATATACATAAGTGCTCAAGTAAAAAAAAAGTGTGTGTTAATTGTATAAATTACTCGACGGAGATAGTTTATGGATACATCACAACGTTGTGTATTGTTTGCTATGGGTATACAAAATACATCTTTACAACATGTTAATTAAATCAGTACTATTGTTAGATAGTTCATTGAAGCAAAGTCAAATAAATATAGGTACTAATTTGAAAATGTTTAGCAGTTAAGGGTTCATCAGTGTATTAAAAAAACAAAGATAAAGTCGAAAGATTAAAATTGTATAGAAAGTAACGAAACATTCGTAAGATTAAACGAGTAAAACAAACACATCTCTTTCATCATATTAATTTTTCAATTTACATATAATCTCACGTATTTTTTTCTTCGTTTAACATATTTTCGTTACAGTGCAAGTATGGTTTTCAATTCAGGGAGCACACGCAGCGTGTAAACGCAAGTTATATCGTTCCGTGTATCAATTTAATGAGAAAAATTCTACACGCATATTACTGTTCAAATTTGTTCCCAATTATTTATATTTGGTTGAATATGTGGAAAAAAGATGTGATTATTTGAAGGTACTTTGGATGTCTCGTATGAAAGAATATGAAATTAAAGAGAGAGAAGTTAGAATAATGATCGAATGGAGCTCGCTATAAAACACGGATATGACTCAACGATACGGGTAAATGTATTTTATAAAAATATATTTTTACTCGTTTATAATTCGAAGTCAATATTGTACATTGTATCATTGTTAAGCCGTCGAATTTAAATATCCAAGCTATTGCGTTACAATACGCTATCTCAAAACTTCACACAGGATTTGTTCTTCGAGTAGCAGGCACGCTGCGTCCGAGAATATCTGATTAATTGAGATTGTTTACGAGAAAACTGGGTTCGAGTCTGACCGCCGTATCGCCAGTACTGGTCGTGAGGCTCACCTGCCGCCACCGACCAATCACGGCGAGGGTAAATCCGCCGTCCCGCTCGCGCCGGCCCGCACTGCTCTAGTACAGGTTGACCCCGAGTCCGCGACAGGTATTCAAGGTTTATTGATTTCTTTTTTAAGCTGGTGATGTTTAAAACTGACATTTGCGACTTGCAGTTATTATTTTCGTGAAAGTTGTATGGAGCGTTTCGCAACAGGGTACTTGTTTGTGTTGCTAAGAGTAACTTGCACTTTCATTATATCGACTTTGCATTACATATTCATATTTTACGTTCAAACCAGGGCTGTGGAGTCGGTCAAAAAAGGTCCGGCTCCGACTCCAGCATTTACCAAAACCACGACTCCAACTCCGACTCCGACTAAAAAAAGGTTAATATCGTCACCTTTCCCCCCTAAATTTCCTATTTATGTGTATTCCATTAAATATCACACCTATCAATGCGGCCAACAGCCAAATTTGACATATTAAATGCAAAAATAAAAAGTTCAAACATTTCAAAGTTTCTGACTCCGGGTACGACTCCGGCCAAAACGCCGCAACGACTCCGACTCCGACTCGACAGCCCTGGTTCAAACTCGTTCAATATCGATGTGAAGGAGATTTACAGCCCCAAAGGTAAAAGTTTCTCTATTGAGAACTATCGCAAAAGCTCCAGTTTTAGAGAAAGAGTTAAAATACAAATATGAAACTGGAAAATACTCATGGTCAATTAATCGTTATATTTGCGCCCGCCCCGTTAATAGAATCAGATGTGAATGGGAGGGAATTTAAACAACAATCAATAAATCAATTTGAAAATCATTTTAGGAAGCTCTCTGCTCGGAGGCTTCTACCTGAGCATATCGCAATCGAAAATTACGAACGCACAATGACTTTGAACTACGTCACTAGATAATATGTGGATAAAATGAGCTTTTTCTCGAATATTGAAGTATGATTATTATACTAAGAAACTTTTATTATTTATTCAACAATCTTAATAATTCATTGGTTTAGTCATTCGCCCTGATTTAAATGCTTGTATGGAAAGTTATGGTAGTGTAAAAAAACCATGAAAGCATGTTGAACTAAACTCAAAAAAAACACAGCAGTTTATAATTATTGAATAACTTTCATAGTATGTTCAGTTTTTCTCAATCTTCAGATGAAGATGATTATAAAATACAGGTTATTTAGTCTGCGAGTAATATATGTAACTTCACAGTAAATTTTCGAAGATTCAATATTATTTTGTGCAACAACTTAATTTAAAAAAAACGCTGTCAATATTCCAAAGAGCTTTTTGATTTTACCAATACACTTACATTTAAATATCTGATTATTCTCATAGCTTAATATCGATACAATGAAATTGAGTATCTTTTAACGAAAGGAATCTCTAATAGTCATTAGATTCCGATCAATGTTTTGTTTAATTATTATCCATCACTCTTCTAATGGGAATTTCTTAGCCAATCCGTATTTCACAGCTTAGCGGTCAATGAGTCGGAGCGAGGACTTTATTTGATATTGTTTATTCTGGTCTGCTACAGCGGTGTTTGTATGTGAGAGAAATGAATCGGCTCTTTTTCAAAGAATCAATAACAATTGATTCTATGGTAATAAGTTATTATTATTGTTTCAACGTTGTACGAATTAACATGATTGTACTACCGAATTTATTTTTTCTCAACAGTATTTATTCTTATTATCAGTATATTCTGCTACTCAGCAGCGTAGAACGGCTTTGCCAGGAGTGTCACAGAGAAAATTGCCTTAAAATATATTGGTAGAATAAAAACAATATTTAAAAGATTTTCGTTAAATAGGAACAAACATTACGACGTTATTAGACCCGTAGCTTTCAAATACTATGCTGTGATGAAAGCATGATGCTAAAATTACAATGAAAAATATACACAAAAAAATCGTATTATTACTTTATTGTAAAATCTTCTTTCACAATAAATGTATTTAGATCAGGACTGGTTACGCTCATGGCGAGAATTTTTAACTGTTGTGTTTTTTTATCGATGTGTTTTTTTTTCATTCCAAATATTGACAGTGTACACACAAAAACAGTAGTTTTCAAACTGATTGTTCCTACGTCTCTCTCGAAAAATATAAAATAAAAACTTGACTATTATTTGGCGTCTTCCCTGGCATGAACCCACGCCTCCCAGCTTTGAAGCCGGTGTCTTAAAAGTGAGATAAGTTTAGTCAAAAAGCCATATGCCCCAAATTGTGAGTGGACATGGTTAAAAATGGTGTGATGCCGACATAGCTATCACTATATTACAAAATCCTTATGTAACCAAATACTTTCCTATGTGCTTATCTTTTGTCTAATATGTATATACAAATCAATATTTGTTTGTATATTTGTTTGTTCGTACTGTATGTGCTGCCATACCGTTCATCCGTGGCGCGTGTGTCGTACCATAGACAATCGGCAAAAGACAAACAGCAAATGTCAAACAGAGAATGTCATCGATACCGATCAATGTTCGTGAAATTAGTTATCTTAAATACTGTGCATCCGAAAGCACTTCAAAAAACACTTTCTTTCTTTGAGTGGCATTGCAACGCTTGCCGGGTACTGGCTAGTTTATAATAAAATGGAGATCTACCACTAACCACTTCACAAATTCAATTTAAATGTGCGGTTTGTTTCGTTTATTAGTTTTGAATATCAGTGAGTCAATACAATGAACAATGATTCATGATTCATGACTCAAGTATCTCGATTCAATCACCTAAAAGCTCCTTTCGTACCTGCACGAAGCTTCCATGTCATATCTGGGACGCGGATCTTATTTTGATATTGTGTGAGTGTTGAATCTCACGGCAACCTCCCGTTTCTGTTTTTTTTTTCGTTGTTGTTGCGTTGTTTTATTTTATTTTTATTTGGACAGACGCGGGCCGTTCGGGCTGTCGACTTTGCTTTAGATTGCCCACCTCTGCACCCAGTGCGGTATGAGACGTCCAAAAATGTGAACCTTTAAAAGCTTTTCGTATAATATTACGATTAACGTTGTATGAATACGTATTTTTTTATTTACCCTTCTCATACGTAGTTGAAATGCTTTTTTAATTGTAAAAGTATATTTCTTGATTTGGTTAACGTTTTAGAATGTCAAACTTTTCGCGATACGAGTCGAGGACACACTGTTATTATAATTATTAAAAGTTTTTTTTTTTAATAAGAAAAGTCGATAAGAATACACTGTTTCTATTTCTATAATTCGGAAAACCGCTACTATTTTAGAGTGCTAACTGTAAATTTATGGTGAAATTTATATAAGTTGATTTCATTGAAACTAGTTCTGACCATTATACAATAGGTGTAAATAAAATATTTTTGTGCAAAGAAAAATTATATGCTTCATGATAGCATATCGTTCCATTACTTTGTAAAGGTTCTAACTGACATTTTGGCGGAAAAAAAATGTATTTACCGTATTCTAGCATATATATATGATTACTTCAAAATCATATATCATTGAATTACGGAGTTTATCTTTTTACTAAATTTATTTGACAAAGTTCTAAGCTTGTCATCATTATTTCCATTAGATCAGTTAGATCATTATTTTTCAGTGGTATGGATTAAGTTGTGAACAAATATGCTTAAAATAAGCAATTTGAAACATTTTTCCTTGCTCATTGTCACAAGTATATGTACGAACATTACAACTTTCACAAATTTTAAGTTATTGCTTTTGCAATGTGAAAAAAGATTAAAACGAATAGAATAATTACATGGATATTGATAAAGAAGTCAATCGTGTGAATTCTGACAAAATCAAATATAATACTTATAAAATAGTACAAGCCTGAACTCACTCACGTATATGTGAAATATTTCGACACCAGCAGCAATAACGTTAAAAATCGTTAATAAATGCCCATTAGTAATGTCTATTTGGAAGAGAACCAGGTGTAAGTAAGAAAATTAAAAGAGGAATTCCAGCACTCGTCTTAACAAACAGTTAATAGAGTAAAAAGGATTTTATATCAAATACTACTGCATTTTGTAATGTTGTATTATTCAGGTAGTTGAATTGTTATCGAGTCGAAAGTAGTGGTGGACCAATCAATTTAACACTTCTACATTTTTTTTCTTTACTTATTACATATTGCGTGGGGCCACAGATGCTTGATTACTCAAACAAAAAATATTACACATTTTTTGTGTCTATTTGTAAGGTCGGTAGAATAAATTGATTTCTTCTGCGGCAGGTTCAAAACAGAATAAAAACATATTTGTACTTCCTACATTTGAATTTGCTTAGTTGTAGTTTTTTTAAAAAAGCATTGTAATACAACATGTTGAAAGAATTGATCAGAAATCGTGGACATGCATTTATTTAAAATACACTTTTTATTCAAAATGATTGTATTTATAATTTTGATGAAAAAATTATTGAAGGAGACATCACGAATACTGACAGACTGTTAATCGATTTTTTAAAAATATATTGTGACTTGATTCTTCATTGTCAAACGAAAATCAATTGATTCTTTATGTGTATGTATTATTTGTTTTTGTGTAACCTTTGCGAGGTAATATTATACTATATAAATTGATTGCAGAATACGTGTTAATACTAAGTATTAGATAATTAGATCCTTGATTGCACGAAGATTATATGCGGAGTCGATTAAGCTCTGCCACCACAGATGATTCTCAGAATACGGATACATAGAATAATTAATGTCACTTAAACCAGCTGTTCTCAAACACTGCGTTTTTAACATTTTATTGCTTTATATAGAATTTATAACATACTTAAACTATGCTTAGCATTCAAGAATATGCGACGCTGTAACATAATCTTTCAGTAGCCGAACAAGTCGCATTTTTTACAATTTTAATTACAGTGGGAAATTTTTGTTGTATTGTTCCCGTACAGCTCAGCATCAGGGTAATATTAAGACGTTTGTTTCCTTGATCGTTGTTGTGTTATATAAGACAACTGTAATACAGCGACAATGGAATAAGACCTACTGTTAATTTGTAGTTTATATTGTACAGTCCATTTAAAAAAATATTTACTTACATTAAAAGCAATTTTTAAACATCTATTATAGTATTATAGAGCTATTGAAAACGTTTCCAATATCGTTATAGTTTGGCTGAAACTTTGAGAAAGGGACGTCTCTAGTTTATGTATTATTAAAAGATATACATAAATAAAGACAAATTGTTCCAATTTCACAAAAAATATGTAAAGATCTGGACCGGTTAAGTTAAAAGCAAAAATTTTCAACTGATTCTCATCTCTGCTGTAAATACTGGCTATGAGCAAAACCAGACCCGATATAAAATAGAATATAAATATTGAGAAGTAGTGCGAGCGAAATCTGTTGTATTTATTAAAAAATAATGCCCTTCCTTCAAGAATTTACAGTGCACATTTAAAAAGTGATTAAGAGATCTTTTAAATATTTTTTTCTGATACGCTTTTTTGTACTACTAGGCTACAGAATTAAACCATAAAACTCTCTTATTATTTTCAGTGCAATTTTTGCTTTTTAAATCCAATCTATCGCGAGGCTAAAATATGGATATTTATTTTACAGTGTCAATATTTAAAACCAATTAATCCGCTTTAATATGTAATCATTAATTATTATGTACAACATGAATTACAAATATTTTTAGTGATAAGTGTAGCCAGTTGAATATTACTTATTGTTTGTCTAGTATTCAGTTACAAACAAATAATTATACCGACTCATAAAATAAAATAATATAACAGTTCAGAGGGCGTATCCTGCGAGTCAAATGTAATAAGTTATGTGCGATATCTCGCACATGTCTAAAATGTAAATAAGCAGATAACTGTGCTTATGAAACGGTAATACGGTGACATTTATGAATTCAAAATTGCTCTGAAAATTCAATTGAAATGCCAGTACGATGAATATGTATAGTTAGTTACTCTGAAGGCCGCAAATATTGTTGTTAGGTATAATCATTCAAGAAAGCAAACAATGAGAAAAAATTGAATTAAATGTATTATCAGCTAGAATTTTCGAAACTGAATCTATGTATTTCAAAATCGTTGGCTTGATTGAATTCAGGGCAACAAAAAAACATGACTCTAAAGTAGCTGTTTAAAGAATCTTAATGCTATCTCGAAATACCAACAAATGTAATTAAATAACATCTAATTATTTATTTATTGCTGTAATTTTTTACAGACACGCCTCATTACAATGCTCTGCAGATGTTACAAACTTGCGGGCTTTAAAACAAAACTAAATATCGTTAGGAATGATTGAATGTTTGTTTTGCCAGATTGGTACGTCAGTGTAATGTATTGTTAGCTTTTAAATATACCAACCATTACAGTAGATATTTGAGTCGTCACATTATCAAAAGTAAAACTATCAACTTTTAGACTTTTCGAGTATACGTAAAATACGAAAAAAAATATTTGGCTTTTTGAACTTGGTTTGTTATTTGCAATTTTAAGAACAGCTCATAAAAGCCTGACTCTTAAAATTTGTATAAGCGGCCACATTGCAACATCACTAAGGATAACTTTGATTGGCCAAACCATTCTTCTTTGGTTTCTAAAATCGTGAACCGTTCTGATTTTGATACCAACCATCATTTTCTTTTACGTTGTTATACCACATGTACATGATTTTTATACAAATATTTTATTGCTATCTATCCACTATGTCCAGAAGAATAATGTGTCAGCATTAGTTCAGTTTCGAAAAATATGGGATATTTCTACTTTTGATAGTATACGACTCATTTATACTCTACTTTTAAATGAATATAGCAGCAAAAGTTCTGCTAATGTCTACGAATATAAATAAATATAATGCTAAATTTAAATTATGTCATGGGTAATTGTTATGAAAATTACTGAATGTTTCAATTATTGGTAATCTACCAAAGCTTAGGAAACATTTGAAATTTTTACCAAGTATGATGATTTTTACAGTTTTAATCTCCTCTCCTTCTCCGTCTTCTTTTTTAACAAAACGAAATGTCATTAGTAACAACGAAATATATGGTATAATATTTATTGAAATAACAGGAAGATATTAAAAAAGTACCGATGTCTATGAGCATATTAAGCTGTATTAGTTTGTCAATTAAATCGTTTGTCGAATATAAACCACTTTGTATTTTCACTAATGTTTGAATTTTAAATACATATCATTTTCATATGTTGATGCTATTTATTTCAATTGGTGAACGATGTAGAACTAGAACGACGTCTTTGGCCGTGTTCGCTTTCAATGTAGTGCAAATGGACACAAATCCATTAATCGACCAATTGTTGGAGAGTAAAATACTTAGTTTTGTCTTTGTGGTCCGTCAGTACGGTGGGTCGTGCTTCAGTTTAAAGCCCCTGTGTGAACAATATTACATTTTTATTTCGGGCGTTCCGTTTATAATGATATATTGGTTTCCGAATTCAATTTAATTTGGTGGTCAAATTATTTGTTTCTAGCAACATTTTTTTTTGTTAGACGTAAAAAATTACCGACTATTTGACATGGAATGTCATTCCGCCTATTTATTGAGTTACAATTAGTAAGATTATACAAAAATACTCAGAAATATCTATGCTGTAATACGGACCTCGAATTTTAATCAATTTGGCCTTTGTAACGTAACGGAGAAACACCCGAGTATTGGGATCAGGTCCCTGGGGAATCAAATTTAAAATGACGCTCTAGATCTCTCTTGTTGTAGATGTGATTTTTATTTAAAAAAAAAAAAAAACACGTTTTTGAATCAATGTTCTGCTACCTGAAAGCAATAGATTTTCGAGTCAAGCACTCCAATTGATTGATAGAGATTAAACACTTAAAAATATAAGCATAGAACGAAGTAAATCCTACATTTAAAACAAAAATTCCACTGTTATATAAATTGATGTCCTGGAACTTGAAGCTTGAAACTAGCGTAGGACAGCTCTTTTGCCTAGCAATAAATAAAATTGTTACATTATACTCTAGCATAAACCGCAAAAAGAAGCTATAATTAACCACTTCTATAATATAAGTAAAACTGTAGAGTTCTTTTAATTATACCAAAAACAGTATTTTTAGCAGGTACCGAAATATTAAAATAGTATGAAAAAAGTTAAGTTGAAACGAAATATTTTAATGAAACGGATATAGACGTGAAACTGTTAATCGTCATGACTAAGTGGTAATGTTGACGGTTTTTCTGATCTAGTTTTTGAATATCTGCTAGTAACCAAAAGGTTAATATTTTCTAATTTTTCCATCTCATTGATAGTGTAGAAAATAAGCTTACAGCAAGCTGTTTTTTATTAACCTAGTATTTCTTTTCTTATCCATTATAAAAATACTAGTTATATAAATATTAAATAAAATACGCACCACGTATCAGAAGTTTACGTTATATGTACGATTTATGAAATGATTTTAAACACATGAAAAGAAAATTTGAATCGTTTGAATTATGTACTTTTCTATGAGATTTATCGCAAATGACACGGGTTTCGCCTTTCAGCATCTTCAGACATTTTAAGTGCTCGAATGAAATTGAACTGACGCCGCTTTAGCGCCAAAACGAACGATTCAAATGTTATATTGAAATTCCACCAAGCACCTCCTGTCGAAATCTTCAATTATTAATGAACACATAAAGAAATGCTGGCAGTCTATCAAGCGATGAAAACATAAGAAAAAAAAGTAAGGAATGTCTTTTCATTCACGTCAAAAACATTCATAATAAAAACGGTAATAAATTCCAAATCCGAGAATAAGCTTGACATTTTATGTGGATTTTTTTTACATCAAATTAAGAATCGATCGGATGTAAAGTAAATATGAAATCGCTTGAAAAATGGTGGCAGAAAGCGTAGAAATCCGAGCGGAAGTGTCTCACTCGGCAATACGGGATCGGCGCAGTATTTTCAATAAATGGCATTCGATTGCATTTTAAATAAAATACTTCGATGGAACGCGAAGGAATAAATAAACCAGTTGCAAAGTCGACTAACAGAGCGACGATGCTCTTTTCGTATTGTACAAATTTATCAGTGGGGTGAAGAATATTTTTTATTATTTAAAATTCCAAGAAAGCTTTACTTGCATTGATATCAAACTATTTATGATAATTCAAAACCTAGCGTGTTTGCGGTTAGTCTATCATACCTACAAAAAAGAGTAGAATATTCAAAAACATGTATTTTTTAGTATTTTTTCAAAAAAATTGTAGAAAACGTGCACAATTATTATCAAAAAGCGACACCGAATGAATATATTTCTTTGGGCTAAATTTAATTCAAATTGAAATCTATGTTATTATATTACTTCGAGTTGATTTTAAGTAATGGAAACTATCTTACCTTTTTCTTTTGAAGGTTTCCCCCGTACAAAAAGTGGATCAGGTGTACATAAATAACATTATAAATCATGTACCACCAATCATCATTCGCACAACACACGAACTCTGTTTAGTATGATGTATTGTAATTGTACTTAGAGTTATGTAACTTGTGACAAAATTGAAGAAAAAAGACAAATGAAGGAATACATTTTAACATCAATCGTAATTTTTTTTTACGAAGAATGTTATAAAACAGTTTTTGTTTGATCTCACTCACGATCATACTGGAAAATTTTGCATTCGAAACATATTGCTAAGCAAACCTAAAGAGTTTCGCTGTGGCATCATTATTGGTAAATTGCTCTGCTGACTCTAACTAACGTTTGCTAATTTGGTGATCGAGGAAATAACAGTATTCATTAAGTATCCCGGCTGTTCAAAGATTTATGTGTATGTATTTAAAACTCCTTAAATTATTACTATATTCATCTTTATAAAGAATGTAAAGAGGTTAGGTAAAAAATCGCATTCAACGTTGAAGCTTACGAAGCGCAAAAAATTAATTCGAATACAAAAAAACATATTCACCCTTTTCGAATGCAAAGTAATAAATGGAAGAAAAAGTGAACGCGGTTTTCCGAAGGATTAATTTAATATTCTATTTTCTTGCATTTTTATAAAAGACTTGTGCTAAGAAACATTTGTATTCCCTCAAATCGTTTTCATAAAGACTTACTTCGGGTAATTGGATTCACTTTTGAAATTTCAATTTGTGAAATGAACTCTTGCGGATAAAAGGAAATGGTGAATTAGTGTTTTAAGTCAATTATTTTCTTTTTTTTTAAATCTTGTTTATCATTAAATACTATTTTAAACATCCACAAGCAAGCTGCATCAATTATAAATATTAAATAGAGAATCAATTTGACTTCCTTTTTTTCGATTCGGTAGTTACTCTGTGAAAGCTCATTTTCATATAGAATATACTTTATAAAACTTCTTTATTCGACGCATTTTATAGAAAATAGTGATAAGTGTTTAGTTACTTTTCGATAGTTAAGCACGCGTTACTTATGCAATGCGTGGAATACACATATTTATAAATTATATAAATATTATATTATATATTCTACGTAGTGTGTGACAAATAATTACGAGTGTTTCATCTTTTTCAGAGTGACTTAAATGATTCATTCTAATGATATTCACTGCATTACTTACAAGCTTACTTTGGCTTCAAGTCATCAGGTCGGAAATTATTGCCAGAAAAATCATTACCCAGATTACTAAGGTATTGTCAGGGGGGATATTTTAAATGTAATGTAAGTTATATTTTTTTTAAAGAGACCAAAAAGCTTAGGAAAAAAAAGATTGACATTGACAGTATTAATGTATAGATTTATAAGTCAATTTGCTGTGGCGAAAAGAATACAAAATATAATGACATACAATTAAAACAACACAAACTTTAGTTGAGAATTATATTAATGGCAAGATTTACTTATGTAGCTTAATGTAATAACGTAATTAACAGCGCGTTGCTCACATACTGAACGTGCAAAATCCAGTGTTTCACCTGTTTATTACAATGTGACCATGACACGTGCGTCCTTGTACATTTTAGTTGCTAAAATAAGTCATGGCTTTTTTGTGCGATTTTCCGCGGAACGCAATAAAGGTTTTGGTGTAGATAAATAGTAGCTCGTTCATACGCACTATCCACTATATTTTCATGGAAAAAGTCTTGACCGACTGCATAGTACCGACGCTCTATCAACAGTTCTAATGACCAAAAAAGGAAGCGGATATTGATAAAACGGAGTCAATATTCATGGAATGAACTTTATGAATAAAGTAGAAATGCAACAGGCGACAGGCGTTTTACAAATGCAGTATTAGAATCTAAATATCTAGAATGCTTACCGAAGTGGGGCCCAGTCAACAGGCTGGAGTTGACTAGCATTACATATGGTCATAAACAAAGTGTTTTAACTTGTTTACGGGAGAGTGCCTTTTCTGGTGAATGTACTGCGTTGGTGCAATTCATTGGACGCAAGAAAATGCACTGCAATACAGCATGTTCTTTAATAAATTCATAAATTTCAAAATATTTTGTTTTGTATTTGGTTGGTCGATCTCTGAACTCATTTAGTGATTCAAACTAGACTCATTTAACGCAGACTCCGTGAGTCGTAGGGTTTCAGCGGGATAAAATGAAAATTTTTATATTTTTTCAAATTGTCATTAAATAGAAATATTTTTTATAAAAGTATGAACCTGGTGAAAAAATAGATATATTTATTCTAAGTATTAATCCAACTCATGGTGCAGTGGTTAATGACGGATTTCACGGGCTCGAGGACGAGCAGATTTTTCCACTCGATTTATCGATCATGTTCGATGGCATGGTGTGTTGTTAAAAATCCCTTCTTACTCTTCTGATTGCAAAAACGTCGTCTTGCGAGATCGATTAGCTAGCCACTAGTCCTATACTAGTCCTCGTATCAATCCCTACTCTCTCTCAAAACGATATGCTGAGAAACTGAAGATTAACTTCGTGAAAAGTCTAAATAATAATATTTTTGGGTCAAGTGGTTATTTTTTAGAATTTGGTGGACGTTCTTTGAGTTTTTTGAGAAGCACTGCCTTTGCTTTGCCAGAAATGAAAGAGTATACATAGCTGTCTTAGCTTATAGCTTATACTTATAGCTTAGAGCAGTGATATTTATTTTGCAACGCGAGATTAAGAGTGCCATTAAGGTATATTTGTTTTTACACATTTTTGTCCAACGCTTAAAATATTTGAATAACCACATTGTGTTTTATAATATCGACTCCACGGTGAAGTATAATTTTAAAGCCCATTTTAGAAGCTTTTTCCATCACTGGAAAGATGTTTTATGCATTAATATTTTAGGTATCCGAATTACACCTACATACATATGTAGTTGTGATGACGTAATCTTTTGGTAGGATTGAGTAATTTTTTTTTTTAATAATTACCGTTCCCAATAATCTATCCATTCATTACGTATTTTTTGTAATGTATAATCGATATGCTTATTCGAGTTATATATTTTTGTTTGTATTGTTAAACATATTTTATCAATAAAGGTTCGTTCATGAGTTACCAATGGCAGCCGTGATATTTCAGAACGGATGTGCATATCGCGATGTAGATATTGAACATCTAATTAATATTATAATTTAATAATAACACCCTGTAAGTCATCGTCTGCAAGAGATTGCACTCACTATACGAAGTAATATTATAAAAATGCACATGACTGCTTTACGACGCAATGAAGATAGCTGAAAATATCTCTTAACTTAGAGGAACTGACGTGAAATATACAAAAAGTTTATTTCAATGCTGTATATCTTGGAAATTTTCCTAGCGCGCATGAAAAGTGAATATATTTAATATTTATTTTCATCCTCTAAAATTAAACTATGTTTAAAGTTTTTTTCAAATATAATAAAACATACAAATAGGTGTATATGATTATTAAATTTAATTAAGCATTTCAACTGAGGGTGCTTGATGGAATTTAGAGAAAAATCGGTATTGTTTATTTTATAAAACATATAAAATACGTGATAATAAATAACAATATTATATTTACGGAAATTTATTTTTCAATGATATTTTCAGTAATTTTAATTTAATGTCAATTTTGTTCGTTTCTAGTGTATCAATGAATAATGATATCATAAAGCAATTCGCTCGCCGTCCATGTAGGGAATATAATGCAGTAATAAATAATAAATTTGCAGTTTTTATATGGGAACAGTTGTTTCTAAATGCATTTATTTTTAATTCATGGAATAATGTATTAACAAGCGATACATGAACACGTTTTTTCAATCATCAATTGAAGACTTGAATTCATAATAATATAATGAATTATCGGTCATTGTTTGAAATCAGGATCTTGACCATCTGGAACAACTCTTTTCGTTTATTTGACGGTTTTAGTAAGTTATTTTTATCGATTTCTTGCGATTTACGACAGCTTACCGCAATACCGAATACCGCAATTTTAATATGTATACTTTTTTTGAAATAGAAAGTTGTTAATTTGATAGTAATTTTAAGAGCAAGCTGAAAGTTATGGAAAGAAGTTCTTAAATGATATCTTATTATCAATTGTATTGTATAATATATATTTGTACAGCTATTTCGGCTTAATAAGCCGTAAGCCGAAATAACTATCGACAAATAAATTTTAAAAAAATTGTAGAGCTAAAATACATTGCTATTTTTTTTTCACTGTGTTATAATGGAGTTCTACCAAGTAAATGTCAATTTAATTAATAAACTTTATTGTGTCAACTGTCACTTCTTGGTGGAAAGCCATTATTTAAATGATACACTACGAGAGTAGACTATATCGACATTTAATTATAATTACTGAAAAAGGTTGATAATACTCGCAATGGGCGAAAGCGGTCCTGATCGTTTTCAGAATACATGTGGAAATATTACTATATAATATGTTTTATTCATATATTATTGAACAGAGACGGTGTGGAAATACCAGAATTAATTTTGAAATTGTTTTTTTGTATAATGATTGTATAATGGGCATTACTTTCTGACGTGAAAATTCTCTAAATGAATGTCTGACAATAACCGAGTTGCGATCCTGTCGAAAAAAAGAAAAAATTGTATTCAGGTGATACTCTTGCGGAATATTAAGTTATTGTAAAACCAAAGTCCGTTTGGTAGAGCGCTGACTAATCTTTTTATAAACAGCATGAGCAAATATAGTCTATTGCCGAACTGAATTGAATTCAGTAATAAAGTATTTAAATAAAAACAGCTTTTTTTATACCAGCGTAATATCTTTTTCAGTTTGATATATCCTGATATCTGTTGATAATGCTCGCGATGAACGAAACCGGTCCTGATCGAATAAATTCAAAGTAGAATTAGTAATTAATATGTTTTATTATATAATTGGCCTTAATCATTTCGTTTTTCATCTTATATATTTTAAAAAGCATCATCGTGTCTCATTGGCGCGTTGTGGAAAAGAACTTAATTTTTAATGCGAAATAAATGATTTTACGTGTGTATTTAATTCACACTAACAAAGCGTGCTTTTTTATGCATAAAAAACTATGAAATTTTTATTTTCTTCATTTTTTTTTTCATTTAATCTACACAATAAAAAGACTTGTAAGTTTCCTTCTGTATGTGCGAAGTATGACACCGGAACATACATACATATGTAGTTAAAAGACAAAGAGTATCAGCCGTAAAATTGTATTGTTCATTTAAGCTACACTAGTAAAAAAGCACTTTTTTTCAAACTATTAATCAAAATTTTTAAACTTACTCACCTTTTTGAAATGACGGTATACGGAATGAAAAAAAGACGAGAGAAGTAGAGAAATGTTCCTCAATAACAAATATAATTGGTTGTAAAAATTAAGCGCCTTTAAAATATCTTCATCGAATTAAATTTATACCTGTCAAGACTTTTCAAACCTTATAAATAAATGCTTTGAAAAATGAAAAGCTTTTTTGTTATTTTATTATATATTTGTTTTGATTCGAGTTAAGTAATCACTGCTTAGTTAAGAATGTATATAAATGATATAGTACAGAAAGTTTGCTTTCAATAATATTAGTATTATTCTATCAAAACGTATGTTTTTTTCCAGATTTCGCTCTTTATAATGAAAAAAATAGCTTTACAGTACATACAATACAGTCAGCGAAGTTTTCATACATGAATTAAAAGCGTAATGTGATTGCTAATTAGCTTACAGTAGTTTGTAACTGTAATAAACATTTTTTTCAAATGAAATTTCATATGAAGCTCTTACTACTGGAACCAATTCATTATATTTTACAAAAAAAACATTGAAGAGTGTTTTTAAAAAGTATCATAATATTTGATGGAATATTTGGTTCGATATGATCGCTATATCTAAGGTTTAACTGTATCATTTGCATCCGTGAAAGTCAGCCCATCCCGGGTTCGAGTCCTTCTACGAGATTTTTGTTTTAATGTCGATTTATCGATTCTGTTCGAGGGAAATGGGTGTTCTCACTCTTCCGTTCTCAAAAACTGGCGCCTAGTGAGAGCGATTAGCTAAACCTAGTCCTGCTTAGGCCTTGTATCTTTTCAATCTGTAATCTATTCGAAAAATGTAGGTTTAACAACTGAGTAACAAGCCGTTCTCAATTCTCATAGAAAAAATATATATTGAGATAAACTCTGTGACTAGTCCATATCATCCACGTTACGGAGCGTACATTGATAAAAAAAATTGTAAACATGTTATATTATCCATCGAAAGTAAATGTAATGCTATATTATCTTTATGAAGTAGAATTGCTACATAGATTATTGGCGGTCCGAGTGGGTTCGATTAAGATTTATTTGTAAGCGGTTGTGCGGTTAGCGTATCGGGTTCCAGGTTGGACACTTCGGTGCATCGATTTGTATTAATTAATTCGATGTTTCTGTACCTGGCGGTTGTCGAAGTGCCATCATGTAAAGATTTTATGTCCTAGGTTTCACAGCGTTAACTTTTAAACGCTGTAAATAAACCGCATTTGTTGCAGTCGGCCATAATATTGGTGACGATAAAACACTTCTTTATGGATGCGATAGTAAATCTTGTCGGGAGCCACTTTTAAAAATCAAATTAAATAAATTGCAGAGCTTGCGTTTCCCATGCGTAAAAACATAGATAAATTTTCAAAAATCTTGTTTAAAAGGGTGTAAATACCGAGCGTGGTAAGCCATACATTTTTTAAATGCCATCCTTCAATGAAACTGAACTGTGGTAAAGGAATATTTTCTAATGATTTGAATCAATCCACTTTAAGAAAAAAACGTATTTAAGAAATTGCGATACAAATGATAATTACGCGTTACAAACTACGAAAAATAAATCATTTGATTGATCGTATTTTAAATATTGTATGCAAAGCAGACTCCACAAATCATTTTATAAATAACAGGACCGGTTTCGCTCAACTTGAATTTATTTTTTAATTATTTATAACTACCGAGTACCCGGGATGCGTTGCAATGTCACACAAATGAAGGAAGTGTTTGTGTCTCAATTCTGTTTATTAAAGTACTTTTGGATACCCAATTTTTTTTTGTCTTTTCGCCACATGACATCCTAAAATAACTAATCAACGTGTCCGAATTTCACGACATATGGTTTGCCATTCAACAGATCGCTTCCTTCAACGAACTTTCGCATTTTAAAATGGCTGTACTTATCAACAACCTTCATGTGCGTCCACACAACAAATTACCAAAGTTTTATCGCAATCGGATGAACTGTATAGGAACGCAAACGAGACAAACAAACAAACATTCATTTTTATATAAAAAGATAGTGCCGTTTCACCAAGAACTTACATTTAGTACTTAAAACAATATTTCTTTTTTAAGCAAACGAAACGAAAAGAAAAAACGAGGCTTCAAAATCATACGTTTTTAAAAAAGAATGTATCTATTCTTAGAATGATACATCCCACTCAAACTTAAATAGAATGTGAAGATACCAGGGCTGTGGAGTCGGTGAAAAAAAGTCCGAATCCGACTCCGACTCCAGCATTTACCAAAACCACGACTCCGACTCCGACTCCAACATTAACCAAAAACACGACTCCGACTCCGACCAAAAAAAATTCAATATCGTCACTTTTTTCCCCTAATTTTCCTATTTATGTATGTGTATTCAATTAAATGTCAACCCTATCAATGTGACCAAAAGGCCTAATTTTACATATTAAATGCAAAAATAAAAAGTTCAAACTTTTCAAAATTTCCGACTTCTAGTACGACTCCGGCCAAATCACCGCGATGACTCCGACTCCGGCCAAAAATCTCCGACTTCACGACTCCGACTCCGAAGAGTTTTTATTTTAAACCTCTAAAAGCCCTACGGTCCCGTATGGGACCAGTGATTATGGAGCACTTCGCATTACACTTTTATCATAAATCAGATTACACTGATTTATGATAAAAGTTTTCATCAAAAGCTTTCATAAATAATGTCTTTGAGATACCGATCCATAATTTTATTTTCGGTTTCTTTAAATATTTTTTTGTCATTATGAAGAATGTTAACATCTGCGTTACAAGGCTGACTGTTGGGATATGTTTTGTGTTTTATTCGGTGGACCGTAATTAATCAGCATTATTCACACTATACAATATATTTTAACGCTGATACAGATTTTTTTTCCATACCTTTAAATTTATCTTTGGCGCTGATCGATTCTTTTTTCAATGGGCTGACTTGTTTTAGATATGTTATTATTGATATATGGGTTGCGCAGATATTCCGCAAAAAATAAAGGTTAATATTGAAATACTAAAAGATACCTCCATATAATGTCAAAATAAAAGTGAATTTGTCAAATATTAAATCTCATGATAAATATTTTTGCCAACGAATCCCTTACGCCCTTTCGGCTTAGAAAACTTCCAATGATGCTGTGTATCCGTGCTCGGCGGACGGAATTAAAGTGATAGATCAATTATACAGCTTCCTGTGACTTTGATAGTTTTTTCCATGCATCTTGGCACTAATAAAGGAGTTTTATTTATATTTTGTCGTAACTTGTCTTTTTGAAAAGTGCACGCCACGTAAATACTACTTGCATCTTTATATTGCACTAATTATCGAAGCATGTAAAGAAGCGCAGGGTTGGCACGAAGTTAAATTGTATTTTAAAAAAAAAATACGGTTATTTTCGCCTAAAACTTAGTAATAGTTATTTTAAATGGAAGACAACTGGCTGATTGCAGCGGTTGGTTGATTCAAGTCCTAACCTTGTGTACTACGAACCAGAGAAATAAAATGACTATAGATTTGTCAACGAAAGAAAATCATTCCTCTCACTATATAACTTTAAATTTATTCACCCTTTCCGAAATGTAGACTTACCCCGTGTCTTAGGTAAGCGACGCGAACCGGCAAGCGAATTTAGGCGAATCCAGTCAATTTAAAACGTAGTTGATCAAAGGTCTTATGTGCCATCGCTCGGCCAGACGCAATTAACTCTCTGGTGAGCTTGGACCGTTTGATATTTTCAAGCGATTCGCGCGCGCCATGAGTCAGGCACTTGAGTCGACTTACGACATATGCCGTCCTGACCGGATCGCTTCGCCCACATATGACACTTGCATGGGCGAGGACCGTTTATATTTTAAAACTCTGCCGCTTTCAAAGCTGCGCCGGATCGCCTCGCCCAGCTAAGACGACCCGTAAGCCAAATTCGGTCCAATATGCAGACAACAAGCAATATGCTACAAAGTGAGAATGTCATATCAGTTTGTAATTAAATAAGTTAGATGTATATAAAAAAAACCACAATAAATTTAGTTCACGCCTTAAATTTATTTAATCTTTTTTGTCCTACAAGAGTAGCGAACATAAATTATTATCCATCAGAAATTCTAATGAAATTTCGTTTACCCCTCATTAACGATAAAGTTATCAAAATCGATAAACGCAAAATACAAGTTACAGCTATTTATCTGTTTACGGTGTTAACTGTTGATTCTTAGTCTGAAAACATTTATATTTGTAAAATGAACTAATTTTACATATTCAATAAATACCATTGTTTTTTTATATTTGTGCTCTTTGTGACCCACACCGGTGTTGATCATAACTATTTTTTTAAATAACAGTTATTTACTTTCTAGGGTTGTTTCATTAGATAAAATATCGAATCTGTCAACATGATTATGTACCTGAAAAAGATTTAAAAATAACAACATTTTGGGAGGAGGATTTATTTCCATGTGAAATAAATCTAAGATCGGCTGGCTATTATATATTTTATTTAAAACATTATGTATTGCTAAGAGTTTTTCGATTTAATTTACTAAAGCTCTTTTTCTACAGTAATTAAAACCTGGCTACTTTTTATGAGGTCCGATTTTGTTAACGGTGGAAGACCCTGATGCGGAGATCAGCAGCATAAACTGGTTTCGATTTAACACTCTTCGATTTAAAAAAAAAAAAGCAGATTTTAGTGCCCTGCTTCACTAAGAGATGATTTTAATAGGGCAATAAATAAACGATCAAAAAGAATCGGAGACAATTAGTTTTACTATTTTTTAAATCGTTATAACTATCGTTTTGAAAGTTAAGTGTTTTTGTAAATGACATCCGTTGAATATTTCTACTGAATATGTTGGATGTGGGATGGCTTTTTTTCATTTTTGAGCACACAGAAATAAATTACGTTTTGTTAAAAAAACTGGAAAGTCTAGTAATATGTTACTGTTAAAGTAATACTTAAGCTTAAGATGTTTATACTAATTTCACCTTCACTGTTATACATACATAAATATAAAGGTTTAAGTATGTACATAGAACATGCCCATTAAAAATGTTACCCTTAATTTTTCTTTTGAAAAATAATAAGAGTCATGTCTGATCAGAAACCTTTTTGTTATTATAGGAACTCCTAATGGCTAAATATAACAAATAACTATATCTTATTTGAATTGTTTGAATTTTGTACTTTTCCACGATTTTGACAAGCACAATATCAGTTCAAGTACATCCGTGCACTTGAAATGCCTGAAGATGCCGAAAAGCGAAACTCGGGTCGTCAGCGATAAAACTCATCGAAAAGTACAACATTCAAACAATTCAAATTTGATATTGAAATTCCATGAAGCACGCTCAGTCAAAATCCTTAATGAAACTATATCTTAATTTTGTGAGTCCGTGGTATATTGAAAAATAAAACTGCCCGAACTGGGATTCGAGCTCGTACGCTCCGCAATTGAAGCGAGCAATGTTGATACTCGTAAATGGATCCAGCAAAGTAATCCTTATCTGGTAAAAAAGTCTCATTTCTACTGTTTGTGTAAATATGTGTATGAAACACGTGTTTGGCGTTGTTCAGAAATTTTCTACTAATAGTTAAAGCCAAACAGGTCGTTGCCTTATTATTTTTGTCAACGTTCACCCATCAATTATAACAAAAATTATAATGATTGGGACTCCGCCTAAAACACCAAAAATACACGTCTCCGATCGCAGAGCCCTTGCTAATGCTATAGTAAAATCGCTGGCTATTTTCGCCTCTTATTAAATAATGGCGTCATAAAATGTAGGAGCATCTATTTTGATGAATAGCTTTTTCAATTTGATAAAATGGCTATTAGGGACGTATGGGCAATTACTCAAACACATAATGTTGCAGGAAGCACATGCTGCATCAGAGTAATTGGATACTTTGGTGGGAGGACAGAAATGTAATCATTTTTAGCTTAATTATTTTTACATTGTGCGTCATTCTTGGAAACCTATTGATCAATCACGTAATACAATATAATCGAATAACAATGTTAAAACCCTTCAACGACGCACGCAATTAAGACAAAAAAATACTAGCACTGATTTCATGTATTTAATTTGTTATTTCACTAAGGAAAAAATTACACTTGCTGTGTATTTTTCGATTTAATAATTATTAAAACGGTGCGGAATTGTCAGCAAAAAATTAAAAAAATTAAAAAGCGTATCTTAATTCTTAATCAAGCTAAGTTATTGTGATATTAATTAACCTCTTCACTGTAGAAACAAATTAAAAAGTTATGACACGACGAATGAGGCTAGGGAAGATCTCGTATTATCACGTCATTTGGCTTGAATCATAGTCAAAATATTCATCGTTGAATTTTGGCAGGTTGCGGGGAAGCATTTTAAGATAAAAAACACCATTTTTTATTTGTCGAAAGGATGTTTGATTACCTTGAGCTAATAAAGGGTTTAAAGCTTAGATGCCCCTAAAACACATGGACATAACATCGACCGAAAAAACCATTCATTTTTTCTCATATGGACACCCTTTTAGATTTTTATTAGTATGGTAGGAATTAATACTCGGGTCATGTAGCTACTATGTTGATACATAAATAAAACAATTTTGGCCACGCTAAACTAATTAAGAAACAATATTAGCCAGAATAAAGGTTCAACGCAGACGTGCGTGGTTTACGCATGGCACAAATATCAACCATTTGCGTTGTACGTACGCGCTGAATGGGTTAAATATTAAGTTTTCGTAGATGTAATACATAATCAATTGTTTGGCTCTGTGGTAAAGCGTTAAAAGAGCATTGCGTTTGTTATCAGATGGTTCCGGGTTCATGGTCATTTTGATATTAAACAATAATCATCTACAATCTGCATTAAAAAAAATAATAAGACATTTGTGTATTTATTTCACAGAAAATTTATTCAGGACAGTACTGGTTTCGATCATTGTGAGAATTTTCAACTGTGTCCGTTGAGTCAGTAGAAAATGTTCGTAAACCGCTATTCCGCCATTCCTCCAAGTATTGACAGGCATTGCTTATTATTAAGAGCAGTGATAAAATTTATTTTTAAAAATCATAGCCTTTTATACTTACATATATAGCCACCAGCCAAAAAGGAAGCATGAGAACATGCTCGAACATTCAATAAATTTGAATATGTTTATTCAGGGAAGTCAAATTTACCTTTAATTTCTTCTGAGCCGAAAAGTATAATATTGTTTTTTTCCATGGCGAAAGTAACTGAATAAATAATACCATATTAAAATATTTTGACTGTACATACATACTATACATACACGAATGTTTTTTTTTTTTTAAATTGTGTTGCAGTTCATTGTCAACTTCATCATAAACAAAAACACTTTTGCTGACAAATATCAAATGTTTGATTCAAGCGAACGCCCTTATCAATATTCAAACGGACGTAAAATGAAATCACAATAAAACACAGGCATTGGTGATTGTGTATTGAAAAAATTATCGTAACCATCTCTGGTGAGTCTAAAATTATCATTCAATGAAACACAATTGCGTTTCTGTTGACTAATTTTGTGCCATCCAATAAATTAATTCAGCATTGCTTACATTAAATTATTCGCTAATTATCAAAACAAATAAATTAATTAACAGCAAATGCGTTTATATTGGCCACGCGTCAATTAGTGGGTCATCCGGTAATGTACTATACATAAACGGGTTACGGGGAAAGTAAACGATGTGTTCGATTTGAGCAGTTGTAAAGAACAGTTTATTGGTATTTATCGGATATCCAAACAGCCTTTTTAATGACAGAAATACGTAGTAATAGACTGAAACATTCAATAATATTCAATGAAATCTACGCCATGCAACTAAAGTTGAAAAATATATTTTACTAGTAATTCCACCCGGTTTCTATTAAACTAAATTCGTTTGTTTTTTTAGTAAATTTACTAGAATCGTACCAAAAAATAATACAATCACGGTCGAATAGAGACTCACTCTACGATAACTTATCAGAAGCGAATTTCACACATCGGCAATTGTTTCGTATTTCAGATAGTCGGTTCGCTCAGTATTAATGTTATTTATAAAATTATAGCAAACAAATTCAAAAATAATTCAAAACAGATTCCAAATTATTGGTGTGATGTAAATAACAAGTTGGTTTTTCCCACCACCACCCGTTGTGTATATGCAGCCAATGTTTCATGACCGCCTTTCACAACGCTATCGACTTAGAAAAAGGAATTTACCCCTCACATTCATGGCCCGAGCAGATCTGCACGGGACTGATGCTTTAAAATAGAAAATAAAATAAAAATAATAAAATAAATTGGAGTGATTAGCTCAGCCACTGAAATCATTTTGATACAGAGTATCCTGTGTATAATCCGTATACTGAGAGCCCGTCGTGTTAGATGAGTATATTGGACTCTAGTGAAGAATTGTGATGTACATAAACTACATTGTTTTGTTTTTTTTAGTAAATTTATTTGAATCGTGCGAAAAAATTAAGCCCTGCACACCAAAGACAAATTTGATCAAAATTCAGCCAATTAGAGAAAAATCTGAAAACAGCCAATCAGAAATGAATTACAAATATCGGACATTGTTGTATAAATATGAAGATTACTTCTTGGCTCAGCGCAGGCATATTAAACACGCGGCCCACAAGCAAAACAATTAAAAAACAAACAGTTTATTGTCATACTACACTAATTCTTGATAATGTTACCATGGTGGTTTACACGGTGCCTCACCAACATAATAAACTAACGGGATGTTGATGTGGTTAACTTATCTAATATATAAACCCCACCAAAATCGAACGACAATGAAACATAATCACTCGGTGATAAAATGTATCAAAAAATATACCTGAAATGAAATTTGATCAAGTCAACATTTCAATCTGGAACATTCCGATAGATACGCGGACGTATTGAGTTCCGATTGGAGAGTGCAGGATAGATGGAACCAGTTGTTGGAAATGTTGAATTCCATCACTGCATATACGGTAAGGTGCTCAATCACTGTGCCGCATAAAATATCGTTTTACTGGGCGTGTTAACATTATATGGTTAGTTTCAAATCGAAATCTCGCATGTGATTAATAAGTCAGGCATGTGTGTTTTGCAGTAACAGAGCAACGAGCACAATATAAAATAATATATATTACGTTGCCCTCGCACACTCGATCACTACCGTATTTTGTTTGCACAGTCACAAAGGGGCGGATAGTGAACAATGCTTTTATTCATTACTAGCTGAAAATTGATTTTAAAACAATCAAACTTTTCTATTCGCAATGAACGGTAATCGGAAAATGTATTGGGATAGGCTGTATTTCAACAAGCTTTATGCGAAGTCCTTCAAACAATTTTGAAATTTATTTTCACTTCAAGATAACGATTTATTTCAAGCAGTGTCTCAGCGGTCGAATTGTACTGAAGTACTACGGTATGTTTGTAATATTCATAAAAAAAACGAGCCATCTCTCAAAAGTTTGAAAAAGCTTCCTGATATAAATAACCATATACAATTGAATTGATAACTTATATTACTTAAGTAACATTACAATAGTATGTAAGTTTGAAGATGCTTCCTAAAGAGATGAACACGTGTCAGTATTTGTTACACAATACGTCTAGGTTTTGTCAAAAGTGTCAAGGTTACAGATATTGAAGTGCTCGGATGAACTCGAACTGACAGTCAATTTTTGCGATTCAAATTTTATATTGAAGTACCATCAAGCATATTCAATTGTTATAGATAAAAAAAATGGCCTTTTGATGTTGAGAAGTTCTCTAATTTTGTATAATGATATAGCACGCTCTCTCTAGAACCCGTTTTAAGGCTCGGTATTGAGAAGAGAATGTATATATTCAAATATAAAAATTTCTTTTAAGGTCTTCACTCTCAATACTTGGAATGGAACTATAATAAAATATTTTTAGGACTTTTTCCACATACAATTTATTGGATCAGATTCGCTCATGGAGACCATTGTCAACCGATGATCATGATATAAATTCATTAAAAGACCTATGTATTTGTAAGGTGGTCACCGTCAATACTTTGTAGAAAGCCATTATATTTCGAATAATTTTTTTTTTTTTTGTACCTATTCCATAATTCATTTATTGAAATCAGGACCAGTTTGACTCATCACTTATAGATAAGCAGTGGTGTAGTGGTGCCACGTTGTCGACAAAGCGCCTGAAAATGAACCAGGGGCCGTCCTGCCACCTTTTTGAATTCATATATTCAATAAGTACAGTATTTTTTTTAATAATAGCGCTTTTTTTTCGTGATATAATTATTAAAACTAGTAGTTTTTTAACTTCGGACAGATATAAAAAAAAGGATGCCAAAAAGAAAGGACAGATTTTCCACATTTAATTTATTTCAGATCAAGACCGCTTTCGCTCGTCACGAGCTTTTTGCAGTGATCAGTTGACAAAGCTCGCGAACAGATCTACGTAAACTTTCATTCAAAAATATATTTAAGTATTGTTTAAGTGAATGTGTACGGTGTGATTTATTGGCTTACATTATTTCGTACTTACAAAGCCGAAAGGCGCCAAATTTCAAGAAGTTTTTATTTCCCCCGACGAGTTTTGATATTTTAGTACTTAAGCGAGCGTGAAGTCCACAAACATTGAAATAATTTATTACGCAGTATACAATACACAATAAGTGGAATATAATTGATGATGGGCCAGGGCCGGAGTGGCAGAAACGGGCAAGAGCAGCATCGCGCAAGCGAGCGAGCGCAGAATCGAAATCAAACGGAACGTGCCGTTGAGGCAATTCTACAAAAATCATTTGTAAGTGTCAACTTTACTTAACGGTTACAAATGTGAGCGAATACAATAAGCAACAAGAAAAAATTGGGAAACTTCCCTGGTTGCTTATTTTCACTACACGCTTATTAAGAAATAAACCATCCTGTATATTTTAAATATTTTATCATGCTGATTTTGAAAATAGTATCGGTGAATCTTTCGCTCCCAACATGGTGCATATGGAACTCCTCACGGAATTTATCTCAACATATTTTTAGATAACTGCTTGATACTTTACTCTTTCGATGGTTTCGGCGGTAACTTTGTGGAAGTTCATTTTAATATAAAATTTAAAATAACTTAGGTTAAACCCAAACCCTGGTGGCTGGCGACAGAGTATTAGGGAGTACAAAAAAAGATTCAACTATTTTTGCAAGAGCTCTTTCCTATTCATTGGATTTTAAAACCCTTCTATAACATGGACTTTCAATTCAGATGTTCGCAATACCAACGGAGTGCCAGTGTCATGAATTTTTGGCTGTCCGTGGTACGGAAAAATAGTTGAATTTTTTTTTGTACTCCCTAATACTCTATCGCCAGCCGCCACTGCCCAAACCCATCTAATTGATTGCAGCTCATTAGTTAATATTTTGTTATGCTAACGTCATTAGTAGTATAATTATTTGTTTGCTTTGTTTCGATTCTATAACCCCCCCCTCCTTGCTTCCCGTAAAAATAAAAAATCCCAAACTCCATTTTGTAATTTTATCATTTAAAAATATAAGAATCAAACTTGCTTCATTATTTAAGCAAACTTTGCGATAGTAAGTCCGTGTCACAGTTAGTAGCACAATACATGGAATAATCAAAATTATTTTTAATTTAATATTTGCTTTGCTCTCAACCTCTTTTTTTGGAGAGAGTAGGGATTGAAAGGATACGCGCCACTTTTGGGATTAGAGTGGAAGAAAGGGATTGTAGCAACACAAACACCAATGCCTTCGAATAAAATTGATAAATCTGCTCGTACGGGGACTCAAACCCGGGAGGTCCGTCACGGAAGCAAACGACTTTGACCATTGCACCACGGACGCGGCAACACTGCAAAAGAAAAATAGTAACGATAGGACTACCACCGGCGCTGTAGCCGAGTTGTCAATGTAAAACATTTAATGCTCAATAATTTATGCATATAGCCTTTGCGCAAGTGCAACAATAATCAAATAAAAATCAGAATCAATGTCAAAGTGAACGGTATGGCAGCGCATAAAATATGAAAAAACATTGATGTTTATATGAAAGATCCACTATATGTTGATATCACTTTTGCGCAAGTGCAAGCAATAAGTTGACAAAGTTTTATCGCGATCGGTTGAACGGTATAGCAACGCATAAATTACGAACAAACAAACATTGACTTTTATATATTAGATTATCACCGCAATGGTGTATTTTTTCAACAGATAAACAACATAATAAATATAATGATCGTGTTATAAGTCTTATTATCCGAGAGTGAAAGTGAAGTAATTAATAATTCATTGAACAGCTTAATTACTGTCACAACATACGTTCAAATAATTACTATTGACCAGCGTTCCAAGTGTTTTCGCACCGTCATTATGCGCAGTACTTTCCCGGACACCCGGTAGATTTCCGGGAACTTCCGGTGGAAAAAATATGCTACGAGGGGCGGGCACGGCGTCGTGGCCCCGGTGCGTCGCCGTCCGACAAATCGCCCGGCCCGCAGGAGACGGTTGCTCGACAAATAATCATAATCCGAACACAACGGAAAATATCAAGTGAAAGCTCGCTCGCAAAACTTCCGGCCCGCGGGCCACACGGAGCTTTAATTTTACGCATTGTTTTGTAAGGCTTACCTCTAAAATATAGGAGAGTTTAATATGATTGAAATAATGTAGAACATAGAAAGTCCACACGGGGAAAGGTCACGTTACTTATTTTTAAATGCACCGAATCCAAATTTTCGAATCTTAGTCATTCAATTAATCTGTGAAGTCAAGCAATAAGAAATTAGCACAAACGATCAGATGGCTCGGGTTACCGATTAGGTCAATATAGGGTAAATTATGGATATATGGTCAAACAGAATTTTTGTAAAGATTTATGAAAAATAAGCACATTAAATGAAATGAATGTAAGGCTTACGTCTTTTTTTTGAAATGTTTCGTCTTGAATTTTAAAGAAGATCCTAAAGAATACTTCGCAATAAGTATGAAATCGAGTTGTTTAAATTTACAGGAGCAAAAATGCAACCACAAACTACACAAATAATAATATTATACAGATAGAGACAGTCACAAGTTTATTATTTGTTTAAAATAAAAAGAATAATTTAATTATAGGCTAATATTAAAAAAACAAATTATTCTTTCAGAACTCATACAATAATCAGTAATATTCTTCAGATTTAATCATTTTGATTCCACATTTTATAATAATCCATAAGAACTCAAAGAGAAGTAAAGTCAAAACATAAAATTATAAGCCAGTATGTATAATTTTTTGAGCTTAGCTCGAGAGGATTGGGATTCTGTCCCGTAACAATATATCCATAATTTACCCAATATCGTATGAACCACTGAGAAGTGAATTGAGCGTACGTAAGTATCCTGATTATTAAAAACAAACTGAACTAGTGTTTTTTTCATAAAATAAAATTATGATCTAAGCTTGTAAAAGATTTTCACTATTTTACTACTATGCTCACTTCACTTTATTTCTGAAGGACTCAAATGATATGTTTGCTATGAACGAATCTCACTCTTTTGTTACACTACTCCAAATAATTATTTATTTCTGTTCTATTGTAGTGAGTTTTCAATTTGTGTTTAAATGTTAAGATAGTTCAATAAAAAACCAATTAAAATCATAGTTGAACTTGCCAATAGAAAAGCCAATCACTAGTTTAAGACTTATCTCACTCCACCTCTCAAGAACTCAATTATAGATTTATTCAATCACATATTTGATAACTTGAATTAAGATTAACTCATTAAGAAAAGACATTTTCAATAAATATATCTGCGATATTTCTCGCTGTTACATCAAAGATATTTTTAATTTAGGAATTTAAAAAAAACCCGAGATACCATATGCTTTATACGAGGCAAATTGTCTATGTATATAGTTGTGAGAACTGTATTTTGACCAAATGATCTGTGCGTGTATTAGGAGCTGGAAGTGTATTTAAATTAAGGTATCCACAAATACACTGATGCAGTCCAGTAACAATTTACATGTAACGCTAAAATTTGTGAATGGAATACAACGTTCTACTATTACTGCGCCGTTACCGGTACACAAATATAAATAAATGTCTTGGACAAGACAAATGTTGAGCTAATCGTTTTCGCAATGACTTATTTTAAAAATCAGTTGGGCGAGAAGAAATTAAGACGTCATAAGACATCTGTGTATGTCTACAATGATCGTTTCATAAATTCTCCCGAAGTTCGCTACCAAAGCCAATGACGTTGAGTACCGAGCTAATGGCTTGGCGACAATGATCAGACGACAAGGAGGAAAATTAACAGTTGATGAGATTTCAACGATAGTTTTTTTACATAACAAATCAAACGAAAAACTCTTCGTTATTATAAAATTTACAAAAACATGCCATTTTGGAAGTCGACACCTTACTTTGAAAAGATGCTAACTGCTCTTGACACTGTTTTGAGATATGAGCGTTTGAAATATGGATTGATTAAAATTCACTTGTAACAATGAGCAAGTGAAAATGTTTCAATTTACTTATTTTAAGCATACTTTTTGACAACCCATCTTGAGAAATAATGATCTTAATGATCTTATGATGACAATCTTAGAACTGTAAAATAAATTTAGTAAAAAAAAGTGTGCAGATGCAGGGCAACTACAGAATTCTGCTTACTCTGTTATTCAGCCATAGTTAATTCTGAAATTCATATATATGATAGAATGTGGTAAATACATGCTTTTCCGACCAAAAGGTCATTTTAGGCATAATTGCCAATTATAACCCTTCCGAAGTAAGGTAACAAAATAAAATTACAAGAATACGTACGTAAAAGAAAAACATAATATTTACTTTCATCAAATATTACTTCTCCCATTCTTTAGGTTGAACAATCTCGATTTAAGTCTTATTCTTGCACCAACATATATTATTATTTGACAGAGAAAGGCTCCTTTACCTGACAGTTGTCTCGGAAATATTCCTTACACCTGAAACATAGCAAAAAGTAGAAAAAGGAATAAAACAGCACAAAGCACAGCTAGTCATATTTCATATTCAGGGAGCGTATTGTGTTTACAACTAATTTCCCTCCCTCAAAGTTGACGCCCGCGTGCGGTCGGGACTGCCAAAAAGAATCACAGAATCTGACCTTTTTATTATTATTATATTTTTTTATTTCAAAGTATCATTCTTTTTATTTTTTTCATATTGCCAATGCAATATATACGATACATGCGATTCTTTTTTGAATAGATGATTCGTTCCTAGAAAAAAAAACCGTTTAAAAAATAAATTCTCGATTTTTTTTAAATTTTTTTTTATACATGTCCGCTCCCAACTTGGAGCATATGGACTCCTCACGGAGTTTATCTCAACATATGTTTTTCTACGAAAACTGCTTGTTACTCAGTTGCTCAACTTCTCTTTTTTCGAAGAGAGTAGGGATGGAAAGGATACGAGGACTGGGACAGGACTAGTGATTAGCTAATCGCTGTCACTATGCGTCACTCTTTGGGATCGGAAAGGTGGGAAGGGATTTTCAACAACATAAACACCCATGACTTTGAACAGATTTATCGACTGAAAAAATCCGCTCGTACCGGGAAGCCAACGCCGTTGACACGATTATTAGGTATATCAAAATAAAAGATAGATGTAATCGCTATAAACAAGTGATACACAATCATTTTGGCAGAATGGCCAGCTTGTAAATTTTCAGATTGTTCTCGGGTGGCATGGGTAAAAATGATAACAAATATCCATATTTGTAATAATAAAATTTAACTATTTTTATTTGATTACTTGTATATTATCATCACGTGTATATTTGCTCGACTAAATTAACATGTTTTGCTGCCGGGCCTAATTTTCGTGGTTCCTAACATCAGTTTTCCGTGCTGAGATTTGCTTATTTTTTATAAGAAAAACGCCCAATCGTAAAATTAAATGCGTCCAAAAAGTTACTGTTGCAATATTTGTTCACAGTAAAAAAAAATGGTGATGAAGTACTAACGTAACATACCAGGCTGAATGAAATAAAACGATAATTATCAAAGTTCGAAACAGATTTGCAAACAATTGTTCGGTTATCTATCGGAATTTTTATGATTGAAATCCAGGTCATGTTTGTTCAATTTTTCTCCTTTTTGAAGGCAATCTCACGTGATTTTATAACAGGTATATTTGTTATTTATTTATGTATATAAACACAAATATTTTATATAAAATTAATGTATATTTCACTCGAGACAACTACAGTAAAAAACAATTTAAATCACTGCCATGTCTTGTTGACAGATATTAATAAAACAAACCTGAGAATTGGACTGGTAGCCTTAAGCGAAGTATAACTATTACCACTGGGCTACCACTCTTAACATGACTGTGACATAATTTTATCGAGATTGAGTGTGAAAACGTTAAGCCAACATACTACAGTACTTGAGAGATGAAGTGTATAATATTCGTTCGTGAAACGTGAATGTAAATTTTTCACGAAATTTTCTTCTTTTTGGTAAATATTCCGTAACATAAATGTTTTATTTTTTGCCTTAGCCACGCCATTCAAAGTTCAAATAGATTTAACGCACCCTGAATAATAGGGGAGGTCACATTTTGCCACAGTTTAAAAATAGATGAACGTAGGTGTTACCTACTTTACCAAAAAAACACCATATTGCTTAACGTTCTTGGTGAGTATTGCCAGACTGCGTTTTTACATTAACACTGAATTAATTAATAAGCACCGTGTATTTTAGTTGTAAAAAATGGTATTATAAGTATATATTTGATAGCTTTTTGATTGACGCTTTCATCAGAAATATGATTAAGCTTTTACATACTGTTTTAGAAGAAGTACAAACCAATACAAATTCTCATCTATTCTAATATCCTAATTATAGATTGAAAAATTTTGTATTTCATGTGAAAAATTGATTAATGTATATCTAGGAATGATGAAAAATCTAGATTCATAATGAAAATAAATATAAATTAATGTGGACCTAAACATACATATGTAGTTCTGACGAGGACGTAGGCCGAATTGCTATGAACTTTATACCAGGTAATTTGTCTAGAACTAAAAATAAGGTTATCATCATATTGTTACACCGTATTATTATATAGTTATACCAAATAATTTAGTTAAATCAATCGGCTAATAAATTAACTGCGTTTTTCGAAAATGCTATATTTATATAGCGATCATAAGGCATTATATCGATTTTTAATCCATTTTTGACCAACACGTTACCTATTTTACATTTTTGTTTAAGCGGCAAATGATAATAATTAGATTTCACAACCAAAATACACATCAGGAGACTAGAGAAAAAAAATCAGCACACCAACGTATACAGTTATATAAAAACGGGTTACTTTTCGGATGCTAGTATTGGTTGTAAATGCATTAAAATCAGTGTATCGTAGTTATGCTTTTATATGATTCTTTTAGAATGTTTGTATTAACAATTTTCATCGTAATCAACATTGCGATCAATGCTTCGAATACCTGAATGGATTATTTAATATAATAAAACAACTTTAAATCGTACATCTTGATACCGCCTGACATTGTAGGTCATCAGGACTCTCTCAAACGATCTTATTATCACCTCAATCAATGAAAATAAAACCAAAACGATTAATAAAACGCAAATAAATCCAAGAAAAATTTAAAATAAAATCTTGTAACCGACATCTACAAACGACGTCTCCCGGCCGGTGTTGGAGCCGCCATTTCACGTCGGGTGAGCTGCTCGCACACTAAAATCCTAAGGGTATAAATACGCCTGTTTAAAGCCAAATAATTTAGTTGTTATCGGCCATTCAAAGTCCACAGTCGTGTCGCTCCTGCCTCTCGGAAGGCAGGAAGCCGTAATATAATCGTTTTGGTCCCGCGCTTTAAAATGTAGTTTTAACTGCATTTGTGTTTCTTTGTAATCGACAATGTAATTTGAGAAAATAAACTAGCCGACTCTCAGATAGATTAGGGTCAAGAGAATACCGATTGAAATCTTTGCTAGAGAGATACCTGTCTTCCCATCCTGTCCCTAAGTTTCTTCGCGGAACGCCATGGAGGATGCTGTCTGTTGCTGTCAGATTGAGAAGAAAACTTTGGTCGTCTCAATTTTCAACATTATTAAAACATTAGGGTTAACGACGTTGGCTTCAGTTTCGGATGGTATGGGCTTGAATCCCAGTCCAGGCAGCTTAATTTTTCAATTGAATTGATTATTTCTGTTCTGAAACATGGGTGTTTGTGTTGTGTGATTCCTTCCCATACCCAATCTTACAAACCAAACGTTGTTTCAGCGATAAGCTAGCGACTCGTACTTTCCTATCCGTATCCTTTAATAGACAATATTCTTCACATTAGGAGTGGACATGGTTTTTTCAACATATATCAGTTAATATTATACATTAAACATTCATTGTGAATAATTCAGTAATTATACATTTATGTGTCAAAGAGAATGTGGGACACGATGATTGTTCAATACGTATCTATTAAAATCACTTTCATGTTCATAGCTCCACTTAACCTTTAAACAACACATCAGAATAACATATTATTATATATTCAACAAATAAATCAGAAAGCTCAAGCATAGAAGATAATTTAACTAATTTGTAGCTGTTAAAAAAAATGTACATTGATGACTGTTGAACTCTGTTTTTAGACTCTCTTGAAAAGTAGAGAATAATGAGTTGTGAATGCAATTAATGATGATTAATATTAAATGACCATTAAACTAATTTTTAATACAACCGTTGTATCGCTGAAAGGTGGTGTTAAACAGGCCTGACTGAAAGTACACTAGATCTGTACCCTGTTGTCTACCGTCCGCCATACATATTTTGTTTTCAATATTCACCCCAGCATTTACTTACCAAGTATATTGTACTTGAAAATGTACAACTACAATTCTAAAATGGTGTTACGCATTATAAAATATCTATATATATCCCTACCATGAAAACAAACTTCCACGCATATAGCGATTTTATTTTCCGGTTAAGTCTAGTGATTTCCCACTGTAGAAAATTAACAATACGTCATGAATTTTGATAACCGTTTCGTTTCATCAGTGTTTTTTAACCTTGACATATCCATCGTCACCTTTACCGCACTAAAAAATATGCACACGTTATTTCACTATTGTTACCGATTTTAATGCAGAAGGACAAGGATATAATGGCGCAAATAAATGACCGCGCTGATCTTACTGAGATTTTTTGTATCACTGTTAAATAAAATTCTGAATTCACTTTATCTGTTTTAAGTAAGCTAGATGCCAAAAATATAAAAAAACGCCTTGCAGATTTGAAGACATTTGCAAGGGGAGGGGGGTTAAGTAAACGTAAAGAAAAACTGCACTAAATCAACTCGAGGAGAAAAGAAATCATATACTATGAAAAATTGACAAAATCAACAAATCATAACTATGTATATTTTATCGATAATAAACCCTTGTTTAGAGAAATCGGAGCATTATGTTGTAAAATTACTAAATTTTCATAAAAAATAATACTTAAAAAATACATATAATTTAAATTATTTACTAGTGTACCTGGCATGTAGCCGAGTAGTCAACTTCGTTGCTTCGGTTGCGGGACTCACGAGGTACATTACCGAAATATAAGATTATTTTTTTTAATTGATGTCTCACGTGTATCCGAACGTAAGTGCGATTGCTTATCACTTCTATTTTCATAGCATTATGCATCAATCCTTACTCTTTACGAAACAGGCAGTTATCAAAAAATAGCTTCTGCTGAGACAGGTATGATTAATTAGGAGTCCATATGCTCTACATTGGGAGCGTTAATGTCTATACTCAAGTTCAAACGCAATCCACTAAACTTTCCTTGGCATCATAAACTGTAGTCCAAGTTAGTTTTAAAAAACCTTTGAGAACCACTGTAACACATATACACACCGTTACAGCTTCAACATGCTCCCCTCTCGGAGGGTAGAATATCCTTTGAGAAGCAAGAGGGTGAATCCTTTAAATATTGAATGGGAGGGTTGTTTCTTAACAACGTCACTATTAGGTATGGGGCATGGCATCTATAAGGACGAATTCAACTTGTGGAGTTGTAAGGATATCCCTACCATTCTGTATAGGAATTCATTTGCACGGCTATTTTGAATACACGTAAGCTTAGCTGAAAATATTTCAAGTAGTTTCTGTATTGTGGAAAATAGGGCTCCACGAAACCACAGAGAACTTAAATTTTAGAACTTTTTTTTTTTTTTTTTTTTTTTTTTTTTTTTTTTTTTTTCTTTTTTTTTTTTTTTCCAATACATTTTTCCTTGACTGGAATAGTTTTTTTATTAGAAAAGTCCAGTCCTTATATGGAGCATCTAAACTGCTAATTTTGCAACTCTAAACAATGAGAACTGTTCACCATGTAATTTCTTAACCTCTTTCATGCAAAATAGAAGTGGTTTATATGTAGGTCTATTAATTCGTAGTTTTTTTGTATGAGATAGGAGATGGTTGAAAGCAGAGCCGATGCCAATATATTTTGATACAAATCCAAATGATATAAGGACTAATGGATATAAGACAAAAAACATGTTGTTTGATGTAAAATTTAATTGGTAGTGTTAGCAATAATCAGAGCAAGGTCTGACCATTTTGAAAATTGTGGAACTAGAATGAAAAACAAACGCTTTAATGTTTATTAATTGAATTATTTTTGTGATCAACGACAATAAAAGTTATTGTTTAACATCATAAGTTTGTAACAAGATAAGTTGGTATACAACAAGTTGTTAAGCACTATCTATTTATGCTCAACATATACAGAAAAGGAGATAAATTGAGTAACTGAATAACAAGGCTTCATTAGCAGTCTACATGTTTCACACTGGGAGCGGTTATGTTTAAAAGCTTATCAAAAACATGAGGATTGTTTTTTTTTCAATAATGTGGAAAAATATTGCTTTAAGACACATAAAAAAAGTAGAATTGATGAACGTGAAAATGATATATTTTTTATAAATTTAATTAACGATTGTGGTTTTAATTTCGATTCATTCTTAATTTAAACAGGTATAATACTTTAACGTTACGCATTTTTCATCTTAGACAGATCGAAAAAATCTATTTCAGTATTTCATTATAATCCAAAGTGTTCTCAGCATTTGAAACTTGAATACAGCAATTTCTATTATCGGATATTTTAATATGAAATGTCAAGATGTGACTAAAAAAGAAAAAACTAGAAAAATATGTATTGCTGTGACTGTTATAAATTCAAAAAATCATATTTCAATCAGAAAAAATGAAAATAAAATGTTAAAAATGTGCCTTCTTCTCTCAAAATTAAGAAAATTAATTTAAATGAAAGAAGTACAACTGTAAAACTAATATAACATAAAATATCACTAATTTTTATAAATTCTCAGTACTAAAACTTAGTTAGTAAAAAACACATTTGGTCATTATGCTTGGAAGGGCAGTATAATAGCTGACATGGTTGGAAGAAAGACAAATAATACGTTTTGTAATTGTAAGAAAAGGTATTACATAGTAAATTAAGACCAAAATTTTTAGTAGAAGCCTTTAGGTGAATTTGTACCAAATCATATTATTTAGAATAACGAAATTGATCAATCAAAGAATCCCTTTGGGTAAACTTGTAGTATATGCTCAAAACTGCCATGCGGCTCTAACGCAATAACTGAAAAAGGGAAATTCTTCAGAAAGGTTGATCAGAAAGAAGCCTTCATTGAATCGAAATTGCCCGGAATCGCATTATTTTGAGTGACAAAAAAAACATCCTACGTCCCGATTCACGCACAGGCGGGCAGAGAAATTTTATTCCTGTGAATCCGAGTCGAAAGGTCCTGAGACGCTTTGGTAACCGGGTGACTCATACTATTCCAACGTGCTCCCAAAGCTCTACATAAACATTGCTAAACTTGTCCAAACATTTTTGTATTACTTTAAATTCAGATCTTTTCCTTTCTGAACGATATATATATATATACAAAAACTAACAACAAAAAAACACTAAGTCGAATAGGTGATTTTTAATGGTAAAGTTATCTAACTGGATATGCACTCTTTTGCCTTCCAAAAATACACTTATTCCTCACTCAAACTGTTGATAAGAGCGTATTATCTCTTAGTCAGTAACCAGTAGACGTAAACTTTACGTTAGTATATATTATCATTCATGTGTGGATATTTGGCGTCTGAATATTTTTATGTTTCGCGTTTTCATTGTTAAATTTGTCGATAGTTTATTTTTTCTAGTGAATTGTATTTATTTCCAATTAATAACAATATACATATTTTTCTAAGCCAGTCAACCTAATTCCGATAAATAAAATTGGACATAACAGCATTGAATTTATCGGTTTTTTGCGTGTGCTTTCCGTGACATGCAGAAGAGTTTAAATATTTCTTTTCGTATGTTTTGTCGTGATTTGGTTGATTTATAGTATAAATATGTTACCTACTTATTTTTCGAAACTTACAAACTGAGCTGGGGCTTCAAAATGTACTTAGAATTAACCAGGATGAAACATTTTATCCTCAATCGAACAATAAGACCCAAAATATAATAATGTTCAAATCTAGATAAATCAAAATGTAAAATACATTTTGATTCTTGGTATAGATTAAAATGGTCTGGATATATACCCTTTATCAATAAAAAAAACATATGGCTACGTTAATATAAAGAATATTCTGGCCTATCGTTAATGTAAAATTTATGGCTGAATATCCATTTAACATATTTAATATTTTAAAGTATCCGTAATTTTGTTTTGATTTTATAACATCCAACAAAAGACCATCGTAAAAAAGATAAATTGTAGTCAATCTCTTTGTCACAACTTGTAAAAAAAATATTCAAATTGTAAAGTAATGCTTATTTAATAGTATTCAATTAAATTCTTCAAGTTTCTTTTTACTGAAAATGTTCTAACGATTTGTATTGATTTGGAGAGATAATAATGTAACATTAAAGAAATTCACAGCTGGTGTCAAGGGCTTTAAACCACTTACTTGTGTTGGCATATTAAAAATGTATGACCATATCTAAGCCAGCTTAATACTTAGCATTAAAGACAAAGGTTCTTTGGCTTCTTCTCATACAACAAATTATATATTAACTTTGAACGATATACAGGCGAGAGCTTTTGAATAAAGTAAATAAAGGTTTTTGTAAAATATTTTTTTAGAAGGTATACGCGGCAAATATGAATAAGTAAAAATTAATTAACACACTAACAAAATTAAAACAAATATGCAAAAGACGTTTCTATTTATGTATAGGAGCATGCAATTTTTTTTCAATTAATATATTATTCATTTTTCCTAGTCAAAAAGACGACTGAAGCGAAAAACGTCGATCAGCATAATGGATTCATGTGTGCCTTTAAAATTTGTCACATGGTAAACGGCAAATTTTATTCGGCGGTGAAAGTCTATTGTTATAGTTAATTACGGTTCATTTAAGATAATTTCAGTCCATATTGGCCTAAACATTTTGTTATTTTTGTGATTCTACACGCGAATAATCCCTCCACTAGCGATTTAATAAATGTTAAGTATTGATCAAATCACAGCAGTAAAGACGTCTTTACAAAAAGTAAAATTATTTATCAAGTACCGAAAGATTTGTTCATTCCGCTCTCTTGAAAACTTTAAGCACTTTTTTAATTAAAAAACCAAATGGCTTCAGTTTGGCGAGCGAGATAACTTTACCACTTCTCACTGTAATAAATTGTCTCGCAATGCGATTATAACTTAAAACTTTCATATTCTTCATTCATCACCTGACGTACAAAAACTGTACTTAAAAAAGTATCTCTTATTAAAACTATAGATAAAATTATTCCATATGACGTACACCGTCTCGTCAGTTCTGGGATATAAGATTTTTTTACCTAGTCCTAAATCAGAAAGACTAGATTTTTTACACTTTAATTAATGAGAATTTTTTAAAAAGCTTTTTTCTAGTGTATCAAAAAACGTTTCAGTGAATTCCTTTTCACCATTCACTAATTCTACATTGAAACCCACAGATTCCGGTTTTCATGTGTTAAGCCCTGAGAAGCCGGAACTTTAGGTATTAATAAATAATGAAGGAGGAGAAGGGTGGATAGGCTGTAGACTAGGGCTAGCCAATGGCAGGGCCGCTGCGATAATAAAATTTCGTGCTATATCGAATGTGTACTGTTAAAAAATACACTTAAGTGCGTCGTTGAACACTGAATATTTTAGAGACCGCGTTTTAAAGAAACTTCTTTTCGCCGGCTAAACTTTAACGTAACTATTTAAAAAATATATTACTTTTAAGGATAAGGCATTTGGTACCGTAAGAAGAGCTTAATGTTATTTTGTTGCTTTTATCTCTTTAGCAAAAATCATAACACTTAAATTTTATTGACTAAGAAACCTAAAGTTTTTCTTTAAAAATATATTTAAACTGTGGTATTAAATGGTTGGCAAGCAAGTCCCTTATTTTTGCAAGTTTTCTTTAGCATCTATAATTTATTTAGTTAATGGACAATCAGCCAGGTGTTGTCAAAAGTTGAGTTGTGAATCCACTCCTTTAGCGGTATTATGTGAACTCCCAGAAGAGCGAAAAAAATATTTAATATCATACATTATGTCACTTTGGTTAATACAGAAGGGTTGAAAGAACCTTTCATTAGATCATTAATAGATACAAAATATTATACCCTGGAGGCAACATATAAATACTTAGCCTTTGAATATACAAGTATTGAAATGCGATGGACTTGTAGATAAACCCAGAAAATTTATAATACTAAAACTAACAGACCTATCCATTGTCAGACTACAATATTTAAAGTACAACTCTGTAACATAGCCCTGCCCTAATAACAAATTCTACACACACACAAACTCAACCAGGTAGATTTATTTTACAGATTTTTTAAACGTTAAAATACTGAACGCAAAAATAAATACAAACATTTAAAAAACAATAAATGGAATTTATACCAAACAGTTTACTTTAATTTTATCCCTATCCCGTTTGCGCGAGTTATGGCTCGATGATGTTACTTCGAAGTTCACACACTAAAGATATCCATTCATTTTTCAGATTAAGTTACAACTATCCTACCTAAATCCAATTGATAGATTTTATCGTATGTTCTAGTTTGATAATACAAAAACGAGTATTAATTTTATAGAAAATTCAATTTTGTACAACCTTGAATCAAATTGAATGAGTTGCACAAAAAAAGCTTGTAAAACTCTGAATAAATCTGTAGGTAGGTACATCTCGTGTTTACTTGTGCAAACAAATTTCATCTGTGGATAAAACTCACAAAAGGTCCTTTCACTTACCAATTCCTCTTATGTAAAGAACTTTAAGGACTAAAAAGGGATATTTAGTTAGGATGATTTTTTCAATGGAAATTATTGGTTCATTGACAACACCGTTTTAGATTTAATTTATGAGAATGAAGCTTACGTTATTCTGTTAGTTGACTTATTGATTTACGTAAATATAGTAAAACTACAATTATCGACACGAATTTCGTTCATGGATTGGTACACATCGTTTCCTCAATATAATTATAAAAGCGTATATAATTTATATGTACGTTTTGATTTTAATTACATTACTTTACCACTAATTTAACACATGTACATACATTATAAGTGAAGAGTTTCAATAGAATCTCGCTGAGAAGGTGTGAAGCTATATTTTGATAGAGAATATTACTGATGGAGTTTTTATTTCTATTATTTGTTTTAAAATGATTAAAATACAGAATCAGTGTCCAATAAATTTATATTTATAGCCATATTCATAAATATTTATGCGTGGTAAAACAAGCTGGTACATTTAACTCAATGTATTTATCACTTTCAGTTCAAGCTGTTCACTGTTAATGGTTGGTGGAATGGCATTATAATCAAAATAAAACCACATTCTTTGTACTTATTCCACATTCGATTTATTAAGATCAGGACCCGTGTCGCTCATCAACTGATGATAATGCTCGCGATGAACGTAACCGGTCTTGAGATTAATAAATCTAATGTGGAATAAGTACCTACTTAAAATGTGTTATGATTTTTATTTTGTTGTATTGAAATAATTCGTGCTGCAAATATGAAAGTTGTGATTTTGCAAAAAACTGATAAAATAGTTGTCGAAGAAGCCATATCTCGTTGGCTTATTTGATTCGTTACTATTGTATTTGAGTAATGATTTCATATAAATATTTTTTTAATGAAACCATGAATCGGAACCAAAATGAGTTGTTAATTTATAATTCATTGAAAAAACAAACAAAAAAACAAAAAAAAACATAAAATTACTTTTCTCGTAAAAAATACTTCAAATTGAAAACATTATTAAAACACGTACAAAGTAATATAAAAAATTTGTTATATGAGTTCCTTCATTCGGGCAATAAACAAGGCACGTTTTTCCTGTAGCGATACGCATCCTGGGAAAAATCCAAGCTGTTCAACACCCCTCTACGCCACCTCTACGCGTCTACGCGACGACTTTTCTCGCGCGGCGGGGCAGAGGTGTGTCTCTTTCAAGCAAAATCTTGAAAACGCTAAATCGTAGATGTCTACGCATTTGTACTAACATGCGTATGATGATATGGATATTAATGTTTATTAAGGTATATTTATTTAAGGGTGGTGTTCGGGATGCCATGTATTTCAAAAATGCGTTATTTATGATTTGTTTTCTACGTTACCATAAATATACTTTGTAATGTTTATACAGTCTACTGGTATTCGGCTACCTATTTGAGATGCCGAATTTTAATATTCACTCAAATAATTAAGAACAAAATAATTTTTCACGGACTTGGGAACATGGAATTTTTTTTTTATATAGTTAACAATATTAAAAGTTTCATATTTCAATGAAAAAATTTTTGATTGATAAAGCGTGTTAATTAATTGCATAATATTATATTTAAACCATGTTTCATTTTATATAGATATCAATTCAAGGAGAACGTTACTTTCGTTTTTTCTAACTTGCACATAAATTATATAAATATCAAGACCGATTTCGCATTATCTTTCATAGTTGAAAATGCGAATGAGTTGATGAGTATAAAAAGAGAACATCTCAATAGCATTTGTTTTATGAACACCTATGAAGTCTGTGATTTTATCATTGAATTGAAATTTACTTGGAAGAATTGGAGTATTCGTATACAATACCACCAGTCTAATAGGAGTGCCTATCTTATGAATTTTTTGGCAGTCCGTAAAGTATCGATGCCTTCGAATTTATAAGATTGTCGTATCTCTTCATAGATTCGGATAAGAACTAAAAGACATTTTTTTTCACCGTGGTGTTTCGGAATAATCTTAAATGGAAAACACGATTCATGTGGTAGTTGGTAATAAGTACCGTACAAAATAATTGAATTTTAAATGAATTGCAAAAAGGCAACTTCTGTTTTTCATTTATTGCATGTAACCGCATCGTTATTATTATTTAATTGCATTTTTATGTATCTGTTAGATTTTATTATGGTTGAATGTACATACATATTTAATAAAGGACACATGACATTAATTTCACGTGACAAATTTCTGTACTTTTACGTGCATGTTTGCCATTGTATCTGTTTAATTATTGACGATTTCTGTGACATAGGAAAATAGTTTATTACAATTGGGTAATTAAACCAAACAAGTTGAAAAATACCTTTTTGGTATTAATTCAACAATTTTATATAATGGTCAGGATTGGTTTATTATTTGATAGTTCAATATATCATACAATTATTAATTATATAACATTTAATAATGGTATGTCTAAAATATCATTTCGATTCGTAGAGTAAAGATTTTCATAAAACAAATATCTTGATCACCAACGATACAATAAATAAAAGATATGATTTTATATTATATTAACATATACATGCTAAAGAATTAAATATGCGGTAATAATAATCACGAAAGGAATAATTGTCCATGTATAGTATATTCTAAATTAATTCACATGACAGAGTCCGCATTGCAGACAGTGCAGTCGCATCGCATAGACTGCATTCGATTCTACAAACGGTGCGCTTGGAATGTGGCGCAAGTAACCATAATATATTATGTGTATACTGTATACGATAATGTCGTATAAAATTATATTGAAAAATACATTATTTATAACATATTGATGTATTAAATATTGCCTATAAAATATATCCAATTATATAACGGGGTATCTTTTTGCGTATGATAAAACATTGATATAATATTTAATTAAATAATAAGATATGCATGCACTGCTATGACCAGCAGTAGCAATATCTGCCGTTATTGTGTGGTGAAGGGTTGAAATTTATCGCTGCAGATTTGCATACACATATTATATACAATTCTCAATCGATACGTAGACTTTTATTCAGCGAAATATGTGAATGTTATATTGGAAAACCTATTACACCCTACTTTTACCTGGGAATGCGGTGATCAAAATTCTAGGGGGATGAATGGGGTAGCTGCAATAAGGATGAATTGTGCTTGTGTTATAGTTTGTTTTTATCATAATTCTGAAAAAAAATACAAGATTCAGTGTTGTAATCTTGCAAGATTGTTTCCCCTTCTCAAGAGCCTGTCGCTAGTAGCTACCATCCCCAGAGATAAGGCAAGGTGCGGCACTTGTCAAATATTACACATATATATAAAATATTATCTTTCACAAAAATGTTTTCAGTATTTTATGTTCTAGAACATTTCAAAAAGAGCACAGTTTGTACATGATAAGTTGTGCTTATTTGAAAATGAAAAATACAGAAATCGGAATGTGAAAAGTCTTACGTTTTTATTTTTATGTGCAATGTTAACATTGAAATATTATGGTTGTATAAAAATCAAGAAAAACCGGTCGTTTTTTTTTGTAATAAGTATCTAAAACCTCAAGGTTAATGATTCGAACATATCAGTTAAAATTTCAGATTACACGATGTTTGATAATTCAGATATTTCTGTTGACTTTGATACTGCAGTTCAATAGATTAAATGAGTCATTTTTTGATGCATGTGTGCTTTTGATGATAAAATTTCTTCGCCCTCATCCGATCCTAAAAAACAGACTTATTAGTGACCAAATTAAGAGTGGAGTTCGGTATATACGAATATTTTTGAAGTTTTTTTTCACTTTTGTTAGTTTGGAAATAAATGAAAATCTGAAACGGTTATATTCAAATATTGCAGATTTCAAATATGATTTCCAATTCCTTAAATCGGAAAAGTATGTGGCATGTAATTATTTGGCTATTCCATTTTAGTAAAGTTCCATAAATATATTATCTGATTTTACTAGCTTAAAGGGGATAATTCTACGTCTTTTCCATGTAAAAACATTCAAAGGAACAAAATAAACTGAGATGGTTGAAAAAAAAAGTATTGGTTTCAACAAAGCATCGGCGGTTGTTTAACTAGTTGGCTTGCTATTGTACGCGCTTGATCTTTGTGCTTGCATGATAAAAATGTGCCGTAATTGTGGGCAATATATTATAATATACTGTATACATCATAAGTCATCTGCCATGCCATCAAAGGGTTACGAGTTAGAAGCCTGTCTAGTCTAGCTTCTCAAATCGATTAGGTGCATTATTAATGGTCTAGTGAGCACTGAACTGAATCCTTATATTAGCCTATTCATCCCCTTTGTACCTACCCCTAACAAGTGGAACGGACTTTCGAACAAAACCTCCCCAGCAGGTTGTATTCAACAGGGAGTAATGGGTAAACCCGCGATGCGTCAAAACTTTACCGATGTAAGCTTTTTTGTTACAGCGGCTTAGCGAAAAGTAAATCTATAAAAAATAAGTAGTCAATAATTTATAAATCATATCATCTATACGATCTTCTCATAAAAGTTTAATTGTTTCATTACGATGGCAACGTTTTTAAATATTGTTTTATAATAACAACAAACATAAACTACATATATTTGCTATCAAAATAATATAAATTTCTCTCTTTTAATGATTCAATATACGACAGAGTATAAGCTTCTTCATGGTTTAATTGCCGTCAATTAATCCGATGAATATTAATTGAACTTGCATTTTCGTTAACGTTTGTTATAAAAGATATCCTGCTGAATCAAGGGAATAATTTTATATAGCACACAATAAAACCTAAAAAAATATCTAAAATAAACTAACTAAGAATTCAATATTTGATATTGACATTACCAGAATATGAAACTGCAGCTTTTGGTATCACTATCACAATAGTAAAGCTGTCACTGAATTAATGAATATCATTTATCAAAAGACAAGATCTTCTTAAATATGACGTGTATATTTGTGACGTAAAAAGTGGTAATCACGTATTAATCAATCGCTGCTTTGATCAAATGCCATTAAACGGGGTCAATAGAGACACTTTTTACCCTTCACGACTATGTATCTTCATACCTGCGCGCCACATAATTCAAATATGAATGACTTGAAACTTGTTTCTATGGTCCTACTACACATTCATGACAATATTTTTCATATATTCACTATCTTTATTAAGACACAGTCAATTTTGTTCGATGTCTCTATTCACATTGAATCGGGGGTGAATAGAGACTTGGCAGGTGAATAAAGACAAAAATACAGATGTTAGTGACTGGAATATATGAAGCTCTATTCTTTACGAGTCTCTATTCATTCCGTTTAACGGTACTTATTAACCAAAAAAAACATGATTGATTTTAATTTTCGTCTAATGAAAGAGAAGTTTTCAAGGGGTCAAAAAGTAAGGGTGCACAGGCATCGAACTTAAACACGTTTGTTTCAATTTTGACCAATCATTTAGTTGCTTTGGTTTTGTCATTCGAGAAATAGTATTGTAGTCATTGTAAAGAATTATATATAAATAGTAAAAAATACATTGGATACTTAATAAAGTTGTGTTAAAGTTCAATCCTTGTTTTTGTCTCTATTCACCCCGTTTTATCGGCACTATATAAAATCACTTCCTGTAAACAGGTATGTTAAATTTCAGTGAAGAGTTGGTATGAGCGGATATGGTAAAAAAAATCTTATTCCTATGGAAAGCAACCCTTTTGTCACTGTAAATATTCTTATCGGCTTTCCCAAGTTAATGAATTATGTCTACGTCAAAATAATTGTTACACTTTGTTATAATTACTTTAATTAAGAAATGTCACATGAGCTCGCGAATTTAATTACCATTATTTTATTCCATTAATCACAAACTCGCGGCTCTGTAGAGCAATGGCAAGAGAGGTGGCACCGTGGCATTAGTCATTTTGGGGCATCATTATTATACCCAATCACATTACAATTAAAATGTGCTTTTTTGATCACGACAAAAATTTTGTCAGCTCTTTAAAAATTCACATTTAATCGTCATTGTCATCACATATCCTATTTTTAGTTTCAAAGAATAAATTTTACAGATAATACTAAGCTTAAGATTTCGATTTAAACTGCTTAATGGAATTTCAATATCAAATTTGAATCGTTTGAATTTTTAACTTTTCCATGAGTTTTCTCGATTATTACTCAGATTTCGCCTTTCGGCATCTTCAGGCATTTCAAGTACACGGATGTTCGTGAACTGACCTATTACTTGTATTAATTTGATATTGAAATTCCATCAAGCACCCTCAGTCGAAATTCTTAAATGATAATAATTTAATATGCTCAGTTCACTGACCTTCAACTGAAAAGTTCAGTTCAAGTTCATTCGTGCACTTGAAATGCCTGAAGCTGCCGAAAGGCGAAACCGGGTCGTTTACGTCAAAACTCATAGAAAAGTTCAAAACTCAAGCGATTCAAATTTAATATTATAGCTGTTTATTGAAATAATTTATTCCCTTACTTCGTTATGTGCTCTTGATAGCAACATATTAACTCGGTTATGGTTTTATATTTTTTACCTTCTATGTATGTATGTATGTAAATGCGAGAAATAAAATCAAAATTTGATTCATCGAATGCACAAGTCTTGAGAATGGCAAAAGACTTGAATCGTCAATTATAACATTACACTATTAAAAGTGTTCGGACGAAATAATGGGTTTTCGCAAAATTTTCAAAAAAACAAGGATACCGTTCCCGATGCATGAAAGGCTTCGCTTTTAATCGATCTCATGGGACGCAAAAGATAGAAGAATACCAGCGAATCGTTTGTTCAGACGCTGAAATAAAGCAAAGTCCACGCGAATAAGCCGAATGAAAATAAATCAACAAGCAAGATAATGATATACCTATGTATATAGTTTGGCAGCACTAACATTGCTCGAATAACTAATAACGACTCCTGTGGTAAAGGTCTTGCCCTTCGCGATCTGGGGGGGTCTGTGTTCAAGATGCGGCTCGGTTAATATCAAATTTAGAAAATTAAAAACAGAATAAATTTAAGAAATTGGACATGCGTTTATATGATGTCATTTCTCATTGAATTGATTTTAAGTAATTTACGATTGTCAAAATGTTTGGCGCATTGGCATTAGCTCTAATGGCATCATGTGATACTTAAGCTTTTACTATAAGGCTTTTTCTCGCGAGCTTAAGGTTGCTCGCATATAATATTTTATCATATTTATAAATTTTCTTCACAAATTTAAGCGATTGTTTGGGAGCTTTTTTGACATTTATTATTTAAATATTTTAATAAGTGTTTCAAAGGGTAAAAGATTATTCTGCATTGAACTTAACGGCATTAAATATCTTTTTGAGTTTTCTGAATAAAGCTCACATCCTTATTGAGTTTGTAGAGGTATCCATTCTAATCGAGTTTTTCTTTTTCAAAATTTGAATCGATAAGCAGCGTACGAATGGAATCATAATCTCCTCTATAATACACAGATGCTTAACTGAAAATTTATATAAAATCGTTTTCTATGAGGGTATATGATTTTATACAACAGAAACGGTAAAAGAAGAGCAGAAAAGCAAATAATACTGTCGTGAAACACACAATAATTATTGTCCATTAAAAAAATGGTGCTGTTAAGATTAAAGAGGCTTTAGGTTTCATGTTTATTCTATAAATTATTATATATGTATTTAGTACCGACGCGGATACAATATAGTGTATGAAAAGGTTGGACCATTATTTTAACAGGTTGGTTATAAAGACGTTTGTAGCGAGCTATTTTAAAATTTCCCAGGTAAGAAATATTTTTGAAAGTCTGCCAAAAATTTGTTAAGTGAAAGGGAAAAAATGTCTGGAATTTTTTTCATATCTCTTCAAAAGGAAGTCACGCACGTGTTGGTAGTTCTTTTCTTTTTTTTTATATTTTCTTGAATGCTCCGAAGGCAAGAAGTATAAATAATATTCCACCGCGAAAATTGAAAGATAGGAAAAACTCGGAAGAAGTTTTTTTAATATATTGTTATCTTACTTATGGCGAGGTTAGGAAAATTTTCAATTATGAAAATGTATGTCGAAAATATTTTTTTTTTTTGCAGAATATTTTCGTAATATAAGGCTTAGTGTCACAGCGGTGGAACTAAAAAATACAGCGGTTTGATTATCGAGAAAATGAATTATTTTTAAGTAAATAAAAATATTAAAATTTAGATTTTTCCAAGGTTATTTTTTATACGGTAAGAAAAATAACAATGTAACAACAATTTTTCTTACCGTATTATAATGGAGTTCTACCAAGTAAATGCCTACTCAATCAATAAAGTTATTTTTTATATTTATAAAACCCAAAAATACACATGGCAGCACTGGAGACACTGGATCTGAATTTATTATTATTTTTTCAATATAGGAATGAAATAATGATATGTGTATGGAAATCTTTTCTCTTCACAAATATTCTGGCATAGTTATTGTTTATCTTGGGTCACTGTTAGACTTCGGAATTCGGTTAAATAAGAGTTATCACCGTAAATATGGATAAACGTGACCATTTTCAGCTCACTACATCATCTGCTTACCGGGTAAGTAGTTAAGAAAGATAACATCAGAATCTAAATTCATGGTTCAATCCATCAAAAAGCCTTTGTTGGACATTTTGTAGCGTCGGTCATTTGAGTCACTGGTCACAAGGGCTGTTCTTTGATCAATACACTGCCTAAAGAAGTGTAAATTTTCAGAAATGAACTTTGTGTTCATTTTTTACTCACATAATTTCTATTCAAATAATATTTTGTATGCCATTCTCTGTTGGATAATTATTAAATGTGACTAAACATTGTAAATTATCTTTATTGTATTTGTCACATGCGTGGCCCATATGCGTCAGCTGTTATGCCATGTATTATATTTTTTTTCCATTAAAGAACATTTTACTTTATTTAAAATTCTACTTTGCTACATCAAAAGTAAACAAATAAAACGCATTATATGGTACTACTTTCTCATATATTCTGAGATCAGGTAAAATCAATGAAAGATCAGGGCAATGCCCAAAATTCCACTAGCAGTTGATATTTCTCGCGATGAGAGAAACCGGTCCTGATCAGAATAGAATTTAATGTGGCAGTAGTACTTAATATGTTGTATTTATTTAAAAAAATCCTTTCCACCAAGAAGTGACAGTTTAAACCCTAAAAGTGAAATCAGAAGTAAGCTAAGAGAGAGCATTAAAAATGTACTTTTAGAGATTAATTATAAATTAACTTTGTAATAGACGAATCAATTCTGTACGAATGCCTGTATCAATCTTAATTCTTGTATACATTCTAAGTAACTTTGTCTGAATGCAAACGAAAGTAATCGATACTCGGGCGAAGTTTAGCAAAGAAAATTATTATTTGAACCATCGTTTCCGAATTGAAGTTTTTATTAAGCATTATCACGAACAACCTCCAGTGGCTTTCAACTGAGAGTCGCAGTAATAAAGGACGGATTCCGCTCGATTAACTTTTGCGCTGCTTCGTACTACACAATTTTGTTTTAATAGAGTGCTAAACCAAACACTAAAATTTCAGATTTCGGGAAATGATTTTAATGGGATCGGACACGTTAAGGCTCTGCCGCGGCAATATAAAATAAGACGCCTCTTTTGACCATAATTAATGCTTTCATGGAAAATTCAATTATACTTAAGTGCGTTAAATGATTAGTATTATGATTTAGGACTTTCACTGAAGGTACTTGATGCCACCTATTATATTAGTAGGTATTTCCGTGTTATTAGCTGATAATTAGTTATTATGATACTACATTTAATTAATTTATTTTATCTACATATTTACGCTCCCAGCTTGGAGCATATGGACTCCTCTGGAGTATATTTCAAAATATATTTTTTTACGAGAACTTCTTGTTACTCAGTTGCTTAACACCTCTTTTTTTAAGAGATTATGGATTGAATGGATAAGAGGATTCGGACAGGACTAGTGGTTAGCTAATCGCTCTCGGCATGCGTCTCTTTTTGGGATAGGAACGGTGAAAAGAGATTTTCAGCAACACAAACGCGTCTGAAGATCCCGAAAGGCGAAACACAGGTTAAAACGATTAAAATTTTATTAATATTATTGAAGAACTAACAATTAAAACCTGGACAATTTTCACGTGGCGTGTGTGCGTTGACAACATACATTTAAAAAATCATTTTTCACTACGCATGCGCAGAAAGAGAGGGTGTGTGTAGTGTATATGATGTTTATCAATGCTAAAACGTTTTGTGATAATATTACACTCTTGATGCAATATCGTTTATGATTATTTAAAATTTAATTGAATAATAACCTAGATCAACGACAATGATGACAATATTGTTTGGTCGGTAAACCAGTCTCTTGAAGATATTTGTCCGTACTTAAATAAAAATGAAAAGTTTATTTAAAATACTCTCCTTAAAATACCAGTATTCTGCATAATTATTATGTTCTTCATTGTAAGACTTTGCGGTTCAAAAATATGAAGGTGAAGATTAATTTATCAAAACAAAAATACGACATGAAACAAGTTTTGAAACAGCTGCTTGCGCGCTAATCAATAGAATGAAGTTTTAGAGAATATAAATTTAAACGATCATTTCCCGCGTATTATTTTCGTCCAAATCTACTATTCACACTTCACACAATTATTACAACTCAAAAAAAGCCGATTGAAAAAATAATTTATACTTTTATTAACCTGTCTGGGCTCGTGGTTGAGTGGCAAACGTCTTAAGCTTAGATTGTGTTATGCTCGCTGGCTCAAAATCTAGTACGGGCTATTTCATAGATTGATTGATATATCGATTTATGAATTTCAGTTCTAAGACATTTATGTCATTTCTTAATAATGGGTTGACGCAAGAGAACTAGTATTGTCGTAAGCTTATCCTTATATTCGAAAAGTAAAAGATTGAACTGCGTAAAAAACAGTTAAATGAAACAAAAAAAACAAAAACTTCGAAACTTATTGTTCTCTTTTTTTCAGGAGAGCGAATAAACAGGTTTCACTAGATATAATTTTTACCAGATTTTCTTATTATTTTTAAATGCGATGCCTTCTAATGTATTTGTTATATATAAAATAGTAACTTATTCTAATGTTTTGTTTTACGGCTTAGTGGAACTATGATAAAGAAAATGTTTTTAATACGCATTGAAATATCCAATATCCTGTTAATAATGACTCTTTGACACATAGCGTATGGTATTATTTTATACTAAGTGGCGTTCATAACTCAAAACTGACAAAGATACGTTTATTTTATCCGAATGGTTCGATATACTATTCATTGGAATGGATATGGTTAAAAAAGTATTTATTTTTACATAAATTTTGTCTTCTTTAATATTCATCTAAAAACAAAATTCATGATTGATTTAATCGAAGTAAAAAATAAAAATGAAGACATCATTTCTGGGGTCATAATTTCATTTCTATGCCTTACACCAGTGGTTTCCAAACTCAATAAGGATGTGAGCTACTTTTATAAATTGAAATTGTTTGGTGAGCTACTTACATATATCGTTTGAAAAGGATTTTTGAAGCAAAGTTAGCTTTCTACCAAATAAGCATTTAAGAAAAAAAAAAAGCAGAATTTTGATTTCCCCTAAGTAATCAGGAGTAATCATATATTACATCTTGATTTTTTTAAAACTACAGATGTAGAAATAGAGTTAAAAACTAAAAATCCAGTTGTTTTGTCACACTTCTTTAGATATTTAAATTATTAATGTTGATAATGCTATATTCGCTTTCAACTTTTCACAGACTGCTGTTTTTACGCCCAAACGATTGTTTAAATTTGATCCTAGGCAAATTTATAAATATGATGCAATATACTACGCGAGCTACTGAAAATGCAGCCGCGAGCTACCGGTAGCTCGCGAGCGACCGTTTGGCGATCACTGCCTTACACTAAAGCATCTGACGTTGTTACTCTTATGTTAACACGCAATAAATATTGTGCGAGTCATAGCGAGCGGTGGTGGGTGTACCACACGTAAATGATCTTTCAGCACTGCGGCTTTACATTTAAAATGCAAAAAGATTATCCAAAAAACAAGAAATTGCGCAAACACATTTGAGATGGAAACATTTTTGAAAAATGGACGTCCATCAATCATATTCGCGTCGATATTATAATTAATTAAGTTTGCAGTGTTAATATTTGCAGAGGGGAGTTATTTCAGAACCGCAAAACTGTGAAGAATCCTTTTATCTAAACAAAAACATTAATTAATGGATGTTGTTTAAATAAGAAGAAGACTTGGTAAACACACCCTGTTCACGAGCTGTTTGTATTTAATTACAATGTATGTACCAAGTAGAAAATTACTATTTGATAACATTTTTACATGTGTTTTTTCTTTGTAATACACAGGGCTCGGTTGGCACATTCGGCATTCGAAACACTTGACAGCAATATTTTAAATATTTCTAGTAGGCACTGTTATCGAATTTTTGCAAAACTGCGCGCTACTTCTGCTGATTTTATGTTCTGCAATTCTGGGTCGGTGCGCCACGATCAAGTAAGAACCCTGATACTAATTTACAGTGATTGCTTGACAACCAGTCTTAAATAGAATCAGCACAAGCTACTGAAGAAACAATTTTGATTGTGTGTAATAATAAAAAATGAAGTTTCTTTTCATAATGATTTTTATGTTATTTTGGTCGCTATTTCTGTAACACGACATCTACACAACTATTAATAGTTTGAGTGGTTTATGTTCGTTTATCATATTATAGCACGAACTTAAATAAATATATAATAAAATAGTGTGCTTATCTCACTCATTGAAATTTAATTTTATTTAAATGCAATGAATGTAATGTGTTAGATTTAGTCAAACATTCATTAATATATACATACATACATATTAATATATTTAATAGTTAAATCTTATAAGTAAGTGATAGTCCGTAATAGATTACGTAAAGATAAGCCATCACTGGTGTTATTCGTATTTGGGAGATGATGCATACTATTGGCTTGTATTGAATGGTCAGTAACTAATTCATAAATAATGTTCAGTTAATATTATAAACGGTTGGTTGTCATTGTATCGGTATGAATGTGGTCAATTATTAAATGAAACGGTCATTATAACGGTTAGTAGTTTATTAAAAACGTTTTTTATTTAAATTAAATAGTCAGTCATTTAATAAATGGTTAGTTTTAGTTTTGACAGCTTGTGAATTTTATCAAATATGGTCGTAAGAGGCAAATTTATGACAAGGTCTATGAAAAATAAGCATATTAAATGAAAAGATTTCCTAATTTCAGGTATTTGAAAGCAGATAATATTATTTTAAAAAGTGTCAGGTTTACGATTTTTTTGAAAATATTTCATCTTTAATTGTTAGAATAATTATAATCGAAGATACCAAAGAATACTTTGAAACATTAAGTATGATATCGAGTTGTTTTAATTTAGAGGAGCAAAAATGCATCAATTTTAAGTATTTATTACTGATCATTCCTTTGATATTTACTGACCATTTATCGAATTAGAAACTGACCAAATAATTAGTTGCCAATTATAATAGATACAAACAACAATCTAAAGCTTCTGTCGTAAGATAGTTTAATTAAAGTATACATGATAAATTTTTCTTACCTTTTGAAGATGACCGTTGGTTCCCAAATACACCAATGCACAAACACCTCACACACTCGGCATAAATTAATATAATATTATTCTTGTCATGCACACAAAACAATAAAAAATCTGTAGGAATAGATTGTAAATTCACAGTAATGTTGACACTTTGATAATGCCCGCACTTATGTTTACGTAATGGTACTAAAAGCGTTCGTGTCTTTGTGAAAAAAAGGTAATTTTAATTCATGCAGGTAGATTTAGTACCAAAAAGTACATTCACAAAAACTGAAAGACCTGGGAAAGTTTCAGAAACAATGAATTATTAAAGATAGTACGTGTGGATCACCCAGAAAATTAAGACTGTATTTACATTGAATAATATTTATATATTATGATAACTGGTTGTTATTCAGTCAGTCAACCTCTCAACTTCGGGGATAGGAAATTATATAAATGTGGAATTAGGATATAACTAAAGATAAGCTGGTCGTCTTTTCGCGTTTTTATGATCTTATTTATGGCAGAAATATAATGACTAAGCTTTCGAACACAAATCGGGAGTTGAGCCCATGGACATCGTTGCTGAAGTTGACTATCAGTCATTTGGGTTCTACATTATCAAATTATTACACAATCTTGAAAATTTGTTATATTAATTTCCAGATGTCTTATGGATAGCATATGACAATTCATTTGACAATATTAGATTAAAATATTCATTTATTTTTCATTCGGCATATTGATATATATTATGCGCTCCATAGGTACCAGATTTCAACCTTTACCACACCACCACCCAGTGCATGAAAGCTTATCGATGATCGATTACCGCGATAGCAGCGACTCATTCTTATCTTCCCTTAATGCATAATTTTAACAACTGTATTGACATTGCTAAGCGATGCGGTAGCCAAAGTTAATTGAGTCATTACAGTTAATTGAATAAAATTGGTAATGAGATAATTATTACCATGTATATATTTCTACTGACAATTAATAGTGGTCTACTGAGGTGACTCTACGGCTTGAGACCATGTTTATTTATTATAAGCAATTGTTCAATGAAACTTGAAAAAATTCTTTGCCAAATCTTTTTATAATTGCAAGTTTAATTGTCTGTAAATTTATATAAACATAAATGAATGTATGTTTGTTTGTCCCGTATGCGTTTATCTGTTCATCCGATTGCGATAAATCTTTGGTGATTTGTTGTGCGGACGCTCACGACGGTTTTTTAATTATCTATTTACATATATTCTGCATACAAAAGCACTTCAATAATCAAAATTAAGACACAAACACTATCTTTATTTTTGTGGCATTCCAACGCATGCCGGATTCGCTCGTGTTTTATAAAATAAAAACTTTCTTTTTTAAATAACCAAGGAATCTGTTTTAGATTATTTTTATAATAATAATTTAAGTGTGAAAGAGCGAATGAAAAAAGATAAAATATTAAATTAGTATTTCACATAATCATCAATCTGTCGTTGTTATATCTACATACATATTATAATGTGACGGAAAATATTTTAAGCATGCTAAATAAAATGAGAATTAAGTTTTGTCAAGTTTATAGATAAATGTTGTTAGTAATAAAGAAACAAAATTAAAGAACCATAATAATTCAAAATTGACCAAGAAGCCAACAAAACACATCATAAAAATTCTCTGTATCAGGAAATAATATGTGGGCTTAACAGTTTTTATTTAGTATTATATAGCCATTAAAATTAGCGATTTCATTTCTGTGTAAACATGTGTGCTTTATTACAATACAAAATGCTAATTCGTTTGTGAGATATAAAAAAATATTTATTAATATGCACCATAAAATAAATATCACATTCCGTATTTGGAGTTTCGTGATTTACTGGCTGCGACAAAAAAATATATATCTGACAAGCCGCGTGTACTGGCCATAGAAAAAAACAAATAAATTATTGACCATCCCAACACAATTATTTGATTTGAATAAAATCAGACAATTCATAAAACACACATACGAATGTGCATGTTTGTATATGATTTGATTAATGGCAAAGAATTGTTGAATAATCAATTTGGAATGTTTTCATAAAAAAAACAAATGAACATAAGTTTTTTTTTCTATTTATTATAATTATAAACAAAATCCGATGTTTTGTCATTAGGATAGTCTTTCATAGCATTAAAAGCGTTTAATAAAATATCCAAAAATCCAGTAGCTATGGATTATATGTATACATGTATGGATTAAATTATTGTAATTTGTTTCGAAGAGCTTAAAATACGAATTTGCTTAGTGCAAAAATGATCCTATATTGTTAGGTGTTTTTTCTGATCACTATATCACCAGAAGTAATATTGTAAAGATATTTTTAACTGACGCTGAGCTGAATATGAAATTCTTTCATAGATGTGTAGGAACCTGCTAAAAATTGAGTTTTATAAGATTTTTTAAGTGTTTCTTTTAGTTAGGCTTCCCTAATAAATTCTATTAAAGAGTAATTGTAAATATTATCAATGATAACGTTGATTAATAAATATAAAGGTAGACTTATCACTTTGTCATGCATAATTTGTGGAATGTTTGGTACCAATAAAAAAAATCATTGTACAAATATTTTTAAGGAAAAGAATTTATTAGTATAATAATAACCCTAATATTTGTATTATATTGTACAAATGAAAAGATTTTATATATCGTTCAATATGCATTTGATATGTAAGTAGTGTATTTCTTGATAAAACTGTTGGACGTGAATGTGTGTATTTGTCAAAACTGTTGTGAGTAAATCAAATCAAAATTATAAGAATCTATTAAAAAATATGTTTAACATGATTAAATACAATATTAAGATTAAATAGTACTGTTCGCATTTATTTGTACACGTTGAAAATGCTCATAGTGAGCGAAACCTGTCATAGTAATTATACATAATATATGAAATTAGCAAAAATTGTATTTTATTTTCAAATATAAAATGCTTCCCGCCAAAACTTGACAGAACAATACACTTAAATAGGTAACTTAATTTCAAATTTTATGTCCGTGTGTTTAATCAATTAAACGTGCATTTTTTCGATGGAAATAGCGGATATTTAGATTTTTATTTTTTTAATTCAACTAGTTCTTCGATATTCCACTATTTATAATTAAATATTGTAGTTCACTGTCAATTATCTATCTATTTTTGGAATCGATTTAATCTTGTTTTAGCGACAAGAAAAAAATGTGAAAAGGGAATCTACTTAATATATAGATCAAACAATTAATCTAGCACGTGACACATTGTACAAGACATTTAGTTTATCTAAACTCGAAGCTTGTTTAAGTAAAATTTGTATTTTTAGAATTTAAAACTAGCATAATTGTGATTTAGTTTCATATTTAATATCAATTTATAATATTTGATGTTTTCAACATGTAAATAGTCTGTAATTACATTTGCGGTATTATTGACACAATGTAAATAAACATCGATCATAACAAGATGTTATAAAGTAACGAATCTTAAATTTTGATAAATGTATATTTAATAATCAATTAAAGATTATAGAAAAGTTTATAAAAATAAGCTGATTTAAAACGAATAAACGTTAAAATAATAAAATTATCAATTCTCTTTGCATGTCTGCAAACCTGATAATAGTAACAACAACAAAAACAAAAATACAACAGCACGTATGAAAAATTTCCTACATCTATACATCATGTCATGTTATAACACCTAGGGGTGAGTATTGAGGGGGTACACAGGAAAAGCCAAGAAAATTCCATACAGCGAACCTCCGCACCACCTCTACGCTACAAACACTGCATTTTCGTATATAAATTTTTAATCCGAACACCTGAAAACGGCCTAAAATCACATTTTAAAACACAAAACCATCCATTTAACTCACTGTAATTGTTAAATTCACTGTATTGCAGTAGTATTTGTTTAAATTAGCGAATATTTGGAACTGTTGTCGCGTGATACTTCGTATTTTGATGTGTTTTTAACGTGTTTGACGGTAGTATAAATGTTTGCGCGCCTACAGCCCGGACTCGACTGAGGCGCTCTGTGAAAATGGTATCGGGCAATGCTTTGTCCCGCCGCTCAGAGATCGTTAAACTTTCTGATAAAGAGCTGATTTATTTAACGAGGGAATATCATTTCGTGTTCGTTCGAACGGAAAAAAGACCTTTTTTTTAAATTTGGTACACTTCTGTATTAAATGTTAAAACTCTCCAAGCATCAAATACGTAGAGTAAACAAATAAACAATTCATGAAATAATAATACAACACTAGGCCATGTAATGAAAACCGGATGTTCATCATTCGCCTCCAAAGTAAATATTATTAAAAAGAAATCATTTGTCACTTTTAATGTGTTCACTGTCAATACTTGATGGAATGGCATTATAGTAAAAATTACAACACATTTTTAGTACTTATTCCACATGAAAATATCATTAGTTGATGAGCGAAACCGGTCCTGATGCAATAAATTTTATGTGGAATATGTACTAAAAATGTGTTATTATTTATATTTGAAGTCATTTGTGTTGAAATCAGTTTGATTTAAATTGTTTAAAACTAATTGTATTCTAAATAGTTTCATTTTTAGTTTAACCTCAAATTTGTTCAAGTAACTCTTCTAAAAATTGTTCACTAATGCTTTTTACTGAGAATGTTTCATGGACATTTTAATTTATTTCCGAGCAAAAAGAAGCATTTGAAACCTTATGTATAACGAAACAAAAATACAACATATGTAGGTATGCACAACGAATTCAATCCATAAATATCCATGAATTACTTCATAATAGTCAACCATCCACTTCGAATAATAAATTTTGAAAATTTGTTTTTTTCACAAACAATAAATTGATTATTTATCATTGGTTAATTTGATTGGATATTTCAAATTTTAGACATTTATTTAATCAGAACCATTTTTTATTTTAAATAGCACAGCACCTGATACTGATGAAAATTTTATGATATAACCAACATTTTATTTTAATACATTCGCTCAACCGTTGATTTTCGACGAACATAAACTAGTTTGCAAAATAAATATGAAAACACAGTGTACGCATGATTAATAAATAATTCGTCACATAGTTTACGCATCACTGACTTTGATACTCTGTCCCGTTTAAACCTATGAGACTAATCTAGTGTCTCGCCTTAAATTTTCATCTCACACGCGTGTATGACCTCGTCTTGCTCACACTTATGGGTAGAAAAGTGCATACTATGGAACACTATAACACAATATCACGTAACTACAATGTGAGCTTTTATATTAGACATAAGTAAACTGTTTATTGTATAAAATTGTAACGTGTTAATATTACTTCTTTCTCGTTTATTGTATAAAATACACATTTAAAGTAATGAATATCAATTTAAATAAGTAAAATATTTATTGGTGGAATATTTTGAACGCAATAAATTGAACAACTTACGTAAATTTAAATGTGACATACGTGCTATCGCATCATCTTTATCATCATATTGTAGTATGCAGATGAAAAATATTATTGAAAAATAAATTATTTTGTTCATGTACAAGCGTTGTGGATTTGATACAAACTATTTTTGTCTGGAAAATTTTATCTCCCAATTCGGTTGGCACTGGAGGTTTCATTTTTTTTTCTTGTATCCGATTTAGTGGGGATTTAAAACAAGCCGCTGCGGGATTTTGTTATTTCAATCGTATTGAAATATTTCAAACTCAGATATATCGGTGTTGTATAAAAATATTTCTTTTTATGTTGTGATTTAGAATCTGATTAAAAACCTACTTCAAACCGACTGCCTGTATATATTGTGAAACAAAAAATATAGTTTCTGTATTTGTGCTTAATTGAAGACCACATTAAACCTTTTTGGAGCGATTCTCTTAATTAAATAATTATTTTTTAAATTTAAATACTATCAATGCAACTCTGACAGGCTTCAATAATAAAACGCGTCAATTATCAAATATATCGCTGGAATAAATGGATTTCCTTAGAGGGATCTAGGTTTCAATATATCGTTATAATATCACACATCCACGTCCGTTAGTTTGCGACGCGTAAGCTGGCATAACCTGCATCGGTTAATTGATCACTTATTTGCATTATAAATAAGATTTTTCTTTTATTGGTGCTTTATTTTAATCGTGTCTTATGTTGTTAATTTTTAATTAACATCGATAAAAAAATATTTTTCGTTTATACAAGACAATTTATTAAGCTTGTCTCAAACTTCAAGTGTATTGAGATATCCACTGCTTTTTTAAATTAAATTGTTTATATCAGTGACGGCTGGTGACGGAGTGCTGGGGGTGCAAAAGGAAGATTCAACTATTTTTCCGTACTACGGAAGAGAAACAGTTGGTATTGCGAACATCTGAATTGAAAGTCCATGCTATAGAAGTGTTTAAAAATCCAATGAATAGGAAAGAACTCTTGCAAAAATGGTTGAATCTTCCTTTGAACCCCCCAACACCCCGTCACCAGCCGTCACTGGTTTATATTAAAGTATCCAAAAATCATTGTAACAAATGTAATATTAATGAGAAAATATACTTGGTATAAGGGGAGTACAACTACAAAAATTATGTGAGTTACAAAACACCTATATTTATTTCATAAATATTTATAGAAAAGTATTAATATCAATACCTATAACACAGCAAAAATTTCAACCCTTTGAAGGCAGTGAATAAAAGGAAGTGGTTTAATGAGTAATAATACATGATCTATAGTTTAATTCAGGGCTGTGGAGTCGGAGTCGGAGTCGTCGCGGCGATTTGGCCGGAGTCGTACTGGGAGTCGGAAATTTTGAAAAGTTTGAACTTTTTATTTTTGCATTTTATATGTCAAATTTGGCTTTCGGTCGCATTGTTAGGGTTGATATTTAATTGTATACACATAAATATGAAAATTAGGGGAAAAAGAACACAATATTGAACTTTTTTTGGTCGGAGTCGGAGTCTTGGTTTTGGTAAATGCTGGAGTCGGAGTCGGACTTTTTTTCACCGACTACACAGCCCGGGTTTATTTTCATGGAGGTTTCTTCTGCTGTATATCTTTTTTGATACTTTTAATAACACATATAATATATATACATATATATATTTTTTATTTCCAATATTTATATGTTTATAGTATAATATATTATATTATACTATAAACATATAAATATTTAAAATCTGTAAAATAAAATATTTTTATTCTATGAAACCAGTCTTTGTATAAGTTCTTAATCAAATCAGTTAGAGAAAAGGAATCATGGTGAAAATGAATCTTCGTCAAAAAATCAACTGTTTGCGATTGGTTAACACCAAGTCCTCGTAGAACTCATTTTAGTTCAGATGAAAATAACTCATCCACCGATCCACGAAATTACAAATAAAAATAATCCACTCATGAATGAATGAAAAAGAAAATGGCTTCATGGGGAGTAAAAAAGTTATTCTGTGAAATAAACGAGTGTATGGCGATTTATTGTGTTGTTAGTTGTACTTTATATATATTACACAGTGTGTTCCATAATCTCAGATACACTAATTCCGATTTTCAAACAATATATCGTTGACTGAAAAAGCTTCGGTATTTTTCCAGGGCTGGCGACGATAATAAAACGACATAATGTCAAATTCGACAAAGAAATCTTTTGAAGCTAAGCTAATTTTCAATTGTTCTATTTTCAAATATATTTTTTTTATCACTTTCACTGCATTTACAGTCGGTAAAAAAAAGTTCGACTCCGACACCAGCATTTACCAAAACACGACTCAAAAAAGTTTAATATCTAAATTTTTTTTCCTAATTTTTCTAATTATGTGTATTTAATTAAATACCAACTCTACCAATCTGGCCAATAGCCAAATTTGACATTAAATATGCATAAATAAAAAGTTTTAAACTTTTAAAAATTTCCGACTCCGAGTACGACTCCGGCCAAAGCCCCGCAACGATTCCGACTCCAACTCCGGCCAAAAACCTCCGACTTCAAGTCTCCGATTCCACAGCCATGATAAATACCTTTGATTAAACTTCTATTTTTATTCATCAATCGCTTAGTTTCGAAAATAAAATTCATCTACTGTAAAACAAAAGTCAAAATAATCACTTATCAATTTTAAATTTACTCTCTAAAAGTTTTAATGCCTAGAATTATACACTTTATATATTATGATATTAATTGAATGGTAAAAAACTGACTTTTTTTATACTAATACTGTTTTTGGATACTATATAACAGGGGTGGCCAGACTTTTTTGCCCGCGATCGACGTTCGTTTGAAATTATTGGCGACGATCGAACAACATTAAAAGTAGTAATTTAAAGCCTTTATTAATCTTTTTGCCAACCCTTGTTTGACCCGGGTTTTAGAAAGATATAATCGTCGTAATAACTTCGAGATTTTAGCGTGCTGTCCCTGTCACACGACTAGTCTCGCACGCTTCTTGGGACGGGTACCAGCGTTTTTTTTTTGTACAGATCAGATAGGCGATCGACGCTTTGACCACCCCTGCTATATATGTAATATAGTAGGAGAGAAAAATAATATTTTTTTTTAGCAGAAACACTCATAATGGAAGATTAAAACAAGATTATCATAAACGTATTCTAAAAACCAAGAAGCATTCTCGTATTTCAACAACGCTATATACAATTTTACAGAAATCTTGAATGGTTATCAGCTATTTGATTATATTGAGAAAGATATGTCTGAATAATATTAAGAATACGTCGAGAATGTATTCTCAAAAGAATTATAATAATTGTATCATTAGATATGTCAATGGTGTTCATTAAAAAAAACGAATATATTAAGCTCTCGAATATATGCCAGATATTATCACCTCACCGTATAACTCTACGTCTCATTAATCTCGCCAGTCTCCAATCCTACAATCCGACAATCTGACAAAGACCCTACTCACAAAACAACATAATCGCAGCCCTGTCTTAAGGCCAAAATTTATTTTCATTACTGCTGTAACTAATTTGCTTCTCCCTGCGATATCTCTATCCCCGTCACACTTAACTAGTTCGGAATACTACGTCTCACTCACTGCGATACATGCACTCTTTTGTTGCAACCCTTGGAGTATAAATATCAATACTTTGTTTCATTCCAACGCGTTATAGTTTGTGTAATTACCTCTCCCTCGGCAGTTAGTGAGATAGATTTCGGATAGGAATTCAGAGGCCTAGATCCGTTAGTTATGGGCATTATTGTAAAGTTAAATTAAATTCGTCTTACGTATAGAGTAGATGAGTACCATGTTTACAAGATACCATTGTACCATCCAAAAAAGAAATCGGGTAAAAACATAATCGATGATTCAATTACCGTACTTAGATCTGATGTTTTAATTTCAGAGTAATTCATTCTGTATCCACCGTCAGTCACTTCTGAGGGTATGTCAAACCAATGGCCCGAAGACCATGAGCGGCAAAAATATGTGATTGTTAAGATCAAAATAGAAAATAAATAATATTAGTCATAGACAATTTGGCACGTAGAGTTGGTAAAACGTTCAAATAAGGCACGCGAGCTCCACAACCGGTAAAATTACGATAAAGCCTCGATAAAACGAACTAACGCTGGCGATAAGGTGTCCGATAAAGCTAATCGTCTGTTTTAATTAAATAGCTTCACCTTAGCCTTTCAATGAGAAAATAAACGGCATGAATTTATGAACAAGGATAGAGAATTTTTCGTTTCAAAAAATCATCGGTCGGCACGCGTGGAAACTGCTACAAACAACAAAGTATGCTATAGTGATTGTTTTTCAATACCAAATGTTTATAATAGTTAAAAATAGTTTTCTATTACATGGAACAACACGTGTTTATATAAATCAAGCATTTTTTGTGAATCATTCATACAGTACACTTTCCTGGAAACGACGTGCAGAACGATTGGTTAACAACCAGTCCACTTTCAAGCTATTTATTGTGTTCTTAACTTCTCAACGAAAATTGTATAAAAACCAGCCTCTGTTAAAATATCTACTGCTTAAAAACTGTACCCACAAGTAAACTACATACATAAATTAATATAGAAGCTATTCATCATCTCTATGTTCAGGCTTATAAGCGCACACATAGAACCGAATGTATCCACGAAGCCATTAACTTCACATAAACCAAAATAATTATTGACATTCTATGATATTAGATGGTCTAGTCAGGTTTTTACCTCCAATTAGAAGCGATTTGCTTGGTATTGTATCCGTCTCACTTTATCATACATCGGGTTGTACTAAGTGCTTCTCACTCTGACGCCACGCTTATCGGATGCTTGTTCTCAATACCCTGTAATTCCAAATTACAATCAAGATAAACTAGGCGAGTCTAAATCACTACTTTTCGTGAGACTCGCAAATCTATTGAGCGTGAAATAAGTTGTAAAAAGGTGCATGGATTAACAAACTTTTGGAGCCATTGGCATATTGAAGATTTGTTTTTGCGCATTGTATAAGAAAAATTAAGTCAATGTCTAATACTTAAACGCAGGTATTTTAATTATTTAAGCAACATCTTTCATTAAATATTAAAATTTCAAAGTAACCGACAATAATAAAAAAAAAATATGATTTAGATTAACAAAAATTATAATAAAATATTTAAAATTCATTGCCTAATACGGCGTTTGGTTTCAATAATATACATAATAATTACATTTATAAATACAATATAAAATAGGTGATCAAATTATCGATTTTCGATCTCTCAAGTTATTTAAATATATGTTTACTATGTGAATGGGTTTTCTGTCTGTTTTTCAACATATTGGAACTCTACTTCTTGATATATTCAAGTGCGTAATTTAATGCAAATTGATATCAGATATTGAATAAATATATATTTATCATGAAGAAAGACTAAACAGATATTTACAACGCATTCCTATATTTAGTTGTTTTGCAACAATTATTGTGAGGCCGCAGTGGCAGCGTAGCGCACAGCACAGCAGACACACAAATTCTGGTGGCGTAATTGGCTCGCTACCGACACCATAGTTTTTTTAACGCCAATGAGGGCACCTGAATTTTTTGTTTTTCCGCTGAAATATACGCTGCGCTGTAAAAAAAAACGCTACCACTCAGGCCGTATACTTTGACTGTGACGTTAAGAAAAAAAATAAGCTTCATGGTAATGCCATAATAGTTAACGTACAAAGTGTATAGCAAACATTATTTGGCAACTACCTACATTCATGATAATCATTTAAAAATGCACTGAAGCGATACATATCAATCAGGGTAATAAACAAAACTATTCAATATTAAAATTTGTGTCAATTGGTTTCCATTGTTTTTCCAAGCACAAGTATTGTGAAGAAAGATTTCGTGAGCGTTGGTGTAATCTTAATATTCTTGAAATTCCTTCTTTTATGACTAACCTAACAATTTGTAACTATGAGTAGGTGAGAATATCTTTTTATGATACATGTAATCTAAGTGGAGATAGAGTACTCTTCACACAATAAAGCTATTTCGTCTCGCCTCATTCGCTTCGTGATACATTTGTCTTTGTCTAGCGGCACGCTTATTGTACTACCATCTCCCCTTAGCGGCAGGTAATTTGTATTCACCTCTTGCTCTCTATGCTCAGTTTTGTGAAATATGGGGTGCAAGCACGGGCAGGAGAATGTGTAAGTAATTTATACTGTACAGGTGTTTCTTTATTACGTTCTCATATGACAAGTATGGGATTAAAAACTAAGCAACTTGAGTGGATTTGATAGATCTTCGATGAGATTTAAATTATTTTAGCAAAGTTTATGTTTTCACATACGTTTCACTAAGCTTTACGTAAATTTATAGGTTAATCATTTCCTTGAACTGATCTTTGTTCGTGATTATTCAAACGACACAATGTCCGTGACTTAATTTATTGACATTTTCAGCATGCATAATTATGATGAATATTAATATTTCCACTTTGACGTTTTTTGCCATATCGAGAGGCGCGACATTTTTTAGTATTTTCTCTTAAACTTTTTAAAGCCCTACAGTCCCGTATGGGACCAGTGATTATGGTGCACTTCTCTATCAGATTACACTAATTTATGATAATAGTTTACAACATATGAATATAATAAGCTTTCATAAATAATGTCTATGAGATACCGACCCATAATTTCATTTTCGGTTTCGTTAAATATTTTTGTCATAATGAGGAATATAAACATTCACGTTACAAGGTTGACTCTTGGGAAGTGCGTTGTCTTATATCCCATATCTAGAAATTTATCCTTTGGTGAGACCGATTCTTTTTCAAGATAGCTGTAGCTAAAATGGATTCGTTTATTTTTTTTACCTAGAGAATTAGAAAGCGTACAAGTTGTGGTGTTGGTCTTTGTTTGTAAATTATAAGCAATCTTTTATTTTGCTTATGATTTTTATTTTTCCCACATAAGCTGACTTGTTTTAAAGATATAATTATTTTTTATAAGAGCTACGGGACACGCCGATATTTCTAAAAAATGCACGGGTATTTAAAGGTTAACGGCTGATCCTAAGCACATGCTTAATAATATAATAAAGAGTTATTTTAATGAAGTGGGCTCGTATGTGAAAAATGGCGCCGGTCTTTGGTTTCACTTATTATAATGAGGTAAAATTGGTTTAATACATTTAATTGAAATACATAGTAAGGATAATGGCAGAGGGTGCAACTTCATACATATTAAATTAATAGGTCCTCTTGTTCAGACTTAATTGCCCTATTACGACGACAGTGGCGTCCGTGGAAAGGAGACAAATGACACACGGTAAACCTTACGACGAATATTATAATGTAACAATGTGTGATGTTTTTTTTTATACGGGTTAGGGTTCCTCGGATTGAGAGACTTGTCTTCAAAATATAACTGTAACGAAATTGTTCAACATCGATATAAAGTTACCTAAAATTGCATATTTTGCAATAATTGTAATGATTGGCAAAGATTGAGATAAACTAACACCAATCAAAGAGCTGCTTTAAAAAACTTTAATGAGATCTTAATTGCGATGTAGTGGTCAAATGAAGAAAAAATATATTTCAACTTTTTGTGTGACAATAAAGAATAAATAATCTTTAATTGACAAATTGTTATTTCACTGGTTGGGTAACTATTTTTGTCACGCGTTTCATCTTTTTGAGAAAATTCTTTCAGAGTAAAAACCTATTGTTTTGATATCGATGGATATTAATTTATTCTTTAGTTAGATTTTTATATTAAAATTAACTTTTAGATTAGAATTTATAACAGACACATGATCAAAATTTCTAAGCTTTCGTCGGATAATATAATACAATCTCATTACTCTATTAATAATTTCGATAAAATCTTATTGCAGTGTATGGATAAATTAAAACCATTGTCTTCGAATGGTACAATTATGAATTTTGTTTGGAAACTGCCAAGCTTATTATATTGGGGGAAATAAATGAATCATAGATTACAATACATTAAACGTCACACACGTAATCGGAGCAGCTAAATATAATCATAGACAACCATTATATAATCAAAAATTTGATTTAAGAATAAATCTACGGAAAAGTAAAATAATTGATAACTCTCACAAAGCACTTGTGATATATTAAAGCTCATAATACGCCATTGGAGAGAGATGGTTCGGTATGAAGTTGTATGATGTACTTGCCAAGCGGACACTCGATGTAGCATTTTCATGCTTCGAAAAACCTCGCGAAGCCGTTAGCCCTACGAAAGCTCGAATAACACTCCGTAGAACTCGCGTAGATCTCGCGTAGACAACGGACTATTAAATTAATGTTTTATTTGTCGAATTGCATAATTCAATTTATGCGTTTTAACGTTAGCGAAATGGTTATTTCGTGTATTAATCTCTTGTGTGATAGTAAAGTGAAACATATATCATTATAATTTGAATCTAGAAAACGTTAATAAATATAATAACACATTTTTACTACTTATTCCACATTTAATTTGTTAGATCTGAACCAGCTTCTCTCATATTCGAGCATTATCACCTCATCGGTAAAAATGCTAGCTATAAGCGAAACCGGTCCTGATCTAATCTAATCTAATGTGATTTAAATACTAAAACTGTTTTATTATAATGCCATTCCACCAAGAATTGACAGTGAACAGCTTAAAAATGATCAATAAAAGACAAACAGTCAATCATTTTAAATGTACTAAAATACAAAAATATTACGTTATTTCGTTTGAATTGTTTCAGCTTGTTTACTAAAAATACCTTTCTACAGTTTTCTTGAGAGATGAATCGTTACAAAGCCTACAACATTTCAAGCTTTTTTAGTCAAAGAGTAATCCTCTTCTCGTATTCAGAATGTTAATGGCTAAGTAAAATATATTTTTGCAAACTACAAAGGAATGGATTTTTTAATTGCAATCGACTAAGAATTTAATGAAAATTCATATAGCGTAGAATAACATTTAGTTTTTTCCCCTTTTGAATGGCATGGTACCGTTGGATAAATATACTATTGATTATTGAAGTGTAACAATGCTGAATAAATCAAACAAATTGGCAATTGGATTTGCCGTGTTTTGTGACTGTTTTACAGTAAGCATAGCAAATTTTCTCATCACAAGATGTTTCGTTTTTGTCTATTTCGATTAATTACAGATGAATCGCTTTTTTGATTCGGATAAAAACATTTATTTGCTGACGCTTATTTCCGGTGCAAAGCTTCTTTTCAATTATTTTCACCATTTCGCATCAAATTATTGTGTAAACTTTTAACTCAGAACACCTAGGTTCGGGATGCCCAAAAGATTCACTTGGTGAGCCAAATAAAATAATGCTTGCCACTTATGGGCTACACATTTTGTAATTTTTCATTTTCAAATATTATAATCAACTTGCTTTATTTTAAGCAAACTTTTCAATAGTAAGTCCGAAGATGCCTCTGAAAGAGGCGAAAAACGTGTCACAATTAGTAACACAATACGTGGAATAATCAAAGTTATTTTTATATTAAAAAAAGAATATATCTTATTACTGATCGAAATTTTTACCAATAATAAAATGTAAATAGTATGAAAAGTTGAAAACCTCGAAAGGGCCACAAAAATCCATTGATTGGGCCACATGTGGTCCGCAGGCCAAGGTTAATGTATGTCTGGTTGAGGTGGACAAGCGGATAGTATTTCATTGAACCTTTTCATCATGACATCAGCCATCTTATAATTTTTTATACTTACAAGCTCATTATTGTATTCATATGTAACAGAAGTATTCTTCCTACATGTCAGATTTATTGGAATCTGGTAATTAGCTCTCTTTGTATTTCAATTGATCTCTTTTGCAGAGTCAACGACTATAACCACTGAATAGAAACTCTCAAATATTGATATTTTAATCGTTTTATTAAGCTTGTATTTCTTGAGATGTCTAACGCTTTTCTACCTATCTAGTTGTGCAAGAAGTATAACATAACTCAAACTCCAAAAACAACTTATGTTCATACTCTCCGCTTTGAAAAAGAACTAACCGAGAAGCTGTATAAAGTCATTTAATTATTGAGCGTATCGGAAAATTTTAGATTGGTGGAGATTTCAACAATCACAACGTAAAGAGAGGGGGCCAAAAAACCACCCGAAAACACGTACCACGCATAGTAATACAACAAACAAGTGAAATTAACAAAGTTTCAAATTTAAATGTTATTTGTTAGAAAATTCAATTACTACTATTAATTTTTTCCGCGTACAAGAATGCTAATCGTATTAGGATGTTTGAATAGTTTAAGAAGTTTATGAAAGATTCGCGAAGACAATCTGTAACAGGACGTCTTACGTAGGCGAATATTTGCGGTTACACCGCAACCAAATAACAATTAATTTTAATCGTCGCGGACTAAAGGTCTTATGAGCCATCGACGTCTAGCAAGCCGCAATAAAAACATAACTACCGCCATGACTCAGGCAGTTCGAGACCACTTACAACAATTTGTTGAAGTTGTTACATATGGCGCCATGACCGGAACGTGCCGCTTCGTCATAAAACGTCCACCTTAGACGGTGCGTAAGACAAAATTAACTTTTTAAGAATGTATACGCTATCTTATTAAAAAAAGAAAAAACTGTGTTGTCAATGGATTGTTATACCGGTATAGATGAAAGCGTGAAAATTTAAAATACCGATATTTCAGCTTAACTATTAAAACCGTTTCTCCAATTCGCATTTAATCTGAGAGAGCTTTTTATAAAGCCTGAAATTATAGATAAGTTAATGTATGTTTGAACATAGTTCTGACTAGGGCTTGCAATTTACCGTCAAATCCCAATAATCGGTAAACGGTAAATAATTTCACCCACTACCGGTTTACCGGTAATTTACCGGTAAATGAAACGAAATTGATAAAAATAAATAAAATAACTATATGTGGCTACTTTTACTAAAAACGGTATACTAAAACGTAAAGAATTTAAAATACGTTTTATGAAAATAGCAATGTCATGAAACGTATGTTTGTCCTTTTTGTTTAACTGAGATATGGGAATGGGAGATCAGATAATTTTTTATTTGCCACACAATGCTTAGTTAAGTTTAATTACGACTGTGTAATATTTGGTTTGCAATTTATTGGTTTATAGAGCTTATTAAAAAAATGTTTAATTTTTTGATATAATGATTTTTCAGAATTAAAATATGAATCGGAATATATCGTTCTTCTTTCTTTTATTCGAATTATTAGCTGTTTTTTAAGTTCCATGCTAAAAAAGAATTGAATTTAGACAGTTCATCAAGCATAAATGTCAATGTTATGTCGGCTATATATAGATTTATGTTTTCACGACACAGAGCTTCTACAGCTACTTTTACTGGTTGTAATGCCGATATTATGTCCGAGATCCTATCAAATTCGATTCCGCATGCATATCACAATAAACCTTCGTTTTAATATGCCTGTATCTGTCCTTAATTCGCGATAAAATCATTCCCGGTAAAAACCGGTAAATTTTCAAATTTACCGGTAATTACCGATGGTGTATTTTGGCCTATTCACCGGTAACGCAAGCCCTGGTTCTGACGAAGGAGTATACCGAAATAACTATCAACTATATATTAGATTATGTACATATATATTTTGAAGAACTAAAATACTTTACTATTTTTTCTCAGTGTTATTTTAGTATTTACAATTCTGCGTAATATGTATTCATTATGTAATAACTGTTATTCATTATGTAATAATTATATAAACGCGCTTTTTCTATAGCTAAGTTTTTAGCGATTTTTATCGGTCGTCTTACTCGGCCACGATAAATCAAATTCCCGATTTAAGAACTTCTGTACAAAATAATAAATGCTTGTGATGTTCACATATAGTGATAAGGTAACAGCATTGCTTAGATTTTAAATGATGACTTGTGGCCAACAACTTAATAATTATGCCTGTAGATTTATTTCATTTTGACTTTAAATCATCTAGCAGTCTTTACAAAAACAATATCTGTCTAATTTTCCATTAAGGATAAAAATTAGTAACGAAAGCACATATTGTACAAAACTTGTAGATTTTCTTTGTCCAAATAAACCCTTGTTTTTATTTAATTTCACCAAGTACTTACTTGGGCATAAAGAAGTGTCGACCTTCGAATGCCCCGTGCCTGGATTAAAATACATTCCCGGCGGTGGCGTCACCTCGGTGCCCCAGTACGGCACAGACAAGAGCACGGACTAATAGGGAGTAGTGACGTCACGTGACGAGGGTAGGGCCAGCTGATAAATGAGGTGCTCGCCGCAGGGATCCAAACCCTCTGATGATGCCACCAAAACCGATATGTGGTCCAGTAATCCCGGATTTGAGGTTTAATGAAAATTCGGACTTAAAAATGTTCCCATTTAGGAGGCAAGACATTAAACATAACAATTAGCGTGTTCTACTGATAATAAGGTTGTACAGTCAACGTTGGAATAAACCACCACCCGACACGGCTCAATAATAATTATTCCACCCCTTAGAGACAAATAATTCATTCTTCCCTACTTTTCCGGAGATCAATTTTTCCAACAAATAATCAGTTATTTTCAGGTCTGTGGTGTCGTTAAAAAAAAATACGACTCCGACTCCGACTATAAAAAGTTTAATTTCGTCACTTTTTTCCTTCTTTTCCTAGTTATGTGTATTCAATTATATATATACCGACCAATCCAGCCAATAGCCAAATTTGACATATTATATGCATAACTAAAACTTTAAAATTAAATCCAACCCCGAGTACGATTCCGGCCAAACCCCCGCGACTACTCCGACTCCGGCCAAAAGGCTCCGACTCCACAGCCCTGGTTATTTGATAATTATGAAATATGTATGTATGACTTCTGACGCGTTGTTTAAAGCTTTAGTGAAGCTATAAACAAAAAATGATTTTAATTGCGTATTGAAATATCTTCGTATTCACTTATCTCTTATCCGTCTCTGACACGTAACATGCTTTTTTGTTTCTAGTGACACTCATAATTCAAACAGCAAAAATTTAGATATGTTTCTTTTATCGTAAGAGGCCGAATTGTACTTCTAATGATTCGATCGATATTAGGGACTATTTTTTTAACAGGAGTTTTCCAGAAATGAAAATTTATTAAAGACTTCGTTGCATGCACTAACCTCACTATTTTGAATCCCAATTTTTACTCATAAGTCATAGTGAAAAGAACAGAAATATGTATGTAATAATGGTCATACGCATTACATTCTTTATTATGATACGGTTGTTATAGCAAAATAATGAATGTCGTAATTTTTACTACGTATTTGAGATAATGTTATGGATTCTAGCTTCAAATGACGATACTGCAACCACTATACATTTCATCTTCAAAACATCAGAATTTTGTGTGGAAAACGAAAAATGTAGAAAGTTGCACTCTAAAGAAATACTTTAATATCAAATAAGTACACGAAGACAATTTCAAAATATTTAGCTGAATATTCTGCCAATCGTCCTAGCAACGATATTTTCTTGCGAATTTTCATAGCTTGGTAGCTGCCAGAGAAAATTTATTAATTATTAATATTAGCTGTAATTTTACATTTAATTAAGCCATATAATCTTGTATGATTGATCCTGACATACTCACGGTGTAAAAAAAACTGAACTCATTTACAATGTCTCATAATCGGGTTTAAAGCAGTGGTATTCATGAATAGGTGGGAAGGGTGGGAAGGGATTTTCAACAGCACAAACACACCTTTGAACAGATTTATTGACTGAAAAAAACCGCTCGTACCGGGAATCGAACACGGACGGTCCGGCACGCAAGCCAACAACGTTGACATTGCGCCACGGACAGAGCGACGCATATCGAGAGCGATTAGATAACTACTAGTCCTGTCCGAGTCCTCGTATCCTTTCCATCCCTACTCTCTTGGAAAAAGAGAGGTTGAGCAACTGAGTAACAAGCAGTTCTCGTTCAAAAATATATGTTGAGTTAAACTCCGTGAGGAGTCCATATGCTCTAAGTTGGGAGCGGGCATGGTTTAAAAAAAATCATGAATTACGGTAGTTGTTGTGTATTGTGTTATGTAACGAGCGATCTAGGATTCAAACCTTAAGCTGCATATTTTCATTGCAAAATTTATTTCTACTGGAGGCATGAAGCTTTTGAAGGCATGTTTTTATTTAATAATGTAAATCAACACTATGCAAAAACTAATAATAATAAAATATTCTTTTTTTTAGAATTTCGACAGAAGGTGCTTGATGGAAATTTAATATCGAGTCGTTAGCGACAAAATTTATGGTGAAGTACAAAATTCAAAATTAATAAAATATCCCGCTAAGAGTTAAGTAAATTAAACACACGCACTAAGCCTGTTCCATTCGGCAACGCAGATCAACACAGATACGTAAGATCAAGAATTTTATATGGAAATAAACCAGAGACTTTTAATGACTAATTGGACATTTTACCACTAGACCTGATACAGAGTGAATGGAAGGCGCATATTGTACAAACAATTTTTGAAATAATGCGAGAAATGCTATTAATGTATTCCGTGGGTAAGTTTCGTAAATGGGACCCCCCTCTCCAGCCTCCCTAAAAGTTTGACTTCTACAAATACCTTTTTGTGTTTGTCTTTGGAGCACTTTATATGGTTTCCATGTATCATGTATGTAGGTTTGAAAGTTTCGAAATGCGACGATTATCGACTTGCAAAGTCGGTGAACTTGGTTTAACACAGTAGCGCGCACAGATTTTTAGGAAAAAAAAACAGTGTCACGTAGGTTTTCATTTCAGTAGAAACATGACACGAGAGAAAAATCTAACAAACATTTATACAGAAAATTAATAATAAACAACAAAAATTATCAAAATATTCCTATCGTAAGTGGTAATTTAGTTGATATTTTTCCATATCCATGTAACCTGATATATTAAGTCCTTGTAATTCTTGCTTAGCTTTTGTATAAATATAACTGTTTCGTTGTATTTTTTTCTCCTCACTCCTAACGGAGTTTATCTCTACATGTATATTTTTTTTTCTACGAGAACTGCTTGTTACTCAGTTGCTAAACCTCTCTTTTACGAAGAGAGTAGGGGATAGAAAGGATACTTGGACTCGGACAGGACTAGTGGTTAGCTAATCGCTCTCATTATGCGTCGCTTTTTGGGATAGAAAAGGTGGGAAGGGATTTTTAACAACACAAACACCAATGCCTTTGAACAGATGAATCGAATGAAAAAATCCGCTCGTACCGGGAATCGAACCCAGGTGGTCAGGCACGCAAGCCAACCACGTTGACCATTACGCCACGGATTATGGCAAGCATTATCAGTTGATAATGGTTGCCATGAGCGAAACCGGTCCTGATCCAATAAATTTTATGTGGCATAAGTACTAAAAATGTGTTATTATATTTATGATATTATATATCAAGTGTTTAAAAAAACACAATAAGACTGCATTGCTCTCCATCTATAATTTCGATTGTATGAAAATTAAGGTTGCCGTCGTTTGTATTGCGGCACATATTGATTTGATGCAATTATTTAAAGGAATAAAATCGATTTGTGATTATTTTTAATATTTACATTTGACATTGACATTATTTTAGTTATTTTTCATGTCCGCTCCATGTGACTCCACATGGTTTCCTAGAGACCTACTCTCAACATTATTTTGCTGCTTATTAGTCAGCCACTTAGCCTTTCTTTAGTGCGATGTAGGGATAGAAAGGATAAGGCTAGGACAGGGAGGTCCCGCTTATAGGATCAGATGGCTGGGAAGAAATTTTAAGGCAACACATGCCTACGAACAGAATCGATGAATAGACTGAAAAATCCTGTTCGCACCGGGAATCGAATGCGTAAGGTCCACCCCCAAAGCCAACGACGTAGTAAAGATGACACATGGCGACACATTATTCTCAAATTAGTAATTATAAATTAAGCAGAACATATAAAGTAGCGACAATGATTTTGTATGGGCAGTGACAAAAATAAATCTATAATATAAATACATATATGTATATAAAAAATAATCACACATTTTTAGTACTTATTCTATATAAAATTTATTTGATTAGGACCGGCTTCGCTCATGGCAAGCATTATCAACTGATAAGAAATAAAACGAAGCCATGCTATGTATACAGAAGTTATGCAAGAATTACAAAGTATAAAAAAATGGTATTACAACTAAGCAAATAAATTGAAGCAAAATAGACTATAATTAAAATGTTGAAGACCTTTTAGCAATACAAGCTATTGCATCAAAAATTAATAAAGTATGAATGATCATTAACAAAGCAATTAATATTTAACATAAAATGTGTTCTAATGCCATTCTACCAAGTATTGACAATGTAAAAAGTAAATTTCGATGGAATTCAGCATTATTTTCAAATTGTTGTGCAGCCCAATTGAGGAATTGGCGACGCTTCAAATGGTCAAGCGGCTTTATTTCTTGTGTCAACTGGATCTTGTATGGATGTAGGCCAAGATCTTTTCGCAAAATTCGCCACAATGACGTCACAGAAATGCCCAATTGTTGAGAACGTCGTGTCAGTGACTCATTTGGGTCATCAAGAACAGATGCTCTAGCGGCGGCAATATTTTCCTCACTTCGTGCATTTCTTTGTCTCACTGGCACTGGAACATTGTGTAGCGACAATGTGCTTTCAAATTTTTGCACCAAACGTTGAATTGTTGATGTGGCAGGCAAGTGATGACGACGATAAAATGGTCGTAATGCTCTTAAAGTTGCGGTGAGCGAACGCGAATTTTGGTAGTAGATTTGAATAATTTGCAAGCGTTGCTCCGGTGTGTACTGCTCCATGATGATTTGCCAACTAAGTACGAGTGTTAACCTCAAAAAAAATTGAGCGTCAAAACGTCAAAAAGTACGATTGTTAACCTCAAAAGTTTGAGCGTCCCTATTGTAAAACCCTTTATATACATATATTGTATTGTCAGCACGCCACTGTTTGCTCTTTACCTAATATTTAATGTATTTCAAACTTAATATTAATTCTGTTTATAAGCTTTATAACTTTCAGACTTGATAAAATAATTATTACATATATCTCGACTAAGGGCAGTTAATCTTTTCAAAATTATGGTTTTCATGACCAACACAATTTCGGCTCCCAATATTGAGTATATGATTATTTAGTAACTCAAACTTATTTTTGAAAAGTAGCGGTCAGGGCTTTGGCCAACTTGGCAACGCTGATTTTTCAACCGATTTTTAGATGTGTATTTTATATATTTATGGGTGTCACACGATACATATAATTTGGGGATTGACAAAAAAAAATCCCAATAAAAAAAACAACTAAAATTAAAGACAGAAACTATTTAAATTTTGTAAAAAGTTTATATTTCGCTGATTATTGCCCAATGGATTGTACTTACATATATACGAATCAATTAGATGCTGCTAGCTGTCTATTGTTGTAAATGCATTATATTTTAATAAATACAACTTTTTTGTTATTTGAAAATGCTGGCGATCAGCGAAATCAAAACAACCGTGAAAAAGTAGGCCTGACGATGCGCTTGAAAAATACGAAGCACGTGTCATTTTTAGTCATACAATACGTGGAAGATATTTTTAATCTTAAAATGATCTTACACAAAGATACCACGAAATCCATCGAAAGTATTGAAATACATATTTATCTAACTTAAAATAGTAAAGGGCTTTCAATTTTGAGAAAATGTTTTTATTTGATTCATAATTTAAATATAGAATAAATTATTTCACGAGAATGATAATTGGATAAAAAAATTTTGACTAGCATCTTAATTTAATACAAATAATAACGCATTTTTAGTACTTATTTCACTATGAATTTATTGAGATCAGGACCGGTTTCACTCAAATTGCGCCCTTACGGCATCAAATTTACAACTCGAAGCTTCATCGTGTGAAATCAATGTGTTATCAAATAATAAAAATAACAAGTCATTTTTAGTACTTATTCCATATTGGATGTATTGAGATCAGGACTGAAATGAAGTCATTATCAGTTGATAATGCAATAAATTCAATGTGAAATAAGTATTAAAAATGTGTTATTATTTTTAATATAATACCATTCCACCAAGTACTGGCAATGAACACCTTAAAAGGACTAAGTTAAAGGTAAGTACAGTGGAACCCCGATCTTACGTTCTCGTATTATACGTTTTCCCAGGTGGTGCGTTCATTTTCTATAGTCCCGGCATTTAGTTCATATATAAAACTTTCCCGCATTCATCGTTTCCCGTATTTAACGCTTGTTTTATACCGTCCCTTGAAAAACGTAGAATCGGGGTTTCACTGTATTTCAATTAAAATAATGAAACGTGCTGAATGCTCGCCATGAGCGAAACCGGTCCTGATCTAATAAATTGAATGTGGGAAAAGGTACTAAAAATGTAGTATTATTTTCATTATAATTCTATTCTACCAAGTATTGACAGTTAAACAGTCAAGTATTGACACCTTAAAAGTGGGTGAGTATTTCAACGCGAAAATGAACGCACCACGCGGGAAAACGTATAATGCGAGAACGTAAGATCGGGGTTCCACTGTATATGTAATTACAAACTGGAACTATCGCCGAATACAACTTATATTTATATTACGAAAATCTCTTTGCAGGCAACGAGTTGTAGCATTACTATAAAGGTTTGTTTACATTATTATTCTCGGCCGTCGGTCAGTCCACTCCGTCAATATCGATCACCGAGCCGCGCGAAAGTTGACAGTGTGTTTCCGAAATGTTGCTTAACGCGACTCAACATTCCCCCGAAGGGTCGCTACCCTTGCTTTTAAGCGGAGGAAATGTACAGTGTGGGGTAATCCGAACGCAGCCCGCTGCATTCACTCAAAACAAGTGGGATCGAACGCCATTTCACTTTGTAGAAATGACAGAATTATTTTCTATTCGAATTAAGTTAATATGTTATTATTGTATGATTATTATTTTTTCAGTTTTCTATTAAATTTCACTTGAATAAGTTACAAATTGTCGGATGATAACCACCATCAAAATATGGATTATTCGCAAAGTAATATTTCTTAAGTACGTGTACCGTTAAAAAAAAGGAAAAGTTACACCAATACATTTTCAATTATATAATTGAAGATTCCGACTGAAGGTGATCATGGAATTTCAATATTTTTGAATTTGTACTCTTTTATGACTTCTGTCGCTAACGATCAGGGTTCAGTTCAAGTCCATTGGTACACTTTAAATGCCTGAAGACTCCGAAAGGCGAAGCTCGGCCCGTTATCGGCTAAACTCATAGAAAAGTACAAATTTCAATCGATTCAAAAAAAATATTATTATAATTAACATTGTTACTAGACGAACATTTACTGACTCACAGTGATTATTTTGCCAGCATAAAATATCAAAAAAATAAAGTCAATGCTTCAATCTATAATTTAAATGAGATTAAACTATTAATTTTTAAATTAAAATTTTCAAGCAATAGTAATTTTATTTCTAATTTCTTTTTTCACGCTGTACTTAAAGTATTTTGAAGGAATTCTGAAATAAAGTTGCCGATCGCATCGAGAAAGAGCGCCTCGTCGAAGTGGGCATAGGTATTTATTTGAAAGGCGAAAAAGTGCGTTGGACGTTTCCTGAAGGAAAAGTTTTCGCTTTCTGCTTATAGCGCGTGACCGGAATCAAGTAGTGACGATTAGGGGTGCGACGAATAATAGTACCTTCGATACTGGTATTTTTATTATTTAGAGTTATCCTACCAAATGAAAATATTTTTTTTATTAATTTTGTTATCCCGATGGTTGTGTTACTTCTTTTCACATGTGTTTTGCCTCTTTAAGAACCATCTTATATCTTACATATATTTTTATTAATGACGTAAATTATTGTCTATTTTATAAATATTTAGTTGCGCACAAAATACAAAACGATAGTTTCAAACAAAAGTGTTTCTTTTTAAATGAAAAATTGTCGACTATTTGGAAGAAAGAATCAATATATCTGTTGGCTGCTTTTATGTTCCCAGCTGGCTTTTTTTTTTTAATGATTACCGTTTTCAAGCGGCGATTTATGGTAAACTGAATCTATCAGGCATGATTTTATTCATTCATTTACACTCGTTTCTGTAAATAATATTTTGTTTTTTAAGACTGTTAATATATTACACTTGTCCCCTACATATGTATTGACTTGAATTCATAACCATAAGTTAATAGTTTTTAGTATTAGATTTGTTTAATCGTATCTTACTTTTCAAAATAAAAGTGGTTGTGTTCTTTCTTATCTGAGAATACAATGAATTAAATCTAAAATACCGACGATAGAGGGGGCATAAAGCAGGGCTTAAAAAAAACGCAAATCTTGTAACCGTATAAAGTAACGATATATTGATAGTTGTGAGTATTTTCACATCCCTAACGAAGATCTTACCATTCGCTAGCAGCAAAAAATATCATATTCGCGCTTGACGAGCGAAATACTTTGCCCGTCAGACCAATTCCGGCTCTGTGTTTCAACAAGATACACGCTTTTTTAGCGCGTAATCAGACGATGGGGTGGCCAGACAGGCTATATGTTTTAACGGGAGGGTATCAATGCTATGACGGAACATTGTCAGTCAATTGATTACAAAGCGCAATAAATTCACAATAATACTGTGGCGAGGCAATAATTATTGAGGTGACTTTTAAGATTCTAGACAAATTTTCTAAAAAAATTTTTCCTTCAAGCGAAATATTTTATATACATACTTCTATTTTCAAAATTTTGAGTCAAACAAATAAGATCAGTTGTATAAGTCCACTATAAATCTTTATACTATATTGTAAGCGGACGTTTCTTAAAAAAATATAATTGTATATCTACATCATACATGGGCATCTACCGCCCCGCCGGGCTATTTTGTCCGGCCCTTATACATCCGGGAAAAATAATTGAAAAAGAAATTAATAGTTCCAGCGAGGATTCATTTTTTAAAACCATTTTCCTAGTCTATCAGCTCAAACAAACAACATACATACAGTCGTGGCAATCGAAATCCGCGCACCCTTCACAATTCTATTGATTTGCGAAAATTTCCTCGTAATCTTTACCGATTTCCATTTTTTTCCTTTCCAATTGTAGAGTAAACTAATAGCAATATTTTGAAAAGCATGTGAGATTTGAAGGCTTCAACGGCTGTTTCGGATTTCTTTTGGCGCGACTGTAATTCTTATGGAGATGAACTGAGGGCACTAATATAGCAATACGATACAAGGCTTGCTGATTTCCAAAACAAAGACTCCACATTCGCTATATTTGCCCGTCCGATAAATTCAGATGTAAAAAATGTGCCAGCAAATTTGCAGATAAAACTTACTGAGCTTTAGGGGGATTTATTGCTAAAATCACAATTTAACAACATTGCTTTGACGGATTTTTATAAATTATATTTGGTGGATGAAAAATATACACATGTACGCGCATTTGCAAGAAAAATCATTTGTATTTTCGGCAGCACATATACCTGCGATCAGTTTTTTTCGAGGATGAAACACACTAAATCAAAAATTCGAACGAGGATAACAAATGAAAATCTCGAAAATTCTATGCGATTATCCTTAAGCAATATCATCGCCAATATGGTGAGTCCTTGTAATTCAAATACAAGGCCAATCTCACTTCCACACTCAACCACACTCAGCCACACTAAATTTTGTAATCAGTAACATTAATATTATGTCGTTCATTATATAAATAAAAAATAAGATGTAGCAACGTGTTTTATTGAATTAAATATAACTTATGTGTAGTAATTTGGTCCGGTCCTTGACTCGAAGACGGAATGACAATCCGGCCCCAGACCTAGGAAAGGTTGCCCATGCCTGATCTACATGAATGAATCATAAATATTGATGTGATACAAAAAATGTTCTGCTTTTATTTACTGTATTGCTTAAATTACCAATTTGAAGATTATACAACATGAAAATACTTTAAATTTTTTGGATATATAATTGATGGAGCTTCAAGTTCTTAGGCGCGTTAGCGTCGAAGTTCTTCCCGTCTTCTTCGTCTCTTAGTTGAGTTTTCATATTCAAGTTGCATACGGGAAAGCGCGATCGCTGTAGTGGTGAGAAATGTCTGGTGAAGCCAGATCAAGAGGTCAGTTTCAGTAATCGAGAAGAATGTTTTTCAGTCTATAACGATTCTCAGATACTTTCTCGCCATTCTGCCCAATTCATAAGATAAGAAAATTTACCCGAAAAACATATTTTACTTAGCAATGCGTGTAATCAAAAAAATTGAATAGACTCCATCACATATTGTCTCTGGAGTCAATGACCTTAACTGTTTGGCTTACATTTGAATGAAGAAAATTGTCGCTCTTTATTAATGACAGCTGATGTAAGCTGCCATGTAAGCCATAAGTTTGACCCGGCTGTTCAGTTCAAAGAAAGAGATTGCAGTCTTCGCTTTCTAAATTTTAAAGGACACTCCCAAAGGACTTGTCCAGCGTCCTGCAAAATTGCGTCACATTTGCATGTTACGTAAGTATGTGTGATTGTGTGAAGGTGTGTCTATAAATTACTATGCATTAAGACTTTCATACTGTAGACTACATAGAACATATACATTAAATGGTTGCTTTAGATATTTAACGCAACGCTATTATTTGTGCTTAACGATATTTAGTAGTGACAAAACATGATAATAAAATACAGTCCACAATATTTTTGTGTTTCGTATGTATAAATAAATGTGTTAGAAGCTAACAGCACAATCTTATATTTAAAACCAAAACGGCGTATGTATGTATGTATGTCTGTGGGTCTTTAATTCTTTGGGAATGATATAAAATTACATAATTATTGGTCGCTTAGTCCGAGCGAAGCCGGGTAGCAATATTAGTAAGAATATAAAATCACCTTGATTTTTCGACCTATTGTGACTACTAGTGTTTCAGCTCTTTCAGAGGCATCTTCGGATTTACTACCGCAAAGTTTGCTTAAGTAATAAAGCTAGATTGATTCTAATGTTTTAAAATAATGAAATAAAAAATGGAGTTTGAGATTTTTCCTTTTTACGGGAAGCAAGGAGGGGGTGATAGAAACAAAACAAACAAATAATTATACTACTTATGACTAGAAACTCCAATTCGAGTATCTAGTACTCGATACTCGAGTATACTCGTCCATTTTTCAAGTACTCGATACTCGAGTAATTTGAAAAATACTCGAGTAATACTCGTAATTTATAAATAAAGATTTATTTCCAATTTTTTTTCTCACATTTAAACAGTGGACAGAAAAACTAGATAGCACTATTTATTGATGGTTCACTTTTTAGCCGACGTTCACAGCAACACAGAGAGTTTTTTTCTACTGTGGGAATAAAAAAACAAAACTTTGAACCACTGATTTAAAATTGAGACGTTTAATTCTCTATTATTTATGAAATATATGTTTCATAAGTTGAAATTAATGTATAAATTAAATAAAATTATCATATTATCTATTTATATACACAAATTTGAATTAATATTATATAGTTTGGTACATCTGAAGCTACTCGAGTATACTCGAATACTCGAGTATTTTAAAATTTTACTATTCGATACTCGAGTTTTTGAGATGTCGAGTAATTGGAGTCCCTACTTATGACGTTGGCATTACAAAATATCAACTTATGAGATGCAATCAATTGGGTGGAATCAAGTGGAATAATCAAAATTATTTCTAATTTTATCCTAAAATAAAATTCCACAAAGTTACCACCGAATCCATCGAAGTCACAATAATAAGATTATATTAAAATGAATAAAACAAATCGGCTGAAAATTATCGCAATGTGCGAAAACGGTTCTGGTCTTTAAAAATATCTGTGAAAATAATAGAAAAAAATGTGTTTATGTATTTGTGTTACGTATAAAGCCCCTCCGCCGAGATTCGACAGTTAACTCTTTAAAAGTGAATTATGAGATTAGTTTATAAATCAATAAAGGAAGAATCCTACCCTCGCTTTGAAGGGTTAATACTTAATATTGTTGAAGTGATGACTGGTGGTCAGATAGGGGCGGATTTAGTCTTAAGCATTGAGGCTTAAATCAATGTAAGCCCGTATGTGAAGCTACTTAGTTCTTAGCTCGCTACGCCGGCCCTGACTATTGACTACTCGCAAATTCAGAGACGGCAAACAGTCACTGAAATGTTTGATACGATAAAGCTTCAGTAGGTCATCAAAGGCATTTTACTTCAACCAAGTTACGCTCCCCAAATGCATTTACAAAAATACGAACAAAGTGGAATCTCTGTATTCATCATTATGCGTTCCTAATTTGACGTTGAATTTTTTTTCCATATGAAATAACTGAAATTCAATTAATCTGTTCCCAACCTCTACAAATGGTAAACAATTTTTATTATACTAAATAGATATTGTGGTAAAAGTGGAAGAAGACGAAAGTTTACATTTATTTTATTGACTACATTTGCATAATCTTAGTAGAACTCCATTATTAAACCGTGATAAAATATCTAAGTACAGTTAAACCCCCGCTAACACTATAATCGGGACCGTGGTATATGAAGTAGTGTAAAACGGGGCGTGAATCTCATACAAAATTAGGGACTTTGTCTTTTTCCGCGAAAAAATGCAAACTAAGATTATATATGAGTTTTGCAAAAAAAAATATATGAACGAAATATTTACGTAAATATTTGGTTTCTAGTTGATACAATGCAGACAGGATGACAGTACGCGCGTCGTGTGTGGTCTAGCACTTGTTTTTGGGTGTGTGCGAGAGTAAGCACCGTAGAGACGGCCAGCCGTTTGGCTGTGTGTGTGTATTGGTCACAGCGGACCTATTTTTTTAACGTCCGAGCAGGAACGTCACCTAGCAACGGCAATGGAATGCGACCGTGCACATCGGTGTGTTTGCGCGGAATATTTTCGGCCAGCGTGTTTTACGGAGTGGTGTTTTCGGAGGTTTGACTGTATTTGTAGTTCTGGCGAAAGCGTAAGCCGAAACAGCTGTCAATTATATATTATAACAGCTCACTGTCAATACTTGTTAGGAAAAGCAATCATTAAAAGATAATAAGACATTTTATACTTATTCCTCAGTAAATTTATTTAGATCAGAACCGGTTTCGTTAGCAGCGACTAATTTATTTTTTACACTATATATTATAATACAACTTTTTAAGAACTAAAATATTATGCTACGTTTTCACCGTACTAATATGCATTGCTTAGAAGAAGAATTTCCGTCTATAAAAACATCAAATAATTCAAATTCAGATCGCAGGGTTTATTTTGCCGATGATTCAGTAGCACTCGATATGACAAAGAACTTGTCCAATTTTGACTGCTTTTAAAACTTTCCTAAAATAGTCAATTACATTATCGTTGAATGCATATATTTTGATTATAATTTACACTTAGGACTAAAAAATCGACGAATATGGAAAAAAAGTGCCACAAAAATGTGACAAACGTAGCGTACTGTAATACTGTTTTGAGATTAAATAAATAAATAATTTTGTACTTATTCGCTACCTTTTGCGTACTTATGCTATAAAATTGATGCCATAAAACATTGACTAAATCTAAATAATATTATACTTTTGGTGGCTTGCAATATGTAGCCAGTTTACCCATTCAAAATAATTGATCTCGACTGGTTGCCGCTTACTGAAAAACAGATTACTTAGTCTATCCGACAGGAATCTGTTAACAGTTAAACACATGTTTGCAAATGAAGATCCTTTGTCTTGATGGAATCGACAGGGGATATCGTTCGTCTCCACACTGGCACTGACTGGCACGCACACCACCATCGCTAATTACTACAATTATACATATTGTAGAATTGTGTAAGTACAGTTCTCTGATTCAATTATTACCATGGTATGTGTATGCTACAATACATTGTAATTGGATGAGTAATTTAGTTCTTATTGAGAAATAAAACACTGACAGCTGATACAACATTGATTTTATGAAGAAAAACATTTTGTGTATGTTTTAGTAGTTTGTAAGCACAGTGTAAAAAGTGAAGAATTCAAAATACTTTTGTGTTTGCAGATTGAGATTGAAGTTTTTAGATACATACAAATTCATAGCTTTACACCATTAATGAATTTTTGTGATACATTCGATCTTATAATGCATTAGATATATGTACATATATTGTTTTTATTGACAGTAATTAATCAATATTTTTAATATAGACTTGATCAATATATCATATTTGATTTCGAGCAATCATTTCAGATAATGATGCACGTATCATATTCTATATTTTTAGATCCTTAGTCAAGTGTCAACGTAGTTGGCTTAAGATGTGAAGCTCACGGGCTAGAATCCCACTCAAAGCAACTACATTTTTCAATTGAATTATTTATTTCCGTTCAAACACATGGGCGTTTGTGTTGTTATACGATCCTTATAATAGGGGCGTAGTAAGAGTGATAAGCTAACCACTAGTCTTTTCCAAGTCCAATACTTTCTATACATCACTTTTCAGTTTTCTACTCTCAATACTTGGGTGAAATGGAATTATATTAATGAATAATAACATGTTTTTATACGTATTCCACATTAAGATTTATTAGGATCAGAACCGGTTCCGCTCATCGATGATCGAGACCGTTCATGATCCTATGAAATCTAATGTACAAAAATTTGTTACTATTTTTTCATACTTTCTATCCGTATTTCGAAAAATAGAGGTTGAGAAAATGAGTGCCAAGCAGTTTTCTTAAAAAAACTTCCGTTAAAGTAAGCTCTTTTAGGAGTCCATATAGGGAACGGATTTATTTAAAAAAATATAACAGGAAGTAATTTTCAAAAGTGGTAAATTCGAAAATATTTTTTTTCAACTGCCAGTCTTAGATTAAACTTTTGAGAACTTTTTTATTCACATGGAAAAGTTAGAATTTTTACATATTATCCGTAATTCTTTAATTTTAAAAATATTGATGTAAACGTAATGAAAATATCTCAGATTCTCAGTTTTTATACAAATGGATTTGACCACTTTTGAAAACTACCTCTTGAATTATATACAGTGGAACCCCGATCTCACGTTCTCACATTATACGTTTTTCCGCTTGGTGCGTTCATTTTCTATAGTCCCGGCATTTAGTTCATATATAAAACTTTCCCGCATTTAACGCTTGTTTTATACGGTCCCTTGAAAAACGTAGAATCGGGGTCTCACTGTATATAAAATATAACCTTTCTACAAAGTAGTTACAATTAAACCCTTTTAAGATTAACACTCAACAACTAAAATGTTGTCTCGCGATATTTAAATTCGTTAAATTAATTGTCAAAAAAAAAAATCTTCGTGGATAACGTGTTTCCTTTTTTGGGCCGCTGACAGCAATTTTGTCCAGGCTTGGATGGTACCACGTAAAATTGGCAAATTTTTCTATCGCAAAGTACATTTTTCTTCATATGTTTGGGACTGTTTTGGGGGGTGAGAGGCGCCATAATTGAATTTTTTTTTGTTTCACTCAGACCTCTCACGTTCTTTTCGATTACTTTCGTCTGACACTTTTTTCTTCCTCCTCGGCAGATAAATATTTTTCAATATTTCTTACTTATAAAGCCGTTTTTACACGTGCCACAGCACAGGTCCGAATTAATGATACACTAATGCCAAATCTTATTTTAGTTTGAAAATAAAAATACCTAGGTAAAGAAATTTTATTTTCAATTCATTAATCCCTGTATATGGTTTATTGTTTATCTGGCAAATGGTTTTTGCAATTTAAAATTCATATTTTATATTATTAATCAAAGGGATGATCCATGAAATGACGTATTGAATGAAATGAGTTTATCGACGAAAAGTAATCAAATATAGAGAATTTTCTCGAACGATCACGTCCTTATTTATTTTGAACGCTGATTTCTATGACCACTTTAATATTGAGTTATAATACGGTGAAAAAAAATAATGTATTTTAATTGTACAGAAATTATTTATTATAATACTATGGCTATTTCAGCTCACGCCATCGTCAGAACTAAGAAGATAGTTCTGTTCAGACAGTTCAGATAGTTCTGACGATGGCGTAAGCCGAAATAGCTATCAACAAATATATAAAATATTTTCTGTAGAATTAAAATATATTCTTATTAATCTCACCGTATTTTAATGGAGTTCTATCAAGTAAATGCCAACTCAATCAATAATATTTAGTTAGTTATACTTTCATTCAAAATCTTGGTATTTTATTATTAAAAACTGTTTTTTTTTTTTTTTCTACCTTTACTTTCCTACTGAAACTGTATGTGGAGTCCGCTAGGCGGGCTCCTAGTTTCCTGGCTAATTTTGTTGCTAGGGTGGATGCAGACTAAGTCTTTGTTTCTCTTTCCCGCATGTAAGCTAGCTAAGTATTGACTTTCTAAAAGATTCTGTCAGCTGAGGGCTTTGTGTGGGGAAAACACTTAAGAAAAACCCCTTACGAGAATGATTGTCTTGGAATCTTTAAAATTTTCAATTCTTACTAGGAATTGCTCGTAATGTTTACGTAAACTTGAGGAGTTTACTTGTTGTTATAGTAGACATGCCCAGTCCCTAACTGTTACTGAATCGACGAGCCTAGCTCGTAGCTTAAAATAAAAACTGCCCCGAACTGTAGCTTATAACTGAAGGCTTCCATTCCCTGCGTTCAAAAACTACTGGCCCTAGTTCTAGAATGAAATTTTTTATACATTTGTATTCAAATGAGTGGGCTTTTATGTTTCTATTATTCTTGCTTCCCCTCTATTTATCTTGTATACAAAACAAAGAGCGAGCTACTAATCAACTACTAGTCTTCTCTTAGTCCCATCCTTTAAACCTTTCCCTATTCAAAGAGAGGAGGCGAACGACTAAATATTTTTGAAAAGGTTCACGAAAAGTTTACAATTATGTTTATTTTGAGAAGGACATGTCATGAATGGAAAATTGTTCATTATTTGTATTATTAAAATATTTTGTTACTAGAGTGACGTGGTATTTATTGATTTCAGCGTTCTCCACACTAATTTAAGACCTCATCACAATTTTGTATACACCAAACAAGTGGAACTTTGTCGAAAAACATTATTTTTCAAAATAAAGCCTGGATGCGGTACTGTCAATATTTCCAATTGAATTTGGAATTCGACAAAACACACATCCGTCTTTTTCTGTCGTAAGTTTTTGTTTTTTTTCGTTTTGTTAGGCCGTTATTTATATAGTTACATTAGTGCATGACGTAGAATCCCCCAAAGAGGATGTAAGGGATGCTACCTAGGAAGCCTTACCCCCAGTGGGCACATTTCGATAGTGGTGTAGCACTTTTGATATATTTCAGGCGGGGCCAACATACACACCAATATCGTAAGTATGAACTGTTCAAATCCCATCTGGGGGAAATACATTGTAAACGTGAAGGAAGAAAATGATCTTATTTTACATGTTACGTATGCTCAATAATTAGTGACAATGCTGCCCTTCCAATTAAGAAGGCTGTAACTCTCAAAATGTCTGAAATTGAGTTTTGAATGCAATCTTTTAAATATTTTTGATTTTTTTAAATAGTGCTCACATTTGTAGCAGTATAATATTTAAAACAAATTCTTTGTGAAAAAATGGATAACAGCTCAAAGTATACATATTTCTTATAAAAAGATAACAACTCTAATATTCTTAGCAAAGAGGCAGTCATTGCAACTACTTATTGCAGTTATTTGGAGAAGATATGATGGCATAGGGAAGTGCATAAAATTTTGAATTCTTAAGAAAACAGCAGGGTGTAAGGTTTTACTGCATTTTTTTCCAAGAAAAAATAATTAAATTAAAATGAACTTTCGTTACCTTACTATGAAAAGGTTCCAATTGTCATTTTTGACTAAAATTACCCTTTGGTCGGAAAAGCTTTTATTTATCGCATTCTATCATATATGTATATGAATTTCAGAAATATCTATGTATGGTTGAATTCCAGAGTTGCACTGCATCTGCACACTTTTTTTACTAAAGGGTCTTTTTATAAGGACGCTTAGTTTTGAAATGTAAATAAAACAAGTTGTTTGTGAGATTTCGACTAAATTTTAATTTCATTTGTAAGTATATTTTACGGCATTAAATATGGAATATAGCATCAAATGTCTGCCAATATCCATTCATTATAAAATGGGCCATGTCGCTAAAGTTGACTTTTTTGACAAATTTGGGTAAACTTCCAACTGCTCCAGAACCCAATCAGGCGTTGTCTGTGGTCGTTTACCTGAAGTTCCTTGGTCAGTTGGATTTTATACGGGTGCAGACATAAGGCCCGATTCAAAATTCGCCAAGTTGAAGTCGCAGAAAAGCCAAGTTCTTGTGAACAACGAGAAATAAGCTGCCTTGGGTTTTCCTGTACACTTTCACACACAGCAGCAATGTTTTCACCAGATATTATATTTTGATGACGTACAGGTAGGTGTTGGCCGATTATTTACCAAACTGGTTGACTCAAATTTGGCCACTAAACAATGAATAATCTACTCAGTAGGACAAAGTAACATATTTTGAGCGTCCCTATTGAAATACCTTTTATATGTATTTGACAAAATTCTAAGATTGTCATCATTATTCCCATCATAAGATCATTATTTCTCAGCAAGAATTGTGAAAAAATATGCATAAAATAAGTAATTTTACTTGCTCATTGTTACAAGTGAATTTTAATCAATCGAAACTTCAAACGATCATATCTCAAAACAGTCTCAAGAGCAGTTTGAAAAGATTTGGGAAAGGTATTTTAAATGACGTTATCGAACGTGCACAATGAATGGTGATGGGTAAACCAGCATGCATAAAACATGAGTACAAATGAAACGTATGTAAACGACGACAATTTTCAAAAAACTACGTTGGCGGAAGTGAAAAAATAGTAATTATTTCACCTGCTATTATGAACGTTCGGTTTTTGTCAGTAGCTGTTTTCAATGAAGCTTTTTTCATACAAAAAGAGCTTATTTCTACTCTACTGTTGGGCAAAATTTAAACTCTGCAGAGGTTGTATGGTAATGGAAAGAAGTTGAATAGTACAAGCTTTGAAGCTGCTTAATAATTAATCGAAAATTATTTAAAAAATCAGTTAAATCGTTGTTAATTACACTTTTTTATATTCATTTGATATTATGTACATATGTACATTGATTATTGTTATTAAAAATATTTGAGTTTCAATTTACCACCAGGTTAGGTAAGTTATATTATGACTAGGATAAATGTCGTATTTCTATTACTTCTGATATGACTCAACAGCTTATTAATTTATTGATTGAATTGGAATTTACTTTGTAGAACTCCCTCATAAGACGCTAGAGAAAATAACAAATAACGTCGGTCCCCGTGGTCTAGTGCCCCCACCAACAGATTCATAGTTAGTATAGGTTACAAGTTAATTTGTCAACATAGACACTGAAAATAAAATATTTTGTATGCATTTGTCCTAGTTAGCAAATACTCAACACATACATGTTGAGGTCTTTTTTTGATCAACTTAAAAATTTGGCGGCCAGACATTTCCCTAGGATCGCTGATGTTCGTACAGCCAAATTTCACGTGAGAACCACTGGCAAGGTTTGTCAGATTTTCAATTCAATTTTTTCAATTGAAAAAAAGAGATCTTGGGCGGTGTATGTGATTTATCGTTGATTTTGTGCACAACTGATTTAGTACTTATCATCGAGTTGATCTCGTATGACTTTCAAAATTAAGAATATTTGGCGCATTGGCGTAAGCTGTAATGCCAAATATTTTTTTTCTTCTAATAAAAAAAAAAAAACAATGTATTTTAGTAGATGTAATAACAATGTAATTTCTGTAGAACTAGATACATTATTATTTTCTCCAGCGAGCTTATAAATGACTTATTTGTATAATTTGGTAAACAATTTGATGTTATACAAACCAATCTCGTTTATCTGTAAATTCATGTCATATTTCTGGTACCAATTGTGTATGTACTGTTTCATTAGCTCTACCCAAATTTAAAATTTGGATTTATTCTTAAATCAGTTGATAGTGTTGTTTTGTTTCGATTCTATAACCCCCCTCCTTGCTTTCCGTAAAAAGGAAAAATCCCAAACTACATTTTGTAATTTTTTAAAATATTAGAATCAATCTTGCTTCATTATTTAAGGAAACTTTGCGATTGTAAGTCCGAAGATGCCTCTGAAAGAGGCGTAACACTTGTCACAGTTAGTAGCACAATACGTGGAATAATCAAAGTTACTTTAAATGTTATATTATGATAATGTTCATGTTGCGGTCCCGGTCTTAATATATGTTAATAGAAAAAGTTTTTTTTTTTTTAATACAATGCTTTTCCACCAAGAATTGACAATTAAGACATAAAAATGATTGGATTAACTGTTTTTATGAACATAAAAGTCCATTATTTGTGTCAACGGACAAATTTATGATTTATACTTTCTGATTTCTGTATGTATGTATGAAACTTTTTAAAAAGTGCTTATCGAATAAGCGAAGAATTTTGTTAACATTAACTTTTTGTTTTCAAAAACCTTCCAATTGAAATCTTAAAACCGCTATTGTTATATTTTGTAATGACGTATCCCTACACATTTAAAGACAAGTAGAGTGGAAATACTTGGGAAGTATTTCCCGCTCTCTACGTTTCAAAAAAAAGTTGGAACAATGCGATTTTAAAAATGGGTCACACCTTACAAACGAGTGTTAACTTCTTGCAACGGGTGTTTAAGAAAGGTTTACTGAAACCTTTTTAAAATTGCATTCATAAATTGTCGTTAACAGCAAAAAAATAACGGTTTTGATGAAACATATTTAACATATAATTAAAGATTTCGACTGAGGGTGCTTGATGGAATTTCAATATCAAATTTTAATTGTTTAAACATTGTACTTTTCCATGAGTTTTGTCGCTTACGACCCGGGTTTCGCCTTTCGGCATTTCAAGTGCACGGATGTCCTTGAACTGACAGAACTGGTGTCAGTTCAAGTACATCCGTGGACTTTAAAAGCCTGAAGATGCCGAAAGGTGAAACCCGGGTCGTTAGCGACAAAACTCATGGAAAAGTACAAAATTCAAATTTGACATTGAGGATTCGAATGACATTGACATTGAAGTTAATAATGATTGAAAATAAACAAATTTTAATCGTTTGAATTTCATATATTTCCATGAGCTTGCTTACTAACATGGTGCATGCATGAACTTGAAGGCTCAATTCAATTTGCCAGTCAGCTCAAGTAAATTCGTGCACTTGAAATGCCCGACGATGTCGAAAGGCGAAACCCGAATCGTTAGCGACAAAACTTATGGAAAAGTACAAAATTCAAACGGCTCGATTTTGATATTGAAATTCCGATAAAGAGCCTTCAGTTGAAATCCTAAATTAAAATAAGCAGCTTAGACTTCTTGGAAATTTTAAAAGAATGCAATTAATCACAAATACAAAAGGATTTTAGCTGGAATAAATGGCTCACCAATACTCATTTTTAAAACACAAACATTTTTCATTATACATTTTGACTGGTTCTTTAATACGTTATAATGAAATGTTGCATACTGTGTATTATTCATTATTCACAGTATCGTGTACTAAAATTGAGTATATTGACAAGCTCTGGTAAAAATCTTAATCTTATGAATATTCAAATTATCACATACCACTATTTCTGTTCTTAACAATGCAAAATTGTAAATTCTTTAGTATGAATGGTGTTTTGGAATTCCCTGTGTATGCAAAACGCGAAAAAATTCGTTCGTACAACTTTACTTACATACATAACTAAAAGATGAGGCAAACTCACATCAGACATCCCCTAGAACGGGACTTTTAAATATCTTAAACTCATAAAGTAACTATGCGCAATTTTAATATTTTTTTATGTGTGTGAATATTAAATTTATGAACCAAAATTAAAAGAAAAATTCCATCTAGCTATAGAATATATAGGCCCTTTCGTTCGTTATTTTCAATATTACTGTCAGTATTTTTTTGCTTTTTTTAACTATGCCCGATCTCAACATGGAGCATATAGACTTGTGATGGAGCTTACCCGACAGAAGTTTTTTTGCGAGAACTGATAATTGCTCTTTTTTACTAGAGAGTATGAACAGAATGAAAGGGATAAGACTAGACTAGTAGATATCGTATGGCTCTCACTCGACCTGTTTTTAGCATTGGATTGACTGGAATAAAATCTTAACAATACATGCAGTCATGTCATTAAACATGGATCAATTAATTGCATAAGAATCAAGTAATGAAGCTGCCTGTACTGTGAGTTTTACAATCAAAGCTAACGACGTTAACACCACAGCCACGGAACCGAAATCTCCGGTATCCTACATTATAAATGCTGTGATGTTTTCATTCATATTCAACTCCCTTTTGTCCCATCCAAAATGACTAGAAAGTAAAAAGAAAGGTTAGTTAAATATAGTGTCTTTTGACTTTTTTTTTTTTATATGTGTATATAAAAAGTCACCCAATAATTTGTTTTTTTCGTGTCTCCATCATCTTTGCTACATTCAACGTTCAGCTTAGCAACCTTCATCAACTTCTGGGGTCATAAAAGTGGGTCGTAACATTTTATCGGTTCACATGTTGTTCGCTTAACAATAAAACGCTTTTATTAATTTTATACAAGCATACACAATGTTTAACCTTTTTTAATTATTTAAACGGCATTTATTTACTTTCCTGTATTGCAACAAATCGTGGCAATAAGTAATCAATTTCATTAATTGAATCGTTGGTAATCGGTCAAAGTCCGCATCAAGTGTCTGTTACCTATTTCGTTCTTCTCGAGTCAGTATTAGTTCTTTCTTTCATTACTGTCTATATTACTTTAGTTGTCTAATGCGGCAGTTTCCAAACTAGAGCGGCTCGAGAAGTTAAACATTTAACAATTTTTTTTTTATGCGATGAATACATAACTTTTTGTTCTGTAATAATTTAAATATTTATAAGCGACCAAGACGCCATTTCTCCGCAAAAATTATCAACTGAAGTCACTAATTGAAAACGTGTTCATTTTAATAAAATATTTGTAATGCCTTTTCATATAACGGTTAACGGTTTACTCCATATTTTTTGATTCTTTATTGCTTGGTTTTTTTGATGTGTGACATATTGAAACCACCTTCACCTGGAGAGGGTCCCTATCGCAGTATCGATATCTTTTGTTTGGAGGGAAAATTCTAAGTGAAAATATATATATATGGACGAGTCGAGCTACTTGTTATAGTTTGGTATAATGGTATTTACCAGGGCTGTGGTGTCGGTAAAAAAAAGTCCAACTCCGACTCCGACATTGACCAAAAACACGATTTTTTCCCTAAATTTTCCTTTTATGTGTATTCAATTAAATATCAACCCTACCAATGCGGCCAAAAGCCAAATTTGACATATTAAATGTAAAAATAAAAAGTTCCAACTTTTCAAAATTTCCGACTCCTAGTACGACTCCAGCCAAAAAGCTCCGACTCCACGACTCCGACTCCGACTCCACAGCCCTGGTATTTACAAATAATTGATTCATGTTTTCATTGATACCAAGAGGTCTAAGCTGTTAATTTTTATTCCTTTATTAAATCCTTCTTTCTTTAATCGTATTTTTTAAATGTTTCAGTTCTAAGTATAGATCACTTTTAAGGTGTTCACTGTCAATACTGGGTGAAATAAAATTATATTAAAAAATAAAAAACACAATTGTTTGTACTTATTCCACATAAGATTTATTAGGATCAGGCCTGGGATCAGGATCACTTTAAAATGCGGTGAGCTAAGCCGGTCCTGATCCTAATAAATTTACTGTGGAATAATTACGAAAAAATGTGTTATTATTATTTAATATAAGTAGAGAGTTATTATTGTCAAATTGTTACATCATCTGTCAAACGTAGAAACGGTCGGGCCGCGCTGAATGGCTTTATTCGAGCTTTGTAGATGAAATAAAGCGTCTCGCGAAAGATGAATAAATTACTGCCCTTTTGGGTTACACAATCTCCCCATTGATGTCGCCTTGTCTATAACTTTAATGTTACGCACGTGTTGTAGCTTATATGTATATATTTAGTCGTGGTTCCTTGAAACATGATTGTATTGTAAATTGTAACACTTAAATCAAAACCTTTCGTAGTGCCTACAATTTTTGCATTCACTGTGTGAACATTCGAACAAAAAGCTGGAAAAATAGTTGTCGTTGTTTTAGTATGACAATATAGAAAATGGTTTATTTCTATATTGAAGTTGGAATTCATTTGATTAAAAACTGTGTATTTAAACTGGCTTTTACTCTTTTTTGTGTATTTGTTTTTACACTCTACTTCAGGGGTTTTAATATAGAATGCTCCTACGCCGCCCTTAAAACCATTTTTTTCGCGCCTCCCCATTGTATTTCAAGTGTATTTAACAATAAAAACTTGAATTTTTCTACATTTTTTTTGTGCCACCTGGATGAGAAACCGCTGCTTTATTGTATAAAATACCACAAAGATTTGTAGACTAATTAACAGAATATATTCAATACTTTCGATCGGCTCGGCGGTAACTTTGTTGAATTTTATTTGAATATAAAATTTATTCTACGTGCTGTGAACTATTTGCTAACGTGTTTCGCCTCTTTCAGAAGCGTCATCAAACTTACTAACGCAAAAGTTAATTTACACTAATTTAATTTAATTTAATTAATTTAATTTAATTTAATTTAATTTTAATTTTTTAATTTTTTTTTTTTTTTTAAATATTTGGCATTACAGCTTACGCCAATGCGCCAAATATTCTATAAGTTAATGAAAGTCGATGGTAAATAATGTATCAGTTGTGCACAAAATATACACCCAGCCCAAGGTGTTTTTTTTTCAATTGAAAAAAATCTGACCTTGCCGGGATCGAACCCGGGCCCCCCGATTGCTAGGACAAAGCTCTTGCCACTAGACCACAGGGACCGACACCTTTCCGTTAGACTGAAGTCTGAAAATGCATTTGATAGGGGCAAAACACTTGTCACGAATAGTGACGCAATACGTGGAAAAATCTAAGCTATTTAAAATTGTATACATATTATATAGATTCACATTCAATCGCCAATGAATGTCATGTACAGATTTCTGTTCGACTATTTTTGAGTAGAGCGATCGACCAACTTTGGCTTCAACTAGATGAAACTATGCTCTCGAGTTTGGTACAGTAGACTCATAAAGGTTTACTACGAATGTGATAAATCACTTTCGAAGATATTTCAGATTTGAGTAGTAGATATTATTATTAAAATTATAACATATTTTTTTAGTACTTCTTCCACATCAAAATTATTGGATCAGAAGCGGTTTCACTCATGGCGAGCTTATCAACAGATAAAAAATACAACGATACAGCGATATTTATAAAAAAGTTAAGCAAGAATTACAAGGTATGACAAACAATTGGTATCACAACTAAGCATATAAATTGTGCCAAAATACAAACAAAACAGACCAGTGGTTCTCACGGAAAATGCCGCACCAAATTTTTCTTTTGGGTATCTTGTGCTTGAGGTATGCCAAATGGTCCTAAAAATATTTGTCAATTTACTATTCGTATTAATTGCATCCAAAATATTTCATTTTCACAGTCTTAGTCGGAATACTAACTTGTAAAACCTCATTTTTTAAATTTCAATATTTTCTATGAAGCTGCTATATGGCGCACATGAGAACCACTGAAATAAACTATAATTAAAATGTTGAAGACCTCTTGGGCTTAATTTCTAGTGTTAGAAATCCAGCAAGGATAAATAAAACTTCTCACTGTGTTTTGATTGAATTTAAACAAAAAAACAATGTCGAAAAAATCTTTCGAAATAAATAAATCTCGTACTGAATCTTTTTTTTATACACGACTTCTCTCAATATCCGTAATTCGCCTCTGACTGTACTAAATGGAAACAACCCCTATCGTTAAAAGTTTTCTCATTTCTACGCCTGTGAAGGGTCCACGGGGTTGGTTCTTGGGGGGTGGCAAAATGTCGAAGAAAATATTGAAGCCGGGGGGGGGGGGTCTAGAGTGTCGGACGTGTACTACAGCGAGTGTGCGAGCTTTACCCGGATAGCGTGAATTATGTAAATATATATTTTTATTTGAATTCTGAAGTGTGGGTCGAGATTTTACAAATTTACTCCGCGCAGACTAATTATTTGGGATTTTCGGGGTGAATATAAAATTTTATCACCTTTGGTACTTGTGCGAAAGTACGAATATCCATTTGGTGGAAGCGTTGCATTAAATACAATGTTTCCGTGGACTGGGTGGGATACGCAAAAACTCGTGCTCTGGATATTACATACCAGCCGATGAATTATTCGGGGTGACGTACTCGTAAATATTATTACCATCGGCATGTTGACTTGATTGTTAACGCGGTGAGTGGCTACTTGATAATGTTCGTTAAGTGTCGTAATATTCATATATCTCATTCTTGTTATTGATTATATTCATTTGTATTCGATGAAGCTCCATTTAATTAAATTTAAAAGTATTTAGCTCAAATAACAAAATTTTGCTTAGCTGAGAAATAATCATAATAAAAGATTTTTAGTGGTAATTCCAGATAACATTTATAAGATCTTGACCCTATCTAATTTGAATGTGGAATAAGAACTAAAAATGTTTTATAACAATGCCATTCTACCAAGTATTGACATTGAACACCTTAAAAGTGAAGCTGATATATAATTAAATTTTGTTTTTTGGAATTAATTTTAGTCCATATTTAATTAAAAGCTTTTTTATTCTTCTAACTCTACTGGTTGTGTAACTTTAAGTGACAATTTTCTCGCCTCTTTAATAAGCATTATCAAATTTCATCTAAACAAAATGATTTAATTATATAGCTTTTTTAATTTGCTGGTATAAGCAGTTGTTGAAAGTACACTTATTAGAAGTATACTAGTATGTACATATAAGAGTATTTAAAGCTTTATTTAAACTATGCTGAATTCTTTTAAATTAATTTTTCGTTAATTTGTTAAGATAAACCTCTCCATCAGCGCCTCATTTTTTTTCTCAATATTATGTTAGTTCCAGGGTGTAAATTACATCCTAACTTATTTTATCGCAAATAAATAACTTGTAAAATTTATGAAATCCAGTGCTCGTAATGGTGTTTTTAAAATTTCTTTCAGAGCTAGTTGGCAAGATGCTGCAATTGCTCAGTTTGCCTTCTTGAAAATGCTTAATTTCGCTCGGCTGTATGTAAGGCAAATAGAACAAATAAAATAAATGTAGCGAGACGACAATTAGTTCGCCGTGTTAACTTTGAGTAGTAACCCCCTACCCCTCCGCCCCCTCATCGCACTGCTGACTATTTCCAGTACTAAACTGTCGTATGAATGTTTGAATCTGCATACGTAATAATGCATGGTAAATTTGATTATAGTCTCCGAACTAGTAACGTTGTTCCATAAAAATAACCGGAATAGTTGGACTGCATTTGATACAAAGCAAGTTTTTTTTCAAATTAGCCGTCAAATTTTCAGGGTTGTTTAAGTAGGCAAAAATATGAAAGGTGACTTTTCTTATTTCCAGTTTAAAATAAATATGGATACTACACTACTTTACTTAAATTTTCTAAAAATGCGTACCGTATTCTTATATAACAAGACAAACAACTACAGTGAAGCCCCGATTTTACGTTTTTCATGGGACCATAAAAAAAACGACAAATGCGGGAAACGAGAAATGCGGAAAAACTTTAAATATGAAATAAAAATATAACCTTTAAAAACCATATTTATTTATTAGATTTTGTTATTTTACCTATAAAATTCATTTTTTAGATAGTACTTAATACTTCATTGCTTCTTTGCAGTTAGGCAATTCAATTTTATTGATTGAGAAGGCATTTACTTGGTAGAACTTCATTATAATACGGTAAGAAAAATAACAATGTATTTTAGTTCTACATAAATTATTTTATATATTTGTTGATAGCTATTTCGGCTTACGCCTTCGTCAGAACTAAATAGTAAGTAATAGTAAGTAATAGTAAGTAATAGTTCTGACGAAGGTGGATGCCGAAATACCTATCAAAAATATATAAAATAATTTATGTAGAACTAAAATACATTGTTATTTTTCTTACCGTATTAATTCAATTTTAAGAAAGAGTAGAAAAATATTTTTATCCAATAACGCTTCTGTAAATGTCATTATAGGTTCATTGTTACTTTATTTTCCATCTTCTTCTACACAGAACACATGTGCTTCTCGTTAATCGTAAACAATTGCACACTTGCAGTCTCAGTTTTTTTCAACGAACTGAGTGGATCGGGTCGAATTTTATATTCAACAAAATCGGTTAATCGGGATAATATTTGTGACGGGACCATAATATTTAGACGATAAATCGGGGAACGAATAATGTGGGATTTATAACATTGTTCTTATGGGTGTTTGGCCGGGACTAGAAAATGAACGAACCACGCGGGAAAACGGTTTATGCGAAAACGTTAGATCGGGGTTCCACTGTACTCAATATATTACCAGTGCGAATGATGCATGTAATGATTATATGTAAGTGCCTATTTAAAACATTTTTGGTAATGAATTTTATTTGTTTTACAAAAATGAAAACATAGGCACTGAGCAGAATACCTGGTGTTTCAGTCTAGGCGGTTGAAAGGTTAAAACTTGATAAAGCGACAGTTATATGAATAAAAAATTGCATTGAGAGATTAAAGCGCATAACGGTCAACGGACACCGCATTAAAGCGTCTAGCCTTTGAGTGGGAGTAGCGTACAGCGCGGTATAATACGTATCATTATTTTTGCATGTGTGGGGCGTGTTGAGTGTTTGTCAGTGTGCATGTGGTAAGTGAAAACAGGTAAATCTGTCTCAAGTTCGCGGTTTTAAATTACACCGGTCGGAGCACTGCATGTGGATTACATACTTCGACAACTTACGTTGAAAAGGTTCTAACTGCTTTTGACACTGTTTTGAGATATGAGCGTTTGAAGTTTCGATTGATTAAAATTCATTTGTAACAATGAGCAAGTAAAAATGTTTCAAATTACTTATTTTAAGCATATTTTTTCACAACTCTTGCTGAGAAATAATGATTTTAAAGATCTAATGATGGAAATAAAGATGACAATCTTTGAACATTGTAAAGTGCGCAAATGCAGTGCATCTTTGGAATTCTGTTAACTCCGTTATTCAACCATAGATAATTCTGAATCTTATATAATCAAGAGGTACACTCTGACTTCTTTAACAGTTCACTCGAGTATGCGGCAGCTGTTAATACTAAATAAAAATTCTCCCTTCTGATATAAGAATCCACCTACCGCACTTAGCCCTCGTTTTCAGTCTATATCAAATTAGAGAATTAAAAAAATTCAAACTCTCATAAGATTATGTTTACAAGCAATATTCTTAAAAAAATGTTATATAATAAAGAATCACAGATAATGTGTTAAAATGGAAAAAATTTCATATGAAGAAAATAATTTTGAAATTGACCAGATTTGAAAATTACCTCCTGATATATGATATAATGCGGTAAATACAAGTTTTTCCGACCAAACTGTCATTTTAGGCAAAAATATCAATTGGAACCTTTTCAAAGTAAGGTAACGACTTGCTAGACAAACTTGCACCTAGCGAGCTGGTGGCGATGCGCAAGCCTGCGGATTTAACTCCTAACATAAACTCGTTTTGATAATATATTCACGCGGCAATCTCGAGTCTTTATTCCAGGGCTGTGGAGTCGGAGTCGGAGTCGTCGCGGCATTTTGGCCGGAGTCGTACTCGGAGTCGGAAATTTTGAAAAGTATGAACTTTTTATTTTTGCATTTAATATGTCAAATTTGGCTTTTGGACGCATTGATAGGAATGATATTTAATTGAATACAGATAAATAGAAATTTAGGGAAAAAAAATGACGATATTAACTTTTTTTTAGTTGGAGTCGGAGTCGTGTTTTTGCTCAATGTCGGAGTCGTTGTTTTGGTAAATGCTGGAGTCGCAGTCGGAGTCGGTCTTTTTTTTACCGACTTCACAGCCCTGCTTTATTCTGGTGCATTGGCTGACTGATATTTTCCATTCTTTGTTTCGCCAACTTATCACACGGTGCTTTCTCTATCCGTCATAATATATCTGTTACAGTGAAACTGTATTCTCAGTGAAAATTTATTCTTCTCGGAGCTGTCATTGAAATTAAATTTGTACGCCCTATCTTCAGCCCAATGTTTGTCTGTGTTTTTCTTTGGTTCTCTATTTTATGAAAGGGAATATTTGCTGATTTTGTTTAATTGAAGCAAACCAAAATTTTAGGCCGGCAAATCATCGACTTGGGCCAATAATTTCAATGATTGTGACCAGTGAAATCATGTTGTCATACAAATCTATTATTTGATACATTTTCACTGTAACATATCGAAATCTAAATCTTAAAACCGGACCGGTTCCGTTCTTCGAATTATCAATCATGTGATAACGCTCGCAATGAGTGAAACTGGTCCTTATTCGAAATTAATGCGGAATAAGTAAAAAACATGTTTTTTTTAAAGATAATTCCATTCCACCACAAGTATTGACAGTGAACACCTTGAAAGTGACAGAAAAGACCTGATTATTTCACATGTTCTATTATATCACGCTCATGGTGATTTTCATCCCATTTTCAACTGATATTTTTAGCCATAATATATCTGAAAGTAGCATTAAAAGTTATTTTAAAAGTGACAGCTGACACTTTCAAATTGATAAGATGAAAAGTCATTTCACAATTACGAAATAAACTACTTTCTCACTTTGCAGGTTTTAATTTTTTGACACTACGCCTACATATATTATATAAAGATCAACGCTCTTTTTATAGGCAAGTAAAAGAGTAGCGAAACATATTTTCGGAATTAGACTTAAATAAATTCTTTTATTCTTTGTCAGCCTGGCGTACTACAGTAGATTAAACGTCATATCCGGAAAGATTCAAGGTGACCTTGGGCGCTCACTTAGAGATCGCTGCAATTATTAGATATTCCATATTAAAGAATCGTCAAAAGAGAAACTATTACATTACTTTTAAAAATAAATCTAATAAAAGTTCGACGACGGTTTTAAGTATTTTTTTATTAATGTTTGATAAAGTTTTCAAAACAAAATATGGTGATTTGGATGAGAAGAACTAATAATAGGCAATCGTTTAAGGATGCCACTGGTTCATTGGAACTCGCTCGTAGTTAATAGCAATTCCGGCATCACGCCATCGTCAGAACTATTTATTTGTCGGACCGATGAACGTTTATTCAAGTAAACCGTTACTTTACGTATTTGCAGCCCTTATAAAATTACATGTTTCTTCTATTAAGCGTGGCGGTCATACTTCGTCTCCTATCCCAAGAAACAGTCCATAAAGTCTGAGATATATTTTTCATGAAATGAGTATTTTCTATTTTTCATACAATTTAGTACTAAAAATAATAATTGTAATTATTACTTAAACTTTGTATAAATAGCACTGTTTCATTGTATTTCTTATCAGTTGACAATGCTCGCCATGAGTGAAACCGGTCCTGATCCAATAAATTATATGTGGAATAAGTAGTAAACATGTTTTCTTATTTTTATTATAATGCCATTCTACCAAATATTGACAGTGAACACCTTAAAAGTAAGAATTGAATGTTTTAAAAAATACGAATAACATAATGAAGTAATAAAATGAACAGATTAGAGCTCTTGGTAATAATGAAAACCGGAATCAATTATTCGTAAACAGCATTTTAACTAGATCAGGATGCTCGGCTCCTCGATACAAATTTTTTTTTGACAGTGAAAAGTGATCAATTTAGTACTGATTAGAAAAATTCAACGGTTATAATATCCACATGATAATAATTTATAGCCTTGTATTCAAATTTTCTTCAAATACATGTTGTATGACTATTCCATTACGAATTGATATAATAAGGTATTGGAATTGGAATAAGGATTTGCTTATAGAAAACAAGCCATACAATTTAATATCTTACAATTCAAATTATTGAATGGACATAAAATAGTATACAATTACTTGTAACTACATCGTGTATTATACTGAAGTGACTCCGCTTCTCAAATAGGGTTTCGCGGAGAAGTTCATAAACGCAAAATATAAAGGCACATCAATTGAAAGTTGAAATACATTGTTGATATAGATTTGTAAGAAATGTGAGGTATGAAACATAAAGCTAATCAATAGTTTTAAAGAATAGAAAAAAAACATTTACCTAGCGCTCAAGAAAATATTTAAGTGTGGCAGGATTTATAATACTTTCGATGGTTTAGGCAATAACTTTGTGGAAGTTCATGCTTTGTTTCGATTCTATAACCCCCCTCCTTGCTTCCCGTTTCGAAAAAGGAAAAATACCAAACTCCATTTTGTAATTTTATCATTTTAAAATTTTAGAATCGATCTTGCTTCAATACTTAAGCAAACTTTGCGATAGTAAGTCCGAAGATGCATCTGAAAGAGGCGAAACACGTGTCACAGTTAGTAGAACAATACGTGGAATAATCAAAGTTATTTTAAATTTTATATTATGACAGGGTTTGTTGGCAGGTTTACCCCGAGTGCAGACAACTTGGCGATACAGATACCCCGCCGATACGTGCGTGTTATATACATAGTGACTTTACCTCACAGTAGAGGTCTGGTCGGGCTCGAGTAAAAAGATAGGGAATGATCCTCGGGCTCTGGCCGGGCCACATTGGAGAATTTCGGTCTCGGATCTGGTAAAAAATTGTAATTTCGGCCCGTACCTAACCTCACGGTGACAATGGGTAACCCTAACGGTACCGCGGGCCAAGCCCAAAATTAAACAACCCCGGTACTTTTCTTCGGCTAATTTTCCAAGACCGCCAAAGTCATAAACTCAGAATCATAAATTGTGGTTGTCCGAGTATTAGAATCGTTTCGTGGAGATCCAAAATTGCATACCTTGCTCGCATAAATGAACGGTATACATTAAATAACATATAGGAAAAAAAATCGTTTACACTTCATTGAGTAATTTTAAAGGGTTCACTGTGAATACTTGGTGGAATGGCATTATAATAAAAATAAACACATATTTTTATCACTTATTCCACATTAAATTTGTTAGATCAGAACCGATTTCGCTCATTCGCATTAACAATTGTTTTTTTTGACGTGACAACGTCTTATAAATTGATGAACGCCCGCTGCACGCACGAAAAAACATGACTCATTGTCCCGTTTGTCGCGTTACGCCGAAGGCAAGCGTGCGAGCGAGAGCGCGGATAAGCGATAGAGAGGCACGATCGGCCTACCGTTCGGATTGTGCCGCATCTATCTCTCTTCCACTCGATTGGTCGATGCGTCTGAGTAGAAAAGAGACAGCGGCAGCACACAACTTATACACCTACAGTACCTACACGTGATCTGTTTACAACTGTTTATAAAGTGAAGTGAAATGTTAATGTGGTTTTCATTGTTTATATTACAACAACAATTGCGGCAATAAAGGTAATTAATCCTTGAATTAATGAGTGCGAATAAAATATATCAATAAAAAATTGTAGATTTCATTTCACTCCTTCTTCGTATCCATACAAAATAATGATAATTCAATAAAAATGATTCCATTTTATTCATAAAAGTATGCAATCATTTCATCAATGTTTTCTTATGACGTTGTCACGTTAAACTATCGTCCGTAAACCGACTTTACAGACAACCATTTTTTACTTCATTGAGTGCTTGATTATTATATTTTAAAGAGTCCCGGGGTTCTTTATTTATTTATTATAAATATATTTTTTTAAATAAGAGCCAACAAATTTTAACTGACTTTTAAGCAGATGAACTCGGTTACACTGACGAGAAATGAGCGCGCCCGCTACAAAACACTGTTGAAGATTTAAAGGTTCCGAAATTAAATTAAATTGGGATGCACTGAAGATATGCAAAAATTGAATGCCTCAACACTAATAACATACAATTTATGCAATATGTGCTTTGAAAACGACCTAGTTTATGTTGTTTTACTAATAACGACATGACGGTTAAGTCTAGAACTTCAATGTGGTAAATTATTGATACTAGTATCTCAGCGCAAGCAGACTCTTCATCAACCAAAGAAACTAATTTTAGTTTTTCTTTCGAAACGATTCTGGCATCGACGACTAATAAATGATAAGATCTAACGAAAAGCTAAATGTTATTTATTAATAATTGATTAAGTCGTTCATTGATTTCCATGGACTCTAACTTATTCATTCGTTAACCTTTTGTATCGATTTCAAAATTTCCCAAAGGGAGTAAATCTTTTATTAGTTGTGAGTAGGGTTTCAAATCCCGAGATCCCGGATCCCGAAATCTCGAGATCCGGAAGATTTTCAAAACCAGATGAATCCTGGGATTAGAAAACATAGTCCCGAAATTTTCGGGATTGATATATTTATCGATATATTAATCGTAATATTAGGTGTACTTGCACGTGTCATCTTTGGAAAACCGCATGCTCGCTGAAAAATATTTTGCATTGATGAAAGCATCGAATTTAAAATATTGTATTGAAATGAATTTAGAGGACGAACAACCGAATTAATGATAAATTAACATGGCTGATATTTAATAAATATGAAAATTATCGACCATTAAAAAAATATTACAAATAACGGGATCAGGCCCGGGGTAGGAAGCCCTTATTTGTGAGTGTTGATTATATGTATATATTCTTCACTACTGACAATCGATGAATCAATATTTTGCGATCCTGACTCCTTCTTAAATTGTGACCAACTGTGAGGAATAGATATTTTTTACTTTTAAATAAATCGAGTTCAAAACGGAAAATTATCAATAAAAGGAAGGCCATTGGTTAAACCTTCTCTAAGAACATGTTCATGTGATATTACCTGTAACAATGCCAATTACTGGTGACATAACGTTATCTAACAGAGCACGGCAGTACAGCGTTCAAGTAAGATTATCAGATTCAGATTCTCATAACATAACAAAGGCGTATAAAATAATATTACACATAACTTTTTCGTAACGATTATTGGCGAAGCATTAATAAGATGATTTAAGATAACTGCCGGAGTAGAAACACTCAAGTACTGTACCAATCACAAAAAACATTTCAATCCACCATCAAAATTCAGTATACAAGGAATACGGAAGTTTTGAACACTAATGTGTTTTATTTATTTAAAATAATATTTAATTTATCGGTTGCGATGATCAAAACCGGTCCTGAAATTTTAAATATTAATTTAGAAGTCGTACAAAAAAAGACTATTAGAGTTAACTAATTTTCGATAGAAATATGTTCAAAAAACTGGAGTAAATAATCTATGAATGTGACCAATTACAGGTACGAACTTTTAACTGCACGATAAATTTTAAAATCTGATAGCTTATTTTTATTTAGAACTGAGCTACGGGGTCGGTATGTAATAATTTTATTTTATCCGATGTATTAAAATATAAAACTAATAAAAAAAAATAAGATTGACTGCGATACTTTCTTCCTTTAACAACCGATACACACTTTACCAACGTTACTTTTAGGTGGTAGCTTTTATAGCAGCTTCTGTGTTGATTAAGATTTGAAACCTCTATTTGGCAGTGCCAAAGTCATAATAAAATACCATTTTAAAAATGGCAGTCATGTCATATTGTATTTTTTTTTGATTCATCATGCCATATACCTTTCGATCTTCTCTCGATTCGTATAATAAATCTTTATTTCCTCCATGATAATCATTTGATCATCTTCAAAGTTAAATACTACCATGAAATTACCACCGTCACTAGTTTTATAAGTATTATTACTCAACATAATGTATCACATATGTGACTCCATCACTGACCTACAAAAAAAAATCCGCTACAGCGCAACAAAACGGAACATAGGAATAAAAATGATACAAACATACTCCCCCATTTTATTTCTATTATGCATGCGATTATTATTAGCGTATGGAAGAATTCCCTCTTTTTACGTTTACAGATAGGAATATTTTACAACAATGAGCACTCGTTAGAATAGGCAGATCAAAATGTATGTTTAATTTAGAATATAAAAAGGTTTGCATTTGAAAACAGTTATTGTTTTCTTTTGATGTGGTTGGGAGTGATTCGCAATAAATGTGATAATTTTAAGGAATAAGTCAATTTACAATTTTTGCTTGAACGGCATTGTATTTAAATGAAAACCAGATTAATTCCAGATATTTTATAATGATCCAATGATGAAATCATTTCACCCCTTTTAAAACATTTAATAAATATATATTATGACAATATTCTTCGATTGGAAAAAAGATGCTGTATGAATCGCATACGAATAAATCATGAGAATATAAATAAAAAAAAATTTCATGTTAAAAAGCCGAATGATTTTCAAGATCAAATGATTAATCCATTCGAAATGTAAAATAGCATAAGATGCCAATTTTATTCGGTAAATTTACCAAATAAAATCCTTGATAAAAACCGCAAAAATTATGAAAAGGTGAATCATGAAGCCTTTTGATACATGCGACCTGTCTTACTTTAAAAAAAACCTAACACACAATAACTATAAATCGTTGTAAGTATAGTTCTGAACCACCTTCGATATCACGGGAGATTCGGAGCAAAAAAAACATTAAAGCAACTCCTTAATGCATTTGAGATATAAATTTAATTCACAGGGTTTGCGTATTGATTAGCATGGTAAAACGTAATATCAAAAAACAAAAACACGTTATGACATGCTACACACTTTTACTAAGGCACACAATCCTATAAATACGGTTTTAAAAAATGGAAAATTTTAAATTTTACAATGTCGATCAGGACTAGAGACTCCAATTCGAGAATCTAGTACTCGATACTTGAGTATACTCGTCCATTTTTTAAGAACTCGATACTTGAGTATTTTGAAAAATACTCGAGTAATACTCGTAGTATGAACATCTCTTTCCAAAGATTATTTACTTATTTAAAAAAATATATACAGTATTTTACCATTGCATTGCTGAAAGCGTGGATTTTACCATCAAGTAATATATTTTTTAAACGGTTTTACCGTGTTGTTGGGTCTTGCTATCAACTGCTTGCTTGTCTTATCAATTGCACGTATATGATGACGAGAGTTTATGGTTTTCAAGAGACAAAATAAAACATTGAAAAATCTCTGTCTTAAAATGAAATAAATGTATCAATAAAATTAAATAAGCTTATTTATTTATCACCTATTTATAATTTCCAAAGATGTGAATTAATAATATGTATTTTGGTACATTTGAAACTACTCGAGTATACTCGAGTACTCGAGTATTTTTAAAAATTACTACTCGATATTCGTGTAGTTGAGATGACGAGTAATTGGAGTCTCTAATCAGGACATAGGAGTAGCGCGTTACGTATACGTTGTCGGACTAGACTAGACACTGGAGTTAAAGCAGTTTTTGTTTCCATACACCGTTATCTTCTCCCTATATGTTATATTAAATAGTATTTTATTGGTTAAAAAAATCAGTAAAATTTTACATGAACTGCATTCGTCTCTAATTTAAATCATACAAGGAATTAAAACTTGATCTTTAGGTGCAATCTTGGATTTAACTTTGAAAATTAAATACACATGAACAGAAAAATATTATTGAAGACAGAGTCATGCCAAAAAAGTTTATAAATAATATTTTGAAACTAAAATATTATTTTTTCATATCCGCTCCCTATTCGGAGCATATGGTTGCCAGACGGTGCTTCCTGGATTCGTCAACTTACTCACTTCTTCCCAGGTCTTCTCGGCGTTCTGTAGCTCTCCTGAGTACATCCTGTGGATGGTCATCAAAAGCCTTCCATAGTCGTAAGAAGTAAAACGATGTGAAAGAGAACGGTGAGGCATCGAGAAGAATGTGTTGATAGTAAACAATGTCAGTCATTCAATTGTCTCGTCTCAAAGCGTGGGAAAAGTCAGCAGAGTGTGAAGTTAATATTAACAATTATTATTATTTTATTCACAAAAAGAAACAGCTGTTGTAATAATATACATTTTGGTATGCACCAACGTGTTCAGGTTCGCAAATATAGACTATAAAACATTTATAATAAAAATTGATCCAAGTGTAGAACAATTCTACGCAACTAAATTACTCTGACTATTCCTAAGTTTATTGGTTTTTAAGGATGAAATCGTAATTGTAAAACTAATATATGTATTTTTCATAATGAAGATCGACTAGCGCAACGGAGCTGCTAAGAACAGAATCATACCACATCACCAAGTACGAGCCCTTACAATTTCACTAACATTGATCGGTATCGTTGACATTTGCTGTTTGTCTTTTGCGGATTGTCTACACGCGCCACCTACTGAAAGTTAATTGTACTATACTATAACTTTTGCGCAAGTGCAACAATAAGTAGTCAAAATGAACGGTATGTCAGCGCATAAAATATGACAAAACATTGGTTTTTATATAAAAGACCTACTGTAAGTTAATTTTACTATGCCAAAAACATCCGCGAAAGTGCAAGCAAAAAGTTTGTCAAAGTTTCATTGCGATCGGATGAACGGTATGGCAGCTCATTGGGTGCGAACAAACAAACAAACAAATATGGATTTTTTATTTATTAGATTCAGAATCTCACAAACACGCTTGTCGCATGCTACGGAATAGATTGTAATGAAATTTTCCTAATAATTTATTGGTAAATGATAGTTTAGAAATGATTGAACCCTGCTTCTTAATCGACAACGACCAGGTATCTCAACAAGCACTTAATTTTTAAGAAAAAAAAACAACTGTTAATATTGAAATATAAAATTTCGGTGCGAATGTGTTAAATTTTCCTCCGTTCTGTGGTAAATAACGATTCAAAGATAATAGTTTAATATGAAGCCGGCACCTTACAGTTATAAATACACTCAGTGCTTACTTCAGCTTTGGTCTTAAAGAACTCAATTGGCATTGTCTTGCCTTAAGCACTGGTTGAAAAAAAAACAGTGATTATATAATGCAAAAAAAAATGGTTAATGTAACGCTATATTGTAATTACTGAACAGTTTTAGATATAATCTATTACGCGGCACACGGTAATCAAGAACTCGGAATTTACGTTAATTTTAAAATTGCTTTTTGCACCTAATCATGGTTTACATCATATTTTGAACGCCTGTTTGCAAATTACTATTTTCAATAAAAATCTAACTTGTTTTAAAATAATTAAATAATTTAACGTTCTATGTTTCCAGATCAGCTGATCGTTACGCTCAGCCCACCCTGTGCCATGTGCTCGATTACTTTTTGTTTTTTTTGTTGTGTTATTCAAGGGATTTATTTACTTCTACGTTCTCAGTAATATGATTACAACACTGACAGATGTCAGCAGCGGAAACCATTTTTTTCTTTTACTATGTCAGCTTCCAACATGGAGCATATGGATTGCTCACGGAGTTTATCTCAACATGTTTTTTTCTGTAAGAACTGTTGCGTATTCAGTTGCTCAATCTCTTTTTATCGAAGAGAGTAATGATTGAAAGGAAAGAGGACTAGAACAGGGCTAGTGGTAAGGTAATCGCTCTCGCTGGGTGTGAAGGGATTTTCAACAGCACAAACACCCGTTGCCTTCGAAAGAATTTATCAACTGAAAGAATCTTTTCGTCACGAAAGGCAACAACCTTAACAACTGCACCACAGACCCGACACATCCATTTTAAAATCAACAAATATAACGTGTTTTTAAGGGCAACATAAAAACTGCATACACACTAATTAGGATGTCCTGTGTTGCACCTAGCGATATTTTTGATGATCATCATGCAAATAATATAACTTTTTGATAATTCGCAAGTTTAAATAGCACTGACATTGCTGACATATAGTTTTTCCAACAGTAAAACAACCCAAGAAGTGATTGTATAATTCTTCGGGAAATAATATTTTTTCTAAACGCACCGCTGAAAATGCTAGAATTTAACATATGTATATCCGTTTAGTATCTAGTGGCAGATAAATGTCGTACAACTATTTCAATTTTGCACTGGATAAATTAACTCTTTTTTTTACTCATAAATTTACTCAGTCATTGCTAGTGGCAGATAAGTGTGTAAAATATAATTAAACGCGATTTTTAGATGGTATCATAGATAAATTAAAATTTCACGTTGAATTGTATTCATTATTTACGCGCAACTTATCCATTATGTTATCATCAAACAACCGAATATCTGTTTTCCCACATTTCCAGCGTTTACCTTTTAATGACCGCTAAGCTAATTATAAAAAAAGTGAATTTTCAATAAAATTTATCAAAAATACGTACTATTTTTCCGAGCATATGATACGATAATTGGCCGAGCCATAAACCCTTTGTGTGCCGCTCACAAAACAAACCCGGGACGACTGCAACTAGCGGGGTGTTATTTTTAATTAGGAGTAATTCTTTGTTATGGCACCGGAGGGCAAAGTTGAAAACATTTCCGTGTTGTTTCTCTCGCCAAATTAGTGCGACTCCCCCATCCCCCCGCATCGCCCCGATTCGCCCGTTTATACTGGTGTGTATGGTCTAATCCAGGTGTCTTTATTATGGGCCCCGTGGGCCAGATGCGGTCCATTACCCCATTCGTTTGGTCTCGTTTAAACGTTCGTGACTCGTCGCTTGCTAATCGGCACAAGGAAAGCATTTTAGCGGTTGCTGTGTGTCTTACTATATTCTCTATACTGTACTATTGTCGAAAAACATATATTTTTTAATATTTTTTACTGGTTATCTTTGGTGGAATTCATTATTAAAATACAAATAAATAGTTAACTCCATTAAATTGTTTCATGCTATTTTAATTTCGTTTGTTTTCCCTGATGGCTGTATCCAAGTAATCAACATAGTCTTCTTTTTGGTAGCGATGCTCATGGGCTCGAATTACAGTCAGATCACTTGGACAAATACATTTTACCACCAACTTATGGTTCCGTGCTAAATACATATGTTAAAAAATCCTTCCTATTAACTACAGCTACTGTCCTAGCTACATCATTTTTTTTCACCCTCTATCCACAATTTCAGCGAATGGATAACAAGCTGTTCTCGTGGGCTAACTTTTTGAGAGGCCTTAATTTAGAAAAAAAAATGGATAATTTCTTTTATTGTAGAGCTACTTCGTGAACTCGCTTCACCATGGATTACTCTTCGAAATAGTCATCTCAGGGATCTTTTCGAAGTTAAGCGTTTTATTAAAAATAATTATTTTCTTATCATAACTTGAGAATTAAAATCAATATTTAGAATGGGAATCATAATATGCGTTTTTAATTATCTTCGTCCCCGCGTGGTGAAACGCTGAGAAATCCTTATGCAATGTGACTTGTACGAGGTTTGGATCGGACCAGCGAGCAAAGATACCTAACTAATCCTACGAAAACGGACTATAAGGTAGAACTGAAAACCTTCTAAAATAATAGAAACAATCAAATTAAGGAAGTATACATTACGCATCACGCTTGCAAGAGCAAGGGCAAGATACTTGATTCGTTTTCCAGATTACGATGACACAGCATTTCGATATTATTATTTTTTACATTGATGAAATCGTATGAAAAAATAGTGTGTTTTTGTATTCAGAAGCTAGTAAGTAACAAGCCCGTCAAAATGAGATAAGTACAGCATGAGTATCTTGAACATCATTTATTCTATGCCTGGAAAAGCACAGAAAGTGTATTTAATTTACGTATTTCTTTTATCGATACAAATATTGATTGAACATATTTAATTCTTGTCAATTGTTGCTCTATACTAGTTCCTAACTTCATTTGTGTCAGATCGGCATTAATTATTCTGCTTTTTTGATACTATTATTATTTAAATATTTGGTCTCATTTTATACGAGATAAACTCGATGATAGATTTAAATGAATCAGTCGAGAACAACTCCGGGAGTTAACCCCCCGGACCCAGCTGATCGCTAATGCAAAGCTCTTGCCACTAGACCACAGGGACTGACAGAAGTTATCTATGAAACACGAAATATCAAGGCTAGAGTTTTTAGCATAAAAACTGTTTGCTCAGAAACATTTTGCTAGTATAGTGACGATATTTTAAAGTCAATAATCACAATAAATCGCATGAATCTGTTTCACTGTTGGCTCAAGTCTTTTTGACATTTGACGCGTGTAACTTGTCAGCAGGGATGCTTTAAAATACAAATAAAATTCATATATAAGAATGAATTACTTGTAATCTTCCATGGACCACCCCTGTTGAATAAATGAAGCTACCGTACAACTGCTCTGGGCATCCCTTCTGCCCGAGTAGAATAATTTGTATCTTTATACAAACACACATAATGATAATACTACATAAAAAGTTCATTTCATACATTATTATCCTCTTAAGAATATCGCAATATAATAATATATGTCGGAACTGCAGCCGAGTGGACATCGCTCTTTGTTGCTTATCCTATTCGGTTATGGACGGTTCGGTCCGGTTATCCTACCCGTAAAAATTTATTTCTAAATCAACTATTCATGTACATACCCGTATTAAAATGCATGGATTTCTGTGATATTCATAATCACTTCCCATCGATTCGAACATAATCATCGGTCTGCTAACTACATGTTCTACCGTATCTGGAAAATAAAAGAATAATAAATTAATACTTTTGATGGATTCCGCAATAACTTTGTGGACGTTCATTTGAATATAAAATTTTAAATAACTGATAATTCCTCGTATCGTGTTAGTAATTGAGCACGTTTTTCACCTTTTGAATTTTTTTTTATTGACAAGCAAATTTCGTAAAAATTATACAAAAGATGTCATGCCGTGATTATAAATTACATTATTTTAGATATTTTATTTATTTTTGCATATAATATGTCAAATTTGGCTTTTGGCTGGATTGGTTGGTTGATATTTAATTGAATACACATAAATAGGGTCGGAGTCGTGTTTTTGGTAAATGCTGGAGTCGGAGTCGTATTTTTACGACTCTGTAGCCCTGATTTAAACTGACTCAATTGACAAAACTCGTGATAAGCCAAACCGGTGAATACACGAGGAAGAAGTACTATGTAATTTGTTTCATTTATTTAATATCCAATTGTTTGTTTAGCTTGTGCTTTCTGTAACGATTTAGCTATGCAGTTTTGAATTGCGCTGCGTTTGGTGGATTTAACTGCCGTGTAAATCGAAAGATTGACGTATAAAAGTTAGGAAGTAAACAATTTTGAAAAAAAAAATCCACAGGCATATCAAAAACGGTTTCCATCATCGTTATTTAAACCTTCGCCCACGGTCTGTCATAAATGGATCTGCCCGGTAACCGATGGACCGCGATTAACGTTATTCTATATTTCCTACCTGATATGACTATTTTATGTTAATTCATATACTTATAATTTATTATAAATTGAGACGTGCTATATTTAATAATTTAGTTACGGCAATATTTCAAAACTACTGTTGGTAATATAAGTGTATTGTAATAATTTTATTATTTTGCATGCTCCTATGGTATAATACATTGTAAATCGATAGTTGCATCAAATATCTCAATTAAAATTCTTCGTGAGCGCGAATAAATTTTACTACCAATAAATAATGTAAATCGTAATAATACAATGATTAATCATTTTCGGTTGTCTATGAATCAGGTATTAAAAATAGTACACGGTGTTTTGAAAGTATCTTAATCTATAATTAATTAAAATAAGTATTATATAATGCTAATATGTATGTGCTGGTCTTCACTGTTTTTTTTTCATTTAGTTTACGGATATTTGTGTTGTCGATACCGAGAGTGATAAGCGAACGAGTAGATTTTTTAACCCATCCTTATAGCCATATGCTCCCCGAAAAGGATAGATTAAGTGATTGGATTGTACAACCAGCGAAAAAATAATTTAATTTAATCGACTTAAAACAGTGGATGTTTATACTTTTTTCTTACATTGTCTCGACATCGCGAAATCGCGAAATTTAAATTTTTGTCATCTTAGAATATCTAGTTGAGCTACTGGCTTACAAATTATTTTCGTTATATTTCCAACGTGTAAAAAATACATTTTCAAAAACTCAAGTTCAATGTTTTAAGCGCATAGCCCACGGAGTCTAAATTATTTAATACATAATATTTTTTAAACCTGTCACTTCATAAAAAACAATTACATATGTTGATGAAATGAATTAAAATCTGACAATGTCATTTTGTATTCTGTCAGTCTATAACAGTAGGTCTCATGTGCGGCCATCAGAGAATTTTGCTGCGCCCACCAACAGCTCGATAGTTTATATTGATATTTAATAAAAATGTGTTTTTACAAGTTAATTTGTCAACAATGACACTGAAATTTAATATTTTGGATGTATTGTATTGTGCATCAAGAATTATCAGTTCGCGAAAACTCAAATACATATGTTTAGGTATTTTTGACAAAAAAGCAATTTGGTGCGGCCACCAGGCATTATCGTAAGACCACTGATGTTCCAAATGCGGCCACAGCCAAATTTTACGTGAGAACCACTGGTCTATAATGTCTACAAGGTACAATTTTTTTTATTATAACGTCGTTTCCAGCAAACTATCTCACATGTCACGTTTATGGCACCATTGAATTTGCTTTTTTTGCTTCATATGACACAATATTTTTCATGACAATATTTTATTCCGTTTCCTAAATATGCTGATTTAAAATAAATCCTATGTGCCGAGATTCGATTTTGCAACACAAAATATCCTATGTGACAACACATGACGTTGGATATTCTTTCAAGCACGGTATTAGCTTTATTTATCTAGCACAATAAATCCTTTGTGAAAAAATAACAATTTCTATTGATTATCTTCTCATATGCTTTTATCAACATATGAGAAAGTGTGCGGTAAACTATGATATGTTAATCTGTGTATTTATGTTCACCCGATACTTGAGGTTTATGAGCAATGTATTAGTAAGTAAAACGCATGCTTTAATCGATTTGGACGTCACATTTTGATCTATGGATCAATTTTTATTATAAATATGATCTGTTCATTTACCCCTACCGTTTTGTAATAACTCTTCGATCTTTTTCTTACTCGTCAATATATCCTTTGCGACCTCACGTACGCGTGCATTATTTTAATGATGCTCCTTTTGTAAACAATATTTATTACAAAATAGAGTTTGTTTTTTTTGTCTTCACGTTATGTGGTATAAAATTCTTTCATAGAGTACAGTCAACCTTGTAATGGGAAATAAAAATGGCAACTGTGTGTTTTATGATAACATTACCCTTCGTAAGAAGTTTGCTGTATTGCCCGGGGAATATTATTGTTATGAGACTGAGTTACATTTTATCAGAATCTTAAATAACAATCCTCTTGATGTTTCTTAAAATCTTTTAAAATGCGGGAAAACAAGCTACACGTTCTACTTCTGAACTGGAGAGTATAATATTTTAAGTGGCGGTGCCCTGGAAATATCTACTTTAATGAAAATTGATCCAAATATTTAAAAAAATACATAATAATGCTATCAAACTTGCTTGGCGAAACAACTCGTAAATACTGAACACAATTTAAGTAAAACAAAAAGAATTTAGTATATCTTCTCAAATTCGACGAAATTTGTCCAGCTTTATATTGCTCATGCAAAATTGAATATTGATAGCTTTTATAATGATTTGTACTTTTGGATGAGTTTTGTCATTAACGATTCGGGTTACGCCTTTTGGCATCTTCAGGCATTTCAAGTGAATAAATATACTTCAGTTCAAGTGCATTCATGCACGTCAGATGCCTAATGCCTGAAGATACCTAAGGGCGAAAACAGGGTCAATGGGTGATGAAAAATTATGGAAGTACCAAATTCAAACGATACAAATTTCAAGTACCTGCTCAACAATGATAAGAATCATTTTTACTGAACAAGTAAAACCTTTTTAGTACACATACAAATTCACTATAAAAATTTCTTGTTAAATTTGACGTTTTTTTTACTTTAAATGTTCCACACGCACGATTTTTTATTCTTCAGCTATTGAGACTGTTTTTAAATAAATATTTTCTTAACGACGTCCGCCATCAATGTAAAACGCCTGCACGACTAATGGAACATCTAACCAGGGCTGTGGAGTTGGTAAAAAAAAATCCGACTCCGACATTGACAAAAAACACGACTCCGACTAAAAAAAGGTTAATATCGTCACTTTTTTCCCTCAATTTTCCTATTTATGTGTATTCAATTAAATATCAACCATATTAATGCGGCCAAAAGCCAAATTTGATATATTAAATGCAAAAATAAAAAAGTTCAAAATTTCCGACTCCCGAGTACGACTCCGGCCAAAACGCCGCGCCGACTCCGACTCCGACTCCACAGCCCTGCATCTTACGATAAGTTTTTTTACATTATTCACTTCCTCATTCTTTTGCTGTGGTAGTAATGATTGAATTATATTAATAGCAATATAGGAGGACTTAATAAGCAAGTAGCAAAGTCAATTTTTAGGATCAGATGTGTGAAAAGGGATGTAAACATAAAATAGCGACCTCCTACCTTTTAAATTAGCTACTAAATGCACTTATTTTGGTTTTTACTTAGATAATGATTATTAATACTAATCGATTTATGATGTAATAGCTTGCATTGCTAAGTGGTCTTCAACATTTTAATTATTTTTTAATTTTAATTTTTTTTTTTAATTTAATTTATATTTAAAAAAAATATTTGGCATTACAGCTTGCGCCAATGCGCCAAATATTCTGAGTTGTGAAAGTCACACGAGATTAACTCGATGGTAAATAATGTATCAGTTATTGCACAAAATCAACGATAAATAACATAACACCCAGCCCAAGATCTTTTTTTTTTTCAATTGAAAAAATCTGACCTTGCCGGGGATTGAACCCGGGCCCCCCGATTGCTAGGACAAAGCTCTTGCCACTAGACCACAGGGACCGACATATAATCTATTTTTCTTACATTTTGCTTCAATTTATTTGCTTAGTTATAATACCAAAGGTTTGTCATACCTTGTAATTATTACTTAAACTTTGTATACATATCACTGTTTTGTTGTATTTCTTATCAGTTGACGGTGATCGCCATGAGCGAAACCGGTCCTGATCCAATAAATTTTGTGTGGAAAAAGTACTAAAAATGTTTTATTATTTTTATCCCTAGCTTTACACAATTCTGGAAATCCGCACCACCTACATATTCATGTCCGTGAAAGCGACAGCCGAATTGTTCGACAGTAGGGACAGCTTTTTATACAGCACATTAAAACAAAATAACATTCAACTTAACGCATTTATACACCATAATAACTGTTTCTTACATACTTATTCGACTTTGGTAATCCGAGGAATGACTCGGAGTCATATAAGGTCAAAAGTATTTAACGCTGAAGATACTTTTGTCTAAGTTAAAAGTTGTTCCTGTATGTTTCAAACAAGGGCGCCACTTCGAGCAGTGTATAAATTCCAATTCTGAGAATGGCGCATCACCCTGAAACATATGCATGCAAGTTTCCCCAAGGAAAGTTGCCGAGGAACTTTGTAATGGATATTTACGAGGACAGACATATGTGTACACAAAAGAGAAAGCTCCGTAGATGGATAGGTAACACAAAAGCTCTGCGATCGGAATAACAATGATCAGAAAAAAATGAAACCCTGCTCTTTATAATGATAATATATTATATAACATGGATGCAATTTTTAACATCAATAACAGTCGAATTGAACGATTCGTTCTTTATAAAACAAAGCATAGTGAAAGGTATATTAATAAATTACTATCTAAACGAAACAATCTGAAAATGGTTTAAATAGGAAAGCAATCACGTCAAAGTATTCACAAACATTATAGGTTTATCGGAGAGTTTATCTAGTACTAGTATTCGAACCCGGCTTCGCTCGGACCAGTTTGGGGTTATGTTCAGCTCGGCGCGTAAATTCAGACGGGCCAAGTTGAATCAACTTTTTCAAAATTCAAAAGTCTAGGTCAATTAAAATGGAATTAAAATGAACATTTTAGACTGGCATTGACATTTCACAGCCCCTTTCATATATTGACAGCCCCATTCTCGCCCATTAAAATGTCCAAATTCAAGGAAAAAATCTAATTTGCTGTCAAAGAAATGTCAAATAATACCTTCACGTAAATAAAAACATTATTATATTAATAAAAGCCGGGAAAAGTTCATTAGAAGACTAATTTATTACATTTTGACTAAATGTCTTCGCCGATAAAAAAATCAAACATATTTTCTTTCATATTCGTTTTTATGGCAACTTAATGACCAACAATGCAAAAGGGAATTACAGACCCACAGACATACATACGCCGTTTGGGTTTTATATATGTACTACTCGATACTCGAGTAATTGGAGTCTCTACACACACACACATTGATAACGAAACAAATTTACCGTCGAAACTTTCGCGAGCGAAATCAATTCGTTTGTTTGAACTTGCAACAACAATGCAAAAGGGAATTACAGACATACATCCCCCGTTTCGGTTTTATATATAAGATTTAGATCGGGGAAGCCCAACTGAAATCACTTGGTAGGCCAAAAAAAATAATGCTTGTCTCTAATGGCCCACACCTCAGTATTTTAAGCCTTCATACAAATAATGTCTTTTCATTAATAATAGCACACAATTAAAATTCGACACCTCGATTTTACGATTATTAACTTTGAGTAAAATGACTTGCAGTGAGTGTGGTGCCAAATGCGACTATACTGCACATTGCTAATTGTCTCAATTCCGGAAATTTATCTTCAATGATAATTTTTGATAAAATTCGAGGCGTCAAGAGATTTCAGAATTTTACTAGCGACACTTTGGCAAAAATTCGTCATAAAGTATGACTTAATTTACTAACAAAATTTTGACATTTAAAGTTGAAAATCTTGAAAGGGCCACAACAAAACCTTCAAAGAGCCACATGTGGCCAGCAGGCCAATTTTTGGGCATGCTTGAGTTAGATCAACGTGAAAAAAACGATTTTCTTAAATATTTGCAAACCCACTCAGTTAATTACCTACTGTGCATATCACAGCCGGTCAGATGTGTGTATTGATTTCTATAAGAGTGACTGTCAATCAATATAATATCTAGATAGACGGCCGAAATTAAAATACGTCTACTCATTTTCACATGCATACACTATTGATTTCTCTTGGTAGTTAAAGAAATTGTGCTATATAATCATTTCTTTCAAACTCTTACAGGTCTATCCAAGCTAATGTAAAATATCGTACGCGGTACTTGGTATAAAACGTGTTTCACATGCCTTGAGACAATCAAAGACGTACTTTAAATTTCAATACACTTGATTCATAAATTCTGTTGCCAAAACTATCAAACAAAGCCGTAAAAATTGATGTTAAATGTTATAATATAAAAATAATACCAGTGAACACTTTATTGAATATATATTCGTTGTTTTGTATTTTGATGGGAAAATTCTCATTATATTTGATGGAATAATAATTGAATTTTGTGACCCATTTGGTTGGACTTAAAAAAGAAAGCCTTGGCTTTATCTGGTGAAATACGTACTTCAATAAAAACACGAGGAAGTATGCGACAAAAATACTCTCGAACACCGTTTTATTAAAACTTAAATATATTGTAAGTATATTTCGAAAATATTTTATTCATCTGTACGTTTTCTTTTTTCATCTAGAGTTAATCTATGATTGCTATTGATGTATTACGCATTTGAAAAAAAATAACACACTTCAAGAACTATTATTAAAATTGTATATTTCTTTTTTCAAACATAAATAATTCAGTACAATCAATTGGAAACTAACAAGAAATTGACCACAATTTATAATTTGAAATGGAATTATCGGCCAAATTAGCAGTTCAATTTTTAAAGTAATTTCTCATTCAAAAATGTACAACGAAATATTTCTTTTTATTTAATTGATATTAAAAATATCTTTTCACTATGACGTAATTTTTACAATTGATTCTCCAATCCAACAAGCAAATGACTTGATATTGATACTTTAATAATCAATCATCAGTATTTGTTTGCGATCCACTGATAAATGAAGGCATCCTGAAACTCTTTTCTCTGTGGCAACTGAAATACCATGAATATGCGTCATATACTTTTATTATCATTATAATAATATATAAATTATTGGTTTATCTAAAATTATTGATTAAATTAAGTTTTTGCTGGTCTGTTTGCATCTTAAAAAATATCTCAGGCAGTTCAAAAATCTCTATGACAATCCGAATTTCTTTTCAAATCATCGGTCGGCAAACGTTGAAGCCGCCGCATATATTTTGTTACGTGCATTTTTCTTGGATATATGAATGTTATAATCTAAACGAGATGTTTTTGTTAATTTTATCATTTGTTTGGAACTATTGATTGTTTAATCCGAAGTCGATTATATCGACTTTCGTCATTTTGAGGTATGGCTCTTTATTCTGAAATCGAACAAAATACTTGAATATCCAATATTGTGTTGCATTTTTTTGAATCGCGATTATCTCCGGGCTATAAATAATAAATTTATAATAATTTTGGTGATTTTGTATAGAGTGAACGATAAATTCGAAAGTGTGTATCCGGAGCTTTTTCTTATCTGAGCTTTTATAAAAGCTAGGCTTAAAAGCTCTGGGTGAGATTTATATTTGGGGCGCTGTAAAAATCAATGGCACATTTCTTATCGCTGTCACTGTGAGATAATGATTCTTATCCTTAGACGTATGTATATTATATTATATATCTTACTATACATGATACAACGCGCCATTTACTTTTCTTATCGTTTCTATTATAATCCTAGAAGATACCTTGCAGGATAATATAGACGAAAAATCTATTTTCAAAGATATCGAAACCATTTTTTTGGGTCTTGAAAAGGTTGATTATGTATAGTTTATCCGGTCACCGTGGCTTGGTGGTGACTTCAGTTCTACGATACTATGTGAGTCAACTACAGACTAAGCAATGGGTTATTGTAGACTTTATTTGTGAGTGCTCTACTAAGTATGTTATCAGAAATTCCATGATTATTATATTGATAGCATAAATATCACACGTAGATGGAACAATTTCAAATTTAATATCTCGGGTATGAGTGATTGTAAAGACTTTCTTTTTTCTTCGAATAGTTTTAAAATATCTGGTTACCTAGCAAATGACTTTCATAAAGTGTTGATTATTCAGTTGGCCAACGCATCTATATGGAAGAGGATGGGTCTTTGTTATAATTTTAGCACTGAAGATTGGTGGATTTGTAGATTTTCTCTAACATCCGCCCCATAAGATGAAAAGACCGATCACCAATACTTTCATAACGACATATTATAATTCACAAAGAGAGCTTTAATTACTGCCGTACAGCAGAAAGCTGTTAAATAAAAATGATCCATATGGCCTAGGGGTTAAACATCTAAATTGGCTAATGGATTTATAAAAAAATGAAACAACACTTCGAGCTTAATGAAATGAATATTTTTTTATAAGTAACAAAAGTGGATAATTTTCGGTCCACATGGTAAAACGTTCATTCTTTTTTTTTTAATATCCTTCGGCTAAAAATATCTTGTTCGTACAAAAGTGGAGCTTATGTTTGCCTTTCACTGATTACCTTAAGGGTGGTTCAATGGCTAATAAATAATCTGCTTTCTATGTATTGTCTACTTGAAGTGGTGCAATATTATTTTTTTATGCTTAAAATATCAAGTACCAAACGGTTGTTAAATTACTATATTCTCATAGCTGTGAAACCGCTATTTTAAATTGGACCTGAATCAAGTTTTAGTGCATCTCTATGTCAGATTGTATAAATCTGTAGTAAAAGGTGAACATACATATTTCTAAATTTAAAAACTGTGTTGTTGGTTTAAAGTAACTGTGCCATGATTATATTTTATAGATATGGATTTGTACACTTTGAAAATTAGATTTAGAGATTAAAATTCGTATTTACAAATAAAAAGAAAAAAAATTTTTCTTTTCTTTTTCCGTGCATTTCATTTTCAACCCATGCTGAAGATCAGGTTTCTGATTTTTTTTTATTTTCAAACCGATTATTTTTAATGTCTACCAACTTTTTTCTGTACTTGTATTACTGAGTTGCTGGCCCTTAAGTTCAAACGAAGAAATTGTAACTTTCTTTCATAGTTTATAAGGATTTTTTCAAAAGGGATGGATGATGCTATTTTTTACCAATTTTACATTTCGAGTGCGTTTTTCTTATGTACACCCGGTAGAGACTCCAATTCGAGTATCGAGTACTCGATACTCGAGTATACTCGTCCATTTTTCTAGTACTTGAAACTCGAGTATTTAGAAAAATACTCGAGTAATACTCGTAATTTATAAATGAAGATTTATTTCCAATATTTTATTTACTTATTTGAAAAAAAATATTGGTGTCTTACGCGTGAATTTTACTGTCAGGTAATATATATTTTTGAATGGTTTTGCCGTTGACTATGTATGCTATGCGAAAATTTCTTTTATAACTCCTGATATATTCCTTACCCGACTTAACAGATTTATGATACGACACAAAATAAAATATTGAAAAAAAATCTTTCGTTTCGCCTTTTATTTTGTTAAAGTCATTAAGTATCAGTCATAAACCAAAATCTTAATCCCTGAAAAAATATTGTAGGCAAAGTAAAAAAAAAGGTTTCACAAAGTCATTTAAGCACCAGACTAAAATAACAGATGCCCTATTTTAATTCATTGAAAAAGCCGACGTTCAACTGAGAGTTTTTTCTTCCGTGGGAATTATAAAAACAAAACTTCGAACCAATTTAAAATTTGAGATGTTTAACACTATTATTTTTGAAATATATGTTTTATAAATTGAAATAAATGTTTTAATGCAATTTAATAACCTTCTTTATTTTTTTATATACATACATTTCAATTATTAATATATATTTAGCTATAGAATAATAAATATATATCTAGCCCGGGATCGATTGCCGGTACGAGATAAATCGTTTTTGCTGAGGCAATGGGTGTATGTGTTGTTTAAAATACCTTCCCACCATAGTGACAGCGATTAGCTAACCACTAGTCCTATCCTAGTCTTCGTATCCTTTCCATTCCCCCTTTCTTCGAAAAAGAGAGGTTGAGCAACGGATTAACAATCAATTCTCGTAAAAAAACATGGTATTAAAAAAAAATGGTACATCTGTAACTACTCGAGTATTTTTAAATTTTGCTACTCGATACTCGAGTAGTTGAGATGTCGAGTAATTGGAGTCCCTAGTACACCGACTCCTTATCAGAATAAGATATCGATAGCTGACTTTTTCCGATTGCATCCGTATAAATGAAATCAGAACATCGTACCCTTTTACATGCAGGTCAACGATAGTTTAATGTTTTGAGATTGTTTTCTTCAATGTATTCTTTTAACATCCTCCGCAGCCTCGCAGCGCACGAGGAATGTAGTTTCCTATTGGCCGGCAACTCGTGTCCACCTGCATTTATTAACCAATCACAGAATTAATATCAATGTATGTGAGTTACTGTGTATATGTAGGCCAGTGGCCCCGCACAATGCAGATGGGATACTTTATTTATTCGTGATTAATCAGTTTTGGAACACGTGATTATAACATAACGCAACTTCTTTGCTTTCACTGTGGCTGGATTCTTTTTATCTTTGTTACCAATTATAAGAAGTTGAAATCTTATAAAAATCATATCGCTCGACATATTGTGGTTTATCGAACATTAATAGTTTAATTTTAATAACAAACAGCTCAAGAGATATCGGGTATAAATATTTGTGATTTCCTATTCCTTGAATCTATCTCAAACATATTGATAAAGCCGTCATTCACTTGTTGAAACTCCATTATAATAAAATATAAAATTTTCGGTGTCACTCGAACTATACAATATACAATCTTTATAATAGATGATTCTATTTCAACCTCATTCAATTGTCTGCACTAATCATTTAGAATTGTAAAGAAAAGTTTGTGGCACATATGTACGCATTCGCAATTATGCTAAATTTAATAGAATTTATATTATTTATTTGAACGGTGATCTATAAGAATACTCTAGAATGAAAAATATATTTGATATTCTTTTTGTTCGACGCAGGGTCTAACAAAATGTGACACGTGTTTCGCATCTTTGAAAAGCATCTTCAGACTAACTTAAAATAGAGGTTTTTTTTATTTTGCAAATTTTTCTATGTTTTCTAAAATGAGTTAATGAAAATTTCCGTAGCTCAGAACACAATATTCTCTCAACTCGTACATTGAAAAAACGTTGGAAATGTATTTAAGCAAGTAATGTTCAAAGTGATCGTACACTACTACAGTTGTATAAAAGGTTGTTTTAGTATAAACAATATGTTGCACATTGTCTTTCTTGCGGGTGATTTACACAGAACATAAATCTATCGATTTACTGGTAGAACAACAAAGTATGAATATGACGTGTTTTGTTTGAGAATTTCTGGCCAGGAGGATGCTTTCGAAGTGCGTTAGCAACCGGTGCTTTTATCAGAAGCAAAGGTTATGTGTATAATTATTATCGAGTTCGGAATGCAGAAAGACGCGGCGGATCAGTGGTAAAATTAGCTGACTGATTCACACTATTCAAACGTCAATTAAATTTCATTTTCTGATCAACATTGTCTTAATTTTTAAATCTTTGTTTTGAATGCATGAAAGAAACACTTCGGAAATTGTTCTTTTATCGATCTATAAATTTTCATCTAATGACGTGGATTTTTGTGTCCGTTACTTCCCTTAGCTCTTAAATGTCATATCTTAAAAACGTGACGTTGAAAGATGGACTTGCTTACTGCGAATCCTTTCCTAACTCATTTTTTCATACCTTACTGTTTCTAGTAGAGAGAGGTAGAGTGATAGAATTGAATTCAACTTTCGTTAAAGAAGCTTCGATTGATAGACTTATGGTAGATTTGGTTAAACAATAGTATGATTTGAAGACTTCTGACTAGAGACTCCAATTCGAGTATCGAGTACTCGATACTCGAGTATATTCGTCTTTTTTTCAAGTACTCGATACTCGAGTATTTTGAAAAATACTCGAGTAATACTCGTTTTAGTAATTTTCGTCGAAGTTTTTTCTACTGCCAGAATTATAAAGAAAACATCAAACTAATTTAAAATTTGAGTCGTTTAATTCTCTATTATTGTTGAAATATATGTTGCATAAATGGAAATAAATGTAATAGTATTAGTATATTCAATAAGTTTCTTTAATTATTTGTCATTTATAAATATACACAAATTAGAATTAAAAAAATATATTTTGGTACATCTGAAACTACTCGAGTATACTCGAGTACTCGTGTAATTTGAAATTTTACTACTCGATACTTGAGTAGTTGAGAAGTCGAGTAATTGGAGTCTCTACTTCTGACGTCATTTTTTATGTTCAGAGGAGTAATATTATCTTTTGTATAGATTCAATTTAAAATTTGTGAAAATCATTATCATGTTACATGGATCGTTTAATTATGAATTTTAAGAAAAAAAACTTATGCTGAGCTTGTAAAATTCAAAATGCAATTTCCAGCAGCGAAACAATTTTATTTTACAAATTGAATTCAGAATCCTCGATTGATATTATGTTAAATGGTGCCTATAAAATCGATAGCAGATAAATAAAAAATAATAGCTATTTATTTTTGTCGTTTTAAATAGCGTTAACATCTTTTCACGTATAAGTAAGCACTTTTTTGTCGGTCGATTCGTAGATCGCGTACTTCCGTACTTGAGACCTGCGATCGAATGCCAGTAACCCATTCTTCTGGATAAAAGTATTGCCATCGCCGTGTGCAGAGTAAGGGCTTTGGCCCCTTTAAAAACCGTATCATATCGTATGATACAGCTTGAGTATCATACATTTTTAAATTCAAATATTTTGACCAAATACAAATCAACTCGACGAAAAAATACACTTCATCAAGTTCATCAATCATCGCATCAAAATTTTATATAGCTTTTTTGTATAGCCCTGCAGTTATCAATTTTTTTTACTTTTTAGCTAAAAACAGAAACTAACTACTACTTTACTTATCACAAGTACTATTTAAAAAAAAATAAAACACATTTTCTAGAACTACATCCACATATAATTGAATAAAGATCAGGACCTGTCTCGCTAATCGCGAGCATTATCATCAGTCGATAATGCTGTAAACCAAACTATATGTGAAAGTAATACTAAAAAAAAGGTACAGTACTTTGAAATTCCATATCGTAAAAGTTATGATTTTTTTATGATAGCATTGACACAAGTATTATAAAGGGTATTTCAATAAGGACGCTCAAAATATGTTACTTTGTCCTGCTGAGTAGATTATTCATTGTTTAGTGGCCAAATTTGAGTCAACCAGTTTGGTAAATAATCGGCCAACACCTACCTGTACGTCATCAAAATACAATATCTGGTGAAAACATTGCTGCTGTGTGTGAAAGTGTACAGGAAAACCCAAGGCAGCTTATTTCTCGTTGTTCACAAGAACTTGGCTTTTCTGCGACTTCAACTTGGCGAATTTTGAATCGGGCCTTATGTCTGCACCCGTATAAAATCCAACTAACCAAGGAACTTCAGGTAAACGACCACAGACAACGCCTGATTGGGTTCTGGAGCAGTTGGAAGTTTACCCAAATTTGTCAAAAAAGTCAACTTTAGTGATATGGCCCATTTTATAATGAATGGATATTGGCAGACATTTGATGCTATATTCCATATTTAATGCCGTAAAATATACTTACAAATGAAATTAAAATTTAGTCGAAATCTCACAAACAACTTGTTTTATTTACATTTCAAAACTAAGCGTCCTTATAAAAAGACTCTTTATATTACAATATAACTATGTATGATTTTCAAATACGCTTTTCTACGGTTTCGAGGCATGACCGTGGCTGTGGAGTAGAAGTCAGAGTGGTATTTGGCCAGAGTCGTAGTCGGAGTCGAAATCGAAATCACGAAAAACTTTAGAATAGTTTGAACTTTTTATTTCTGCATATAACAGTTAAAATCTGGCTAATGAGCGGATTCGAATGTTGATATTTCATTTAATACACATAAATAGGAAAGTTTGGAAAAAAGTCGGAGTCGTGTTTTGGTCAATTCTGGATATGACACATCATGGCTCGGCCAAATTGTTCGATTTGCAACACTGTTAGTCGCTAAAATTCCTCTATCTAGTTGTATGGATTCGTCGTATTAATATGAAATGCTATTAATGACCGAATGTGGAGAAATAAATTAATTCAATATTCATGAAGCACAGAAATATTTGCGGCAAAAATAATAATATTCGTATGACATGCGTAACATGCCAACACTTCATCAAACCCGTATGAATTTATTTACATCAGTATTGTTGCAGAAAAACACAGCTCGACACTTTATTCCGCCGTTTAAAATCGTAAGAGAAACACTAAATAAAAAAGGGTCCTGCATTATTAAACACAGCGGGAACAAATAAAAATACACGCGCGAAAAAAACGTATACGGCCCCGTAATACAAAATATACGGAGTCGCCGACGAATAAAAGAAATCTCGGGGAAAAAAATAACACCCCGGGTGAAATTTTCTCATAATATTATTTATTGACATGGCAACATATGGACGCAAGGGTTTATCGGACCAATAAAAACCCGCGCGGGATCCTCGGGCGCCCGCCACCGCTGGTGAGTGGGAAACCCCGCGAGGGATTCTAACCGGAAATGGAAGGCGCTCTTTTTTTAAATATTATAAACTCAATACTGGGAGCCTTTTTTAAAAGTGGAATGGACATATTGGAAAGTATTTATTTTCGATCAGCTATGTATTGCCGAGCAGAGCACTTTGCTGGTGTGTATCAAGCTACGGTTAGTAAATAATGTTTTATTAATTAACATTTAATGGTTTTGCATATTGTAGCATATCAATATTGTGTATTAATATTATATATAGTTTAATTAATAAAACAAAAGTTTAGTACCAACTAGATTTATTACCTTCTTTCTTTTTTTAAGTAAATACAAAAAAAATCAGTACATACTACTTCCAGTTATAATTTGATGAAGATTGGACGCGGTTTCGCTCATCGTGAGCATTATCAGTCGGCGTCGGTTGTACAGCTCGAAAGGTTCGAGTCCCAGTCTGAGCAGATTAATTTTTCAATTAAATTATTGAAAACTAGGATGTCTTGCTGTCCAAAAATTCCTCTGAGCACCATATCCGATCTTAAAAACATTACATAAAGAGAGTGGTTATCTAACAAATAATTTTCTATACATAACTTATCCTTTAAATCCCACTTTCTTCAACGCAATAGAAAAAAAGTGTTTTTCATGTTCCCTAGTTAAGCCTAGTGAATATAAACCTAGAAAAGTATCAGTACTCATAAGTACACATCTTGTGGATATTTTAAGTAGAATAATCATGCTAGATGGATAATCATTGACAACATTATTTTTATTACGTACAATAAGGGTTAAAATCCGTATGAAATGAAAGGTTCCGTTTATGACAAGCAATGGAGCTGGCGGTACTTTCTTCAGTGACATTTACTCCAAGTTCCGAACTGCTGGAAAGGATTTTACGCCTTGCCTTAGGCCCATAATGTTTTTATCAAGTGTTTGTCCTCTGATGCAGTAGGCAATAACACCTTTTACTGGGCAAGTACGCTCAAGGAAAACAAAATAACGCTTTTGGTGACATTGTACAATTATTATAATTTAAGATATCGATTGAAAGTGCTTTATGATTCTACCAATAGTTCTTTTTACAAAACTAATTTTGAACGAGTAAATTCATTTCTCTTACTACATCATTGTGTGGAATTAGATATAAATGTTGTTTAGTTGTCTCAAAGATGTTCGGCTTATATGGATAATGAAATCTTCAAAAAATCTGTAAATACGACGTAACGTTTTATATATTTGTATACCTTTATATATATATGTATATAAGAGAGTAGGTGAATAAAAGATAAGATAACGACATAACTATTGGTTGACTATTCACTCTCACTGTTTTTTTAGGATGGCCAGGAGTGAGAGGGAATTTAAACCAGCACAGACATCCATGTTTTCAATTGAATTGAAAAATAATACTGCTGAAACTGGGACTCGAGAACGCGAGATCCGCAACCGAAGTCAATAACGTTAACACTCGACCACGGACACACTTAATTAAATCAATTATTACGTTTTTGTATTTGAAAACTGTCACTTTTTGGTAAAAAGGCATTATTCAGGTAATTAAAACACATTTCATAGTACTACTTTAACGTATATTCTGATAAATTTCATTTGTAAGAAATAACTCACATTTATACTATAGACAATATAACTCTACTCATGTATAATATAAAATAACTTATTCCATGGAATAAACTAAGTTTTTTGAACCATGCGTTACGTTTCTCTTTTTTATCAATAACCTTGTTTCACTGAATATTACATCAGTTGACAAGGTTCGAGATGAGCGAAACCGGTCCTGATTTCTTTCCTGAGTTGATTTGTATGGCCGCCTCTCATTACAAAATGATTATTCGTCATTTTTTTTTTAGATAAAAATATTTGGCATTACAGCTTACGCCAATGCGCCAAATATTCTTAATTGTGAAAGTCATACGAGATTAACTCGATGATAAATAATGAACCAGTTGTTCACAAAATCAACGAAAATTAACATACACCCAGCCCAAGATCTCTTTTTTCAATTGAAAAAATCTGACCTCGCCGGGCATTGATCGCTAGGACAAAGCTTTTGCCACTAGACCACAGGGACCGACAATTTATATTTTATTAGTATTATATTTAAGACAAATCGATATCAATACAGTTTACATAACTGTACTCTTATCTGTGCACTTACCTGGAATAACTTTAATGCGACACCCGGATCGTAAGTAACAAAGCTTACGAAAGTGTAAAACATTTTAACCGGTCAATCTTTATACTGAGTCTTGTAACTATACCTTCTCTCACAAAATATTTAATTCGCGAAAAAATTACAGCTTTTACAACCCAACCCTATCCGGCATAATATATACTTAGTCATAAATCAACACAGATGTGTAAAAAGACCCCTTCTACTCACTCGCGCGATGTCACATCAATATTATATTGACGACCCATTGCCAATAATAAATTATCTACTTCCAATATAATAACATATGTGTTTCAAGACATCTATATTATTTACCACGTTTCGGCAGCCAAAATGTATATATTCTTATATAGCGGTGAATAAACCTTTAAACGCCCGAGAATTTTTTGCGAAATATTCACGCGACCCGTAGCTCTTATAAAAATAATTATATCTCTAAAACTAGTCAACGATTGCTTATAATTGACGAACAAAGACCAGCGCTGCAACTTGTACGCAAAGGTAAACAAATAAACGGACCCATTTTAGCTACCGCTGTCTTGACCAAACAATCGGTCACTCCAAAGGATATATTCAAAGATAGCCAAATATTATATTTCTAGGCATGGAAAAAATCTGTATCCGCATTGAAATATATTGTATGGTGTGAATACAGCTGATTTATTACGGTCCACCGGATATAACGCAACGCATATCCCAAAAATCAACCTTGATGCGTAGATTTTAATATTCCTCATTATGACAAAAATATTTAACGAAACCGAAGATAAAATTATGGATCGGTATCCCAAAGACATAATTTAGAAAAGCTAATATTCATATGCTGAAAACTATTATCATAAGTCAGTCTTATCCGATAGCGAATTGCACCATAACCACTGGTGCCAAATGGGACCGTAGGGCTTTAAAAGGTTTAAACTTACAAGCAAAGAAGTCTGATTACCGCAACTTTCCAGACGGCGAAATGGTGTGGTTGCGGAAAAATTAAATGAATCGAAATTATCTTTTTTTAAATAATATATATGAAATAATATTCAAAGCGTCGAGCAACATAAGTCAAGCGTAAATCCCCAAATCGGCTTAGCCTTTCTTCGGCACTGAGTGTTTTAAAAAAGAGCCCTTTATCCACAAATCCAATTATTTGACGCAGCCCTGACAAACCTTTTCCAATAATTCTACAAATTTAAGAAAAAAAGTATTTGAAATTGGAATACGTATTCATAATAAGAAATACACTAAATACAAACATGAATTTAATAACTTTTGCTGCTCCAAGTATGAAGCAATAGAAATTCTAATGTGTTATTTAAACGGAAAGTATTGGTCAGTTCATAACAGGTCAGTCAGTAGCAATAATAATATTCTTATCGCATTTTTTGTGATATTAAACACAGCAATACATGTGAAAACAGCTTCATTAGTTTATAGTGTTTAAGGTATCAATTATAAGCTTCGAACTTTTAACGGCCTTTCTAGCGACTGGAATTTAAAATATTAACGATCTAGCTATAGTAACAATGCGCACACATGAATAGTACTCAGCAATGATCTATACTTGTGAAATGTGCTTCATTCGAAGAATAAACAAACTAAGGTTTGGCAAATCTCGACGAATCACTACTATTGTTGTTTGCTACTGTCACTGCCCAATGTGTTTAGGCAATCAGAAAACTCTCCAGCGATCTAGTAATTACCTCAACCTATGAGTTTAAGACCGATATCAGTATTAGCTTCATTATAAATAACTCTCCATTATAATTTACTGCAATTACAATGTATGGAGCTTTTTTAAATCATGTAACCGACGTCTTAGAACGGCGTCTCCAGGTCGATACCTGTGATGCGAGATACGTGCTATTGCGCCACTGGACCTAGAAGGGTGCAGTAAGATCAGGTGTTCAAAGCACAATGGGCGAGTGGACCTATCGAATGGTCTTGTGTTAAATTCCTAGTGTTTAAGTATTTGCTTGTTCTTTGTAACTGTGACAAATTCATAAATTTCCCGGCTCTAGATTAGAGTACCAGCCCTCTTAACAATTGAGATCTTTTTATCAAGAGCTACCTCTTTCTCCCTCCTGCCCTAAGTTCCATCTCCGAACGTCGAGAACGGAGGCTGTCTCCCAATATCTTGGGGAGACGAGAGTCTGGTCGTCTCAATACGACCTCGTACAAAGGGCGGCTTCAAGCACCCATTGAGACAACTTTACAACCGTAATTGGTAAACTTTAATTATCTTATTAAATATAATTATTTAATTATAAATTAAGATCTTAACCAATTACAGTATTGACCAGTAAAATCATTCGTACATTTTGATTCGCGCAATATTAAATTCTGTGATTATCTTTTTTTGAATAGGAATAGGAACCTAGTATTCATGTAATTATCTACGAACTATGAAACTCAATTTTCAATCGCGTACATTGATTGGAGGACAATATAAACAAATCAGTGCATCAGAAATTATAGCCACGTCCGTGGATAAGAATATAAAATGACAAGCCAATCAACGCTTTGAAAATTTTAGCTTTGTGTGTGGATTGGAAGACGACATAAGCGTGCAACAATTGCATTGTTACAATATGTAATAGTATTTTCATAGTTTAACTCAATGGACTCCTCACGGAGTTTATCTCAACATTTGTTTTTTTACTCAGTTGCTCATACCTATTGATACCTACCTATATTGTAGGATATCAGAACTCTCTCGAACGATCTTATTATCACCTCAGTCTATGAGTTTAAGTTGATATCAGGAAGTACATTCAATCTAATAATACTCTATATTGAAATCTATAGCGATTCAATATAGAGTAATTTTAAACTTTGTTAAAGAGACATTTAGGCGCGACGTCTCCAAGTCGGAGCAGAGCCCACCGCCTCGCTCTAAATGTCTCTGACTCTTTCACGCCCTGAGTCCATGAGATACGAGGTATTTCATGCAGTGATCGATGGACCATAAAAATTGGATCATCGAGCGCATCTTTTAACGGTTTTTAACGGTTTTGCTCCGTTAAGATGACAATGAGTTGGGCAATCCCCGCTTAACACGGGTGATAATGAGCTTTTTTACGTAATTAGTGAGTGAGAGATTAGCGAGCATTAAGTGAGCATTGAAAGAAGCTCTCAATCACCTAATCCTCCCCCTAAAGTTAGCATCCCTAGCTACTGATATCTCCTTCGCAATCGCAATAAGCAAATCGTAATAGAGGTATTGCCAATGTTAAACTAACTTCAGTGTATTATGTAATGTAACGTAACGTGTAATTCTTTCTGTGTAAATTCGTAACGATTAAATAATGTGTGCTAATCGCACCATCTTAAAGCTTTGAGATCGTCTATTATTATAAGAGCATCCTGTTTCTCCTACTCCGTTCTCTAAATTCCTCTTCCTGAGTGTCGGATCGGAGGCTCCCTCTCGATTTACAAGGGAGCCGAGATAAAGGTCGTCTCACTATTTATAAGTTCATATTTTTTTTTATCAATAATTAACATACTTAGCTCACTTATATTAATGTTTTTGTTACGTTTTGTCGATATAATATATATGGAAAAGAAATACTTTCACTGTTTCATTTGTTTAGCATTCCTGATTGAGATATATTCAAGCCATGGTGTCTATTCGAGCGACGTCGAGTCTGATCCAACGGTCACGTCCCTGCAATATTTACACAACTTTAAAATTCCACTGTAATTGGGATCAAAGAAAAGAAAGAGGCGACGGCTAAATTCCACAAAAAAGATTACGGATCGGTGGAATCCTCCCCTTCTCCACTCCGGGGCCAAGAACTTTCACTGGAAACTGTATTTATAACAAGTGGACGTCGGAGATGAGGAATGGGTAGTGATTTGTCGGGAACGCGTGGTGGTTTTTGATGGAGAAACTTACTTTTTTCATTTTGTGGAATTTAACCGTTCAATAATTTCAACTTCGAACGCTAAAATTTTGAACACTATTTAAAATATATGTATGTTTCGCCTACCAAAAACCAACGCTCTAAAATTCCGTTTTTCCATCCGTGCTTCGTGACAAAAGTTGAGAAACTGTTGAAACCACGAATATTAAATTTTCTATTAAAATGATTTATCTGTTCTTTTTTTTCAATGCTTTTTCTCCTAACGTGGGTCATAGAAACCCAGTTATGAATCATCTGAACACAAATATTTTACCAGAACTGTTAATTCAATTCCTATTTATTTGGAAATCGTAAAAATGAAATGATACGGTTAGGAAAGGACTATAAGTTTACTAATCACTCTCGCTTTGCTCCGAAGATACTCGTGAAAATGACTTTAAACGACGCTTATATCCATGCCGCTGAATAATTGATGAAATTTTCCGTCCAGAGCTTCAAACCCGAGAACACTGTAAACAAATGGGATGAACTGGGAAGAGTTACATTAATTCAAAACATCCTCAAAATATATATAATGTTTTTAAAATAAATGACAAAGCTCTTCACTAATTTCGTTTTGTATTGAAGCTGAAATACTGTCAAAGTATAATTCCAGATAAAATTAAAAAGAAATAAAAGTTCTCTTCAATCTAAAAATAAGGCTGATTTCTTTATCCCTTAAAATGATAAACATCTTCGGTCCAAGCTTTGCAATCTTATAAAAAAATAACACATTTTTAGTACTTTTTATACATAAAATTTATGGGATCAGGATCGGTTTCGCTCGTGGCGAGCATTATCATCTGATAAGATATAAAAAGATACAGTGATATTTATACAAAACTTAAGCAAGAATTACAAGGTATGACAAACAATTGGTTTTACAACCAAGCAAATAAATCGAAGCGAAATAAAAACAAAATAGACTATAATTAAGTATTTCGACTGAGGGTGCTTGATGGAATTTCAATATCAAATTAGAATTTTTTGAATTTTGTACTTTTCCATGAGTTTTGTCGCTAACGACCCGGGTTTCGCCAAACTGCTAGAACCTTAAATATAAGAGTGGCTGAGCATTTAGCCGCTTTTCGCTTAAAAAAAGATACCTCCACCTTCGCCAACCATTTAATTCTTGAAAACCACGCGTTTAATTTTGACTCAGGCATTAAGTTGTTACATACTAACAGGGGTGAGTTTAAACTATTTTATCAAGAAATCTTAGAGATTAATCGAGCTCAGCTCAACGGTCTGCCAATTTTGAACGAGCAACTATATTTGCCTAGTTCACCATTGTTGTACCCTTTTAAATAATTGTTATTTTAATTTATTGTCATTTATTAATAATTGTCATTTATTTACAATTCAAGCACTTGCTATTATTAAATATCAATTCACTTACTATCATTAATGTAATATAATAATAAAGGCTTAAAATCAATCAACTCATTAACGAGACGACGGATAGGACCCTAGATTTATTTTAAATATTCTTATGTTATCATCTGGTCATTAATATTTTCAAAAATCCCCGTAATTATAACAAACCCACTTAAATCATGGAAACTTGTATTCATTCAAATTTCGCTAATTTACATTTTAATAACCTTTTAACTTAGTGACATACTTATATTTTTGTATTTAAACGATACAAACTGTTTACTACGCGTCAGTTCAAGTACATCCGTGCACTTGGAATGCCTGAAGATGCCGAAAGGCGAAACCCGGGTCGTTAGCGACAAAACTCATGGAAAAGTACAAAATTCAAAAAAATCTAATTTGAAAATAGACTATAGTTAAAATGTTGAAGACCTCTTAGAAAAACATGCTATTATATCAAAAATCGATTAAGTATGAATGGTCATTGACAATGCAAAAGCCACAAGTAAGTGCATTTAATTAATCTTATATATAAAACCGAAACGGCGTATGTATGGCTGTGGGTCTGTAATTCCCTTTTGCATTGTTGGTCATTAAGTTGCCATAAAAACGAATATGAAACAAAATATGTTTGAATTTTTATCGGCGAAGACATTTAGTCAAAATGTAATAAATTAGTCTTCTACTGAACTTTTCCCGGCTTTTATTATTAATAATAATGTTTATTATTTTCGTGAAGGTATTATTTGACATTTCTTTGACAGCAAATTAGATTTTTTCCTTGAATTTGGACATTTTAATGGGCGAGAATGGGGCTGTCATCAAATTAAATAAAGTTTGTGATTTTATTTTAACTCTATTTTGGATGTTAGATTTTGTGATATAATTATGTCGAATGATATAACATTAAATAATTATTGGTCGCTTAGTCCGAGCGACGCCGGGTAGCAATACTAGTAGATAATAAACCTTAATGTCCGTAATTCATAATGAGTCATCAAAGCCCTGGAAGAATACTCCAGTTCAACGATCAGTAATCTGTGAATAGTAATCTAATTTAAATGAATGTAATTGACACTTAACCCCAAATAAAATATTGTATATGATTTGTATAAAAAAATTGTTCTGTATATCAGCGGTGAAAAAAACTGTTTTTTTTATAACCGAATGGTGTAAAACGATTATTTGGCGACTGCCGTTCAAACTGGATTGCTTTGTTACAATAAAATGGAATAATTGATTAAATGTATCTATCCACAATTGGCTATATCTCACAAGAAATAAAATAATTATAAGTCGCGTCAAATTATATTTCCCTCCAAGTATATTTTTGTCACAGTTATGTTGTCCAGGGAATAGAGCATGATCAAATGGCTATTTAAAAAGTTGTCTATACAGCTAAAATTGTGATCAGAAATACCAATATTTAACACAAATAAAATTAACCGTATGTATCGAGATTTTATCAACTGACAAGCGAGGAATTTGTGTTTTCAATGAACACTACCAATATTAAAATTTGTCGCACGGCTGAGTGAGTTTCGTTTGAAACACACGGCATCGGATTCGGTTACCGAAAAACCAAAAAAATAATATTATATCTTAGGGTTGTACATTTTATTTAGCACTTGTACCTTACTGTCTAACATTTTCTATCTAAAAGCTTTTTTATATGTTGATTATGTTTGGGCCTGATAACTGATTTTAGAAGAAAAGGTGTAGTGGTTATTAATATTTGAACTCCTGAAAACCGTTATTATTTCGATGTTAGTGGAATAATCTAAATTCTGATAATAAGTTATTCGTACTCGCTTATTTTTTTCATATCTGTTTGAATATTCTTTCTTTAAATACAACAAGGCCACCGAATATCTTCGTTGAACATTTGTGTTTAAAAATATTACATAATTCTAATTTCATAGAAAGTTATTTTACGCTTAATAGTGCAAACGATATTTCATTTAATTTGTAAAAAAGTACCAAATTCAAACAATTTTGTACCTTTCCAAGAATTTTGTCGCTAACATCCCGAGTTATTCAGACATTTCACGTGCACGAACAAATTTAAATTAACAAAACTCATGGAAAACTACAAAAATCGAAATTGATATTTGTATTCCATCACGCACCTCCATCAAGTTTTTGCACTTGTAACCACCTGTAATAGATTTTCAGTGCCTTTACGTGTTTTATAATATTTACCAGTTATTTCCAACTGCAACCACACGTATAGCCAGCCCAGCAAACCTTCCCAGCTTATTTATCACTAACTTCGGTACAGACTAAATTTCAAAATCTCTTTCACATTTGTCTTATAAATAGGTAAGATACTATGAAATGAAAAATCTTAAAAATACATACTGACTTTTAGGGTATTCACTGAATATTTTCCGTTGGACTGAGTATCCTTCCCGGACTTCCCACGACTCATGGATTACAGACATTAAGGTGTATTATCTATATATTAATTGCAATTATTTTGGTTTATACTTTGTTAACGATCATTGATACTTAATTGATTTTTGATGAAATAGCTTGCATTGCAAAGAAGTCTTTATTCATACCTTGTAATTGTTGCTTAACTTTTGTGTAATATCACTGTTTCGTTTTATTTATTATCAGTTGATAATGATCGACATGAGCGAAACCGGTCCTGATCTAATAAATTTTATGTGGAAAAAGTACTAAAAATGTGTTATTATTTTTATTTCAATTGACTTGATCAGGAATTGCACTAAACTGCTTTTGATGCTTTTGAGCTTGAATAGTTCCTTTTGCCTTATCGGTGCTGACTTCCGATAACCTTTATTTCGCAATGGAGAAAATATAATATCGTTTCCGGCAACCCTATTCTTACAAAATAACAGAGCACGCGACTTTCTTCAATATTATAAGTTATTCGAAACCGTCCATTCCTCTCGGTAACCGGTAGATATGAATACTTTACTGGTCATTTCAACTTACTTACTTAGAAGTGCCGCCAAATGGTTTTATTGATATGTGATAAGTTTAGTGTTTACAACATCGATGTTGTTAATTATTTTTTTTTAATATTTATAACAACAATTTCTAATATATATTTTTTATTTAAATTCGACTCAATAACTATTTCGTCACTACACTTTTTATTCTGTCCCGTGACCATATATCCATTATTTACCGCTTTTTTCCGTGAAAACTTCCTTCGATTTTCAAATCGAACGCTGGAAATCAGTAAATTTGTTTTTTTTTTCATTCGATATTTTTTAGTTAACGAAATTTTGGGATTTTTCATCTTAATGCTTAGTGTATTTGTACATATTTTTTAAGGTGTAATATTAAATAAAATCAAATTATTCTCGAGAATATACTGATTTCATTTTATAACACAGTATTAATTCTCCACTGTCTTCTGTCCGGGAAGTGAATATAACTTAGCGTTAATCTCTTAGAAAAATATTTACATTCAGTTCTCGCAACGAAAAATGAAGTGGGGCATCAACATCAAAAATTTTGTAAAAATATAAAATTTTATTTTCATTTGTTCGATTAAATTTAGTATGGTAGGTTTTGTTGGAAATATATATAATTAACCCGTAACACTTTCCCCTTAAAACTGTAGTGTGACACCGTGGAGTAACATTAGTCGACCACTTTTCATTTCCATTATTTTTGACTATTTAAGAAGTGAATTTAAAGTGAATAATGTTTTTTTGCTTGAAATATTTAACATTTTAATCATTGTATGATTATAACATTTATTAAATCAAGAGCAATGGCTCAACTTAATATGACTACGCAAATGTAAATCAACACTGTTGTCGCTTAATTTTACTATGGTTTATCCCATCTAAAGTGTTTTTTTAATTTAAAATATCAAGCGAAAAAGCAATTTCCTGTATTGTTAAATATTATTGGTATTTAAAATGATTAGATCTCGTAAAATTCTTCTGGTCGGTTAGAGCAGTACTATTCAAACATTTTTGGTTTGCGGACCGGTAGATATTTTTCAGTGTTAACCTGGAACCAGCATCTTTTTGTTTTTAAAAACGGGAAACAGTAAAAGCAATAAATTTAAGTAATACAGTATAAGATGTACTTAATTCATATTTTTATCCGATTTCCACTGGATATATCTGTGTTAAATACTTTTACGACACAGCATATAATTTGGTGGTCATGGTTGGTGATTCCCATGTGAGTGCATCGATGCCAATAGATGTGCGCATAGAAAATGATGGGAAATATTGAACCCAGCAAGTCCATCTGCTGGCCTCCCCGCGGCGACCATCGGGCAATGCAGCTTAGCTGTAGCTAACAGCAGGGGGCGAAAGGCGAACCATCCGGCGCCTCAAAACCGGTCTTCTGGCTAAGGGAAGGAAATCCCCGACAGAAAAACCGGGTTGAGCCAACCTGTAGAGCCCTCGTGACTCAGGCCTCGGAGGCGCAGGGTTAATCACCCTGTCCTCTTAAAAAAAAATAGATTACGATACCACCACCGCAGAAGCCTCGGGCGCCCTGTTCTGCTCTTCGACGACCCAGCAAGAAAAAGGACATGATACTCTCCAATAACTGCTCAATGCGCATAGGCGCATATAATGTGCGTACTATGCGCTCCCCAGGAAAGGACTTACACGCCACCCGCATCATGCAAACCTACAAACTTGACGTTTTAGGGCTGAGTGAGGTGCGTTGGAAAACGCCGGGAAAAGTTATTGGAGGGTGGATACACAATTTTATATTCAGGCCAGGAGCAATACCACCGCCAGGGAGTGGCAGTATTGATGTCGGGGAGGGCAGCCCGCTGCCTTGTCAAATGGGAACCCATCTCAGAACGACTGATACGAGCCACCTTTCGGACGTCTGATAGCTCGGTAACTGTCCTTCAGTGCTACGCCCCCACCGAAGATGCCGACACACAGGTGAAGGAAACGTTTTATGACTCTCTCCACGCTGCAATCTCAACAATCCCTAACAGAGACCGCGTGATAGTAATGGGGGATCTTAACGCTAGAGTCGGAACTGACCCTTTGCTTGGCCCAACAGTGATGGGCAAACATGGCCTCGGTGGCCAGCCAACGACAACGGTGAGAGACTCATCGAGTTTGCAACTATGAATGAGCTCACCGTTGGCGGTACAATCTTCCCCACAGAAAAATCCACAAATACACGTGGACCTCCCCGGATGGTCGCACCAAAGCGCAAATCGACCACTTCCTCTACAGCACGAATCACCGAAGGGAACTTCTTGACGTACGAACCTACAGGGGTGCCGACATATACAGCGATCATGAGCTGCTTGTCGGCAAAATTCGTCTCAGACTCAGACGCCCCGCAAGGCCTCCAACTCGGAGTAGAATCGACGTCGAAAACTTCAATTTCCTCGAATTCAGCTGAACTTTGATGTTGCTATGAGGAAAAACGTCGCCAACAGTGCCAATGATCGGCAAAACCCACGACCCGACGCCATAGAATCAGAATGGTCCAGTATTAAGAATACTGTCGCGTCAGCCGCTCATGAAGTGCTTGGAATTCGGAGAGGTGATCAACCAAAGTGGATGTCCGACGACACGTGGAGGAGTATTGCAGAAAGAGCTCGGCTTAAAACACTGAGGACAGTGAGACAGACCCAAACCGGATCGAGGACCGCCGGACTGACTATCATAACCATGATAAGATAGTTAAAAAGTCAGTGCGACTCGATAAACGCCGATTCTTAGATCGCCAAATTGAAGCAGCAGAGGAAGCATCGCGCAGAAGTGATACGAGAAAATTATTTAAAATCACGCGCGAAATTTGCGGGAGACGACCACCGACCTCCGGGCCTATACGTAGTCCAAGTGGGGCAATAGAGTCGAGCGCGGAGCGTGTCAAAAGATCTGGAGAGATCACTTCTGCGGGTTGTTAAATCGCCCTCCTCCCTTGAACCCATTTGATATACCCAATGAAGCCTTACTTGTAGATATTCCCCGAGCGTCGAATATACCCGACCATACGCCTACGCGTGCTGAGATCACCTCAGCCGTGCAGCGTTTGAAGAATGGGAAGGCGCCCGGTGTAGATGGTATACACCCAGAGTTTCTCAAGTACGGCCTGGAGGCGCTTCTGCACCCCTTATACCAACTTATTAGTAAGGTGTGGGATCAGGAGCGCTGCCCAAGGACTGGGTCAACGGTGAGATAGTCACCATCCACAAAAAAGGTGACCCACTATGCTGTGACAATTATAGAGGTATAACGCTGCTCAGCGTGCCCGGCAAGGTTTTGGCACAGATAGTCTTGGCGAGAATAAGGATCCCAATAATGCGTATCCTCAGGGAAAATCAGGCCGGGTTCCTACCTGGCCGATCCTGTGCGGACCAAATCCACAACCTTAGATGCCTTCTCCAGCAAAGCAATGAATTCAATAGCTCGCTTGCGTGTTGCTTTGTCGACTACGAGAAAGCCTTTGATAGTCCGCATAGGCCTTCCCTATGGGCCATTTTAAAGCTTTATGGGATCCCACCCAAGATAATCGCCATCATCAAATGCTTGCACGAGGGCAGTGAATGCTGCATAAGAATCGGTGACATAACTACGGAATGGTTTGGCATCACTACCGGCGTCAGACAGGGCTGTGTTCTAGCTCCGTTCCTCTTTATAATAATCTTCGACTTCATCCTGAGGAAGTCAATTCCACCTGACCGAGGAGTAACCGTTGCTCCCAACCTGAAACTATGTGACCTCGAGTATGCCGACGACGCTGTCATCTTTGACAAATCAGTTGCGGGTATCCAGGAAACAATGGATAGACTGCAGAGCAACTCGTATCGCGTTGGCCTCAAAAAATCAACGCGAGTAAAACCAATGTGCTCTGCAACAGCGCCTGTCCAGATCCAGACTACTGTTGAGCGCGGGGCAAGAAATCGAGAGAGTCGATGGTTTTAGGTACTTGGGAGTACACATCACGGGAGATGGCAACCCGCGTAATGAGCTCGCGATCCGATTAGGGATAGCTGGAGCAACATTTAATTCAATGCGGAAAGTCTGGGACTCACGGCTGTACTCGGTCAGAACCAAGTGCCACTTGTTCAACGCATGCATACTGACTGTGCTGCTTTACGGTTGCGAGTCATGGCACATCACAAAAGCACAGGGTAACCGTATACTGTGCTTTGAAAACAGATGCCTGCGGCGAATACTAGAGTACAGTGGTTTGACTTTGTCAGGAATACGGAGGTAAGAGAGCGGACAAACCAGCCCCTTATTACGTCCAAAATTAAAAGGCGACGATGGACCTGGCTTGGACATGTGCTGCGGATGCCCCAGGGGAGCCTGAATCCTGCCTGCCTCTTCTATCAACCTGATGGATCCCGACGCCGCGGAAGGCCTCTGATGACCATCCATAGGATGTACTCAGGGGAGCTAAGGGACGCCGGGATGACCTGGGAAGATGCGAGGAGGTTGGCGGGAGACAGAGAATCTTGAGGCACCGTGTGGCGGCCATATGCTCCGAATAGGGAGCGGATATGGAAAAAAAAAAAAAAAAAAAAATATAATGAGCTCGTTTGTTACTAGATAACTTATCCAATTCTGATTAAGACAATTTCACACGTAAATGAAAATGTGAACCAATATTATTTCGATATTTTGTTTCTATAATACTCACAGTCAAAAAACAGGCTTTGCATAGATAAAGGGATAAAAATGGAAATGGAAAAAGAGTTTTCAAGGAGTTTAAAATTATGTTGCCAATTTCGGAGACTTCCACGTGCGGAATGAGATAAACTTACATCGATTTTTCATGTCATTCTTATTTTCAACAATATATTTATTTTAATGACCGGTTATCACTTACTCATAGTCCGGTGCTTGTCCGCGTACCATTATTTGAGTAGCACTGGATTAGGGGACCACGGACTCGAGCTACCAACCAAACACTCTTTGATTAAATTAGTTTCCATAAGCATGGATCGATGGAATTCTCAAAAAACGCTTTTCTTTATCATTTAAACAATGTTCAATATTTTTAGCTAACTAGATTTTAAATATTTTGAGAACGGCGTGCTTTGTAAATTTGAATATATTTACGTACAATTTTATTATTAGTTTCTACCTCATTTTCAATTAATTTCTACCAAGCAAATGACAATTCAAACAATTATATAAACAATCGGTAAGTTTTACCGCACTAACTTCACAAACCCGTGAAAAGATATCATTAAGAATTCCTAATGTCACCGTGGAGTAACATTAGTTTTCCATACTTAAAATCTTTACATAGACAATCAAACAGTACAATTATTTTACTTGTAAACGTGTTCATTCATTGTTCAGCATTCATTTAATTGAATTTCTGAACAAGTCTTTTCCTATTTACGTTGTCAGTTCTTGGTGGAATTCTTTGTATTTAAATAAGACGAAAACATTTTTTTATCAGGATCAGAACAGGTTTCAGTTGATAATGCTCACGATGAGCGAAAACGGTATTGTGTATCATGGTCTCAATTTATTCTCTTTTTTCTTAAATCATTACTGTTTACCAACAAAACTTGGTAAATTATGGATATATGGTCACGGGACAGAATTTTGGTAAAGACTTATGAAAAATAAGCACATTAAATGAAATGAATGTTTCGTCTTAAATTTTTAAATTTATTATAATAAAAGGTCCTAAAGAATACTTCGCAATAAGTATGAAATCGAGTTGTTTTAATTTACAGGAGCAAAAATGCAACAACAAACTACACAAATAATAATATTATACAGATAGAGACAGTCACATAAGTTTATTATTTGCTTAAAATAAAAAGAATAATTTTATTATCGGCTAATATTAAAAAAACAAATTCTTCTTTCAAAATTCATACAGTAATCAGTAATATTCTTCAGATTTAATCATTTTTACTCCACATTTTATAATAATCCACAAGAACTCAATAAGTAAAGTCAAAACATAAAATTATAAGCCAGTATGTATAAATTTTTTGAGCTTAGCTCGAGAGGATTGGGATTCTGTCCCCTGACCTTATATCCATAATTTACCCAAAACTAAGCATATTTTGAACCGTTCAAATAATTTACTTTTCCATGAGCTTTGTCGCCAATGACCAGGGTTTCGCCTTTCAGCATCGTCAGAAATTTCAAGTGCACAAATGAACTTGAACTGACTCACGTCACGTCACCAATGTTGTAATACGACAACATAAAATAGCTGAATGCCGAAAGCGAATCCAGGGTCGTAAGCGACAAAACTCATGGAAAAGTACAAAAATAAAACGATACAAATTTGATATTGAGACTTCATCAAGCACTTCAGTCGAAATTTTAAATTAAAACTTAACATGTCTGATAAATTATTTCTTAGAGTTGGTTTAATTTTAATTTTTGGCAGTATGGCGCCAATTTATAGAGTTATGTAATCGCCTTGTACCAAATTTTGAAGTTCTTATTCTGTGTAGGTAGGTAAGAAGAAGGTAGGTATTGATTTGTTTCCACTGTTTGAAGTTCCAGTCACGTAAAACAATCTCCGCACTTATTTAATCTGTCAAAGGGATATTTTCTTCTATGTTGCAAAATACTTTTATTCAGAAAATATTCCTTCTGACAATATTTTTTCGTCGCTTTTGTGTCCGCATAATAAATAAAATATTTTTATTGGGTTATATCGGACGCCTTAATACTTACAGATTTTTTGTTCCATATTTACTGCGAAGATATGGGTACGACTTGTTTGTGATTTTTTTATAATATTGGATCATTAAAACAAATACACTGTCGCTTGAATCGAACTATCTGTGCATTGAAATAAAACAAATTTAACCCTTTGCACTCCTCAATATATTTTTTTTCCTTCCAGCAACTCCTCAATGGATTTGAGAAATTGATTGATATCAAAGGGTTTGCGTATTTATTGTAGCATGGTAAAACGAAATGACGTAAAATTTACAACATTGTAACATAACTTTAACTAAAGCACACAATCCAATAAATACTGTTTTTGAAATAAGGATAATTTTAAATTAATAAAAATAGTTTTCCAGCCAAGTTTTACACAGTCGAGCAGGTCTCGACATATGATTTCTAGGAAAAAACATTAAAAATATTTTTTTGAGTAAAAAAACGCAAATTTTAGTTCAACTTAAAAAAATATTCAAAAATATAAAATAATTATATATATTCAAATTCTAAACGTAGAAGTAACTTAAAAATATTTTTTAAAAGATGAAATTTTTCAAAAAGATACTGTGCGTTATAAACATACTTAATTAATCTTATATAAAAAAACCACCTGTCAATAATTATTCAATGTAAGAGTGTGCGTATACTGTGCGTTATAAACATACCTAATTAATCTTATGGATAAACAAATATGACAGCTGAAACATTAAAATGATGGTACAATGTTGAATACCTTATAAACTGTGATTTATTTATATATATGTACATTTCAAAAATCACAAATTATAAAGTTTATTGCTTTTGCAATGATAAAAAAATTGGATGAAGAAATTACATAGTTTACAGATATAAGAGTGAAGAGAAAAAAAATATATTTGAAATTGGCAAAGAAGACAACCGAGTAAGTTACGACAAAATCAACTATAATACAAAAAAAATAGTAATCGGCTGAACTCACTCACGTCCATGTGAAATATGTCAACATCCGAAGAAATTCCGTTTAAAATAACAAAAACTTGATGAGCGTGAGTTTGAGAGAAATAACAGATTTTTGAATAAATACAAGCCGAGAGAGCTTTGAAACTTGTTCAAATAAAAACAGTTGAAAAAACTACATTGCAGACAATTTATGAATAGTTTGGGAACAGCTCCGCGGTGGAACTTTCTCGAATTTCGTATCTTACAGTGCAATCTCGCGACAAAATTACACAGTTTATAAATTCGGAATTCGCGAAAACACAATAATATAAATTTATATGGGGATCGGGATTTGCATTTTGTTGTAAGAAAATTCGAAATCTTGTTTGCGGAGCTTATCACAATTTATCGCGGCTTCATTTGGCAAAAGTTTTCCTTCTCTCTCTCATTCGCGACTTCCTAACGAGTTGTACTGTTTTGCATGACAGTTGGACAACTTTTGTATTATAAAACGGCGTTTCTCAAACCCAACTAGCGAGGGAAGTTTGCTACATCGTTTTTCGAGATTTTATTTGAAAATCATGGGGTCAATATTTTGCGATTTTTGAAAGATACAAGATTCAAATAAAGAAACCTAAAACTATCGAAACAAAAACAAGTATTGAAATTTAATATTGATTTATCATTCGTTCACAGGGGACTAGAATCACAAAATTTCTCCATATTTGTATATGTATAATATATAGTAGTGAAACTGTATTCTCAGTGAAAATGTATTCTTCTCCTAGCTGTCATTGAAATTAAATTTGACCGCCCTATCTTCAGCCCAATGTTTGTCTGTGTTTTTCTTCGGTTATCTTTTTATGAAAGAAGCAAACAAAAATTTTAGGCCGGCAAATCATCGACTTGGGCCAATAATTTCAATGATCGTGACAAGTGAAATCTTGTTGTCATACAAATTTATTACGTTTTCACTGAGAATACAGTTTCAATGTAACATATATATTCGATACTAAAGGTTAAGAAATGTTTGTTTTTTTTTCTAACTTGTCTGCTCCGTATATATGAAATTCTAATGAAGCATTTAATTACATATTTTAGAAAAAATGGTTGTTATTCGTTCGCTCAGCAATTTTATTTGGATTCTTTTAGTCGCCAGGACCAGATAGGAGGGGAGTGGGATGGAACGTGAGCATCATCAACATTAACTTCTATATTCTAATACGTGCGGTAACTTTGTGGAAGTTCATTTTAATATAAAATTTAAAATAACTTTGATTATTCCACGTATTGTGCTACTAACTGTGACACGTGTTTCGCCTCTTTCAGAGGCATTTTCGGACTTACTAACGCGTTTGTATAAGTAATGAAGCAAGATTGATTCTAACATTTTAAAATGATAAAATTACAAAATGTAGTTTGGGATTTTTCCTTTTTACATGAAGCAAGGAGGGGTTTATAGAATTGAAACAAAGCAAACAAATAATTATACTACTAATGACGTTAACATTACAAACTTTTAAACTAATGAGCTGCAATCAATCAGATAGGTTTGCGTTCAACCTAATTAATTGGAAATAATGTAAGCAGTGTCGAATAACCTATCGTATAACATTCAGTTTTGAGTTCAAATCCTGGCTGGGCATGTGTGTATGTGTTGTCGTTTTTCTTTGATTTGAACTCGAGTGAGTTCAAATTTCAAAATAATTGGCGCATCGGGATAAGCTGCAACACAAACATACCTTTGAAAAAAATTACTAGTGTCAGGTCGAGGATTCTTAAATTTTCTCGATTGTTTTCAATCATTTTATAATATAAAACTTAGTTTTTATCTAAATTTAAAATATTCTCATGACTAGCTAGTTAAGCATGTGAACATTTATATCCGATCCATAGTATTGTGATCAATTTTGATAATAAAGAATAAAACTGTTGTGTCTATTATATTGCAGGGTCAATATCTAAATTCATTCTTGAGACGCCCTCTAACAGTTAATGTTTCGCGTGGTAATTAAAAACTAAAGTTGGATCCGAAATTCATCTAGACAGGTAAGTAAATACGTTTCAAATTTTAAAGAGAACGTAAAACTTTTGATTAAAACTACGATTACGGAGTTTATGGGCTAGTTCAAAAGATAACAAAAGATTTCGCTTGTAAAGTTGTTCAGATTGTTTTTCTTTTGTGTTTATTTTGTCAGATACTTTTTAGGCCCGCTGATCGAAGAAAAACAGAATAAAATTTGAAATATTTTAAAACGTTTATTTCAACAAAGTAAAAAATATCGATGAATTGAGCCAGTGATGCACAAATGCGGCCTTAAATGGACTTTTTTGCGGCCCAAAATAACAAATACTTCATCAACAAATGTTTCATTAAATATGATAAAAAATAGTATTCGATATGTGAACAAATTATGCAGTAGCAACGGTATATAAAAAAATCAACCCCTTCTCAGTATCCATCAATGAAGCCGATTCATCATTGCAACTTATATCAACCGATTTCATCATTGCAACAATAGAGTTGATCGATTTGCAGAACAACGATCAATTGAGATCGAAATATCAGGAAGGCGATCAGCAGAGTTTTTACAAATATCTCCCCGAAGAACAGTTTCCTACCCTACGTTAAAAGGCTGCGCTTTGTGCAAGTCTTTTTGGAAGCACCTACATTTGCGAGCAAGCATTTTCCATATTAAAACTAAATAAGTCTCAACACAGAACCGCTTGAACAATGATAATCTCAGTGCTGTACTGAGGATAGCAACCACAAACATTGAACCCGACACCAAAATGCTTGCTGCCAGTATACAGTGTCAGAAATCTCTCTAAGTTCCATCGTGCAAATCTGCACGTAATGTGGAACGGAGAAAGGATCGAAATTGCTTATAAAACTTATGTAATTATTAAATTAAAAATAAAATATAAAATTTATATCTCATCTAGTAGTTTCTTCACTTTTACCCTTTGCGGCCCACGGAAAATTGTAAATGGATAAATTGGCCCTTCTCTCAAAAAGCTTGTGCACCACTGTATTATGCAGTCGGGGAATTATAAGAATTGGTTGATAGCTGTAGCAGCTTCGCGCTATTGTCAGTGCCACTTATCAGAGTAAGTCAGAACTAGTAATAAAAGTGTGTCGTAAAACTTTTGTATAAATAAATAATTCGGTATTTTTTTCATTGTCATAATTGAGTACTATCAATAAACAATGCTTATGCTTCAAATTATTATTTTATTTCAACCACCTACAGCGTTGCATGGTGTCAATGCTATTATACGAGAACTAGGTGTAAGTCAATCGGAAGGTAGAGGTCTGCGTGGGCTCGGGTCAGATGGTAAAACGATTGTTCCGATTCAGGCCCAGGACGGGCTCGAGCAAGGTACAAAAAAAATATATTTTTATTTCAAGACGTATACGCCATTATTGCAAATTTGGTGAGTCAATTTTAAAATATCTATTAAAATTTTCGAAAAAATAATCGGAATTTGCTCGGATTTGGACAAGATGTTTGAAAATGAGCCTCGGGTAGAATTTTGAAATTTCTGCAAGTGCAGGCCTATATTATGAGGGCAAGGAAAGAATAATCACACTAAGTAGCTAATCACACTCTCTCTTCTCTTAGCTTCGTTCGGACAGAAGCGTTTATGGTGTAATTGTAAACATCACAGACCAAATGTTCAAATTTTAAATTATACAATCTTCACACGCGATTACTGGATTTATTAAAAATATTATACACATTTTATAATTGAAAAAAAGTGTTTTTTTTAAATATTATACTGTTCAAACTTTCTAGCAACGGTCACCAAACTACGGCCCGCGGCCCGGATCCAGCTCTCTAAATTATTCAACAAAGAATTTTATGATTTGGTTGTGAATTCACAACTATATATTTCAATTCATCAATTGGTGCATATAAAATACGACAACCCATAAAATACAATAAATTCCAGTATATAATTATATTAGAACATATAAATTAATATTGTAATTGGATTCCATCACGAATTTATTTGTCATCCGGCCCGCCAAGTTTTTAAAAATTTTGCCCGTTTCTCAAACAGTCTGGTGACCCCTGCGTTATAGTTACACTTCTCTGCCCCAGTCTATTTTCCCTCACAATGATTTGTCTATCCCATTTTTTCTGATAATATATTGTATAGCACCCTTATTTACTGTCCAATTAATAATGGAAGCACACGAAAAATTACACTTGCTTATATCGTTTAAAATTCCACTTTAAACCTACTTCGTACATATTATAAGTTTCACCCTTGACTAACGACATTTTATATATTATTATAATTTGAAAAATTGCAAAGCCGGGTCACATGCTAGGCGCATAGCTTTATGGAATTTTTCCAAGCTTTACTTTCTGTGGAATTTCTTCATGGAGAATGTATGGGCATGGCGCCCGTCAACCCTTGTTCACTTTTCACTGGCTGAGGAGAGACCTTTTGTGGAACTCTAACATCGCAGGTTAAACTCTGTGGAAAATTAGCAATTTCTTTCCCTTTCTTGTATACATTAAGAGGGTATTTTTACCCCGCAGGCATACATGTCCCTTAGTATCAAAATTGGCCAAAAACGATAAGTTTATATAGTTTACTTGTTCAAATCGTCCATTATTTCAAAAAAATAATCTTGTGATTCTTTTCGAGGATTTTTTTGGTCCAGAATCATTTCATTCAAATTTACTAAAATAGCAGTCAGAAACAATCAAAGCCTTATAATTGTTTTATCCTTTTTAAAATAGATCTCTTACACGTTCGGTCTACATATATATATCAATACACTTTTATTATAGTAATAAAAACATGTTAAATTAATTTGAACTGTCATTTGGCCTTGGTTAATTTCGTTTCAATACACTAGGACTAGACACTAGACATATCATTAAATATTCGTCCAATATTCTTCGAGGATGTGCCCGATTTATCTGCCTATCATGATCCGAATCTATCATTGCCAACCGTTGGCACTGGCCAATACTAATGATATAATTTTCCATTTCTATTTCTTTGATTATTCATCTCATTGGAACACATCCTGTGATGCATAAAAAAATACTCACTCGCTATTATCAAAATCAAACAAACTCTATTGTTAAACATTTAAAAATAAGCAACAGTTAATAAACCTTATCCATTTCAAGTCAAATCACATTTTCTCATCGCTGTTTTTGATGTCAAATATTTTAGCCTCTCTGTCACAGCTGTCATTGTTCTCTACCACGACTTGATATTAAATTAATTTCAACCAATCGAGCTCTTTTATTAATCTACTAAACAAACTAACCCATTTCACCAAATCAGCTTAGTTTATATAAAATGACACAGCAATAATTTAGGTTTTTATATTTTTCCACAAATTCGGTGACAACTTTGGGGAAATTAATTTTTATATTGAGTTTGTCTAAAGAGATGAAACATGCGTCACACCTAACAAAAAGACCGAGGTAATTACAATGCTATAAATCTAATATATAAAAATCAATGGTTGTTTGTTTGTTCGTATTGTAAGCGTTGCCATACCGTTCGTCCGATTGCGATAAAACTTTGTAAACTTATTGTTTGCATTTCTGCGAAGGTAAATACATATATAGGCATAGTAAAATCAACATACAGTAGGTCTTTTGTATAAAAATCAATGTTTTTTTTTATTTTATGCGCTGACATACCGTTCACAACCGTTCCGTTGTTTTGACAACTTATTGTTGCATTTACACAAAGGTTATAAGCATAGTACAATTAACTTTCAGTAGGTGGCGCGTGTATCGTACCATAGTCATTTGGCAAACGACAAACAGCTAACGTCAAACGGCAAATTTCATCAATACCGATCAATGTGAAATTAAATCGAAATTATTTATCTAAAATATTGTGCATCACAGAGCACTTTTATAAACACAAACATTTTCTTTCTTTGAGTGGTATTGCAATGCTTGCCTATATAAAAAATGTATAATCAGTATCAAACGTAATGCTGTTTGTTATCATTGAAAATAACCAACTCTGTTACCAAAAAGCCTTTCAACAATTATTTTAATTAGTTTTTATTTATATTGTTATATTTTTTATGGGTATGCCCAATTTTGATACTAAACGCCACAAATAGTGCTCTTCAAAGGAGGAACGCTCGTTTTTGATCTTTTGCTTTTACCTGCTCGTTACTAAAAAGTGTTTGATTGTTGTTAAAACACGAGGACAAAATATTCAACTATGAAGATATGTGTAGTCAGCATTGTTTGGTAACCATAAATATATTGTCAATATAGCCGAACGGTCATTGTTTCAATGTCTGTCCCATCGTCATGCACGGGTTCCATACACGGCATACGGACAAGCAATCCACGGATTTATAGTATGTATGTGTTTCACTCTCTCATGCATACTTTCTTAAAATAGGGGCACATTGAGAGCGATTAGGGAACTTACAACACACAATTGAACAACAGGCAGTTCTTGTAAACTATTTGTTTTAAGATGCTCCACATTGAGAGAGGACATAGTTCCAAATATAAAAATATTAAACATACAAAGTCAACTTTTAAAATCGAAATGATGTTAAATATTTACGCTTTAAGTTATTGATAAACGTATCATCGATATAAACATACATTTACATATAAGGAGGCTATGTCGTTAATAAATCCAAAATTGTACTATTTTACTCTATATAAAAATTAGTCAGTGGTAACAATTTGGCTGATTTTCATTGATCGCCGTAAAAATCTCATATTTTTTTCATAATTTTTTTCTCATACAATATAATAAAAATATATTTGTGGTAATTTTTTTAAAAATTGGCAATCAAGTCATAAAATTGTAACTTATTATTTGCCTTTTAATGCCTCACGATTAGAGACTCCAATTCGAGTACGTATACTCGTCCATTTTTCTAGTACTCGAAACTCGAGTATTTAGAAAAATACTCGAGTAATACTCGTAATTTATAAATGAAGATTTATTTCAATATTTTATTTACTTATTTTAAAAAAAATAAAGAGTGTACGCGTGAATTTTACTGCCCGGTAGGTAATATATATTTTTGAATGGTTTTGCCGTTGACTATGTATGCTATGCGAAAATTTCTTTTATTACTCCTTATATGGGTCCCTAACTCCTTACCCAACTTATCTTAAGAATAACAAATTTATGATACGACACAAAATAAAATATTGAAAAAAAATCTTTCGTTTTGCCTTTTATTTTGTCAAAGTCATAAAGTATCAGTCAACCAAAATCTTAATGCCTTAAAAATTGTTGTAGCCAAAATAAAAAAAAAGGTTTCATAAAGTCATTTAATAAAATAAAAACAAAACTTCGAACCAATTTAAAATTTGAGACGTTTAACCCTCTATTATTTTTGAAATACATATATGTTTTATAAATTGAAATTTAATAACCTTATTTTTTTTTTATATAGACACATTTAAATTATTAATATATATTTAGCTATAGAATAGTAAATATATATCTAGCCGGGATCGATTGCCAGTACGCGATAAATCGTTTTTGCAGAGGCAATGGGTGTTTGTGTTGTTTAAAATCCCTTCCCACCTTAGTGACAACGATTAGCTTACCACTAGTCCTTTCCTAGTCTTTGTATCCTTTCCATTCCCCCTCTCTTCGAAAAAGAGAGGTTGAGCAACTAGGTAACAATCAATTCTCGTAAAAAAACATGGCATTCAAAAAAAAATGGTATATCTGTAACTACTCGAGTATACTCTAGTACTCGAGTATTTTTAAATTTTGCTACTCGATTAGTTGAGATGTCGAGTAATTGGAGTCCCTACTCACGATGATAAAAGTAACATCTTTGATTAAAATTGATATAGTATTCGTCTTATTATCACATAATAATTAATTTGATATTTTTTACTACATGCTTAAAATGAGGTGCAATCTTCACTGGTCCACCACTGGTTAAACACTTCAGCAAATGCTGACAAAATGTATTAATTTTAAATTATTATATTCAAATAATAAATATCAATGTGCCCATTCCAATATGATAATCGTAGGTTTTGATGATCTGCATTTTTTTTTAATTTGTCATCCCGTTTGTTTGCATTTGTCCCAAATCCATTTTGTTAAAAACAGTCGTAAATTAAATGAATCACTACAATGTGGTCGTGATTGTGATTTTGGAATGTGACTCCGTTATTTATGCTTTTTCGATACGGAATGCACTAAAACGCAGTGAAACGCTCTGAAAACCAGATCCGAATTGTAAATTGCTCATTTTTTTTTCAACATCATGAAAATGTTAACATTCAACTTAAACTCATAACACTGTTAAAATTTCTTTCTGCAATTAATAAAGTGACATTCATTATTTTATTTATCATGCAAAGTAACCTTTTGAAATTTCATAAAGACCACACGTTGGCAATGTTATAGTGATCAATCTAAAAAACAATTTAAAAATACATTATATCTAATTAAAATCGCTAAACCAACCAATCTGTTTCTACTCTTTCGAATTCGTCATGATTGCGCTCGCTATTCGTTTTCATAAAAGTGCAGCATTCATGTTGACTGTCAATTCTTGGTGGAAAGACAATATCTTAAAATCAATATTTGTTTGTTTGTTCGCGCCCTATGCCATGTCATACCGTTCATTCGATAGCAATGAAGTTTTGACAAACTTTTTGCTGGCACTTGCGTGGAGGTTTGTGGCATAGTAAAGTTAGCCTACCGTAGGTCTTTTCAATAAAACTCAATGTTTTTTCATATGTTATGATGCCATACCGTTCATTTTGACCACTTAATGTTGCACTTACGCAAGGTTAAAGTACAATTGACTTTCAGTAGGTGGCGCGAGTGTCGTACCATATAAAAACGGTGAAAAGACAAACAGCAAACGTCAAACGGCAAATATCATCGATACCGATCAATGTCAGTGAAATTTAATCAAAATTATTTATCTAAAATATTGTGCATCTGAAAGCACTTCAATAAACACAAACACTTTCTTTCTTTGGATTGCATTGCAACGCTTGCTGGGTACCGGCTAGTATAATTTAATATTTAAAAACATGTTATTCCAAAATATCACTTAAAATTCTCAATTGAAATTCAAAATTGTGTTGTATTTTTTTTGTGAGTTTTGGACCATTTTTGGTACTGTCGTTAATAATTAATTCAATAGTGACTATTAGCTGAAATTGTATCATAAAGTGATTTAAGTGACATTGATTATACAAATTCGCCTCATTGAATATGTATGTCTTTTAAGTGTATTTATTGTACGGCAGTAAAACAATGGATCCTTGCTGGGAGTCCGTTTCGCTCCTGTAAAAATGCATCGTTAAACGCACCGTAAAACGGTTGCAGTGGTGCATACTCCAATGTTCGGCATGAGTGTGGATACGGGCGCAGGTATCGTTGTGTAGAAGTTTAGTGCGCAAGTGAGGGACAAAGCATTTTATGGAGACAAAAGCTATTCGAACGGTTGGGTCGTGAGCTACGATCGATAAAACAGGAAGCCTGGCTGGCCAGCTGATCAGGAGTCAGAAACCTTAAAAGCTTATCAAAATTCTAAGAAAATCAACGAAGAATAAGAAAGGTTTATTTCACGTCAAAATAATGTAAAACTGCTCAAGTTTACTATCCTGATTTTCAGAAGTAGTCTTTCAACCAAACGATTTTTTTGCGAGAGCGGAAAATATTAAAATACAAGGTATTCCAATAGAATATTCGCAAATATCCGGTTTTAGCCGAAACAGTTTTTGACACCTCTTACTGATGTAGCTTCCCGGGTTTCATAAAATTACTTCTTAATTAATAAAAATAATAAAATATTTTAGTTCTTATTCCACATAAAAATGTGTCTGTATTTTTATTATCATACCATTCCACCAAGTATTGATAGTGAACACCTTTAAAGTGATAAATTACTTTTTGTTACTTAATTATAATCGCCCACTTAGAAGAAAAGAAAATCGTTTTTCTTTACTTTTCAGGAGATCCAATAAACATTTTTCACTATAGATGTACCATCATCACTTTACCGCCGTTCAAATTCGGAACTAAAATTATCCCCATATAGTAGATTCATTTAAAAGTCTTCGAAGTTAGGTATTTTGTCTTTTTTAGATTTTGTTTCATTTATGGCTTGCATATAAAAATTTGTTAGTAAATAAACAAATTTAATTCAGTATTGTACACTTTTTACGCGATGATGGCGCCCTCACAAGCTATAATGGTACATCTATAGTTATCAATGTTCCTTATTTTGTATGAGATACCATTTTTTTCATTATCTTGAAGCATCTCAGCAAAGGTTTTTAGCAATTTTAAGGTGTTTACTATCAATAATTGGTGGAAGGGCATTATTTAAAAAAATAAAACATTTTATTTAATAATATTTCCGGTTTGCTCGTCGCTAGGATTTTGAACTGATCAGTTTTTCAAATCACTATTTCATAAAATCTTATTGTAAAATAACCGTTACATCTGAAAAGCGAAAAAAAAATGTTGTAGGAAATGTATAAAAGTAAACAGAAAGACTACGAAATCACTACAGCTAAAACTACCAGACAACGTAACTTTAAAAATATTATTCATATACTTGAGCATATTAAGATTCTGATCATTTGTGTTGTAAATCGAACGCTGTAAGATTAACGATATTTCAGTACACGTTTCGCGCATGCAAGTGTTTGAAAGACTTATTATTCTTCGGAAAGGAGCATAGCCTTGATGGACCATTAGTTGTCGATGTGCGAAGTGACACAGCGGGCAATTTATATTGTACAATTTAGTACGTATGGCCGTATAAATAGTGCAGGTGTGAAATCAAAAATCAGCGGAAATTCACGGCGGAAATCTGCAATGGTGCAACGGATACTTAAATGGAAAATTTAAAAATTTCCGCGCGCTTTTGTTCAGGCTAAATTGTGTGAGCTTTATTTCACAAAAAAAAATTTCATCTAGGTAAAATACAAATTTATTTCACAAGGATCTTAGAGCAATATTATTTTCATTGAATTATCGTGAATTTATTGCTTCGCTAGAAACGAATGAACACAACGGATAACAACATATAACAGTAATTAATTTTATTCATAATGCGAGTTCTGTTATAGTCCAATGAATCACAAAAAGACTCGATCAAATTTGGGTGTTTTATTATCTGTTTTCTTGAAATAAGATATTGTTTCCATTGCTTTATAATTCTCAGAATAGAGTTCATGTTACTATAGAGCCAGTTAATTACATCTCAATAATATGACGTACGGCTGTATGGGATTCATTAACTCCTTTATTATTGTTGCGGCGTCAGTCTTAATTAACCTTTGAACAGCCCAGACTATAACATCAGGTATACAGCCCAAGGCTCAAGATGTCAATAAAGTTTGCAAAATAGAATTCATTGCTAAAAATATGTTATAAAATCATTTGCATAATGTAATTAAGCCACAGGGTTGTCACAACATCTTAGATAGTCAAAAAATATTTATTCACTTTTGAGAGATTAAAATTCAAAAACAATAAATGATAAATGCAAATAAATGATCAAGTAACTGATATGCATCACACCAGCTTACGCGTCACGAACAAACGAGCGTATATAAAAGATATTATAATGTTATGCGGAAACCTTGATTTTGCCTAAAGGGAAATCCTTTTATTCCAGAGATACATTGCTAGTATTTAAATTGAAAAAAATATATATTTCATTCAAAGAAAGGCTCTAAAATGGCAGCGCGTTCCCGTCACGTCATGGGCCTGTGAAAGTTGAACACCAAGCGTGAACGTATCTCAACCCCCTGAAAGGTGATGAAAGAGCATAAAGATGTAAAAATCATCAGAAATAATGTTTTTTTTAGCATAATTTATGGTTCAGCAACCAAATCGTAAACCGTTGCTCTTGCGACATTCCCGGGAATGATTGAAAGCTGTTTAAACTAGCTGTAAATCATGACAGGAAATTTTTTTTTTAGCACTGTAGGAAAGGTTAAAAATGTTTAATAAAATGAAACGCTGTGAAGTAGAACGATTTTTTTTCGAATTGTTTATTTTAGCGTATAAAAAAATATACGATCGTTACTTCCAAAAAACATTTTCAACCTTTACAATTGCTGAATTGGTGGCTATCATTATAGAAATGTAAAAAATAAAAAGCACTCACAAAAACTTTACATTTTAACTTTAACAAAGAATGGATTTTTATCGCGCGATAAGAGATAAAAATGCTGTTGTTGAATTGTTTGGGTCAATACAATAACTTAAACGGGTTCAAGGCTTGTTTCAAAAAATTTAAATACAATTTTTTTGATAGAATAATCTTTACCACTACATTCCAGTTTCAATATTTTTTTACTGACAAAAAACAGAAAAAAAACATTGGAAACTGGAAAGGAAGTGAACTGAGTATGTTTACAAAATTTAATTTTAATTCATCAAAATAGTAACCATGGAAAAAATTTCACATTACGTGGCATATATTGATATTTGAAGAAATACCGTTTAACATTATTAAAGGTCTCCCCAGGGAGACACATTGAGAGAACAAATAAATTATTCATGTCCACGATTCCCAAAAAAATATGAAAAATATTATTTAGATTAAAATTCTAATTTTGGCATCATATAAGCCGAAAACAATGTAGTTCAATTATCATTTATTTGTGTATAATTGTTTTTTGTTGGAGTGTGTTAATTTATTTCAGGGCTGTGGAGTCGTTAAAAAAACTACAACTCCGACAACGACTCCAGCATTTACCAAAAGCACGACTCCGGACTCCAACATCAACCCAAAACACGACTCCGACTCCAACTAAAAAGAGTTTAATTTCGTCACATTTTTTCCTACCTTTCCTATTTATGTGTATAAATTATATATCAACCAACTAATCCGGCCAATAGCCAAGACGACTCCAACTCCAACTCCAAAGCCCTGATTTATTTATTAAACTTCTTTTCAGCTTATCTCATTTCTGTAAAAAGTATTATGTTATTTTTAATACATTTCTTATACTGGTTTCGATTTTTATTTTTTTAATGAAATTTTATTAATATACTGTGATTCATTGGTTATATGGAAAGAAAACCATGTTGTTGCAGTGAAATGAACTTAAGCAATATGTTTTGCTTTGTGCAAACGAGGTCCAAAGTTGGTCCAGAGTCATGAGGAGCAGGAAACTTGGCCACTGGCCAACCGCCAGCAGACAAAACTCTCAATCCTCCATTACGGAAGATCATATTTTACTACTTGCCCCGGCTCCAAGTGTAAACTTCAGTGGCGTATAATCAAAATTACAAAAAAAATATATAAGAATATACATCAAATACATTTGACCCGGTCCGTTGTGCAGCGTTTTTGGCAACTGCACCATGGTCCTGTGGTGTTTGTCCTGTCCTCATCGTCGTATCTTTTTCATCCCTACTCTCTTCGAAAAAGAGAGGTTGAGCAACTGAGTAACAAGCTCTTCTCGTATAAATAGCATATGTTGAGATAAAATCCGTGACGACTCCATATGCTCCATGTTGGGAGCAGAGATGGTAAAAACATGAAAATATTTTCGCCAAACAAATAATTTGTTTCAAGTCGCATGAGATTAACTCGATTAGAAATCATAAATTCACATACCTCAAATTTTTAATTAAACAAATACATAATTTTTATATTGACCTAGCCGTGATTTGAACACAGACCAATCTAAACAATGTGGATGTTCTTGCCTCAAGACCTTAAGCAGAAGCAATTTCATTTGTGTTTCAAGCCACAAAATCGTCCATAAATATAATTATGGTATTATGATTCAGGATGCTGGTGACATTTTTTGATAATATCCAAATAATGACAACGAACTGGATTATTTTTTTCCAAATCGATCGGTCAGTTGGGTTGGCCCGTCAAAGATGCTGGCATAATACAATAATATTTTTGGAATTCTTACCTGTTTTACAAGTAAATATTTATCCGTTTCTGCGTGGAATTTCCGTGGCATGCGAAAGCATTTTTTCGTACACTCTTTCATGTTATGCAAGTCATGTAAAGTCATATTTTTTATATAAAACACTTAATTTTTAGATAATAAACACTTTTTTTATATATTTTCACAAAATATGGACTTCTCAGCTATTGCTTTGAGGCACAGTCATCGGTTATACATCGGTTGCATTGATTCATCTCCTATTTTAGATATTTTTAAATAAAAACATTTTTTTTGCATGTCTATCTTATTGCCACATCAGTCAAAATTTGCCAATTTCTAGATCCGGTTCTACAGTTTTTTAATATAATAAGTATTTTTAATGAAAACGCAACATTTATCATTATTCATTTGGTAGTTTCAACTCCACGACGGTGCACTGTCGTTTGCACCTATCGCGAGCAATAACTATCAAATTACGACATGCCTGTAGGCAAATATCGACCTAGGCCAGGGGTCGGCAACCTGCGGCTCGCGAGCCACATGCGGCTCTTTCTATGTAAAGTTGCGGCTCTCCAGTTCCATATGAAAAAAAAATATATTTACACTTTAAAATTATTTAAAAAAAAAAGAAAATATATTTTTGTGTGCCTAATTTTTCAATAGCTTCAATTTTCATAATCTTTAATTACAAATCGCTACGCTTAACATGTCCGTTGAGCCAATTGCATTACATTTCTCTCCCAAACAGCCACCGTCGCCAGTAGGCCCGGGGAGTTCAGTTGTGGCTAAAAATCAATAACTTATTTATTTTTAATGGTTTCGAATTGAAATAAAAGGTATATCATTCTTGACTATATGTAATATTTTATTTAAATAATAAAAAAAAATTGGGGTTCCAGGAATAAATCATAAAACTGCTCTAAAGTAAGCTCGTCGTTATATTACATATTTTAGTATTAAAAACGCTGGAAATTTATATATCTTGTCGTTTGATGAATAAAAATAAATAGAGATTGTCACCCTTAACCTGCAACTTTATTTAAATAAAAAAATTCAGGCAATTAATTATCTTGTAATGTTTTAGCATTAGTTTTTCATTTTGTGTAAATTCTTAAAAGAATGGAAATCAAAAATAGTAGACGTAGTTTTTTTTAAATAATCAAGAAAACTAATCAGGTATCCCGCCAAATGTAATAATTATAATCCTGGCAATCGCATATTATTAAATCGCGTGTTTAAAAATATAAAAATGCATCGCGTATATAAAAATGTACATTTATTTAAAATACAACACGTGTTCACGAATATGTTATTACTGTTATCACGCTTCTAGGAAATATTAAATGCATATTACTGTTTGATTATCGGATCCTGCAGCATTTTACTTTGGGTAAACCCGGATTATGTATGCTATCTATAATTCAAGTAATGGCATTTAATACTTTGACCTGTTTTTTTCAACACTTTCAAGAACTCCCATATTTTATCTCAGGAAGAAAAAAACATTTGGTACTTATGGAATACATTAATCTATTTTAATAATTTGGTAAAAACAATTCAAGCGTTCATAGTAAGTCCCCTCAACACAAATATAAATGAAATCAACATTGAGCCATTTGGAATTGATGCTGGATCGCTTCAGATGCAACTGCTAGATTTAAAATCTAAAGACTTGTGGAGTAGCAAGTTCACAGAACTCAAGAGCAAGTTGGAAGAGTTGGACGTCCAGAAATGCATGCACATCGCGCAGCATAAGTGGACAGCTCTAAAAGAAATTCCGCGAGTTGAGACCCTCATATTCGGCGCATGGAGTAGTCTTCCAGAATGCTATAGTGAGGTGAAGAAGTTGGCATATGGAGTACTGACGATCTTCGGGTCGACGTATTCGTGCGCACAAGCTTTCTCTTGCATGCATATAATAAAAAGTAAAATTAGTAGTCGACTAACAAATAAAAATCTAGAGTCGTGCTTGAAACTTAAAACAACAAGTTATAAGCCAGATTTAATCGAACTTTCAAAAGACATGCAAAACCAATGCTCCCATTGATGTAATTACATATGTATCTATATTTTTGTTTTTAAATTAATAAATATTATTCCGTATTTTAAGGCGTTTATTTTAAATCAACATTCTACATTAAATGCACGATATCCAGCGAATACACGATACACAATACACGATATATACATATGTACATATAAGTAAATACTATAATATTAAAACGAAAAATTTTAGTGGCTCTTTAAAAACTGGGAATTTTTGTAAATTGTAACTTTTGGCTCTTCCGATTTAATAGGTTGCCGACCCCCAACCTAGGCGACAACAAAATTTTCATTCTTGGCACAGCCATATTCTCTAAGCAGTTATAAAAAACTATAACTCTGATTTAAATTAGTAAATATAAAAAATATAAGTAAATTTTCTAAATGTCCTGTAGCTGAGTTGTAATTGTTCTTGTTGTTTAGTCTATTCGATTGAGGAGTCTTTGGCACAAATCCCTGAACGGACACGTTAATACATTGATTTTTTTATCTCCCTTCGTAGGGTCGTAACCTATTTTTATTTATATCCTTTGAACACAATTCAATTCAAGAACAGTTATGTCGATATTTTTTTATTTTAAAACAATGAAACTCAGAAGTTAAAGTGAGTTATATTGAGATAGATAGTTGAGCACGGTCAGCTTTTAATGCCACCCACATAATCAATCAACCATCTTGAAATACGAGTGTCGATATTATTTATTTCCGACTGCTTATTGTGAAAGATAATTTATCCCTGTATTTATACCAAGTATAATATTTTTGACTCATTCTTTCCAAATATATCAGCTATGATATATTACGTGCCATGTACACCGTCAAAAACGAAAAAAGTCGACTATTTAAATATATTATTAAATTAACCGTGGTGACTTGTCTTTATACGTTTTGGCAGTTTTCTCGCACTTGCCGAAATAGAAATGCGATAACTTTGCTTGATTAACGTTTGACTCCATCATCCTAAATGATTTTCCGCTTAGATTTTCATTTCGTTCTGAAGCGTTCTAGAATGCCTTAACACCAAGAATTGACAGTTAGCATCCTGAATGCGAGAGCGTAGTGTATCTTGAAGTTTTTAACTTACTCTTCATGTTTTAAAAACACAGTATTTTCTGTATCCTAAAACACCATTTCAAACTTAATTTGATTGTTTACAGATTAAGCAGTCTATGTGATAGATAGTTTACCCTGCATTAATCAAACTTTCTACTTGCAATCTAAAAACAAAAAACTAACTGCTACTAAACTTATCACTTTTTAGATGTCAACTGTCACATCTTGGTGGAATGGCATTCATTTAATTAAATAAAACACATCTTTAGTACTTTTTCTACATTTAATTTGATAAAGATTAGGACTCGTTTCGTTTACCGAGAGTATTATCATCAGCTCGCTCGAACGAAACCGGTCTCTGATGCTATTAAAATTAAATCTGAAAGGAGTAAAAAAATGTGTTTTGTTTTATACCCACGAACAAGAAGTGACACATTGAAATAATAATTACTTTTCTAAATAAGTAACACATTTTTATAAAATAACTAGTATTGCTACCCGGCGTCGCTCTAAGCGACCAATAATTATTTAATGTTATATCATTCGACATAATTATATCACAAAATCTAACATCCAAATAGAGTTAAAATAAAATCACAAACTTTATTTAATTTGATGACAGCCGCATTCTCGCCCATTAAAATGTCCAAATTCAAGGAAAAAATCTAATTTGCTGTCAAAGAAATGTCAAATAATACCTTCGCGTAAATAATAAACATTATTATTAATAATAAAAGCCGGGAAAAGTTCTGTAGAAAACTAATTTATTACATTTTGACCAAAGGTCTTCGCCGATAAAAATTCAAACATATTTTCTTTCATATTCGTTTTTATGGCAACTTGCAACAACAATGCAAAAGGGAATTACAGACATACATACATACGACGTTTCGGTTTTATATATAAGATATTTATTATACAATATCAGTGTTAAATAAAAACTACACTTCCCTAAATATGAAACCGTGAAAGCTCGATATGTTTATTTATTCTAACTAAACAATTAAAATACAGCGTAAATTACTTTTAACAGCTAACGCACGATAAGCCTGTATATAGTTCTTAAATGATCCAAGCACGTGCCACTAACATAAAATAACAAAAATGGCATTTACAATGTATTAATATTTTATTTTGTAATACAGATTACAGCACATTCTTTATATCTTTGTTATATTATAAACCAGCGGTCGCCAAGCCGTCATTGATATTTTAGTACAAATCCTCTAACAATATATTATTTATGATGTATCAATAGTAATTGTATACGAATTCCTGTAATGTTATTACTTTACACTTTAACCACTATTATCGTATGTAATTTAAGACTTAAATCAGTTGTAGTCCATTGTAGACTAGACGATTGAGACATGCATATTGGAAATCCTTTAGCAGTCTTTATGTCTATCAATGTATCCCTACAAATAAGGTAAAAGTACCAGTAGCTGTCCGTTTAAGAGAAAATTTCAACAAAAATAACGATTAAGGTTTAGCATTGTACCGAATGAAGGCAAAGCAAGTATACTCATATTGGATCATATGTCTTAATTAATATTATATAACAAAAATTTAGGGCCTGTTGAAAAAAAGTTGGGTTAAATTATTTGAAGTCATGATTTTGTTTCAGTAGTTGGCCATCTCTCTAATTGAAAAATCTAGTAGCTGACCATGTCTAAACATGGGGCTTTATAGTGAACTTTCTGTCAGAGTTGCCACAGGGCTTTCAGTCACAACACTCTTGGTTGAATCAAGTAGCAATGGGTGGTTCAGGAACAAGGTACACACCGTTTCTAGATTGATCACTGAAGAAATTTGAAATAATACCCTTTTCTCACTAGGTGTTGTTTTCAAATGGCCACGCTGGCACACCATTGGCTATATGGTGATGTGTTAGTGGCTCATTCCGACCACAGATGCCTTAAATTGTCTTAATTTTACAATTTGGAGCAATCCCGCATCTACATTTCTTATTTTGGGCCATTTTATTTTCAAAAGGTCAACTACTGGTACATGGTCAACGACTGGTACATTGACCTTATGTGGTGCTGCACATAAACATTATAGTGCGAAAAATACTCCAGATTTCTTTTTTTTTCCTACCTTTACTTTCCTACTGAAACTATGTGTGGAGTCCGCTAGGCGGGCTCCTAGTTTCCTGGCTATTTTTGTTGCTAGGGTGGATACAGACTAAGTCTTTGTTTCCCTTTCCCGCATAGCTATTGACTTTCTAAAAGATTCTGTCAGCTGAGGGCTTTGTGTGGGAAAACACTAAACCCCTTACGAGAATGATTGTCTTGGAATCATTAAAAATTTTCAATTCTTACCAGGAATTGCTCGTAATGTTTACTTAAACTTGAGGAGTTAACTTGTTGTTATAGTAGACATGCCCAGTCCCTAACTGTTCACTGAATCGACAAGCCTAGCTCGTAGCTTAAGATGTATCTCTTAGGGCGTTAGTTTAGAATCTGGCAGGGCTGCTGGCTTCTTTCCTTCTTACCTCCACTGTTGAAGAAATTGCTGTAGGAGAAAAGTGGGTGGAGCATAAGGTTTGAGACATCGTCCTGGCGAGGTTCTTAGAGGCCTTTAGTTGGTTTTTAAAGTTAGATATTTTCACAGCTCGGAGAGTTGGAGCGAGGTGGGGACCCTGCTTCAAGCTTTCCATGAAGCTGGCACGGTGGAGGCGTAGGGTCTCTTTAATGTCTGGGCCTTTATACCACGCCCGGAGGTATCGGGTGCTGGCGTTCTTCTTCAAGCCTGTGATTATGCGTAGGCATTTATTTTCGACCCTCTGAAGGAGAAGAAGTTTGCTGTCGGGGATGTCTACAGAACATATGGGAGAGGCGTACAGCATGGTTAGCTTAATTACCATGTTGTGTAGTGCCTTCTTATTTCGTGACAGTGACATATAATATAGTAAAAAGAAAATCGTCAAATTAAATTGATGAACTTAACAAGACATTCTATTCTAATGATAGGGCGCCATTTATTTTCATTAAAACAATCATCTCAGCCGAAATGACATTATCTATTTTCAAAATTTAATTAATAACTAACGAAATCATTTAGTTTATATGATCAAATTAAACACTCAAGATCGATTCAATTATTAATATTACCAATTGGAGTCAGCAGCTGGAAATACTCGCGATAAGTGAACTTGTCCTGATCATCATACAAAATGACATTCACAACACTTGTGTTGGTCACAAGTCTCAACGCTATCAATGGAATTGAATACCCTTATCATTTATATATATATTTCTATGGTCAGAAAATGTATGTAAAAATCTTTCAATAATTTTTCTCGTGTATTGTATTGTGAAACTTTTCAATCTCCCATAAAAATTATACTATAAATAAATCCATATGTCAGACGAACAAGATGTTTCGGTAAATTATGGATATATGGTCACGGGACAGAATCTCAATCCTCTCGAGCTAAGCTCAAAAAATTTATACATACTGGCTTATAATTTAATGTTTTGACTTTACTCTTTGAGTTCTTGTGGATTATTATAAAATGTGGAATCAAAATGATTAAATCTGAAGAATATTGCTGATTATTGTATGAGTTCTGAAAGAAGACATGTTTTTTAAAATTAGCCAATACTAAAATTATTCTTTTTATTTTAAACAAATAATAAACTTATGTGACTGTCTCTATCTATATAATATTATTATTTGTGTAGTTTGTGGTTGCATTTTTCCTCCTGTAAATTAAAACAACTCGATTTCATTCTTTATGATCTTCCATTATAATAAATTTTAAAATTAAAGACGAAACATTTCAAAAATATTCGTAAGCCTTGCATTCATTTCATTGAATGTGCTTATTTTTCATAATAAAATCGAAACGGCGTATGTATGTATGTGGGTCTGTAATTCCCTTTTGCATTATTGTTGCAAGTTCAAAAAACGAATTGATTTCGCTCGCGAAAGTTTCGACGGTAAATTTGTTTCGTTATCAATGTAGAGACTCCAATTACTCGAGTATCGAGTACATTTTAAAAATACTCGAGTAGTTTCATATGAACCAAAATATCTTATATATAAAACCGAAACGGCGTATGTATGTCTGTGGGTCTGTAATTCCCTTTTGCATTGTTGGTCATTAAGTTGCAAGTTGTTTCAACTTGGCCCGTCGAAAAACTGGTCCGAATACTAGTTTTTCATAAAACTTTACAAAAATTCTGCCCCGTGACCATATATCCATAATTTACCGATGTTTCAATCCTATACAAATGTTTTTCATGTTATTAATCATTTTATTGGAAAACAAATGTGAAATCTACAAAAAAACGCATAATAATACGGCAACAATTACTTCATACGACAGGGAAATTATTTGAAATATTACTACAATTGGACAATACATTAATTATATCCTAATGGTCTTTAAACATATAAAAATACGGCAACTATTAACTATAACTTTAGTGGGTTTGAAAAACTTCAAGCTATGAGACAGTGACATCTATTAGTGAGAAAATCAAAATAAAACGGACATTCGTGTATGTGTTCATAATTATAAAAATATAGCTAAATATTTTTTTTTATACAGTCTCGGTGCAAAGATACAGTGGCATGAAACTATTTTATTAATGTTCAATATAGTTTCTTATTGAAAAAATATCACTGTAAACTTATTATAACATACATTTTGTCGAACTTCAAGGAATTGAAAATTCAACGGAAAAATCCTAAACTTTGAGAACAATGTTACACACAATATCAAGATAGCATTTACTGCGCGTTGAGTGACGAATTTTTACGTATTCAGGGCATGTTCAATTTTACTCCAAAAGATAAACACTCACAAAAAAACAGGTAATGTTGAAGCACTAAAACGTCATGTCTAGACAAATAACATTTGTCTTTCTTTTGATTGTAAGTTTAGTAAAATAGTTCTTTTATGGCCCTATAAAAAAATACAAAGAAATTCCGTAGCTGTAAGTAGTTTTTGGACACCTAAATAAAAACGTTTATTCAAAGTGGCTCTTCTATAGTGAAAATGTTAATCTCTGAACCAATTGAACTTAAATGATGATTATATAAAAATATCAGAATAAATTTGAGTATTTTGATAGTATGATTATTAAAATGATCATTCTAAGTTGGGGTGACAATGAGTTTTAATCCCATTGCGTACATTTACATAAAATTGAGGTGTGTTTGAAGGGAATAGAATTATGAACTGTCTATATTCCTCAATCATGTGTACTCTAAAGGGGAGCATACCAAGACCTTTTTTATCGATTTGATGGAGTTTTAAGTTCTATGGCACACTAGTGTCGAAATTCTTCCCGTCTTCTACGTCTCTAAATATTCAAGTTACGTTCCTTCCCATCTCTGCTGACAGAAGGCGCGATCACTATAGCTGTGAGCAATCCCTAGCGAAGCCAGTTAAAAAGTATAGCTACTAATGAGGAAAGATACACAATTATAGCCCAGTACGGAGATGATACGTCCATTTTGACAAATTCAGCAAAGCGCAGTAGCTCACATTCAAAACGTTGCCAACAGTATGGCGGACTGGTGTGACAACTGGAGAAAAAAAATTAAAACCAATAACGATAAATATACGTCTGAATCTTATATATAAAACCGAAACGGCGTATGTATGTCTGTGGGTCTGTAATTCCCTTTTGCATTGTTGGTCATTAAATTGCCATAAAAACGAATATGAAAGAAAATATGTTTGATTTTTTTATCGGCGAAGACATTTAGTCAAAATGTAATAAATTAGTCTTCTAGTGAACTTTTCCCGGCTTTTATTAATATAATAATGTTTTTATTTACGTGAAGGTATTATTTGACATTTCTTTGACAGCAAATTAGATTTTTTCTTTGAATTTGGACATTTAATGGGCGAGAATGGGGCTGTCAATATATGAAAGGGGCTGTGAAATGTCAATGCCAGTCTGAAATGTTCATTTTAATTCCATTTTAATTGACCTAGACTTTTGAATTTTTAAAAATTTGTTTCAACTTGGCCCGTCTGAATTTACGCGCCGAGGTGAACATAACCCCAAACTGGTCCGAGCGAAGCCGGGTAGTAATACTAGTATAATTATATAATATAGTATCTGAAATGCTGCAGTATACTGAAGAAAATAACAGAAGACCTATGTTGTTATTCTCTACATTGGAAGAAGACATACTTTTCTCTTTGTGCCGTCTTTCTCGAAGACATAATTTCCCCAGCACTTGATGATTACTATACGATTGACTTTACATAAATATTTTACTATGCATTTGACTATTTCTATTTTTTTAAATGACGAGAAACTGCTGGTTGAGATTTAAGATTATTCAATTTACTTAAATTTGTACATATTGTAGCAATGAAAATATATGTCGAAAAAGATGATTTATCTGATAATATTATCGTTCTTTTAAATTATTTAATTACTGTTAAACTGGTAACTTTACTCATTTACATATCAAGTAAAACAATTTTGTATATTTCAAAGCCTGCCTAGCTCCGACACTGATAGACAGGGCCAAATTGGGTTACTCAACTAAATTAATGCCTGAAGCGGATTGATGTGCCAAAATAACTAATGTTTTAGTTTAAAAACAAGTGATCTGCTTACGTACCTATCTCAGTCAGGTTGTCTATTAATTTGTAAATTTAATCACGTTGTCTTTAAATAGTCAGTTCGTGTGAAATACAGTTTAAAATAAGAACACATTTACAAATAGAATTCATGCTATCTTTTGTTTCTCGGTTCGTTTATACGTTCTTACGTCAGTGGATACCACAGTCTAAAATAAAAGAAAGATATGCAGGGATGGATTTAACAATGAAAGCAACATCTCTTTCTTCGTCATCAAATAATCCACCCGCGGCTTTGATCTTCCCCCAACACTTCACTAGTCCAATAATTGAATTGACAATGTTCGGCTTAAGTGCAAATTGACGGTTTGTAACTAATAAAAGTGAAATAACTTCACTGCGACTAAGCCAGTGACAGATTAAAGAGATGTCAAGTGAGTCGTTCATGGCAACCCCTGAATTATATTTAAATTTTTAAGGAATCCATTTTATTTTCAATTATCACTTTTGAAAAAGACTGTGCTTAAAAGCTTGTTTCTATGGTGGAGTATATTATTTAGAGTAAATAATTTTGATAAATATTGTATTTTTTATTTGATTCTTTCATCTTTGGATTGTATTGCGAAGGATTTAATATCCTGAAGCTTCAATATACCGATTTACCTTCAAACACAATTACATTTAAATACCACTCTGTACTGTTTATATTCTCAGAAGATGCTATTTTCATAGCATTACTACGATTTCTACGATATCAATATTAGCACCGACTCCATAGTTCAACTCAGATTTCATTTCATTGAAAATCTCACGCATCCAAAAATAGCTTTTAGACGAGACATTAGACACGAGAGAATTAAATTGAAATAAACATTATCGCTATAAGCATAATAGAATGGAAGGGAATTTAGATGGTCATCGGTTAATATTGCGACGGATTGATTTTATGCACACTAAAATGCACGTAATCAAATCGTCAGCAATTACTTCTGAGGTACATTCAGGCAGGTTAAAAGCTCTGAATAGTGCGAGACAAGTCTCATCGCTTTTGCTGCACCTTGCTTTTTTCGGAACGAATGGATCGGAGGAAGTGTAAGACATCAACACATTTGAACTCAAAGTGTTCCTAGTAGAATTGAAGGTCCTGCATACTTCAAAAGCACACTACTAAAGAGCACGGCGTCTGCTTCTTGGATTCAGACCCAACTTTATCACTAGAAGAAGAATTAGTAAAATAGTTCTGCGTTTTTACTGAGTACTGGGGAAATTTTCAGGTAGAAGTGCACAATTCAGTGTGAAAAAGCAATTATAAATTACACTGGAGATGTATGATTAGAATGAAGTGTAAATGGTTTTGATGGTTGGAAAAGATCGATGCTTGAATTGAGCTCTAGGAACATCAAATAAGAAAAGACAGAGCAAATAATTTCGTCTTTTGAAAATTATGATTCAAAAACTCTCAAGTATATCTTTTGAATGTGTTAAATAAATCGTCTTCCATTTGGCTCGGCTGCCTTATAAAAGCAATGCTCGCCCATTCCAAATGAGATTACCGGTGATTTGGCGAAATTACTTATTTAAGACATTAACCTTCCCTTTTTCGTCCGACCTTGTCCGCCGCCGCAATGTTGTATGGTAGCGCGTTAAGGTGGTCGCGGCTAATGCGGTCATTTGCTGTAACGACCAGGCATTAGTTGTTTTCTTCTATTGATTTCAGAAATACGTGTGACATTTCGCCTGAGTGCCGTGTTCATGCGATTTTAAACGATTTTTTATTATTTGTTTGCGTATTCTGACGTTCACTTTCAAAGTTTTGTACGTTTTCATCATGAATGGGGTCAAAGTGTAAAGGTTGTTAGCGGCTTGTCGTTTATTTATTTCATCAACATTCCATGCGTATGGTGTTTCGAGGAAAGTATGTAAACATTGTACACAAATCATAAAAATACATCATTCACCTTAAAAATACATCAAAAGAAAATGTGAAAACGCTTTCAAAGCATTTTTTTGATCTATCACAAATATCTATTTAGCAATTCATATTTTTTAAAAAAATATTTTAATTAATGGAATAGTCCAATTACTGTCAGAAAATTACACCTGCTACTTATTTTTTCTAATTTTTTTAATTAATTTTATTAATATTTTTCGGTCCGTGGCGCAGTGGTCAACGTCGTTGGCTTCCGTGACGGACCATCCGGGTTCGAGTCAGGATACAAGCAGATTTTTTCAGTCGATAAATCGATTCTGTTTGAAAGCGATTGGTGTTTGTTTTGTTAAAAATCCCTTCCCACATTTCCAATTCCAAAAAGCGACGCGTAGCGAGATCGATCATGAGCGAGGTTGAGCAACTGAGTAACAAGCAGTTTTCGTAGAAAAAGAAACATGTCAAGATAAACTGCGTGAGGAGTCTATATGCTCCAAGATGGGAGCGAGCATGGTAAAAAAAAATGAGGACTCGCTTTTGGTTTTTGTTCCAGTGAGGATAATTTATGAAATGTTAAAAACAATAATTTATAAAATTTATCTTCATAGAAATATAATTCAAATAGTGTGTTGAGAGAAATTTCATTAAAAACTTTATGTTTATTTTCATGCTATCTTTTTTAAATTTATTTACTGCCAAATCGTACAATCTTTTTCAGAAAAAATCTTTTTTAAATATTTTTTTATTTCTTACATGCTGAAAACATTTTTTATCATAAGTAAATTTAATAGCGAAGCCATAAAATTGAATACTTTCTCATAAGATAATATTCTTTCTATTCATTAAAAAGTTGTCTAGATATTTTGAGATATAAACATAAAAAAATAATGTAAAATTCTTTTAGTTGTGAGTAAAAAGTTGAAATTTTTATGTACTCGGCTGGTTGGCTCCAAGCAACAGAATGTACTATCTCCAATCTCATTGAAAATTTACAGTAATGACGTTTGGCGTTTTAGTAAAAATTTTGCACCGCCAAACTTTTAACGCTACCGACTTCTTATGGCTTGATTTTTTATCTTTTCTTCAAACATGAATATTGTTGTGTAACTTTAACCCTAAAAATGATTAAAAAATCTATTCTTCCGGCATCGATGAAAAGCGGGTAACTAAAAGAAGCAAAGGGATGTTTTGCATTTTTGTATTAAAAGTACCTCATACTGTTAAATACTCATTGAAATTTGAATTTTTTATTATGTTAATTTAACTTCTGTCAATTCTTAGCAGAACTGTATAGTGGAACCCCGATTTATGGTATCTAATAAGATAATAAAAAATAAACGGTAAACGCATGATTATTTTTATTTGCTTAGACCAGGGATCGTCAACCTTTTTATCTCTACCGCCCACTTTTGCTTATTATGTAAGGTTAAATTTCCTTACCGCTCACCAAAATCGCTATATTTCAATCTATTATATGGGGGGGATGTGTAAGGAAGTTAGGAGATTTGAAACAAGCTTTAATAACCAAAATTTTGTAAGAGTGCAAGAGTGTACACATATATTGAAAAGAAATATAAAAAACAAATTCTGTCATTCATGAAAACCTGAGTCTGAAACTGGGAGACTAAATATTTTTATCTCTGGACAACTTCTTTGATTTGTCATGATTTTGAAAGATTTAAGGGTGAAAGCAAAAATCACCCACCACGGAAGCGTTTATCACCCACTATTGGGCGGCACGATCCGAGACCTTGACTAAAAAAAATAACGATAATGTGAGAACGATGAACAATTTTCGGGATTCCACTGTATTTGTAAAAGATGAAAGACAGTCGATTTTACTGATTTCACAATTTCGTTAAGGTATCAGAAGCAGAAAATGTAGCATTTCCATGAAATAGTTGAAATATGAACCAGTCCTGATAGATTGATCAAATTTTGAAAGGCGTACAAAAAACTTGTTATGTGTTTAAAAATTATATTCATTATGAAACAGAATTGAAACATTTTTTAATTCAACACGACTCTTGTGGTTAATTGAAGAGTTCACGCAGAGTCAAATGTAAAATCATTGCTTCCAAAGATAACATTGTTTTAGCCATCGTATGTGCAATTATCAAGAAATATTTTAAAGATTAATTTATCTAATTATTAATCACGATAATCTAAATAATTCTAAGATTATCTAGTGAGTACATTTTTTTTTGTTCCACCACTGTGGTACAAAAAAGAATGGCTCGTATTTTAACGGTCATAATAGTAATACAGTTGTGGTCTGAATTTATAATAAGATGGTCAGAATCTTTATTACAGTGGTCTGAATTTATATTAAATGGTCATAATGTATTGGTTAGAATACAGAGGGCAGAATAAATTATGAATGGTCAGTATTTAAACAAATTGATCAGAATTTAAATATCATTGGGCAGAATTTAATCGAAATTGGTAATATTTAATAGTATTTGGACATATTTATTTTGACATCTGTCAGAATTTTTTTTTGGAGATCGAATAGCGTTTCTATTGGTGCAAAGTGATGTCATACGACAAATGGTCCAATGAGCGGTAGATACTACTACCGCCGCGGCCATTGAATAAATCACTAGTATTTACGTTAATTTGACAGCTGTCAAAATCTATATTTTCTCTAAATATTAAAAATTAAATATCAAAATGAGGAGAATTTTGATGATGAAAGTCACCGAGAATTTAGAATTTTAATTTCAACAAATCGGCTTCTCAAAAATGCAAAAATCAGAAATAATGTTCATATTGCGCAATATATAAATTAGTATGGGAAGGGATGCCCGTTATTTTTCTTGGAACCACGGATATGGATACAGTTCTATCCAAGAGGAATGGCTGTGTGCTCTGGTGAGAACACACGCAATTTTGAGATTATAAATATATGAACCCAAACCTTTACCGAATTTTATTCTGACGTTTTGTTTTTATTTACCATTTCAGACCAAAATTGTTACAAATTCTGATCATTTTATAATTTTATTCAGACAGCTAAATAATTTTATTCCGACCGTTTAATAATTTTATTCTGACAATCATTAATTTTATTCAGACCGTTACTATTTCTTTTATGACCTTATATTGAATTGTATTCTGACCAAGGAAACCATTTTTATTCTGACCGAAACATCATTTTAATTCTGACCATTTATTTTGTAGCCAAAAAGAATCTTGGTGTGTAGTAGTAAAATTATTGTTAAACCTAGTCTATTGCTATTTTGGTAGCATTTAGTACTAAAATCTAATCACAAGCAAACGTATCTGATGTGACCCCATTTTTTCTCTAAGAGGTTAAGTGCGAATTTGAAGTATGACTATACTAAGCCAACCTGGCGAAAGCTGAGTGGATTAAATTATTCAAAAGAATATCCTCTTGCTGTCGGACCCTTAAATACAGCGCCAACTTTCGTGATGGAAGTGTATACAAGCATTTCGGGTCTCGTGACCTGACCATGACTAAAAAACGACAAAACCTTTTCTGTTATAGTTCACTTTTCTTTGCATTATCTTTGTTTGTTGTCAACATCATAATGAGTGCTTCGCTTAATTTTTGTTTACCAGCCTCGACAAATCAATCGAAACTTTGAAGCGGGTGTGTATAATTGTACGTGTTTTTTTTCTTGTCCAAAATATATTTATTTTTCCGATATTTATTCATTGACAGTCAGATTGAAGTCAAAAAAGCTTAATCAATTGATAACTGAGTGCAAGTCGAATAAAGATACTGTTTTGTAAGTGTTTCTTGGACTATCAAACTACAACACTTAAACTAACGGCAAATGTAAAATTCCAAGATATGAAATTACTATGATACTTTGAACAAGTCTTTCATCTTATAATCAAAATCTTTTTACCATTGACAATTTAATTCCATGTATGTATAAACTATCTTCAAATGATTATTACATTTCACAAACCAATTGTTTATTAAACCTTGTCTCGTGTTTCTCTTTTTGATACAAATAACCATGTGTCACTGTATATTTTATCAGCGGTTAATGATCTCTATGAGCGAAACTGGTCCTGATCTTTATCAGAATATATTCTGTTAGTAGTACTTTAAAATGTGTTTTATTTATTTCAAATATTTTGATATTCATAATGTAATCGTGAAATATGTATAGAGTGTAAAGTGTATAATTTAATACACATTTATTGAAGATGTTGACTGAAGGTGCTTGATAATTTGATCTCCGTGCTTTTATTTAATTTTAAAGGTTTACCACATTTTAAAATACATCATAATTATAATTTACCCACACATATACTAACACGAATCATTGAAAGTCATTAACAACAAAACTCTTGCTAATTCATCCAGCTTACTAAATTAACAAGAAATTAATGATCTACTTTTATTCTTATATAACACACAAACTATTTACTACGAGTCAGTTACAGTTTATTTACTCGTCTTTAGGGACAAAACTCACGGAATATTTGAAATTTGAAAATTAATATACAGTAAATAATGAGTATCCAAGAAAGAACTTGAAAATTTCAACATACATACTTATAATATAAAACATGTTCAGACTTTTATTTTTTAAGTCAAAGGATTCGACAACTCAGTTGAAAATGATCTTACTCAAGCATATCTGTTTGTTCTAGCAACGTGCTTTGTAAAAGTTATCAAACTGGGATTGTCTGAATCTACGTCTTATCTTTATGGAACCCTGTGTGTCTCCGACTGCTGTCTCACTAATAGCTTTCAGAACACCCTATACAGATGCGCTTTTCATGCAACTGGTATGCTAGCAAGTTTACAGCTTCATTTATTGGATGCGAATGACATTTTGATCAGTGGTGTAACTATTACTAACAAATTCTCGTCGGTTCATTCCGTTTGATTATATTTGGACCATAAATCTATTTTCTGTCACTGAAACATCACAATTCGGTAATTATTATGTTTGTGTCGTTTGAATATCTAGAAAGAGTATCTAGAAAGTTCTGTATTGCCACTGAAAAAATATTATACCGATACTGACGTTCGAAAAAGGAATATTTGAGCGAACCCAATCGTTTCTAAGTTAAGAAATTTTCCCTTAAAATAAAATTTGCTTCGCATATTTATTGAATAAAACTTGACTGTGCAACATTGTTAAATGTTTATTGAGCCTTCGCTACCCCACTTGGAGCAATTTACCCCGACTCCTGCTGTATAATATGAAATGTAGGTATGTATATGGTAAGGTACATTTTCAAACACCCATATCTCGCATGATTGATTTTATGAACAGAGCAAACAAAAATATGCGTCTGCCTGCAAACATCCTAATTAAAAACTCTATTGACTTTCGCGAAATTCCAGCAGGGTATTTTTGTACACACTGCCTAGCATAGTATTATTAATTTTTGTTGTCGGTTTTTTTACGAAACATTTTCATGAAATCGGAAAAACAGCGTTGCTCAAAAAAATATTTCAAACGAAACAGTCCGATTTTAATTGCACGTTTTCAAACCAATTTATTTTTTACAATCGATGGATTTTTATCATCAAACGATAGTAAAAAGTAACTCTGATCTCGGTTTAAGTGAAAAATTCTCCGTTGATGCAACATATGTTTTTAACGCAGTGTTTACGGAGTGCACAAATTTGTGCTTCTGCTAATTGGCCATCAAATGCGAAATAAAATGTTAATTACCAAAGTAATTAAAACAGCCCGTAAACAAATTGCTATTTTTTTTCGTTTTAAGACGGCGTTTACTTTTATTGTAGTATAATTCCCAGGCTGGCTGTTGAATGTTTAAGTGCTCATCGTACAAGGATCCAAATCTCCGAATGGGCACATTTATACATGTATATGTTACAGTGAAACTGTATTCTCAGTGAAAATATATTCTTCTCCTAGCTGTCATTAAATTGAATTTGACCGCCCAATGTTTGTCTGTGTTTCTCTTTGGTTCTGTTTTTATGAAAGGGACTACTTGCTGATTTTGTTTCATGCAAACCAAAATTTTCGGCCAGCAAATCATCGACTTGGGGCAATAATTTCAATGATCATAATGACCAGTGAAATCATGTTGTCATACAAATCTATTACTTGAATTCGGTATCAAATAATGACTACACGCATTGTTTTCAAAACTCACTCATTATCCATCATGACACCTTCTTATGTTAGCATCCCTTAGTTTAACCGTGAATAAGCCTAAGCTACCAGTCGGATGAAGAAATCATCTGGGTAGAGATAGTCTGTATGAAACGTTTCTCAGCCAATTCCAACGTCCCTCGTCGATGTTAGAGTACGCTTTATACTCCATTCTCTAATGCTCAATCATAAAATCGAATCGTTAATGAAACCGTTCACCCATTTCTATCGTCTATTCTGCTTATAAGCAAATACACTAAGTATAAATTAACTATTATTTCGTAACTATTTGAGAGTCACTGACAGCACAAAATTTACACAAAACATTAACTGAAACGTATAAAATTTTGTTTCGCTGGGCAATAAAAATAAAATAAGAGTATTATTATGTTTAACACAAAATGTCAAAAAATACTCTCGCGGCATCGATGAATTTTAATAAATTTGGCCACATATTTTTAATTCCAACAGTACAAAATTAATTCCGCAGCCTAAAATACAAAATATAGTTACACAGTTTATTTGAAATGACCCCGGCTATTGAGAGGCGAAAATAATTACGTACAATAGTAATCACTTTTAAGGTGTTCACTGTCAATACTTGGTGGAATGGCATTATAATAAAAATAATAAAGCAGTTTTAGTACTTTTTCCACATAAAATTTAATAGATTAGGACCGGTTTCGCTCATGGTGAGCATTGTCAACTGATAAGGGTATATTGTATTCCTTATCAGTTGACAATGCTCGCCATGAGCGAAACCGGTCCTGATCTAATAAATTTTATTTGGAAAAAGTATTAAAAATGTTTTATTATTTTTATTACAATAGTAATTGTAAGTGAAATGATATTTTCTTAATCGATCAATCATTCTGGACAATAGAACTAGTAATAAAAGTGGTTATATTCTACGCGTAATGGGTTTGTTAGCATGGTTAATAAACATGATCCTGGTTAATCGAAAACAAAGCATGTTACTAATTACACATTGAATTGAAGTGTTTTTTTAATTCGTATCTTGTATGCGAGAGTGGCGTAGCAAACGTTAATCATATCTACAGTTTTACCTTTATCGGGGAGTGTCTCAGGAGTGAATGCCTGAAACTCGCTTTTTATTTATAGACACAAATGTATTGGATAATTTTTCAGTCACCATGTTGACGACCCCGTTCTTTAAATTCATGTAATCTTACATTAATAAATTAATATGTTAGTTTACTATATATGTACAACTGGTGGTTGATTGAATTGGAATTCACTCTGTAGAACTACATTATAACACGGTGAAAAAATAGCAATGTATTTTGATTATAGAAAAATTACACAATATATAATCTGCTTTTTTCTGAGGAGGGCGGGCGTAAGCTGGAATTGCTATCAAGTATATATCATAAATAGCTTTTGTCGACTTAAATACATTGTTATTTTGTTACCTTGTTATAAAACTCGCAGAACATGGTATATTCATCGCCAAATAAATTTATGAAGAATATATGTATGTATCAATACAGCAAATGGTCATTTAAATAAATCTAAGTAAATTTACGCGATTCACACCAATCCCACAGTAGTAAGAAAAAACATCATAGGTAATTAATCTCCAACCCGATAGCTAGGAAGTTATTATCACCATCTGATAAGACCTACCCCGCAATTCATAATGAAACTTTTGAATGTGAGGTTTTTAATTTTTGTGTTATATTAAATACTGTTAGGGAAAATAGTATTTTTAAGCTACCCTAAAATTGATATAGATATAGATGCCGTACGAAAACTCTAAGGGTATCAAATTTAGCTTTAAATTAAAAAAAAACATAAACAATATAACGTAGATATTCGTGAATAATTTTAAAGGGGACAAAGTCCTTGTAAGGATGCCTTCCGCTAAAAAAGCAATGGATTTTTATTCATTTGAATTTACAGTGCTTCGAAACATTTTATTTTATCTAACCTCTATTTTGAAAAACTTTTATTTTTACAGCACCAAATATTTTCTAAAAGATCGCAAGCTGGCGATAATCGAATACGGTTGATCAGTATTAAATATATGGAAAACCTGACAATATGGCCTGGTCTTTGGTTCAGTGGTCAACGTTAGCTTCAGTGACAGACCGCCCGGTACCAGAAGATTTTTTCAGTTAATAAATCGATCCTTTTCACGTTTCTTTCGTGACACGTAGGGAGAGTGATTAGCTTACCACTAGTCCAGTTCTAGTCTTCGTATCCTTTCAATCCATAATCTCTTCGAAAAAACGGTTCTCGGAAAAAAAAATGTTGAGATAAACCCCGTGTGGGGTGGGGTTAATATCATATATTCTGCAAGATAAGATTACCTAAAACTCAAGGAATCAAGTGAAAATCTTTAGTATTATGACCGATTTTAAATATTGACATACCCATTGTTGTTTTTTAGAAAATATATACTCGAATAATTGAGAATTTGTTTGAAAATCTAATTATTTTATATTATATATGAGCAAAAAGGAATTTTAATTAATAACACATTCAACCGCTAATTTTACAATTCGCATGCGCTAGTAATAAAAATGAATGATTATAATATGTGAAATAAGCACTAGTTTCTCTCGATAAAATTTAATTGAATTATATGCAATTCACATTCCTATCGCAGCAGTCATGCGCTTGGTGTACGGCGGGTCGATGCGAGTGTGACTTCTGCATTGCGGATTTTGATATATTTAAGCAACACTTTTATTTCCTCGTAAAAAATATTATCGTTGCATAGAACCATCTGGAAGTAGAGTACGTACTCTTTTTTGACTCGCCTGGTATTAAATGGGTTCTAAGCATATTTCCATATTTTATTATTTTTTATTTGAACGTGTGATAATGTTATGAGAGTTTTAAGTGTTGCTATAAAAAGTGTTATAGTCGTTTTATTATATTATTATCTTTAAAAAATGATACCAGGGCACGAATTGTACCGGTTTTGACGGATTCAATTCAGCTTTAAAATATCGTTCGATGATATTTTTTTGAATTTTGTTTGTCATAACACGTTTCCTATCAATACAATTAAGCATTATCATAAAAAAAAACAACGTCCGTTTATAACTTTATATCATCTCCGATAGTACTGGCGTTACGCATATGCGCAGAAGGCAATAGCTAGTATCGGTAAATCTCATATGTTTATTATAAATATTGGTAAATAAAGGGAAAAATACTATCTTTCTTGGATCGGAGATGATATTTTTTTCAAAGTTCTTTAAAACTACAAACAAGATGTATTCAAAAAATAATAATAAACGACTTTTTTTAATAATATATTTAATCTATTTCTGTTCATTCTAAATATTTTTTTGAATTCGAGTTTCGGAGAGAATTAGTTTCGAAGCTAGGGGAATAAAAGAAGAGGATTATAGTGTATAAAAAAGGCATTAAAATATACGAAATTCAAAATTTTAAAATTCTCAAAGAATATACAACGTTTACTTATTTACAGTTTGTAAATTATTTTTTTTGCCTCAGCCAATTTCTCCATTCCGAGCACTGTAAAAATACGTTTTTATGTTTGGCGAATAATTGAAATGTACTGCAATACTAAAAATATCCTCCTTTGTAATAAAGCGTGCCTTTTAATGGATACAGATAAAAAATAATATTTGGCTTTTTTCCATTATGAAAAGTTATCATGAGAATTCTTAAAAAGCTGAAACATTTCAATGATACAACGTTTTACCTTATTGAGCACCACCCTTTTTAATATTGCATAGATCCACCGCCACCCTTCATGTGTTCGACGTCTGCTCACGATCGCTGTCCACGAAGAGGCTATGCATAAGAATAAATTACACCTGACACACTTAGCCCGACGCAGGGCTTCATCATAATAGTGTTTTACATTAAAGTGCTAGTTTATAAAATAAATAAGTTTTATGAGGTGTCTAAAATCAAAACCGTCCGTGGAAATTTTGTCAAAATCTAACAAAAAGCCAATTAAGTCATTGCAGATAATAAGGACAATTTTATTTGGTTTATATTTATTTCAATAATCGTTGAAGGGCTGATAAAATTGGCATAGTATTCATGATTTTAAATAGTAATAATTTAATACTTTCGCTGGATTCGGCGGTAACTTTGTGGAAGTTCATTTTAATATAAAATTTAAAATAACTTTTATTATTCCACGTATTGTGTTACTAATTGTGACACGTGTTTCAGAGGCATCCTCGGACTTTTACTTTTTTAATTATTTTTTCCAAACAATATAGAACCCGCGTTTTATACAGTAAATAATTTAGGTTAAATTTTATTTATCAAGCTTTGCGATAGTAAGTCCGAGAAACATAAAAACGTATTTTATCACCAACATTGCAGAGATTTTGCTTTTGCACCTCATATTACATATTAAAATGAAATGTGCGAACTTATATAAATATATCTTTTATGAATCTTATATATAAAACCGAAACGGCGTATGTATTTTGGATGTTAGATTTTGTGATATCATTATGACGAATGATATAACATTAAATAATTATTGGTCGCTTAGTCCGAGCGACGCCGGGTAGCAATACTAGTTCAATATAAATTATTTTGTTGAACTCACAAATTCAATGAGTTTGTAAATATTGTTTGGCATACACATAAAATATCACGTTGAATATATTTTTTATTTCAGTATTGTGTCAATTCTTTCCCTAATCTATGTCGATTTATCTCGTGTTTTTTTCGATTCACTTTTGAAGAGCGGAATCCATCAATCAGCAAAGCTTTTTAGTGAAGCAGGCTGTCATCGGTTTCGTCATATACCTCTTATCTTGAAGCATCTTCAGGTGATGATATTTCACACAGATCCATCATACTTGACACACATGAAAGAAAATTTATGCAGGTCTATATTTTTCAACTGAAAAATACATTTTGTTCGAACAAGGATTCGTAATTGAGTATAACAAAATTGATACATTGGTTAGATCAAACATCTTAATTAGTTTTTTGTTATTAAGTTGTCGGTGCCGTTTTACACTTTTCTTTTTTCTTATGCTTTGGCTATTATACTAAATGTAAAAAGGTCTGAATATGACAATCAAAGCCTAAAATTATGTGCTTCATGGCACGTAAAAAGCTATATTAAAGTATGCAGTTGTGAATTGTCATCAAATCCTGCGACGAACAATAAAAAATATAATTAAATAAAGCTACATTGCTTGGGAATATGAACATCGTACTATTTTCACTTTAATTTTATTTATTTCAATAGTCCTACTGACTATCTTCACTTAGCAAGTGTTCAAATTGGTTGTCTTTCGGTATGTCTCGAATCTCCATTCTTGAGTTTCCATGCCGTTTTTATTACTGACATATAAAAATAATAGTCCATGAAATACGAATTATGTTCCAAAAATATATATATAATAAAATGATTGCTGATCTGAGATTTATTTTGACGCATAACGAAACGTGTTAGATTTTGATCACTCACTCACTAGTTTAAAAGGGTTTTTTCGCTTCCTGTGTAAAAAAATGACACCGCAAGAAAAGCCATATAAACTCCCTTAATTTGTCCCAATATTAAAGAATCCCTAAAAACTCTTCATAACCATTCAACTGAAACGATTTTTTTCATCTTACATTAGTGCTCAGCTAATAAAGCGATCGCAAATTTAGTGAAAGGGTATAATAAAAACTATCTGTCACATAACTGTACCAAAATTTTAATCTCATGATCTTTTATTGATTTCAGCTTATCGAACAGAATGCACGGCTATGATTTTACCGTTTCTTCCCATCTACCTTTTACCATGTCATTAATAAACAGAAAAGAGAGAAGGGAATTTGTTAACTACTTTTTTATAAAGACTTTCTGGAAGATAGATTTAGTGGATATCGTAGAACCCGAAAATCAATTTCTGTTTGGATCATTCTTACAGAGCCTATTGTTAAAGGAAAATATTTAAAGAAACAAAACCATTTTTTTTTTTGAGCCGTCATTGTCAGCATTTTCAACTGGTGGAAAATATGTTCGAGCATTGATATATTATATTGTATGCTTAATAACGAGGTAAAAAACGACTGTTGAAACTCTACATATATCTAAACAAATTATAAATAAGCTAACATTTTTTTCTACCTCTTAAAAAACAGTTCGATAGTAATAAATTACGTTACATTAAAAGTGAATTAACAATGAACAATATAACCGTCCAATGGGATTTGTTGTGATGAGTTATATATGAAATGTTGTTTGCAACTATTTATTATTTTCATATGTATCTCTTAACTACCCCTTGCACCACTGTTGAGGTGTTCACTGTCAATGGTGGTATGGCATTATAGTAAAAATAATAACACATCTTTAGTGCTTATTCCACATCGAATTTATTGAGATCAGTTGATAATGGTCGCGGTCCTGATTTCAATAAATCGAATGTTGAATGAGTACGAAAAAAGTGTTATTATTAATAGTACCCTTTGCTTCGACAAGTTTCGATAAATTTTCTACATAAATAATCATTATATATGTATAAGATATAAAATGTATTTTTTTTTGTTTTTATTCGATTTATTGATTTTAAAATATTTGACCCATATTTTCAATACATGAAACAATAAAAGTTTTCATAATAGGCGTAATTTATTGTAGCGATACGACAACTTGTCCGCATTTGTAAATAACAATAAAATAACCGTATAATGTGTATGAATAAATAAATGAAGTAATTATCACATTTGCTCGCAATAAAAGACCCCAGTTATTATTAAGCAATTTAATTGTTCCGCTGTTTTTTTTTTTAATTTCCAGCGAAATGCGTCAGATGTAATTATTGCACAAAACGCCGTTTTTTGCCTCACGTGCGGGCGGCCCATTAAATTTCCCCGCGGGCGGCCAAATCACTTAAGCCAACCCTGTCATTACTTCGCGGTTAATATTAAATCCTTGCCAACAATGGCAATGGCAAACAAAGACTGCCGTGGGGTTAGTTCAGCCCTGCGGCGACACAATTGTTGATAATTTTGAAACACCGACTGATGTAGGTTGATTAATAGGAAAGCCTCATTCAATACGAAATGTTGGAGACGTCGTTAAAGGGAATTATTACAATGCAAGCATATGATGAAAAATATGTGAACCTTTACTTCTTCGGTACACGCTATTTTCACAAGAAAATATTACGAAATACACCCAAAAACGATACTATTAGAATACTTAATATTTATGAATAGCAGGGGGCGCAAATGTATACATAATAAGTATTCATTAAATGTTTTCCATGCTTGGCAATTTATTAATTATTGTTCATGACAAATGTACATATTATATTTATTACTTTAATTTTTTGTGAAAATTTTTTTACACCGCTGTCACGATCATTTTCTCCTTACATTTTTAAAGCCAAACAACAGTATATAAAAATCGTATAAGATTACGGAGTTCGTTGTTAAAAAATCGTTTATTTTTCTAAATCTTATATTAAAACCGAAACGGCGTATGTGGGTCTGTAATTCCCCTTTGCATTGTTGGTCATTAAGTTGCCATAAAAACGAATATGAAAGAAAATATGTTGAATTTTTATCGGCGAAGACATTTAGTCAAAATGTAATAAATTAGTCTTCTACTGAATTTTTCCCGGCTTTTATTAATATAATTATGTTTATTATTTACGTGAAGGTATTATTTGACATTTCTTTGACAGCAAATTATATTTTTTCCTTGAATTTTGACATTTTAATGCGCGAGAATGGGGCTGTCATCAAATTAAATAAAATTTGTGATTTTATTTTAACTCTATTTTGGATGTTAGATTTTGTGATATAATTATGTCGAATGATATAATATTAAATAATTATTGGTCGCTTAGTCCGAGCGACGCCGGGTAGCAATACTAGTATAATATAAGCGGACTTTAACAGTGGTTTTACTAGGCTGGATTTTTAACCGAGTGGTAAGCGTCGTCAACTTCGGCCACCATGCTTGCGAGTTCAAGTCCCACTGTGGACAGTTATCTAAATTCAAATCAGGTCATTTATGACGAATTCAAAGCTCATAAACTACAGTTGTTATGGATAATTAATTAACTATCGTGATCAAATATACCTCGTAGCCAATTAGACAAACCCTGTTAGGATTTCGTCCTCTCAGTTACCGGGCCATGTGCTGAATTGCTGGGACGTAAAAATTATATATTTGTTTTAATGGATTTTTATTTCAAGCATTTGTGTGTTTTTTCAACACCTTGCCACCTAAATAACCGCTCATAAAGAATAGAACATAGAGCAGTGATGCATAGCCTTTTTGGGAGAAGGGCCAGATAATCAATTCTTAGATACTGCGAGGGCCGCATGGGTAAAACTGATTAAACTATCGATATTTTTAGTGTATGTATATAAAATTGATTATTTTATACTGTTCTTCCATCGTCCGTGAAAAGTTCTGAAGAACAAAGGTGATTGATATGTGTCATTGCGAGCCGCATGAAATGTCCTTGAATGCCGCAGGCTGTACATCACTGAAATAGAGAAAAACTATTCTTCTTTCTTAACCCTCCTTGAAGTGAGAAATTTTGCGTTTTACTTACAAAAATTCCTCGTAAAATCGAATTCTATTGAATTTTGTATGAGCTCATATGTTCTATACTATAAGTGGTCGTGGTTTCAATCGCAGGATTAATTCTTTATATATACAGGATATTTGTAGAAGACTACCTTACACACGTGAAAAAGAAGGTTTCGACAAAAATCCTCCATAATGAAGTCTTAAAAAAAAGTATTCTTATTCCACAAAGCAAAAGTACCGAAAAACTAAACAAGGTGGTAATTAATACAAGGTAATTTATCCAAAAGGATATCTACAAAAAATCAAACGATTCAAACAACCAATAAGGCTTACCCGTCCAATTCCACAGGTGGTAATTAACGGAGCCCTTCCACTGCAGCAATAATCGTAATTAGCAGGTTAATTATCTCGTCAGATCCATTTAGTCTAGTCAGATTCTAAACGGACAGGGTGACCTTAAAGTTTTATGAAAGTCTAAAAATATAGATAATATATTCCAATATATTAAATTTAGACCAGCACTAGTCATTCGGTGTTGCATTTTAATTAAATAATACAAAAATATACACAAAAAGTTTACAGTTTATTTAAACACAACAAAAATTACGTCACATTGAAATTAAAAGTAGTTTATATAATAATTAAGTTATCATTACCTGAGCGACCTTTGCGATAGTAATTACGAAGTAAACACTTGTAACAGTTAGAAACACAATACGTAGAATAATCGAAGATATTTTAATTTTTTAACTAAAATGAACTTCCATAAAGTTACCGCCGAATCCAACGAAATTATTAAAAGTAGTTGTCATAAACTTAAGTTTAAAATAAAAGCAAAATCATACTCGCCACTTGATATTTTTAAATTTTTTCACTGATGCCGATGAAACTTTATTCAATGATTTTTGCGCTAAAATTTTCATCTGAAGATGAGCAAAACTGGGCTTTATATGAAGAATATTAAATTGTGGATTAAATATAGAAAAAATATACATATAATTTTTATTTATTCACATAAAACATCCTGCATTCTTAAGAAATGTATTCATCTCTCTTTGGTTAGATGTTCGCGGTGCTTACATTCGACTTCACCCAGCATATATTATACTTCATGAAAACTCTTCGTGTATAGTGAGTGATTGGCTTACAACTTGTGCTACTGTACTCACATTCTGAGAATGTAAGTTGAGCTACACTAAATAATTTCGTTACCAGTCGACTACAGGACCGGACATTGAATTTAAATAACAATCATATTACAGAATTTCGTCAGTAATAATAAAACAATTTTAATATTTTTCTTCCTGAACACTGTATACTTAAATATACATGAGCATATTTATCTCCGACATATTTAGAATAAAAACATATTCTTTGAATTGATGTACAAAAAAGAGAAATTCCTATAATTAATTGTTTCGTTTACCATAGCTTCTTAAATTGTGTTTTTAAAATATGTGAATTTACTTTTGATTCCAATTGAATAATATTTAGTACTTTCGATGGTTTCGGCGGTAACTTTGTGGAAGTTCATTTTAATATAAAATTTAAAATAACTTTGATTATTCCACGTATTGTGTAACTAACTGTGACACGTGTTTCGCCTCTTTCAGCGGCATCTTCAGACTTACTATCTGTATGAGATAGTAAGTCTGAAGATGCCTCTGAAAGAGGCGAAACACGTGTCACAGTTAGTTACACAATACGTGGAATAATCAAAGTTATTTTAAATTTTATAATATTTTGTACACTCAAAAATATTTTTACTCTGGTTTCATTCTCAAAGCTGTTTATTTCATAAAACTAAAGTCTTAATAAACAGGGTTTGGAATTCTGGGATTCCGCGCGGCACTATTTTTCCGAAAATCCACGGCTTATTGTCTGACTGATTTATAACGATAGTAAAACATATTTTGTAAAAAAAAATCTAAATACGGATATAATAAATGCTCGTGTCCTTTGGCTCCTTTGTTTTAAAGAGATGAATAGATATAATGTAAAAAAAAAAAAGGGTTTAAAAATATAATTTAGTTTGCCTCATATTGCAATTGCTATAATTATCTAGTAAATAATTATAAATTATATCCCAAAACAAGTTGTCGAATTGATTGCTCATGTTTCGAATTTTAAAAATAAAGTCGATTCGAAATTTGAACTGATAAATAATGTTTTTGTTTTGTTTTGAGAAATATTTAAGAAAGATCATGGCTGGTTTATCAGCATGTTTCTAGCGGTGAGTGAAACCGGTCCTGATATTGATAAAATTGTATGTGGAAGTCACAAAACAATGTGTTCTGTTTATTAAAAATAAATGAGAACCAGTTTATAGTTATAAAATTTATGAAGGTCGACAAAAAAGCAAAATTTATTTGGTCAAAATTGTGTGTTATTTGAAAAATGTGCCCTTTTCTAAACGATCATTATTTATTCATTTGGTATTGTGTTATATTTTAATTAGTTCCGAAACAATTTTAATGTGGACAAATAATGACATTTTTTTAGATCGATATACATTATTTGGACCTGTGGGAAATTTTAGAATATCCGGGATTTTAAAACTGTCGGGATTTCGTTAAAGGGGCATGGAATTTAAAGTGTGATACAAAAATGTCTTTGACTGAATGAGACCGCTTGAAAAATAATAGCATGCATCGCTGTGGGTCTGCCTCAAAGCTTAGTAACACATAAATTATATCGTTTCATTACATGTTTATGTGAGGCAGGCGATGTAGAAATAAATAACTTAATCGGCGAGGTGTCAAACAAATTGTCGCTCTTGTTTGTATGCATACAAAATATTAATATTCAGTAAGCCCCCCTTTAGCATTTCCCTCGCAGAAAACTTTTCTATAGCGTGTGTTCCAGGCCTCGTATAGCATACCTCCTATAACATTTTTTTTATTATTATTTTAAAATTAGAATATCCATGAATATACTGTAAATAAATAATTGTATGTACGTGCATTGAAAAAATATTTGTCTTTAGACGTATTCTGTAACGAGCAAAAAAAATGAGAAAAAAAAACCTAACCTAAAATTTTGCATGAGTGTCTATTCCTAATCCTAGTTTATGAGTGTCCAGTCCTGTCTAGTATATTCTATAACGTGATATTCTTTCGCCTGCGCATCCGTTCAAACAATATTTAACAGCTACGACACATAGTCAATTGAAACAATTTTCTTACCATATATGCTCTCAGCGTGGGCGTCTGGTAAATCTCATCTCAACAGAGTTTTTTCTACGAGAAAAATTGTCAAATCTTCGTTGAACTTATTTTTAACAGAGTAAGGATAGTAATAGTAAAAGATAGGGGTAGAGCCGGGACGAGTGGTTGGCTAATCGCCCTTGCAACACCCCGTTATTCGATTGGATGGATGGAAGAGAGTTTTAGATACCACAGACATCCATAACTTTAAACAGAAATCAATGGAATGAAACTGTCCATACTAGGAATTGAACCTGTGAGTATGACAACCTTAGACGACTGACAAACATAATGCAGTTTGTAAAATAATCAACAGATCCGTTAAACTGACAGTTAAAATAAAGGGTGTTTCTCAATTGTTTTCAATGCTAGAAACAATTATTTTTAAATGGGCTTGATTAACCACCGTGAAATATATAAATAACTGAGATGTAATATTCAGTAATGAAAGAGTTCACAGAATATTGTATATTAAAATCTATCATAAAGCTTTGTATTCGAATAATACAAAATCTGGGCTACTCATGCGGATACAAAAGCTCACTTCACCGTACCATCTTCAGTGACTAACAAACAATTTATTGGCCACTTAATAAATTAGACATAATTAATGTGGATAACGGCTTTCAATCAGTGTTAATAATTGAAATGAAGTAATTCTGAATAATCATTTAATTAAAAATGATTGTTTGTAATTTTTCTCATAAATAAATAAATTATGCATATATTTCGTAATAATAAATAATTAACAAATTCTTTTATAGCGGGGCACATAAATTATTTTCATATATTGTACATTAAACAAATTGTATGGGCAATAAATATTGCTGATGCGGGCAAAATAGTATAACCCTCAAACAGCATGTGCCAAATATTTTAAGTTATTGCTATGTTTAAGTATTACGATTTTAGTCATAATCAGGAGATCTGCAATACTGTGCTAAATAAAGCCTCCCTCCGCTCTATACGTTTTCCTCCGTGCTTTCTACACTAGATCACAACATAGTGTTTTCTTTTAGCATTATACTTTACCTCCAGATTCATTGAAAATTTTGTAATCTTTATTATTCGTAGTCTTATAAATCGACTAGAATTTTTGATACACTCAAATCCGCGTATTTTTAAAATGTCGTCATTAAACGATATATTTTTTTTTTAAATTTGAACGTATTATTATTCATTATGACATTCCCAATGTGAAGCATGCGGACGCCTTACGTAATTTATCTCGACGCATATTTTTCTACGAGAACTGCTTGTTACTTAGTTGCTCAACTAATCTTTTTCGAAGACATTAGGGATTGAAAGGATTGGAGGACTAGGGCATGGTTAGTGATTAGCTGGTAGCCATCGTTACGCCTTGCATATAGGATCGGATGGGAGGGAGGGAATTTTTTGAGACAACACAAAAACCCATGTCTTCGAACATAATCGATAAATCGACTGAAAAAATGCTATTCGTACCCCAGTACGAACACGTCCAGCAACGGAACCAGCCAATGCACCACGGACCCAACTAGTAACTAAATTGAAAATGTAATTTAAATTATGTTACTTCGGCATTTTTATCGGTCTTTTCATGTGGACAGTTATAAATTGTATTTATTTATTTTTACGTTCAATTCCGGGTTAGAATAAAAAAATATTCCAATACACTGACTAGGAATTCTATTGTGTTTTATTTTATCATTTTTATGTGTACCTACGCAAGAATAGCGAATAAATTATTTTATAGAGTAAAAATAACAGTGTTAACTGTGGGAACTGTGTCGAAAGGTGTTAACGGTTTTTAAAGAATGGGTGACTGAATGACCTTGATGAGTTAACATTTACGACTTGGACGGTTTTTATAAACTCTGTCAACCCACTGCTGGATGAATACGTTCGATGGCATGTGGCATCAGAAGTTGTCAACAGTTAACCCAATTGTAAATAGCACAATTAGTGTAAATGTTGTACAATATATTAACAGACATTAAATATGTCTACTGCCATTCCAAAGCTTGCTATTACTTGCTACTACTTGGTAGTCACTTGCTAAATATTGCTAAATGGTGATAACTTTTATAGTGTCACTAAAAAACTCTAACAATTGTTTGTGAAAAAATGGACATCTGTTAAAACTATAAGAATTTCTTAGCAGAGATGAAGTCAATCCAACAACTTATTCTATAGTTACAAAGAACTTAGTTCATTTTCGTATCAACCGCTTTTTATAAATCGTCCAACTTCATTGGCTCGAATACCAGTCAGGGGGGGGCAGCTTAATTTTTCAATCGAATTATTGATTTCTGTTCGGATTCATGGATGTCGGTGTTGCCTTAAAATTATCTACTACAGCCATCCGGTGATAAGCTCACCACTACTCTCTTCGAAGTAAAATTTTTGAGTATCTGAATAACAAGCGGTTATCGTAGATAACTAACTTATGCTGAGATAAAGTCCATCGGGATTTCACTTGCTCCACACTAGGAGAAGGAATGGTAATGTATATATATATCACTTTTCATGTGTTCACTGTCAAAACTTGCAGGAAAAACAATATAATCAAAAATAATAATAAAAAAAATGTACTTATTCCACATAAGACTCATTATGATCAGAACTGGTTTTGCTCACAGCGAGCAGTTTTAGCCGAATTATCATTATCAGTCGATAATCTTCATAACGACCGAAACCGGTCCTGATCTTGATAAATCTAATGTGGAATAAGTAAAAAAAAGTGTGTTATTATTTTCTAGTAAAAATATATATATTATATATGTATGTATACCTAATGACATGTGCTTAAAATTTACGCCTTTTTGAAACCAAAATTGGTTTGTATAAATTACACTTTTTTTTCATTTTAGTTTGGCGGTATTATTACAATAATAATGAAAATATATAGTACCAGTTTTGTTTCCGTGCCATATTTTTTTCGCTTTCTGAGTTCTATAATACAATAAAATTATTATATACAAACCATTCCCTTAGCGGTTCTATTTGTATGTATTTCTATGGCAAAAGCCCTCCTCATATAATATTATTTCTATGCCTTTCCTTTATGATATTATTACTATAAGTCCAATTCTCTTAACATTGCTCGATACATTTATCGTTTTCCGAAGAAAAATATTCTGTTTTATCCGTAAAGGATAATCGAAAGAGGATGAGTAACATTTCCACACACATTATAATGATCACTGGAAGAATAGACTTTTAAAATAACATACATTAATTAAGAATTTTGACTGATGGTGATTGAGGAAATTTCAATATCAATTTTGAATCGTTTGAATTTTATCAGTTCAAGTACATCCGTGCACTTGAAATGTCTTAAGATGCCGAAAGGCGAAACCCGGGTCGTTAGCGATAAAACTCAATGAAACCTACAAAATTCAAACGATTCAAATATACAATAAGTCAAATTACCTCGAATAACATTTTATATTTGAACACATCAGTATTACGAATTTTATTTTTATTATTGACGAATTTTATTCTACTGGTTGTGTAACTATGTGTAACACATGGTTTTTCTTATTGAGAAGCATCTTCAGACCAACAATAACGGCAGATTTTTAAGTAGAATGCATAAATCTTTTCTGGTACTATAACATTCGCGAAATCGAAAATGGAATGGTGAGCTTTTAATATGCGCCGAGAGTTGACTCACGTATCACATAAAATTATAAAACATCCCGACCAACCCATCCGAGTACAAAAAAACATGTGTAGAGGCAACAATTAGCTGATTACTAATGGTGTATTAAAATCCTTTCGTCTATCCTTAACCACTATGTATTTGTTAAAAGAAAAGATACGGCGACTGGTAAATTAATCTTTTCTTCATACAACTATATAATATATTTTAGATGTATGAATATATTTTCATTTATTGTTTGTTCTGTTTATAAAAAATAAAATTCCATAATTCGGAACTACTATTTTTAAGCGATAAGATTCTGAATAATTCTAAAAAGGATCGTTAAATGTTTATGAAGTGAAAAATTTGGAGACTAAAAAGATTTTCATATAACTTTGAATCGAAAAATTGATGACCGCAAATTTACCGCTCAACTCAAGTTAATTAAAATTAAAATAAATTCTCAAGTAACTAGTTTCTATGATAAATATTGGAAATAACTCAACTCTAGCGAATTAATTTATTATATTGAGACAACCTTATAGAGGAAATTGTATTTTCTTTTCGGAATTTTTGTCAGACACTCGCGGGTCACTCGAGCCACTGTTTTTCAAACTGTGAAGACAAATTTTCAGTCAGATTTAAAAAATATTCACTCTTGTTATAAATTAACTAAGAACAACGGTAGTTATTTAAGATAAAGTGTAGCTAAATCCCTCAACTGCTTGCTCTTTGATAATATGTTAAAAAATCTATTTAAGTAAATTACTAAAAGTTAGATAGTTAACACAATTACAAAGCTACTAGCGAAACCAGTCGTAATCTTTATCAAAATGCTAGTGAAATTAATACAATACAGTGTGTTTTATTTATTTCAAACAACTGTATTAGTTCTTACAATGGAAGACGCTTTAACGTAGACGAATTAAATATAAGCTGCACCAGTTTCCTTTGCATACATTTATGACTTTATGTTAATAATAGAAGGATGAAAGTAAGATTGCAATGGTTATCACCGCTTTTAATAGTAGCTGATAAGAACTCTCAATCAGTTATAGAAGAGTGCTGAAGTTCTAACGCGGTTCCGTGATCAAATAACTAAACCCGAATTATGTCAATTAATTTTAAAATTAGTTTGAAAGACCGTTCGCCTCCTATAACACTCGCCGCTCTCCATTTTTTTAATATTGAATAGTTAGTAATAAAAATAATAATACATTTTTAGTACTTATTCCACATAAAATTATTTGATCAGGACCGGTTTCGCTCATGGCGAGCATTGTCAACTGATAAGGAATACAATAAAACAGTGATATTTATACAAAAGTTAAGTATGAAAAACAAGGTATGACAAGCAATTGGTAAAACGAATAAGCAAATTAGAGTTTTACCAATTGTTTGTCATACCTTGTTATTCATACTTAACTTTTGTATAAATATCACTGTTTTATTGTATTTATTAGTTGACAATGCTCGCCATGAGCGAAACCGGTCCTGATCAAATAAATTTTATGTGGAATAAGTACTAGAAATGTATTATTATTTTTATTATAATGCCTTTCCACCAAGTTGTGACAGTGAACAACTTAAAAGTGATTCAACAGTTACATTTTCTAGTGATATATTTAGCGAAAATATTTTTGATCACTGGCAAAAATACAAAAATAAAAACAAGGATGTCAGTCAAAGTTAAACATTAAGGTAATAAATCTCTGTGAATTGAAAAACTTCAAGAAATACTTAATCTGATACAAAAGAGAACAGTACGATAAGAAAGAAATATATTGCCATACAATTTATAAATTAATATATCCCTCCGATAAAGTTGTCTTTTGGTGAGTTACAAGTTTACATTATTGGATAGATTTAACATTCATTTGAAATTGAAATAATCAGTTTCAAACACATTTATTATACTTGTATTCTTTTCCATAGACGTGAGCTACATTCGCACAAGTTTCGCTTGAGAAACTTTGCCTGTGGATAGGTAAGTAGTCACTATTACCAAGTTTGTAGATACGAATCACCTTTGCAAAATTTGGTATTCCGTTCCCGTTCAAACTTTTCCTTCTATATAAAAGGAAAATATGTTTGTGAAGGCAGCCTGGATTAGTGATCATATCGACTGACTGAAAAACAAAACAGAAATACAATATTGAAAACACCCTACGTGCATTCGTACATATCAAAGCCTTCTGAGAAAGGAGAAATACGCAGATAATAATCGTGAGCGAAAAAACTTTCCCTTTTTGTTAACCTTTCGTAAAAAAAAAACTCGCCAAAGTATAAAACTTGTTTTATTAAATTATTCAATAATAAAGTGAATCATTTTTTTTATATTTTCTGGAATACTCTTGAATATTAATTTATCATACCCTGCTTTCCAATTAATAACTACTCGTAAATGTTCACTATGGCTAAATACTATTTAGTTCACTTCGTACATTTCTTTGTCGAATTAATTTTGAGGAATTCTTACATCGATTGCACCAGATGTGCAAGTCATCTTTGATCATTTTGAGGAAGTCTGTTCAAGTTTTTATTTGAAATTTAAATATTAGAATCGCCTACTAAACTTTATACATCTATATACTGCCATCTTAATAGATAGTTAATAACAAAGAACTAAAATACATTATTATTTTTCTTACCGTATTATAATGAAGTTCTACCAAGTAAATGCCTACTCAATCAACAAACAACATATTTGAAAAAACTCATAAATAAATGTATTTCTTGTTAATTTTTATTCACTATTAAATATGAACTTTTCGAATATATGATCGAATGAACCTAAGTAAGTTTTTCAATATTTAGAATATCACGTAATAGAGTACCTTTAATTAAGAGTATTTTTAATACATATGATAGATTCAGCGGTAACTCTGAAGAAGTTCATTTTAATATTTAATTCAGTTGATAACTTTCCTTAACAAATAGTGTCTTACAATAGTAAGTCTGACGATGCTTCTTAAAGATGAGTAAATTTATATAAAGTAATATAAAATCGTTGGTTCGAATACATTTAAGGCCTTAATTCACCGCACACTGTTATTAATAGTATAGTTTTTAGGTACATTCGAATAAACTGAAAAATATAAGTACGTTTAGATTCCACCATATTAGTACATAGGTAGTCGCTTTTCGACAAAATTTCCTAAGCGCGTGCTCACAATAACAACCTACTTTGTGAAATTCTTGTTGATTGAAATCCTGAGCCTTGTTGTCGGTGGATATAGAATACCTACATGGGTATTATGTTTTATCTTCAACCTTAGGTAGGTGGGTACCAAAACTTGAAAGAGAATTTGTTATCTTATGTGATCGATTGGACTAAAGGCCTATTGTTTGACTTAGAATCTATCCGGTACAATACAAAACAATATTGCCTATATATTATTATAGGTTTTCACATACACCGTGTGCAAAAATGTATGACAATCAAATAAAATATTTGTCACATAATTGGTGCTAAACAACAATTATTCGGCAGCCGGAAGATATAAAACACTATATGTAATCATTTCACAATACTGTGTAAACTTTATTCATCACTGACTATTATAATAATACATAATCAGTCAGTTGCTAAAGCAGATTAGTAACGCTCTAATGCGATTATCGGCATTTGTGGGCAACATTATTTATGGATAATATTGACCTATTCTTTAATCTCCCAGCTTTTACCCACGTGGTCGTAACAAAGAAAAATCAATTTTCTTTGTCAAAACTTGTTTGTCACGTAGGGTTTTACGTAGGTCTGATCTTCGGCAGTGAACTTGATGCTTTGTTCAAAAAAATTGTCTTCTTATGTAAATAATATGTTTCTGTTCTGTTTCTTATTTTTGTGTAATATTTTATGTATTTTTTATTAATTTGTCAAATGCATGGCGCATTGGCGCTTGCTGTAATGCCATGTATTTTATATAGTTTTTTTGCCAATAATCTATAATGTCACATTATTTACTTTCAAGTGAAAAGTTCAAAGTTTTGATCTGTCAATTCTAAGTGGAAAGGAATTATAATAAAATAAATTTAACACATTTTTTTGTAATGTTTACATATTTTGTAATGGCCTTGACTAATTGTAGATAAAAATTGTATTTGGTTTTTTTTTAAAACACTATTTTTCATTTTTAAATTTAGAACAGAGACACACTGTGCTTCCATCTCTGTCTCATTCAGGGAAACTGTGTAATTCATCTAAAATAATGTTATAAGCAGTAATAAGAAGCGAATAAAAATCGTTTTTTCGTACTGCACATTTTTTCACAATTACTGCCGCGCAGGCAGAAATATATTTATTTGTTTGCTTTGTTTCGATTCTATAACCCCCTCTCTTGCTTCCCTTATAAAGGTTCCTCATTAGTATCATTATGTGATTGCACTGTTTTGATTCTATCTCCCCCTTCCTTGTTTTCTTTAGAAGGAAAAAAAACCCGTAATCCATTTTGTAATTTCATAATTTAAAATGTTAGAATCAATCTTGCTTCATTACTCAAGCAAACGTGGAATAATCAAAGTTATTTTAAATTTTATATTAAAATGAACTTCCACAAAGTTACCGCCGCAACTATCGAAAATATTAAAACATAATTCGGTTAAAATAAATAACTAACTAGACATATTATCACTCCATCAGATAAAATTTCTTTAACAGAAACATACCAACCAATGTTCACAAATTCTGGCCTTGCCAAGATTTGATTGGCAGGCTATTTTTAAACGATCGAAAAGGGCTTAAAATATTGCGGCAGGCTGTATTTTTTATGATGTGTTAATAAAATTGAAATAAACCTTAATTCGTCTAGCAGAACTTTTTAACCACCGTGTACACTTCTCAACGTGTTTCTTTATATTACATAAACCAATTCAGTAGAATTACTCGAGAGTTAAGACGGGTTTACTTAACTGGGATTGTGTTTGCGATCTGAGTTTGGTATTTCGACAATGTTCTGTGCAAATATTTTTATCAGAAAACATCACGAATATGATAAATTTAATTTTACTAATTATAGACTATTTTCAATTCTAGTAGCATTTTATTGCACATATAAGATTAAATAGCTTATTGAAACTAGATATTACTGTACTACATATTATTCAATCCAAGTCCGTGGTGCAGTGGTCAACGTCGTTGGCTTTCGTGATGAGTACGTGGAGATTTATTCAGTCGATAAATCGATTCTGCTCGACGCCAATGGGTGGTTGTGTTATTAAATCTCTTTCCACTTTTCCAATTCCAAAAAAGAAAACGACGCGTTGCGAGAGCGATTAGCTAACCACCAGTCATTTCCTAGTCCTCGTATCCATTCAACCAACACTCTCTTCAAAAAAGAGAGGTTGAACAAAACTGGTAACAATCAATTCTCGTATAAAAAAATAATGTTGAAATGAACACCGTGAGGTGTCTATATGCTCCAAGTTGGGAGTGGACATGGTAAATAAAAATATATATTGTATGTAAATATACATATACGTAACTGACCGCGAACAATTCCAACTAATGTTGAAAATCATCAGTTCATCAACATGACAAAATACTCGCGATGAGCGAAACCGGTTCTGATCTTAATAAAGTTAACTCTGAAATATGTACTAAAAAGATTTTTCTTTTTTTTTACATAATTTTTTCCCACCAAGTATTTGCAGTGACTACCATAGAAGTGACCTTTATTTGATACAATAAACATTGGGAAGATGTTTGCAATATCTTTTTGGTGGAAAGTCATTAAATTTAATAAAAAAAAATGTTTAAACTACTACCACATATATTATGTAAAGATCAGGACAGTTGAAAAAGTTCGCAATTAGTGAAACCGGTCCTGGTGTTTACACAATATAATATTTAAAAAAATCTATTTCATTGATATAACTATAATAATAAGGCAACAAAATAAATGGTCAGAATTAAAATGATGTTTCGGTCAGAATAAAAATGTTTTCCTTGGTCAGAATACAATTCAATATAAGGTCAGAAAAGAAATAGTAACGGTCTGAATAAAATTAATGATTGTCGGAATAAAATTATTTAGCGGTCTGAATAAAATTATAAAATGATCAGAATTTGTAACAATTTTGGTTTGAAATAAAAACAAAAAGTCAGAATAAAATCCGGTAAAGGTTTGGGTTCATATATTTATAATCTCATAATTGCGTGTGTTCTCACCAGAGCACACAGCCATTCCCCCTGGATAGAACTGTATCCATATCCGTGGTTCCAAGAACAATAACGGGCATCCCTTCCCATACTAATTTATATATTGCGCAATATGAACATTATTTCTGATTTTTGCATTTTTGAGAAGCCGATTTGTTGAAATTAAAATTCTAAATTTTCGGTGACTTTCATCATCAAAATTCTCCTCATTTTGATATTTAATTTTTAATATTTAGAGAAAATATCTATGTTGACAGCTGTCAAATTAACGTAAATACTAGTGATTTATTAAAGGGCCACGACGCTAGTAGTATCTACCGCCCATTGGACCATTTGTCGTATGACATCACTTTGCACCAATAGAAACGCTATTCGATCTCCAAAAAAAATTCTGACAGATGTCAAAATAAATATGTCCAAATAATATTAAATATTACCAATTTCGATTAAATTCTGCCCAATGATATTTAAATTCTGATCAATTTGTTTAAATACTGACCATTCATAATTTATTCTGCCCTCTGTATTCTAACCAATACATTATGACCATTTAATATAAATTCAGAACACTGTAATAAAGATTCTGACCATGTTATTATAAATTCAGACCACAACTGTATTACTATTATGACCGTTAAAATACGAGCCTAATAATAATAGCAAGTAAGGAGTGGTGGTAGTTATAATAATTTAATTTCGAATACCAGCGCCATATGCAAGCACAGTCTCGATAATATCACAACTACCCCCTCCCTCGGGCTAAGCACATATTAATTGAATGAACCGGCTCGTGGCGGTTCACCAATGCTCAAGTTCGATCCTCATCGCTGAATATTAATTATGCGCTTCTATTGGGAAGGAGTTTGAATACTTAATGGCAGCCAACGCGGTGGAGTTCGCCCAATATATCCGATTCATGAGAGTCTTTTTCATCACACTGACACTTTATTAACCCGTAAGGTGCCAAACACGTCCACCGCTTCAGATGCGTACAATACGTGGATATTTGAAATGATTTTTCTTGTGTGTGGCTGTTATTATTTTTTACCAAATCATTTAGATTGTTACTTTTAGAAGCATTTAAAAAATATCACTGATGATTCTTTTTACTTTGCTTTGAATTTGGGAAGCCCGTGTAAAAAGGCATAATATTTTTTTTTGAATTAGGATTTCGACTAAAGGTGCATGATGGAATTTTAATATCAAATTTGAGTCCTTTAAATTTTACACTTTTCGGTGAGTTTTGTAGCTGACGACACGGGTTTCGCCTTTCGAATTCGACGTGCATTTTATGTGCACGAATAAACTTTAACTGACGTGTGAAAAATATTTTGTATCGATTATATACAAGAATAAAAGTAGATCAATAAGTTTAATTGTTATAATCGCGATCTGGATTAATTCATCCGAAACTCGTGGAAAAGTACAAAATTGAAACGATTCAAATAAGAATTTTTTTACTCGTAACAACGGAGTTTATTTTTTTTCCTTATTTTAGTTTAATTTAAATATTTAAATTAATGTACCTAACCATGTTGTTATTGGTAACCGGACAAATCGGAACATGACTTTTCAGAACATGACATTTCAGAAAATGACAAAACAGAACATTACTTTTCAGAACATGACTGAATTGTCATGTTCTGTTTTATCATATTCTGAAAAGTCATGTTCTGTTTTGGCATGTTCTGAAAAGTCATATTCTGAAAATTCATGTTCTAAAAAGTCATATTCTGAAAAGTCATGTTCTGATTTGTAATGGAACCATTGTTATCATGTTTTTTTTTGTAAATTATACAGGGGCCCGCTAACCATATTCTCTAATTTAACCCACACTCATTATATATTTAATTAATATAAATATTATATTTGAGCACAATACGTGGCTGTGTCCCATTTTAAGTTTGATTCGGCAGCTGTTTGCTTGTATTGTTATAATAAGAGTGTTTCCTCTGAAACTATGGATGATTATATATTATTAACAAGACATTATCATTATTCAAACATTTAATGCTTTACACTTACAATACAATTTAGTTCGACCGATTTTAGCGAAGGCGATAGCAAGACAAAGCTCGAATCCGATATTATAACTGTCGAATTGATAACTTCGACAAGTTTCTCCTGAAGTTTGAACCAACGCCTTAGAGCTGATAGTGTGCATACTCTGCAGAACGTCTCACCTACTATAACGTTGTTGCTTCAGATAAGGACGTAGTTGCCAACCTTTTAAATCCTAATATTTTTTATTGAATCGATGTATATTACAAATTTGGAGCATTTTTTCTCCTCGCGAAGGTATCCAAAGATTTTTCTATGAATATTTCTAATTACTCATTCACTCAATTTCTCGTAGGGTTATAAAAAAAATAAGGCTAGGACAACCTTTATGGTTAGCTAGTCGCTCTTTCTATGATCTATTTATAGGATCGAATAGATGTGAAGAAATTTTAGACAATTTTAGTCTTCTAGTAAATCGACTGAAACAAATTCTGCTTGTGCTAAGACTCAAACCCGTGAGTTTCCTCGCGGAAGCCAACGACATCTACCACCGCACCACGGACCCAACTAATAATAAAGTTATAAAAATAATTTTGTATTATGTAAATATTTATCGTGAAACGAAAACATCAATGAAAATGAAGACAGTATATGCAACACGAATAATACTAATTTAAAAATGATAACTCTACACAAAAAAGGGGATTGAAAATTTACGTCAATTATTCCACTTTATATATCAGATAAATAGTATTTCAATGTATGTAATATACTATATAAAGAAGGTATGTTCAGTAATATTTAATATTTTTTTATCAAAGAAGATTAATTGTGGCACTTCCATTCAACTGTTCGTGAGTATATAAATTAAAAATCATTTTTTCTATCAATTAGTAATCCGCTATTCATGTGTAGAGAATTTTTTTTTTTGAAACGTACCAAAGTAATGTTACACACATTCATATTCTAAATTAAACTAAGCAACATTGTATTTTTCACCAGTGGTGTCTACTCCCTTAAATATTATTTTACGATTTCTACTCCTCCCACACACGTTCAATTTAGAAAATACAGATTAAGCTTAGAAGAGGTAGAATTTAGCTCTTTTAAAATTTACTTAATTTTAAACATAGTTAGTTGTCATTTTTAATCATTCGAAATCACGCCATCTATTGTGATAAAAATAAAACACGTGTGACAGCTAGTTACACTCATATTTATTTCAATTGCATATATTGTATTGAATTATCCGTCAATGTTCGGGATCAATGCGCAAAATAAATACAAGAGAAGTTCGTTCTTTGTGTAAAACTTTTACAAAATCCTCTAACTCGGCATTAAATTTGTTGTATGGGGAACATTCTGAAAACTCACTTTTCAAAGTAAGTGGGTATTGTCTGATTATTGTATTGAGAAAATGGAGATACGCGCTGTATACGTATTTGTAAGTATTGTGAATGACGTAAGCGGCAATTTGTATTTAAATTTGTGTTTAGGGGTTGCCAACCGAAAAATATCCAACACGTTATATTACCCAGATGAGCAAAACAGATCTTTATAAATTTTGATTTCCAATGCGGATCGTGTATAATTTTCATGGATTCTGTTTCAACAGAATTGTTTTTACAAGATCTGCGTGTTACTTAATCTCTTATCGAAGATAGTAGGGATAGAAAAATGACACCAGTGCACGATTAATGGTTAGCTAATTCCTCTCGCTACGATACTGTTTTTATTTTTATTTTATGCTAATTAGATTTTTGCTAAAATATTCATATTTAAGTACCCGTACAAGTTGTCTGTTCGCACTTGATAAGGAGTGAATGAAATATGTATATTACGAACGTGCCATAAAATATAGTTTTTTAATGTATTAAAAAATACATGTGTGAAAACATGATAAACATAATATGCAGTCATTAATCCCGCAAACTATAATTATTTAATTATATGACCAGCTAAAGTTTTGAAAATAATTACAAATATTTCCTATAATAAAGATTTATCGTCGCCTAAGTACTCCGTTACAATTAAAAGAGAGTAAAAATAATAAAAATTTCAACATTTGGGATAATATTAATAATTATAAAGTTTATTGCAGCCGCAGTTTTCTGCGGCAAATTTGTTAAAAAGCCATTAAATTTAATGAAATTTTATAACTTTACATTTGTTTTAACGATCTTTTTAATGTTCTAGCTTTTAAGATTTTGTTTATAAAATATTATTACCCTCCATTTATTAGCCTCCACTAACTGGTTCAAGTGGAATATTGAACGAGCGAGTTCATCCTTACATCTTTACAATTATACTCAGTGGAATCAACTATGTTTCACGACTTTCTTCTTCTAAGTATTTAATAATTTTAATTATTCGATTCGTATCACTGGTTAACAAAAATTAATGACTCTATTATATTCATGATTCTCCGTGAGTCATTTTTTTCTCACAATAGTAAAGCACGTGATAAGCGACTGTTTTCATAGAGTAGATTGAAAGACGTTTATTTGAAAAAAAGGTTTGTATTATGTTATGTTCATAAAGGTGACCAGATGCATGTTTGGTATAAACGCAAGTTGCAGACAAGGAACAACAAGTTAAGATTAGGGTAGAATTGCTCAGGTGAGAAATACAAAAGAGAAAAGGTAAGAAAATGGGCTAAAACACTTATTGGAAAAAAAATTACATCAATTTATGGATTGAAATCAAAAAAAACATTTAGGAACTGGCTTTGAACCAGTTCTCGTTAAAAAAGCTTCTCGTTCTTTATTATGAATCGATTTGGTCAATATTGGAAGGCATGATATACTAACTGTTTTTAAACATTAAAATCTGTATGATCTATTATTGCTTATCTAGAAAAATGGTACAAATATAATGATAAGGATAGTCAAAACATTTTTTGATGTATTTTTACTAAGTTAAACATTCATCAAATTATTTGAGGAATCGTGATAACGAGTTGTTTGTTCTTCCAAGGGGTAGAGCAAGTCTGCCAATGGGGATGCCACTGGGAAGAACTTTAACGATTTTAAAAGGCATTGCTCGGATGTCTACATATTTCATATTGACTAATACTATTTTTTATGAGTAAAAGTTGATTTTGTCGGAACTCACTCGGTTTACTTCTTTGACAATTTCCAATCTAACTTTTTTTCTCTCTGTTCTGATGACTACAAGTTTTCCATATATTTTTTGTTTACATTACAAAAGCAATAAACTAAAATAATTTTTGATTTTTGTTATGTATTTGTCAAATACATGGCGCGTTGGCGTCAGCTGCAATGCCATGATTTGTATTTTCTTGAATGAATAAATAATAATAATCATATTGGAGGAACTTACTGTCAATCGTTTTCGGAAAGGCATTATATTTAGGTAAATAATAAAAAAAATGTCTAGATGTATTATGTTAAGATCAAGACTGGTTTCGCTCATCGCAAGAATTATCAACTGGTCGTCTTGCTCTTTACAAAATACATGCGCAAATAGTTCAAAAATATGTTTTTTTATTTATTGTAATTAAAAAGGGTAAACATTTCCAATTTTGAAATGTATTTAAAATAAATTGGTTTTCATTACATGTAAACTCATTCTTTCGGAATAATATAAATACTTTGTTTTTACTTAAATACATTCATACTAATAAAACAATGTATCTCACCGAGTATGCTCAGTCATTTTTAAAAAATCCGTATGACGTGACTTAAAAACGGATATTAATTTTCGTTTTGAAAGCCTCATTTATTTTGTCGTACAAAAGCTTTTCAAACATGACGAGTGGTCCTAATTATTAATTCGTCAAATACAAAACATTTTTATTGAAATTTTTCAAAAATTCACTGACGGCCGTAGCTGAATTATTTAATTGATTTTTTTCCGTATCTTCTCCCTATTCGGAGAATATAGACGCCGTGCGATGGCTCCATCCGCCAGTCTCATTGCTTCCTCCCAGCTGAGTACATCCTGGAGCCACAGATCAGCGGCCTTTCAGGTGACGGATCCTACCAGGCAATAGAAGAGACAGACTCCTGGATTTAGGCTCCTTTTGACCATCCACAGAACATCTCCAAGTCAGGTTCATCGTCACCTTTTTATTTTGGACGATATTACTTCTAGGGGCTAGGTTTTCCTCTCTCTTACCTACGAGTTACTGACATAGTCAAACCACCGTACTCCTAATATTCGTCGCAATTATACGTTTACACTGTGCTTTTTTAATGTGGAATGACTCGCAACCGTAAAGCAGCACAATTGGTATGCCTGCGTTGAACAAGTTGCACTTTGTTCTGACTACAGTCGTGAGTCACAAACTTTACGAATTTGGTTGGTCCAGCTATCCCTAATCGGATCGAGGAAAAAATATTGAAACCATCAGTGTCTTTATAAGAATCGTTATTGCTTAAAAATATGATTAGTACAAAAAAATGTAAAATGTCTTTTTTCCAATGGGTATCGATATATTTCCGAAAATGTGAAGAAAACAGAGATTACGAAAAACCGAAAACTATACAAAAAAAACAATATCGCCAACGTAATATACTAACCTAAGCCTTAAACCCAAATAATATGTATGCAAAATTAGATTTAAACAACATTCTTATAGTTAAAATCACATCTTATGTTATCAACATAAAAATAAATAATTGCATCGTAAATTTATAAACGACGATTGTATGCTTTTAATGAAACAATCATTTTCAGTATAAGATCGATTTAAACTGACGCTAACATATCAACATTTAAATCTCTAATTATTACTCGTAAGATCGGACACCAGATTTTATTAAATTAAAAGCTACGACAGATTACCTACACATAACTGATTTTTTATTTTCATAGAAAATGATTAATTGTTAAGATATTTTTGAAAATCTTTTCAGACTTTTCTTATTTCATGCCTTTTCGCTCCATAAGAAAAACATTTTTTTTAAAATAAGAGGGTTACTCCAAAATGATTTGAATGTGTTTTTCAATGTGTGAGTCGTAGAATTTTTCATTAATTGTTTTACGGATCATGTGGACATTTTTCATTGGAAGTAATTAAACGATTAAATGTATGCAATTTTGTTGCCATAAATCAGTACATTAAAAATACCGTAAATTTTAACGTATATAATTATTATGATGCTATATTTTAAAACTTCGCTAAATACTTGGAAGCATTCAGTACGACGAGGCTACGTAAATTTAAAATAAAGTAGAGTTCATGTACGCGCTAGTTTTGAATGGCTGGCCTGACGTGCTCGGAAACAAAGACCGTGTTAAATAATTACGATCGCCACTCGTTAACATGATATTACAGAGAAAACAATTTATTTGTATTAAAAGATATATGCATTGTCCTTGAGTGGTCACGATATGCAGAACTTTTAAAATTTAAAGGATGGGGTGGGGAATGTGACAGGCACTAGTAATTTGTACAGATCAGATAGGCGATCGACGCCTTGGCCACCCTTGCTTTGAATCAACTCAAAATCTAAATTTGTTTATTATATGTATGTATTTACATAAAAGTATTTATAAAAGTTATACAAGTAATAAATTTATTCAGTATTTACATATATTAGTATTCAATTTAAATTAAAGTAAGCACATAAATATATTCATTTAATGTCGCTAGTTGATAATTAACGTGCCTGTTTACTGTCTTTTTTCAGTCGGTATATAGGTTTTTTAGAATAAAAAATCAGCTTAAAAAATAATAATAACTAATCAGTACTTTTTTAAGAGTCGTGTTATTTGAAAACCGTGTAAAAAGAGGATCGGACTATTTTTGAAAATAAATGAAAAAGGCTAAATGGTGTTCACGTGAATACAAGTACAGGTTTCTCAACAATTATTTTATACTCATTTAGTCAGAAAAATCAACCACTTTTTTTATAGCTTATGCCATATGAAAATAAAATAGTTCATGACATAAACTTTTGTAATGAAATTAATAGTGTTCGTACAAGTTCAAACAAAATGTGGAATATATTATATAATACCAATAGCTGTTTCCATTATATCTAATAATTACGTTTAAAACTGTGCTGGAACTTATTAAGAGCAACGGAATGAACCTTTTAGTGATATTAAAGCACTTTTGCGAAAACACTGCAGAAAGGCATTTAAACCAATCTTATCCCAGTAGTACAAAACTATTCCGGCACATTTGAGATAATGGGGCGACGTTAAGAAAGTTTGAGAATCGCTGCGCTAATAAATGACATACATAATGGAGCCATTCCATCGGCGGTCTGAACCTAATGGTTCTAATAAAATATGCCGCGAAAATATAAAAAAAAATGGCAAGAAAATCGTCCTTCATTGTCGGCTTGCTCAATGACATGTACTATCTATTAGGGATCATAATACCGGACTAATATATCAATACTCGTATTTCAGTGTTTCATATCAAATACTGGTATTGTGAATAATGATTGCGATTCGCGACAACGGTATTGATGATTAAAATTAAAATACTTGGATGAAAAAGAAAAAAAAAATCTTTTGAAATGCCTTACCACAAAGAATGCTTGAAGAATTATGAAAAGGAACCGGTGTCAAACATTAACAAATATATTTGAAAGAAATAGAAAAAATATTAACTAATTTAATGCTTTTCTGTCAATAATTCATAATTATTAAGTATCAAATGATAGTTACCGTTAAATAGAGCTTTTTATAATATAACTAGTATTGCTACCCGGCGTCGCTCGGACTAAGCGACCAATAATTATTTAATGTTATATCATTCGACATAATTATATCACAAAATCTAACATCCAAAATAAAGTTAAAATAAAATCACAAACCAAATTCAAGGAAAAAATCTAATTTGCTGTCAAAGAAATGTCAAATAATACCTTCACGTAAATAATAAACATTATTATATTAATAAAAGCCGGGAAAAGTTCAGTAGAAAACTAATTTATTACATTTTGACTAAATGTCTTCGCCGATAAAAATTCAAACATATTTTCTCTCATATTCGTTTTTATGGCAACTTGCAACAACAATGCAAAAGGGAATTACAGACATACATACATACGCCGTTTCGGTTTTACATATAAGATATAACAATTTTTTTTGTAAACTGACGCAAATATTAACATAAATAAAATCCAGGGCTAAAGATACGTGCTGTTTATTCAATCGAATAACGTATTTGTTTTCAGTACATAGTTTTATGGGATTTTTAAATTTGTTTCTTCTTCACCTGAAACAGGACGTGGTAAAAACGGTTGTTTATATTTCAAAATAAATTTTTCAGTTGTACTATTTTGTAATCGGGGGGGGGGGGATTTTTGCGTTGTTATAAATACAAAATGTCGAAAACGACGATTTACGATGAATGTGATTTCACGTTTAAAATTTAAAGTTTTCACGTAACCTAGGACGTAACGCTATATGTACAACGCTAAAGGAAGCTTAACGGTACAGAATGTTGATTTGCTTGGAGATATTTATAAAACATGGCGTCATTTGTACCTTTATTTCATTCATTTCAATGGCCTTAACTGACTATCGTTACTGCATGAAGTTAGTAGTGAAAATTAAATACCGAATAGTTATTTTGATTATGCACGTTTAGAGGGGGCCCCAGAAATATCAGTGTATAAGGTTCCCGAAAGGTCCTAATCCGTCTTTAGGTAGGAGTGATTATGAAACTGAAACGTCCCGAAAATCGTGACGTATTTTATCAATTTATAATCTGTATTTACAGGTAATAGTTTGACGCTTCTCTGTTATTTGATATTTTTATAGTTATACAAGCTCTTGGGAGTTAGCTTGTCTTATTCTGCTTGATACCAGAAATAAAAAATTATATTTATTCATAATAGATTTATGTTTTTTTTTTTTTAATTCTTTAATGTACTTATGTGAGATGAAAATTCCCATCTTAACCATCAAATTTTAAATAAATAAATTGGTGGAGAGAAACAGTCAATTCGGGAAACTTTGGACACTTTTCAGGTGTTTTTTCGTGATATTTTTATTTTCAGATTCAGAGTCAATTGCATTTTTTAGACTATTATGTGTTCTTACCAATTCCTTTATATAATTATGAATTCAAATATTATGAAAATACAAGAAAAAATAACTTAAAACTGCTTTTACGGGCGTTCCAATGCTAAATTTATAATTGAGTACCATTGGACACCACCAATTTTGATGAGCGAATTTTAGCTGAATCATCCAGCTTGATGACATTGAATTAGACTTTTATAAAGAAGGATAAACTGTCAATTGAAACTTTTTGCCCATTTGTTATATTCATCAATCGCAAGAATGATCACGATTACTAATCAGCAGAAAAATAAATAAACGGTACTTGCTCAAGTTTTGTCCAATGTTATATTGAAGTCCAAAGTTACCCGAATTGACTGAAGTCTGATAGTTAGATGTTTTTTCATTCTGAAATAAAGATAGACGGACTGAATAAGAAGCAGTTCTCATAAAGGAGAAATACTCGATTGGCATATTCCAGGACTTTACCACATTGAGAGCAGAGGACCTTATTGAAAGAAAATATATTTTTACAAAAATAAAAACTACCTTCCTATTTAAATTGATGCAAAATAAAAAAAAACCAGCATTCTCATTTTCTTTTTTTTTCTGCGTCGTTGAATGAGTATAAATTAGATGCACAGCAGAAATAGCTCAAAATGTCCGATGACTGTTTTAACTGTGCAGTATATCAGTGCTTCAAAAAGTTTTATTCAGCGGAAATATTAAACTCCATGTATTATTATTGAAATATCTTTTTGTGAGATTGTTATTTAACCTTTTGTTTCCCTGCCTTTGATTCGTTCTGCAAATTTCTGTTGATATACGGATTGCAATACGATAAATATTTGATATAACAAACCCTTTCTACGCCTCTCTCTGAAAACGGAATGTGTAGCGATAAACTTACATCCAATTCTTGAAAAAGATTTTGATGTTTTAATCCAGAGATTGTATCAAGACTTCAGTCGACGAGATATTGCATAGCGGCCACACTTTGAGGAATTGAACATTAAAAAAATACTCAACTACATAACTCTACCATTACTCGGCCATGTAGAATTTAAAAATAAAACAATCCGTTACAGTGATGACTCGTGGTAAAAAAATATGTGAACGTTGCAAGTTGCACAGAAAAATTATGTTGAATACATTTTCATTGCTCTTGGGGAACATTTGTTTTAAAAAAAAAACTATACGCCTTTTACAGAAAAGAAGTCGATAGCTTCGCTATTGAAACATATGATTAAGTGAATCTTAATTTTTTTTTCTATTGATAGCACCATTAGTTACTTTTAAGATGTTAACTTTCTTGGTGGAAAGATATTTTATTGAAATATATAAAACAAATGTTTGTAATACTTCTATACTTACTCGAAATAAGAATAAGACCGGATTGGTGAACTTGGTTCAAGTTATTTCATCAGTAAATAAAAGTCAAGTTGTGTTTTCTTTTTTTATTTTGAAAATTTTTACTTTATATCCCAATAATGAATTCACCTTTTCAAGTATAACGCATTGTATTATATGCATCACAAGAAACTATTGAGCGATAAAATCTTTAAAGATGTTTGAAAAACACTGTCGCACCTCGTCCATGGCGTCAGTTTTAATTTTCATTCCGGCTTTTAACAAACCATTAAGCACAAGCATTTAATTAACTTGTCGTTTGGAACTGAACCACCCTCGTACGCCACTGCTGGTCGAATGGGACAACCGGCCAGTATTACCGAATGATATTTAACCGACAGATTTAACGATCTAAAACGTTGTAAAATAACGATTTTTTTTAAATATTAATAAAAGACCTGACGCATTTTCTTTGATAATAAAATAATTTTCCCAAAATTTTTCGATAGAATATTAACACATTTGGAAGCGTTGGAAGCTGAAGTCGGTGGTTCTGAAGCTGCCAAGGTTAATTGATTGAAATAAGTACATAATATTAGTGCATTAACTACCGTAAAACGGGGTAAATAGAGACACTTTTTACCCTTCATGACTATGTACATATATTCATACCTGCACCACATAATTACAATATGAATAGCTTGAAACTTGTTACTACCCATCTATGACAATATTTTTAAAATATTCACTAGCGTTATTAAGACACTGTCAATTTTCTTCGATGCCTGTATTCACATTGAATCGGGGTGAATAGAGGCGAGAGAGGGTAAATATATACTTGGCAGGTGAATAGAAACATAACAACATATTGTAATGATTGGAATATATGAACCTCAATTATGTACATATATATGATTCTCTGTACACTCATGATATAGCCATTGTAAAGAATCTTATATATAAAACCGAAACGGCGTATGTATGTATGTATGTATGTCTGTGGGTCTGTAATTTTTTGGGAATGATATAACATTAAATAATTATTGGTCGATTAGTCCGAGCGAAGCCGGGTAGCAATACTAGTTATATATAAATACTAAAAAATACATCGGAGACTTAGTAAAGTTGTGCTAAATTTAAATCCTTGTTTTTGTCTCTATTCACCCCGGTATATGATATTTACAAAAATATCAAATTATGTTCAATGAGAATTTTATGATAAATTTCATAGCAATCGAAATAGTTATCAAATCATACTACATATTATATCTTACTTTACTTAATAATACGGTGAGTTAAACGTTAACTCTTTATTCTTAGCCCTGTACGTTATACGTATATTTGATTATTACAAATAAGAACATTCAATGCTTACGAGTATTTTATACATTTACCAGATGTAACTTGAAATCTTGATTATTGTGGACTTGCTGGTGATCGCGAAGGCACTGCGTTATGGCTATATGATCCCATAAGAAGCGGATATGCGTAAATAAGAAATATATAACCATAGGCATATGATTATTTTTATTGTTATGTATTACATTCCAGCTGACTTCAATCTGCATGCATTTGACAATTTTAATAAGGATAGTACATAATATATAACATCCGTTGATAATGCTTGCTATGAGCGAAACCGGTCCTAATTTAATAAAATTAATGTGAAATTAGCAGGGCTGTGGAGTCGGAGTCAGAGTCGGAGTCGTGAAGTCGGAGCTTTTTGGCCGGAGTTGGAGTCGTCGCGGCGTTTTGGCCGGAGTCGTACTCGGAGTCGGAAATTTTGAAAAGTTTGAACTTTTTATTTTTGCATTTAATATGTCAAATTTGAGTTTTGACCGCATTGATAGGGTTGATATTTAATTGAATACACATAAATAGGAAAATTAGGGGAAAAAAGTGACGATATTAACCTTTTTTTAGTCGGAGTCGGAGTCGTATTTTTGGTCAATGTCGGAGTCGGAGTCGGATTCGTGGTTTTGGTAAATGCTTGAGTCGGAGTCGGACTTTTTAGACCGACTCCACAGCCCTGGAAATGAGTACTAAAAATGTTTTATTATAATGCCATTCCAGCAAGTATCGACAGTGAACACCTTAAAATTGAACAGAGGTTGAATATTTCCACTCATCTAGGTAATGCATTGATCAGCTGAACAGCCCTTGTAACCGGTGACTCAAATGACCGGCGCGACGAAGTTTTAATTGAAGAAAATATTCGGTTTTGATTGATTGTAAACATTAATGTAACTTCATGTAAATAATTGAAAGCAGTGAAATGAAGAAAAAACAGTTAAAATGCCGCATTTCCCTACATCATTGAAATTGTATTGACCCATACATCGTAGCTGTTGAAAAACCATATTATGTTTATTATGTTAACCATGAGTACCGATACATAAATTTATTTATTGGAAGCGTTTCCTTTCGGAGTCCACTAGGGGTGCATTGTATTTTGGCCACTATAAAATGGAACTGATAGGTCTACCCGTGTTGCCGGGAACACCCCATTTTAAGTGATTCAATAAAACGACCCCCTTTTACGAGTTTGAAGAAGGTAAGCGTGGTGTTGATAGTAAAAAAATAAGATAGAAATGTACACCACTGACAATAACTGGGTGCATAGAAATATAGACAAAATTTCATCGAATTCTTTCAAGGATTTCGACTGAGGGTGCTTGATGGAATTTCAATATCAAATTTTAAATGTTTGAATTTTTTACTTTTCCATGAGGTTTGTCGCTAACGACCCGGGTTTCGCCTTTCGGCATCTTCCGGCATTGTGTACTGGAACTGGCAGTACAACACAGTTCAAGTATATCCGTGGACTTGAAATGACTGAAGATGCCGAAAGGCGAAACCCGGGTCGTTGGACAAAACTCATGGAAAAGTACAAAATTCAAACAATTCAAATTTGATTTCTATCACATTTTTACAATTTTTTGCTGTCGTAGAAAATCACATAAATTTTGGGATGTAAAATAATCGGACTATTTTAACAACTTAAATGTTGAGTATTTATATTAATTTAATACATATCTATTAAGCCACATCCACTCCCAATGTGGAACATATATGGACTCCTAATAAGTTGATTTTTAACAAATTTTTGTTACTCTTTTTCTCGGCCTTTTCTTTCAAGAAAATACTAAAAGACAAGAGACGTTCGACAGGACTAGTGGTTAGTAGGGACTCCAATTACTCGACATCTCAACTACTCGAGTATCGAGTAGTACAATTTTAAAATACTCGAGTACTCCAGTATACTCGAGTAGTTTCAGATGTACCAAAATATATTTTATTAATTCAAATTTGTGTCTATATGATACATAAATTAATAAGCTTATTTTATTCTATTGTTATATTTATTTCAATTTATGAAACATATATTTCAATAATAATAGAGACTTAAACGTCTCAAATTTTAATTTGGTTCGACGTTTTGTTTTTTATTCCAGCAGTGGAAAAAACTCTCTCTTTTGCTGTGGACCTCGGCTTAAAAGATAACAATAAATTAAATAGTGTTATCTAGTTTTTCTGTCCGCTGCTTAAAAAAAAATTGGAAATAAAGCTTCATTTATAAATTACGAGTATAACTCGAATATTTTTCAAATTACTCGAGTATCAAGTAATTGAAAAATGGACGAGTTTACTCGAGTATCGAGTACTCGATACTCGAATTGGAGTCTCTAGTGGCTAGACAATCGCTCTCAATCTTACATTAAACTTTTTTTCAGCGTTATTTTTAGAATTTAATATAAAGTAGTTTAACCTAATCCATTAATTTTTATATTTTATATAATTTTCGAAATAAAATATAATATTTAAGTCATGGTGGACTATTTTTATACAACAACAAAAATCTATTTAATAACAACGTCACTGCTGAAATATCTGTTTTTTAGTATCGATATGTAAAAGTATTACAATAAATACTATAAACATATGAGATATTTCAGAAACCAATTTTTATCATGAAAAGAATAATTCTCTCAGATCTCAATCGTTTTCATAGCCTTTAAATTCATCATTATTCTAAACAATTATTTTAATGCAACAAATCGCCAGGACAAGTTTTGCTCGTAGAAAAATAATTATTTCATATCACACCTACTCGATAACCAAATCCGGCTCAATATGCGATATAATATTATTTATATTAATTAAATCTTTTCATTTACGAAACGTCAATCAACCATATATAATACTGATGTAAAAAATTCATATCATCAAGAAACATTATACTAAACAGTTTTCGGGAAGTCCCTGTTGGTAGCTTAGAATTTTCCTTTACTCGTAAGATAAAAAGTCGTCTTGGGTGAAGCTTTACACAGAAAGGCTGCATGCGCCTAGCAAAGTCATTTTAAAAAAGGCTTTTTATATCCTGAATTCATCCCCCGAGACCGTCTCCCTTTTTATAGTTCTACAAAAGTTTTGAAACATTAATGAGAAAGGTGCAGTGCAAGTTCTACAAGTCATCTCGAAGACTGTTTATCTTTCATTTAAACCGACTGAATTTTAAATATAATTATAACAGGTAGAATTGTAGAAACAAAAATATAGAATGCTAATATGTATCTTTCCTGGGTTTATGGATTGACTGTCAATTATACAGGGCAAACTCCGTTGCAGAGATTTCATACGATAATCAGAATTGCTCAAGAGCAATCCTCCCAAAATTGTATCGCATTGTACCGAAAAGCGTTTCAGTAAAATAGTCGATTTAATGGAAGGGTTTAATATAACAAGGTCTGCTCGCTTTTCGTTTGATATTGCAACTATTAACTGATAACTGATAACTTTAGAAAAAATATCTGCTTGTAATGTGGAACATATGAAATCTTATTAATTGAATTGGCATTTACTTGGTAGAACTCAATTATAAAACGGTGAAAAAATAGCAATGTATTTTAGTCCTACAGAAAGTCCTTATTACTTATTGGAATCTTGATAATTGAGCATCTTAATATTATTCGGGGCTTGAGTGAGTTTCGACTGAGGGAATTGATGTAATTTAAATTTAAAAATTTTATAGTTTAAATTTTTCTATATTTCCATGAGCTTTGTTACTATTGATCCGGGTTTTCCCTTTCAGCATTTTCAGGCATTTCAAGTTTAACAATTAAACAAGAACAGACGAGTCAGTTGTATGAAACTCGAGTCGTTAGGGACAAAACTCATGAAAAAGTACAAAATTCTAACGATTCAAATCTTAAAGATAATTAACACAATTTCTACCCTTATTCTCTCTTTCTCAGAAATTTTAAGATGGAAGGATTTCGTCTTTCACTAATCACTCTCGCTATGCCTCTTTTTTGAAACTGAACTGGCTCGAGGTAATGTAAACATCATAGGCAGATTTTTTAAAAATTTTCCTTACGGGGACTTGAACCAGCCGACAAAGCAACCGAATACGAAGACAAGCACGTTTGTGACATCAATGAAAATAAATACTTCTTTTTAATCGTTGACTTATTGTCACTTTCTTCGATAGTATTTTTTTATATGTTCATAAAATAACCGAGATAGGCAAAATTGTCATCAGAATGAAACCTGTAAATACATACCAACATTCAAAGTTGACACAACCAGTGGAACAGCAAAGTGATAAATTTAAAAAAACGAATTTCCTCAAAGCTATCGCCGAATCCATCGAAAATATGCAAATACCAATGTCCAGATATGGTATGGCTTCCACTTCCACGGACATATTCGTGTGTTTTGTATTTTCAGTCTTACTTATCAGATTTTTTTGGTTTAGGTTCCCAGTATCCCTCCATCAGAGCTTTTATATGATTTTAATATAACTAGGAATATAGGCACAATGGTAGCAAATAATAGTACGATAAAAATAACAATCTGACACCACATGATACGCTTTTGCAGAAATATTAGCCAGAAAAAAGATATTCAACTAGCAGACGGTGAATAGGAAAAAAATAACACAATTTACAATTATTCGCAAAATATTGATTGATTTGGCATTAACTTGGCAGAACTTCTTTATAATACGTTAAAAAAAAAACAAATTATTTTAATTCTACAGGAATTATTTTATTTATGTTTTTAACTATGTTTACATCTGCATTTACTCATCCTTTATATACAGTTGTAGACGGGTACACAATACATCTTCTTCTCTGTTCCACCATCCTAGTTTTATATGGTAATACTATGTTACTAAATGTGACACATTGATACGATGTATTAATTTCATATTGTTCTAATGCTTTTGCTTAGGGCCCTTATTACAAAAATGTGAACAAATCGGCACTGAATTTAAATTTATGTCATGTGATTCCTTTATGAGGTGGTTTGAAAAATTACAAATTTGTTTTTTACTATTTTAATATTCTTTAATATAAATTCTGATGATGTCGTAAGCTGAAATAGCTATCATTATATTAAATAATTTCTGTAGAATTTAAATACATTGTTACTTTTTTCACCGTATACGCAATATAATTAACTCCCATCGACCGATGTAAATATTAAGCTGTGACAAAGGTGTAATAATGTGGAATCGTCCTTAATGCAGTTTTTGGTCCACATTGTGTACTAAAGCTTCCGGTAAATCTACAAAACAATCGTGACAAATGGCGGCCTCTGATAAATGCCACCCCTGGGGATTACTCGGGCGATCTTTTGAGGCTTTTGCGGTACCGACCTACGCTGACCCGGTCTCCGAAAGGGGTGGCTCGGAATGAACATGTGTAGATTGTGTTTGCACACGTTAACAGTTTCGTTTCTAATCGCCATCTTACCTTATTATGTAATGTGTTATGATTGTTTATTTCCACGTAAGGCAAGACAAACAAACTTTTGTTTGCATTCAAGACAAAATGCTCTCCAAGGGCAGCGTCGATATAAATATTTAAAGGCTATCAATAAGGTTTTTTTACCATGTCCGCTCCCATATCGGAGCATATGGACTCCTCACGGAGTTTATCTCAACATATATAACATATGTTTTTCTACGAAATCTGCTTGTTACTAAGTTGCTCGACCTCTCTTTTTCGAAGAGAGTAGGGATGGAAACGATACGAGGACTAGTGATAAGCTAATCGCTGTCACTATGTGTCGCTTTTTGGGATCGGAAAGGTGGGAAGGGATTTTCAACAACACAAACACCCATGTCTTTGAACAGATTTATCGACTGAAAAAATCCGCGAATCGAACCCGGGCGGTCCGGCACGCAAGCCAACAACGTTGACACTGCACCACGGACCAGACATATATGGAAAATAAATCCGCTCAAGTTCCCTTAATGATCGTTTACCTTGGATGACAGACTTCCATTCAAACAACATGTAAAACATCGGCTTTCAAGATTACCACTTTGTCAAACTACAAATTTCCCATTTGCCATGTAATTATTTGGGCATGGTGGCTGATGCTCTCGAAATTTAGAAGACATCATACTTATGGCATTACAAACAGTGCTTTTGCATATATGTAGGCTTAAATCGAGGGCTGCACCTTTCTTATATGTATGACACCTGTAGCATTGTAGTAATTGAAGTTTCAAAATGAATTGAACAGATTAGATGCCTTAAGTGGAGAATGATTATAATCAATGTTCTGACTATGGACTGGCGATGATTACTTGGATGCAAATATCTTCTAGTTTGACCGTTTGTAGAGTGTCCCTAAAGAATATACGTCTACATGTTTCAAGGTCATGACATCTTTAAGAAATGGTTAGCATACCGTTTCTATTCTTTTAAATCAGGTTTCAAAAGATTCTCTGTCACCAATAATCCAAAGAAGCACGGGGGTATTTTTGATTGTTGAAGTTATACTTCTTTAGGCGCGTTATGCAAAACTGATGAGAGTGCAATTTTAAGATGCGCGCGCATCACCGAGAGTCGAAAATTCACAGGCTGAAGTTAGTCACGCATGTTAAATTGCTGATTAAGTGAAGTTAGTCACACACAAAATTCACAGGTTGAAGCTGTCAATATAATTGAGGTTAACTATCCGTATGTACATATTATTTATTGATATAAATTAAAATATGATTATTTAATATAATTAATACTCAATATTATTAAATTGTTAATGTCGAATATTTATTATTGGTTATTTAATATTTACAAAATAAAGAAATAAATTTAATTCAAAATTTGTGATAACAATGAAAAGTGTATATTAAATTAAGAAAATAAAAAATATTTAATAAATGAATAAACTTAAATTCAATTTTTGAATTTATTATTAAATCCATTTATTTAGTTTTAAAATATTAAATAATTAATAATAAATATTTAAAATTTAGAATCTTATATTATTTAAATTATGTTATATATATTTATTATTCTCTAAATTAAAAAAAAAAAAAATTAAAAAATTAAAAAACTTAAATTAAATTAAAATCTAAGCTGAGCTTTATTGACTGTGTTGACTATCCTTCTCCAGTCCTTTTATTATTTTATTGTAATTAATTATTTGCATGCAATTAAATATTGTTTTTTATTGATGCCAAAGAAGTATAACTTCTGACGCGCGTACATAAGTACACGCACCATTTTTTAGCCATTTAAGTACTATTATAAAGAGTGATCGGAGTTATTTTTTATTAGAAAATACACAATAAATGGCATTACAGCTGACGCCAAATGCGCCATTCAATTGACAAATATAATCACGAGTATTGCGACAGTACATAACATATAACTAAACACAAAAAACATTGAATACAAAATGGCACGGAAAACACAATGTAGAAATTAAAGGAGCAGAAACAAATTCAAAAACAAAGCACAAAGTTCACTGCTGAAAATATCCGCCTCAAAAGGCAGTGCATTGATCAGCTGAGCAGCTCAGAAGAGTGAATGATTAAAAAATCTTACTTCTGTTTCTTTAAAATTATATAATATCCACAGATATACATTTCAAAACTGCAGCCCTACATGGTCACAGAAAACAATATATTATTTTGAACTACCTTTTTTTACTAAGACCAGTTAAGGTTGTATACATTAAATAGCATTGGAATCGTTTATTTTCTATTGTTTTACTATTTTCAACCATTAACTCTACTTATCGCGTTTTGTTTCCATTTACAATTTATATATTATACATACCTTTGTGCGTAAAATTCTCTTATGTATGAAGTAGTTTTAAAAGAAGATAAAACTGCTCAAAGGAATAGTTTGCGTTTAAATTTGATCTCAACTTTGCAATACCTACAAAATTTTCATTTTTTCTATTTCAACAATTATCCATAAATGCTATCACATTTTTCAAGGAAATTTTAATCTGTAATGTATGTAAATGACTAGATAATCTGTGGGGACCATGGTCGAGTGCCAACATCGTTGGCTTTGGTTGCAAACCCAACGGGTTCTAATCCCAGTCCGGGAAGTTTCATGCTGCAATCAGATTATTGATGTCTGTTCAGAGAAAAAAATGTCTGTGCTGTCTATAATAACCTCCCGTGATCATCCAATCTTAAAAAACGAAATGTAGAGAGAAAGAGATTAGTTAATCACTATTCCTGTCCTTTGCCTTTATTTTACATCCCTACTCTCTTCAGAAAAGAGAGTTTGAGAAATAGAGAATCAGTTCTTATAGAAAAACTTCTATAAAGTTTAATTCAGTTGAAAATTCTCGCGAAGTCCAAAACCGGTCTTGAGCTTAATAAATTAACTGTGGAATAAGAATTTTTTTTTTATTTATTATTTTTTAATACAAAACCTTTCTACCAAGTATTGATAGTGAACTAAGCTTCTGTTCCAATAAACACCATAGCAATTGTGGAGCATGTAGGATTCTATATGTTCCACAATTGGAGCGGATATGGTAAGGATAAATATTTTTACATTATTTAACCCATTTTTCCCAGTGTTCCAATATTGGAACATTTAGTATTTTTACACCCACTCCAATATGCATCACGCAAGTTTTGATTGCATCAGTCTGTAGCGTCATCTGGCAAATAAGTTTACACATCTTTGAAATACATTTATAACATATTGACCCTATATATTGTAATCTCTTTAGTTTGTACTAGATTAGATATGTGAAGCGTTTTTAAAAAATTTTCATATTTTACTTTTTTACTCACAATATTATCCATGTTCCTAATTTGGAACACTGGGATTATTACCAACAATGATTTTTTTTTCCTCTTAGAAAAAAAATGTTGAAAACAAAGTTTTTTTGAAGGATTCAAAATGCTGAGATGTGTTTATTCAGGAAGTGTTAGCAGTTCCTGAATAATCCAGAAAATAAAAAGTTAGACTACTTGCAATTAGGAAGAAATGCAGTAAAACTGTCCTTAAAAATAATGGAAATCCCATGAAGGGGGAGGAAGGCCAAAATCTTCAAAAGAATTATCCAGCAGGGTGCCCGTTAATATTCGATATAATCGGCTGGATGATTCCAGCTGATATACAAAATCGATGTGCACTTTGTAAATAAAATGCCACAAAAGAGTGAGAAAATGTCGTGTAAATTTGCATGAAAAATGTTTTAATAAATAATTTGACTGTCAGTTCAAATTTATTTGTGCACTTAAAATGCCTGAAGATGCTTAAATGCGAAACCTGCGTCATCAGCATTTATGAAAAAGTATTACAGTCAAGCTATTCAAATTTGATATTAATATCCCATCAATCACCTTCAATCCTCAATTATGTATATCAAACTGATCAATGTCTTTTGTTTATTGGTAAAATTTAATGTCGCTGATGAGACATTGAGTCATAATAGAAGACCTTTTAGCTGTGATGAATTGAGAATTTCAATGTAATATGTGACGAATTAATAAAAGACCATTAAATCACTTACGCCGAAACAGTTTCACTAAAAGTTCTTTCTAACTAATTTGATCAAAAATCTTACACTGCTGGTTATATTAGAAGAAATAAATAATAAAAATAGTGCCGTTACTATAACTTGAATCGTAGCAGCCAACGCGGTAGAACAGATTTGCTTTATAAGCAATACAAATTAGTTAATGACCTTACGGGAGAGGGTTAGGTGGCCAGGGACTCACATCAATACACGGCCATCGATTAAGAGTGTCCAGAATCATATATTATTTCAAATTTCAGGGGAAATGCTTTGTTTTATTTGTAACAAAAGAATGGCGAACTAGTCTAATAATATTCTATAGAATATTCTACTTCTTAATCTATGTACATATGTGCGACATGATTTTTGTTCATCGCGTTCGCTTATTTGCTGCATTTAGCTTTTATTATGAAACTTGTAATATCATGAACCAGTTGGCGGTGCCACCTTTCGATATTACGTTAATACACACACACATACATATTATAAGATTATCGCTTTTGCAATGTGAAAAAAGATTGAAACGTTCTTCGAAAAAAGTATGGTTTTCAGAAAAAAGGGAGAAAAAAAAATCATAAGAAATTTGCAAAGAAGTCAACCGAGTGAGTTCCGACAAAATATAAAACACCAAACTATAAAAAATGTGTTCTGACCCCACTCACGTCAATGTGAAATATGTAGACATCCGAAGCAATACCGTTTTAAATCGTAAAAGCTCTGCCCAGTGGCATTCCCAATGGCAAGCTGGTTCTACTCATTGGAAGAACAAACGAATAATGTTTACGATTTTCCAAAAAAACATTCTCAACAATGGTGGAATTATCATTTTGGCCTCGGATAAGCCGAAGAAAAATATGCGCTGGTAAATTTCTATTCGTGTATTCAAAATAAACTAATGTTCAACTTCTTTCTTTTTTATACGCTTACAGTAAGCCATGTTCCCGGATTGGAATTGAAAATGCTGTAAAAAAAACCTTTTATTATCATGGTTTTCAGCAGATTGTATTGGCGCATCCCTGATCAGGGGCGTGTATAGGCGAACCACGTAGGCTTGGCAGTTGACTGTTGTAATAATAATAATAGCGGCAACAATATGAGAGCGTGGGCGGGTGCCTTTATGTTTTATTACTGATTAAATTACGACAGCCCTTTGTTTTGTGGGGCTTAAGTGATGAAGGCGAGTAACAACGATACAAGTAAATAATGGGTTCCACTGTAACAATACTTATCCATGTACATATATGTTTGCGATGTGGTTGTATTACATCTAAAAACCGTTTGATCACAATGGTAAATGTACCGATGTATATGTCGGAAGCTGTGGTTATTCCATTGAAGCACCGGCCCAATCAGTGACATTTTCAAAAGCGGAAATTTTCCTAAGAGATATTAAAAAAACGGTAATCCTTCAGATGAGGGGCTTAATCAAAACTTTTGCATTTGACACACAATTCAAGATGGCTGCCGACAGTGTTCCATATTAATTAATTGCTAATGTATATTTATACGTGTTAAAAAAATAATAATATTTATCATGTTAACCGATAGTAGGTCTGATGATGCTTCTGAAAAGGGAAAATCACTTGTCACTATTAGTCACACAATACGTGAAATCAGCTATTTTTCTTACCGTATTATAATGGTGTTCTATCAAATAAATGCCTACTCAATCAATCAGTTATTTTACATTGTCAACAATAATAAAATGAAAGCTAATCGGGAATCATAAATTAATGACACGTAAAATATCGATAACGTTACATCCAGGGCTGTGGATTCGGATTCGGAGTCGTCGCGGTGATTTGGCCGGAGTCGTACTCGGAGTCGGAAATATTGAAAAGTTTGAACTTTTTATTTTTGCATATAATACGTCAAATTTGGCTATTGGCCGGATTGGTAGGGTTGATATTTAATTGAATACACATAAATATTTAAATAAAGCAAAAAAAAGTGATGATATTAAACTTTTTTAGTCGGAGTCGGAGTCGTGTTTTTGGTAAATGTTGGAGTCGTGTTTTTGGTAAATGCTGGAGTCAGAGTCGGTGTCGAACTTCTTTTCACCGACTCCACAGCCCTGGCTACATCATACATATACATATAAGAGTTGAAACTAATTCTAAATATCTCACATGTCAGATTTTTAATGAAATAATTTCTTTATCAATGTATTTTAACGACATGAGACGTCCACACTACTAAAGCAGTGTTTTTTTTTCATTCTGAATTGTTAATTCTTAATATCTACATATTTTTCAAATCAACTATTTATTTTGACTGGCAGTTTTAATTCAAAATCGTCAAAAATGCTTTAATTTAAGCGCCAATTAAATATGATCATTAGTAAAATATAATAATATATTGGTTGATTTTGACCACTTACTTAAATAACAATAAATATAGTTCATTAATGTAGTGTACTAGTACTCGTATCTTTTTCATCCCTACCCTCTTCGAAAAAGAGAGGTTGAGCCACGGAGTAACAAGCAGGGCTTGCAATTAAATCACTTAGAGTTTCTTACCAGCCATGGCAAGTTCAATGCAAAACTCTTCGCGCTGGACAAGTTGGTTGTAAGGCTGGACTGTACTTGTGGGCACGTCCACCAGGACGATAATCACATTCTATGGGACTGCCCCCAAATGAATTCCGAACGAGCAGAACCGTTTGCTGTGGTCCGTCCTCACACGGCCACGCTGACTTGATTGCAGCTACGGCGAACTTCATTGCATTTGAAAAATTTGCAAATTTATTCGGGGATCGACATAATCTCTATTCTTCACTAGAGTCAATATAGTCGTCTAACACGACGGGCTCTCAGTATACGGATTATACACATGATTCTCTGTATCAAAATGATCTCAGTGGCTGAGCTAGTCAATCCAATTTATTTTATTATTTATATTGTATTTTCTATTTTAAAGCACTTTAGTGCATGGTTCAAAATCAGTCCCGTGCAGATCTGCTCGGGCCATGAATGTGAGGGGTAAATTCCTTTTTCTAAGTCGATAGCGTTGTGAAAGGCGGCCATGAAACATTGGCTGCATATACACAACGGGTGGTGGTGGGGAAAAAACAACTTGTCGTAGAAAAAGCATATCTTCTCTCCAAATTCATACGTTATATGTCAGGCCGCTAGCTCCAAGCTGGGGGCTGACATGGTAATAAAAAAATAAAGTTCATTAATTGTATTCAAAAAAAATAATCTCGACAACTATTACGCAACTTTATTCTGAAACATATATTTTCATTTGCATTCGTATTATCTGAGCAAAAAAATAGAGCACTGTAATCAAATAAAATTTGTTTTAATAAAATCGCGCCGATTCAGCGTTTAATAACAATAATCGAATCTTCCCCCTTGCGCTCTCCTGCCCTACTCACTCTAAAGCGACTTTTTTCTTCGGCAGTTTTTTTCGATGGCACAGAGGTGGGTAGCTTTTGTCGACATTCAATATCCGGTTGGCATATTTACTTATCCTATCTCTGCCCAAATGATAAAAATAAAACTGACACAACTTGAGCGATAATTTTACTCCTGTTTGTATTGTAATTAATATTTTTTTTCACTTTTAAGGTGTTCACTGTCAATACTTGGTGGAAAGGCATTATAATAAAAATAATAATACATTTTAAGTACTTTTTCCACATAAAATTTATTTGATCAGGACCGGTTTCGCTCATGGCGAGCATTGTCAACTGATGCCAATGCTCGCCTGATTGTCATCAGTTGACAATGCTCGCTATGATCGAAACCGGTCCTGATCAAATAAATTTTATGTGGAAAAAGAACTAAAAATGTATTATTATTTTAATTAAATATTTTTTTAGTGAGTGCATGCATACTTTATTCATATCCGTAGCCGAATAACTAACTTCGCTCAATTCAGTTGTAGTGTGCACACATTCGAGTCCCACGAAAACCACTTACATAAATTAATTTTACAGTTAATATTTTGCATTTGTGTTCAAAGATATCTGTGATTTTTAAAATTTTCAAAGATTCGTTCTTTAACCGCTTCAGTACCAATAAAATGGTCGCATTGCTGACATCTACCGCCCAACTTCAAAAAAATCCATTTTTCAACAAGGTGGACTGATGACAGAAGAACCATTTTTTTCTAGGGACAGTGTCTAGATGTCACTATCTATTTAAAATCAAATATCATAAAAAATCTTACAGGAAGATTTTTTTATATATTTCGCAATATTAAGACTTTATTCAGATCTATACGCGGCGGCCACCAGTGGATTCACGGTACTGAAGTGGTTAAAAAGCTTGAATATAATTTTCCAATTTATTTCAGGTATCATGAATAGCTTTAAGTTTGCAGCTCAAAATAGTCGAACTTTTTTAATAAAATGCTAATAAAGATTTTTAATAAAAATAAAATGATGAACATCATAAGATTGATCATTGGTTAATGTGTTCGATAAAATTAACTTTTTTATTGAATCCATGACTCCATTGGTACGATGTCATCATACCAAATAAAATTTTATACTATTAATTATTTTATGTTAATCTTTTTACCTAAGAGTCATCGTTCCACTTTCGTGCAATATATTATTTCAATCGAAATCGTAGTGCCAGAATATAGGATTGATTCAGTCAAGTTAGGTTAGGTAAGTATATACGCATCCGGTCGCCTGCAGTCGCGCCTTTTTTTACTTACCCACCCCTGCACTGGAGAGGGGGTGGCGGGCAAAACGGAACATGAGGGGAAAATTTAATATCGCACTTCGGATATATTATTTATAGAGGGTAAAAAAAACTGATAGAGTCACTGAAAGGTGAGATACTGTATGAGGAATGGAAAACTTTCCTAGGTGCCAAATATTTATATATAATATAATATATTGAATGGTAATATACCATAAATTAAACCATCTCTTTAAAAGGTGTATCACACAACCGTGGTGTCATAAAACATAATATGTTATATGTATGGCAGAGAAATGAAATAAATTTTGAAAATTCATCATATATTTTACTTACTAGAGATACAAAGCAAATCAAAAAATACACATACATTAAATAAAAAAACTATTTTTGCAAGAGTCCTATTCATTGGATTTTAAAACACTTCTATAACATGGACTTTCAATTCAGATGTTCGCAATACCGACGTAGTGCCAGTCTTATGATTTTTTGGCTGTCCGTAGTACGGAAAAATAGTTGAATCTTTTTTTGTACTCCCTAATACTCTATCGCCAGCCGGCACTGCGTTCGACATATATTCTGATTAAACAAGGTCCGGTTTTGCTCATTGCGATCACTGTCAACTGATCATGCTCAAGGCTCTCTATTAGCGAAACTGGTCCTGATCTGGATCAGAATACGTGTGGAAGTAGTGCTGTATAATGTTTTTTTTTTTTAATTAATAATTTAAAGGTGACTCATATATTCATAAAATTCGCCGATTAAAGAAATATATGTCAGACAAGTTATATTGTAATAGATGTTGCATAAATGCTTTCAAACTAAGACGTTTAAAAATTCTAGTGAGATAGATAGTATCAGAAGCAAAAAAAATCTTAAATCAATAGAAATCACGGTCACAATTTTTTTTTAGTTTTTCTTTCCCTTTAAGATATACCAATACCCAATAAATATCAGAAGTAACATTTTTTTAATCAAGAATATACATTTTATGTGGGATTTATTCTTCTTCTCTGGTGCTACGGTCTGGTCCGGTGTGTTTTTGAATGACTCAATCAATCTCCTCGGCTCTGACCTGTGCCTTTTTACGCTAATCGCTTGAGGCCAGCGCTTGTAGGCTCGTATTATCGCATGCGGAGTTGAAAATGCTTGGGATATACATATACACCCCAGGGTAGGCGATGATTTTTCCCAAATGTATTCGATATCTCGCTCATCATAGAGGCTACAAGCGCACGGTTTTTCCGAGGCATTTTGTGTGAGAGCTGTAAATTAAAAGTAACCACCGAATGCACAAAAAGTATGAATTTCGCCGATGTCTACAAATCGGATAAATAAGTTATGTTCATCGCTCAAATTTAGCGAAAAATGCCGAACACATTTTCGGAGGAAAATTATTTCCAATTAGGTGAATTCAATAAAATGGGTGTTTTTAGATTGTACACCCCATATTTTTGTAAGTGTATTTAAGGCAAGGTGTGCGAAAACTGCGCTATTATTGTATTAAACACTTTCCTTGCAAAAAAAAAGATCTTTAACATTTAAAGAGATCATGTAAAAAATAATAAGACATTTTGGTACTTATTCCACAGTAAATTTATTTAAATCGTGATAAAAATTCTAGAGATGAGCGAAACCGGTCCTGATCTAGATAAATTTATTTTGGAATAAGCACAGACAGTGTTTTATTATTTTGTATATAATGCCATTCCACTAGGTATGTTTTGACTAGTGAACACATTTAAAAAGAAAAGATCATGCGTATGTTTAATTTACAAAATCATTAGCGTATGTATATACATAAATGATTGACCACATTTAAATTACAATTGCATGGTTTGCTTTGCAAAATGATAACTTTTAAAAGGTTATTGGTTGATAAACTATTTTCATTTTATATTCATTAGCCAATATGTTGTACAATATAAATAAGAGTGTGAAACCGTATTTATTCATCAGTTATTGAAACCTTATAATTATATAAAGATAGTGTGTTTTAGTATTTGAAATCAATTTCCGGAATCCGAATTCTTCCCAGAATTAAAAAAATATTTTTAAATTTAAAAAAGGAACACATTTTTATTTGTATGTTTCTTTTTTGAAATTGGAAACAGATATTGGTATTCTATAAAAATGTATACATATTTATAAATATATCGAAAAATGTTACGCTCACATTTAAAATAAATCAAGACGGTTGGATTATTTCACAAGCTGTCGCACCTTATCCCATTCTACCCCTGGCTTTGTTCAATCTATAAAAAGATGTATTTTTTTAATATTCCATCTGTTTATTCCGTTGGGGTAGATCGGCGGTAACAGCCAATGTTATGTTTAAGGTAAATAAAAAGCTTCAAAATCCGCAATAATGCAGCATTTTAATATTAAATGAAAATATATTATGTACTTTTAAGCTAATAGTATACAAAAAATATTCATAAAGAGCGACGAAAAGGTCTCATTTTTTTATATCATCGAGATAACTTTTTACTCCACTGTTTGTGTAAATAAAAGTGACACGTGCTTCTCGTCATTGACAATCATCATTCGAATATATCGTAAGATTTTTATTCATAACAAAGATATGGATTTTAAATCGTTACTAACGAATGACAAAAATTAAGAGTGGCTTTCTTTTGACTGGTTTTATTTTTAAAAATGAACTATTGCAAGGCTACTCACCATTCCAAATTTTAGCAACTGTGATTTTTATATTCATCTTTTTCTATTAACTTTATTGATATGAATATTGATCGAGCATTTCATTTCAGCGTGATGAACAAGTATGTCACTGATGTATCAATAATTGCATCACGGTTGGTGAAAAACGATAAATCTCGCTGACTACAAGTTGTTAATAGTTGTTAGTTGTCACTTTACCGAACCGCGCCAGACATGCATTACTTTAACTAATATGCACATTATCAGGGAGAAACGTGGTATTTACATGTATACATTTCTATAATATGTAATACTATGCCTACTTGACGTCAAATGACGCGCACACAAAAAAAATAAACTGTTAAAAAGAATTGCGTTATATTCGGAGAAAAACGGAATTTTATTAATTAACATGGAATATAATGAATCATTTCCCATTGCGAATGAAAAATTCGGATTTAAATAATTATTTATAATCACTTTTTGACAGGTGTAAACTTTCACTTCTTGATGGAAAGGACCCACTTAAAATTATAAGTTGATAATGCACTCGATGAGCGAAACTATATAAATAATAACTGAAATTAATGTTTTATTAATTTAAAAAGTTATGAATCATAATGAAATTCAACTTTGTGAATGTGAATTGTTTAAAAATAATTGTATTTTACTCTGGAGAATTTTTTTTCCGTCGGTAATGAAATTACATATTCATTTTAAATAAATAAATATGAGAGAGAAAAAAACTATTTCATAAAAAACTTCCGACAAAATGTTCTCAATAAACTTTCATTCCGTATACAAAATAGCGGAGGAAATTTCCCTTTACGTCACGGCATAAAAATAAATGGCACATTCCGATCGATCTTTGTTCCCGTGGCACGGTACGAAATGCGATTACGCTGCGCTACTTTTTCCAAGTGTTCCATTTTTTTTTTGTTATATTGTTTTCGCTTTTTATTGTAACGCTCCGATCGCGCGAGCTGCGGGCCGAATGTATGCAGAGTGCGATGCGGATGTGAGGGGTGTAAAAAAAACGGAGGTGTTACTTTGTTATGAGTTGAATTCCTGTTGAATAATTTATGTGGAAATTTTTATGCTTTGCACAGAAGGAGCCGAAAAAATTACGCACAATATTTATTCATGTGAAGATTATTTTGGGAAATCATTACAAATTTAAAATACGAGTAATGCATACATATTCCAGAATATAATATTTATTTATAACGTATGTTATTTTAAATATTATTTAATTAATACTAGTAGTTTTATTCTCTACTGGTGAGAGAATCTACGTTTCTATTGAGTAATACGCGAAAAAAGCTTCAAAGATAGACATTGGAGTCCCAAACTAACATTCCTGGATCCGTCGCTTTCCCGCTTGTATCGTTTTTAATATTGCCAGGTCTGAAAAATGTTCGTATAAAATGACCAAAAAGCTTCTTACTGATCGTTCTTCTGTTCATCGCTTAAAATTGTATACTATTCGAATTTTTTTAGGCGGTTTGTTTTTGGGTGGAATAAATATTTTCAATAGTGATTCCAAATTCAAAAAAAACGTGATTCAATGTTGACAGTTTAAATAGAAAAACTTACGTGTTGATAATTAAAAATAAGCATGATTCAAATAACTTTTTTAATGGTCCATTAAGCTAAAAATAACTGTCCACTGGTTCACGGCCGCTTTCCACAATGCAAAGAACGCATTAATCTCCGAAATCAATACAGTAAAACCCCCATTTACATGAAAGTCGAGATCGTGTTGGGGGGTGAATGTCATCCAAAATTATGGATTTTGTTTTTTTCCGCGAAAGATGCAAATTAAGATTACCCTTAGTTTTGGGACAAAAAAAATATAGACAAAATATCTAGTTACTAATTAGAAAGCCTTGTAAATGCGACCGTTGATTTGGAGGATTTGCGGCGAATATTTCTAGCTTGCGCGTAATTCGAAGTAGTGTAATTGGGGGTGACACTGTATATCGCTGCACGACATTAGTATTATTGTATATTGGTATACAATATTGATTATATACAAAAAAAAAATATTATTTCAAGCATGCTTATTGCATGAGATTTACAGCGTACAGCGTCAAATAATTTGAAAATTTTCAATAATAAAATAAAGTTCTTCGATGTTTTTTACTGGACACAGTGTAGAAAATTTCCCGTCAATTTTCTTTACATGAGTTTCCTTCCTCTCTTATTATTGGCGTTTCTTTCACTATTTTCAAAAATCATCCTTATTCTGCATAGGAAAACATTTTTTTACCCCAAAGAAAGTCACCTTTATTTCATCAGGTAAAGAAAACCGATACAGCAAAAACACTTTGTAGAATATAAAATAAAAGCACGTGAATTTGAAAAAACAACGATTTATTTGACTCTCAGAAAATTGATATTTTTTACACCTAGTCATATTTTGAATTATGAATTAATCAGTTAAACCAATTTTTCCTAATTATAGAATGGTATAAAAATATTCTATATAATAATTAAAAATATATATCTAAACTACTTCCACATATATTTTATAAAGATCGGGACGAGTTTCGCTCATACTGAGAATTTTTAACTGATGACATGTGAATAGAAACATTGTTATTTATTTGACCTTTGAAGGAGTATGGACGTACTATGGTTCTAACAGTAGAAAGAATTAAATTCAATACTAATTGTGACATGTGTTTGGCCTCTTTCAGAGACATCTTCGGAGTTACTATCGCAAATTGTAATGTGTAATAAAGGATGATTATGTTGAATTACATTCAGATCATATAGATTTACTCACTCCTTTACAGGTTTTAATCAAATAGACAAAGACAGAAAGGGTACAATCTACAATTGGTATAGTAAAAAAATTATAAATTTACATTTAATATTATTTATGAAACAAATGACCGATTTGGTGATTCGTTTCTGATTAACTGTTTTTCGATTCGTCTCTGAATGGCTGTGATTAAATATTTTTATTATTTATATTTTTTAAACTTATAAAAAAACGAATGTATTTTACGTAAATCACGGTAGTTATTTGATGTTAATTATTGTTGCATATTAAAAATACCGAATAAAGCCGGGTGGAGCGAGCCACTTGACATACATATCTACCAAAGTGGAATCAAATTGACAATAAATAAAAAATACGACTTCTATAATAATTTCATCCGTTGAAAATGCTCACGATGAGCGAAACCGGCCCTGATCTTCAAAAACCATGAAACCAAAATCGTGTATTCAAATATAGCTTTCAGACAATTTGATGAATAAAAAAAAACTCCATGCGCCTGTTTAGTTTCCAATTTGTTCAGTTAATAAGAGTTTTCAATCCAGAACACGGTAGATCCACCAAATAGCGCCTCTGAAAGACCAAAGACAATGTAAAATGTCTATGGTTCAGAGCAGTGCAATACTGAATTGCAAAATAAGGGATGTTACCGGCAACAATGTTGTATATGAGCAATAATTTTATTTTTCCGTTTGGTAATATCACGCGCCACCGTTGTGTAAAAACTGAATAAAATAATGATTATTTTAGTACGTGTAAAAAATTATAAGCAAGATGCATGCACCAGGGTACGTGGTTAGGGGAACATACTATAAAATAAATAATAATAATAAAGTTTACAGCATACTTGCTTGTATGGGGCGTCGGGAAACCTATTTTTCCCATCCACATAGAGGAGATTTTATCATTATGATAAAGAATTATGGAACGTTTTGAATTTGAAAAAGACTCCATTTTTTCTTGAGTTCTTGTTCGTTTCAAGCTGTGAATAAAAGGTTGAAAACATACGAAAGCCATCATCAGTCTGCACACTGAAAATGTAAAATGATGCATGATTTCGTATGCGAGATAATAAATGTCAAAATTTACATATTTTTTAATAAAGGTTTATGGGACTAAAAAACAGGTGAATTAAATTATTCACATACAGATATGCAGTGTTACCAACATGAACATTTTGAGTTCCTTTGTTTTATTTCAAAATTAGGTGAGCTAGGTTTTACTTCAAATATATACTATATGCAAGTTGCTAATGCTCTCGTACCTTCGTTACGTTAAACTGCAGTGGAAACGGGCTCGAATCCCTCAACTGAAACATTGATTTTTTTATAGATTTACCCACCGATAAGATTTCAAAAACTGGGAATAGTTGTAGACATTAAGCCAACTACAAGCCATCTACTAGTTCTGAATGCATATTCTAAAAATGATGGCTTACTTTTTTGTAACATATTTTTTACAGCCAACGCGCCAAACATTTTTAAATATGAAAGTCATACGACATTAACTCGATGAGACATTTTATGAATCAGTCGAGAATAACTCAACGAAAAATGACATACACCCATGTTGAAGATCTCTTTTTTGTAATTGAAAAATTATTTAAGAATTCAAACTACACCCACCTGATCTAAGGCAAAGCTCTTGTCACTAGATTATAGAGAGCGACTTTATAACAACCAGTACAAATTTGTTAAAGAAAAATTTGAAATGTTCCATTGAGAGTCCATTTGATCCAAATAAGAGATAGCCTGGGTGAGGGAAAAAATAGGCAGTAAGATATGCAAAGTAGAAAAAGAAGAGAGTAACTTGAATGAATAAATCGAAATAAGAAATAAAGGTAGAGATAGATTCATATTAATTGAAGATGGCTAATGATAACATTTTGGAAAGAATATTAATACTGTCGAAATAATGCAAGGGATGATATGACCCCTATAAAATATACATTGCATATCGCCTAGGTTGGCGTCGTGGCTGTTTTATAAACAGAGTCTAGTTTGTCCACAAAGTGAAATAATGTTTAGTTTAGTTTTGGTAAATGTTGTCTTATCCAGCTTTCGCAGGGCCCGCGGCTTCAGCGCAGTTAGGGGGAACCCTGTCGCAGAAATATCGTAAGTCGCTCTCTCCACTGGCGTCCACAGGAAACCGTAATTTATATATCATTATATTGCAATCCTGGAAACAGTGTAGAATGCAAAATGGTGGTTGGGATACCTGAAGATGCTCCTGAAAGAGGCAAAACACTTGACACTACTACTTGTTAAACAATACCTGGAATTAATAAGTTATCCATTTAATTGTTGGTAGGTACATTTTAATAACCTTCCACAGAGATACCGCTCAATTCATCGAAAATATTCATACACTATTTTGTTGTATTTTGACAAATTATCTTCATTGCACAAACGCTTATGGTTTTTTCCTTATTTCTTTTAAAAAAGCAGTTACTACATTACATAGAATTAACATAACATTTATATAACATACATAAAAGCAGTTACTGCATTATATAGAATTACTGTTTTTATTTCTTCACGTACATTTTTTTGAACAGAGTAAAGGTCATTAACGATCAATTTTCATACACTAAATTCAACACAATACTACTGGTAGGTCCTGCATGTTTTTAATAAATCTTTAAAACTAGATAAATTAGGAATCCTTGAAATAAACCGACAAATTTACTCCCAATTGTAATTTATTAAATGACCAATTAGTCTTCGTTTCTTCGCCTTTGTTGTACCCGATCCATTTAACCGAAGCTTATTGTATTTCTTCCTACTTTTATTTCTGATAATTTTTATTTGCTTGATTTTAATTTGTAAGAATTGATATGGCTTTTATTCTGTTACAGGAACTGACTCAATTGAACTCATTACCGGGATTTCCATCTAATTATGGTTGACAGACATGTAGATTTATTTATTTTTATTAAATGCACTTAATTTTGGGCTTTAACTTTGTTAATGTTAATTCATACTTAATTGATTTTTGATGTGTTAGTTTGCATCTTCTTGTAATTTGCTTTAATTTATTTGCTTAGTTGTTGTACCAATTGTTTGTCATACCTTGTTTTCATACTTAACTTTTGCATAAATACCACTGTTTTATTGTATTCCTTATCAGTTGATAATGTTCGCCATGAGCGAAATCGGTCCTGATGAAATAAATCATATGTGGAAAAGTACTAAAAATGTGTTAATATTTTTATTATAATGCCTTTCCACCAAGTATTGACAGTGAACACCTTAAAAGTGTTCTAATATCATCGAGTTTAGTTTACAATTAACAAAAGTAAAATGTCGGAAACAACCATTAGCAGCCGAATAAGGTTTTATAATTTTAATATCACAAGATTACTTTGAAATCACAAAGCATTAGCATAACCATTTAAGTTTAAAGTACGTCACTGACTTGTGCGATGAACACGTCTTATTTGACAGGGATATCTTTGAAATGACTGCAACAGGATAGGTAAGGGAAACCCTAAAAGTAGGGGCAAGGTAAATATTACCCGAATAAATATTTATTGATGTATTTTACATAAGCCGGCTTTATATGGGACTTTTGATAGAGTATGTTTACACAGTGCTCGGTAATAATTTTCTTAAAGGGTTGTATTTATAATATAAATATTATTTGTTGATGGAGGTCAATAAATTCAAAGATTTGTATCATTGGTGGAATGAGATTTTAAAGGTACATAATAATTATAATATAATCGCTAATTGAAACCGCTGGTAAGAGTATGATGAGCCCTGAATCCATCTAGATATCTTGTAGCTTGTATTCAATCACCCACTTAAACTTTAAATATCACATCATTTAAATTTCGGAACCAAGTTTCCATGACACTCATTCGGTTAACAGGTAAGCAAATTCCAGATATACATATTCTTAGGCTACTTAACTTTTTAATCGCCAAACACGCTTCCCATTTACTCTCCAAAGTGTACCATAACACCGTAGAGTTAAGTTTTTTCAAATAAAATTTTACCGCTAATTTTAAAATTTAAAAAACCGTTAATTGATTCTGCATTTTCATTTATTGATTACAAGAGACAACGCACACCAATTTATACAAAAAATTTAAAAAATCGCCTTTGCTAATTGTTCATTTCTTTGCTTAGGCGTATTCTACATTAACTTTTTTAATCCCACGAATATATGCGAAGTATCTCAGAGACCGATCTATCAGACCCAGTTTCATAGGCATTTGTTTTTTTGACACCAACACTTTTATGACCTTTTTAAAATATTTACTAATGCCACTATACATCATATGTACGAAAATGTAAATGACTTTGACTACAAATTAATTTGAGCTGAGAAAAATAATAAAATAAAGACAACCGTTATTTCAAGAACACTTTTTGAAATAGTTTGGGATACAAAAGGTTATGATCAGTTTTATACACATTGGTCATTATATAAACACAAAACCATTGAATGAAGGACATTAAAAAACTGGTGTAGTTTTAAAATGTTCATTTTAACTAATGCATTAGAAAGTCGATGTAAAAATATGAACAAAATATATGTGGTAGCAAAATTATAAATTGTTTAATTAATATGTAGTTTCGTATGAGTTGAGAGAGTTTTCAAAGTTAAGCTGTAACACGGCATCGACTTAACCGAGAGAACATGCTGTGTACACCGCTCGTATAAATATATATATATATTTCGGCTCTCATAATAATTATTATTGTAGTAAATTAATATGCTTTAAGCAAACAATCACTCCACGATGCCATTTCATAATGTTGAATGCTTCAACATCATTTTGTGGATCATCAAACATAATATTGTGTTATTATACCTATTGACTTAACATTACATCAGTAGCGCGCAGTCTGGCCGTCAATAGTGGTATCATTGTATAATATTACGTTGTATACCATATGGCAGCAACAACTATATTTATAAACCGAAAGGTTTTCTTTCTAAAGTATTGGGTTTATTCAGCTCCCACCACTTTATGTCGACTTTGTACCAAATACTTAGTTTTAATACTCTGGTGAAATCAATAAAATATCGATAGAAACCTTGTCATACTAATAATTTTGAATCAATATTTTTTTGTTTAACACTTAGTTAAAAATCAAATGATTAATTGAGCTTTTCATAGAATTTTAAGTCATTCATGTCATTTAAATCATTATGTTATTCATAAAAAAAATAATAACAGATTTTTAGTACTTTTTCCACATGAGATTTATTTCATCAGGACCGGTTTCGCTCATGGCTAGCATTATCAACTGATAAGGAATACAATAAAACGGTGGTATTTATGCAAAAGTTAAGTATGAAAACAAGGTATGACAAACAATTGGTACAACAACTAAGCAAATAAATTAAAGCAAATTACAAGAAAAATAGAATAAAAATAAAATGTTGAAGACCTCTTAGCAATGCAAACTAACACATCAAAAATCAATTAAGTATGAATTAACATTAACAAAGTAAAAGCCCAAAATTAAGTGCAGTAATAATAAAAATAAATAAATCTACTTTTCTGTCAACTATAATTAGATGGAAATCCCGCTTATTGCTAATTGCTTTAATTTATTTGCTTAGTTGCTGTACCAATTGTTTGTCATACCTGTTTTCATACTTAACTTTTGCATAAATACCACTGTTTTATTGTATTCCTTATCAGTTGATAATGCTCGCCATGAGCGAAACCGGTCCTGATGAAATAAATCTCATGTGGAAAAAGTACTAAAAATGTGTTATTATTTTTATTATAATGCCTTTCTACCAAGTATTGACAGTGAACACCTAAGTGATAAGTTATTCATGTTAATATGGCGCATTTCGTATAATTACAAAATAGCATTAGGGGTTTACACAATAATTACTATATCGTTAAATAGGTTTGTAGAACTTCATTAAATGGAAAAAGGTCATTCAAAGAATATTACTGATAGGGTAATTTATAATAAATATACATATATTAAAATTCTAAATGCATTTATTGTTAATGAAATGGATGAGTTTGCTTATCAGCGCAAAGATTTTCAAACCGTGGTGGTATCGATGAAAGTGATACTTTAGGCTATTTTTCCACGATTAAACGCTGTCGATGTTTCGATTCATATCACATGGCAATATGGCCTTGAGTGAAATTTGAGTTAATTCTTTTGTTGATGTCCAAAACACTGGCGGTCGATAAATAATGAACAATTTACCTGGAAGAATATGAATAAATAAAAATAGTCTAAAAGTATTTAAAAATTGGTGTCTGTAAAGTCGGTTTACGGACGATAGTTTAACGTGACAACGTCATAAGAAAACATTGATGAAATGATTGCATACTTTTATGAATAAAATGGAATCATTTTTATTGAATTATCATTATTTTGTATGGATACGATATTTTGTATATTTGTTATACGTTAATCAGATTTTTAATATGCAAGAATTAATTACCTATATTGCCGCAATTGTTGTTGTAATATAAACAATGAAAACCACATTAACATTTCACTTCACTTTATAAACAGTTGTAAACAGATCACGTGTAGGTACTGTAGGTGTATAAGTTGTGTGCTGCCGCTGTCTCTTTTCTACTCAGACGCATCGACCAATCGAGTGGAAGAGAGATAGATGCGGCACAATCCGAATGGTAGGCCGATCGTGCCTCTCTATCGCTTATCCGCGCTCTCGCTTGCACGCTTGCCTTCGGCGTAACGCGACAAATGGGACAATGAGTCATTTTTTTCGTGCGTGCACAGGCGTTCATCGATTTATAAGACGTTGTCACGTCAAAAACAGTTAATTCAGCAGCGATATTTTTTCAGAAATCACAAAAAACCGTTTATAAATTATCTTGGTTTGTTCCCGTTTTGTTTTACTATGTCCGCTCCCAACTTGGATCATATGAACTCCTCACAGAGTGTATCTCAATATATGTTTTTCTATATAAGTATACGAGGACTAGGGACAGGACTAGTGGTTAGCTTGTCGCTCTTTGGGATCGGAAAAGTGGGAAAGGGATCTTTAACAACACCCATTGCCTCTGGGCAGAATCGACTCTCCGACTGAAAAAATCTGCTCGTACCGGGGAATAGAACCCGGGCGGTCCGACACTGTAGCCGACGATGTTGACCATTGCACCACGGACTGGGACTAAATACTTTTCTATTGTAATACTGTTCTAGTAGTAGCAATCAAAAACAAAAGCAATTAATAATTTAGTTACTGTTTTGAAATCAACACTTAGGACATGAATTTGTGTATATAAAACGATCTCGTCTCAGATGGTGATTGAATAGGGGCATAGCAAGCAAACTTTACCACAGTATTTATTACCTGTATATGATTAAAAACAAACACAAATTCGTTTTCCATTGCTTGTGTTGCGTATGTACCAATGAAACGAATTTAAACAAGTTTTGAATGTGTATGTAATGCAAGTCGATGCAAGATCGACAAGATCGAATCCACTTCTCAAGCGTAAAATTTATATTTTAAAAATATCAGGCATATCCACTGCCAATATGAATTATGTCAATAGATATTGTTGTTTACGAAAAGGAATTTAATATTAATTTAGTCGTGCGGATTCTTTTTTGAGACGGCAAGGATAGACTGATGAATCTGGGAAAAGAACGGTACTACAGTTCTACCAAGTTAAAGTCAATTCAAGCGGTTGACAATGCTCGCGAATGGCGAAACCGGTAGTGATATTTACAGCATAGATGCCAAATCGAAACGAGTTGATTTTTTTAATGTATACATGTTCACTTTTTAGGTGTTTACCGCTTAAAATCAGGACAGGATCCAGTTGGAAGTGCTCGCGATGAGTAGTAAAATAAAATTAATAGTAAAATTATGTACATATAAAATATTATAAAACACTTTTTTATTGATTGTATTGGCATTCACTTGGTATATAAGATATGTACATATATGTATATAGTAGATAGCTTATTCGGCTAATACCCTCGTCAGAACTATGAGGTGGCGTATGGAGGCGTAATAATCAATTGATATTTTTTCATTGTGCCATAATGGAGTTCTACTAAGTAAATGGCAGAGTAAATTCAATCAATAAAAAAGTGCTATTTTTCTTCCTAAATATTGTATCGTTATAAAAAATAATGACAAGTCACGCAAGATTCTATTTTCAAAAAGCCGTTGAAACAGTTGACAACGAGTGCATTTGTTTATTTTGTTCAAATTCAAACAAATGTCAGGATTCGATCAATGCCGTATTTCAAAAACACTGGGCTATTTTAGTGATATTTACTTTTTGCTTACGTTCATTTTGCGATGCTCTGTCTCTCTGTTTGCCGATTTATTTACGCAAAATGCTCGCGTTATTTCCGTTGGGTTTTTAACCAAATTGGTCCAGCACTACAATGGGTAAAAACGGGGACACATTTTTCTAATTGAACACTGATATAATTGTAATCTGGTTTGAATATCTATCAGCAAAAATATATCCCTTTATACCGGATCTTTCATCTCCGTTTGAAAATAATGATAATAGTTAGGAGTGCAGAGCTACCGATTTTTAGAAAATAAAATCTATTTATGAAAGATTGAAAATTTTATTCGGGTTGCATTGAATTATTGAAATCAAAGTCACTGTCATCGACCTTGTTATATTAAAGTAAACGGTTAATATAAAAGTATTATAAGGGAAACTTTTATCACGGTGACAATAAAAATAGCAATGTATTTAAGGACTACAACAATTATAAGACATGTCGTTGATAGCTATTAGCTATTTATACGTACATGTACGTAGCTTTATATACTGGTGTAGAAAAGGTACACGATACATCTTCTCTTCTGTTCTAACATCCTAATTTTATTTTATATTTATAAATTAATAATTGTTACAAATCGATCGTATGTATATCTCGAAGTGAAAGTTATCTGGGCTTTTATTGAGTGCGAATAAACGTAAATTAGTGTTGTATTAATTTTCGTGGTGGTTTGAGTAGCGGTGACGGATTAATATAAGTTTGCTCTTTTTTCCACCGCGTTAAAATGGAGTTCTACCAAGTATATGCCAATTCAATCAATAAATATCAGTGTACAATAAGTATTATTCTAAAGCTTTGAATCAAAGAAAGTTATTTCGCAATCAAACTTATTTGCCGACTAATATCGACAAACTTGCCTTTTGAATGTTAATTATTATTTCAAATAAGCAATAAATTTAAGGTACTTATTTAAATCTGCCTTTAATGCTGATATGGTGATTCGTCGGTTATTGTAATCCCTGTATCAGGGATGGCCAACCAGTGATCGGAGAGTGAAATTGATGTTCCGCGAAAATGTTGCAGTGGAATTGTATTGGAATTTTTTTATAACAAAAAAAACTTTTTTGCCATTTCATAATTTAAAAATGTAACTTATATGAATATGATAATATACACTCAAACCTCTTTTTGTACGACTTTTTTGGGCGTTTTCAAAGTTATGTGGTTTTTTTAGTTTTTATTTTTTTAAATATATTACAATGTGACCTTGGCACGTGTGTCCTTGTACATTATTGTTCCCATATTAAGTTATAGCTTTTTTGTGCGATTTTCCGCGGGACGCATCCACCGCACAAAAAAGGCTTAGGTGTACGCGTTTGTGCCGATTTCAAAAAAAGTACATATTTTGGTGGTCGGTGATATTTAAAATTTTGAGTTCAGTGGTTCGTGGATCCAAATATTTGGCGCTCTTAGCTCCAAGGATAGTGCTTATGAAGATGGTAGATGAATCGATATTGGCGAATGACAAAGATGAAAGTGAAGTTTGGAGAGTAAAATGTGTAAGGTGTCGACAAAGTTTTTTCATCATCGGCAAATTTAAATAAAAGTGGCAGATGAAGTCAACAAGTGCAGATTTTTTTAAAATAAAAAAGTAAGTAGAATTGGAATTTTAATCCATCATATTTGCGGCAGTGCGTGCGCTGGCGCTGCGATCGCGTTGACATATCGGAAATGAGAGGTCTGGCCGGAAAGAGAGGGGAAATTGTAAATTCGGCCTCGCCGGATGTCAGTTTAATGGATATCTACTTTCTGATTAATGCTCAGAGACTCTGGATTTACATACTATCATAATAATGTTTTACTATAATAAATAATAAAGTTCGCGCCGGGTAAAGGAATGGGACAGGGTCAATGGAAAATGTTGATGTAAGTGGATTTTGAGCTGCAGTTGTATTTTTTTATTTGGAGGTTAAATATCTCACCGCAAAAATTTCAATATTAAAGATGTTCAAGTCTCATCAAACACTCTCCTCTCTCTCACACCCACACACACTCTCTGCACTTAAATTTGCTGGTACAGCAAGCACCTCCATTTTAATTTAAAAAATTACATTAATTGGTCGTATTTTACGATAATATCAGCCACCACAGTTCTTGAAAGTTTTGAAGTAGATATATTTTTTAATAGAAATTGTTAACCCCTACAAAACAGTATTTATATTTATAAAGACTTTCCGTATCATCTTCAAGTATATTAAGAAACTGCGATTTCATTTTGTGGATTGCATCCAGTTAAAATTGCAGCGTTTATTTTGATCGTTCAAAACAAAAAGCAGTCATTTCCACTTATAAGAAGCAGGCTTATAACAAGCCACTTATACTTCAATCTTTTTCCTCGAATGCAACTGCAGTCATTATCCTCTCAAGTCTTTAGTAATAATTTTATATGGTGTTTGCAACTAGTTTCTGCACACTTTTTGGCGCGCAAACAGCAAAAGCAATGCAAAATGGCGGAGCGGATATCCTGCCGCGGGAAGCGGAAGTCGACAGACGACAGAGCCGACTGCTGTTTTCTTTGTGCGCGCTTAGATGGCGCTCGGAATAGATTATCAGTGTTGCTAGGATCTTGGAATTTTCACAGGTAATATTGTACTGCAAAATATATTCATTTATATTGTCATAATTTAAACAATGAGTTTTTATAAAAACGTATGCGAAATAATCTATGAATTCGATGCTTTAAATCGTTTACATTTCAGTTTGGAAAGATGAATTAATATAGGTTTTATACATTTTTGAATAATTTATATATGCCATGCCTACTGCTAATTGAGTATATTTTTGCGTAAGCTATAAACAAACTTGGCCGGTTAGTATTTTTGAATGACCGGTTAGAATTTTGAATTTTGATTTTTGAAACTTACCGCGGAATCCATGAACAAAAGTTGTGTGTAATAATTATTGACATTGCAATACATCGTTTTATTGCCGGTGTTTTAATATCCGGTTCCGGTCACCTTTCCGCTTAAAGCTTTCCCTCTAACGGCGTCGTTAGTCATTACTGATGAACCGACGTGCCGTTACTCGCTCTTAGCGGTCCGTTAGGACCAGTCGTTATAAATTAGAGCAGTTAAATTCATGGTCCGCAAACTAAGTATCTGTATTTATTATTTTCATTTGTATTATACCACCTGCATTCTAAATATTCTTTCTGGACTGAATATTACAATAGCATTTCTGCAGCAGAGCATGAATTTTATATTTTTACGTGTTTTATTTAAAAAAAAATGAAGGTTAAACATATTTTCAATTCATTTTCAGTAAGGCTCATTTTCATTTTTCAATCGATTTCGATGTTGTCAGATATTCCATCCCTCACCCACCCAGTCTTAAAAAACAGACACAGTAAGAGCGATTAGCCAACTACTACTTCTGTCATAGTACTATACCTACTCCCTTCTAAATAGAGAGGTTAAGCAGTTAGTTACAATCAAAAACCTATATTGAGACTCCATTCGGGGTGCATACAAATGCTCCACATTGAGATAGTTGAAAAAATAATACGGTTTTTTTTCATATCCACTCCCTATTTGGAGCATATTTTTATAGGGTCATCCCGTAGCTCCGCTAAGTACATCCTCCATCACTTTTACTAGTCGAATTGAAAAGTCGTGTAATTTCTCTGAAATATTATTGAAAAGCTTTGAAATATTTAAATTTATTTTAGTGGCCACTTTTTTTTTGAGAAACGTGTTCTCATTTTGCATTATCAAATATTTTGTAAGAGTTGTTTTCCACTGCTAGTAGAGGACTGGCAAGCAATATACACATTGATCAGTTGCTTAATAATAGCACGGCAAGATGAAATTCCTATGTTTTACGATGTGGCATTAGACGGTGTAAAATAAATAGTTTACAACCTTGTGCTTTTGCCGACCGTCGAGGTCTTGTGGCTAACGCGTTCGGCATCCATTTTGCATGGTTTCGGAATGCAGTTTTGGCCACTTTTCATTGTTACTGCATGCTTAAAAGTTCGTGGTTCAACACGAGTACCATGACCATGATGGCGCCATTGAAAATATTCAAACCGGTATATCGCTGACGAATTGTTTTGTTATTGACTCACGTTTATGTATTCCTTTACTTAATTTTCTAACAGAGCCAGATGTTTTTTTCCCTGGGATAAATAGACAATGTTTAAGCTGCGATCACTTCTCATGAAATAATAACACGGAAAACGCCTGCATCTCATCTTGCATGCAGATAAAAAAGCATCAAAAATAGAAAAGAAAGGTCTAGTGCTCTTTCATACTCCATGGAGAGGATGATTATCTAGATTCTAGAACAGCCGTCGGCAACCCAAATGCAATGGCGTGTGACAAAACAGGTAATTCAATGTACTGGACACTTAGCGTGACGCTGAAATGAAACTAGTAAATCTATCATATATCATCATAATTGTATCAAAACACGCCACATAAAATTATCATAAAAATACAATATTTAAATATTAGTGACTCCCTTTAGGTTCAACTTTGAAAGCTTATACCTCAAGTTTTTATTTTGATGTATATTTCCAAATTTCCTCCAGCTAAGCGATTTCGATACGGGTTTTTAATATATGCAGAATATGTATTGGTACAGAATACAGCAAAAGGTTTATAAACAATGCATTGCGTGTGAGCTGATAGTGGTAACGTGCTACACATGCAAGCAGCCGTATACGTATGGCACAAACGCTTCAATATATGTATATACATATATTTATTACTTTCGGCTCTTTTTTGGACTGCAATTTTTTAAACATTTAAATCGTAATTTTTGAGGCGCGCCACTTTTATTATTTACTGTCCACGAGAAGAGAAAGCATCTGAGAATCTTTATATGCCGAGAACTATTCTTCTCGATGACCATCCATACGCATATATAAACCTCTTTAGAGGGCATGGTGGCTTCATTGCCAACTCCAATTGCTCATTATCATCAATATAACTTTTAGGTGCTTGAGATATCTATTTTTCAGAATGTTAAGAGTTGCTCAAAAAGATGTCATCTTAGAACAACCAAGGCTTTAAATGTCTACACTTAACAGCACCACATGAAGACGCGAATAGCTTGACTGAGTTGAAATTTACTTGGTAGAACTCCATTATAATTTGGTGAGAAAAATAACAATGTATTTTAATTCTACAGAAATTATTTTATATATTTGTTGGCAGTTATTTCGGCCCGTCCCCGTCAGAACTATGTTTTAAATCTGCATTAAATCATGCTTACATACCGTTATAGACAGGGCACACAATACATCTTCATCTCTGTTCCACCATCTTAATTTTATATAGTAATAATAAGTTATTAAATGTGACAATGCATTGAGTTTATGCAATATTGGTTTGGACACACCCCTAGTTACAAGATGGATAGTGAAACAGTGACGTCAAGTCAAGGAGATCGAGTATGTCAAAAGCTTGCGCGAAAGTTTTACGATAGTGCACATCCTCATTGAAATGTAAACAAGAAAATCAATGCAGTGGCATTGTCTTACTTTTCAGCTGACATTGCGAAAGCCTACTCGCAAGATGCAAAATAACAAAGTTTTTTTTTTTACGACGTCACAGCTAAATCAAGTTAAAAGTTTGAAGAAAGTATTTACTTTTAATTTTAACCCGCTTCCTCCTGGCCCTAGTATTATTATTATTATTATAAGTAACGTTGCGATAAAGTGAACCCTTTGAGACCCGAGTCTCGGATTTCTTCGAATTTGCATAATTATTTATAAAGTTGAACAAAGCAAGTTCCGAGCTTTATTTTCGCGGAGGCAGCAGTTTGTTAGTCGCACAATAGGTACAACGCAAAAACTCTTTATCACTTCCTCCGGAGCTTCGGCGTGTTAACCCTCCACTTGAAGACGAGTTTTGCTAGCACACATAGCATACATATAACTCTTATATATAAATGCATGTATACAGTAAAGCTCAAAATCAATTTCAATAAAAATAAACCTCTTTAATTACGCGATTGGTATGTTTTTTTGAGAATATTAATTGATGACATATAAAAATACATGTGGTGCCTCATGCTAGAAGTATTTAGTATCTAGTGCAGTGATGATGCTTCGCATTGTTATTGCGTAAGTGAACACTTCTTGCACTAATAAATCTCAAAGTCTGATCATCTATGTAAATATTGGTGCAAAATATGCTTTGCATTATTTTTTATACAAATTTTATACATTATATTGACCTACAAATTAGGTGTCTTTAAGTTTCATAAATTTTAAATCGAATGACAGGGATTCTAGCATAAAAATAAAAAGTATTTTCTGATTCTTAAGTCTGAATGGCCATAATCTGACGAAGACACTTCTAAGCATTAACGCCCAAATATAAACACAATTCAACTGATGAAATATGCCATAGCTTACGAAAATGCCAATGTCCTAAACGAATAATATTTTAAATGAATTACTTTAGATTAACATATAGTTAATCTATTCTTAATATGAAATTAAAATTAAGAACTTTTTACTCCACTGGCTATGACACGTGCTTTTTTCTTTGAAACTCATCTTTAAACTATACACACTTGTCACAAGTAGTAAAACAACTAGTGAAGTAAAAAAAAAATCAGTATCACACGTGCACTATCTGAAACGCATTATGATATTAAATATTAATGAATGCACCGTGTAATAGTCGTTTATTTGATTTGAATTATATTACGTCGATACATTAACGAAGCGTAGAGGGTCTACGCCGTTATAACATTGTATCGTACACACTACATAATGGATAAGGCTATTTCCGTTTCTGAGAACATGGCATTTAGCAATGAGGAAAATTGATTTAAAACATACGTATGACTGGTAAAATCTATATCGCAGAATTCCGAAAACTTGGTTGATTTTGATATTCCTCTATTGGTTTTGGGGCGCCAGTGAAATCTTTAGTGATATATTATGAGGTGTAATGAACTTATTCATCTGAACTTATAAATCATATTTAATTTATGATACCTCAATGTTTCATAAAAGGAAGGATTATTAGAATAGCATAAACGTACTCCACAAGAGACGAAAGTAAACATACGTGAGCTTTTTAAAGCTAATCACGTGTTTACCTTACTATTTAAAGTATGAAATTTAAAAACTAGGTGCCAATTCAATCACTAAATAAATCTCTTCTTGTAGAAAATCTTTTTAATTGTATGCTTCACCAAAGTTGTCATTTGTAGCCGAATACTTCAGGGTTAAGTCAAACCGAGCCGACTTGCTCAAAAGTTAGTGGCTTAGTAGGCACACACTTATATAACATAGTCAAGTATTATATTTAGACAGTAGCTAGTCCGCACTGACAACCGCAACTTTGCATTGTAAAGAAATATCCGCTGCATTTACCCAACCTTCAACGTCCACTAATTCACATTGTGCTTTCAAATATTTATTACTTTCGGTTATATCTTCAAGATTTTTACACCCTGTGTGGTTCATTTCTACAGGTGTTAAACGACCACTTTATAAATGAGTAGTGTTAACTCTTATTGCAGAATGGGTAAGGTCACCGTAGCTCTATCTATCAGAATATCTCATATAAGTAATTCTAAGCATGTTCTGTAAGGCTACGTTCACATGGGACCATTCGATGCCAGATTTTCACGTATACGGTTTTTGTCGAATACGGTGCACCTGTTCACACGAGACTGTCCGATCGAAAATGCTCGTATCCCGTATTCTATGTATTTCGACCAACTGTCAGAGAATAGTTACCATGCACGGCACTTTCATTCATTTACTATGTGTTTAATTTCGTATTAAACACATGGTAAAGTCACATCAACGACGTCGCAAAAGATTCTGGGTTAATCCTCAAAAACGAGACCGAGAAACCAAAAAACCAAAACCAAAATCTGACAGATGACGAACGGAAATTTTGACAGCTAGCTTTGATTTTTCATTTGTTGGATTGAATGATTCAACGCTTTAAATACAAACATGAAGACATGAAAAAAGTATATTTATCTAATGATATAAAAAATTCGGTCGATATCAACAATTTAGCTCCAAATACATCGCTGCAATGAACACGTCCCTACAAGAGGCAATGTCACCGCGTGACGCATTCGATGCAATCGTTTCGATTTCAGTGACCAGTTCGTGGCGTATGCGGCAAGAAATATTTCTCGCATACAGGAATTTACCGTATAGTGTGTGTGTGAACAGCTGTATGTAACCTCCATTGCCACTGATGTGTCCGGTAACCGTATACGTGGAAATATCGCATCGAACGGTCCCATCTGAACGTAGCCATACGCTGATGATCCAAATCTACGTATGTATTCTAAATTATGAATATTACAACAATTCTTAGATGGTATATTTATTATGATAGTCAGGAAACTTTAAATATATCGATTGAAAAGGCAAAGTAGGCAAGCTTCCAAGCCTTTCATCGTAAACGGGATCTTGCAACTTTGGTACATATTCGAATACGGTGATCGGCAAGCAATTACAACTTATATAATATTTACTTCGCCTAAAATAGCAACGGCAAAATGTACTGAATAAATTGGCAATTGAGACAGTCTTTGACAGAAAACCTGTAAAGTTACAATAGTATCACAGCTTTGAAATCTTTACAGTGATGTCTATTTTAAAAGAAAGTGAATTATTTGCGAAACTTAGAAATTGTGTCTAATTGATTTGGGGGTATTAAATTGAGTCAGTCGCTGTGTTTTACGAAGGGTTTGCGTGTTTATGACTCGACAAAATCTCAACTGGAGTTACTGCGTGCTGACTCCAAGACCAGGGAACCTCAGACCTCAAGCCGTGACCTAAGATTATTTCTATCAGTGTCATTTATATCGATAATGAGACACAAATTTTTTTAAATATTTTGTAATTTCATTTCGTTTCTTTCTTTTCGTAGAAGAATTTATCGTTATTTCTGTATCAACAATAATTTTTCACGTACAATATGAGTGTTTTGTGATGCCCTAGACACAGGGGCGGTTGGTGTCAGAGTATTAGGGATTACAAAAAAAGATTCAACTATTTTTGCAAGAGTTCTTTCCTATTCATTGGATTTTAAAACACTTCTATAACATGGACTTTCAATTCAGATGTTCGCAATACCAACGGAGTGCCAGTCTTATGAATTTTTGGCTGTCCGTAGTACGGAAAAATAGTCTGTCTTCTAGCGGCTAGACATCAAATGTGAAATTGAAAAATCAAAATTTGAAACTGACCTTATCGTTGCTAGACTACAAAGGATGATAGAAAATCATAAAACTTCTTGTTTCTTTGAATAGTTTAAATATTAGAAAATATGCGCACATTTTGGTGTAGCACGTTTATAGAGTTCAGTTTCTAAGAGGGTTTTTTTTAACCCTTTTGACTTTTAGTGTTTTAAAAGCAAAAACTAAAACAAGTTTTTTATTCAATTTGGGAAACTTAAATGGTCCAACCTTTTGACTTAAGCCACTCATTCTTTAACCCCATTTTTATATTGAAGGTATGCAAACATATTCAAAGCGCTTGCTTTTTAAATTGCAAGCTATAAAAAATTACAATATTCTATTAGCTCAGTCCATTTCTCGGTTAGTAGTTTCGCCTCTGGTGAGGGATGTTCATTGAATGTATGTGCATGAAATGCTCTTAGTATATTTTGCTACAATTGCACTAAAAACTACAGGAAACCGTTAATCATGAGAACTGAAATAGCTCTGTTAGTAGTTTCGCCTCTGGTGAGGAATGTTCATTGAATGTATGTGCATGATTGAAAAATAAATTGTAAAAAAACGCAAAATACAACTTCGACATAAAAATCTCTTGACATTTTCAAATATCTCATCGTCGAAATATTATTATTGGTTGAATTATCATGTACTCGTAGAACTTCAATATAACACTGTGCAAAAGTATTAAAGTTTTACAACAATTTTATAATATTTGAGAATGTTGACTGAAGGTACTTAATGGAATTTCAATTTAAAATTTCATTCAAATCATTTTTTTAATTCAAGTTCATTCATGCACTTAAAATGCCTGAAGATGCTTAAAGGTGAAACCCGGTTCGTGAGTGACAAAAGTCCTAACAAAGTACAAAAATTAAAACGATTATATAATGTGTAGTTTTAGCAATTTCGACTAACGCCTTCATCAGAACTATGGCAGAACGAGGGCATAAGCCAAAATAGTTATCAACGATATAATATATAATTTCTGTCAAACTAAAATACTTTGCTATTTGTTCACCGTGCTAAAATATTATTACGTTGATATGAAATAGTTCGAGCTAGTATTAAATAGCCCACTCAAATGCCGTAACGTTTCTTTTCACAAATCGCAGAACAAATAATGGTTGAATTTATTTCTTATAAAATGTGTAACGGAGCAATCACTGACCCTTAAGTGTCCAGCGGGACATGGTTGAGAGCCCCGTTGGGACAATGTTTAGAGCACCAGGTCACGCAACGCTCTAAATTTATGTTCTTAGTGAAATTTAAGGGTCGTTAGACGGTATAAAGTAAATGCCATTTTGTTAGAAACAATAGTATTTGTACAACTAACTATATTTAAATAATTGGGTTGATATGAAAGAGTATCAATGAATACTTATTCTAAATATTGTATATAATGACAGTAAAAGCTATTCATATTTATAATCAGTTTAGTCATCGTAGCCAACGTGATACCCAATACCAACACCGGAAAGCTAATTTCAAATGTTTGATATAAAAACGTTAAAAAATACGTAGGTCATATATAACCGATTGTGCTAGATTTTAAACTGTCTACCCATAGCTTTGCATTGGCAACAATTTACACTTAACGTAGTACGGAATGGAAGTGACGTGACGTGGGTCATGATTACGCTTGCTGTTCGTTTTGTCGAAGTGGACGTGTTTGTGAATTTATTGGAGACGATACACATTGAATACGTTGAAAAAAATAAGCAAGACATCTTTGATGTCTACCTGACTTAACACACATTAGCTATAAACTATCTCGAAGCAGATATAGAATTACTTAATACAAACACTGCTTAACCATTGCTGAATCAAACACTAATTGAATAATTGGTGAAACTACAAAGAATAATGACTCTTACAGACAATGATAAAATCAAATAACTCTAAATCCTACTTGCCCTCTTCCGCCCACTACTGTTTTCCCGTCCGTTATACGTGCTTATATTATACGACAGTTATAATATAGTGGCGTAGCAAACGTTAAACGTACCTACAGTTTTATTCCATTCCTATTAATGTCTCAGAGGAACTGCCCAAGACTTGGTGACATTCACTTAGGTGGGCAGAAAAAAATCCTTTTGAATTAACAAATAGCTTTCATAACTATATGTCTACTCGCCATACAAACTAATCAAAGCCTGTCCATGTCATTAATTCACCACCAATCAGGCGTTTTCGTTATCGGTCCAATAGAAAGCTTTATCTACATGTGCAGTTTTTTGATTTCCTCGTGAATTAAACTACACTAGCATGTTATTTGTTCAGCATTCTGCTTAACAGAGCCAAATTTTCATGCTGTCTTATCTACTCACCGGCCAAGCTCTTCCGTGAATGAATTGGCTTGTCCAGTAATTTTAAGTCAAAACTTTGGTTCTCCCATTAACCATTTTATTTTTGGAATGAATAAGTAGTTCTGGAGATTGTGATTTTAATTTAAAAATTTCTTAGAATTTCAAAAATAGTGTGATTTTACTTTCAACTTTGTCTTCCACAGTGAACATCAACCTGCTTCCTATCACCCGTGCAATTCATGCTTATGGGTAAGTTTATATTTTCTTCTAAATTTTGTTATTCCCACACATACAAAACACAATACTAATAACTTCGTGAGATCAGCTTTGCAAAAAATACTTTATCAAACTACAATTCCACTACAAACAGATAATAAATAATTCATCAATTTTATATCTATATCAAAAAATCTTATAAACAAACCCTCTAGACTTTGTGACATCTAGGCTTTCTTCAAATAGTGTCACCGTATAATTAAAACAACTCTCATTCTCAATCAGACGCTGTATTAAAGTTATTTATAATATAAAATCAATTTTCGTTCATTTGAAAATGGTAATTACTGCGTGCTGATTCTAAAGCCACCAAGTTTATGTGTTGAGTAAAATTAAGCGCTAAGTCTCACAATATCTGCCGATTACATAGGCACATTCACAATGCCCATTAACGAATTAAGGTGTTCAAATAATTGATGGGTATGAGCTTGAATGAGCTTCTGGAATAAAGCTGTATATGATTATTCAAGTTTTTTTAGTGAATCGAATAATTTTACAAAAGGAAAATTATTTATGAAAGGTTCAATGGATCACAGTAATCTTTTTTTGTAATTCTGCAACTCGAACATGAAAACAGCGTTCGTAATAATGTGCTTACTTTTTTCAACATTTCACCATTAACGCTTATTTAATCAGTAATTAATCAATACAAATGTTTAAGCATTCATTGTTGATTTTTCTAGGATATTTTAAGCAATCTCAATCTGTGTCTATTCTTCTGGAAGTAATTAAATCAAATATAACTAAATGTCATTCCCAATTATTCATCCATGCCATTTTTATTATTATAATCCTCAAGATTTGAATCTGAAACTGTTATTTTTATTTTATTTTATTTATTTATTCAAAAAAAAAAAAAAGTACTAATCGTGACATTACAGCTGACGCCAATACGCCATGCATATGACAAATTAAAATACATATATTTAAAAGTATATACATACCTGTATTTAAATAATAACAATCACAAAAGTCAACCGAGTGAATTTCCGATAAAATCTACTTGTACTCATAAAAAATAGTATTCGTCTGAACTCACTCACGTCAATATGAAATATATCAACATTCAAAGCAATGCCGTTTAAAATTGCTAAATCCCTTCCCAGTGGCATCCCCATTGGCAGACAGGTTCTACCCATATTTTACCACTATTGCCATATTAATATCACGGTGTCTGAATAAAATTATTACAACTTAAGACCTTATTGAATTACTTTTTCACCATACATCCAAAAGGGATTCTACTGTATCTGAACTTCAGAATATATAGATGCGGACATTTCTTTTTGTCCCAAAATCCGAACGAGTCCAGTCTTCAAATATGAATCTTCATTGGATACTTTAATGCACGTAGCAATTACATCAATTTCCAAACTTTCGACATCCACTCCAGAATGATTCAAAAAAAACATTAATAACTGTCAAGTGTGCGATAGTATTTATTGAAGTTGAACTGTGTCATAAGTTAGATTTAATTCTATCAAACAAATCTGGAAGAAGTTTTCGAGTCATTTCATCCAGTTGTCAAGTCGAATGTTGAGGTCGAAGTTTCCAGACAGATATTTTCAGAAAGTTAGTTTTGAAAGAGGAGTACGTATCTCTGCTCGTTTCATTTGACATGCGATATCAGTGAATGCCAACAAATGAATGCTGTCATTTTGAGTTTCTAACATATCAATGGGTATTATTTTAAGATTCGTTGGAATGAATCAATTCTAAAGATTAGATTCATTTGAATAAATCACTCATTTACTATTTGCTACAACTCATTCGAATTGTTTTATCAAAACTAAAATGACTTTGTTATTGTGTATTCAAACAAGTCATTAGCTATACCTATCAACAAGTATCAGTTAAGTGTAACACTTTGTTTACGGGCGTTTTTAATTACTATTGCAATTTTGCACTCCGTAAACAGTAGGTTATATAATATTGTAAGTGTTTGTTTTTTTGACAACAATTTTATCTATCAATTAAAAAACAAGAATTCTTGGAGTACTTCAATATATAACTTCGATAAAATAAAAATATGTATATGTTTATTACATCACAATTGTGGATGCTACGATTCAATGGATTAATATGAGTTTAATACACATGATCTTAAAATAAAGCTGTGTGTTTGGCGATGTATAATCTGTGAAAAAATAAGTTCGAGAACCCCTGCGCTAGAGGTGATCATTGATGGCATAAGACTTAACTATTAGTATCAACTGTCAACCACTGTTTCCGCGCAGAAATGTTTAATAATTGAAGATGCTACAAACTGTTTTTATGTATGCTTGCTGTCATTGATGACAGAAGCTGACGTATTAGTGGGACATATATCGAAATGGACAATAATTGGGAAAAAAAAAATATCAAATCTTTCGTATTAGACAGGTCCTAAAACAAAGAAAAATACGCTGTTATGAGTTTGTGTTTAAAGATGTGAATGACTCTGATGATTATCAACTCATTTTATTATTAAATAAGGTTTTAATAACTTATCATTTCGCAGCTCCGTGTTTTATCCTCACCCTGTCAAACAATGAGAAGTTAGATGGCAAAACCCGGGTCGTTAGCGACAAATTTCGTTGAAAAGTTCAAAATTCAAGCGAATCAAATGTATTATTCTACATTAGTTATTCCTTCAATTCGGAAAGTTTCTCAACTGGAAAATGAACTTTAGAATTTACTCAAAAAATCTTCGTAACTTTTATATATGAATGCAATATTAAGAACTACATAAGTAAATGATTTTATTTAAAAGCGCCGACAAACAGACGATCTTTCGCCGATGAACTAAATGATCTATACGCCAAATACGCTTCGCAGACATGTCAATTTCAAAAAAGGAGTTCAATTTTTTTGGCTAATTTATCATTTTTTTTATTCTTTTTACATGAAAGTAAATAGCATCAGGCCTGTGGAGTATATTAGTTTTTGCGGCGGTGTATTGGCCGGAGAAATTTTAAATTTTAATTTTACATTTTTGCATGTATACGGCAATTATGGCGATTCGCAGCGCACGATATACGGATTCCGATATAAATACAATACTTACCCTGTTTGACAATTTCTGTATCGGAAAGTATCTCAACTGGTAACTCGTGTATCGCTTTGAACCTGTCAAAATTATGACAGCGCCGACAAAAGACGATTTTGTCATTCCGAACTTACCCTCGATACGCCATTAACGCTTCGCAGACATTTCTCAATCGGAGTTCAATTTTTCTAATTTATCTTTGTTATAATCTTTTACATGAAAGTAAATAGCATCAGGCCTGTGGAGTCGGAGTTGTTGCGGCGATTTGGCCGGAGAAATTTTGAAAAGTTTTAATTTTTTATTTTTGCATATAATATGTCAAATATGGCTATTAGCCGGATTGTTAGGGTTGATATTTAATTGAATACACATCAATAGGAAAATTAGGCAAAAAAAAGACTATATTTAACTTTTTTACTCGGAGTAGACCTGTTTTTTACCGACTCTTCAGCCCTGAATAGCATCATCAATCGCAGAATAATAATTACCTAATCTAGCTATCAAAATAATCTAATTTAATATTTATATATTATGTCAAATACTAACCCACCTTTTTAAAATTAGAATGAACTGCCATTTTACGATATTTTGAATTACTTTTCAAAAAAGTCACATTTAATTGAAAGACCTGCAGACATTGTAAATGTTTACGAGATTAATGATACAATAAGTTGACAGTCACTTTATCAATCCATTTGTTAAATTAATCCAGGTCTCCACCAACATAACTGTTTTTACCCTAAATATGTATATTTGTTTCATACCTTTATTGGTCTATACTGGTTTTGGTATAAACAACATTGTACTTCTGTATTCCTTATCAGTATAATCAAAGATAAGCGAAACCGGTCCTGGTACTAATGAATTTAATGTGGAACAAGTACAAAAAATGCCCGTATAAAGCAGATGTGCAAGAGAAAAAAAGTATTAAACTTATAAAAAGAATGATTTCCATGCAACAGCAGAATATATTATATTTTAGCATGCGATACAATGCGATTGGTTTGTACTAAATATAATGTTCTTTTTTTTAATAAAAAAAAATATCATTGCCTTTCGAATTTAATTCTTAATACAACGGGAAAAGAGTTCACTTTTGATTACTTTTACGTGCTTACTGAATCGAATTAACAACAAACGACGCGGCGACGAACTTATTGAACGAATATTGAATATGGAATAGGAAGGGTATAGTATCCCACATATTCTACAAAAAACAGAAAAAATAAAAATGCCCTTAAAATAATAATATTAAAAGAATATTTACTCTCGCATTTATAGAATATATTATTTAATAACATTATGTGTTAATGAATTAAATGTAAATCCTTTACTTTTTCAAGTATTCAAGAAAATACGATAGTTCAAATATTACTTGTTATGAGATGTTTTAAATGATTTATTTGCACAAAATATTGATTTAATTTTTCCCACCATCCACCGTGCATCTAGTATAGGAACTTTTCATCTCAAATAATCTTTCCTTCTCGATTACCCTCCATTTAAATAAGTATCACTCATAATAACATAGAAAACAACACATAAGTGGTAATTGTGAAAGTTTATATCGAACATGAAATAGAAGTCCGAAATGAAAAAATATTTACACATAATTATACATTGATCTAAAATGTTTTTTTTATAATTCAGTGGCTATAAATTGAATGGCAATAGAGTCAACCCTTCTATACCGCTCCCTCACATATCATTATTTGCTACCACACGCAAAATTTTCACACAACAAATCTAGCCCCAAATTGTTTACGAGTGCTTACTCTCTTTTCGGGAAGGTTTCTATAACGTTTTCCTTTTCTCAACGCTATGTGAGAGTTGACTGAACTGAATCTTATATATAAAACCGAAACGGCGTATGTATGTATGTGGGTCTGTAATTCCCTTTTGCATTGTTGTTGCAAGTTGCCATAAAAACGAATATGAAAGAAAATATGTTTGAATTTTTATCGGCGGAGACATTTAGTCAAAATGTAATAAATTAGTCTTCTACCAACTTTTTCCCGGCTTTTATTAATATAATAATGTTTATTATTTACGTGAAGGTATTATTTGACATTTCTTTGACAGCAAATTAGATTTTTTCCTTGAATTTGGACATTTTAATGGGCGAGAATGGGGCTGTCATAAAATTAAATAAAGTTTGTGATTTTATTTTAACTCTATTTTGGATGTTAGATTTTGTGATATAATTATGTCGAATGATAAAACATCAAATAATTATTGATCGCTTAGTCCGAGCGAGGCCGGGTAGCAATACTAGTATATTATAGTTTATGATACAGGTACTATAGGTATGTACCTATAATATGGCCACTGTAACTACTATATCACAAGTTCTGTTTAATTTATGACAATTTTAAATTTAAAAGAGCGCTATATTTAGAATGCCGTACCCGCAGTTCTTTTTAGTAAATTTCGAATTCATTTTACGGTGTTGCCGCTTTTTAATTCCTCTCCCTTTATTGGAAAAGTTTTTTTGGCAAAGTTTTTTTGGCGCCGGCAAGGCGTAAAAATGATTCAAAAGAAAAGTTTTTCGGAATTATTCGAGTCAGGACAGGGGCAGGAGGGTAGTTAGCTCTTTATTAGGCCGTTATATGCGTATAAATGTAAACATAGTGTGCCTCTACTGACAGATTACATATAGAAATTACGTCTTATCCGATCTCATTCATTTAAACTTTCAGCTTAAGATAGCTGACAATTTTCTTTAAATATCAGCGTGCCATCATCTTCCATTGCTTTGTTTATGTGTATTATTGTATATCTATCTTTTCGATCCCTACTATCGTCAAAAAAGGAAGGTTGGGCTACTGCTTAGCACGCAGTTCTCGTTGAAATTTTCTGTTGTGATAAACTCTATTAATAGTTCATATGCTCCACATTGAGAGCGAACATAGTCAAAAAATCCCATCTGAAGAGAGAGGTTAAGCGACTGAATTGTAACCGATTCTCTGTTAAATAAAACTTTAAAAAGATGATAGATGCCAGTATATGACATAAGAGACGGGCTGAAATGACGACTGTTCGATAAAAAATCCATGAATATTGGTAATCGTTTAAAAATCACTTAATAATAAGATTCAGCGATATGTCGTCCTCCCACTGGCAACAAAGATCGGTCATTTAATGCTCGGTCCGCGTCATCTGACAAAATGGCCACGCTCACTCCTCATTATGACCCATGTTTTGGAAAGATAAAGCCGCCATGTTTAGTACCTATCCAAAAACCCCGAGAGCTTGATTAATTGTCGCACTGCCGCTCCGATAAAAATGTCCAACTCACAGTATTAGGATGACAAAAAAGACAAAAATAAATATAACGCCAAACAAAAATCACAAAATTACTTCACCGGTAATTTCCGGTAGATTTAACTGGACACAGTAACCACAGGAAACGCACTTTTGTTTTTTTTTTTTTAAATGTTCATCCAAATCGAATTTGGAACGAAATAAGATAAAACTAGGAACAAAGATGATCTCCACACAAAGTAAACAATCCAGTACCGTTTCTAAATATTCTATCACACTATAAGTCAGTAAATAGCTGGAATTGCTTTATTTTTGGAAACATAATCTTGAAAGTTATGTTTCCTTGAAAAACATTTTCTTTCGCAATGGGTGTCAGTTGGCGACCCGTTTTAATGCGAAATTCACTTTCAAAATACAACTTTATGAAAACTTCTAATTTTAATTTTCGGCTTCAAACTTTTCAAAGGTGTATTGCGCGAAAGTAAACCTATTTCTAACCGGGAAGGCGATACGACGACTTCAAAATTTACAACATTTAAAATACCGTTTCCACTCGAAAATATTAAAATGGGAACAAAGGCCGGTAAATTATGGATTTATGGTCACGGGACAGAATTTTTGTAAAGAATTTTGAAAAATAAGCACAATAAATGAAATGAATGTAAGGCTTACGATTTTTTTTGAAATGTTTCGTCTTTAATTTTAAAAATTATTATAATATGCAGAAGATCCTAAAGAATACTTTGCAATAAGTATGAAATCGAGTTTAATTTACAGGAGCAAAAATGCAACCACAAACTATCTACACAAATAATAATATTATACAGATAGAGACAGTCACATAAGTTTATTATTTGTTTAAAATAAAAAGAATAATTTTATTATAGGCTAATATTAAAAAACTCTTCTTTCAGAACTCATACAATAATCAGTAATATTCTTCAGATTTAATCATTTTGACTCCACATTTTATAATAATACACAAGAACTCAAAGAGTAAAGTCAAAACATAAAATTATAAGCCAGTATGTATAAATTTTTTGAGCTTAGCTCGAGAGGATTGGGATTCTGTCCCGTGACCATATATCCATAATTTACCCAAAGGCCTTGGTTCAAAAAAGTGACATGCGTTAATTTTGAGTGTTGGAACATATTCATACTTGACATAAATATGGCAATATTCTAATTATACTCTATGCGCTCTTTTTCAAAGCTCTAAATATGCTTGAATATACCACAACTTTGAATATGAATATGTTTATTCGTTTATATGTATTATTAAAGATACTATTTGCTAGCTAGCAAAAGTCGTATTTAGTATCAAATGGATGCCGCTAAAACGCGCAACTTTGCCTTCTGTCTAATTACAAATTTTCATTAAATTAATAAACTGTTCAAATACTGCTTTACCCATACCGGCCATTCTAGTCCACTGAAATTTCATTTTTTGTCACAATGCTTTGCACTATGCAGCGCATGAGTAAAAAAAACTTAATAGACTAAAAATGTCCGACAATCCATCCGCTACAATATCCCTGAATTGAACATCTTCTCTCAAATCACCGATATAGAAAACCGACACATGGGACACGGATAAATGAATTGTTATTGGTACAAATGGAAAACTGCCCATAAAAATGTATATGATTCAAAAGTGACAATATCACCCAAGAAAACATTTATATGTACATATGTATTTATATGAATATCGTTTTATTACCTGAAAAATTTGGAAATTTGTACTGTAGCACAAGTCATTGATTATTTATTAAACAAGATTCATGAGAATTTTGGACTTTTCCATGAGTTTTGTCTCTAACAACCCGGGGTTCGCCTGCAAAACTCTACCGATTCTTTATTGTTATTGAAATTCCGACAAGCACCTTCAGTAGAAAACCTAAATTATTAACTATTTCTTCCAAGACTTTTTCGTTGTTATCTGATAAAATTGGAGGATTTTTTAATTTTTCAGCTACCATATTCATTTTAAATATATGTACTTAAACCATAAGTAAAAAAAACAGTTAACATTACATAAAAAGTCACATATTGCGACAAAGACAACGAAACTGTGATTTCAAATTTAGAGACTATCATTGGTGGCCAAACTGGGCTAAAAAAGTAAAATACTACGTACCGGAATGTTTTTATATTTTTATTGTATTCGTAATGTCATCATCGATTTCAATGAATTGATCAAAATACCATTTTGCAGTTATTTCTAATTTAACTAATGGAGACAGTAAAGTAGTGTACATAATTATTTCAAACTTCATAATGTAGCTCAGTTTTCGCGAGGGCGAGCATACTATCTACCTAATAAGAATAAAAACTCTCTTAAGGGTTTCGTTAACGGAGGCTGTGAGAACAAAAACAAAAACAAAGTCTAAATGTTTTAATAAATCCGCAACGATTTTATTATTTGCCTTAGGAATTCTAAATTATTTACGGAAACAGAACTTGTTTTCTTAAGGTTTAGATTTAAATATATTTCATTATTACGACGACTGATTGGGGCTTATTGTGCTTTAGGTCTAGTCTTTTTAGGTGTCGGGGCTTATTGTGTACCACCGAAACAATTAAGATCGAGTGTGCGTACGTTCAGGCTAAACTTCTTTAAATAAGTGAATTTTTCACGAAAGAAATATTTCAAGTGAGTAAGTTTTCTTCGTAGAATAAACGTCAGCTGGCAACAACCACAAAATAAAATAATAATTTCTGTCACCATACAAATATTATTAAATTAAAATTCACATTTATTTTGTTGTATATAAGTGTAAAATATGTATCTTGTTTGTTCTAATTTTGTACTTTGTCAGTTCAAGTTCACTTGTACACTTAAAATTCGCTAAGATGCTAAAAAGCGAAACCCTGGTCGTTAGTGACAAAACTCATGGAAAAGTACACAATTTTAACGGTTCAAATTTGATCCAGCACAATCACCGAAACCCTCAAATATATGAGTGTGATAATCAAAACAAATAAATATTTAAAAACAACACTGAAAATGTTGCTTTAAATATTCAATAAAAATCCTTCGAATATCGCATTTCTACCATTTATTTCGAAAATTGACATATAAATTACCGTTTAAATATCTTTTTTGTCTGTATACTATTTTAAGTACATATTTATAGTAGTTATAATTAATTAATATAAGTTATATGGGTGTTGGTTGAGCTCCGATTTTTCTACTTTTTCAAATATCAAAATATTTGAAAGTTAAAATTTTACGCAAATTAATGTCTTTAAAAAAGTTAAGTACGTCGAACTTGAAATCAAGGCATTAGGTAAATAGTACTCGACCAAACTTGCCATGATGGTATTAATTCGTGTGCAAGGTGGTATGCAAATATGATAATTTGTCTTGCCATTCTTGGTATAAAAAAAGCTTTAGACCATCCCGAAAATTCCACAAAAATCGCTGAATGTTCCACAAAAAGTCGACAAAAAGCCGCAGAGCAGTCCACAAAAGCGTTCACTGATTTATTTTCTGGCTCATTTTGCATAAATCACCGCTTTTTTATTGTGTGCACTGGCGCAGTCACACTACACAATTCGCAGTGACGTGCTCTTTCGTCAATCGAATAGAAAGGTCCATGAATTTTGACTATTTTTATGAATTCATATTTCAAATCATTTTAATTCGACAAATGTATGTGCGCTAAATAGTGTGGCGCTCAGTGTATACGCGAAAGAGACTGAAAGTATATATAAGAGAGAAATATAATACAATATATATATTATATATCCACGACTTAAAATCATAATGGAAAAACCATCTTATTGGCGACTTCACATTTGATTTTAAAATGTCGATAACGAGATCCAAAAGTCTGCTCTTGATTAATAAAATCAATAAAGCGGTGTTTAGAACAGAGCTTTGGAGTAACGACTCCGACTCCTACTCCAGCATTGACCAAAAACAGGACTCCAACTAAAAACAGTTTAATTATGCCACGTTTTTTTCTAACTTTCCTATTTATGTGTATTCAAAGAAATATCAACCAACCAATTTAATTCAATTGTTATGTGCATAAAAAATGTTCAAACATTTCAAAAAAAAAAAAAACACCGCGACGAGTCTGATTCCACAGCCCTTGGTGAAGAAGAAGAAATATTTTTTTGCTTCGATATTAGCATGTAAGTTAATCTGTTAACTGCTAAAATTCATTATTTCTAATATCGAAAGCCTATAGATTAAACACGATTTGTCATCTCTATCCTAAGCGAAGCAAACAAAATTATAAGATGTCAATGAACCCAACCATTTGACACTCCACTGCATAAATATACACAGCGTTTTGGATTGGTTGAAGAAAAAAAAACGAAAAAAGACAGGATTGTAATAAATTTGAATTAATATCTACTGAATTTCTATATGTTAATAATATTCAAGTGATGTTTTAATACATAGATAAAAGTATGCCACTATGATTTCAGCACGACTGTTTATTACTGTTATTTCTGAAATACATACTTTCCGATGTAAATACTATAGACATAATATACTATGTGACTTTTAAAACGCTAGATAGTTCAAGGAGAACTAGTTGTTGGTCCTGTGTCTGAATGATCAACACAGTTGGTTTCGATCTGCTCAGTTGTAAAGTCAGGGATTTAAATCGTGGAATGAAAACTTTGATAGTTTTTCAAATGAGTTATGACATTGTATCCAAATGTTTGAATGTCTTAAATATCGTTTACTCATTGGTTATCGTAAAAACAATTTATTTTGATATGCTCCATGATGAGTGCATATGCTTCACATTGTCAACGTACAACTGTTAAAAAAAGTACTGCTATCCAATTGTTCAAAACCACAAAACGACGAATGTGGGAAATGGTGAATCTCAATATAAGGGGTTGAGCAAGTCAACATACATTCTTTTTCTTTCAGTCAGCTTTTAGAAATCTGTATCAAACAATGAGTGGTGAAACCACCAACGTTTTATAAATTATGTACATTATCTGATTGAAATTACATACTCTATTTTTCTAGACAATTTCACGGAAAAAATTAACATATATTATACCAAACACTCTGTAGTTCTTCACAAATTCCACAAATAGAAATGAGACTGAATTAATGCTGTGAAATAATTGCAGGGGGAAGCAGAGAAAAGTGGACTTCCATTGTGTGAACGGCAATTATGAAATTATTATGTTGTTGAGTGAAGTGGACCAGTACAGTGTTGGAATTTTATTCGGATGTGATAGAAAAAAAATATTATTCACTAATTTTTTACTCACAGTTGCAATTTAATAATTCCAACGCTTTGTCGATTCCATAGACTCCGCCGTGTAATTTATACGAAGTCGATCGCCAAATGTATAGGCTAATAATTCCTACCAGCGCGCGATAAAATACATAGACAATTATTCTTCTTGATGAATAATTATTGTCACAACAACATAAATCACATTGTGCTTCTTAAAATAAATGTTCACTAACTATTGTAGTTAGTTCGCGTGCATTTTAAAATTCATTCGTTGGGCTGGCACAAATATGTATATATATATATGTATGTGGGATCTGGCGGTGGAGTCGGGCAAAATAACGAAGGTTTTAGTTTTATAATACGTCTCTATTTATTAACAGTCTTAACACCGGCTTATTCTGGCGGATTATTAATTATTATTTTTTATTATATTATTATTATCTATATAAAAATTCTGTGCAAGTCGAACTCGATACGACATTTGAGAAGCGTGTAAAAATATTATATAAATGTTAATTTTAATCTTAAGAATTTTTTGTTATGATATTTTTTCCGCCAGAATAAGCCGGTGTTAAGACTGTTAATAAATAAAGACGTATTATAAAACTAAAACCTTCGTTATTTTGCCCGACTCCACCGCCAGATCCCACATACATATATATATATATACATTTATATATATATATACATATTTGTGCCAGCCCAACGAATGATTTTAAAATGCACGCAAACTAACTACAATAGTTAGTGAACATTTATTTTAATTTCGGCGATCTCATAATTACAGTTATTTTCTTGTTGTGGCAGCCCTATTCATAATTGGTTAATTGTTTATAGAAAAATATGTATGTGAAAACCCAATATTATAAAGCGAGCGCGCTCGGACGGTGTCCGTAGATAGGCCGATTGTTCTGAAATGTCATATTCTGAAAAGTCTTGTTCTGAAATGTCATGTTCTGAAAAGTCTTGTTCTGAAATGTCATGTTCTGAAATGTCATGTTCTGAAAAGTCGTGTTCTGAAAAGTCATGTTCTGAAACGTCATGTTCTGAATTGTCATGTTCTGAATTGTCATGGAACCCGATAACTTATATAGCCAATACCAATGCTTCTTGGAAGTAGCACGATTTTAGCATAAGATCAGATAATGCTCATTTCGTTTAATAGCATGTCCAAATATTTTTTTTTGAATATTGTTGATTTCAAGTTTTTACTTCAGTCACAAAGAAGCAGAAAGAATTAATTTATAAATTATTTTCTATATTCGTGCATAAGTAAATCATGGAAATACATTATATCAAAATACATCAGTAAAAGAAGAATTTCACACACACTTTCAATCTTTCACTGGCCTCTTTTAGATACGAAAAAAAATGTCTATTACATTCCAAAATCACAAATTATAAATTTATTGCTTTATATAAGATTTATTGTGATGTGTAGGATTTAACAAAATTAAGAAAAAAACTGCGACAAAACCAACTTTTATACATTAAAAATACGATTTGTCTCAACTCACTCACATGTCGACATCCGAAGAAATATCATTTTAAATCGCTGAAGCTCTCCCTAGTGGCAACACCATTGGCAGGTTGAGACTACACTTAGGAAGAACAAACCATTCATTGCTACAATTCATCAAAATTATTCAGAACATTAAATTTAACATTCTCAAGATTAATGGAATTCACATTTTGGCCTCGTATAAGCCAATAGAAATAATATATATGAGCATTCAAAGTAGTGGACGTGAGCATGCCTCAGAGAAAATCAGTAGCATAAAGCCATGGATAGTATAAGCATTTGTATTCAAATAGAGAATTGCACAAAAGTTTTTTTTTCATTTACATTGAAGCAGGAGAAAACTTAACATCTTACCAAATTTGAATTGTTTGAATTTTGTACTTTTCCATGATTTTTGTCGCTAACGACCCGGGTTTCGCCTTTCGGCATCTTCAGGCATTTCAAGTGCGCGTATGTACTTGAACAGTTTCTATCGTTTATATACAAAAATAGAAGTAGATCACTAAGTTAAATTATTGTAATGTAAATTGGCGAAAATTGAATTTACGCATGTTTTAATCAATTAAGTGGGTTTGTTATAATTATGGGGATTTTTGAAAATATTAATGACCAGATAATAACATAGGAATATCTAAAATAAAACTAGGGTTTTATCCGACCTATTATTAATGAGTTCCATTGTTGTACCCTTTAAAATAATTGTCATTTATCAATAATTCAAGCACTTGCTATCATTAAATATTAATTCAAAGTCTTAAAATCAATCAACTATATATCATAATTACCATTACATTTTCACAAAGCGGCTGCATGTATAACGACCATCAGTGATGTGTTGGAACCAGGGCTGTGGAGTCGGTGAAAAAAAGTCCGACTCCGACTCCAGCATTTACAAAAACCACGACTGCGACTCCGACTCTGACCAAAAAAAGTTCAATATTGTCACTTTTTCCCCTTAATTTTTGTATTTATGGGTATTTAATTGAATATCAACCCTATCAATCACTAAGCCAAATTTGACATATAAAATGCAAAAATAAAAAGTTCAAATTTTTCAAAATTTCCGACTCTGAGTACGACTCCGGCCAAAACGCCGCAACGACTCCGACTCCAACTCCACAGCCATGGTTGGAACCATTGCTTGAAGAAATATACAAATGGCAACCATGATAGAAATTGTCAGACTGTTGTTAAAAATCGGCAGTGCCAAAATGCAGCTATGCTATCTCTGGTCGATTCAACTATAGCAGGGGTACTGAACTTTTAGCAGTGCAGGCATCATTGGCGGCAGTCTACTAACATTAAAAGTAGTAAAATAGATACCACCAATATCAAGTTATTTTAATCTTAATCCTAATTTCACACAAACAGTATGTAAATAAAACAAGATGTCCTTTTATTTTACATTTATCATTATGTACATGGTCGACGCCTTGGCCACTCCTGAACTATAGGGTATACACTATTTTTATTAATATTCCAAAATTTATAACGATGTATTCCTTCACTACAGCACTGATTATAGGACGTGTTAATCAACATAATAAGATAGGTGAAAATAAAAGGCAAGTATGATTTTAGTAGATATATTTCTCTTTTGAAATGATACTCCATATTCATTATATACATATTAAATCAAGCTTTAACGATCCAGAACATCTGGGACACTGAGGGTTGACCTCCTCTCGAGGGCATGCATGGTTTAAAGTAAAATGTCTCTTTAAGTTGAATTCTTTGTTGACGGATACGGATTCGTTACACAGCAAACATAACGGCAAACCTTTATTCAGGATAAAGAAATTATCCTCCGTCCACTTGTCTTGAAATTGAGGACACTCTGCATCTACTTTTCTTTTTCTTAAAATAACCCCTGACATTGTCACAAATTTAAAAGCGATATTCAGAACTGTCAAACACAACCGTCTTTTACGCCGAAATGCACGTATGTTTTATGTTCCAAGTCACAATCGAATGTTAATCAAAGGGAATGCGGCGTGGAGGGGGATGAAATTAGTGCACTCGGGATAATTCGTGCCTACGAGCTTTACCGAAAGACGTTCCCGTTCCATCGGGTGTATTACGGTATGTAGCGCAGAGGGGGTTGGCCCCGCTCGTTATCCTTCGGTGCGTATACGAGCTACACCGAATCACTGGGAATCATGCGTCGACAGCCGCTCGTAACCTACTGTATTTGTCGTCCAAGCGGTATGAACATGTGGAGCCACCACAAGCACCCGTGTCAGCTTCATTATTTCATCCCTTCCTGGAACTACTAATTTTACATATATATAGATTACTTTTGTAATTTGAACACCTTTTTAAAACAACTATCATGGTTTTCTAACCCTTAAAAATACATTAAATAGTGAGATCAGGTAATGCTGTGAGCATCTTCAAACACTAATGAAGTTAATCTTTACTCATACTGAAAGCAAATACAAAACCATTTCACAAACAAAGAAACATTTATTTAACATAATATGAAAACAAAGGCAAAAGATTAAAATATATCCACATCGTTAAGTTCACGACTAACTTTCTCCCCAATAGAATGTGTCCTCCGTTGGATTCGGAAATTCTATCATTTGAGGATTGTCAGTATTTTCTTTAGCAGAGTTTGATGCATCATCCGTGTCAACATCTTCCTTAATCTGATGAAATCTCTGAGTATACGATTGAGGAATATTTAAAATTGTCGGATTCAGTTGTTGAAAAGATGGCGGCTGTATACATTCCGTTTTTAAAGGATTTGTTGAATTTGAAAGTGTAACAGATATCGGAAGTTCCACAGAATTTTTAGCATCGGCAAGATTGTCAGGGTTAGTAAAATTTAAATGCGCTATTGGCAATGTATTGGTGATCAAATTAATTGTAGAATTATCACGTGTGGTAATTTGAACCGTCGGATCTTCAGTTTTGCACACTGTTGCAGAAACATTGCAAGCGATAATACTGCTACGGTTGGTACGGTTTATTTCATCAGGAGTAGAAACGGCAATATTTTTAGAACCTTCACGTTTGACTAAGATTGCCGTCCACTTAGAATCTGTAGTATCGGTTGGATAAATTTGAGCGTTGGGGGTTTTATTTGAATTTGTATGATGCGTAGGATTCGTCGAATTCGATAAATAGTTGGGATGTTTTATCTGCATATGTCTTATCATCAAGTCATTATTGATATATCTACAAAAAAAAATCATCATCGTTTTTAGAACAGAGATAAATAGAACACTTTCAAAAGCAAAATTTTTGACCTCAAACCAAACAATATATAGATATATTTATTTCTTTTAACATAAGCTACATATATTATCGACTTTTGACTTATTGACTAGTAAAATCTTGACATTAAATATCATTTAAAATGTATTCCTACATTAGTTAGCTATCTGCACTTTTTTATCTAATCATATTTGTCAAAAATAAATCATTATTGAAAATGATCAGTATTCTAGTTAATATCAGTAATATTCGTCATCAACTTCTTTTCCCAGACAAAACTAACAAAAGTTCGGCAAAAGTATTAAGATTACGTATCAATTACGTGTATTTTACAATAAATATGTATTGATATACATATTAAGTATATAGTTTTTATGTTTCCCTGAAAATTATTGATTTTGCAGATATGCAATTCAATGTTGGTTGCGATTCATGTAAGATTGCATTTGATCTTCATATCAAATAATGATATGATTTCAATACTATACATATTACCAGTTGTTACTAATCAGGTTCAGGAATTAATTACAAACCATCAAAATAAGTTATAATATCAAGATTAAACTTTCTAAAATCTTATTTTCAAACAAATTTGTTTTCAAATGTGTAAAAAGCTTATTTGAAGCTAAGTCGAAGATCATTCTTTCGTATACAATGTGTTAATTGCTAACCTTTTTTCACAGATGGCACACTTCTCCCCTCTTTCAATGTGTAACTTTGAATGTCTCAAGAGATCTTTCCTCAGCCCCGTTTTATATGGACACAGCGGACACTCGAATTTGAGCTTGTGCCTCGCGAGGTGACGCTTGTACGTTGATTCCAATGTGAAGCGTTTTTCTACACAGCATTGCGTGCATTTGAATGGCTGATCGCCTGAAACGCAAGTAACGATTGAAAATATAATTATCACATGTTTCGAAAATTTTATAACACGGAAAATGTGCACATTTTGTACAACATGAACTCATTACACATTAACACTCAAACACCCAGTCCCGTACTAATGCAGAAATTGTCACATTGCACAAACAGCCAGTCCTGCACCAGTACTTTTATGCGAATCGCAACATATCAGCATCAGCGCAAGACAAATTGGGTTTGCATTTTTTATTTCATTATACTACTCAAGAGGGTTTGATGCGTTGTTGAAATACAATATTTATTGCTTCAGAACACTAGATTAAAATATTTTTTTGGGTTGATTTTTATTTAAAGCAGGTGGAGAATTTAAAATAAAAAACCACACTGCAGTTTGTTCAATATCCCGGATTATTATTTAAATATATAATTGCCCCACATGTTTATGGTTTTTGCCTTATGTTTGTCAAACTTCTATTTTTATGGAGGTTTATTATCAATGAAGCCGACATAAATGGGAAAGATGCATTTTTTTTAATTGTCACACAATATTTTATAAGACATTAATTTAGGCATAAAACTATACGCTTCCTAGCACTTTTTGTTTGAAAGAAAATCGTGGACTAAGTAAAGAGGGCAAGCATATAGTTTAATTCATTAACCATCACCAACACACCTTTGTAGGTGGTGGCGTGTATAACTTGGAGTGCCCTAGGAATTATGAATTAATTTTAAAATCCTACCAGTGTGTGTACCCTCGTGCTCTACGAGTGAGGCTCGAATCTTAAAGCCTTGCCCGCAGTGACCGCAAACCAGCTTGCCGGCGTCGTGTCGAATCGTGTGCTGCCGCAGCCGAGACGCGAGTTTCGTAGTGAAGGGGCATCGATTGCAGGAATACGGTTTTTCATCGCTGTGTTTAACCTTCATGTGAGCAGAGAGCTTGCATGAATCAACTGACCTGCAAATATATGTGATAGTCAACCGAAACAGACAAAATCATTAAAGCCGAGCATATTCAATCAATCCGCCTCAAGGACTGTTTGAAAATAGAAGAAAAAAGCAATGTCTAGAAAACAACATTTTTTTTCAATTGAGAAATAGTTAGGTTCTGAATTCGCTTCTGAGTGACGCGTAAAATGGAAAATAAGAGCTACAATGTAACAACAGTTGCGACATCATATTACATATTAGGAGGATGGAAAATTCATCACAATGTGTAGCGTGAAATTCATAATAAACTAGTAATGAAACTGACCTGTAATCACATTCCGTACATGCGTACGGTTTTATTCCTTCATGTTTGTTGAGATGAATTTTGAGATATCCTTTCGTCGTACATCTGAACTCACAGTGCGTGCAGGCGTACGGTTTCTCACCTGTAATTTTAAGGTTTCGCGTGAGAAGAGTTTATATAAACCATACTTAACTTTTTTTCCTTCAAAATATATAAAAATTTTGGCTATTTTATATGGGATGCAACATATTAACACATTGGCTACGGGAACTCAGTATATGCATTGTTTCTCTTTGCGTTTCAATTTCCCACGTCAATTTACCATTGTGAAAGTATTTATAGTCCCAGTCACCAAGAACGTATTGTATTAGTGAACTATACCTGAATGTGTTCTTTTGTGAATAAGAAGAGTGTGGCGAGTGGCGGCAGAGTATTGACACTGGTCGCAACTATGCGGTCGCTCTCCTGTGTGCGTGCGCAGATGCTTGGTGAGTGATTCTCTCTTCTTAAACCTACAACCATAAAATCATAAAAGCACCATATCTTGATCACCCACCACAGAGCAGTGTTCGCATTTTCAATGAGATACATTGTAGAAATGCCCCACAATTTCGTTTAAATGAATAACATCTCTTAGTGGTAAAATGAATCATAAAATATATCACATAAAACATTGAATAAGTCAGTAGATAGTATCAATATAAACTACAAGCTTTATCTACTTCTAGATAAAATACGAAAAAAACTGTAAAATTTTAAATATTTTTATCAATTTATCGAAAAGTTACTATGAAGTTGAAATGTGCTGAGTACAATAGAGATAAAGATTATACGAATAGCGGTGTGGCATTGTGTGGAATTTCAAAGCGAGATAAAATATAAAAAATATAAAGAGTACAAAAAGTAAATACTGTACAAGGAAGTTTGATGATGGTTTTTGGCATGGCAAAGGATCTTTTGTTGCCTATAAATAGTTAAGCATTTTCGGCGGGTATAAATTCTCGGTGGAGAAAATTGTACACTACGCTGATAGATCTAACAATGTCATTTAAAAAGTATCAAAAGAAAGATCTAATATTTACTAACCAGCTGCGATATTATTTATATTACAGGGAGAAGATTATCACTTAGTGTTATACTCACGAATTTCCGCAAAAGTGACACGTCCATGGTTTACTACACGTGTGACGCGGAGTGCATAGTCGAGATCTCCCAATTGAGCTATCACTGATATGTTTAAGCAGTACAGAACCTTTTTCATCAATATCTAAAAATGAAAATTTTTCAATTGAATACAAAGCAAAACTTTCTATACGGTGTGCATTATTTATTACTGATATGTTTGAAGTTCCTTCGAATGCGCAAGCCAATCTACAGAACTATTTATTGGGATCACCAAATCTTTTTGACTGTAGGAATAACCTATCGCTGGTTTTCAAAGCACTCAATGTTATACACTCAAACCTCTTTTTGTGCGATTTCAAAGTTATATGGTTTTTTTTAATGCAATATTTTTTTTTACAACTAAGAGCGTATTGTTCGCAACTGCGTGTAGACTTATTTATTACAACGTGACCTTGGCACGTGCATATTCCCATATTGTATGCGTAGTTAGGAAGTTCAACCGGTGTTGTTTTATTATAAAAGAGGGCTCGTGCCAATACAATGCAGCCCGCACTCGGCAAGATTAGACACCCCTGACTGCAGCGGATTGTTAAAACGCAGTGAGCATTTGACAGTGGGCCTGGTAACGCGTCACAGTAACGCTGCGCTTTTTTGACTTTATAGACGAGGTTTTCCATTCAATTTTTCAATGGCATTTTTATTTTTCAATCTTAATTCACTTTCGTTTTAATCTAAGATTTAACGCGCCCCAATGGATAAAAAAATAGCCATATCGAAAATTGCAACGAAAATTGTCATACAGTAATGATAGTTTGTAATTAAAATAATTGTTTTTTCTGTAGTGGATGTCTGGTATTAGAGATTCCAGACATTCTTAAAATTTTAACAATTATGTGAGTCATCCTTAAAATGTTATTTCTTAATAAAATAAAGTACATAAATAAAGATTTTTTATGTCTTATTGTTTTCCTATTTTCAAAGATATGTGGTTTTTTGAATCCATGGAACGCATCTTCATTTTTTTTGTGCGATTTACCATGGAACGCATCTACCGCACAAAAAGACGTTTGAGTGTATATTGTATTATATTTCAAAGTATCGCTAGTATAAAGTGACAACACTCATGAGCTTATGTTTTCTACTAGTCTTAGATTGACTGGTTTATCTCTGAATTCTGCTTCCAGCAAAGATATACAGTTAGATCCTTGGAATTTGGAGCCTAGTGCTATATTTCATTTCCGTGTGCTTTTTATATTCCGATCAATAAAATATTTTGTCGAACCTTATAATTTTTAAATTGATGGATTAGTACAGTAATCGCCAACGGTCGCTCGCGAGCTAACGGTAGCTCACAGTGGCATTTCGAGTCTTGAAAAATTTAAAGCAAATGCAGCATTATCAACATTTATTATTTAAATATCTATAAAAGTGTGGCAAAATGACTGGATTTTATAATACATTTATAGTACATTTATTAAGTTTTAAGCTCTATTTTTACATACATATGTAGGTAAACAAATCAACATGTGAAGTGTGATGATTTCTGATCATTACTTAGGGGAAATCAAAATTCTGCATCAAAGTAGTTTTCTTAACTTATTGGACCTCATATAAAAGTAGCTCACATCCTTATTGAGTTTGGAGACCACTGAATTACTGTATATCATTTAGTTTTTATCAATGTTTAATTCATTATAACAAAACATTGACATTAACGTGTACCTTTATTAGAAGAAGAATCAATTGTTATATCTTCTCCATTAGACTTTTCTACATCAATGTGAAGAGGGTTTTTTGATATGCTGCAAGCCAAGCATGGTTTGATATCACTCAGCTCGTCTCGAGACTTTCGATGAGCGACAATTTTTAGCCTAAGCAAAAAGATATCATATAAATTTAGAATAACAAGACGGCAAAACTTTGTCCACTAAAAACAATGCATTTTGTCCGACACTTACCGTTCAACAGTCTTAAGCCTAGGCTGGTCACATTTGTACGTTTCTAAGCCAATATGTTTTTCTTTGTGATTCAGCAGCCTGTCTGCTCTATATTTTCTGAAAACACAATTAATAAAAAGCCCATTTAGTCTAGAACATGATGCACAACCTCCGGCCAACGGGCCCAGTGTGACATTTCATGCGGCCCAATGAGACAAATACTTCATCACTTCTTTTTCTTCAAAACTTTTCACGATTATTGTAGTATTGTCTCATTGAATATAAAAAATTGGTAACTTTACTTGACTTTACTCTTTGAGTTCTTGTGGATTATTATAAAATGTGGAATCAAAATGATTAAATCTGAACAATAATCAGTAATATTTCAGTAGAGTTCTGAAAGAACAATTTGTTTTTCAATATTAGCCTATAAAAAAATTATTCTTTTTATTTTAAACAAATTATAAACTTATGTGACTGTCTCTATCTGTATAATATTATTATTTGTGTACATAGTTTGTGGTTGCATTTTTGCTCCTGTAAATTAAACTCGATTTCATACTTATTGCAAAGTATTCTTTAGGATCTTCTATTATAATAATTTTTAAAATTAAAGACGAAACATTTCAAAAAAAATCGTAAGCCTTACATTCATTTCATTTAAAGTGCTTATTTTTCATAAATCTTTACAAAAATTCTGTCCCGTGACCATATATCCATAATTTACCAAAAAATTATTGGAGTACCCAAGGAATACAATCGCAATTGTCACTGTCAAGGAAAAAATAGAATTTGACGAAAAGTTTCAGAGAGAATTTTCAGGGAGTCTGATAAAATCCTTGTCGGATTTCGGAAAATCATTTTTTATTGATTGGGCTTTCTCGACAACAGTAACAAAAGCAAAGCTTTCGAAAAGCAATCAATCAATGATTAGCTTATCGTGTTATAAGACTTCAAAACTCTAGCTAGTGTATGAGTGGTGAATTTTGATCAATTTATAGTTCTCTAAACCTCACCTGTATTCACATTGGTTGCAAGAAAATTCTCGGTGGGCAACGTGACGGGCGGCATGCAACTTGAGATCATGCGGTGTGATAAACCGTCTCGCGCAGTGGACGCAGACATACGGTCGGTTGTTGGCATGCCGCCTCATATGGATTTCAAATGGGGTTCGCTTCACAGACCGAAATTCACAAATGTCACAGTAAAATCTACAAAAGATAAAAGATTATTAGATAATAAAATCATTTTGTTCACTTTAGGAAGCTTATGAATAAAGATTAATTATTATTATATGTCAAGCAAAGAATAGTGTAAATGGAAAGCCAAATACGGCATGAATGATATAAAATATTGGGGTTATGCATTTTATAATATATCTAAACCAGAATTAGGAGATAATCAATAAAAACTGTTTAAAAATGCCAAGAAAGTTTTTATTTTTTTTACTATTTTTATTAATTGTAGAGTTGCATTGAACACCTTATTGATAAATCAAAATTCAATGACTATTTTTCATTGAATTTTGCACATAGGATTTAAAGTGAGTCCTATTTACTAGTTAAATAAAACCTGCTCAGAAAAATTATATTCCTAGGTTGTGTTTTGCCACATTTTGCACAATTATGAATATCGACAGCACAAAGGATTTATTGAAAATCAGTATATTTAGGAAACAGAATAAAATATTCTCAAAAAAAATCCGAATCTAATGGTAAATAACTCATTTTGGTCAAAAACGTCACATCGGATATAATGAGCGGGAAACGACGATTTTCTGTAATGATATTGTCTGCAAACATTTTCTTGATGGAAGAAAATATTTTATATACATACTTAACACATTAGCCACGGGGAAATCCATGCACATTGAGAAACGACGCATATTCTATGATTCCACAATTTTTTTAATGATTTGGACCTTTTTATTAATAACATGCATTTCAAAATTGACTGTATAATAATAATGCTGTTACACCCACCTATATGCATCTTTCTGCTTTTGAACGGGACGATTGTAGATGGATGAAGTTTTTTGACCATCAATAGAATTAATTGAAGTACTCTGGAACTTTGTCTTTTCAGGATTGATAAATTTATCATCACTTACAATTTCATTTGGCTGTAAAAAGATTAAAACATGAAGGTGTTTCAAATAATCTCTCCCCAGCTGTGAGTTTTTCTACTATCAGATATCAAGGGAAACATTATTTTTTTTGTAGCCATTTTTTTATAATCTACTATTATGCATTTTCAATATTTACATTTATCTGATTATTTTGTAACCCGTTGAACAGGGCTGTGTTTTAAATTTCTAAATATTCAACCTCTTAGAACAATTTGTCTTACAACAGTATCTTTATCGATGACCGCTGACTTTAAGCGAAGCAACATCGTGTTGAGTTGAACAATTTCATCTTCCAATCGTACACCGTTGAGGAACCGAACCCTCATTGAGAGTCTCAGTTGCTTCTTTATCTTCATGTTTGCCAACTTCAAGAGTTTTAGTTCTTTACGGAGTTCTAAAAATATGAAAGTGTATCCAATATATTTCTTAAGTGTTTTCAAAAAGTACAATAAGCTAAAGCTATTGAAACTCTTTTATAACTTATATGAATCAAACAAAAGGTGATCTCTCTTTAATTTAGTAATCATATTTTCGAATTATAAATGTCATCGAGTCAAAAGTATATCATTAACCATGCTAAATTCAATTAAATATAGATGAATAGTTGCGTCATTCGAGCGAATATTATTTACTAGCCCATGATTAACAAAGTAATGATAACAGCATATAAATGCATATAGGTAAATACTAAATAAAATAATTACCATGACGCCTATCTATCTTTTTCGTTTCAATCATGGTTGATTGGTAGTCAAATCCATCCTGCGATTTATTAAGAATGTATTCTTGATCATTGCTGCTAGAATCTAATAATATATCCATACTCTTTTCCAACTCTTCATTTTCACAATGTTCTTTCATACAATCTGCACACCTAAAATTATTACAGTATGTATTTAAAACTAGAGCCCTCATGAAATAAAGTGCCAATGCTTTCACATATGCATGTTCAAATATAATTTTATTTAATAAATGTATAATATACTATATAATATATTATATATTATATGATGTATTCAGATAAAGAGACAGTAGGGGATGGGTCTAGACCAGTGGTTCTCATGTGCGGCCACCAGAAGGTTTTGCTGCGGCCACCAACAGCTTGATAGTTCATATTGATATTTAGTTACAATGTGTTTTTAAGCAAGCTAATTTGTCAACAAAGGCACTGAAAATGTAATATTTTGTATGCATTGTATTGTGCATCAAGAATTGTTAGTTCACAAAACTCAAACACATACATGTTAAGGTATTTTTGACAAACAAGACTCAACACAAAAATTTGGTGCGGCCACCAGACATTTTCGTAGGACCGCTGATGTTCCTAATGCGGCCACAGCCAAATTTTACGTGAGAACCACTGGTCTAGACTCTAGAATAATATACTAAATATTACACGATAACTTTGAAAATCGTTCCACACTGTCCACATGCAACCGCTCATCCGATATTATTCTCCCAATAAAACGATTAAGACTGCAATAGAAATTTTAGTGGAAAAACCTAACCTCACAATTCAAACGCATTTACACGCATTAAAAAATCTGTCTGAAACAGATTGATAAAGACACAAAAATATTCTTTTACAAGCTCGATATGAAAGAATAAATAAAGTTTTAAATACATATATGGTAAATTTTAGTAACTCGCTCAATGAAGGTGGCACTGGTCTGCGACAATGACTTAAGCATAGAAACCAAAGTAGTTTTTTAAAAAATTCATTACATCCCAATAATCTCACCCTAATTTTTGCAATAGATATCCCTTTTATCCTGAAATAACAAATAAAACAAATTAACAAGTGCGAAGTGTCAGAAGTCATAACATTAGTGTTGCGTGCAGAATGTTATCTATGGTGCAGAAAAATAACACTTATGTTATTACAGGCTGTCTGTACAAATTTTATACAAAACCGTACCCGTGTAGCTAGCTACAAGGCATTTTAGAACCATGTGTCATTAAATTAATTTTAATTAAATATTATTATGAATTTCAATTTTTTAGCTTAATACCGAATTTTCCCAATTGGAATTTAGCAACAATGAAAAAAAGAAGGAATACACAAAAAGGTTGTTTATAAATATAATTTGTACAAAAGACATGGGCTCTTAAAGATTACTTAAGATTAAATCTCAGACCCTTTATCTATATTCTATATCACGGGTCGTCAACCTGGTCAGTACCACCCACTAGTTGGCGGTAAAGGCTTCCGTGGTGGGTGGTGAGCGATTTTTGCTTTTACCCCAAAATCTTTCAAAATCATGACAAAACGTCGGTCCCTGTGGTCTAGTGGCAAGAGCTTTGTCCTAGCGATCTGGAGACCCGGGTTCAATTTCCGGCAAGGTCAGATTTTTTCAATTGAAAATAAAAGATCTTGGGCTGGGTGTATGTTATTTATCGTTGATTTTGTGCACAACTGATTCATTACTTATCATCGAGTTGATCTCGTATGACTTTCACAATTAAGAATATTTGGCGCATTGGCGTAAGCTGTAATGCCAAATATTATTTTTTTGTTTATATTATAAAAAAAAAACAAAGAAATCGTCTGAAAATTACTGAAATACGAGATCTTCGCTTATTCTTTTACGAAACCAGACATAAAATATTGAGTCTCACAGCATCAGGCTCAAGGTTTTCAAGAATTATTGTTATTTTTTGTATACGCACACTTTAAAAAAGTATTAAAAATTGTAGATTTACTGAAAATTATAAAAATGAACTCAAGAAAATGCCAATTTCTCACCCACTGCCCCTTTTGAAATTTCTTGGGCTGCTCGTGGAGCCAAGGTGACTTCGGCTGAGAAATGCTGATCGTACTTACAGATGGGTTGAAGGGAATTTTTTTCAAAAATGATCTCATTTGTCAGTACGATTAATTATCAGAATTTCCTTTTAAGCTTTTCATATAGCAAAATTTTTCAACGCAAAGTAAATGATATCTTCAGTAGTAAGTGGTATATCTAAATTTACAATATTGCCTTCATGGTATTATTTTATTAGAGGTATTTATTAAGACAAAAAAATATTTGATCTATTGATACAAGCTCGTGACTTTTTTGAGGTGTGAGTCAAAGAAATACTGAATTTAGAAAGAATGTAAAGTTAGTAATTAAAGCAGGGCTGTGCAGTCTGTAAACAAAAGTCCGACTCCGACTCCAACATTGACCAAAAACACGACTCCGACTCCGACTAAAACAAGTTTAATGTCGTCACTTTTTTTCCTAATTTCCCTAATTATGTGTATTCAATTAAATATCAACCCTAGCAATCCGGCCATTAGCCAAATTTGACATATTATATGCAAAAATAAAAAGTACAAACTTTTAAAAATTTCCGACTCCGAGTACGACTCCGGCCAAAGCCCCGCGACGACTCCAACTCCGGCCAAAATCCTCCGACTCCGACTCCACAGCCCTGAATTAAAGACAAACGACGAAAACACCATTTTGCTCCCCTGTACCTTCACTGTTGTACTTTTACGTTTTTTCTGTTATGCTTTTTCGCTTTTGACTTCGATATCAATACTGTGTAAGGCAACTCAGTTCTGATGATTAATAATTTCGATAAACATATTTACCATTTTATATATTTTTTTAAGCCCGGTGTGATTCTTGTATGGTATGTGTGATAAGAATGATAAGTAAACCAAATGACACTGAGTCAATAACTGTGAGTGAATAAATTGTTATTCCAATACATATTATTCCGCTATAACCACACGGGGTGTGAAGTTGTGTTTCCAAAACCAATACAGTCTGTGACTTTAGTGAATTTCAGTGAGAGGTGGGATAAATTAGAATGTTCGTATTTCAAAGATTTTCAATTAGTATACTCATAGGTGTTTACATTCAAACAAATATACAATGTTAAGCAAGAACACAATCTCAGTAAATTTAATAAATAAAGGGATAAAAAGACATTAAAAATAATATCACATTATATTTATTGGATCAGGACCGGTTTCGCTCACAGCATGAATTCGAATATTATTAACTGATAAGACTTACTACATATTCAGTCGCAGCAAAAGAAAACAGCGCACAATTGCATTCATTTGCGAATATTTCCTCGAAATCTTTACCGATTTTCATTTTTTTTCTTCCGGTTGTGAAGAAAACTAATAGGCATATATTGAATAACATGCGAGATTTGAAAGCTTCAACAGAACTAGTATCAGACCAAGTCGCGTAAGCATCTGACGAAATTATGGAAAACCGCATAAAAACGTAATCGGGACTAAATCAAAACTACTACAGTCCATAATGAGCTTAAGTCGACGATTGATTTCACATGTTCGATGTGAAATGTCCGTATTGTTGAAGCTTTCAAAACTCAAAACAGAAAAAAAAATGGAAATATTCGCAAATGAATGGAATTGTGAAGGGTGCGCTTTTCAAAACTCAAAAATGTGAGAAAAAAAATTATGGAAAAAACATTCTTCTCTTGTGACATTATCAAACTTATTAGCGATGGTGGCCAATTCCCACGCCTGATCTTATATGATTTTTTTTGGTAGATCTTTAATAATGACTATATGTCTATATGTACTGTCCTGACTTCTTTTTTTCAAAAGAGACCCCCCAATTGAAATGTCTAACTTTACAGAAATCGCAGCTCAAATGTATGAGATGATTTCAAGACTGTTAGTATTACTTCTAATTGACATTTGCTTGGCTAGGATATCTGCTACTGATGATATTGGTAAGAAATGAACATATTATTTTAGGTAATAAATTGTCACACAATATATATAGGATAAATCAATAAGGACGCTCGATTTTTAAAATGTAAATAAAAAAAGTTGCGTGTGAGATATCCACTCATTAAGCTTAATTTATGGCATTAATTGTAGAATATAACGTCGTTCAAATGTCCACCGCGGCTTTGCTTGGTAGCACTTATTCGGGAGGTCCAATTTTCCATGACTTTGTGACATAAATCTGACTGAATTTGCTGGATGGCGTTTATTATGTTGACTTTGAGAGCATCAATTGTTTTCAACTTATTCGCATAGACTTGCGATTTCAGATAGCCCCAAAGGAAGAAGTCTAAAGGCATTAAATTGCACGATATCGTTGATCAGTTTACGTCACTGCCGCTCGAGATAACCATGCCCTCAAATCGCTCGTGTAGAATGTCCATCGTGGCATGTACTTCCAACTGCTCTAGAGCGAGTCCCAATCAGAATTTGCGTTTTGGTGAAGTACTGGTGTTAGCCGATTATTTATCGATTTTGCTGACTCGAATTTGACCACCAAACGTCGAATAGTCGACTCGTTAGGAGGGTTTGTGCGGGGACAAAAATTACGTTTTGGGCGGAACGTTTCTCGAAAGGAACAGTGACTTTAATAAAAAAAAAATGATGATTTGCACACATGTTCAACGCTATAACATTCCATGGTGGTTTGCCGTACACTACTTAACAAACTTCAACAGATTTTACAGATGTCACTCTAACAACATACTACTATAACATAACAAATTTCGAGCGTCTCTATTGAAAGACCTTTATATTCTTGTGCTTCTTACTTAAAGTTGCCTACTAAAATCAATAATTCAGTACTTAATAACAGAACGATATTGATAAATATACACACACAAAAACAGTTGATGACATGATAGTTACGACATGTCTACATTATTGAAATAGAATTTTGCTCAAAGGGCCCTTTTTAAGATAATGACTCATATGAGTGCAATCATATGATAGTTTTACCGTACATTATATTTTTACGTACGTATTTTTTTACTACTATTTATATTAATTTTTAGTTAAAGTTAAAACTTTGTAATATTAATATCCTCAATAAAAAAATTCTATCTTCAAAATTTATTATTAAAATTTTGTTCGATAATCAATTCAATTTCCCCGTGCTACAAATAATACTTTACAATACTAAGCAATACTTTATGGCGTCTATTTAATGGGTCAGTATCTAATTCAAGTTTTGGTCAGTGAATTAAATAAATATTCAGCGAAAAATCTATATGGTCAGTTCATATTATAACCAGTCAGTAGTAGTCACTGTATCAGTATGAATATGGTCAGTTAAAAGTTTGAATCTTGAGATTGCCAGTTACGATAAAAAAGTATGTTTTTTAAAAGTCAAGATTTTTTTATAAAGAAGGATAGTCTGTCAATGGAAAATATTAAAAAAATTGCAATTTTTTGCCCATTCCCTATCCGTAACACTTGGCGAAGCCAAAAATAGTCTTCGTTTCGAAAAAATAAAAAAGTCGTATATTTTCTTAGTTTTTTTGGTTTATTTCACAAAATATCATAACAAGATAAAAATATTTTGAGAGGTGAATGTGGCTATTTTTTTGACCACGTATAAGACAAAAAATCGATTTGTTATATTCATCAATCGCAAGAATGATCACGATTACTAGTCAGCAGAAAAATAAATAAACGATACTTGCTCAAGTTTTGTCCAATGTTATATTGAAGTCCAAAGTAATCCGAATTGACTATACTTTATTTATGATCCATTAAATACACGCCTACTTTAATTATAATATAACTATATGTTCTTATTTCTGTCATAATCAGAAAAGCTTGACCAGACTGTTATATTGGGAAATCCCATAAAATTGCAATGTGGCGGTAGTGATAAGAGTTGTAAGAGCCTTCTAAGTGTTTCATGGACCAGAAATAATCATACACTTTCTACAATTTTTAATGAGAATAAGACAGCAATAATATATAGCGATCGAAAAACTGACAAAAACTGGTAAAAACGTGACACTTTATTATATTGTATATCATATGAATATGCTTAGGTAAATTTTTCTGCTCAATTCATTTTACTATTTAGTACAGGCATGCTCAATCTTTGGCCCGCGGGCTACATGTGGCCCAATTGAAGGTTTTGTGTGACCCTTTCGAGTTTTTAAATTTTCTTTACATTTTTCATTTTGTCATAGATGTCAGTGATTGTTAGAAATTTACTTTTAAAAAAAATCCTACTCCGGCCAAAGCCCCGCGACGACTCCGACTCCGGCCAAAAAACTCCGACTCTGACTCCATCATAAGCTTAACATTCCCATAGACACACTTATCGAATTAGTCACTCCTGTAAGGAATATCTGTATATTTTTCGTGTGCATTCGTGGTTCCTGGCTCTGGTAGTATTTTCATATTACATTATCATTTACAGGTTCAATGTTTCAACGGGACATCAAAGAAAGCTTGAAATTTTCTCAGCAAGCTTAGAAGAGGAAGGATATTATTTTTGTACAGTGACGTATGTAAACTGCACAAGGAACTTTATGGTCTCTCTAAAAGTATTGGGTAAATGAAACCAGATACAAAATCTGTCACTTCCTGCGAGGAAAAAAATAAATTCAAACACTACGCAATATGATTAATCTTTTCGGGCCCCGGGTATCACCTATGAAACGGTCTAACCATCTGAATATATCCAAAAAATTTAATATCAAGTCTGAAAAAAAAAAATGGTACGTTCAATTCAACAGCCGGGCTGATATTTAATAAAAACCATGAGTATCATAGGTGATAACTGGGGCCCGAAGAGTTTAATTTATAATAATTAAAGATTACTAAAGAAAATCCAAAATGCCGGCTCGATTGCACAATTGACAGCAGCTTGTTCTTAATTTTTGAATATGACATGGGTGCAAATTCATGTAAAATCTGAAACCTGCCCTATTATGTTAATGTTAAAGTAAGAATTTTTCATCAATCATAATAAAACTTATTTGCTCGTCACACGTGCAAAATTAAAGTCTATAAGCCGAACGATTTCAGATACGATGAAAATATGAGTGTAAAATGGGCTATAAAACGGATATTATATGATGTCGGTCCCTGTGGTCTAGTGGCAAGAGCTTTGTCCTAGCGACCCTAGCGACCCGAGTTCAATTCTCGGCAAGGTTAGATTTTTTCAATTGAAAAAAGAGATCTTGGGCTGGGTGTATATGTATGTTATTTATCGTTGATGTTGTGCACAACTGATTGATTATTTATCATCGAGTTAATCTCGTATGACTTTCGGAATTAAGAATATTTGGCGCATTGGCGCAAGCTGTAATGCCAAATATTTTATTTTCTTTTCAAAATTAAAAATCAAAAAAAAAAATTATAAAATCTTAATACTAAAAAAAATAGTGGTCTGTCATGAAGTGGAGATTGTATTGCGCAGCGACAACTTACGGCTCGAAAAAAATTCTATAAAACACTGCATTATGAAACATCACTTCAATTATAGACCAATCACCTCTTTTGTCTTATATGGCATTTTTTGTAGATTTTCAATAATGACTACGCTGAATTCTTTTTTACTAAAGAGACCCCACCCCGCTTAACATTCATTCTTTACAGAAACTGCTGCGTAAGTGGAAACTACTGAATTACAATCACATTAAAAAACAATTAAGTAAGAATGGTCACTAACCAATTATTATTCAAATATCTACTGGGGAACACATGGGGAATTTTAGCAAATAAAATAAATTCACCGGCAAAATAAGGCACAATACTTTTACAATCCAACAGTCATGAGTATTCTGAAAAAGAATTTATTGAAACAATACATGATCTAAGTAATCCTTATTATATTTTTTACAGACAATCGAGAGAACTCCTTGAACAAAACGGGTCAACTCCTTAACACTTCAAAAAATGATAAAATTCTCCATGACGGTATGTTTCAAAATATATATAATATTACTTCCACTTTGAGATATATTTATGTAAAATGATGTATTTAAAAAGAATATTTTCTAATAAAAAAAACTCTAAAACTACTAAAAGACATAGATAAGATATGAGATAAGATAAAAAAAAACTGGCTAAATGGACAGTAGACACCTAAGAAAGCAGTGTGGCTTTGTATCGGTTTACTTTTAATCCATTCAAGCTGCATCGCAGTCCCTGTTGCTAGACTTTACCCACCTAAAACGCACAGAGATGATTTCAAGACTTTTTGTATTACTTCTAATTCAAATTCAGTTGGCTAGAATATCTTCTCAAGATATTGGTAAGAAACTAATATATTATTATATGAAACAATGTAATAATAAATTGTCACATAATATATAAACGTATGCTCCTTATTTAAAAATTACATACTAAAATCAATACCAGACAGTTTTATAATAACAAAACGATATTGATTCATATGAATATAAATACACAAACACCAAAATGTGTACATTCACGACTTTATATTGCGAAATTGTTGCCATGATAGTAACGTCACTGTCTACCGCGTTGAAAGATAATTTTGCTCAAAGGCGCCTTTTTGAAGGGAGTGGATCAGTGCTATCATATGATAATATTACCGTATATATTTGATTTTTTTTTGTACTGTGTTTATACACATTTATAGTTAAAACTTTGAAATATGATTGTTACTAAAATTTTGTTCGATAATCAATTCAATTTCCCTGTGTATACTAAACAATACTATATGTATAATATGTTCTTATTTCTGTCATATACAGTTAGATCTGTAAGGTATAAAGCTTTTTTCATATCTTATTTAAAAATAATCTATAAGAAATAGGAAATTCCCTACCCCTGAATTCTACCATGTATGTTTCTATTGTTGGGTTTGCACATTTTTAAAAAATTATGAAAAACTACCTATACTCATCGTATTTAACTTTTCTGTTATTTTGTTAACTAAGGTTGAAGATTTCCTTGTATTTGCTGTTCCAGGTACTAAAACAAAGCTCAAAATTTATGATGGTCATGGAGAAGAATTGCGTGGCTATCCTCATAACAACGGTCTTCTTGAGGGTGAAAAAACCAGACTAGAATGTATAGACACGAATTTAACCAATCCTGTTGTATACTCATGGCATCTTGATGGGAAAGACATGGAAAAGGGTGATTTTTAAATAATTCTTATCATACTGACATCCACGATGAGTAAAAATCAGGGCTGTGGAGTCGGTAAAAAAAAGTCCGACTCCGACTCCAGCATTTACCAAAACCACGACTCCGACTCCGGCATTGACCAAAAACACGACTCCGACTCCGACTAAAAAAAGATAATATCGTCACTTTTTTCCCCTAATTTTCCTATTTATGTATCAATGCGGCCAATGCCAAATTTGTCATATTAAATTCAAAAATAGAAAGTTCAAATTTTTCAAAATTTCCGACTCCGAGTACGACTCCGACTCCGACCAAAAAGCTCTGACTCCACAGCCCTGGTAAAAATCTCACAGCTCACAAAAAAAATGTACAATCGAAAAGGAATTATTTACTTTCGTATTGTTAAAAATATATCTTTTTTTACTTATGACTTTATCTAAAAACATAAACTTGTCATAACGTAAATTTGTCTTGTGAAAATTTTGCATTGTTTATAATGAGATATCAGGTAAGATGGGATGAGAATCCAACTTCTATGAAAAAGACATGTCATTGACAAAAATGTGTGAAAAAATACATAAAATACAGACAGACCTGTAACTCAGCAGTACCCAAGCTATGGCCACCTTCAATGAGGGCGCAAAAAGTTAAACATTTAATTCCTCTTTCGCGTTGTATACTAAAGGAAAACCACTATAATTTATCGTGAATTTTATTTGATTTCAGAAAGTATCAATGGAACTGACTATTTCAACCTATCAATTGAACGAAATTATCACGGAAAGAACTTGACTTGTTCAACAAATGACAAAAACACAACCATTACATTAGATTTCATACGTAAGTGTTTTTAGGTATCTGCCTAATTTTATATATGTATGCTTACTGTAGAAGAGGGCTGACTTCGTGTTAAATTAGTTTTTGCAATACTGGAATACCAAAGTAGCTTGAAATTTAATATTGCATTAAGTACTTGCTCACGTTTTAGTTCCACCAACGGCTATCAATATTAATGGAGCTGATGTCGATGACGGTAAAAACAGCACAATATCGTGCAGCTGCAGTGGTGCAAATCCTGCAGCGCATCTTAAACTGTGTATCAATGGAAAGAAAGTTAAGACAAGCGACGTCTCTACCTCGGAACAGGTAAAACGATTATCTCAAGTAATTCATACCATCTCTGTAACCGATTGGTAACTCTTTCTGACTTCTACTCTACAAGGTATCACAGTCTATGCTACGAGTTACTAATGTCCGAATGAATTTTCATATGTCAATAATTCTTTGATCGGATGTGAAACCAAATGTGTGATCTGTAATATTGTCAACTCTTCCTCTCCATTCTATCCAAACTAACAATGAGATTTAGTCAGAATTTTCCAACACTTTGTTCTCTCCACACTACATCTGAAAATATCAGCTTAACAACAGTCTTTCAACTACTCTTTGTTGAATATACGTGTATCAGTAAACCATGTTGTACAACTTGTAATCGATGTAAATAAATTTATTGTTTCAATGGTTTTCACCAGATGATAGTCGGGACTTCACTGATTAGAGACATGTAATATTTCCGCATAGGAATTGCCGGTCCAATTGATTTAACTGTTAAATTTTAACATATGCACATAAACACATATGCACACATTTGAAAATGCAAAATACACACACAAATTTGTGATAACATATTTTTTATCTGTTAGTCTGTGTCCAGCCCTTGCTAGGACTAGATTAAATTCGTATTTTTCGGATGAAGTTTGACCGAGTTATCTCATGATGTCCGTTTTTGACGACTTTCAATACCCGAGTATACTCAGGCGTGCCCGGGAAGTGGTTAAATTGATCAGTTTGGATTCCACCTACTCCAAAGTAGGTACGGACATGGTAAACGACTATAAAAAAACTAATGTACACAAACCAAATAAGAAGATCACAGCAATTCCAGAGCTGAAATATGGGTTGCAAAATCTGGCCAAATTTTTTTTATGATGAAATTGGTTTATGATACGTATCCGAGCTACGAAGGCTTCCAAAACGAACATGAAGATTTACTGTTGTTAGTAAGATTAGAGGCTAGATCAACCTTTTAAACATTTTATGTCAATTGAATTAAATATTTCACCTTGCTTCTCTACTATCAAGGTTTCATTTTTTTTTTAGAGAAACACCTTTACTACTATGATTGAATATAAATTTAACGCCAGCCGTTATGAAAACGGTCACAATGTGTCATGCAATACTGCGGATAAAGAATTTTCAAGGTCCAATTCCACAAAATTGGAAGTACGCTGTGAGTCTAAATTTTATACGCGCACTACAAAACTATAATATAGCACCCTCAGTAAAGCACATCTGAAATTTTAATTTTTAAGGTATGATTATTGTTTGATTTGAGTGTTTTACTCTATTTTTATATCGTAATCTGTAGCAGTGTCAAAAAAATCTGAAACTCTAGTTACGAAGAGCTTGTGTCTTCCTATGAAAACGAGCAATGTTTTATGCACCTAAATTTCATTTGTATATGTAAAGTAAACCTTTCAACTATACGTACAAAATGACATGTTCAGATTTACGACTCTATATTACCGGGGGCGCGATAACTAATACAGCCGATACCAATGCTTCTTAAAAGTAGCGTCATTTTAGTATAAGATCAATTTGGCGTCCCGGAGCGAATTGCACGGTGGTTGAGCTTTGTCCAAAACGCAGATGTTAGAAAGTTGACTTACCAGCATTAGAATAAGCCTAAAGTAAAAAAAAAAGGAACCATACCTTGGATTTGACATGTGCTACGGATACCCCCATGGGAATCTGAATCATGCCTATATCTTCTACTAGGTGGAAGGATTCCGTCGCCCAGGAAGGCTGCTGATGATAGGATGTACTCGGTAGATCTATTAGACACTAGGACGAAAGAGACTGAGATTGAAGGTATCGTGCATCAGTGGACAGATTTTTCATCAGTCACGAAACATGTTTTGAGCGATGATAACGATTGACACCTTACATGGGTTTTAAAAATGCAATAGTGCCTTTATTATATGTGTTACCCAATATTATGATTACAGATGCTCCGTTGATAATTGCGAACAATATTTCAATTTTTGAGAGTGAAGGAAAGACCATATCGTTTAGCTGTAACTACGATGCCAACCCTAAGAATCTTTTGAAGGTTATATGGTAAGAAAGGGTTTAAAAAAACCAATATATTATATTTAGTTCTAGTTTAACTATGTCTTTCTCGTCATTCAACCAATATGATACATTATAATAATTATTGTTTGCCATTTTACTCATACCTGGCATGAACTAGACCAGGGATGGCCAAAATTTTATCACTACAGGCAACTTTTTTTGAAATTATTGGCAGCGACTAAAAAAAATAAATTGAATTTGTTATCATTGAAATAAAAGAGTAATCCGAGATGTGTAAATTAGTACACCAGACAGGTGGGCGACTTGGAATAAGTACGCGATCGACGCTTTGGCTACCTCTGAACGTCTGAACTATGAAGAGATAATATACAAAATTGAATTTTCCTGTTATCCAAGCATAGTTAAATACTACGAATATTGCATTGCATTTAAAAAAATACATAATATATCGAACTTTTTTATAAACAAATAAGTACATATATACCTATATGTCTGGTACCACAGCAAGCAGCTAGATATTTAGAATTTTTGAAATCCCAAAATAAATTTGAAGATTTTAAATCAGTCGTTAAAAAAAATACGAATCTACCAAAAACATGACTCCGACTCCAACTACAACATTGACCAAAAACACGACTCAAACTCCAACTAAAAAAAGTTCAATTTCATCACATTTCAAAATTTCCTACTCCGGCCAAAAAACCCCGACTCTACAGCCCTGTTTTAAACTCGATTTGGATCAACTTGAGGAAAAAAGATATCACAAACGCCCTTGTTTATGATTTCAAGTAAATAAAGCTCAAATATGAATCGGAAAAATCTAAATTTGACATTGGCCATGCCGAGACTTGAACACAGACCCATCCGATCATACAAATTTAAAAATACCGATAATATTGGGCATAATTTATGAGGTGATTGAATGAAACTCAGAGGGCTAATTTTCTTAGGTAATGTCAAATTTTACCAGCCGTTTGAAGCCAATGGTTGGAAATGGCGTCTGCTGTTTAAATAGCGGAGAATGCAAAATAGTGGAGCTTGGGAGAGCAAACAAAGCATAGCTATTTCCAGTACTTTTTTCCAATTTCAGGATGAAAGACGGTGAATCGATAGAAATCGACAACGAAAACAAATACTCCCGTATAAACCATAATGGATATAACCTGAGCACAACACTAGAGATAAAAAGTCTATCAAAGGATGATATTGGAAATTACACATGTAAATTGCAAAACAGTCAGGGACAGTCAAATGAAACACACATTGCTGCTATCGATGTTAAATGTAAGCTAATTTAAAATTTTTATTAACCTTTGCAACAAAACCGCAAAAAAATAGTAACAAAACCAGGGCAGTGGAGTCGGTCTAAAAAAATCCGACTCCGACTCCAGCATTTACCAAAACCACGACTCCGACTCCAACATTGAACAAAAACACGACTCCGACTCTGACTCCGACTAAAAAAAGATAATATCGTCACTTTTTTTCCTAATTTTCCTATTTATGTTTATTCAATTAAATATCAACCGTATCAATGCGGCCAAAAGTCAAATTTGACATATTAAATGCAAAAATAAAAAGTTCAAACTTTTCAAAATTTCCGACTCCGAGTATGACTCCGGCCAAAACGCCGCGACGACTCCGACTCCGGCCAAAAAGCTTCGACTCCACGACTCCGACTCCACAGCCCTGAACAAAACAAGTATTTAGGTTCAATACTACAAGTTAGTAGTATGTAAGGTTTGCATGTTCAGTAAAATTAAAAGTGTGCAATCTATTCACTTTCTTCCACCCACTACTATTTAACAACAACTGTAAAATTCACACAGAGGCGTATCCTATGAAAATTCAAATAAATATTAGGGTTCTCAAGCGTCATGGATTGGCTGGGGTTGTCTCGGAATAACAAACTCCAGTATAATAATATCAACGTATCCAGGATGTTTCATAGTACATCATGGAATAATTAAAATTGTTTTCTTTAAATTGGGCAATCCTAATCATTATAAATATATTTAATACAACCATTTTCAATGTCTCCCTGATTTTTATTAAACAAGACAGACATTCTTACTTTTACTATTGTTCTCTCTGTTTGATGTATGGCGGATAGGGCATCAACAAGAATGTCTAAGTAAATAAAAAAGGCTTAAAGATGAATAGTCTAGAATTTTTAGAAATAAATAAAACTCAATAAAAAATATATATTATTAAATAATATTCTTAACAGGACAGGATGCTCGCCTTTATTAACATTATTCCCAATTAATAACTAATTCTGTTCTGTAAGGTATAAAGCTTTTTTCATATCTTATTTAAAAATAATCTTAATTATTTATAAGAAATAGGAAATTCCCTACCCCTGAATTCTACCATGTATGTTTCTATTGTTGGGTTTGCACATTTTTAAAAAATTATGAAAAACTACCTATACTCATCGTATTTAACTTTTCTGTTATTTTGTTAACTAAGGTTGAAGATTTCCTTGTATTTGCTGTTCCAGGTACTAAAACAAAGCTCAAAATTTATGATGGCCATGGAGAAGAATTGCGTGGCTATCCTTATAACAACGGTCTTCTTGAGGGTGAAAAAACCAGACTAGAATGTATAGACACGAATTTAACCAATCCTGTTGTATACTCATGGCATCTTGATGGGAAAGACATGGAAAAGGGTGATTTTTAAATAATTCTTATCATACTGACATCCACGATGAGTAAAAATCAGGGCTGTGGAGTCGGTAAAAAAAAGTCCGACTCCGACTCCAGCATTTACCAAAACCACGACTCCGACTCCGGCATTGACCAAAAACACGACTCCGACTCCGACTAAAAAAAGATAATATCGTCACTTTTTTCCCCTAATTTTCCTATTTATGTATCAATGCGGCCAATGCCAAATTTGTCATATTAAATTCAAAAATAGAAAGTTCAAATTTTTCAAAATTTCCGACTCCGAGTACGACTCCGGCCAAAATGCCGCAACGACTCCGACTCCGACCAAAAAGCTCTGACTCCACAGCCCTGGTAAAAATCTCACAGCTCACAAAAAAAATGTACAATCGAAAAGGAATTATTTACTTTCGTATTGTTAAAAATATATCTTTTTTTACTTATGACTTTATCTAAAAACATAAACTTGTCATAACGTAAATTTGTCTTGTGAAAATTTTGCATTGTTTATACTGAGATATCAGGTAAGATGGGATGAGAATCCAACTTCTATGAAAAAGACATGTCACTGACAAAAATGTGTGAAAAAATACATAAAATACAGACAGACCTGTAACTCAGCAGTACCCAAGCTATGGCCACCTTCAATGAGGGCGCAAAAAGTTAAACATTTAATTCCTCTTTCGCGTTGTATACTAAAGGAAAACCACTATAATTTATCGTGAATTTTATTTGATTTCAGAAAGTATCAATGGAACTGACTATTTCAACCTATCAATTGAACGAAATTATCACGGAAAGAACTTGACTTGTTCAACAAATGACAAAAACACAACCATTACATTAGATTTCATACGTAAGTGTTTTTAGGTATCTGCCTAATTTTATATATGTATGCTTACTGTAGAAGAGGGCTGACTTCGTGTTATATTAGTTTTTGCAATACTGGAATACCAAAGTAGCTTGAAATTTAATATTGCATTAAGTACTTGCTCACGTTTTAGTTCCACCAACGGCTATCAATATTAATGGAACTGATGTCGATGACGGTAAAAAGAGCACAATATCGTGCAGCTGCAGTGGTGCAAATCCTGCAGCGCATCTTAAACTGTTTATCAATGGAAAGAAAGTTAAGACAAGCGACGTCTCTACCTCAGAACAGGTAAAACGATTATCTCAAGTAATTCATACCATCTCTGTAACCGATTGGTAACTCTTTCTGACTTCTACTCTACAAGGTATCACAGTCTATGCTACGAGTTACTAATGTCCGAATGAATTTTCATATGTCAATAATTCTTTGATCGGATGTGAAACCAAATGTGTGATCTGTAATATTGTCAACTCTTCCTCTCCATTCTATCCAAACTAACAATGAGATTTAGTCAGAATTTTCCAACACTTTGTTCTCTCCACACTACATCTGAAAAAATCGGCAAAAAATATATATGTATCACGTATCAGTAAATCATGTTGTACGACTTTTAATCGATGTAAATAAATCTATTGGTTCAATGGTTTTCACCAGATGATAGTCGGGACTTCCCTGATTAGAGACATGTAATATTTCCGCATAGGCTCAGTTGAATTGATCATTTTGGATTCCACCTACTCCAAAGTAGGAAGGGACATGGTATACAACTATAAAAAACTATTACAATTTTTCACCAGATGATTGCAAAATCTGACCAAAAATTTGTATATTGGATTATGATTCGTACTAGAGCTACGAAGACTACCATAACGAACATGAAGTATTACCACTTTCGATCGTTTTGGCGGTAACTTTGTGGATGTTCATTTTAATATAAAATTTAAAATAACTTTGATTATTCCACGTAAACCATGTTGTACAACTTGTAATCGATGTAAATAAATTTATTGTTTCAATGGTTTTCACCAGATGATAGTCGGGACTTCACTGATTAGAGACATGTAATATTTCCGCATAGGAAATGCCGGTCCAATTGATTTAACTGTTAAATTTTAACATATGCACACATTTGAAAATGCAAAATACACACACAAATTTGTGATAACATATTTTTTATCTGTTAATCTGTGTCCTGCCCTTGCTTGGACTAGATTAAATTCGTAATTTTCGAATGAAGTTTGACCGAGTTATCTCGTGATGTCCGTTTTTGACGACTTTCAATACCCGAGTATACTCAGGCGTGCCCGGGAAGTGGTTAAATTGATCAGTTTGGATTCCACCTACTCCAAAGTAGGTACGGACATGATAAACGACTATAAAAAAAACTAATGTACACAAACCAAATAAGAAGATCACAGCAATTCCAGAGCTGAAATATGGGTTGCAAAATCTGGCCAAATTTTTTTTATGATGAAATTGCTTTATGATACGTATCCGAGCCACGAAGGCTTCCAAAACGAACATGAAGTTTTACTGTTGTTAGTAAGATTAGAGGCTAGATCAACCTTTTAAACATTTTATGTCATTGAATTAAATATTTCACCTTGCTTCTCTACTATCAAGGTTTCAATTTTTTTTTTTTTAGTTAAACACCTTTACTACTATGATTGAATATAAATTTAACGCCAGCCGTTATGAAAACGGTCACAATGTGTCATGCAATACTGCGGATAGAGAATTTTCAAGGTTCAATTCCACAAAATTGGAAGTACGCTGTGAGTCTAAATTTTATACGCGCACTACAAAACTATAATATAGCACCCTCAGTAAAGCACATCTGAAATTTTCATTTTTAAGGTATGATTATTGTTTGATTTGAGTGTTTTACTCTATTTTTATATCGTAGTCTGTAGCAGTGTCAAAAAAATCTGAAACTCTAGTTACGAAGAGCTTGTGTCTTCCTATGAAAACGAGCAATGTTTTATGCACCTAAATTTCATTTGTATATGTAAAGTAAACCTTTCAACTATACGTACAAAATGACATGTTCAGATTTACGACTCTATATTACCGGGGGCGCGATAACTAATATAGCCGACACCAATGCTTCTTGAAAGTAGCGCCATTTTAGTATAAGATCAATTTGGCGTCCCGGAGCGAATTGCACGGTGGTTGAGCTTTGTCCAAAACGCAGATGTTAGAAATTTGACTTACCAGCATTAGAATAAGCCTAAAGTAAAAAAAAAAGGAACCATTACCTTGGATTTGACATGTGCTACGGATACCCCCATGGGAATCTGAATCATGCCTATATCTTCTACTAGGTGGAAGGATTCCGTCGCCCAGGAAGGCTGCTGATGATAGGATGTACTCGGTAGATCTATTAGACACTAGGACGAAAGAGACTGAGATTGAAGGTATCGTGCATCAGTTGACAGATTTTTCATCAGTCACGAAACATGTTTTGAGCGATGATAACGATTGACACCTTACATGGGTTTGAAAAATGCAATAGTGCCTTTATTATATGTGTTACCCAATATTATGATTACAGATGCTCCGTTGATAATTGCGAACAATATTTCAATTTTTGAGAGTGAAGGAAAGACCATATCGTTTAGCTGTAACTACGACGCCAACCCTAAGAATCTTTTGAAGGTTATATGGTAAGAAAAGGGTTTAAAAAAACCAATATATTATATTTAGTTCTAGTTTAACTATGTCTTTCTCGTCATTCAACCAATATGATACATTATAATAATTATTGTTTGCCATTTTACTCATTCATACCTGGCATGAACTAGACCAGGGATGGCCAAAATTTTATCACTACAGGCAACTTTTTTTGAAATTATTGGCAGCGACTAAACAAAATAAATTGAATTTGTTATCATTGAAATAAAAGAGTAATCCGAGATGTGTAAATTAGTACACCAGACAGGTGGGCGACTTGGAATAAGTACGCGATCGACGCTTTGGCTACCTCTGAACGTCTGAACTATGAAGAGATAATATACAAAATTGAATTTTCCTGTTATCCAAGCATAGTTAAATACTACGAATATTGCATTGCATTTAAAAAAATACATAATATATCGAACTTTTTTATAAACAAATAAGTACATATATACCTATATGTCTGGTACCACAGCAAGCAGCTAGATATTTAGAATTTTTGAAATCTCAAAATAAATTTGAAGATTTTAAATCAGTCGTTAAAAAAAATACGAATCTACCAAAAACATGACTCCGACTCCAACTACAACATTGACCAAAAACACGACTCAAACTCCAACTAAAAAAAGTTCAATTTCATCACATTTTTTCCTACCTTTCCTATTTATGTGTATTCAATTATATATCAACCAACTAATCCGGCCAAAAGCGAAATTTTACATGCTATATTCAAAAATAAAATGTTCAAACATTTCAAAATTTCCTACTCCGGCCAAAAAACCCCGACTCTACAGCCCTGTTTTAAACTCGATTTGGATCAACTTGAGGAAAAAAGATATCACAAACGCCCTTGTTTATGATTTCAAGTAAATAAAACTCAAATATGAATCGGAAAAATCTAAATTTGACATTGGCCATGCCGAGACTTGAACACAGACCCATCCGATCATACAAATTTAAAAATACCGATAATATTGGGCATAATTTATGAGGTGATTGAATGAAACTCAGAGGGCTAATTTTCTTAGGTAATGTCAAATTTTACCAGCCGTTTGAAGCCAATGGTTGGAAATGGCGTCTGCTGTTTAAATAGCGGAGAATGCAAAATAGTGGAGCTTGGGAGAGCAAACAAAGCATAGCTATTTCCAGTACTTTTTTCCAATTTCAGGATGAAAGACGGTGAATCGATAGAAATCGACAACGAAAACAAATACTCCCGTATAAACCATAATGGATATAACCTGAGCACAACACTAGAGATAAAAAGTCTATCAAAGGATGATATTGGAAATTACACATGTAAATTGCAAAACAGTCAGGGACAGTCAAATGAAACACACATTGCTGCTATCGATGTTAAATGTAAGCTAATTTAAAATTTTTATTAACCTTTGCAACAAAACCGCAAAAAAATATTAACAAAACCAGGGCTGTGGAGTCGGTTTAAAAAAGTCCGACTCCGACTCCAGCATTTACCAAAACCACGACTCCGACTCCAACATTGAACAAAAACACGACTCCGACTCTGACTCCGACTAAAAAAAGATAATATCGTCACTTTTTTTTCCTAATTTTCCTATTTATGTTTATTCAATTAAATATCAACCGTATCAATGCGGCCAAAAGTCAAATTTGACATATTAAATGCAAAAATAAAAAGTTCAAACTTTTCAAAATTTCCGACTCCGAGTATGACTCCGGCCAAAACGCCGCGAAGACTCCGACTCCGGCCAAAAAGCTTCGACTCCACGACTCCGACTCCACAGCCCTGAACAAAACAAGTATTTAGGTTCAATACTACAAGTTAGTAGTACGTAAGGTTTGCATGTTCAGTAAAATTAAAAGTGTGCAATCTATTCACTTTCTTCCACCCACTACTATTTAACAACAACTGTAAAATTCACACAGAGGCGTATCCTATGAAAATTCAAATAAATATTAGGGTTCTCAAGCGTCATGGATTGGCTGGGGTTGTCTCGGAATAACAAACTCCAGTATAATAATATCAACGTATCCAGGATGTTTCATAGTACATCATGGAATAATTAAAATTGTTTTCTTTATAATTGGGCAATCCTAATCATTATAAATATATTTAATACAACCATTTTCAATGTCTCCCTGATTTTTATTAAACAAGACAGACATTCTTACTTTTACTATTGTTCTCTCTGTTTGATGTATGGCGGATAGGGCATCAACAAGAATGTCTAAGTAAATAAAAAAGGCTTAAAGATGAATAGTCTAGAATTTTTAGAAATAAATAAAACTCTTAATAAAAAAGATATATTATTAAATAATATTCTTAACAGGACAGGATGCTCGCCTTTATTAACATTATTCCCAATTAATAGAGTAATCACCCAACCTAACTGATTGATTGCAGCTCATTAGTTTATAGTTTAATAGTTTGTAATGTTTAACGTCATTAGAAATATATTTATTTGTTTGCTTTGTTTCAATTCTATAACCCTCTCTTGCGTCCCTTATAAAGGAAAAATCCCAATCTGATTGATTGCACCTTATTAGTATCGTTATGTTATTGCATTGTTTTGATTCTATCACCCCCTTCCTTGTTTCCTTTAGATGGAAAAAAACCCGTAATCCATTTTGTTCAATCCGTTAGAATTTATCTTGCTTCATTACTCAAGCAAACTTTGCGATAGTAAGTCTGAAGATGCCTCTGAAAGAGGCGAAACACGTGTCACAGTTAGTTACACAATACGTGGAATAATCAAAGTTATTTTAAATTTTATATTAAAATGAACTTCCACAATGTTACCGGCGAAACCATGGAAAAGAATGTCTTAATATTGTGATCTCACTTTTATTTTTTCTGCGTTCCAATTATCTAAAGAAGTATTTATCAAAGCTATTAAAAAAAAAAACACAGCTCTCCTAGTAAAATAATGTTATGTCATTTAAGCATTTACTTTAAAAAGGGGTTAAATATTATTATCTCACTTGCTTCCTATTCAGGAAATGATAAGCGAAATATTAATTAAGATAATGTTTTCCATAATCATCTGAGTTTTGATTGTTCCAGTTTTTATTGAGATGCACCCAAATCTTTTCACACATTTCTTGGAACCGTAATTTTGTATAACATATTGAATTGAATGTATAATATAAATTTACATCTTAAATGTTTTTTTCAGATGCACCTGGGCAAGCGACAATCAAAATTTCTAGTCCATTTGTATATAAAGGTGATACCGTTACTCTTACGTGCTCAGTAAAAGATCATGGAAATCCAACTTTAAAAAGGCACCTATGTTCTATATTTATAAAATAGATATAGGTTCTCTATTATATAAGTATTTATTAGATATTCTCATTTTAATTTCGATATCAGGGACAGCTCATGTAAAGGTTCAAAGTAGTGGATACCCCATCAACCCAAGAGGCGCGACCTTCAAAAATAACTTATATACTTAGATTATTTATTTTTTCTCAAAAGTTTGTCCGTCACTCACTGCCTTCTTACTTGGAACAGTACAGGTACCCTAGTTTATAAGTATTCTATCATAAGTAGCAGGATGGCTCATGTAAAGGAGCAGAGAGCAGACTGTACCCTAGTGGCAGATTACTCCATAAACGTAAGAGGCGCATGTTGGGCTCTTCCAAGCTTGGGGGCCTCAAAAATTTATCATTATAACCCACACACCCAATATATTTTGAAATGTCACACTAGCTTGGATCAGGCGACACGTTCGATTTGTATGACATATTATTTAACCGTTCAATGTGCAGTGTTCTCCTTAAGTAAAAAAAAATACGGATTGATTGATAAATAATAATAATTTAATGTAATATGTTTAAGGAGATGAAATGGTGTGTTTAATATAGGTTTTTAGCAGTTTTTATTGTGCTGGCATTGGTATTTCATTATATTCAGTGTGTCCGGCGTGGTATATAATAAACATTCATATAACATACAGTAATCTAGTAATTTTAATCAAAAGATGTAAATTAATTCTATTACCATGTTTAGATTTCTGTTCTTTGTGATTTGACCCGAATAAATGTCTGCCCCAATCAAGCGGTATCTTCTATACATTATTATATTTCTGTAACAACAGAAATGGGTTTAGGGTTCCTCATCCTAAATCCCAAGTAGCAATATAAAATTAGTTCATTGACAAATGTATTTTTCCAGTTATTCCTGGTTTAAGAATGGTGTTTTCGTGGAAGAAAGATTTGAAGATATCTGGAAAATCAATGATATCACTATGAATATGAAAGCTAATTATACGTGTGCTGCAGTAAATGATGTTGGGATGGGACCAAAAAGCATTATGAAAAATGTTGATATTTATGGTAAAGTATTTTCCGATTAAAATTATATCTTTGAACACTGCTGCATACTGTTCAATATTAAATTACATTCAAATTAACTTTAATAAATGAAATATAAAGCTAGCGACCAAATTGTTCAATTATCAATCAATTTTTGCGGTAAATCAACAATTATTCAAAGGTTTAGTAAAATATTTTTCTGTCACTAGATTTTATAACTACATAAACTGATTTAATAATGTATATTTTTTTTCAAACCAAAACGATTTTTAAAAACATTTTAAAAATGTATGTATACCCTTTTTGAGTGCTGGCGATGAGTGAAACTGGTTCTGATCTTTATAAAATATGCGCAATTAGTACGTCAATTGTGTTTTGTATATTAAGTATAATGTCTTTCCACCTTCAATTGATATTTAACACCTTAAAACTGATAATTTTTCATTATCATTTCTAGTTGCTCCTAATTTTACACTGACACTGGAGCCAGAAACTCGTGTACTCTTCAATGATTCGGTGAGTAAAATATCAATAATAGAATTTTGTATGTATTTAAGACATATAATCAAGATTAAGGTCTTGCTACTTTTATATTTATTATGGTGGGCGGTGACAAAGGGTAAGTTTCATTGAATTAATAAATATTCTATTTTGACACAGATTTCTAGTATCCAAATTAATAGAAATAAAGACTTGACAGAATGCATATTACAATTTCAGGAATTCGTCAATGGATATAATAAATGCGACGATTGGCAATTTTTTATTATTTCAATGGAAAGTATTCCATGAGCTGTTTTCAAAATGGCGATTTGACATGTTATAATATTAAAATAATAGCAATGCGCAACACGACGAGCTGGAAAATAATGGTAGCATCTTATATATTGTGTGTCTCTTTCAGGAATTGAATTTGATATGCCAAGTTGAGTGTTCACCTATTTGCCATATTTCATGGCGCAAGAATAATTTATTACTGAAACCAGGGAACAGCAGGCAGCAAGATAAATCTTCCATAGACGTAGTAATAACGCAGGAAGTCCTGGCAAATGAAAATAGTGAATTAGTTCATTCGAATCTGGTAATGATATTTAACTTAATTTCGTCAAATCTACTTAATTTATTTTTGCACGTTGATTTCTGTGCTCCACGTAGTCCGGCCCGGCTCTATTACAAATTTTACTTCACAATGGAATCGGTCATTTCCTAGGAATGAGGTTGAGAGTGGACTTACTGTTCCTATGATGCAAAATACTTTGCATAGGTAGACCAAAGCCAACCCGTCTGTGATAATGACATGATAAAAAAAATAATGACAATGATAAAATAATAATTTAAATATAAACAATATTTATTATTTAGTAAGTGTAACCGATAACTGGCTCGATTTTTCAAAATTCTCAGCTGATAGAAATAATTATAGTAAATGTATTATATTACCTATTATTTTTTACACATTGTAAGCTAACTAAATCTGTCACATTTTAAATTAACACTGCTTGGATTTCATTTTTAACCGTTGACCAGTTCTAAAATTGGTAAAAATATGGAATTTTATATGCTTTTCCACCTATAATTGTCAGTCAATATCTTAAAATGTGTTATATGGTGATTTGAAAAGTTACTGCGTGAAATATCTTATCATGTAGAGTTTTGTCGCTAGCGACTTGAGGTTTCGCCACTTAGCATTTTCAGGTGTTTCACAGTGACTAATGCACTTGAAATGCCTGATGATGCCGGAAGGCGAAACCTGGTCCGTTAACGACAAAACTCATAAAAAATTCAGTACAAAATTCCAACTCTTCAAATTTGATATCGAAATTCCATCAAGCAATTTTATTTGAAATAATTATTTATATTATGGAGAATTTGACACTTGTATTATTGAAACGGTAATTGTTTCTCTTATCTTCTTGTTTCAAATAAGCAATTTGTATACCGTTTCAGATACTTAAAAACAAGAACGGTGAATTATTTCAAAAAGAATCATCAGATACTTACCAGTGTGTATCTGAAGGACGATCTCCTCAAGGATCGATAGATTCTATAAATTCACCAACAAAGTTGATAGTTGAATGTGAGTAATATTACATATAAAAGTATAGCTTCCCTGCTCTTAATTCTATTCTTCTCTCTGTTTGATGTATGGTGGATGGGGCATCAACAAGAATATCTCAATACTGTCATCTCACTTTTATTTTTACTGTGTTCCAATTGTCTAAAGAGCGACTGTCAAAGAAGTAATTATCAAAGCTATTTATAAAAAACAAAATACAATTATGTCATTTATGCATAGAAGAATTTGCTTTAAAAAGGAGTTAAATAGTATTATTTCAATAGCTCCCTATTGGGGAAATAGTAAATGAAATGTTAATTAAGATAAATTTTTCCATAATCAACTGAAAAGTTTTCATTGTTCCAGTTTTTATTCAGATACACCCAAGTCTGTCTGGCACACATTTTTTGGAACCGTGATTTTGTATAACGTGGTGCATTGAATATAAAGGGTTTTTCACTATGGCGCTCAATTTTTTTTTTTTAAATAAAACAAAAACGAATGAAGATATCTAAAAAAAAATTATTATGTTTTGAAGTACATTTAGTGGCAATTATGTAAGAAATTCAATTTCCTTCACATGACCACCGCGGGCACGTTTGCAGAAGTTCAATCGTTGAATCCAATTTTCCACCACTTTTTCACATAATTCGGCCCGAATCCCACCAATTTCGCGTTCAATATTTTCTCTTAGCTCTTGTAACGTCGCCGGCTTGTTAGTATAGACCAAAGATTTAACATAGCCACAAAGAAAATAGTCCAATGGTGTTAAATCGCATGATCTAGGCGGCCATTGAACTGGTCCATTTCGCAAAATAACACGCTCACCAAATTTGGTTTTCAATAAGTCAATTGTTGCGTGTGCCGTGTGATTGGTAGCGCCGTCTTGTTGAAACCACATATTGGCCAAGTCCATACCTTGCAATTGAGGCCAAAAATAGTCAGTTATCATGGAGCGATAACGATTACCATTCACAGTAACATGACGATTAGCATCATCAACAAAAAAATATGGTCCAATGACACTTCCGGCATGTAATCCACACCAAACAGTGATTTTTCCGGGATGCAATTGTGTTTCGTGAAGCACGTGTGGATTGGCGCCTGCCCAATAACGCATATTTTGCTTGTTTACATATCCATTGAGCCAAAAATGAGCTTCGTCGCTAAAGATGATTTTTGGATGGATCATTTTCAAATTGTTGTGCAGCCCAATTGAGGAATTGGCGATCCTTCAAATGGTCAAGCGGCTTTAGTTCTTGTATGGATGTAGGCCAAGATCTTTTCGCAAAATTCGCCACAATGACGTCACAGAAATGCCCAATTGTTGAGAACGTCGTGTCAGTGACTCATTTGGGTCATCAAGAACAGATGCTCTAGCGGCGGCAATATTTTCCTCACTTCGTGCATTTCTTTGTCTCACTGGCACTGGAACATTGTGTAGCAACAATGTGCTTTCAATTTTTTTCACCAAACGTTGAATTGTTGATGTGGCAGGCAAGTGATGACGACGATAAAATGATCGTAATGCTCTTAAAGTTGCGGTGAGCGAACGAGAATTTTGGTAGTAGATTTGAATAATTTGCAAGCGTTGCTCCGGTGTGTACTGCTCCATGATGATTTTCCAACTAAGTACGAGTGTTAACCTCAAAACAATTGAGCGTCAAAACGTCAAAAAGTACGAGTGTTAATCTCAAAAGTTTGAGCGTCCCTATTGAAAAACCCTTAATAATATAAATTTACATCTTATATGTTTTTTTCAGATGCACCTGGGCAAGCGACACTCAAAATTTCTAGTCCAATTGTATCTAAAGGTGATACCGTTACTCTTACATGCTCAGTAAAAGATCATGGAAATCCAACTTCAAAAAGGCACCTATGTCCTATATTTATAAAATAGATATAGGTTCTCTATTATATAATTGGTTATTCTCAATTAAATGTCGATAGCAGGGATAGCTGATGTAAAGGAACAATGAGCGGACTGTACCCCAGTGGTGTATTACCCCATAAAAGCAAGGGGCGCGCGTTTGGGGCCTCCCGACTAGCGGGCCTCAAAAATAACTTATAACCTACACCCCCAATATGTTTTGAAAACTAAAATATATTTTTGACACCTAGTTCTTACTTTGCCTTTGTAACGTTGATTACAACAAATTTTGTGATGTCACACTAGCTTGGATACTACTTGTTCAATTTGTATGACATTTCATTTATCTGTTCAATGTAAAGTATTCTTCTGAGTTAAAAAATTGACTAACTGCTTAATAAATAAATAAAATAATTACAGTAAAACCGTTCATACGCCACGGCGTGCAGGCACGCCAACGCCACTACGAGTTTATTTATGAATAAATATCGTATTTTTAAATTGACCCTAATGCAGACGCATCTTTTCAAGTTGTTAAAATATTGATATGTTTAGCCGTTTTTATTTTATTTGAGGTTAAGCTAACAGATGTCACTAGGGCTTTCACCTTATTATCGTAAATACATATACCTGGAAACATTTTTTAAATCTTACACTTTTGGTATTTTTTTTTCACTTTCTCATTGTTTATAAGTAGATTTCTTGGCAATTTTTTCTGTGCTGGCATTAATAAAATTCAGTGTATCCGGCTCGGTTTTATAATTTAAAATCTTCTAATATTTCGTAATCTATAAAATAATTTTAAATAATTTAATTACTTCTATTTCCATGTTAAGATTTCTGTTTTTTGAGATTTGGGCCAAAGGAATGTCTGCCACAATCAAGCGGTATCCTCAATAAATTAATATATTTCTCACTTTTAAAGTGTTCACTGTCAATACTTGGTGGAGTGGCATTAGAATAAAAAATAATAACACATTTTTGTTCTTATTCCCCATTACATTTATTAGATCAGAACCAGTCGCTCATAGAGAGCATTATCAACTAAACTCATCGATTAATAATGCTCGCGATGAACGAAACCGGTCCAAATCTAAATAAATCTAATGCGGAATAAGTACAAAAAAATTTGTTATTACTTAAATTATTAAATTGCTGTGAAGATAGAAATGGGTATTGGGTTCCTCATCCTTAATCCTTATTATAACTACAAATTGTAAAATGAGTTATGAAAGTTTATTGAAAAAAATATTGTTCCAGTTATTCCTGGTTTAAGAATGGTGTTTTCGTGGAAGAAAGATTTGAAGATATCTGGAAAATCAATGATATCACTATGAATATGAAAGCTAATTATACGTGTGCTGCAGTAAATGATGTTGGGATGGGACCAAAAAGCATTATGAAAAATGTTGAAATTTATGGTAAAGTATTTTCCGATTAAAATTATATCTTTGAACACTGCTGCATACTGTTCAATATTAAATTACATTCAAATTAACTTTAATAAATGAAATATAAAGCTAGCGACCAAATTGTTCAATTATCAATCAATTTTTACGGTAAATCAACAATTATTCAAAGGTTTAGTAAAATATTTTTCTATCAATAGATTTTATAACTAAACTGATTTAATAATGTATATTTTTTTTCAAACCAAAACGATTTTTAAAAACAATTTAAAAATGTATGTATACCATTTTTGAGTGCTGGCGATGAGTGAAACTGGTTCTGATCTTTATAAAATATGCGCAATTAGTACGACAATTGTGTTTTGTATATTAAGTATAATGTCTTTCCACCTTCAATTGATATTTAACACCTTAAAACTGATAATTTTTCATTATCATTTCTAGTTGCTCCTAATTTTACACTGACACTGGAGCCAGAAACTCGTGTACTCTTCAATGTTTCGGTGAGTAAAATATCAATAATAGAATTTTGTATGTGTTTAAGACATATAATCAAGATTAAGGTCTTGCTACTTTTATATTTATTATGGTGGGCGGTGACAAAGGGTAAGTTTCATTGAATTAATAAATATTCTATTTTGACACAGATTTCTAGTATCCAAATTAATAGAAATAAAGACTTGACAGAATGCATATTACAATTTCAGGAATTCGTCAATGGATATAATAAATGCGACTATTGGCAATTTTTTATTATTTCAATGGAAAGTATTCTATGAGCTGTTTTCAAAATGGCGATTTGACATGTTATAAAATTAAAATAATAGCAATGCGCAACACGACGAGCTGGAAAATAATGGTAGCATCTTATATATTGTGTGTCTCTTTCAGGAATTGAATTTGATATGCCAAGTTCAGTGTTCACCTAAATGCCATATTGTATGGCGCAAGAATAATTCACCACTGATATCAGGGATCAGCAGGCAGCAAGATAAATCGTCCATAGAAGTACGAATAACGCAGCAAGTCCTGCCAAATAAAAATGGTCCATTAGTTCAGTCGAATCTGGTAATGATATTTAACTTAATTTCGTCAAATCTACTTAATTTATTTCTTTCATATGTCTCAAACGCAGATACAATGTCTGTGCTCGACGCGGTCTTTAACAATGTTGACTTCATAATGAAATAGCAAACGGAATAGGCCATTTGTTAGGAATGAGGAAGAGAGTTTTCCATTTATATAATATGCTTTTCCACCGAGACTTGTCAGTAAACATCTTAAAATGTGTAATGTTGTGATTTGAATAGTAGCTGTGAAATATCTTCCTATGAAGAGTTACTATTGTCACTAGCAACCTAAGAATTTTACAGTTCATTTGTGCACATAAGCAATTTGTATACCGTTTCAGATACTTAAAAACAAGAACGGTGAATTATTTCAAAAAGAATCATCAGATACTTACCGGTGTGTATCTGAAGGACGATCTCCTCAAGGATCGATAGATTCTATAAATTCAACAACAATGTTGATAGTTGAATGTGAGTAATATTACACAAATTATTGTTCTCTGTGTTTGTACAAGAATAGCATTCCATGAAGCCGGTCAGCCCTATATAAATGAATAATTTGGTGACTTATTTTCAGTTCCTCCAGAAAACAAGCTTCCACAATCACTCAAAAACTCAAACGTTTCCATAATTGAAGATGAAATTCCTAATCCACTGAAATGCAATATAGTGTAAGTAATAAAAACCTATCAAATTGGCAGATTACAATTATGCCACTTTACATATTTGGCCTTGGCATATATTATTGTCGAAACAGGGCAATGGTAGGGGTTGGGAGTGTTGGGACCGTTTTTTCGTTTAAGAATGCTTTCACTTGAAACTCGAAGAACATTTTCATCATTGAAACATTTTTCTCTTGGGTTCCCTACTATATAAAGATATTTTTATTGATTTCTCCATATTATTTGAATTATTAAAACTAATCATTCGTATTGCGGGCTAACGTCCCGCACTCTAATATTGCTGCACTTAAAATTCCATGACATTGCTAACTTTTTCTTGGTGTAATGTTTATTTTAGTGCTGAGCCGGCACCAAAATTTACATGGTACTTCAGAAGCGCTCTCGTAAATAACTCACTGTATTCTGAAGTAAGTAAAAATGAGATTTTCGCTCCAGAAGAAAATGTACTGACGTTCAATCGAGGTTTTAGAATATTCGGAAGCAGTGAATTTTTTTGTCATGCAATCAATAAACATGGATCTCTGAAAAGCCACATTAATCTAATTGACGTCAAATGTAAGTCTCTACCAGCACATTCACAATTAGAAATAAATATTGAAATGAATCAAAATTACAAAACAATAATAATATTGTTTTTATGAAATATTGATAGCAAAAATATTAATGAACTTATAATAAATAAACGCTTTATCCTCTGAGTAGTATGGACATGTACGTCCAAGTATTCTGTCATCTATTTATTATCTATTTCTTTTCTCATATTTTTTATTGAAATGTCATTATTTTTAAATATTTAAACTAGATGTGTTAATCAGTGATTTGTGGTGGTGATAACATTATTTTTACCATATATGTTTCAAACAAACAAAAGAAGTTTATAAAAAGTTAATATTTGGTAAGAAATCTGTGGCCATATATATGTATATCCAATTCAGTTTGATACGCTTCCTGGAGTCAATTGAATCAATTTCAATACAGAATTACATTACGACAGATGAAACATTAAAGATCCAAGGCCAAATTGGGTGTAAAAGCATCAAGATCAGTGGTTCTCATGTGCGGCCACCAACAGCTTGATAGTTAATATTGATATTTAATAAAAATGTGTTTTTACAAGTTAATTTGTAATCACACTGAAAATTTGTAATTTTGGATTGCATTGTATTTGCATTGTATTGTGCATCAAGAGTTGTCAGTTCGCAAAATTCAAATACATACATGTTTAGGTAATTTTGACAAAAAAGAAATTTGGTGCGGCCACCAGACATTTTCGTAGGACCACTGATGGTCCTAATGCGGCCACAGCCAAATTTTACGTGAGAACCACTGACAAGATAATTATTTCAAAGTTATTGTGAATAATTTCATTTATTTTTTTAGAAATATCATTTCCTCAAATAGGTAATAATATTCTTCTAAGATTTACGGATAGCAAAAAAATATGTTTTTTGTCTGCCATCAATATTTTATTAAATTTATTGAAAAAAACCTTATTTAATACAAAATAACTCAACACTCAAAGGGTTAATGATTTCATTAGAATAGTTGACGTAAATTTCGTTCTAAGTATTAATTTTTCAACATAGAAATCACCTGTTCATAAATGTTGGGCTCTATAGCCTAGAGGCCCTTAATTAAGCTAAGAGACCCGAAAAGCGATAGCGTAGTCTCAATCTCTACGCCAAAGGTGGGTCGACTGTACATGAGTACTTTCTTCGTGAAGTTGAAATTTTAAATATTTCCTTTTTTATAGAATTAAGTAAAAAGCTCAAATTTCTGTGACTGTAATCTTCGAGAAATAGATTTGAATAAACATTCACGTAATGTGTAATATCTATCCACTTATCAATTTTGAAAACGTTGACTGTATTCCTTATAATATTCAAGACTCATTTCATTGTCAGCATCGCGTTCACTAATGGATTACAATCTGGTTTACCATTCAAAGAGACAATCTAAGAAGATCGAGAAACTAAGAAAAAAAAATTGTTAGTACTTTTCATTTATTCTTTGTTCAGAAGAAGACACTTAATATTGAATTTATGTTTCAGATAAACCCATCTGTAGAATAATTGACTCGATTCAACTTAGTCAGGAAGTGATTTGCTTAGCTGTTGGTAATCCGAAAGTGGTAATTATTTTCATAAATATTTGAGTTATAATTGAAATGTAATTCCTAATATATATATGCATGTTATCCATACATAGAAACAATTTGACTGGAATTTTGAAGGCATTGTTAACCCAATCGCTGTGACCAAAGAGTTAAACTGTAGCAGAATACAGAGCTCATTACTTTTAAAAGACGTTCCAACAGCTGAAGATGACAGAAATATTACGTGCACAGTTGCAAATGAGATAGGAAAATCAACATGTAAATTGGTACTAACCGGTGAGCTTACATTTTTATTATTATCAGTTTAATAACAATTAACAAAGTCTCATTCATCAAATACATTGTTTTTCTGGAAGAACAAATAACCTTAACTCGAGCATAATACAGTAAGTAGAAGTGTCAACGATTGGCTAAACTCCAAAGGATCTTGAGCTTTTTTGTTTCAAAATCAGTGGGGTTGATTTCATCAAAGGCGTGGATAGACTACCCACAAAATCTATCAAAGATATTGCTATTATATATGTAAAAGATGAAGTTGTTGATTATATTGCATTTATCACTTTTAATGTGTTCACTGTCAATACATGTTGGAATAGCATCATATTAAAAAATTAAAACACATTTTTTGTACTTATTCCACATTAGATGTATTAGGGTTAGGAGTGGTTTCGCTTATCGCGAGCATTTTCAACTGATAGTGTTTTATTTTTAATAATAAGTCAATATAAATAATAAGTAATAATAGGTTTATTAATTTTGTAGACTTTTTCTACAACTGTATAGTTACTGTGAATAATCATTCAGTGTAATGCACTCCATAAAAAAGAAATATCGAAACCAGCTTACAGATACAAAATAAGAAGCGCCGCGGTGATGAGGCTTGCATTGGAAGAAAGAACTGTAGAACAATTTCCATTTGCAATGCTTTTAAATAAATAAATACCAATATGTTTAAATAATGTCTGTTATTGAATATAGATGTATTAGTTGATCCATTTTTTTAATTAATGTAACTGATATTTTTATCACATCTCAAAAAGAAATTGGCGGCCACGAGACATTTCCATAGGGTCCGCTGATGTTTGCAATGCATTCAGGCCGATGTATATCATCCCCCCCATGTTACTATAATTATCACTATGCATTTATTTATTGTTCTTTTTCACTCATTTTGAAAGAAAGCTTATCGATCTATTCAGCGATACAGATGAGCAATCTACTAAGTGGGAGACACATTGAAGAAAAAGCAAGTTGTTGTAATGTACGAGTATTCTTCAAAAAAATTATCTCGATTAATTATTGAAAATGTTTTGCAGGAGAAAGATGGTGGACGTTGAGAAATGTAATGATCACAGCACTTATTGAAGTCATCGTTATAATAATCGTATTCCATTTAGTGGTATTCTATTTGGAATTACGAAAACTTAAGAAAGAGATTGCCGAAAACGGTGAGTATATTTGAGTAAATCTTTATTTGACATCAGATAAATGTTTGATCTGATGGCTATTCATATGACGTCCTGTTTGTAAGGTATACGGCCGATGTCAAAAATTGATTGCTCAGTTCTGTGATCAGAGCGATCAAATTTTGACAATAATTCCTTCTTCCAAATGGGCCTATACCTAAAGACTAATCACAAATTGTAGTGTTAGATTATCATTTCTGATTGGATTAGGTATTTCAACAACGTGAACAACTCTTATAAAATTTTAAGAAACTATGTTTAAAAGCCGGTTAAATATTTAAATAAACTGTTTTTCTTTCTTCTTTCAACTTCAAATGGTCAAATGGATGCTGTGATAAATATTCGTCTGATAAAAAAATGGATAACTGCAATTGCTATATCGATGGTAGCCGACAAAAAGTAAGTCAAGTTGATGTAAAAATAGCATATATTTGTCTCAGCCCGAATCCTTTTTTTAATCTTTCATTCCAAATCCTGGGGTTTTTCATTAATCAAAATTTCCTGCTTTTTATTTTATTTTTAAAATTTAATTTAATAACCATTATATATGTAGAATTTAAGCAAAAGATCTTCAGCATTTCAAATGCACAAATCAACTTTAGCTGACGGTTCTTATAACTTCTTGTAACTTGTCAGTTCAAGTTTGTTTGTACAAATTTAATATTGATTCAAATTTGATATTGAAATTCCATCAGGCAGCTTCAGTCAAAATCCACAATTTTTTATTTTTAGCATTTTAAAGAGAGTAACAAGATCTCGGTATTGGTATTTACATAGGACTAAGATTATAAAAGGAAGGTTCTCATTTGCGGGCAGGCTCTACACATAATATTGTCTATGATAAAACATTTATTTTAGATCGGAGAGGCTGCTCCTCTGCAGCCTTTATGTATGATCCGCCACTGTGTAATACTTTAATTTAGTCATTCTGAACCTTTTTACTACGTTGTGTCAGCCACAACATAATAATAACAAAGCCAAGTAATACACAATGATAAAAAAAATCTCATTTTTATATGTACCTATGTACAGCTTAACAATTATAGACCAAAACGCTGCAAAATCACAAGAAACAAAAATATACACAAATGTAAGAACACAAGAATAAAAAAGTAATTATTCCTTTACTAAAAAAAATATGGTCTATATTGACGAATATTTTAACTATTTTGTAATAACAATAACAAATTTTTAAAAAAGCTACTGGTGACATTATTGGTTCGGGGCGCACATAAATCCTGAAGGAGCCGCCGGTTGAGTTTGACTGTTCCAATAAATGGAAATGCTCTTATCGTTTTATAGCATGTCCAAATATTTATTATTTGTGAATATTGTTGATTTCAGAAAGTTGATCAATCCATCAATGAAGTTTTTACTTCAGTCACAAAGAAGCAGAAAGAATTTGAATCATTAATTTTATAAATTATTTTCTATATTCGTGCATAAGTTAATCATGGAAATACATCATATCAACATACATCAATAAAAGAAGAATTTCACACACACTATCAATCTTTCACTGGCATGTTTCCTCTTTTAGATACGAGATAAAATGTCTATTACATTCTAAAAATCACAAATTATAAATTTATTGCTTTATATAAGATTTATTTTGAAGGATTTAGCAAAATTAAGAAAAAAGCTGCGACATAACCAACTTTTATACGTTTAAATACGATTTGTCTCAACGCACTCACGAAATATCTTTTTAAATAGCTGTAGCTCTCCCTAGTGGCATCACCATTCGCAGGTTTCTTCTACACTTTGGAAAAACAAACCATTCGTAGCTACAATTCATCATCTTTCTTACAAATTATTCAGAGCTTAAATTTAACATTTTCAAGATTGATGGAATTCACATTTTGGCCTCGTATAAGCCAATAAAAATAATATATATTAGCATTCAAACTAGTGGACGTGAGCATGCCTCAGAGAAAATCAGTAGGATAAAGCCATGGATAGTATGGTAACCGGACAAATCAGAACACTACATTTCAGAATATGACAAAACAGAACATGACTTTTCAGAACATGACAATTCAGAACATTCGGCCTATCTACCACTGGCGGATCCAGGAATTGTCCCAGGGGGTGGCCATTTTGAAAAAATATGTACACCCAGTCTCCTTTTTACGTGATTTTTTGAACGGCACGCCACTTTTTTTACACGATTTTTTTTTTACGGAATGATGACCCTGTGCTTAAAGAAATGATGTGCCGAGCAAAATCATGTGATAAAATTGATGACTCTGACTATTATCATCGATTCTTCTATTTCAATTCAAAAATGCAAACATTAAAAAACATAATATTAAAAAAACATTGTTTTATACCAGAGAAAAATCATAAACATTATAAAATTAAGTCGAATTTTCGTTTTTTTGACGTTGCAAATAGGCCCAAAAATATTCAGGTCAAATATCCATTTGCCAGAGGATATGTTACAAAGCTAGACCAGTAACCGGACAAATTGTAACATGACGTTTCAGAACAAGACTTTTCAGAACATGACATTTCAGAACAAGACTTTTCAGAACATGACAATTCAGAACATGACATTTCAGAACAAGACTTTTCAGAATATGACAATTCAGAATATGACAATTCAGAACATGACATTTCAGAACATGACAATTCAGAACAGTCGGCCTAGCTCGCTCTATAATATTGGGTTTTCACATAAATATTTGTTTATACAAGGGCTGTGGAGTCGGTGAAAAAAAGTCCGACTACGACTCCAGCATTTACCAAAACATCCGACTCCTTGACCAAAAACACGATTCCGACTAAAAAGGTTAATATCGTCACCTTTTTCCCTTAATTTTCCTATTTATGTGTATTCAATTAAACGGTTCCATGACAAATCAGAACATGACGTTTCAGAACATGACTTTTCAGAATATGACAATTCAGAACATGACTTTTCAGAACACGACTTTTCAGAACATGACATTTCAGAACAAGACATTTCAGAACAAGACTTTTCAGAATATGACTTTTCAGAATATGACATTTCAGAACATGACGGACACCGTCCGAGCATATTTAAATAAAATTTTTATAATATAAACAATTAACCAATTATTTATATACATATATATAAAAAAAAAAATCTTAAGATTAAAATTAACATTTATATAATATTTTTATACGCTTCTCATATGTCGTATCGAGATCGACTTGCACAGAATTTTTATATACATAATAATAATAATACAAATTATTAATTAATAATAACAACATAAAAGAAAAAATATAAAAAAAATCTTATATATTTTTTTTTTGTGCCAGCCCTACGAATAAATTTTTAAATGCCGCGCGCGAGCTACAATAGCAAGTACACATTTACTGTAATTTCGTCGATCTTGGAAATGCTGATATTTTCATGTTGTGGTAACCCTATTTTTATTTAGTAAATTACTTATAAACTCCACGCAATCATCTGAAAATGATATATATATATATTTATTTACTTTTTGTGCCAGCCCTGCGAATAAATTTTTAAAATGTCGCACGCGAAATACAATAGCTAGTAAACATAAATTTTAATTTCGGCGATCTCATAATTACAGTTATTTTCTTGTTGTTGCCACCCTATTCATAATTGGAATAAACAAATGTTATTTATAAACAAATATGTATGTATGTGAAAACCCAATATTATAGAGCGAGCTAGGCCGATTGTTCTGAATTGTCATGTTCTGAATTGTCATGTTCTGAAAAGTCTTGTTCTGAAATGTCATGTTCTGAAATGTCATGTTCTGAAAAGTCTTGTTCTGAAAAGTCTTGTTCTGAAATGTCATGTTCTGAAAAGTCATGTTCTGAAACGTCATGTTCTGATTTGTCATGGAACCGTTTGAACCGGCAGAGAATGCTTAACAACCGACCGGGACGACCTTCATATGAGGAGTATGGTTTTTTTAAAACGCTTCAAAACTGCTACAGTTTTCCATGCTGAGGTTTAGTCGACTAGTGATTTCACATGATTAATGCGAAATGTCCGTAATAGCCGAAATAGAATCGTAGCACATAGATTTCCCGCTCGGCGCCAAAAAAAAAAGTTCCCACTGTAAAAATGGAAGTAAGAATGGACGAAGGTGCATAAAAATTGCATTTTGGATGAATGTATACACTGATGATTTCAAGTCTAATTCATAAGGACAAACGCGGTTAGCAGCCAGGCCATCTTAAGGTTGGTGAAAGGTGTCAACCGACTGTTCTTCAAAATATGGCTATTAGTTTTTACAATCGGTAGAAACAAAAATGGAAATAGGTAAACATTTCGCGGAAATATTTGCGAATGAATGGAATTGTGAAGGGTGCGCGGATTTTTTTGCCGTAATTGTAGTTGTTAAACTAAAGGGTCGTGGAAAAAAAGAGAACTACAACATATTTTATTTAAATAAAAATCATTTGAAAACTAATGTTATAAAATTTTGTATGGAATAAATTCTCCTCAGGGGGGGGGCATGGCCCCCATATGGATCCTATGCTATCTACGGACGCCTGAATCTGGCGCCTTGACACCGTCTGGGCGCGCTCGCTCAATAATATTGGTTTTTCACATACCTACATATTTGTTTATAAACAATTTACCAATTATGAATAGGGTTGCCACAACAAGAAAATAATTGTAAATATGAGATCGCCGAAATTAAAATAAATGTGTCCGTAGGTAGGCCGATTGTTCTAAATTGTCATGTTCAAGAAAGTCATGTTCTGAAATGTCATATTCTGAAAAGTCATGTTCTGAAATGTCATATTCTAAAAAGTCATGTTCTGATTTGTCATGGAATCGGATAGTATAAGCATGTGTTTTAAATTTAAATAGAGAATTACACAAGTATTTTATTTCATTTACATTGAAGCAGGACAAAACTTAACATCTTACCTTTACAAAACGACAGCTTTGTAGAAATGATATGTTATTTGAACAAAAAATACAGCACAGTATGTAAAAAAATTATTATAATTAATTTTATTATATATGATTATGAAAGTTTGTCTGATACTATAATTACCATTGCATATTATATGTTGTCTATGGCATATCAATTTCCAAAGTAGCAACACAGTTTTTACGCGCCAAATTATAGTCGCACATTCACTGCTTTCCAGCTGTCAGATTATAAGCATAGACAACATAATTATAAGTTCAGACCCTACTTCGAATGAGCTATTTGAATTGCTCTTTGAATTTCTAAATAATGGCTGAAAAACTTGAAGATTTAAATTTACCCATAGCAGTTGTATCAAGACTTGTCAAGGAAGCGCTTCCAGACGGTATTTCAATAGCAAAAGAGGCCAGAACTGGTTTAGCAAAAGTAGCATCCGTATTTGTATTGTACGTAACGTCTGCATCTACGAATGTCGCCAAAAAAGCTGGCCGGAAAACGCTTACAGGACAAGATGTACTCGATGCTATGGAAGATATAGAATTCGATAAGTTCGTCGAGCCTTTGAGGGAATCTTTGGAAATCTACAAAACTTCAATGAAATTGAAAAAAGGTGCTGTTGCCAAAAAGAAAGACGCAGAAAGAGATCTCGATAGTCTACCAGAAGTTGTCGGCACCGATTCGAGCTAATATTTAATATCCTTAGTTACTTCTTTAGTGTTTAACAGTTAATACAGTACTAATAAGTGCATTCACAGTTTAAAAGAAAGACAGACGTCAGTTCAATTGCTTATTTTCGGATAGCTACCCAAAATAAGAAGCATTCAGTGGTTTCTATATATAACGCATTTCTTGGTTTTAATACTTAAATACGTCTACCGTTTCAATACTGGTGATAGAAACCTTCATTAGTGTTATTGTGATATAACAAATACAACTGCATAAATAAATACATTTATTTTTTAAGATGGTAAACATCCCACTTTGTTATCAGTTCATTCTAAAATAATAACGCTGTTGTCTATGAGGATTGTAATTTTGACATTGACAAAATCTTGGAAACCCGACAGGAAATTACCCATTTAGTTTACGCCATTTGTATTTTTTTCCACTTGTATAAACTGTGTTTTATTTCATTCCTAGAATATATTGTAAGTTATCCCTAAAATATTAATGATAATCTCATCAAGGCTACTAATGTATCAAGCTCTTTGTTGTTTGATGCGTATGCATTTATGCAGCTGATATTTTTAATTATTTCAATACTCATGTAATGCATCATGTAAAATCTCTGGGTTCTGTGAAAACCCTACGATTCATTTGAATTTAAAAATCCTTTAGAGAACTACTGCTAAAATTGTATACTGCATATGTATATCTAAATTACAAATAAAAAAAATCTCGAAAACTATCTTCTTTTATTAGAAACTAACTTTCTTTCATTAAAATAAATATGCCAATAGAAACAAAGTAATCGTAAAATGTTGAAACTGTTGTTCCTTTTGTGCTGTTGGTCCTGCCGGCTGACAAGAATATTTGGCACAAAGCGGCTGCATGTATAACAACCATCAGTGATGTGTTGGATCCATTGTCAGAAGAAATTTACAAATGGCAACAATGAAAGAAATTGTCAGACTATTGTTAAAAATCAAAAGTGCCAAAATGCAGCTATGCTATCTCTGGTCGATTCAACTATAGCAGGGGTGGCCAAACTTAATAATACCATAATATAAATACCAGTACGGGCGACCTGCTTTTGACATCATTAGCGGCGGTCTATTAACATTAAAAGTAGTAAAATAAGTCAAAACAGATTTGGATACCATCATTATCAAATTATTTTAATAATAATAATTCACGATGATTTCATACAAACAGTATGTAAATAAAACAAAATGTCCTTTTATTTTACATTTATTATTTTGTACATATCCGCCAGGAATAGTTATGAGGTCGACGCTTTGGCCACTCCTGAACTATATTTATGAATATTCCAGAGGTTATAATGGTGTATGGCCTCACTACAGAACTGATTATAGGACGTTATAATCAACATAATAAGATAGGTGAAAATAAAAGGCAAGTATGATTTTAGTAGATATATATTTCTCTTTTGAAATGATACTCCATATTCATTATATACATATTAAATCAACCTTTGACGATTTATTGATAACATTAGATTATAAATAAAACAGAGAATAACTAAATTATATTATGTATAACATTAAAAATACTATGGTTAATGTCTGATTAATTATCAAATTTAGACACATGGGTAATGGTGTTATTTGGATAAAATTACAACGAAAAAATTATTAATGCAATGAGGCGCTGAAAGACCTCTTCACTTCAATGATATAAACTAAGTAAATAAATTATTACAAAATAATATCTGCCAACCACTAATTGATATAAAATTATCAAAAACAAATCCATGAATATGCAATGTGCTGAATCAAATATGCTACGCCTATGCAAAACATAAATTTCATTTTATATTAATTCTGGAATTTTGAAATATTTAGTTATAGTAAGCAAGATAATTGTTAACCCATAATAAAAACAATTTTTTATAAAGTAAATGCCAGATTAATTATTAGATTTCAAATTTAGAAAGCCTCCTCTTAGAAATTGTTATTTTTTTAAATCACCCCCTCGCAAGGATAGTGACACAACTAGATAAAATGCTTTGAACCTAACATATTAGGTCAACAGTCGTATCCGAGCTCTCAAATGTGTAACACTTTATATACCTGTGTCACAATTCACATTAATGATCGAAATGTGAAACAAGTATATAAATTCTGCATGCCGATCCTAATTTACCCACTCGCATTTTTACATTCTCTAAGACCCTAAATTGACTAGTTATTTAATTCTAATTCATTCTTTAAAGTCTGTCAATGCTTAGAATCAGATTGAACAAAACCTTAATGAATAAAAATTGCTTGTGCATCATGTTAAAATAAAAAAAAAGAAAACATGTCGACTACAATATATAGATTATCATATTAAACTCACGAGTTTGAGTCAAACAAATGAAAAATCATCGTTTTGATGTCGTTGCTAGTTAAGATAACATACAGAAAAACGAGATCAAGATGAAAATTATACATGAACTACGGAAATGAAATGGCTTTTACAGTACCGCAATGCTTTAACAAAATAGTGCCTATTTTTGCAATCAATTCATCACCACAGGTGCCTATGCTCAACCGATATGCATACTTGTAGGCAGGATCCTCGCATCCCATTTTCATATACATCATTTGTTATTACTTGAAAAGTAAAAATTGATAATCTATACATTTCTAAAATATTACTTTTATAATGATGAAACATTTCACACATAGTACAGTAGACTACTGCTTAACTGGGAGGATAAAAGAGATATCCGAGTAAACCTCGACAGATTTTTAAAAACACATCAAATCTAGCTGAAGTACAATAACATAAATCATTTATAGAGAACAGACTGTTTATTTAACCTTTGAAGGAGTATGGACATACTTTTGGTCCAAAACAGTAGAATGAATTATGTTCAAAATAAAATTTAAAATAACTTTGATTATTCCACGTTTTGTGTTACGTGTTTCGCCTATTTCAGAGGCATCTTTGGACTTACTATCGCGAAGTTTGCTTAAGTAATAAAGCAAGATTATGTTGAATTACATTCAGTAATCCTCAGTACTCACTCCTCGAAAGGTTAAGATTTTATTTGAATACTTCCAAAGAACTGCTTTCAAGGTATTCAAAATGCCCATAGAAAATTCATTTTTATCCATCACTCGTCATTTAACTCAGTCACATAATGCCAGTCTTATCCAGGCAATTTAGGTGTGTACATGGTATTACCCAAATTTTTCGTTCAATCAAGATTCTATTGGAAGAACAAGCAAAATAAAGTAAATGGGTCATTGTGTGAGATTAACACCTTGGATGCTGAGAAAACGCCTAGTGTGTTCTATTGCATACTTAAACACAGGTCTAGACACTATCTAGGACACATTGAATGTGTTAATATAAAGAGTGATACTTTTTGATAATCAAAATTATGAATTGAATATTTTGTAGCTTCATATCTTACATGCTTTTAAAATTCATTCTACAGGTTCTTTAAATTTGTAAATAATTATAAATTTAAAGGATTTATTGGACGATTTTTACTATGACTTACAAAGATAGAAAACTTCAGTTTCATCATAGAATTTTCATTGTTATCTTTAATTGTCGCATCATGACTTCTAGTGGAATGTTTAGCAACATATTACTGAATAATATTTAACAGAAATTTTATTATCTCTAGACAGTCTCTTTGTTTCGAAATTAATTCACAAACATAATATTATAGTTTAAAATTTCATAAGTGAAATTAATCACAAAAAAACTATTTTGATATAACAGCTCATTGATTTATTTCAACATTAATCATGAATAAATTTGACGATTCTAAAGAAATGTTCATCAATATAAATTAATAAATGTTAAATCAAACCAATATAAAATATTTTAACATCATTTACGAAATAGAAAAGATTTTGCCAACACAAATGGAATATACATGCAAAAAAAAAATTTGGATCATTTGGAATATTACAATCTAAATAATTGAATGCACCATATTTCTTACATATTCAATGAAGTCAGGTAATGTAAGTGTGTCATGTAAAGTAAACATGTAAGTAAGTAACACTAGTCTTTCTTAGTCGCTTTTATTGAAATTATGGGCCATGTTTATATAACCCATGATCCATATTCCATCATTCATATATTTACTAAATATATTTTTACTTGGATGCTAATTAATCTCGAGACGTGTTTCCTATGAGGATGATTAATCTTTTTTTGAGAAATAATGATACTCTGATCGCATAATGTTAATTATGTGTTTACATTTTTACACTTCCTTTACATTGCACTTACTCTCACTCAACTTGCAAGATATTGGAACGGTTCTATACGCTTTAATGTAAATATACAGTGCCAGTTGACTCATGGATGGAGAATGAATAAAAAGACAACACACTGTGAGTCAGATATGACACAAATTAAGGTTTTCTTTTTACCGCTCTATTCCTGTGAGTCGACAACAATATTATAATGAATAAACTTATTCCACTTAAGAATTGATGACAGCTATTTAAATTTATTTAAATTTTCAATAATTGTTAGATTATCTACACTTCATAAAAATAAATTTGTGAATAAGAGGTTGTATAAAATTAGTTTTTCAAGGTAAATCACTCTGCTGCACATTCCGAGGCGGTTCAATTACTTACTTTTATGACAATAAGGATTGACAAAGAGGGTTAACATCAAGAGTAATCATAAAACCAATCATCATAAAACATCACCATTGGAATGATGAATTTCAAAGCACGTCTTTGTTAAATATTCAAAATAATTCATTTCGACTACCTACTCAATGATTTTTAACGGAAACTTAATAATACTTATATATCTTACAATACGGAACGGTCATTTTGGTTCCTTTTCTGTTATCATAAGATCAAAAATATATGTAAATTTGAATTCTTACATCTTTCTTCTTTCGTAGATTTATATGATTCAAAAAAATATTATATATTATTATTTTTTCATTATATCTATTTAAGGTACGCGTAAGATATTAAGGAAATTCTTCCAGAGTATTGTGAAGGTGACCGGAATGAGTTTTAACTGAACGAAAACTTGGCGTGACAGTTATTATCTACCTGCTAGAATATTATAATGCTAGTGTATTTCGATGTTAAATTATATTATAGCATGATTAAACGTGTACGAAGATAGGCTTTGCAGAAGATATAAAAATGATGGCAATATATTTATTTTTAATTGTATAACAAAACCTTTGTTCTGATTGAGAACCTTCACCGTGTGTGTATGTATGTATGTCTATGAAAAATAAAGTGTGGACATATTCATCAACTTTAATGATAAACACAGCATGTAATAAATAAATAATGACTACGAAGATCGCCTGAAATGTTATTTTCACACCGAGTTATCCGTTAAAAATGGTCTTGTGAATTGGTTTAAAATTGAATTATCTAGCACCAAGATTTAATGATGATAATCCTTGAAGTGAGTGAAACCGGCAAATAATATCACAACATTTTTGTGAAAATAACATTCTTTTAATTGTATACATTTTGCCTTTATCTATGATGCATTATACAAAGCTGAAGAATATATAAGACTGAATACAATTTTAGCAGTAAATGTGTTTTTTCTGTTGTATGGAGAGAAATGTCTACGGATCACAAAATAGACAATCAAACTAGTGGAAAAGCTGATAGATCGCATAATCTTTGGTGTTCATTTATTTTTTTTCAATTTTACTTCACAATGTGAGCAATATTCATAGCAAATTGAAAAAGACTTGGACAAATTGGGTTATGCACACACTGTGCGTATTCTATAGGATTCATATTATAATTTCAATGCCCAGCATAACATGTAAAAATACAATTATTGATAATTGACTGAGAGTTATACGAATTATTTTTTTTATAAACTCTTACTCCAAATTCAAGTGGTCTCATTTATGGTGGCACTGTATTGAATGAATTAACTCCATTTTTATTACGAATACAGATATTTTTGGGTGATAAATACCACCGCGTAATTTTAATACTATTATATAATACCTGAGCATGTCACGTGTGCAATGTTATCATGCAAGAAAATAATGTACAGAAAATTTACTCACATTTATTATTCATAGAGCCGAACACTACCAATAAACATTTTAATACAACATACAACGAACTAAGTAATCGTTAACAATTACAACGGACGTGGAACCAAGTTGAGGAAGTGGAGTGAAAACTGTGAATGATATTTTCAAATATCCGGTTTACATGGTTGGATGTTAGTCATACAAAAATGCAGTTATCCACACAACATAAATTTCAAATGATGATGGACTTAAGTTTTTTCATCGTACTCATTTTGGTGGTATATTTATACAATCTATATAAAAGCAAAAACCAGTACATTCACAGCATGTCTACTATATGACATTTTACAGAATTTTAAATGATATATCTTTTCAGCAAGTCACAGAAACCATACGCAGAGCCGATACATCCAATTGGATTTTGGTTCAACTTATTGTAATTAGCGTTTTAGCTGGCTAATAAAAACTGTCATATTGTTCTTAATTATAATTAAACTATGGAAAACTTTCAATATATTTTTTTTTAATTTAAGCATGAAACACAAAAACGTCAATTACTTTTGACATTTGTGGACATATCAGTTTTTGCTTGTCTGGCATAATAAGTGTATCAAAAAAAGATATTTGAAATTCTTATTTTTTAAAGTATATTGGCTATTGATATTGGATAAGATCACATTGTCTGTTCCAAATGCAATAATAGCTTAGTTAGACTTTACATAAGATAATAGGCAGATAAAAATTGTCATTTATTTATGCGGACAACTTGATATATTGATTAATAAAAATAATATGCACATAGCATGCCAGTTCTTACCAAATTAAAAGTAGAAGAAAACTTTCTAGATGAATGCTATTTAAATTTAAGGTAGGTACAGAAATACTATGATGCAAATTATTTTCAATCGAACATCTTATTTCTTCCACTTTAAACATCAATGTGGTTAAAAAAAATTTAAATAACAACAATATCCAAACAGTCAAGTATCTTGAAATAAAAACGATGATTATTTAACTAACAATCAACAACCAAGCTATTTTCATTAAAGTTTGTATCCTTTTTTCAATTTATCAACGTGATGCCACAGTATTATTATATATCGTATAGAAATGGTCGAGACTTTCTTTAGTATGTGATGGGAATAATAATAATACAAAACAGACATTGCTTCATTCGGCGTAACTACAATTTGGTATTGGAAAATTTCCAACAGACCCGTGGATTCTTTTGAATATCCTTCGTTAACATTTGTCATTTTCATGCAAATAACTATAAAAAAAAACAATCTTATGACTGAACGACACCTCTAGTTACATGACTGTCTCTATCAATATTGGAGCAATGAAAACCATTACAATAATTGGGGATTGCTTCCACGTGGTGTATTTGCTTAGTGGCAAAGATTATAATTTACTAAAGAGACAAATTGAATAATATGTTTTGAAATGGATGAATGATTAAATAAATACGGAAATATGAAAATTTCTAAATGACTTATTGAATTTGGTTTCTAATTTACATACAATTTTTATTAAATTAACAGACAACCGTGATTAAATCTTGAATTACAATTATTACATATTGCACATCGTGTGTTTTATAATATAATTTCAACATTATATACAATATACTTGATCCGATATGACGCTGCAATCAAATTTAACACACACACACAATCTAGTCCGACATAATTACAATAATTCGCATATTTACAAAAATAAAACATTCTCACTACATCATTCTGGCAAAATCGAGTAACCTTAAAACATTTTGCAGTCTGCTACTAAAAAATCAAACCGTTCACTTTTTCAACTGTTAAACCACCGCACTATTCCTTTAAATAAAAATATATTATTAAAAAATAGCATGAATATATTCTTTTAAACGATGGTCCATTCGTAACGCTTATTGAAAGGTAAACATTGACGTCATTTTTTTGTCATCACAGCAAATTTTATACTTTTATATTATTTTAGATTAGTAGCGTGACTCGGTCTGAATAATTTTTCCTTCAAACTTTAAGAAAAATGGCAAAAAAATTAAAGCGCAATTACAAATTTGAATCTTGTACACTTCAATTCATTTGACACCGACAACCTGAATTTTGCCTTTCGCATCTTGAAGAATTCAAGTGTATGGATGTGCTCCGACTTACAGTTCAATTGAACAAAAAAACAATCCATCAAGCGCCTTCAATCAATATCTTAAATCAAAGCTCAACTGTTTACACAAAAACCAAAATAACAATACAATAATAGTTATAAATTTGAATACAGTGAGCCTGTCAGTAACTTTAATTGTTTCATCCAATGGATACCTTATAAGCATTACACTGAATGGACAATGCTTTAAAAGAACACGTAAAGACGAATATCTACTTTGTCTATTGAGCAAGACAACTTTCTTCGAGTGATGTCCGTCCCCACCCGTTCAGGATAATAATCGATTTGGCATTAGTAGGAGGCTTCGTGTCCAGCTAGAATGTAGAGATCGTTGCCATCCTCTCCTGTTAGTGTACCGGTTCGAAGAATGTGCGATTCAAGTGCGATCACCCTAAAACAAAGTTATAATTCATTCAAAGATATTGATTTCGGTTTTCGTATTAAAAACACTGTTATGTATTCAAAAGGTGTCTCAACTAACTTGTCGTGGCCCGGTAAGCGGCGATAATTTTTTGACGGGTCGCAAATTTCTTGGGTGACTGATCCGTCCCGTAGAGATCTCCCTTGTACGCCGTGTAAGTGGAAAGCCAGCACGCTGTCAGCTAAGACGACTGAAATCAAAAAATGATCATTTTTTTTCGCTCATTATATTATTTTTACTGATAATGCTTTCAGTGTGAATGAAAAACAAAAGTTACCCACCAATACTCTCAATGTTAAAAGAAAACTCGAGCCACGGAATGAGTTGCTTCTGTCTCTTTGTCTTTCCTCCGCCGACTATGAGGTCAGCGGCGGGAAGCTGCCGATTGGAATCAGCAGGCAGAGGATTTATTATCTCTACTAGATTATCATGGCATACCAGAACCTGAAAATGTAGAAAAAAGATTGTAAGAAAGAATGCATACAATGATTATATTCTTTCAAGTAAATATTTCCAACAATGGGTTGAGCAAAAAAAAACCGTCTACAGTAAAAGTCCGTTAATTCGAACAACGATAATTCGTAATTCGAAATTTTCATAATTTGCTCGTCCCAATATTGACTTTTCATAGTAAAATGTACCGTTAATTCGAAATATCGCTTAATTCGTAATTCGTAATGTTTTTCGCCAAAATGTACTTACGATTTCTTGTAATTCGAAATTTTGACAGTTCAACAATTTCGAAATTTTGATAATTTCGTGAGTTTGTTAGGTTAAAAGTTAGTCAACACATTGTTTTGAAGAGTAAAGCTTATGTAAACCATTAGTGTAAGTGAGACATCTATATTAAGTGAAGTATCGTATGTCAAAATCGAATTGGAGCATTTATAACATTGGTGCAAGTGACACTTCAAATATTAGTATGTACCTAACTTCACTACAATGGTACATTTTTATAAGTATATACCTACCTAAACGTCATTCTATTTTACGCGCGAATACCTTAAATATAAGTGACTAAAAATCAAATATGTTTTTTATTCATATGAAATGCCTGTCCATAAAAAATCGAAAAAATGGCCGCGAAAATTCATTTTTTTTAGTGTTCGCGTAATTCGTATCTCGATTTTTTTGGACTATAAAAATCGAAAAAATTGCCGCGATGTTCCAGGCCTACAATTGCCGCGAAAATTCATTTTTTTTAGTGATCGCGTAAATCGTAATTCGATTTTTTTGATCCATAAAAAAATCGAAAAAATGTACGCGATGTTCAAAGCCGTCGACAATTCCCGCGAAAATTTCTTTTTTTTGTGATTGCGTAATTTGAATTTATTTGGCCAATAAAAATCGAAAAAATGGCCGCGATGTTCCAAGCCGTCAACAATTGCCGCGAAAATTCAATTTTTCATACTGATCCCGTAATTCGTAATTCGATTTTTTTTGGGAAATCTGGTCCCTTGAATTTCGAATTAACGGACTTTTACTGTACATCCAAATACATCGGTTTTGGTGAAATATTACTTTCAATTATATTGTATTATTTTAAGTGATTGTATTGAGTTTTATTCCATTCATTTGAGAGTTAATGTATCTATTACAACATATTCATTAAATCAGGCATCTTTAAGTCTTCCTCAAAACAAGTTACTTACAGCATCCTTTTCCAATTGCTTGATGCAGACAATGCCATGCAGTTTGTCAGGACGAGGAATCACAGTTGCCGTGCCGCACATGTTAGGATCTAGTTCATCAGAATGGAACCAACTCGCACCTGTTAAATGAAATTCACGTTCAATCAAGTAAAAACATTAGGCAGTAAAATTATCACGCACATTTAATCCCTGATGTATCATATTGATGTAAAGTACAACATTTTCTAAATTGAGCAGAAACTGAGCAAACTTTGCAACTATTGAGAATGAATTCAATATGTGTAAAAAAAAGCACTATCACAAATCTAACAAGAATGAATAATAAACAATATTAAAATTTAAAAAAAATTGTTACCTGAATTCATATTGAGCAAATCAAGTTTGAGGGGTTTTCTGTTGGCACCGACGCAGACCAAAGGATATTCTTGCTCCGGTATGATAATCATTTCAAATACTCTAAGTGGATATGGCAGAACGCACTCTAAATGCTGGAATTGAAAAAATAAATTAGAAACTGCATACACTCCTGCTATATCTCTATCAAAATATTTAACAGACGTCATAATATAAAGTTGTAATCAAATAATCATTTTTCATACCTTTAATAACATAAATTTATGGAGCGGATCATACCACTGCATTAAAAATAGTCCTTGAGCAGTTGCGCCACACAGATATTTGTAACCGTTGTAGGGATTTCTACCCACAGCACATTTTAAACAGCCTGTAAGATTGAAGTCCATTATTATCCATTATTGCACGTAAATCATGAGTAAATTTCCTGTCCCAACATTTTTTTATGGCCATTATAATTAAGTAAAATTTCATTCATTAAACACAGAGCCACTCGAATGTTTTTTCATAGTTCCGATGAATAGCAGAATGTTGCACCTCGAAGAATATACTCAAGCCTGTAGCGGGCGTTTTTTTAGCGATAAGTGCAAAAATATGTTACTTTCTTAAAATCAAAACAACTTCTAAACGAAACGATATTTTCGATTGAAATTTTCAAAGAAATCATAAATGATATTTATTCATTGAAAACACGCTTTTTACATCATAATTGCAATATATTTCTAAGCCGATTCCGATTCCCGATCCGAACTCTTCCAAATCATTATTCCATGAAGTCTGATAAATTATCGGCATACACTTCATCGTCACTATTATTATTTTCTGAAGACATTTATGAAAGGATAACTTCTTATGCAATGTTTATATAAATTCAAATAACAAAATACGAAACGGTGAAAAAAGCAACGCGAGTGGAATGAAAAATATTCCAACATGTGTCAGGGCTCAAACTGAACAAGCAACGGGGATCGCAAAATAAATCTATAAGACTGTTTATTTTTTTTGTTTATTCCCTCAAACTTCGACCTTTATAATCTGGCAAAGAAGTAGAACTAATTGTAATTAGTTGCGGCGTGAAATGAAACGCCGACAAACAGTTCTGTGCTGACCTGTTCAAATACGGCATTTGCCGTGTCCCGACAACAACGTGTTAAGTTCATATTTAATGTCCACAATGACTATGTAATGATAAATAAGTCTTGATTTTTTTTTAATACCTTTAGTATCAGGAACTCGAGTTGTGAGTGCAAATTTCCTAGGCACCAATCTTTCCGGCATTCTCTGAACCCTCAGTGAAAACCTATTACTATGTCGACCCTGCAGGGCTAAAAGGTCGTGCCGATACAATTGTTGACTTTTTCCTAAAAAATGGTTACACAGAAAAATGTAGTAATTTATAAGTTTGGTATGTAGCATAAAAAATGTGCTCATGAACCATACCTAGGTCACTTGTTTTATTATTTTCAGTATTCGAGAATTCATTTCCACCTGATGTCTACTAAAGTTTTACATTACATACTTACGTATTTGTCACAAAGTAAAAAATACTCATAAATTTAAATCACATATCTTCCATTTCTCAAGAACACAATATTGACGAGGTTTAGGTTAATGTGCTTTATTTACCTGATAAAGACATGAGGACATCTTTGATAACGTGCATCCAGATGGTCCGTCTCGGACAAAGTTGTTCCATGGCAGTCTCGTGCAACTCGTTGAGATTCAAAGTGTAAATGCCTTCATCGGCGCCTTAAACACAATATTTTTTGACAAAATTTTTAAATATATTATGGATACGGTAAATTGGCAATGAAGAAGGTTTGCAGCACTGGGCAAAAAAAAGTAAGTAAATTAAAACAAAGCAAAAAAAAAAATACCTATTAAAAGGTGCTGATCCCTTGTGTCAGGGTGGATCCACGATGCCGTACAATGTATCCTGAGTGGGCATCCATTAAAAACCTGTGAAAAACATTTTAAAAAAAAGGCATATAATATACTGTCACTATATATATGCTGCAATGTTTCTGAATTCATTTACTTTAGTATAAATTTTACCAGAGTATTATTTTTAAGCAATTACCTTGGAGAAACAGGCTCCCATGTGCACTTTAGGTGTAGGGGGTAAGCCATTAGTGTTGGGCCTGGGAGGGGTGAGCGCCCGCGGTCGGTGATGACCTCTCTCTCTGTCCCTGTGTGACCTTCGGGGGGGTACCGGGGGAGCGCTCCCTAAGCCGCCTCCAACCACATCTGGAGTACCGCTCACACCTGCAGTCAGATATTTTTAATTATGATGAAAACATCATGAAAATTTTATTATAGCAAAGTGACGACAGTAAAAAGGATTAAAATAAGGTATATTACATAATATATATTATGTGTTACAATATCAGTGTCCATCATCATCATTGAGTCTAAGATTCAGTGACAGATCGAGGATAAAAATATGCAGGTAACAATAGCTGAAATCTACTCAATTGAAATTATAGCTAACGGGGGAAAAAAAGAAGAAATGCAAAAATATAGTTATTTGTGATGAATTTAAATACCATACACTTACAACTAGTATCTGTATATATAAAAAAAAAACTGCAATAGTATGGGCTCTCACCGTTATTATCAGTCTTCGCCTTGTCCCGCTGACTGTCAGAGAGACTTCTCTGCCTTTGGGCACTGCCGTCGAGCCTCTCTCTCCCCCTTCCGTGAAGAATTTCCACCGGATTAGAATTTCTCATGCCGGGAACATTGCCTTCGGTCAGATTGAAAATCTCATCGACGGAAGAAGAGGTTTTCCTCCTGGGTTCGTTGCCGGACTCCCCGACGATTTGGCACACGCAGAACTGGGTCAGATCTATTCCGCCGATCTGACCTCCGTTATTGAAAGCGGAACCCAAGTTAGAAGGCTGACCTCTGCCGTGGTCGAACACGGAGTCGGAACTGTGCCTTCCGTGCTTCTTGGTGATCCGACTGTCGGCCTCCTCTCGACTGTTCGGTAAGCCGATGACAGAATAAGCGTTTCTCATTCTACTATCGATTTCATTGTCCATATTCAACGATAAGTCTATCCGTTTGCACAGCTCATCTTCAAATGAATCGAGATTATTTTTCCGGTCCGGTTTCTTTGACAAGTCAGCGTCTTCCAGCCGCAGGCTGTTCGCTATTTGTAACGCTCTAAAATTGGAAATGGAAATCTTTTGCTTTTTACATTTTTCACAGAACACTATGCCGGATGAATTATCATCTTGGTTTGCGCTATCCGCATTCCTGTTAGGTTGAGCGGCAATCAAAGGAGGCCTACATCCGTGGCAAGTGCACTTTTTATCGGAAGCAGATACGGATTGCTGCAAATCGCTCAATCCTCCTGTGTGGTTTTGCCCGGATTGATTTGAATTACCGTTTGTGCCCAGGCACTGTCCGCAATTGCAGGTTGTGTCTATTAAGCTCGGTAATTGTGAAACTACAGGAGAATTCACGATGACTTCGCTGCCGGGTTGATCAGCGAACATGATGTCGTTGCCGTAACCCGCCATCCTCGAGCAGGAATGATCTCCGCTCGCGGTAGAAGATCTCGAAACCTCTCTGCTTATCGACGCGGCGCTCTCCTGCTTCAGCTGAGACTGACAACTTTCAAGACATTTATCTCTGGCTGGGTCCGAGGAGCCTGAAGTCGACTGTTCTGGAGCGGAATGTAGATAATCATGTTTTAATCTGATACATTGAGACAAATGCCTATCGTAGAGATTGTTTGCGGCTTGTGCGTCACCTTTCTGACACATCGAAGCGCCGTCATTAGTGAGGGGCAGGGTAGCTCTGTAAGCAAAAACATATTTTTTTATTAATTTACGCCATAACCACTAAAATAAATGATAAAATATTAGAAAAAAAAAATCAAACCAAAATGGGTAAAACAAAATTAATATAACAACTTTGTGAAAATATTACATGTTATAAAGATGGTACCTCGGTAGGTCAGTTGGAAATGTGTATCTTCTGTGTATATTTTATGTAGTGAAGAAGGTAATAAATGTATGGTGGATTTGTGCAGGATAATTAATCATTTGTAAACTTTGTTCCATCAAAGTATTCTAACAACTTATCATTCTAATTAGCGGTTGTAAATAAAACATCGGAAATATAAACATCTACATGGTATCAAATATAGCCGCCAGATGAGTCACAATGAAGGGTAAAGTTCAACCGAACATTTTCGAACAGGATTCGAATAACCAGTAACGTCTTGGGATTAGGTAAAAAAAAAAAACCGAATTATGAAATTTCACAATATGTACACTTAAGTATGTAAACAATCCCTATTGCAAGCTTCAATATAAATGATATATTTTATTAAATAGAATACCTATTTTAATAACTTCAACAGTTTAAACAAAGAGAAGCTACTTCTCTAAAATTCTGATATTCTATATAATAGACTGAATAGCTAGAAAAATATATTAAATATAATCAAAGTGAAATAATAATTAATGTGAACTGAAAATAGTTGATTGCAATTCTACAAGTATTATTTTGAGCAACCGTTCAACAAATATTTTACCAGTAACCGAACATAAAAATGTGTGTATTTTCACACACCGGGCGGCATAATGAAACCATGCTAATATCTTATGAATCAAACTACCACATTTAAAGCGATTGAATAAAATGAGACAAAATTAATTAACAAAGAGCTAGAGATATTAATTAGATCACCGATAACAACACTTCCATTCTTTACCTACGCGACAGAAGTAACCGGAGTAATAGAATCCAAGTACCGTGTACCATATAACAAGAATGTATTTTATGATTTGAAACTCGTTGTCACCATTCACGAGTATAACCATGTATACATACAAAAATGATGTTGTTTAATATATAATCTTTCTATGTATATAAAAATGTTCAAAACCGTTTTGATGTGTAAATAATTTTGAATCAATGAATATTACTAGGCCATAGAGCAATACTTGAATTATGTATAGTTATGCAAAAAGACACAAATGTTCACACAGCAATACTGGAAAAATGGCAGGTTTATATTATTTTTTCCATAAAAAATAGCGAGAATTTCAGAACTCAACGAATGATAATGTTAAAATAAATATTATTCAGCTAAGCTCAATCAAGTATCCTCTTAGCATAAAAAATCATTAAGCTCTCTGACAGAAGAATTAATCAAGAAACCGCTAACTTTAGCAAAGTTTAATTTCTCTAATCAGGATTCGGTATTTTATTACCAAATCTTCAGCCGTTTAGAATGTCTGAGTTTAACGTCCATGACTGGTACTAAAATAGTGTCTAAAGTTTATTTTTAAATTCAATCTACCATGTTCTACCAGTTAATTATTTGGACTCTAATATTTGGTTCCCATATGAAAATAGGGCAAGACGTAAAGGGATTGTCTTAAACCAGTTACACAAACATCATGTTTCACTGTCCACACTGAGAAAAGTAATTAGATAGTGAATCAAATCCTTTCTGACCACTAAATCCATAGAACGAAAGCATTGCTATTCAGATAAATAAGTATACAGCCCTTGCCTGTTGTGTTCATGTAATAAGTGATAATTTTTAAACGCATATCACAAAAAAGGCTTCACTTAAGCGATGTGTAAGATGAATAATGATTCCACGAAAAAACTTATTAATCACACAAAATCAAGAAAAATAGTGTTACTTTGAGACAACCAACTTCTGAGGACACGACTCTCCTTTAATCAATATATCAGCTTGCTTCATAACTACCTCCATTAATCCATCCAAACTAAATTTTTAACAAAAATGTACTATTGGATAATGTATCACTTGACTTTATGTATTAAAAAAAGCAATTATACATGAATAAAATTTTACAAAATACAAGTAATCTCAAGTGAGCTATTAACCGCATCCAGGCTGATCACGCGAATATGTATGCAAAAACTTTAATTTAAAGGGTTAAAAAAATTCAAATATTTTTTTAAAAAAAAAGGGATACTAATTGAAAGTAAAGAAACATGATTTCGGAAACTTTGTGTGAAATTAATGTGCCAAGGAAGCGGTTAATGACATTAATACATGGATTTTTCCTTCTTAGATTTAAGAAATCCTAAAAAAAAGTGTAAATTACCCACATTTTCAATAATCATTTCTAGCTACATCATTAACTTTCAATTCAAAAACTTATTTGCATATCATGATTGCCAAAATTCAAGAAAATATGTTACTAATAGTTTTAATAAATAATAAGCAATGATGCATATTTATTGATTATAAATATTATCAAATATGGAAAGAGATTAGATTTTAATCAAATATCATACCAAGAAAAAGAAATTGATTCATCAAATAAAATATAAATACCCATGATTGAAATAGTGTTCACTGCATCATCTAATGCAGAGTCTTCCAACCCTGTGTGCTGAGTTTATGCATACTTCCATTACAAAGCATTAATTTACCAAAAAACACCATTGAAATTTTGTAATTTGCTTTAGCTATGTCTCAAATGCGCCTGGAGCCGCAATTAGGTTGAAACCCCTTTGTTTAGCTACTTTATTGTGATTCTATGAATATTTAAGTTGGCTTTTATCATTTATCCCTTAAATACTTTTTTCAAACATGAATTAAAAGCCTGAAAAATAAGTTGACAATATATTTAGGGTTCCTGCTAGGGTTTGAATTGGTTTATGACTATTTTCATACATTCAGATTTCAAAAGTTACAAAATTCTCTGTTTTCATTTTTGACAATATGACAACGTAAATAAATTTCTTTGGATATTATATAGAATCTTCAATCAATTTACTGAGTGAAACAAATGGAACGTTTACGCCCAAGCATGCGCTACGTTAAGATCAACTGTGGAAATAGCATGCATACCAACCAAGCATGCAAAAAAAATATACAAATAATAACAGTCAATTACCTTAGCATTAACTCTTCGTCTATATATTGCAACAGACTCCTATAACAAAATACAAAACCACAGATGACATGTTTTTCATCAGCCAGAGATTGAATAATTGACAAGGAATTACTAATTAGAGAAATGACAGAGCAGCCATACAAACATATAATAAATATTTTACGTACAAATATATGTATTATTTTTAAAGAACAATGACGCATCACAGGTTGATAAATCTTAAGGGAAAAGTCCATTCAACTTTCAAAATTATCAGTAACACTGTAATTACTTAATTTAATTGGATTTCAACCGAGTAATAATGTTGTGAAATGAAATGAGGTAGAAGAAATAAATAAATATTCAGATACAAAAAAAAAAACTATTAATAGAAAAGATAAAGAAGATTTTAGTTTTCAATTTGAAGGAAATGAGATTTTTAACTAATTGGAGTCGGGGAGGGGTATACTGGATCAAGAACATTCGTGTATTAGGTTGGTTTCTTTATCTTTATAGTCTTGAAGTAGCCAAAGAGCGATAAGTAAATGGAAAAACAAAATGTCTATCAGATAGACCAGATAGACTATCTGGTCGAACCTTCATAAGTTCATAGTCAATACAACATGTAACTATGCCTGTCTATCTGTCTGCTATAAATTACTAGGAGAAATCTTTTTTTTAATTCACCAAATATATAAATAAATAATGAACTATCAAATCCATTTCATTGATTTTACAGAAAAATTAGCACCTTGTGAAATTTATCAACGCTGGTATATCTCTTTTGCTAATAATACACAATCATGAATTGCAAATCAGACAAAAACAATTCTAAAATGCTTTACAACATTCATCAAACACAGAGTAGCATCTAATGAAAACGATGCATTCATCTATCGGGTGTGTAATAAAATAATCTCACTAATATAATGCCAGAACCCATCCAATAGAATTTTTTATGTTTTCAATTATCCAAACTAATAAATTCTTTATTGGTAGGTGAAAATAAAAGTAAAGAGCACAGATAAAAACTAAACTACATCATAAAAACGATAAAACTAAAATATTGCAACACGAAAAAGCATAAAAACATTTAAAAATCATAAGTGGTTTACTATAACTACGTTAATATCATCCATTGTTATCAGATTATATTAGGGACAGCATAACTGGTGACATATTGCAGTATTATCACTCTCCATAACAATCCTCCGTTTACTAGTATTTACAGTGGATTTTCCAATGATCATCTTTCACAAAACCAATAAAAATAGATGATACATAACAATTCAACAATATAACTTTGTTTATAGCAAACATTTTCAAATATATTTTGTGAAACAGGCACTTTTCAAATGAAATGAAGCCTGATGTGAAAAGTAATGGCCGTTTCTTTGCTCAGTTATAAAATGTATTTTAATATTTATAGATTGAGCAGCATATTTTTTCAGCACACGGGCAATTATTTTGTTGTGAGTAAAATAGTTACATAAAAATAATGATACAAGTTCTTTTTGAATGCTCTCCATAAAAGTGTTGCTGTTTTGTAGTGTTTCCACTGTTGCTTGATGTGTGTATAAAAAATAAATTTATGTCATGGTATTTTAGCATGGAAATTGAAGCTGCAAAGTGGGTTCATAAGATAATGGTATTTATCCATAAAATTGAACGCCACCTGCAGTTATCAATATAAATAACATCACAATGATGAGCATTGGAGCAATTCTGAGTGTAAATTTTTGCAATATGTTAGAAAGACAATAATAATTTTTGTATGCGTCTAGCCGAGTGGTCAATGTCAATTCACTTGCGGAGTTCATAAATTAGAATTCCAATACATACAGTTCCATAAATTGATCTTTCAATCAATGTTTGTGATGTCCAAAACTCTTGCGAGAGAATAAGTTAAACCACCAGTCATTACCTAACTTATTGCAGTATTTCAAGAAATTTTAGTCCATAAGACTTCTTTCAATAAAATGTTTTCTTCAAAAAGATGGGAATAAATGATTCCCTCAAATTAAAAACGAATTACTTCAAATAAAACACATTAAACAAGAAAAAAAATATTATTAAAACCAAATATGTGTAACTAAGCAGTGTTAAGTCTATATGGACTATATTGAACACTGTATTGTCCAATGACAATATTTAGTTATCGGGGGAATAATCCAATATTAATTATTCTGAATCAAGTTATAAAATAATCACACAATTCAAAATTATATAACACCTACTTTTAATACAAATTAAAATCATGCAATTAGATATTAATTTTGATTAGTTCAAATTTAAAATACCATAGCCATAAATTGTTTATGGATCTTAAAACTGTTATTTACTTTTGTTTCCAAAAGAGATCTATTATTTTTTACTTTTATTTATTTGTAAGAGGTCATTAATATTTTGACTGAAGAAAATGTAATTTAATATTTTCGATGGTTTCGGCGGTAACTTTGTGGAAGTTCATTTTAATATAAAATTTAAAATAACTTTGATTATTCCACGTATTGTGTAACTAACTGTGTCACGTGTTTCGCCTCTTTCAGAGGCATCTTCAGACTTACTATCGCAAAGTTTGCTTAAGTAATGAAGCAAGATAAATTCTAACATTTTAACATTTTAAATTATGATAATAATTTCATAATGTTAAAATGTTAAAATGTTAGAATTTATCTTGCTTCATTACTTAAGCAAACTTTGCAATAGTAAGTCTGAAGATGCCTCTGAAAGAGGCGAAACACGTGTCACAGTTAGTTACACAATACGTGGAATAATCAAAGTTATTTTAAATTTTATATTAAAATGTAATTTATTTATAATCTGTATAATTATCTGTAAATTCGTGTCAAATTTCTTTTACCTATTGTTTGATATATCCAGACATCCTCAATTAAAAAATAGTAACCCTGTTTCAATTTATATTTCATCTGTTGATAATGCTTGCAATGAGTGAAACGAATCCTGATCTTTTCAAGAAAATAGTGTTCCTTTCCACCGAGAATAAACTTTAAACACCTTCGTTCAAAGCGGTCTGAAAAAATCGTCAAAAATATGGACCACAGCAACTTCAAATACGACAGCATGAAATCGTGCTGGTGTCTCATGGGGTCTCGGAAAAATGTAACAACCCTACATTTATTGCGCAACTAGACTTATTCTGATGATTAAGCTCGGGGTCACCCGTGGGCATATTCGATGCCAGTTGATTTGCCTACAATCAAAAAGTTGGGAAACGCCTCACACCAGTTCCATAAGCTAGCTTCCCTGTCCAGGATGTACTTGTCGGTACTGAAGGATGCCGGCTTGTCATGCGAAGAAGCAAAGCAATTAACAGGTGATTGGAAATCATGGAGGAGTAGGCGTGATGGCCAACGTCTCCATGCCACTGTTTTAAAATCTTATTGAGCTAACTATTAGTTTCACTAGATAATCAGTGGCATAGGAACAAAAACAGCACAAATATATGTTATTTTGACCAAAGATTCCACTGATAGATTGGCACCGTTAAACTATTTGGTTTCAGTGTGCTGGATATTGTTCAATGTATTCTATTATCTTCAAACATCTGTCAATATTATCTACAACAGATATGGTGAAAATTTTGATGTGTTGTAATACGGTGCCGTAAGATTTTCAATTATCATATCTTTCATCAAAGGCATACGGGATACAGATATGATCATGTAATTGATACCCACTTAAGCTGCGTTAATATTTAACATTCCTGTTAGTATCAATAGATTAATAAAAATTATACATCATGACATGCTTCGGTACCACACGGACAAGACTGTTCTAAGAAAATACGGAATAATTTAAATTGATTAGTTCAAATCATTCATTTGTTACGGTAATAAAATATATATCGAGCGAGATACAATCGTACAGTAGATGAGATTTCGGGTCATTCCATTCGCTCGTTAGCGGACAAACCTTAAACTCATTTTCATAATTTGCTCGCCGGTAATGGGGCTCTCCCTTACACGGTGTCTCACTCTACAATGACAGAAAACAACAGGTTCAAGAGGGATGGAAACAAACGGGCTTAAAAAGTGCAGGAGAAGATACAAACATAATTTGGTAGACAACTACTAACCCTCCATTCATAAACTGTACCGTTGAATTTACATTATTTGTTATGTACCCGACGCACTGTATTGTGCCGTAACATTGATAGCACCTGATACACTTTTGTAGGTTGAATAAGTTAAAGAACTAACTGCTGAATTGAAACATTTTTTGATGATACAACATTAATAGAATGTACAAACAAAAAAAATACCAAATAAAGAAAAAACTTAAACATTGAATGTTATATTTAACAGACCATTAAAAAAAATGTCGTAAATAAATTACTGAAGTGCAGTACTATAAAAGAATAAAATTGAAAATGTATTTTAAGCAGATATCATTTGATGGATGAATGAAAAGTATTAAAGGTAGTGAGTTTCTGGTGTAATTGTTATATCTATCATTGTAAGAAAATCTAATAAATATTAAAAATTGCAACATGTACATAAAATGCATACCAAAAAAATTTTAATCAAAACCCAAAATAAAAGCTTCAAAAATCGATAAGAAAAAACCTATATTGACATAAAATGGATTCCAAAGATAAGTTGACGCTGTAATTTCTATTCCTCATGCAAAAGAAATGAAACCTGGCAAACGGCAGAACTATCTATCTATTCTTGATCTCTTTTCTAATTCGGAACTCATTGGTGAATATAAAAAAGTGATAAATTTAAGATTATTCGGATCCAAACCCCGTCGTAAAAAAAGCACTGATAACATAAATAAATTAAAAAATATTGGAAAAAATAAATATTCACACGTGTCACTAATGTGTGTTTGTGTTGATCATTTAAGAATTAAACGTCAATATCGCCATTAAAAGTTTAACTATATCATTGATATCAAGAGTAGTAACAAATCAACTAACTTTTCACTGGGTAAAGTATCATTTTGGAGTGATGCCGTTCCGAGAGGTGAAGGCAAAGCGGCAACGTGCAGTTGACAGCCGGTTTTGACATCGCTCAAAAGATCTAACATGTCCCATGTGGCAGGCGGTCGATGACTCACCACATTTTCTTGACTGCGGCGGGAACAACAGCTGTTGGCAGCTGTAAATAAAAACAAACATAAAATCTGTCATTATCCTTCTGCACGAGTAAGGGGTAAGCAGTTTTTAAATAGTAGATGGCGATATAGACAGTTATCTTTTCATTTAAAAAAAAGAATAGAAATAAAAATCTAATAAGAATTAATTATTATATATTTGAAAGTATTGTAGACAAACCTGCTCGTTTCATTGTATCCGAGTCCTCGCCGTTATTTAAAGCCCGTCTGTTTGCAAAGTGATTCGATGCTCCGTTCAATTCATCCAAGTCATCGTCGGCGTCCAGATCGACTATCGGTGAGTCGTCGAACACACCAGACGATCTGTTATTGGAAAGAACGGATTGACTGTCGTCGGCCAGCAGACTTCTGGGTCTCGCCCTGTTCGTCGGCAGGACTAACGAAGAGCCCTGAGAAAGGTCGGCGGCCGCAGATTCATTCTGCCGCCTGCTGTTGACTGTATGTTTCGATGCTATGCGGTGTGGCACATTCGGAATTGCCTGAAAAAGTATTAACTCATGTAACAGTATTTTTTAGTAAAGTTTTACCCATAAAATGTCATATAAGCATAAAACTCACCCCATCTTCATCCGGGTCAGCGTTAAAATTGTAAAGACTAGAAGGATTTGAGAATTTCTGCAACAGTTCTATTGCCAATCGTTTTGACATATCTGTTTGAAAGAATGCGTGCTGAAATACACAAAAATAAAATAAAGAAAAACATCATGTTTATATACGTCAATACTGATCTACAATATGTTATACTGCACCGGATACAATTTAAGATGAAAAAATATACTGGTCTTGACAAAATGCAAGATTGGCCTTATGTTTATTTTCTATTGATGCTTACATGAAAACACTTTGTGTACTTTCCAAAAGTACGAATGTACTTACACATCCATGAAAAATTGTATGTTAAGGAATATAGACATACGTCAATTCTCAAGCAGAAATGACTTGTATGAAGGTGCAGAAAGTGCACTGCACCCCCATCCACATAGATGTAAGGAAACTAACTCACTCTACCCCAATAGAAAGGTCAAATCTAGACATTTAACCTTCAAAAAGTTTCAAATATATGGCATTCAATCGATTCACAATAATTGAGTAATATTAATTTACTAACCTGTAATAATTTATCGGCTGTAGGTCGCTTCTTTGGGTTTTTGGTGAGTGCAGTCTTAATAAAGTTATGAAAAGTAGTCGACCATTTATCCCGAGCCTTCAGCGACGGAGGCTTAAAGCCCGATTTGGACATCAAGAATAGTGCTCGCATGGGATGCAGGTCAAACATGGGCGGTTGCAGCTCAGCTAATTCTGTTTGAAATAAAAAAAAAAGACTGTGACCAGATCTTGATTTACCTGTCACATCAAATGGAACCTATTCTTCCAGAAATCACAAAAAATCCAATTTAAGAATTGGTTAATAAATTGAATGAAATAATCAACATTTTATAATCATTGTAATGGATATACAACACCTAAACAGTTACCTAATACAGCTCGATGCTCAAGTATAGAGGTGTATACTCCAAATACTTTCTTTATTCATAGGAATAGTGTACACTCTCTATTTAAGTCAAATAAAAATATTTCTAATGATTTTTCGTTCAAATATATATTGTGCGTCCATTTTAGCTTTCGATGCAGTAGTAGCCTGCAGTCAAGTTTAACTGTTGCACAAAGAGTGCTTAGTATTAAAAAAAAATGTTAATCCTTATACATCAGTTTTATTCTACTTACCAATAGCAGTGATACCACATGCCCATATATCACAGAGTTGATTGTATCCACCCTTTCTCTCCACAGCTGCCACCTGTGTACAACAAATTAAGAAATTAACTTAATTTTTAACCCCAAGTTAAGGCTGCAACAATTGCTTCCTTATCTTTTGGCAGCATTGTAATTTTGATTAATATTTCATTATTGCTTCTATATAGATAACACATATCTATCAGTGATTTTTGGCTGGAATTGTTTTATTATTTATTTCATTCAAAGAAAAAAAATAGAGTATTTGGTACATGGGAAAAATGCAAATACTGTAAAATGTAAAAGCTTCTGTATAAAAAAAAATAATCACCATTATGGTATGAACTGTCAATTGTCAGTATAAATGCATTATATTTGAAAAAATAAAATATATTTCATAAAAAGTCCAACATTCAATCGTAATTTATGAAGCAAACAAAAGGATTTGAATTGAAACCAAGGTTTTTCTGAATCACAAGAATGGTTTCATTTCTTTTAATTAAATATCACTAACCCTAAATGCATAGCATTAAAATAAATATAATAACTTACCTCGGGGGCCATCCAATATGGCGTGCCAATGAAAGACTTTCTTTTGTTGATAGTAGCTGTGATTTGTGCTGAGACGCCAAAATCAGCCAATTTTACATCGCCAGTTTCCGTGAGCAATATATTGGCACCTTTTATGTCTCTGTGAAAAAGATCGAATACATAAAGAGGCTGGAAAATTTTAATCAAACTGAAAGTAAACTTTCAATTATTTTAGACAAAGAAGAATTATCACATATATCAAAAGCTATGTCGGCATCACACAATTGAGAGAAATATGTTTACAGGGATTTCTATTCACTTATATAAACAAACTAAGAAAGGATAGAAAATATATCAAGTTAAGTTTTTAGGCTTTCACTGTTTTTAAATATGTATAAATAATAAATAATAAATTGGTACATCAAATTATATTTTGAAATCATTACAGGTTTCATTTACAAGGGCTCCAGAAGACAATGACAATCATTCATCCAAATGTTATCATTGTCCAAATGGAACCTTTGAAACTGAAACCTGCAATGGTTTTAAAACATCGGGAGATTACCACCTATCAAAACACAGTGCCATTCCAATTTGTATAATATATCAAGTTCCTCTATTACATGTGAATGCTGTTGTGCCAAAATATTCATCAACAATGTTTGATAATTCTTGTAGAACTTTAAACATAGTTATGTTAATCTGATTATAGGCGAATTAATTTGATCCTAGTCTAGACCAGTGGTTCTCATGGAAATTTTCACTGTGGCCGCATCTTAAACATAAGCGGTCCTACGGAAATGGCTGGTGGCCGCATCAAATTTTTGCTTTGAGTCTGTTGTGTTTTAGATATTATGTCAAATGGACCTTAATATGTCTGTCTATTTAGAATTGGTATTAGTTGCATACAAAATATTTCATTTTCAGAGTCTTGGTTGGTAAATTTATGGTAAATAATAATTTATTTGTCACGGGACAGAATTTTTGTAAAGATTTATGAAAAATAAGCACATTAAATGAAATGATTTCTCATGTTCAGGTATTTGAAAGCAGATAACATTATTTTAATTAATGAAAGGCTAACGATTTTTTTTGACATGTTTCGTCTTTAATTTTTAAATTTATTATAATAGAAGATCTTAAAGAATACTTCGCAATAAGTATGAAATCGAGTTGTTTTAATTTACAGGAGCAAAAATGCAACCACAAACTACACAAATAATAATATTACACAGATAGAGACAGTCACATAAGTTTATTATTTGTTGAAAATAAAAGGATAATTTTATTATAGGCTACTATTAAAAAAAAAAAATCTTTCAGAGGACCACACATCCATATGTGAATGCATTAAAGATTTAGGCTTCTTGATAATTATTTGAAAGTTTTCGAGAATTATTGTTTTTTAATATTTCACCTTACTATGCGTTTTAAAATTCCGAAAATAAATTCAATACTCGTACAATAATCAGTAATATTTTTCAGATTTAATCATTTTGATCCCACATTTTATAATAATCCACAAGAACTCGAAGAGTGAAGTCAAAACATAAAATTATAAGCCAGTGTGTATAAATTTTTTGAGCTTAGCTCGAGAGGATTGGGATTCTGTCCCATGACCATATATCCATAATTTACTTCTTAGTTGACAAATTGGATCGTAAAACCACATTTTTTTTAATATCAATATTTTATATTGCTGTTGGTGGCCGCAGCCAAATCTTCTGGTGGTCGCATGCGGCCACCGTGGCCGCACATGAGAACCACTGGTCTAGACAGATATTCTTTGGGAACGTATCAATTTACTTACTTATCTACTTGAATTTCTCACTAGAAGATTCATATAGCTATGAATAATAACACTGAGGGTTAATTACTCGGATGGAAACCACCGATGTAATATAAAACTAGTAACATTTTGGCTAAATATAATCATACCTGTGCATTTTCCCCATACTGTGCAGATAAGATAGGCCAGTTAAAGTTTCCTTACACATGTACGCTATTTGGAGTTCAGCCAATGGTCCTGTTACATGGTAAATATCCTGGAATTTAAATCACACAGTTATTACATGGGTATAGTGATTTATGAATATATTGAGATTGGTTGATAAGATATGAATCCATGTTACAACATTTGCATAGTATACTAGTATGAGGATGGGATGAGTTCCATCCGTTCACAATTATCGTTCCTTTTAGTAGAATTTTCAGCCTCCTGTATTTTTATACTTCAGGAATTATTTTCCAAAAACGATATAATATGTCATGGTTGTTAATCGTATTAATTGCTTTTACTATATAGTCACACCAAGGCAACAATAGACAACATATTTAAATAGCCACTTATAAAGTTTTTAACGGTCAATTCTACTGGGAAAAACATTATATTTGTATAAATTTATCACAATTTTTTTATCCTACTTCCACATATACTTTATAAAGATTTAACTGGTTTCGCTCATCATGAGCATTTATTTATGTCACTAGTGGAAAATGATCGCAATGAGCGAAACCGGTCCTGATCTTTATGGAATATATGTGGAAGTTGTACAAAAAAATGTGTTTTATTTATTCATATTTAAATAACAGTCCCAATTAACTGCTTCACCCAAAAGCAAAAACAATCAGAAGAAAGATTGAGGAAGTGGGTAATATCCTTTTATCATAAGAACAGGGTTGTAGGGGGGGGGGGAGAATTGCGTTAATACTGAGATCCTAGAAAAAAAAATCCTAAAAGGGACCCTCAGTTTCACGGACCCTAGGACCAAATGAAATGATTACAACTATGATAAATGGCCAATATCAAAATGCTTTTATCATTTCTCTCTCATTGCTATTTTGGGTTATACATAATATTTTTTAGTTTAATGGACAGATTATAAAATTTTAAGAACGGTAAGTATTAATACAGAAAAACAACTAAAGATATATCATTACCTGTAAACTGCCACCTCCACAATACTCCATTGAGATCCAAAGCTTGTCCCGGCGAAGGTAGGAGCCATAATAAGCAATGACATTTGGATGGCGACAATCTTTCATCATTAAAATCTCTTGTTGAATGATGGCAAAGTCATCGCCAGGCTCCAGCTTTATCACCTTGATAGCTGCTAGCTCATTTGACGTCAGGCGCTTCGCCTGGAAAAGAAGAAAAAACTCGTCAAACAATGACAGTATGATTCAAGCAATAATAATATGTCAAAATTAAAGAGACATAATCAAGCAATGTAAGCCATTCACATAGCAACATATAGGCCAGATTACTATATTGCCTTTAAATTACTACAGATTTTAAGAAGCTTTTTAATTGCATGCCATATTTGAGTAGTATGGCACCAGTGTTTACACCATCAATACTCAGTCAAAAGTGTACGGCAGACGTTTATACAAAATGATTTTTGGGAGTTCACTATTCATTTACTAAATGAGTCGCCAATACATCTGTTACAAAATATATGTTTAGAAAATAAATTCACAATATTTTAGTATTCAGCAACCTTTGTCAAGTAATTCTGTATTTAAAGTTATTTTTCAAGTGGCCAATATTACTGTCAGCATTGATATAACATGTATTTAAATTACTGTTTGTGTAACAGTGATAATGAGGTGCTTTCTAACAAATATGAAGTATTTTTTTCTGAGACCGTGTTCCAATGTAGCTTTATTTCTCGCCAGATCCGACTACTTTAACTTACGGCTTTGTACGGAAAGCCGAGTCTATCGAACAATCAAAAGACTAATTTTCTTTCACAAGACAAAGCATTCCACACACAATTATAGTATTAGTAGTTCTGACGTCGTGAAACCAAAATAGTATGTCAAAAAATCAATCTCACAGAATGTTTTCAGTAGTATTTTTTTGTAAACTGGTGAACGTATTCAGGTTGCTGGAAAATAGCCCAGTTTAGTAAAACGTTGAAACCATATTAGTTGTAGAGGATCAAGTGAAATGTTGCTTAGTTTTTTAGAAACTTATAAAACAAGAATTGCTTTAACTTTTTTTCTGACCAGTGCCCCATTGTCTGCGACTAGTACAAGCATTTCATTAATTTTCTTCACTTCCAATGTTGAGGATAAGGACTCTTAATCCCAGTTGTTCTACAAGAACTGCTTGTTACTGAAAGTTTATTAAATTTTAAATATCTTTGAATAATTAAATTTCTTTAAATCTATATAACTAATTGAAAAAATATCTGGAGTGTGTTGTTTTTAACAATTTGTTTACATGCCCATATAATCAATTTGGTAATTAACATTTAATGGCCAATTAGCAAAAGCACAATTGTGTGCACTCCATAAGCAATGTGTTAACAAATTGGCTACTGAGAACGTAGAGTACACGTCATTTCTCATGTTTTAATGTCCCCCATAGCCAATGTGTTAAAAGTACTTTAAGAGTTGCCAGGTCTGTGGTCAAGTGATCAACATTGTTGGGTGTTGCTTCCGTTGTGGGGCTTATGAACTCCAATCCCAGTACAAGCAGTGTCATTGAGTGATTTTTCAATTGATTTGTGTATTGCGGCTCGAAGGCATGGATGTCTGTGATGTTCAAAATTCCCTTTAACCCCCCATCTTAAAAGCTAGGCAAAGCGAGAGCAATAACCTAACACCAACCTTCTATACCTACTCTCTTCGAAATCAACTCAATATGGACCTCAGAAACTTTTACTCATTGATTATTTTTTCTCATACATCATTTTGATAAATGCCAGATGACAGTGTAGATCAGGGGTCATCAACTTTTTAAGCCAGTCGCCCACTTGATTTTAAATTTTCATACCGCCCACGGGTGCCACATAATTTTGGAGGGGAGTACATAAATTTATTCTTTATGCACATTTAAAATGAATTTTTGTTGAATTTACACCACCCTTATTATGCGTACTAAAATCTGCATTTGGCTACAGAATTCCTCAGCTGCTCCCTCCACGTGCGCACAAGGATACTTTTAGAAGTCTCCGGTGAATTGTCATGTATTGATTGAAAGCTGATTTTAAATGATCTTGCAAAAGCACATTTAAAAGAGATATGCTTAGTTTGTATTTTTATTTTTTTACAAAAAAACACAGCTGGCTACCATGAAATATTCCATCTAGTAGTATGCAGTAGGGTCCAGCTTGGTGACTACTTGTGTAGATTGTGAAAATATACAATCAAAATGAGAACAATAATTTAGCCATCTATGAAAAAAAAATTGGACTTAGAATAATTTTTTTTTATATGGGTTTTTGTTTGACTATACTCATTGTACATTCAAAATATACAGATTCAATCAAAAATGATTGATGGAAAATTCACTCTTTTCAGTCAAATATAAAATATTTTCAACCTGAATTTCTACGAGTTTGTAACGCAATTCGATCTAATTATGTAATAGATTATTTTTGTTTACATCATAATGACCTACAATAGTTGATGTTATTTAATGTTCTCTCAAGCCTCTGTTACACACTGACAATAATGTGCACTCAGTCAAAACATTATACAGCAAAAACCAATGCAGGGTAGAAAATGAGTGCATACTTTAAAATTAAATGGCAAGGTAAAATATTAGCATTTAACTAATTTAATTTTTTTTTAATAACTTGAAATGGATAATAGTAATAAATGATCCGACCTGTTATTCGCTCAAGAAAATTAAGTTCCGTATTAAGAATAATCGGGCTGATATTGGCAGTTAAACAATGACTATAATTATTTTGATTGCTGCTCAAAAATAATTTATTCATTATTAATGCAACAGTGGGAATACTCGTTAAAACGATGACCCCATATTGGGGTGAAGATTCTTTATTCCTCCGCAGCAGACACAAAAGATAATTTACCTTCCAATTAAGTAAGAATAATGAGTCATATTATGATAGTGAAGTTTATTACTGTTAAGAAATCAAATCTTTTCAATACTGTTTCCAATATCTTATACCGATATAGACAATTGTGTTTTTAAATTTTAAAAATCTTTCGCCGATCTCACAAACTTCAAACAAAACACAACGTAAACAACGTTGTCACCACAAAAGTCTACGATAATTAAATGCAAGAAACTTGACATTCACGTATTTTTTTTTAAAGAAATATTGTGCAGTGAGATGCGAAGAGCAAACAACCTTGGACGTAACCATATACCGTATATCGTTATTTCTTTATGAATTGAAACCATTAGTATGTAACGCAAGTAATATACAATGATTTCGCGAAGATTTTGTTTTTCATATTTACAAACGTCAAAATGCGAAAACTGTCATGGCTGTAAAACGGTAGACACTCCCAAAAAAACATGTTTTTTGGTGTCGTCAACAAACTTAGGGACTTGTTAATTAAAATGAAATTGATACAACTTTTCTGGGATCAAATCGTGGGACACGATTGAGTTTTCGGTTTATACCTTATAAACATCTCCATATGTACCAGATCCGATTCTCTGTATGAGCTCGTATTCATCTTGGGGATTGCGCCGCGATATGTCAGAGCTGAGAGCACTCGCATTTTGCGCCATAATGACACTTTTCACCCGAAGCACATTTATAAATCAATCAAAAAAGAGGTTTAACACGTAAAATAAACTAGTGGAATAGGAAAACACGATCGAGATCCCCCACATCCGCGACATAATTACATGGCTAAGGTTGGCAACATCTTTGATGAAAAATATTGCTATATAAAATGATAATTTTCAATATGATTGAATGTTTCCATTCAATAAATAAAAAAGAAAGATTAGGTACACACCAAAAAACGTTTTTGGAACCAGTAGTGAGTGAAAACGGTTTGAAAAGGTGAAGTGACATATATAATTATAAAATAATATAACCAAAAATCTATTTTTTATTTAAAAAAAAAAAAGAAAATATTAGATTCTCTCAAAATACTGTAAATTTATAGTGGACCCGCTGGACCTTTTTTTTCTTTTTTTGTGGACCGGAAAGGAGTGAAATTCGTGAGAGAATTCGACCATTCATTGAATATTGAAAGAATAACACTCGTGAGCTCCTTGTAAACGATAAAAGATTGCATTTATCAATATTAAAATCAAGTTTGTTACATCTTCCCCATTCTATTATATTATCTATATCAGACTGGAGACAGTGACAATCATCCAAGGTGACAACCCTCAAAAACAGTTTCAAATCATCAGCGAATAATAGAAACATAGAATTTTTAATGACTTTTACAATATCATTTATAAATATAGTGAACAGCATTGGCCCCAAGTTCGAGCCCCCAGAATACGTGTAGAGCGGTAGCGATTCAAAAAGCCCATACGTTACGTATTATTTTTTGTTCCGAAAATAGCTCGCAAAAAGCCTAACGAAGCCGTCAGACAAACCGATTAGTTGGAGTTTTGCCAAAAGGATGTCATAATCGACCTGTCAAACGCCTTCGCGAAATCATTGTAGGAACAGTCATTCAATCAGGAAATCATGGAGTAGGATGTAGGCATAGGCGGATCCACGGGGGGGGGCATGGGGGCCATGCTTCCCCCCCCTGAGGAGAATTTATTCCATTCAAAATATTATAACATTCATTTTCAAATGATTTAAATTTAAATAAATATGTTGTAGTTTTATTTTTTCCTCACAACCCTTTAGTTTTTAGTTTAAAAACTACAGTTACGTCGAAAGAAATCCGCGCACGCTTTACAATTCCATTCATTTGCAAATATTTCCTCGAAATCTTTACCGATTTCCATTTTTGTTTCTTCCGATTGTAAAGAAAACTAATAAACATATTTTTGAAGAACAATCGGCTGACACCTTTCACCAACCTTAAGATGGCCTGGCTACATACCGCGTCTTGTCCTCATGAGTTTAGCTTTAAATCATCAGAGTATATGGCTCGTCTCCAATCGTTCAAAGTCAATTTTTTGTGCACCTTCGACTATTCTTTACATCAATTTTAAATTTTTTACAGTGGGAACTATTTTTTTAGGCGTCGAGTGGAAATCAATGTGCCACGATTATATTACGGCTACGGACATTTCACATCGATCATGTGGAATCACTAGTCTTCTAAAGCTCAGCATGGAAAACTGTAGCAGTTTTCAATCCACTACACTTTCTACACAATCTATTCTAAGCGAAATACAGTCTATTCTAAGCGAAATTTTTCTACTTGGTTTCCGCAGAAAACTGATTCAATTTGGGCTTTATCGCGATTATGTTTTCTTGCGGTTATCCATAATTTCGTCAGATACTAACGCGACTAGATCTGGCTCAGTACTGTTGAAGCTTTTAAATCTTAATTGTTTTTCAAAATATGGTTATTGGTTTCTTTTACAATTAAAAGAAAAAAATGGAAATCGGTAAAGATTTCAAGGAAATATTTGCAAAGGAATGGAATTATGAAGAGTGCGGTTTCTTTTGCCGCAACTGTATACATATGACATGTGATAAGTTAATAAGCATGTCGTAACGAGGTTTTGTTACAAATTTTACTAAGTTTGACAGCGTTGCCTCCGCTGAAAGGATTTTTTCGACATTACGACGCATGAAAATCTGACTAAGGAATCGCATGAGTTCGAAAAGACTATATGGTCTGGCTTTGTAACATATCCTCTGGATAACGGATATTCAACCTGAATATTTTGGGCCTATTTGCAACGTCAAAAAAACGAAAATTCGACTTAACATTATAAAGTTTTGCGATTTTTCTCTGCTATTAAGCAATATTTTTTTAATGTTTGCATTTTTTAATTAAAATAAAAGAATCGATGATAATAGTCAGAGCCATCAACAATATCACATGATTTTTTTTGTTGTCATCACAACTTTAAACGCAGGGTCGTTCCGTAAAAAAAATCGTGTAAAAAAAAATAACGGTGCCGTTCAAAAAAACGCGTAAAAAGGGGACTGGTTGTATATGTATTTTTTTATTTATCATGTTCATTTTCAAAATGGCCACCCCCTGGGACAATTCCTGGATCCGCCAGTGGATGTAGGAGTGATGATTCTACGCGATCTTTAAGTACTGTTCTATAAAATTGTACCTAAACTATTTACTGTATAAAACGCGGGTTCTATATTGTCTGGCAAAAAAATTGCTATCTTTGGCGAAATGTCCCCAAAATAAATAATTTTACGCCAGTTTTTAATATTATCGTTTGCTATCTTTTCTCCTGAAAAAATGTTATTTACTATTAGTTGTTTAATTAGCTTACTCTTAAGCAAGTTAACAACAACGTCTGTGTTGTAACCATTATTTACAGCTTGTATCTGTTGGTGTTTAACTCTAATCCAAAGATGATTTTAGTGAGGGGGATGTTAAGTAATCTATTTACTATTGCATGGAATGATGAAAGTTTTTGCGACCACGGATGAAGTGATTGTGCGGGGACGGAGATGGGGGAGGCGAAAACCTTTTTTTTCATTAATAGATGTCGCTTTATAAAAATCTAAACTTTTTAATTCTAGCATTAACAGTTGAAAGATATTAATAATATAAATTTAAATATTAAAAAACTGATTATTGAGGAAAAGGAGCTATGTTATATTTAAGAAAAAGCAAATCATGGCATTACAGCTGATGCCAATGCGCCATGTATTTATTTATATATATATACATACATGTAAATACATAATAAAAATCACTAATTAATTAAAAACAAGATGAAAACATTGTAGTCATAAAAACTGAGAGAAAAAATTTATAAAATCATATTATAAATTTTCAAAGATGTCAACCGAGTGAGTTCTGACAAAATCAACTTTTATTCATAAAATATAGTATTCGTCTGAACTCACTCACGTCAATATGAAATATGTCGACATCCGAAGCAGTGCCATTTAAAATTGTTAAAGCTCTTCCCAGAGGCATTCCCATTGGCAGACTGGTTCTACCCCTTGGAAGAACAAACAACTCATGCTCACGATTCCTCAAAAAATTATCAGGAACATTCAATTTAACATTTTCAAGAATGGTGGAATTCTCATTTTGGCCTCGGATAAGCCAAAAGAAATATAATGCCAAGTACATTTCTCTTCTGAACTAGACATTTACAATTATCTCTCAACTATGAAAATTGATACAGTAGGGTCTATTAGAACACGCTTTCGAATAATTCAGCCAAAAGACAGTTAATATTTGTCACATTATTGGTGAAGGATATACTGATTTTGATATTTATCTTGAATCAAAGAAATATTGGAGGATTGTCCTAACAATGAAAAATCACAACTGATCTAGAATCGAATTTTGTCAGTCCCTGTGGTCTAGTGGCAAGAGCTTTGTCCTAGCGATCTGGAGACCCGGGTTCAATTCCCGGCAAGGTCAGATTTTTTCAATTGAAAAAAAAGAGATTTTGGGCTGGGTGTATGTTATTTATCATTGATTTTGTGCACAACTGATTCATTACTTATCATCGAGTTAATCTTGTATGACTTTCACAATTAAGAATATTTGGCGCATTGGCGTAAGCTGTAATACCAAATATTTTTTTTAAATTTAAAAAAAAAAAGAATAAGAGTTGAACATATAGAATTATAGAGATAATGAATGAATATTTTGATTGTGTTATTAAAGTTTTTTCAATAAATACACAAATTTATATTTTGTCAATTGTTATAATAAAGGATATTTTAACAAACTTCAATAGTCTTCTAGTTACAAGTCAACTATTTTGTATGAACTTCAACACAGATTTGTATTGCACAAGGTTTTTTTGGAACCATATGACCATGTTATACGATGTTCAAGTGTACTCGTCACATCTAATGATGTGACCGAAGCAATCTCATTGGTTTTTTAATACAGCATGTTCTCATATACTTCCTTTCTTCGTTAATTGAATTAAAGTTTTATTCAGTTATTAATTATTCTGCCAGTTTCTTGTGAAACACTGATAAGCTCACCCCATCATACATATCTATATGGATAGCATGTCTTCTAATAACAAATGGTTTTCACGGGCCATAATGCAATCATTTAGGGGTTGAAGAAAAAAAACAATTTTATATATTTTGTTGTATTTTTATATTTTTTTTATTTTCTTGTTTCAGTAACACCACATTTTTTAACAAACTGCTAACTAAAGAATAAGGCTTAAATCTTAATTGTAACTAATTTTAATTCTTCACTTAGCATACATACGTTTAATAAATTCTATGAATGTCTCAACTAATTCTACCATACAAGGCAAAAATAAGAAATTAATATTACAGAAGAATTGATTGAAAATCATAAAAAAAAGACATGTTCAAATGAAAGACATGAAAAGAGGTTGTTCAAATTTCGGAGTGAGAAATAAGATAGGACTAGCTTTTTCCTAAATAGGCAATAAATCATCGGGTACCAAAGCAGGAATTATGATTTGTATAATGACAAACAAATGTATTTGACATTTAAAAATAACAAATTTTGTGGAGAAGGTAAGTCTAAAAAAATCCAATTGGACTATTTTGAAGATCATATCCTGCTATGAATTGGGCATCTCACAAACACACAATACTGGTAAACAATGTCAACAAAATGTTTGCTGCCAGTTAACATTAAGATCTATTGAAATAGCAGACATTCCCATTGTGTTAAAAATAAATCTATATTCCAAGCTGCATATTATATGATAATACTACTTTTTGTTCCACAAATAAAAATAATAAACATAATTCGTGAGTCAGACTGTGAAGTCAGACATAAATCATTGTAGTTATGATTTTGATGGCTTAGCAGAAACAGCCTCTTTTTTATCTATCCAATAGAAAGACATAAAAAAAATTTTAAGTGTGGAATTAAATGAACTTTGTTTTGGCTGCATCTCAAAATGACATTGTCATACTTTAACCGACCAACGAATTATGTTTGTACTTAAATATTACACGGTTTTGCACCAAAGATTCTTAAAGTGGCAAATTCACAAACATTAAACGTAAAAGAATATTTCAGAATAAATGCGGTATATAACATAAGCCTATACAAATTCAATGATACGAAAAAAAAAATAGAACATTTGGCAGTAAACAGCATCCATCTTCACAAATTATATAATCAGTATGAAAATCGAAATAAAATATTTTCTTGTTATATTATGTAACAAAACTAGTAAATACCATAGTAAACTTTCACTTCATATCGGGAAGTATTGTGCTATATGTGTACTTACTGAATATGTGAATTTTACTAACTTAAAAATCTTAGCAAATTATTTTCACCAAAAGTAATGTTTCAATATGGAATATGAAAGTTTTGAACAATCCATACGATAATAACATTCGAAAGTCGACATCTTTAATAAGATGAAGATTACTCCAGTAAATCATAAAACTTAGTTAGGATTTCATGAGAATGTTCAAAAATGTCTTCTTTGGGTTTGGTTCTCTTACATCATACCACCCCATGCCGCCCCATACCACCCATTCCTCCCATTCCACCCATACCGCCCATGGGATTTGGAGCATCTTCTTTTGGTAAATCGCAAACGACAGCTTCAGCTGTAGTTAACAGTGATGCTACACCGCTGGCATCTGTTAAAGCAGTACGAACAACCTTTGTTGGATCAATGATTCCCTTTTCAATCATATTAACATATTCATTTTTCATGGCATCATAGCCGAAAGCGTCAGCCAGGGACTCCACCTTAGCTACAACTGTAGCTCCATCGATGCCAGCATTTTTAGCAATGGTCATACAAGGCATACGCAGTGCATTTCGGACAATTTCTACTCCAGTTGCTTGATCGGCGTTTGATGTTTTAAGTTTAGAAAGAGCAGGGGAACACCTAATGAGGGCAGTACCGCCTCCAGGAACGATACCTTCTTCAACAGCTGCACGGGTAGCATTTAATGCATCATTTACTCTGTCTTTTTTCTCATTGACTTCCACTTCGCTTGATCCGCCAACTCGCAGAACAGCAACTCCAGATGCTAATCTCGCGAGACGTTCTTGAAGTTTTTCTTTCTCATATTCTGATGTGGTTTCCTTAATTTGATCCCTAAGTTGTTCAGCGCGTCTGTCGATGTCTGACTTCTTTCCTTTGCCTTTGAGCAATAGACAGTCATCTTTGGTTATTAATACTTCTCCAACCTGTCCTAAATCAGTAACTTGAACATCTTCAAGTTTCACCAAATTGCTATCATCCCCGAAAACTACTCCTCCCGTAGAGATAGCCATGTCATTGAGTGTGGCTTTGCGATTATCTCCAAAACCAGGAGCTTTCACTGCTGCAACTTGCAGACCGATTTTCAACCTATTTACGACCAATGTTGATAGCGCTTCACCGTCGACATCTTCGGCAATAATGACTAGAGGTTTCCTCTGGGCGTTAGCCAATTCCAAAGCAGGAATAATACTCTGAATTGAACTGATTTTCTTTTCGGAGAAGAGGACTAAAGCATCTTGAAATTCAACTTTAGCTCCTTTTGAAGAATTTATGAAATAGGGAGAAATATAACCACGGTCAAACTTCATACCTTCGATAACTTCCAATTCGTCTATCAGAGTCTTGCCATCTTTAACGGTGATAACGCCTTCACGGCCGACTTTTTTCATGGCGTCTGAAATCAATTTTCCGATGGCCGTGTCTCCATTGGCAGATATCGTCGCTACCTGAGCGATTTCTTCCGGAGTAGTCACAGGTTTCGACATTTCTTTCAGTTTAGATATGATGCAATCGACAGCCAACATGACTCCGCGGCGAATCTCTATGGGGTTGGCACCTTTCGATATCTTCTCAAAACCTTCCTTAGCGATGGCCCTAGCTAAGACGGTTGCGGTCGTGGTACCGTCTCCGGCTTCTTCATTGGTGTTATTAGCGACGTCTTGCACGAGCTTAGCACCAATATTCTGGAACCTGTCCTTAAGTTCGATACCTTTGGCGACGGTGACTCCGTCTTTAGTAATTTTAGGCGACCCCCAGGATTGCTCCAGAATGACATTTCGACCTTTGGGTCCCATTGTTACAGCGACGGCATCGGCGAGTATATCCACACCTTGAAGCATAAGCGCCCGCACTTCAGGACCAAATCGCACATCTTTGGCGTATGCACGGTAAGCCAAACTAGCATGACGAGATGTGACTCCTTGGCGAATTATGGTCGATAGCCTGAACATCTTGAAATTAAATTGATTTTGTATAAAATTAAGAGACCGGCATGTGCAATGGGCACTTCGTACTAAAACCACGCTGTTCGATTTCACAATCTTAAAGAATGTTACCAGTTGCTTGGGAAAATTACAAAGTCCACCTTGATAACCTCTGATAACCCTACAAATATTTTTAAAATAATTATTAAGTCGAAATACAAATTTTTCTCAGAGTAATTAGTTTCTTTCTAATATTTTAAAAAATCTTTCAAAGGGGCATTTTTATGTTTTCATATGTTTTTTTAATTAATTCTAACCAACTCTGTAGAACCACAGAATCTTCTAGAAGGATTTCTTTATTTTTCATTTAAAATTGTAGAACCAAACACGAACTTTTTACTGAAGAAATATGTTCAGCAATTGTTTTGGAGTTAAGACAAATAAATTTGTATAGTTCGATAGTTTTATTTAAACCTATTCTGGACATTATTCAATAAAGTTATATTTTCAAATTGTGATTTGATCGAAATATATTCATGAAAGTGTGTGTACCTTCAAATACGGTGACTGCGTAATTGTTCATATTTTTTAAATTCATTTTTAAAATTTGTTAATTTTTTGTATGACAGCTAATATTGTTTTTTTTCGATTCAATTGTTTAGATGAAGAATGTCATTAAGTACGGTTCACAAATAATGTAAAATCATGTTGAATGTTTAACTTGAAAAAAGACAACCAAGACAAAGTCACCCACCGGATGGGTTTCTTTACCTACACCAATTACATTCAATATTCCGATCATTTATTTGTCGGAAGGTACATTTAAACCTGAACAGATTTTGATATTTGATGGTCATTTAAAAAAGTTTTACCTCAAACGTCGTCGTGAATAGTTATTGGCTCGTAGACAATCATACCTTGGTTCACAGTAATTTTCATACATTTTTAATTTTTAGGGTTGTAGGTAAATAATTAAAATTAAAACGAGAATTTTAAATATATTCAAATCTCATTTTTTTCTTTGACGACCGTTACGGCTTTTTGTGATGTATTTTCCTCCTAGTTTTTCTATGCACTTGATCTTAACTGCAGTTTATGTTTGCGAGGCGTTTCCACAAGATGCGTAGAGAGTCATTAAATTCTTAAATTCTTGAACTAATTATATTTTTGACAACCCTTGAGCAGGTAGATTCATCCCAAAACAATATTCAATTTCATGAACAACATTGCTTGGTGACTAATTTACGATAAAAACCAACCAAATTGAACTAACCCAATGCTTAAATTATTCCCAAGATATAAATAAAAAGTTTGATGGAGTATTAGAAGCGTAAATTTACCTAAAGTTTTGTGAAATCACTCTCCGGTCTGAAATTTCAAAGTTCTCTAAATTGGCTCAAAACTGAATGAAACTGAGATTTGAAACAGTTTGTTATATAAAGTGCTCCCAGTACAGATCCTTTTGTCATTCCACATATAAAATATTGATAAATGCATTCATATAACTACACTGTGAGCAGTAAGTACTTACTATATAAAAATATGGACTAGGCAAAGACACCCATCGAAAGGCAATTTAACCCCATTTGATGGTATCTTTTAATTCTCTGCCAATTTTAATTTATTTACTGTAACTTGGTGGAAATGCATTATTTAAAAAAAAAACAATAATTTTACAAACTACTTCCACGTCAATTTTTCATAGAAAATCAGAACTGGCTTTGCTTATCATGATTGTTTTCAACTGAATTAAGTAGGCGAGTCGAATATCTTAGTGAAGATATACAATTGAAAATACTTCCTTTCGTCAGCCATAACAATATTTAAAAACAAAATAATAATTGTCAAAAGTTTCTAAATAAAGTCGCAATGGCGCTAAGAAAATTTATGTTATTTTCCGGATTTTCCCTGTCTAACCCATGTGTGTCCGTACCGCTTGGTACCCCTATCAATATTAATAGTAAATTGTCTATGGTCAACATATCATCTTCTTCACCGGGTTCTATAGTTATCTATGCCGGGTTCTACTGAAGTAATATCTGACGCAAAAATGTGGGCAGAGAATAAAGAGAAATTCCTGCATATGGACAAGGAATCCAAAAGAAAACAATACATAGTTAAAAAATATGCGACATTAGAATCTATACCGACATGGAAAACACAAAATGAAAGTGCGAATGGTTTCAAAGAACCGAATGATGAAGATAAAACGCACATTCTAATCACAATGGATAAAACTCTAAACAAATTAATAGCTCCTAAAATATCAGTGTGGAAAGGCGACATTACACAACTGGAAGTAAGTTTTAATGCCTTCTTTTATCAAACCACAATCTCCATTGGCAGAACACGTATTTATTTCTAGTTCTGTCCTGATCTAATAGTATCCGAATGGTCTCACTATGTTTTTACCTGTCCTAATGACATTTACATGTATATTTAAGACTTCTTTCAACCATGTCTTCTCTTCTATTAATTTGGCCCACTTACTGCCACATTATCTTATTGATGTGACATTCTCTAAGCATGATTTTATTTGAATTTACTCTATATGTGTGCTTAGACTAATATTGACATTCATTGCTGAATTCATCTCTTTGAGTTTCAGTTGTGATGAACACAATCAAATTATACTCATGAGCTTAGATGAAGATAGATTGTTTGATGTCATGTCAACAGTGGTGAAGATTTGGATCACATATTTCATATTGACGTGAGTGAGTTCAGACGAATACTATATTTTATGAATAAAAGTTGATTTTGTCAGAACTCACTCGGTTGACATCTTTGAAAATTTCTAATATGATTTTATAATTTTTTTTTCTCTGTTTTTATGACTACAATGTTTTCATCTTGTTTTTAATTAATTACTGATTAATATTATGTATGTATATATATAAATACACGTATTTACATTTGTCAAATACATGGCGCATTGGCATCAGCTGTAATGCCATGATTTGATTTTTCTTAAATAAATAAATGTGTTTCCGTTTACCCTTAAATTCACTTTTTTTTATACACGACTAGTTCAAAATCTTTTGAATCCTGGAGAATGTTAAAAATATGAAAATATGACTTATAAAAGAGAAAAAACTTTTTTAAGGGTTTAACTATTATGTTATTATCGGTTTTCAAAACATTTACTATAACGGAGAGAGATCTCAAACACTGTGGTCTGCTTCATGTTAACTACTTATATGTCCAACAAAGTCTTCTCACAGAAATATATAGTTGAAATTGTGGACAGTACATTGTTAACACTATGTTGTCGGGCACATCGAACAATAGAATCAAGCCTGTAGCGGGCGTGTTTTTAGCGATAAGTGCAAAAATATGTTACTTTCTTAAAATCAACACAACTTCTAAACGAAAGAATATTTTCAAAAAAATCATAAATGATATTTAATTATTGAAAACACGCTTTTTACATCATAATTGCAATATACTTCTAAGCCGAATATAAAAACTTGTTATCAATTCAGTAAATGTCACTCCACATGTTATAAATACGACAAATTTTAAAAATTCCATATAAAATATAGCATATTCATCCATATCATATAATTATATAATTAATAACAATATATACTTGCCGTTCCTTGAGTTTTATAATCACTGGAAGTGTGAGATCTCAAGGGAGAAGAACATGTGTCGGATTTTTTTTTATTGACTCATTCGAACTTTCAGTTTGAAATAAATCATGACGTTTAATAGCTTCCTTATTCCTTCGAAAAAAATTTCAAGCTATGAATCAATCTGTCATAACTATCGGTGCATGTACCTTCTAAATTTATCATGTTATATGCTTGAACAACAATAACAATTCCGTAAACAAATTATAGAAGTAATAAAATTATATCTAAAAAGCAGTGGATGATTGGTAACTACTTACAAAAAACTGGTATTCCAGAGCATTACTTTATTGTCATTTCATTCTGCAAACAACAGGTTTATTTGTTTCGAAGGGCAGGGGGGTTGCTTGCAATTTCATGCAGAATTTTTATATATTTAATCTTTGGTTGATGAACCGAATTATACACAATGAATGAATTAAAAAAGGGCACAGTTTGTTAGGTACATCGTTACCCTCTTCGTCCTTTTTGTCATTTTTCGCAATTTCATCCTGTTTGTCATCCTTTCTTTTAAATATTGATTACCCTTTTTTGAGTTTTATCATTTGTAATGATTGGGGTAGACCCCTATTTTTTCTAATGGTGTCACAAACGCTTATTTTATTCAATAATACAGCCTCACAATTTTCGACACTATTATAGAAATTGTCCATATAAACATGATGCCATAAATGAATAAACGGAGGCACAACATGTTTGATAGTTTCTAGTAATTTAAGTCCTTGTGCAAAATAAACTTCAAAATCACAAATGTAGCCTGTATCACGTTCACATAAAATTCGCACAGTATTGCGTATTTCACAATTTTCGAAGCATTATATGTATACTCTAAAAAACAGTCTTCCTCTTCAAGGTATCATTCCCTCATCTAAACTTAATTCTTGATGCGGTTTGTAAATGTTTATAAATGTTTGTAAAAAATAGTCAATAATTGGTTTTACTTTGAACCGGTCGGAACTATTTATGATATCTTCATTGTTCGAAAAATGCCACGCTTTCAAAATTTGTCGAAACCGGTCTCTGGGCATTGTTTTCGCAAAAAAGGTGTTTCAGTTGATTTTTCCGTTGACCAATACTCGTCCCTTCTATTTTTGCGAACTTGTCCCACCAAAAGAATCAGCCCCAAAAACTTTTTCATTTCTTTCAAAGTAATATTTTTCCTCTGACGATTTTTTATATAATTTGTAATTACAGTTTGAGGACAATTTACATTTAAATTTTAGCCGCAGCGGCCTAAAAACGATTCCGATTCCCGATCCGAACTCTTCCAAATCATTATTCCTTGAACATAAATTATCGGCATACACTTCATCGTCACTATTATTATTATTTGAAGACATTTTTGAAAGGATACGAAACGGTGAACAAAGCAACGCAACCGGCTCAGGGCTCAAACTGAACAAACAACGGGGATTGCAAAATAAATCTTTTTTTATTTTTGTTTATTCGCTCAAACTTCGACCCTTATAATCTGGCAAAGAAGTAGAACTAATGGTAATTAGTTACGGCGAGAAATGAAACGCTGGCAAACAATTGTGTGCTGACCTGTTACAATTACGGCATTTGCCGTGTCCTGCATTCAACTGACAGTCCGAAAAATACGGCAAATGCCGTGTCCTGACTACAACGTGTTAACTATATGGTGAACATTATTCTTCTAGTGATATGAATTGTTATCGCATAGTTGAAGCAGCAGAAAAAGAAAATCTGTAGCTTTTTTTATTTGTTAAAATGAAATCCATTCCTGTCGATACTGTTTTTCTTACTATGGACTTTTTTTTAGATAGATGCCATCGTCAATGCTGCTAACGGTAGATTGTTGGGCGGTGGAGGAGTAGATGGTGCCATTCACAGAGCAGCAGGTCCAGAACTTAAGGTGAATATATACTATAGTTTGAAATATAGCTAACATTAAGACAGGGTAAAAAATTGTATTAAGTAAAGCTAATTAACTCTCAAAATTTTTACGAAAGAGTATTTACTTGTGAGGTAATCGTTGAATATAAAATAATGTTGTCTTTTAGTTCTCATGTAACCTGATGCAATTAAACCTCAAAAGAAGAGGCAGACCTACGATTTGTGAACAAAGAATGACCCTCTTTCTTTGGGGTGATGACCTGGTAGGTGGCACTCACAATAGAGAGTTGGAGACAGCCAAGAACCACATGAGCTGTTGCACTCCTGATGGCAATTATCACGATAATAAATATTGTCATCGATATGAGTGCTACTAGATACGTAACACTCTAACGGGTATCTAACATTATCTCTTTGTTTGATTTCAGAAAGAATGTGCCACTTTAAATGGATGCAAAACGGGCCTTGCAAAAATAACTGGAGGCTATCTTTTACCAGCAAAATGTAAGTGATCCAATATATACCAATATACCACTTATTATTAATGAAATTATTAACAATAGAACTAGACTTTTCGATGGGTTATTTTAAGGCTTACTATTGTATTTATTTACTATGTAAATTACTAATTTATGACTTAATAAAATTCATTTATTAGTAAATTGTAGAATTATTGTTGGTATCTTGGTGCTCCTTGCGTCCTGTAAAAAGGTAAAAATCTCAAACTCAAATCATGTACATTGCATTATGCTATTTGTTCATACTATTATCATCCTAGGAATGATTTCCTTAAGTCACCCTTCTGGACATCACTACAAAAAAAATACAATTCAAATATTCAAAAGTTCTTTCTGAAATAGTTTTTTTTAACATTTGTAATGAAATGTCTGTTTTTTTTTTCAGATGTTATTCATACAGTTGGACCACAAGATAAGTCTCATCCAGACCTCCTTTCCTGTTACAAATCGTGCTTCAAACTGCAGACGGACAACCAAATCAAATCTATTGCATTTCCTTGCATCTCAACTGGTGTATATCATTTTCCCAACAATCCAGCAGCACACATCGCTTGCAGCAGTGCTCGAGAATTTCTAGAAGATGATATTAAAAACCACAACGGTTCTGTCGAGAGAATTATATTCTGTGTTTTCATGCAGGAAGATGTAGAAATTTACGAAAGACTGGCACAATTTTATTTCCCATTAGAATAAACACTATTATGGATGAGGCATTCAGGTCTGAAGTGGAGTTCGAGTCAACTTAGATTTATTTTGTATTGAAATATTATTTCAATCAAGGCATGACTTTTTATTTATCTATAGAATAATTTTTTCATACTTAAATATTATCTTCAATAAGAGAGAATTTATTCCAGTGATAAGACTGTGCAGTGAATTTGGTTGTATAGAGATGCAAATGAAATATTTCTATTTGAAATATTCTTTTGAGATATATTATATATGTTTGCCTTATCATCCCTTTGCATCCACTTCAAGATTTTTTTTTCACAGTTCTCTTAAAAATATGGATGTAAAATCCAATGCTTATTGCTTACAAACTTATTTGTTTCTAAACCGTTAAATTTAAAAAAAATATTGCATTGGATCATAAAATTGTTCAATGCTAAAAATTATATCAATTCTGAATAATTTTTGTGTTTTCTCTTAAGTTTTCATTATTTTCATATATTTTTTTGTTTTATTTCCTATTTTTACTGTAATATATAAACAGAATGTTAATATTACCTTATAACATTCGCCATTAAAGCTTTTTTAAAAAGTTTTCATTGATTCATTTACATCCTTCTATTCCTGTTTGAAATTACTTGTTGGACCATCTCTACATCCGACAGAAGTCGTTTGGAGGGCCAAATAAAATGGTGCTGGTATTTGGCAACAACTATCAAAATATCTTATTGCTTAGCAAAATTTTGCCAGATCTGTAGTTGAGTGGTAATCGTTGTTGACTTTGGTTTCAGTGCCCATGGGTTGAATCCCTGTACCAACAGCTATATAAATAATGTATTGATTTCTATTTGAAGACATGGGTGTCTTTAATGTTGAAAATATCCTCTGATGATGATTAATGTATCTAAAGTTTTGGAATATTTTGAATAAGTCAACCAAAAGAAGAAGCCCGAAGCACCATCAATACCACAATTTTTTTTTTTCAATAAATAAAACACTGTATACTAATGGTTGCGACACTTAGGTTGTATTTTTGGTTAAAAAATAGAACATTTTTTTCTACATTTACAATACATTTATTTAGAACAGGACTGGTTTCTCTTTTCGCGATCATTTTCAACTGAAAAGAAATACAACAATACATAGTTATTTATACAAAAACTAAGCAAGAAAAATAATTGTATACATAACTCTGCATTGATGAAAATACCGGTCATGATCTTAATAAATTAATTTCAGAATAAGTACAATTTTTTTTTTTTATTTTTTAATATGTAGGCTGTCCACCAATTATTGACAGACAACACCTTCATTGGTGTTGCACTTTGGCATGGTAAAATTGTTTAGTAAACTTGAAATAATTGAGGTATGACTGACTGTGTGACTTGTTTATATATTATTAACAGGGCTTTTTTTTGAAAAAATAAGGTGCCGGAACTCACTTCATGTCGAGCTTTTTACTAAATAAAATTATATTCAAATATCATTCAAGTAAAATTTCGACTAATTGATTCTGACACTTGATGCCGAAAAAAAGTGCCTGAACGCCGCTCCACCGCGTTAAATGGAAAAAAAAAACACTGATTATTAATATATACCCCCACAATGAATGCCATAATTTGGAGGTGTAGATGGACTCCTGCTTGTTTATTGTATTATTATTATTATTCACTATAAAATCGAATTTATCAGGGATCTAATACGTATGAAACTAAAAATAAATTCTCCTTTCTGTTTCTCCTTGAAAATAAAAATTACTTCTTTTTCTGTAACATTTTATAAAAAAGATTGATTAATTATTTTGGTTTTATAAAATAACATTATCAAGTGTGTGTTAGAAGCGACTGCACAGATTATTCAAGGAAGTGGGATTGAAGATGAAATGCAACTGGGCAAAAAGTTAGAAGGGATGGCTCTCAACTCTCAGCCTCATTGCCTATTATTGCTTTTTTGGAAGATTCACTTACTATAATGAAGTATTTTGAAACTCATGGACATCAACGACCAACTATTATAGACTAATAAAGAAAAAGTCACTTATGGGGGGTAAGGAATATCTGTTGGTCGCTCAACATAGTTAACCTAGGAAACTAATCAAAATCATAAAAATTTTATCTCAAGGAAGTCTGTGTATTATAGACATCACATAATTTATAGCAGTATATATTAGTAGGTTCAATAAATTGTCTTAACGGTTCTATTACCTAGTAAGTATGACTTAATTTGCATGCCAATTGTCCAATATTGAAAAATAAAATGGATATTCAGCATATTTGAGTTGTTGAATATTGACATGGAAGAAAATTCAGAAGTTCACTTGATACAACTAATGTCCAACCCTGGCTTTTTTGTGAATACCATATCAAAAAAGAAAATCGAGGGATTTTTGTTTGCTATAATATATTACTAATTATTCTATTTGTTGATATTTGATTGATATTTTACTACCGAATTGTGCGTGATTAAATTATCATCTGAGATTAATCGGTTTTAGTTGTTCTGGATAATCTTATGAAATCGCTTTCTTATTGAGTTGCTTGTAATTTAAAATAACATGTAATTCAAAATATCTAAATACTACTTCATGCTGAGGTTTAATGTTCTGCGCAAAGCGCATGCGTTCGCAATAATTATTCCGGTTTTCGGTGACGTATCCTACACTATTCTACTACGAAGAACGTCGTGTATTACATCTCCTTCACCCTCGAGCACACTCAAATGGCGCTCTCTTCTAGCAAACGTTCGTTGGGCAACCTTGTACTCGTTTTACGGGTAGGTGAAATCCGCCATCTTGAGAGTAAATTTTAGGTATGTGTGTGGTTTACAAGGGAATTTGTGAAAAGTGCATACATTTTCACAATTAAATGGGTGAGTATTTTTTAATTTACAGTTTAAGAATGCATCATATTCAATATTAGAGCCGTTCAGTGCTCCGAATTCTCTGTAAGAAGCTATAAATTCATTATTTTACGTCACTATGTTTATGTGACAGTAGACTACACGGTTGAGCTTTCTAATTATTTTGATACGACTTTTCTTTCAATTATACATTGAATGCGGAGTCGGTCTGAGTGTAATTGATAAACTGTGAATCCTCGCCAGCGATAAGCCGTACAGAGCTCGGAAAAAAAGCGTAATAGAATGTATTTTTGGGCGGAGTTGGTATTAAAAGCTCAAGTTGGCAATACCACGACAGGTGAATCTAGGAAAAAACTGTGGTGGGACATATCTTTGGCTGAAATGTCCGGCTTTCCTCTTTTATGAATTATTAATTGGGCTGCGAGTCTCTAGTTCGATCGCAAGCGGTTCGGTTCCAATTAATCGCCGTGCGAAGGCATCAATGCAAAAGTTATTCTAGTGATTCGTGCGAAATTAGGTGTGAAAACGTCTTGACCATCTCGTTTTGACTTTTTCAGGTGAGAAGCGGTCACGGAGAACTCCTAGTGCACACTTTCTGGCCTCCAGCAGGCCACCGAGGTAGCAAAATCGTGCGCCAAGTGAAATCTCCAAGAATTCTCGATTCCTTTCAATCGGCGGTGATCAAAAAGCGTTTCGCCTCGCCTCTCGAAATTCGTACTTATTTTTTGATTAACAAATTGTGTTGTGAACATGGGAGAACAGTGCTCAGTTTTCATGTAAAAAACATTGTGATTAGTGTGCAAGTGTTGTGTATTTTAATGTCGACTGCAGTTACAGAAATTGCATTTTGATACGACGTCGTCTGACATATCCAGGTCCGATTATACATATCTATTTACCCATTCTTAGCTATGTCCAAATTTTTAACGACTGACAGTTTATTTTTGTGTACACATATTTATTATTATTCCCGTCAAATGACATACCATTTATATAACTATATTGAATATTATTTTGTGTATTATACTATCGTAATAGTAAATAGATACATATTATCAGTTAGTTTTTGCAAACAAAATCATGTTGTGGTCAATTTGTTACAAAAAACGAAGCTGGCTGTATTAATAATATTCTAGTATCATTGATACATTATGTATTCAACAAGTGAAAGTTAAAAATCTCATTTCATCTAATACCTAGTTATTTCCAAACCACTAATATTTATTGACAGATTTAGGAGAATGTTTTGTTTAGTTAGTGTTAAGAATCCTTTTTTTTTATTAAACTAGCCTCCATTTTTTCCGTAATTAAAGCTAACGGTTTTTTTTTGTGACAGAATTATATTATCAAACTTTTCCAACAGTGCAAATTGTATTTTTTTTTTTTAACATTTTTAACCTATTTCAGAGCCCAACAGGTAGTGGCCGAGTACTAAATAAATTTACACCTAAAGCACTCATGTCTTCTGTCAAAAAACAAACACAAATGATATTATAGCTGTGAGGCTATAAATTTCAGCCAAGAAACACTTCTAATCTAACGATAGCAAATTCACACTCCCACAATACCAATGATTAAATAAATCTATTGCTCTATAACTATCATTCACAAAATGTCAATTTCAACTCGTTATGAACTATATGTACCCGTTTTATTCACTGTCATAATATGGATGCTTAGTTTATGCAATCGGTTAATGTTTATAAACACATGGTGATTGTTATTGAAAACTATATTTATTCATTATGCGATATTTATGACTATATTCGCCCGAATGTAACACATTTTCTTTATTATTTACCTTAAATGTTATTTACTAAAAGCATTTCTATTAAATTTGAGCTTTAATAAATCGAAATAGGTAGTTGTACTCCCCTCCCAACAAATGGAATTCTAGCTAATTTTAATGGACACATAGATACCGTTTTACCAGACAAATGATATACATTAAGTGCTGAATTTTACCTATTTTATCTTAATTCAAGCATTGCTGAAAAATCTTAATTTATGACGTTATTAATTTGGAAATCATCTGCACCCAGACATTGAAATAAAATAGCAGTATTCAAAATATATTTCGTTACCTGCAGTCAAAAGATTCAGGAGATTCCAATTTTGTCAGTGACCATGATAACTATTTCACATCTTAAACCGTCCATCATCTGTACATAAGATTTGTTTATAATGCCCCCCGACAAATCTTAAACTAATACTTAACCATATTTAAAAAAATGTTCATTTTCTTTTTTTTTCAGACAATAAAACAAATATTGCGGGAAGACAGCCTTTCAAATTTTGTTGAAAGATTTCAGTGTAATTAAACTGCAAAGCAGTCTCAGCTTGACATATAAGCATATACACAGCATATGTAGCATATTAGTTTCTCAACGTGCAACAGACATATTGTTGATGATGAAAATGGAATGAATAGTAGTGCAATGTTGGTTCGGTTGTGAAAAACAGTAAAGGTTTAAAACAATCCAATAACAATCTATTCACTAAACTCTCAGTGCATATCTTCATAACCAAGTCCACAGCGTCACGTTACAAGCGACGAATACCAGTGTTGATCTAATTTTGGGTTGTGTTAAAAGAAATATTGAACTTGTGAATATTGAATACTAAATAAGCCCAAAACGAAAAGCCGGACATTGGGTGAATACTCAATCACATGAATAGGAGTGGAAAAGGAAGAGGTTGCGGTGCGGGCGCGCGGGGGAGCGATCAGTGAAGATGTCGGCCGCCATGCGCCCGACGCTCCAGACCGTGCCCGAGTCGCTAGCCGCCGACCACGTCACCCGAGACGAGCAGCCGGCACCCGCCGCCCCCCAGCAGCCACCATCCTCTGCCACTACAGCCTCGGTCAACGCTGCCGCCAGCACCCTGGCTGGAGTAACACTCGCGCCTTCTCAACAGCAGGCTGCGCCGCAGAAAGCGAGGACTCCTGCCATATCAAAGGTCAGTGCTGAAATATTCTGTTGTTTATAGAACTTAACATCACTACACTGCAACTGATTTTTAGAACTATTCAATTAATATGAGAGCCTAAAACAATTTCAATGTTAAAAAAATGATTCATTATGTCTATTGAAATATAATTTAAATGGAATTAAATAATCAAAAAAATTACATCATTATGAATCAGGCAGTTGGCAACTATTCCATCTCAAAATATTTGAATTATTTTATAATGTTTTTTCTGTCTCATTTGTTGTTATTGTTTTGGATAGAAAAATGCATATTTACATCAGATCAAATAGCTAGCTATGCGTATAAATTGAAATATTATGCATATTAGCCATTTTCAATACAGCTTAAAACATCAATGGGGAAAAATGTAAATGGTTTTTAATAGTGCCTTGATTGATGATAACATTTTGAATACTATTTTAATTCAAATATCATAACATGTTGTGCTCAAATGTCTGATATTGTTTTATGATGTATCAATATACTTTGATATCTTAACTTTTCCCCTATAACTATCCTAGCAATCATTGAAAGATATACAAATTATTCACTTTCTGTCTGTAATCTAAATCTGTAATCTGTAAACGAAATGAAGAGTGGATGCTTTTATGTCACTCAAACTACATTTGTTTTTTTTTTTTCTATTTTAACATCTTAAAAGTGAGTGGTTAATTATCATCGTTCAAGAGTTCATTGGTCTTGCTCTTTGCCTCACTGCTGCTAACACCACCTCATTTACAAATCTGGATTGTTGGACATATACTTTCTTCGTTTGTTCCTTTGTCGTTTTTTCGCATAATGGTATGGTGCACATGTGCAAAACAATTGGCAATGCATAGATCAGCAGATTTTACAACTGGCGTCTCTTTCAACTGACTAAATAGTTTTAAGAGAATATCCCAACTTATGTTTTCAGTCTTATTCAGTGTTGTAACTTATTTTGGAACCAGGAATGTGTAAAAATATATATATGAAATTACTGTCTTTAAAATAATGCAATTTTAAAATAAACGCACTCATAATTCTATGAAGGGACATATAGATTATTTTCAAAAATAAATTTCAGTACAAAAAATAATAAAACCAAAAATTTTACAAAAAATAATCTTCCATATTATAAAACCAATAATATTCCATCTATACACCTTTTGTTCGTATCTATAGATTTAATTGCATTTAACTGAATTAAAATTTTAAGGAACGAATCTAATTTAAAAAATTGGCTTAATATTCTACATAAAATATGTATTAAAGAAAAATGAATTCCAAATCCATGTTTATCATAATTGACATGAATCATTTTTCTATACTCCCAGGTGCTTCCACATCGATTTAATTTATGATAATTTATAGCATCATTGGAATGAAATAGTTTCATTTGGCTTGATTTTTTAAGAAACAGCTTCCAATAGGCAGCTATAAAATGCAAGGCTTCATATAAAAGGGAATTCTCTCCTGACATTAAGTCTCAACTAAATCAAGTAATATGCTAAAAAGCATCATTAATAAGATAAAAAAATTAAAATATTTGTTGTTATTCGAATCTATTATTTCTCCAACTAATGAAAAAAAATCTGTTATAATTTTCGTCAATGAATATCAATTCTCAGCTTTTTTATTTTTGATGTCTGTAAAGAGTACTATGTTTGAACATATTCCTTGTCAAAAAATCTTGTTTGGGATTTGTTGTTTTCTATTAAAAAGTCACGATGTGATATACGAGGTGGTATAAAATGTAAATTCTCGACGAAAAGGGATACTTAAAATAAAATAAAAAAAATGAAATTTCCGTAATTATTTCGATATATATATCTAAATTCAACAAACTGTAGCCCACACGATGCCTAAATGACACGGAGACAGATGTGTTTGATATTTATACAATACTATACAAAAATTAATAACTGCCGCTCTATATCCATACTGATCCATTATATTTTTTTTCGACTGCATAAAGAGCATTCATAATTATTATTTACTTTCTATAGCTGTATCATCGTCACATTTAAACATTTCCAAAATCGCAATAAATAATTAAATGCAGACAGTTTTATCTGCAGCTTAGACTCATATGAAAGATAATGTTTAAATATCTTTGAAATAATTATCGATGTCACAAATTTCAAATTCATCTTCAAAAATAAATACCTTAAAACAGGGGTTACCAACCTATTTGTACCTTAGAGCACATTTTAAAATATCGGTAGGGCGGCGGGCACCACATATTTTTTCAAAGCAAATTTTGCTTTGAAAAAATATGTGAAATAATAGTAATAAATAATACACAAAAAAATATTTTTTGTGTATTATTTATATAATATTATATAAAATAAATATAAGTCAGTGTGATCTTTGGCATTGCATTTTATTGGCCAGTGCCTCATAATTAGGGGAGTATGATGACGTTCCTGTTAACAAGCAATCATAAAGATGTTCATCGGTGAGTCGAGATCTATATTTTGATTTTATTAAATTCATTGTTGAAAATAATGATTCACAAAGGTATGTGGAACCAAAAAATGATTTTAATAAAAAAATATATTAAAATGAACTTCCACAAAGTTACCGCCGAAACCATCGAAAGTATAAAAAAATGATTAAATCTTATATGCCGCTTTTTTTAAAAAAATTTAAACTCTTTTTCCTTCCACTGTATTCCAAAAGTCCTCATTAGACATCAAGGATTTTAACATAATATCACTTTGACGGTCCAAAATCTCTAACTCCAGTGCTTCTGCCTTTACTTGAACAAGCTCTGCAATATATGCAGCTATTTCCATTATATTCATTTGGCAAGTAAAAGGATTGATAAAAAAGGAGACCATTGGCTCTACTCTACTATTGGGTTACTCTAGCAGTGATCTATATCGATTTATGCAGACAAATGAGTTCGAATTACGTAATTATTTAATTATTTTTGAAAATATTTTAGAAACTTATTCAAATATAATAAAATATTTGAAAAATTGTTGTCGCGGTCGAATGGGAGTGGGCGCACACAAATCAGCACGCGGGCACGGGGTTGGTAACCCCCGCCTTAAAATATCAGATAACATTGTGGCAAAAAGAGAATCATAGCATTGATTATTTTTGTATTTCACTTTAAAAAAATATCTTCTTTTTTTTAAAACTTTATTCATAGTTATAACAAGAATACTATGTATTTGCCAAGTAATATGTTGAACAATTGTCCTTTTTATATAGTGTGTGATTTAGTAATTATTGAAGTTGACAAAAAAAAATATTTAAAAAAAAATCGTCCATGTTTGCCGTCTTACTTCTAGGAGAAGAGATTAGTTTATTTTTGCCGTTCAGTTATCATTCTAACAGTCGCTATCGATTTTTTTTTGCGATTTAACCTTTTAATGATAATGATTCTCTTGTTGCTTATTTTTATTTGTTTCGGGGAAAAGCGTGCGAGTGTTACGCCCACCGAAACTGGCAAATAATCCATTCGTCACCATTCGACACCACACACACTGCTATACACATAATAAAACAGTATCTGCTTCTTCTCGGCAGAATGCAACCGCCATTATCGTCGGTTCATTTTGATGTACATTTATTTACATTTAAAAAATAACTCTCATACTGTAACATTTACATTCTCAACAGTGAATACTGTTTCACCATAGCACCGTTACTTACATTTTTTCCACTCGATTTTAATTAAACATATACCCATCCCTTGATTAACGCGTTCGATAAGTTCCATGAAATCTGGCGTAAGACGATATCACATCAATAGAGGGAAATATTGCATACGAAAATGTTGACCAACTAAACGTAAAAAAAATATTATTTCAATCTCTTTTTAATAAGTATCGTCTGCCATTGTGGAGTATATGGACTCGTAATTGAGAATATCTGCAGTATTTGTTTTACGAGGAATATTTGATATTCAGTCTTTTTTCCCCAAAATGATGATATTGGTCAAGCAGTAAGCTAATTTGATTTTAACATCGTAAGGATCGAAGGAAATTTACACATTGCATGTATTCATGCTTCTTAACCTTTGTAAACAAATCAATTTATAAAATTATATAATTACCGCAGCTGAGTATCGTTGGCCGTTCGGCTACATGGTCGGCTTTACATACCAAGAACAATAATATTTTTTACTATCGCTCGACAAACAATTATATTTATTAGATAACCTTCGAACCTGTTATTTTTACCTTGGCGTTAAGTTTGGATCTACATAACTGAAATCACTTACAAAAAATCATTGATTGACACTAAATATTTTTTAAATATTAACAGTGCTCACTCAACCTTCACTGAAACTGAAAGACAAACTGACAACTGTATGACGTCAAATCATGCTAAGTGAATCATATTTAATTCTACGCAACTGATCATATATGATATAACATAATTATTTGCTTATAGAAAATAAACTCAACAAGCAAATTTCTGAAATAACATATTTTTAATGCACACATATTTTTTCAAATCCCCACAACGGCATACTGTAAAAATATATTTATTTTCTGAACTTCAGAAACTGACAATCTATAAAACGATTTTACATATATTTAATTCAATAACTATTATCAATATTAGCTACTAGCTAATATTACATATTGTAGCCGTATGTGGATCACTGAACATCTAGTGGCGGTCGAATACATGTGAACGGAGAGTAAAGCGTATGAAAAAAATCATTTAAAATTAAACTGCGTCACGTTACGTCAGTGGAATGGCCATATTTACTTTAATCATGTGTTAAACCCCATCGTTCTGTTTTCAAAATATACTTGGAACTGACGCCCAGCAGCCTGTGTTGTCCAACATAATTCACCGATTTTTTTTTCAATATCGGAAACCAATGAAAATCTTTGAACATAATAACAACAATGCGCCCTATACTCCTTTTTTCAAAACCAGCATTTTAATGAAGACATGGGAAAGTATTTGGTTGAGACAGCTTTGTCGTTTACGTACCATAAATCGTATGAATTGTTTTCAGGATATATTTTGTGGCAAAGGGATTGTTGTCATGAAATATATTTTTTAAATTGATTCTCTTTTTTTTTTTATATATTTATCAATAAAATTGAAACGCCGTGAAGAAGATAAATGGACAGTACTATACTTCTGTGTCGAACTTAACGACATATGTAATGATAACTTTGCAAATTGTAATATAATGATTAAAGGGTATATTGTGAAAAGGCATTAAAAATCGAATTTTAAAATCTTGACGTGGTCCGCGGAATTGAAACACCCAGTCATAAGACTTATTTAAATAAGATTTAATTCAAATAAAAGCACCCCTTCTATTTTTGTGAATTTAATCTATGATGAAGATAAAGTATTACAACTTAATTCTATGTGATAATTTAAAAATAATATCAACTAGAGATATATGGTATGCTTTATTAATTTTGAAATAAATTGCCTTCGAGATGCAATCAACACGAATTGAAAAGAAACCGACGCACAAGATCAAGTGCTGTATTGGAAAAGTCCAACATTTGATATCTTACCTACACATAAATCGATCCTAGGACTTTAGTTCGTTGAACGAAAATTGTATCGCCACACTTCTTAGCAAGAGAAAAATAGAATTCGATTGATAATCTACACTTCTCAATATCAATGTTTGTTTACTTGTGGTATCGTTTAATAATCTCAAAGGTCAATCAAACAATATTGGAGTCAGCAATGCTATCGTAGTTTTTCTATGCTTTTTGAATTTCGCGCGAATGATGATGCGGCCATATGTTCGTCTCAGTCAAATAATTCTCATTACTGGGGTGAAAGCGTCCCGATGAATTTCATTTTAAGTTTCATCGCATTGGTGCAATATGGGGTATAACGAGACACCCTTACGTAGGTAATACATCCCTCTGTGTTTATTATGTATTTATGCTGGTAAATGCGCCTAGATTATTTCATTCTCTATTAATGTAGGTAAATAAAAAAATCAATTATTCATTTAGTTCAGATATTGAATTCATCTTTTTCTTTCATTAGTTTTGTTTTATATTTAGATTCTTAAACCTCGCGTATATATATTGGTATTCGAGAAATTTCATATTGGATTGGCAATGGGTAGTTTATCTTCATATGTCATCGTTGAATTTCGATATCAAGTAATTCACAATATCTCATTATTCTAATACAACATTGAAAATTAACTTCTACTAATTTACCGCCGAATCCATCGAAAGGATCTCATTCTTCAATGTAATCACCTCGATGTTCCACACTTTCAATAATGTGTATTTTGAACAATATTGTCAACTTCTCGAAAAATTAAAATTCACTTTTAGTTATTCCCGGCTTAGCAACGTTATTACCCCCAATAAAATAATTAAAAACTGATGCATCAAGATAAATGTTTTAGCTTATTGACAGAATATTTATCGAAAAATAAAATCAATCAAAAATGCCTTACGACTCAAACTTGGCGATGTATTTCATGAGCCAAGGAACATCAAGTTAAAATATAGAGACATTGATGTACGGCCGTGAGTATATAATATATTTCAATACTGGTTAAAGCAAAGGGGGTTTAATTATATCTTTGTGTATCCGGAGAAGCATATTCTAATGCTTCTGAAATCCCGCTTCTTAAGTACGAGTCGCATTTCCACCTAATGTACGTTTCAGATTTTTTTTGTTCAACCGGCGTATTTCCATGTTCGGGTTAATTAAATTTCTTTACGAACTTTCCTCTAGTCCTGAACAAATTTAATACTCGTAAAATAGCAGTGGCGTGGAGATATTCTCATGCGATCATACACATTTCGTAACAATTACTAAAGTTATGTTTCAGTGTTATTTACGCGGTCATATCGTTCAGCTCGAATGCAAAACCTTCGCCGTTCCGAATTTCAGATTGGTTTCAATTAAATGAGATTCATTTCTTTAATTTTATTTAGATTTTTTTGTTTTAATTAATTTAATTTATTGTTTAGTATTATATCCAGGGCTGTGGAGTCGTAAAAAACCCGACTCAGACTCCAGCATTAATCAAGAACACTTCGACTACGACTAAAAAAAGTATAATTTTGTTACTTTTTTTCCAACCCTTCCTATTTAAGTATATTATATTAAATATCAACCAATCTATCCGGCTAATAGCCCTGATTATATGTATATAATTTAAGAACAAATCCACTGGCTTCCATCCTAGTGTACAATCAAACGTTTTCTATATCAGAAAATAGGGTTGGAAGGTAATGGGTAGATATCAGATGACAACTTAAGAAAAAGCAAGCACCCGGTCGAAGTGAAATTCTTCGTTAACGATACAAGTGTGGACGCCTCTGTCGAGACTCAAGATACTTACCTGCCGAAGGTTTTGTGTCGCGCAATCTTTTTTTTTAAATGCCCCTTACACATTTAATTATAATATATTCCAGTGCATCTAGTTCTAACATTTTTCTTTCTTCATTAAATGTTATTTCTTTTTGATTTGTTTCTCATGCAAACTAAAACTTTGCCAATAAGTGCTACCATAATTTCGCATTCCGACTTTCATTGGCATTGTGTTTCCATTTACATATGTGAATTAAAAAATATTTGAAAATTCAATCTGTCTAACCCCTTGCTGCATATAAAAACTAGGTTGTTAGAATGCAGCCCAACCCAACGTTCTTGCAAGACTTCCTTTTAAATCTTATATATAAAACCGAAACGGGGGATGTATGTCTGTAATTCCCTTTTGCATTGTTGTTGCAAGTTCAAACAAACGAATTGATTTCGCTCGCGAAAGTTTCGACGGTAAATTTGTTTCGTTATCAATGTGTGTGTAGAAACTCCAATTACTCGAGTATCGAGTAGTACATATATAAAACCGAAACGGCGTATGTATGTCTGTGGGTCTGTAATTCCCTTTTGCATTGTTGGTCATTAAGTTGCCATAAAAACGAATATGAACGAAAATATGTTTGAATTTTTATCGGCGGAGACATTTAGTCAAAATGTAATAAATTAGTCTTCTACCAACTTTTTCCCGGCTTTTATTAATATAATAATGTTTATTATTTACGTGAAGGTATTATTTGACATTTCTTTGACAGCAAATTAGATTTTTTCCTTGAATTTGGACATTTTAATGGGCGAGAATGGGGCTGTCAATATATGAAAGGGGCTGTGAAATGTCAATGCCAGTCTGAAATGTTCATTTTAATTCCATTTTAATTGACCTAGACTTTTGAATTTTGAAAAAAGTTGTTTCAACTTGGCCTGTCTGAATTTACGCGCCGAGCTGAACATAACCCCAAACTGGGCCAAGCGAAGCCGGGTTCGAATACTAGTATTATATAGAACTTTTTGATATTCGAAAATTTGGTTTGAGAAATATTCATAAGAAAAATCACTAACCCATTTCATATCTTTTTTATGTTTTGATTAACCGTTTCCAACCCTTGTTTCCATCCCATTCATTAAGAATCGTTTGGAATTGTGTGCCTTAGATTCTATAAATTGATATATGGACATGGATGAAACCGCGTTCGCCGCCTCACTAAAGAGGGCGCAGACACCACCCTCGCCTAACGATTTAACCTATTTATTCCTGAAAGGTTGACAATAATGCAATCCGGTGTGTTCTTTGCTCAACCGCCGACGGGCACGATAAGTCCGCCCGCCGGCATTCAATTTGTTGGTGGTTCTGGGCGGGATCTTCGGCTAATTAATATTTTTGATTCAATTAGTCTCTATAAACCGTTCCCCGGAAAGTTAACACTAATTGTTCCAAGGCGGCAGACTTGCTAACTTTGTTCATAAAAGATTACATGGGCTGTTTTGTCGTAAATTTATCTACCGAGCATTTTTATTAAAATTATTCGACTAAAACGAAAATAGATCTCTGAATGTTAGTACACTTTTAAAACTCACCGTCTTCCAGCGTAATATTATTATAAAAATATGTTAAAATTTTGTAATTAATGTGATATTTTGACGCTTGGCTATTTATTGTATTTCTTTTGAGTCAGTGGTTTTACATTGTCGGTATTATATGCATTCGCCGATTTGCCACATCGACAAGCTTCATTATCAGTCGCTGTCAATTCAAAGACAAAGCAAGACGAAGATCTGCAAAAGGCCTTCCCAACATTTTTTTTCCCGAGTTTTGTCAGTGGTTTTTTGTTTTAATTATACGTAATCACAATGTGATGGAAGTTTTTAATATTTTTTAAAAACATGAAATCTGATAATACCGATTATCATCCGATTATGTTTCATTACAATTGCGATCTTTGACCGTGCATTTCTTGAACTAATTAAAAAAAAATGCGATTCTATGTTGAAAGATTTACATAGATGGATCGAGTCAGTCTCGTTCTGTATTTCAATGTTATTATATTCACAATGATTCACATACATACGTGGGGGGAATGGCACAATTGTGTCTTATAGTCTCCACTTTTATTGGAAGGATATGAAGTCTCAATTCGATGTTCCTGGTTAATACAGGTCGACTCGGGAAAGAGGAAAACACTTCACTGTAGATGTTTGACACTGAGTGCTGAATTACCAATTTTCGTTCTCAAATATAATGATAATCACATATTTTTTTACCCTTTTAAAATGTATAATGATTGTCAGGCGCAGTGCAGTGCCTGAGGGCTCCACCTTTAACTTGTAAATAAAAGCCTCTCCGTCAGAATTTTTTAACAAATATAAAACCACATTATTAGTTAAAATCAGGGATGTGGAGTCGGAGTCGGAGTCGTGGAGTCGGAGCTTTTTGGCCGTAGTCGGAGTCGTACTCGGGAGTCGAAAATTTTGAAAAGTTTGAACTTTTTATTTTTGCATTTAATATGTCAAATTTGGCTTTTAGCCGCATTGATAGGGTTGATATTTAATTGAATACACATAAATAGGAATTTTAGGGAAAAAAAGTGACGATATTAACCTATTTTTTAGTCGGAGTCGGAGTCGTTTTTTTGGTCAATGTCGGAGTCGGATTTTTTTCCCCGACTCCACAGCCCTGGTTAAAATAAAGCTTCTCTACTTTTTGTCAAGTTGCCTTGGAGGTGTTTTTTTATTCTCCCTTAACACAATCTAAGAAATTACATTTTCATTACTCTCGCGTGCCTCACTGCAACAATCGCAAGCTTGCCAGGATTTACGCCGACCTCGCTCTTAGCACATTACGAGTAATATAAAATAAGTACATATCTTATATTATCTGCATATTACACGTCGCCGCGTTCCTTGCCCTCCCCCCAGAGAATCCTTTCGAGTGCTTCGTAATCGTCAGCGCTTTTCATCATCAGGCGATCGGTCTCGTATAATTATTTATATTTCGAGCGGAGGGGTAGGCGAGTTAATCATTTTATTGTTCATTGGTCTCGAATCCATTGTCCTTACTGAATTACTTCCCGTCTTGAGCGACGACCTTTCTATTTCAGTCGCACGCTTGAAACTCGCTCCCCAACACAAATTGAACAATTGTAAGCAGCCGATTCATTATCATGTTTCTATTTTAGAATAATGTCTAAGAAACTCCACAATTAGTCTTGATTAGTCATTAACATTTCACGTTGAAAAATGTGGTGCCATAACCCAAAACGCTTTCAAGAAAAAAGCAAAAAACGAATTCAAACTTAAAATAATCAAACATATAAAATAATTGTAATTAGTTAGTAAGTAACGACCAACTGCCGAGTGATATTTCTTATGTTCGGGGTGAATCAATCAACACATACAAAAATGATTTTTCAGTAGTGTTTTTGTCATTATATTATATCATATCATTTTGTTTTAAAGAAATATTTGCCATGCAATTACGATAACTGACAATGTTAGTCAACCAGTGCAATCTTTTTAAAATCGAGGGTTATTATTATCTCGTTTTGGTAGATAAATTAATTACATGAATATTTTAATTTCTAACAGAACACTTTATGAACAGAGAAACGTATTTGTAGTGAAAATAAAAACTAAATATCCTGAGACACAGATATAATTTTGTAGAAACCTATCCTGATCATTTGATACAATTGCGGGAAATCAAAACACATCGAGAAACGACGCGTATTCCGCGTTACATGTAGCCAATGTGTTGATATATTTGTTTCTTGAATTATACTTGTGATGGTGGCGAGATATCGAAATAGCTATCAACCAAAAGTCATAATTCATATGAAACTTGGCAAAAAACGAATCGTACTATAAAAAAATTATGTCTACCAACAATGCACATCTCATTTATTATTAACATCGACTGCGTCACTCCAAACCAGTATAAATAAACGCATCATAATATTTTGTAAAACTATACTACGAATCTTATGAATGCATGTTGGGTCGTGTCATTTATATGACTATACATTCTAAGATTCTAAGATAGTACTTACTTTTTTTTGTGTCGTATTTTTTCTTGTCATGTAAATCTCGTACCCAGATATGAATAAATTTATTATTAGTCATCGCCCAGAGGCGCTTTGAACGGCGAGTTCATTTTACGTGAACACAAATTCCGATATGCGGACGCCAAACTATTTAACTATACTTCATTATAACACGTCCTTAGATAATCACTACCAAACGTAAGTTAAATTTAACAACAAAAAAACCTATTCAACATCTCGAAGCCCCTCGTTGTTAAATCAATGGAGTTGATATTTAATACATTAGGTATACTTGTGAAAAATGTCACGTTTTCATTATGGATACATATTATTTCCTGCTTGGTTATCGCAGTCATTATAATATCGCGAGAGCAAGATTATTGTTCCAAGGCACAACATTAACTCTATGTTTTCTTATGTGCTGGTTTATAAGTGACATATTTTTTTATTTTATTGAAGTGTAATATATTGGTAATCAACGTAACGTGTCAGCGAGTGCATTAGCAGTGTCCCAAGTGGCTTATACACACACGCTTAGAAACAATACATTCAATATTCCGAGTTTTCACTGATTCCGTGATTTCTCACTATAATTCTACGCGGAGGCATTTTAGATTTTTTTTGTAGTTCAATGATAAGGACCTGCTACAGACGTCGCGAACATTATCGACTGATCAAAGTCATTATGCACAAATTGAGTACATACGTGAATACAATTTTTTTATATTAAATACTTTAATTTAAATGGTATAAATTAATGTTTGATTTGATTCGATTGAATTGTATGCTTATTCATGAGTTTTAGTCGACTCTAGAAATGCCTAAAGATGCCAAAAAGCGCAACTCAAATACAAACGAATCAAATTTGATATCGAAATTCCATCAAGCACCTTCAGCCGAAATCTTGAATTATGTTAAAAAAAATAATGTATTTTATGTTTATAAATGGAGTGAAATGATAATGTTGATGTACTTGAATGTAAATAAATGAATGCAGAACTTTTTGTGACCGTTCTATCTCCCGAACTCAGTTTTAAAATGCGTCTAAATTGTGAATGTCTTTACCGAGGTAGACAGTAATTGTTGATGTAATGTTTCATCAAAAATTAACAGTGCGCAAGATTATATAATATATATATATGTATGTATATATGAAGCATCATAAGAGTTGTACAGGTTTTACATACGGCATGGGAGATGTATGAGCTTATTTTCAATCAGGAATTTCTACGGATTCCCCGCCTCTCGTGTTCTTTATTATTATTGTTGTGTATTCTCGGAAAGCGTCCTCCGCCGACTCAAACGGCTTCGAATGAATACAATTTTCCAATTGGCAGCGGTGAAAACAAACGACGAGTGAGGTCTGGGTATTTTTAGATAAACGATCGATTCTAAATGGATTGTATTCGACGAGAAGGATGATGGCCATTCGGAAAACCCACTTAGGCCTGGATACTGACTTGTCCATATCCAATCGGATGATGCACTGCGAGCGGCGGGTTAATAATTTCGTTGATCGATCCACTCTGGCTGCGTTCGACAGACTCACACAAACATCAACACGGCAGTTGAGTGCATCTTTACAATCGGCCGTACAGAAATAAACAAAACGGCATGATTGACGTTTGCTCACTTCGTTTTTGTTATTTGTCAATTCTTTGTGGGAGATGCATAATATTTGTATAAATCAAATGAAAAGTCCTTTACCATGTAAATACAGGGCTAGGTAATTTTATATAAACTGTTTAGTTATTAGATAGGTATTATGTGATCTTACACAATGGTGAACCTTTCGTATTGCCTCAGTTATTATTGCCACCAAAATTATTGTTCATAGCCTAGTAAAAATTATTGCATAAACGGATCTGGTGATAATGTTTCAAGAGTTGACTGTGTGACGTACTACCTTATTGTGCACGTGGCTTCACGCGTATCCGACTGAACGAAGGATTGCTACTAAGGAGAAAACTTCGTCCGTGCTCGAGAATTGGGAGACTCCTAGGGGGTTGTTGAAAACTTTCTGACGCCGAAAACCATTTTCATCGTTGAATTTCTTCATCCGTATCTAGTTGACTGTAAAAATACAATTTAATAACTTCCTCGATTCGATGTTATACCTAAGGTGCGTTGTTAAGATGGCATACATGCTAATTTTAAAACAAATTAAATATGGGTATAATCAGGCACCGTGTGGCGACCATATGATCAGTATAATAGAGAGCGGATATGGAAAAAAATATAATCACAAAATATTGTCAATTTGTTTGTTCGCTATGATCTTATTTATTTATGATTCGCATCTTAGTACATTAAAATTTTTCTTATTTTCTTTAATAGCTTTATTTCAATTGCCCTTTACTGCCCGGTATCGACTAGTTCCTGCTCTGCTCCGTTGTTAACTCCGTGTGCCGTTTTTATATGGCTTATTTGAATACAAGATTAGAAATATAAATTAAAATAAACTGTATTAATTGACGTCATCGATATTGGCATTATATAAAACATAATGGTAGACAGTAAATAATACTCCATCGTTTGTAATTTCAGCGCATAAAATGATATTTTGCATACTTTATGGCATAATACGTAAATGTACTGCAAACCCGAAACATAAAAATATTTTTTCAAAAGGTAAAATTGTCACAATTAGCATACATACAAATATTTTTCAGCTAAAATTAGGATGAAATATATTTCAGGTGCATTTAAAAAAAGATACTTTTTTTTAGAAGTAGATACTTTGTTACTGGAAAAATATTTTCTCTCATCCTAAGCTGCAATGGAGTGATGTTTTGCCATACAAACTCATAGCTTATCTATTGAATAATGATAATAGTATGCTATATATTATTTACGAATACTATTTAAAATTATATGATAGCGATAGCTTGGTGATTCATTCCCCGCTCTTCTACTGCTTGGATAGCGAGCCTCGGGCGACCGCGAAAACCGCAAGCGCGATATAAAATTTCGCTAGAGTTTGTTCCTATATCGCGAAGGGCTCGCCAACCGTCGGATCTTGAAAAAACAGTGGACCGCAACAAGTTGATTAAAATTATACTGTAGAAAAATCAAACGAGATCTGACACTCTTAAGGAACGGTTAACATGGCTGAAATCCACCACTGGGAAGATCGCGAGATTTTTTAATTAAAAATAAAGTTGCGTGTGCAATGCTTAAACCAAACGGAGTAGAACAAAAATTGCGGCGTTAAAATGCATTTGATGATGGTAAAAACGCTGTTCTATTGTGCAATATTCGACTTTTAATTTGTGTCATTTTATCGATACATACCTATGTGTGTGGAGTTTTATATTTGATCGGAAGCGCTGAAATCTTTCAAATTAAGAATACAAAAGCTATAATCAGGGCTGTGGAGTCGGTAAAAAACAGTCCGACTCCAGCATTTACCAAAACCATGACTCCGACTCCGACATTGACCAAAAACACGACTCCGACTAAAAAAAGGGTAATATCTCCACTTTTTTCCCCTAATTTTCCTATTTATGTGTATTCAATTAAATATCAACCCTATCAATGTGGCCAAAAGCCAAATTTGACATATTAAATGCAAAAATAAAAAGTTCAAACTTTTCAAAATTTCCGACTCAGAGTACGACTTCGGCCAATATGCCGACTCCGGCCAAAAAGCTCCTACTCCACGACTCCGACTCCACAGCCCTGGCTATAATTGTTGATTTTTTTGGGCTTAATTTGGTGTTTCATTGTAGTTATATGCGTTAAGTGACTACTTATAATCTAGATTCGGTCCAAACTTCTGCTTTAATTCTTACGGTGAAATTGGCAAACGAAAAATCTGTGTCATCATATCGCGTATAACAGCCAAATAAATAATATTCAATTCTTTATATTTCACCGACGTGCGATAATTATTGTTGCACTGTTGCAAAACTGAGTATCATAGACGCGTCGGTCCAAAGGAAACTGAATATTTATACTTGCTTATTTTGTTTAAAATGCTCAAGTCACGCTTTCACTGGTCGGTCAGCCACCACTCAACAGGCGCGTTAAGCGAAACGGAAAAATCAAAAGTTTTCCTACTAATTAGGTAATTATTCATAAGGAGGGCGGTATTAGAAATCCGCGTATTGTGTAATGCCGGTATAAAAATGAACATGATATTTAATCTTTTGAACAATTACTATCATATTCTTCAAGCTGATAGATTCAATGTTCGTAGAAATAAAGGTCCTAGTGTGAGAATGTAAGATATATTGACTGCAAAACATATTGATTATTCGAAAATTTGGTTTCACATCTTCATTGCTGATAAAGTTTTTCATTACACTTTTTATATTTGAATTCGGCAATATTTTATTCGGCGGTGTTGCTTTGGTCTTATATGGAGTAGTTGTGCAGACTGGGCGACCGACATTGGCCCTATAAGGCCTCAATGAAAACGGTCGCAGAACAAGTTAAACAAACCGAATTAAATCGAAGCGATGGCCTTTTTAAGTATACCGCGATTGGTCATACGACCGGACAGCTGGTAGGGTACATAAATTTTACTTCTCGAGTATTCATCGACAGCTTTCGAATCCACCATGCTTTACCCACTGAATACGTTATGTACTAATGAGTGACGTCAAGTAATCACAATAACCCTTTAACTCTGACAGTCCACAAATCGTACACGATGAATTATTAATTAAATTATCAATAAGAAACTGACGAAATGAATACTACAATAATCTAGATTTAACATTATACAAAAGGAATGTATATACATTTAACCGAATTGCTATGTGGAATCTTGGACAATGAAATATTTTATTTTATGTTTTGTTTTTCGTTTCAGGTAAGAATTACTTTCCGTCCTTGTTTCTGGCGTGTTCTAAGACTCGTATAGGTAAGTCAATTGATCTATGATTTTGCACCATCGTTCAATAATCACTCCCGTATAACTTAAACTAAACAAGAGAATATCATTGACGCTTACAACTCGTGTAAGAAATCTTGCGATTGCGAAGTTCAGTAAGTATTCTTCGATTTTCGCCGTTCTGTGGATGGGGGGCGAAACGGCCGTCAAATTTTCCCCTGTCTTTCGCCCTTTCGCTGCACGGACTGCCAAAAATAAAACACTTCAAATGAAACTTGAAAATAATTCATTGCCTGCTTTATATAGATGTATATTTCCACTGATACCGCTTTTACGATTTATAACGGTGTAGCCAAAATCTAATATAAAAACTTCCATCGGCCGCCATTTTAGGTTTGGCTTGATTGCGACGGCTTATATTTGATAAGTGAGTTTTTTTTATGCAAGCAATCGTATTCATACTATTGTTATAATATTACACTCATCCTAAATACTATGATAACTAGATTTTTTTATTAAAAAAACTCACGAATTCGCCTATTTCTTCTATCATAACAGTTGTATGCTAACAAACTGAACCGTTATTTGGACGCTGCAATCTACAAATAACTATGCATCGACCATCGCTTCCTCTTAACTAAGATGAGTCGTATTGGGAAACAACCGTGCCATGATCGAGAATTTCATGTCGCACATTTGTTTATGAATTTATATGAGGTTTAATTTGCCCTTACATCAGCATCAGCCACAATTGAATCGTTGACGTTAATGTTTCCATGCCCATTTGCATCTACTGGTGGTTACATCAACTGATTATAAATATCTACAGATTTATTTATGGCTATCTAAGCAATATTAAATTGAACAGTAAAAGAAAAACATACAGTCGTTATCCAGGGCTTTGGAGTCGGTGAAAAAAAGTCCGACTCCGACTCCAGCATTTACCAAAACCACGACTCCGACTCCGACCAAAAAAAGTTCAATTTCGTCACTTTTTTCCCCTAATTTTCCTATTTATGTGTATTCAATTAAATATCAACCCTATCAATGCGACCAAAAGCCAAATTTGACATATAAAATGCAAAAATAAAAAGTTCAAATTTATCAAAATTTCCGACTCCTAGTACGACTCCGGCCAAATCGCCGCGACGACTCCGACTCCGGCCAAAAAGCTCCGACTCCACAGCCCTGGTTATATAGCAACGGCGAAAATAACGAGAATTGCTGACACTTTGCATATATCCGATTAAAGTATTCGTGCTAATATCTGAAATGAATTTTGTCTGTACAATTTTTGGCCATTCTGTATAATAAATAGTGCTAAGCTCGCCTTATTAATGCTGCAGCCGAGAAACATTTTCGTAAATACTTGGAAATATCATTATAAGTATTATCAAATGCCACTACATCCGTCGAGCCCTTCCATAATGTCAGTCGAATCGATAATGAACTTTTACTTTATACATATTTAGTAACTATTCATTATGTACTGGATGTTTTAATGGCATGTATTTCTTATGTTGATAGTAAGCGAGAAGAAGTGATCAATTGAATCGGGTAGTTCATTAGTATTCGGGTAGTAAATTGTTATTCGACCGAATAATAAAATTTTTGTGAATATAAGATTATATTCATACAATTATTATATCAAACGATACTTAAACTATCAGACTGATTAAGAGAGGAAATAAGCCAGTCGAGTTAAAAGATGCATCTTTTTCCAAAAACTACTCGAGTTTCTTTGCTTTAAGTTTTCAAGATTCTCGTAAGAAAATCATTTTTTTTATCAATTAATTTAATTTTTCTCTTCCCAATAATGTTATATTGAAAAAAATAAAGAATTTCACTAATAATATTTTACGTAACGAAGCATTCATAGCGAAAGATTCTGCTTTATAAATCATGGTTCTACAGATCTATTATTGTATGTAATAATTAAATATTACTGATGTCTTGTTGTCTTGACTTTTTTCATTTGTAGATCACGTACAAATTCCCTTTCAAATGAATCCCTGGATCCCGACTATTTTTTTGTCACGAATTTCTTGGGACAGAACACAAACCATTCTGAGATTATTGGGGTGGACAGGTAGATGTTAGAATAGTGCATCATTTTTCCCATTCAACATGAAGAATGAATAATCTCACACATTTAATTTTTATGCTTTTAGCGCTGTGATATTGTCTGTATATCAATATAAATGCATTACCCTTATAAGCGGGCATGGCTAAATGATCGTTCTTCATAATCACTGATTCGTTACTAAAAAAAATGGTTTCACACCTCAACAGAAACGCTGTTCGTACAAATACTGAGTATGTACACGCGAGCGCTGTCAAATTAAAAGTTTTATGCTTTAGTAGCAAATAAAAAGCCGTCGACATCTTACTTATTTGAACAATATAAAAAAAATACACCAAGCACACCTTTTTACGAAACAATGTCCCATAACTACTACAGCTCTGGTCTGGTCCGAAAATAAATCGTCATAAAAGAGAAATAATCTGCAGTATCATCTCAAAATCGCTACATTCGGACGAATGTGAGTTTGTTACTTGATAAACTTATGGGAGATTAATAATCCTTAATAACCTAAATTTACTGTAATGCTCATAAGTTCAATATAACGTTTATTGTTGTGACAAGTCTGTATTTATGTTTTATCAATGTTTATTTTATTGAATAGTTGTGAGTGTATCATGCAGATTATAGACTTACTTATGAATCGAATAAAATATTACTGTACAACTCGCACATGTTGCGTATTTTATGTCACTTTTACTACCGGTGTCACTTAGCTATTTCGTAGTAGCACTTTACCTTATTAAAACTTCTGCCTACTTAATGGAAAGCACTCCTAGTGGCGGTAATCTTAATTTGAAATATTTTAACATTGTACATATCGTATAATGAATGGTATTCCATAAAGGTTAAGCAGTCCACAATATTTAATTTATTCTTGTACTGCAAATTTTATGTAAACATTAGATTGTGTTACAGCGTGTTGACTTCATTAAAAATATTATTGAATTCTGGTTCATGTTTGTCTTACATTAACTTGTATAAAAAAAATACTAGGAAACTCAATGAAAATCCGGAAATACAGTGGTCATTTTTTACGCCTTATTTTTCGAATGAATTTTGTGTTCAAATGTCATTCAGCAGTCAAATAATTTTCGTATGAATATTTGGAATATGCTTAGATTGAGTGCTATGACACATTTTACGATGTTAAAGAAATTGCTGAATTTTCATTAAAAATACATATCTAGATATTATGAGAGACTATTAAAGGCTATCAACTTTATGACGGTTCAGCTAATGTTCGATCATGAGGCTATATTTTATTTATTTTTCCATACAATTTTATTATAATCTTAAAAACAAGAAGAGAATTTACACTTGTCTTGCCTCCATTTTGTAAATTGTCTTACGATACTGTGACAGATAACTTAAATTGAGTCATTTAAATAGGTGTATCGTATTTTGTCATTTTTAAATGAAAAGTCTTCATGAATAAGTTAAATGAGACCGATTTATGAACATGGATAATGATATAATATTTTTTAATGACTCGCGAAGAAGTGAAAAACTCGCTTTTTGCGATCATTCCTTGGCACTAACGACAACATATGATCACCCGTGTTAACATCGTCCGCGAAAAAATCGACGAAGGTTAACTTATCTGAAAATCGCTGATTTATATATAATGTTGGAAATTGTCGTTAGAATATTTTTTTTTCGACATACGAAAATAAATACATGGCCATGTGACGTAGCACAGTCGGTGCATCGTAGCAGTCGTATTGTGTAGGCAGCTCCACAGTCAAGTTTAGATGCTCCGTGACGTCAGCGCCATCTACGCCCCCTCAAAATGACACCGACTCACCGCTTTCGACCGAGGGGCGTGTGCATTGTCTCACTGCTCTTCGATGATGCGTCAATTCGGCATACCTATCACGTCATCGTAATCTCATGACTTCCTGACCACCGAATTTCGCCTTTTATTGAAAATGTATATACAATTTAATAGAGACCACAAACCGTCCTATATACACGATTTTATAATTCAATTTAATCGCAATTAATTTTGTTAAACACAATAATGTAAGAAGTGTCAACATTATATAATAATTGCCAACTTTAACCCAGTGTTTTGAAACCCATGAGTTTCAAATAAACGGTAAAACGACCAGCAGACAAAACACGTAGTATCCCAATATACTTCTTGTTCTATATTTAAAATATCCATAAAAGCATTTATCAGGAGGTAGTTATCAAATTTAGTCAAACCCATTTGTTGACAAACTGAGAAATTGAGATATTTTCATTACTTTTTCCTCATATGTTTGTGTTTACTAGTAATATTTTAAAAATATAGTTTAAATTCAGAATAACAGATAATGTGTAACAATGCAAACCTTTTCATGTGAATTAAGAAGTGTTATCTAAAATGGGCAGTTAAAAAACATTATTTTGGAATTTACCAGTTCTGAAAATTACCTCCTGATATATGTTTATGAATACAAGTGTATTCAATACAAGGGCGCGATATTATTTGCTTCTTTAAAATTAACAAACACTCAATTTGTGGTGCAATTACATTCGCGCTATTATCAGTTTAAATACCTCTTGAATATGCTCACTTGCTGTGCGAAATCGTAAAAATAGAGTGATTCTGTGTTTGCATCTTGAGTCTTCAGCTCTCAATAAGGGATATTTCCCATTATTATAAGACCGCTTCTAATGAAAAATTCACCTTATTCGCTGTCGAAAATTTATCGCATATCTATGATATGACGGGTGTTGTAATTGGGTTTTTTTTACTACGTTCGAGGTTATTGCAATTATTGTCGAACGTATCATTTTGCGCTACTAATAATTGTAACGGAGAAACGTTATTTATTCTTGGGAAACCTTCAACCGACAGTTTAATAATATCGACAATAAAAAATAAATAGTCACACACGACTATTTATTTTTTGGTGTACAAAGTAAAGAGCGCATGATGAGTTCGTTATTGCATATTGTTTACAATTTAATCAAAGAAAAACAACTTCTTTTCACGGCATACCGCGTGGCGCACGCGAAGCATAGTGTTTCTTTACATATTTTATGTCGTTGCCCCCTTTATCTTCAGGAACATAATCAAGCCACCCTATTTGCAGGTATATCGTCAAACTGTACAAAACACATACCTCAATTTTATTTACAACGATGAAGTCACCCGAAGGCGAATCCTAAATAATTTTTTGCGGATATTTATAATGGTTCATTTTTTAAAATTTATATCTTTAACGCGTATTGTGGAACGTATGTACCGTGTAAAAACGAGTTGCATGTAAATTATGACTCATGAGCCGAGCATATTTCGAAATATTTTTCTCATTATTAAATTCCTTATCCGGACCAGACTCTCACGTATCTCGATTGTCTACACGCCGGAACCCGACAAACAAGCCTGGCTTCCTATTGTTTATCAAAGTGAATAAAATGTAAAAATCAGTAAAATAATGTGTACCAGCTTTTCATCCCAAGAAAATATATCTTCTGAACTTATTATTCCATCACATTTTACAGACATAAAATATACATATTGAATCAAACTTTTACTAACGTACGTATATAAAAAAATCTTTTCGTGACCCCGGTACCAACCTTTCGAGGGCACTCTTGTGGGCCGCGGCCTCCTGTTTAAGAATAACTGGATTCGACTGTCACAATTTTTTAAACTTCGCAACAATGATTTGGATTTTCTTCTCCTGTGAAATGAAAAGCGAACGATATCTCACGACCGTATTGTTTCGAGCGAAGACTCAAACCAAGATTCAGTTTCAAGCGAACTTGTCGGACGGTGCCGATAAAAGATGGTGCTGTTTCAGTGATTCCATGCAATGAATGTTTTTTGTTTTGCATGAATAAATTAATAAAAATGCTATACACACAACCTTTTCGTGGTTATTATACAGTTACAAAAGAATGGTAATACAGAATGACAGTTTTTTAAATTGTTTACAGAATATGTGTATTGTTACAATGCGATACGAACATAGCGATTTTTAGGATTAAAAATGTATAATTTAATTTATTTATTCAGGATTCCATCGACAGTTTTCGATTTCGTAAAAATGATATTCGAATATGCAGATGTAATAAAATTTGTTTGCATGTACATATTTGTAAAGCTCGCCTCTCACTAGTCTCTTCTGCAATCAATACAAAAGTCACACAGCTCCAGCCAAGTTCACACTTATTTGCCTAGATGGAGTGACACGTGAGAGGTCGTTCAATATGCGCATACAAATCGCATTGTTCCGAATACATTTTTATATTATGTCGCGTTGACGCGTGCCACCATCTTGTAATAAATTATTTGATCAATTTAATCGAATGCTGAATATGAAGAAAAAATTCAATGCCACAGGAATAATATGACTTTTAATAGTTGTCTATATATGTATTAAATGTTAATGAACAAATAAATCGCCATGTATAATTTATTAACTTTACAGTACGGCTTGTATTATTTATTTTATTACAGTAAACTCTCTTAATGCCTCTTTTTTAACGAGAGTAAGGAGTGAGTTACGAGCCGTAAAATATATACAGTGAAACCCCGATTCTACGTTTTTCAAGGGACCGTATAAAACAAACGATTAATGCGGGAAAGTTTTACATAATAACCAAATTCCGGGACTATAGAAAATGAACGCACCACGCGGGAAAACGTTTAATGCGAGAACGTAAGATCGGGGTTCCACTGTATACATATAAAGCACATTTTAATGTCCTATTACTGATGTGTAAGGACCAAGGAGTGAACAATTGTAGCCTTTACCTTTTCATTTAAGCTTTTTTCTATAAAAGTTTTTTATTATAGTCATTTTCATAAGTCTTGTGTGTGATTTATTATACTTTTAAATCTCTGTAACGTATCTATATCAGTAAAAAGTTCGTATAGTTAATATATACAGTCCCCTCTCATATTGTTTGGTCCACTTAAATTCAAGCGCATTATTGGTCCTTCCCGGACTATTTACTCGATAACAACAGAAGTTACACTCGATACACTGGGTCGTTTTCTGGTAGGTTTGACAGCAAAAAAGTTTACATTTCCGAGAAATATCCTTCGTTGCAGGTATTTATAGACACGATGAAAGATGAGATCAGTCGTGTTTTCGATTTTTGCAGGGTGCACTTGTTATAGTAAAAAAATCATATTTTCGGTTTGAGTGATTGTTTTTTGGAAAATTTTCAAGGTGTCTATTTAAAACACATTGTTCTATTAGTTTTTATCATTGGTTATATTAATTTTAATTAATTTTTTTTTTATCTCTTTTATCTTGAAATTAGAGTTAATAGAAAAAATAAATATTGTATCATTAATTTTAAGTAAAGACCATTCTATACGAGAAATAGATGAAAAAACAAATGTGGGTCATTCGACCATAATTAGAATAATAAACCAAATACGGTCGGATGGAAAATTATACGTTCGTCCTCAACAAAAACGCGGTCCAAAGCGAGAACGCTTTGGCGAGGACGGACCAAAAAATCGTCATAGCATTAGAACATCACCAGTTATCGAACAGAGGAGTAAGAGCTCTCATCCGCGAAGATGGTATAAAGATATCACGCTGCACATTGATACGGAGATTAAATGAGGAGAATATCCACAGTAGGCGTCTAGTCAAAAAGCCAAAACTCACTCCCAAAATGGAAAAAAGCACCTGAATTGGGCCAAACAATTCAGGAATTGGTCTGTGGAGGATTGGAAAAAGGTATCAGTTAATTATTTATTTTTTTACATATTAATAAATAGCAAAAATCCTTACTGTTCTAATATGAGTTTTTTTAGGTGTGCTTCTCCGATGAATCAATCTTAAAAACGATGAGGGAGGAGGCTCAATACGTCAGAAGAAGACCTTCCGAGAGATATAGGAAAGAATGCATTCTGAAAAAAAATTAAACATCTGCAGTCGGTGATGATTTGGTCCGTAATTAGCGGTCAAGGTCCCGGGCCATTGTATTTTGTCAATGGGACTCTACGACACGATCAGTACAAAGACCTTTTAAAACATGTTTTTTTTCCCTATTTTTTTTCTCGGAAGGGATGTACAGAGACTACACATTTATGCAAGATGGAGCCCCCTGCCATACGACGAAATCTGTAAAGAATTTTTTAAATTCTAAAAATATTAAATTTTTATCATGGCCTGGCAATTCACCGGATTTAAATCCGATTAAGAACTGCTGGGCCATGTTAAAAAGCATTGTCTATTCTTCGCCGGTAACTACTTTAACGGAATTAAGAAAAAAATCGAGAAAGTGTGGACGGAGAACCTCGAAATAAAAATATGATACAAAAATGCATAGAAAGCATGCCACGCCGGATTGCAGACGTAATCCGGCTAAAGGGTAGGATTACTAAATATTAATCATAATAAAATTTATAATCACGCATATTTATGTACAAATATATTGTTAACAACTCTGCATACTTGTTTATTTTATTTCCGTAAACATTGCGTTATTTACAATATTGTTTAAAAATTTTGCGTGGACCAAACAATATGAGAGGGGACTGTATTACCATAATAAGTAAAACATACTCCATTTTAAAGTCTTGTATGTTCACTGTCAATACTTGGTGGAAAGGCACTATAGTAAAAATAACACATTTTTAGTACTTATTTCACATTGGATTTATTGAGATCATCAGTGATGGTTATCAGACGGTTTTGATAATGCTCGCGATGAGCGAATCGTTCCTGATCTCAATAAATTCAATGCGGAATAAGTACTCAAAATGTGTTATTATTTTTATTATTGTATGTTATTCAAACTTTAAAAACAACAGCGACTGAACGTTTTCTTTCTAAGAATGTCGTAAATAATAAATGATTTCTGATCCAAACGTCATTTATATTAGCACACATAGCGGATCTTTCATTCCTCCGATGCTCCCAATAACGGTCTACGCCCGGATTATGTCATGTCATTATAGCATAACCACCGGAAGTATTTCTCCATTGTCTATGCCCCGGGCGCTTGATTTACGATATAGTCTTTGCCAGGGACCGCCAACAGGTCGGTCTGAGAGAACTAGATCGCGGTCGCGATCGCGGCGGAACTTATACAACATCAAGTAAACTATTGATTGAGTAGGCATTTACTTGGTAGAACTCCATTATAATACGGTAAGAAAAAATAACAATGTATTTTAATTCTAAATAAATTATTTTATATTTTTGTTGATAGCTATTCTCGTCAGAACTTCTCGTCAGGAAATACAGAATGTAAAATAGCTATCAACTATAAAATATATAAAATAACTAGTATTACTACCCGGCGTCGCTCGGACTAAGCGACCAATAATTATTTAATGTTATATCATTCGACATAATTATATCACAAAATCTAACATCCAAAATAGAGTTAAAATAAAATCACAAACTTTATTTAATTTGATGACAGCCCCGCCCCATTAAAATGTCCAAATTCAAGGAAAAAAAATAATTTTCTGTCAAAGAAATGTCAAATAATACCTTCACGTAAATAATAAACATTATTATTAATTGATTGAGTAGGCATTTACTTGGTAGAACTCCATTGTAATACGGAAAGAAAAATAACAATGTATTTTAGTTCTACATAAATTATTTTATATATTTGTTGATAGCTATTTCGGCTTACGCCTTCGTCAGAACTATGTTTAAAACGTGTATTAGAGATAGCTTATATACCTTTGCTAGACAGGGTGCCCCCTACATCATCTCTTTCTGTTGAAACCATACCTACGTCACATGAAAGAATTTAAATAAGTTTGATTTATTGGTCTAAAGTAATGGTGGGAAACAATAATTTGGGTATTTTTGGGTTATTTTATCGTGTGAAACCACTTAAAATCTGCAATGTCTAAGTGCATCTATTTTAAATTGTTTTAAGTTTATTGTTTGTTAAAGATTTTAAAAGAGGTGAACTGTTAATTGTAATCTGCTCGTTAAGAATTTCATTGGACTGATTATACCTATTAATTTCCAGCTGTTCCAATGCATTCAGCTTTAGTCCCTTATTACAGGAATGTAAACGAATCGGGACCGAATTCGGATTATGTGCTAATTCTATAAGGTGATTTGCATATTGTGAATCAGTTTTTCCATTGTTAAAGGATCCATGTTCGCTTGCGCGAGTGGAAATGCTTCTACCGGTCTGTCCGACATATACTAAATCACATGTACCGCAAGTCATCTTATATATACCGCTTCTATCAAGTTTATTATTCCTGTCTTTACTATTTTTAAGATGTGTACCTAAATTATTATTAACTTTAAATGCTACATTTACTGAATTTTTAATCTCGTGGTGAATTTTTTCACTAATACTCCCTAAGTAGTTAATTGATTTAAAGAAGCGGTTTTCTTGTATTAAGTTAGGGTAAATAAGTTTTCTAGCTAGTTTTAATCGTTTTTTTAATATAATAAGTTTGTCATCACCTTTTTCTCATTTTCATATTTTCTTTCATATTCGTTTTTATGGCAACTTAATGACCAACAATGCAAAATGGAATTACAGACCCACAGACATACATACGCCGTTTCGGTTTTATATATAAGATTTATGTAGAATTCAAATACATTGTTATTTTGCTTACCGTATCAAGTAAACTGTTGAGCGTTATCTCCTTACCATAGTGACTTGTAAAATATTTCAAGACTCAAGTATATTACATATATACAATCCACACAGTGAATGCCTTATTGAAGATTTAAAGCATATGTGCCTAATGCTTTTGAAAATATCTTATTTCCAGCCTTAGAAATAACACGAGTTACCTGTACAATTTATTCCTGCAAAGTTTTAAACTCCACTTTGAATATATTATACAACAAAAGTTGTCATTTTGATTCGATTTCGTAAACGATTATATTTTGCCAAAATTTGAATTCTGAAGTACAAATCATATCATTCGTATATTGATATTCAACTTGCCTTGAATGAATTTAACTTGTTTACTTAAAAAGGGTAGTTTCCTAGGGATTCAGCGGTTACTTAGTGAAAAAATCTATTTTTCTATACTGAAAGATTATTTTTTCGATAGGCTGGCGCTCGATGTGAAAAACCTTCAACTAAAATAGATAACTTTGTTATTCGTTAGTTTCGTTTTCACTACATAAAAATTTCAATTGTCCCTCTTAAAACTCAATATTCAAATTTGATCGGAATACTTACAATATTGACGACCCATGGCATATGTTTATTGTCTTTACCTCTGATACTACACTTGCAACTTATATTTACATTGTATACATATAGCAACGCGATAACTGTGCAATGGTCTCCTTTATTTTCAACCAATCGACCAAATAAAAAAATCACTGGACATTTTGAAACTGTCGAGAGGTTATCGCAAAATAATGATTGCATCGATTATATCGACTTACATCTCCATTATATTGGTGTAACAATAACAATATATAAAGCTCGTCAATTAGAAAGATTTTTTGTGAAATATGTTTTACAGATACGTCGGCATTACGACATCGCCATTTTATTCTGAACAATGATGGTAAGGTGCTGAAAAAGCTCTTAAAAAAACAACAAAATCCATTTATCGTAGAGCTAAGAATATTTACCATATTTTTTTTGCCCTAAGAATAATTATGTCTACACGTGATTAGTTGCTAACTGACACAAATTGATATCGTACATTAAACCATTTAAAAATAAGTCTTTTGAGTAAGATGTAAACATACATATTATACATTGTATACCAATTGTTGTAGGAATGGTTTAAAAGTTATTTTTAAATCCTGTTGCGAGGCTATTCAACTTTCTGATCGTCTCTGATAATCCGATTATAATCGCTCATATATATTTTGCATCTTTACACATAGAAAAGGTAAGGTAGTCAATTATTTTTCACTTAGCGCTTCGTTAGTGATAAGCTATTTTCAAGAGACATCTTATTCTGTTTTGATATGTTTTTCCAGCACGGTGTTGACGTAAAGGAGGGAGGGGGTAATCTGAAATAACTAAGCCAGAATCTTAAATTACTTAAATAATATCTTGACGTTAACATACTATATCTAAACTTTATTTCATTTGAGTCTTGTCAATCAAGGATATTCATTTATTCTATATAAGAAAAAATATTTATAATACAGAAATGTGTATCAAATAAAAGAAAAATTATGTGTATTAGAAACGGCTTCGCTCGTCGCGAACATTAACTGAAAAATACCAGAAAAGGTTTCATTTATTTGAATAAATTGCCATTACTCCAATAATTGATTTTTATCAAATACTAGTATTCGAACCCGGCTTCGCTCGGACCAGTTTGGGGTTATGTTCACCTCGGCGCGTAAATTCAGACGGGCCAAGTTGAAACAACTGGCAACTTAATGACCAACAATGCAAAAGGGAATTACAGACCCACAGACATACATACGCCGTTTCGGTTTTTATATATAAGATATTTTGGTTCATATGAAACTACTCGAGTACTCGAGTATTTTTTAAATACACTACTCGATACTCGAGTAATTGGAGTCTCTACACACACATTGATAACAAAACAAATTTACCGTCGAAACTTCCGCGAGCGAAATCAATTCGTTTGTTTGAACTTGCAACAACAATACAAAAGGGAATTACAGACCCACATACATACATACGCCGTTTCGGTTTTATATATAAGATTTGTTTTAGTATTTCCTGTGTGAGACAGATATCTTATTTCTTCCATCCAAAAAACTTAATTGCAATTAAATTAAAAACAACTCGAAAAAACGTTATTTTGCACTTGATTATGAAAAATATTTTTTTTGACCACGGATAGATGAGATTACGATTGCTTGCGATTAGGCTTGATAGTCGGGCATCTAGTGCAAAGCATTTAAAGTATTTCATTTCAAAGGCGAAGTGTAGATTTATGAACTTCGTACCTCCATGTATGCAATGCCATGACGGACGGCATTGACAACACCCGACCGCCTACTAACTATCACGCAATTCATTTTGCAAGGGTACAACTTAACTACCTCTAACATTCTCGCCTTCAGATACTGTTCCTAGAAGATACCTGACAGCCGTACGAAACTATTACTGCAATTGCCCAGTAGTCAACTTCGTAATGTATACTTATTCCGGTCAAATACCGGTATTGAAATAATATATTAAATCCCATTCGCCCACAAAATTTTCCCTTTCGTTCTAGAACCAAGCATCTGGTATTTTTTTCTTTTTCTCACTTGGCTTATCTTTTTATTACTCATAAATACGCATGTCTTCTGTATTCTTCTTTTTGACGACAAACGTTATCGGACGTCTCCCTTACAGTTATTAATGTGATCCTGAGCATCAGGATCAGCAGTGACAATGGGCATTTATGAATATATCCGCAAACAATCTTAAATTGATTATTCAGTATCCCTTATTTCGCTCCGGTTGTATAAACTTATTCGCAAGCCAATATAATTGAACCTAGTCTCAAGCATGCTGTGCGTATGTATGCATATCGCAATTCGTATAATATTCGACGGATATAATGAAATCCAGCGTTTTTCGCGAAATCGATGATAAAATCCTTAGCGTATAAGTGCGTTCTATCTATTCCGAATTTTCCCGTATCGCAGTCGTCAATCACTTCCACGTGTCGTCGCAGTCGGTATTTATTCGCTCCGCAAACATTTTCCAATAAATCTTTCCCTTTCTCAATGACACTGCCATCCGGTCGTTTATGATCGAATCCTGGTATCCGCCTTTTGCTTCAAAATGTATTTTGGTTCGAAATTTTGAATTATCGATTGCCGGCCAAATAAACGGATTGGTTGGTGGAGTGACACCCGTACTATGTGAAAATTTCCGTGACAATATCAAAGAATAGCTCCGCTCCGGGTTTCAACTTTTTGAAACTTGCTGATATTCTCAACGTGTACTTTGATAATATACTTGGATCCCCTAAAGCCATTTTGTTGTGAAATTTGAATTGGATCTTATCTTCAAAGCAACGGTTATCTTTTTAGATACACTTACCCCGTATTATATTTTATCCCTTCGAGCTCTCTTTGGAAACCAGATTTCACGAGTGAAATTGATTTATATCAACCTTGAACATTGAAATATAATTATACAATAAAGAGTGATAAAATTGTTATACTAGGATTTCTACTGAAGATAGAATTTCAATATAAAATTGTAATCGTTCCAATTTTGGCATTTGGAATACCTGCATATGCCGAAAGGCGAAACCCGGATCGGTAGTGACAAAACTCGTGGAAATGTATACAATTGAAACGATTCAAATTTGAAAAGATTCTCTCTAGAGGTTTCAGATGGTTTATTGTTTGTCCTGTGCTTACTATGACTGTCAACTCTCTAAGCGAATTTTCCTCCGATAAATGTGTAATTGGTTTTTTTGTAGCTATTTTACAAATACGATTTAAAATTTAACATTCGATATAAATATTGTATAACTTCAATTATCATTTGGCAACAAAGCAATTGTTAAGTTGAGCTTTGACTATCGCTTTCTGCAAACAAACACAGCAGTAGAGTTGTCAAATTACTTATTTGTATGTGTAGTCTGTTTTGCTATCACATAATCTATCGTATATGATTACTATTCGATATATTTTATCAAACATATTGAACAAAATATGTTGGTTTGTAACAGCTTATAAATATTCTACAGAGTTTCGGTGCCATGTCGTCATTACTTGCATTGGGTACGTATAGCTTATCACTTGAATTCGCGACGGAGTCTGTAGCGTCGATAATTCAATATCTCTTCAATCAATCGCACACCTCGTTCAGTTTTATTTGCCGCCAGAAAGAGCTTATTAAAAAAATCCGCCCACTTGTCGAATGCAACGTGCAGATTATTTCTGATGCAGAATATCAATTCACCGTTCCTTTGTCTATTGCTCGAGAATGTTATTTTTGCAAATCTAATAATAAATATCGCTTTTTTGTTCGAACTGATTGAATTTAAACAACTCGTAGGAAATGACACCAAATAAAAAAGCTTACTAACTTCATAAGAGCAGTCCAAAAATACGTTTTTCCACTGAATTAATAATTTTCTTCCGAAGGCATAGATGTCTGTGATCTTTAAAATAGAGCGTCGCTGTACGATATTAGCCCGCCACTAGTTCTGTCCCAGCCCCTTTTTTTATATCAAGCAACTGAGTAATGAGCAGTTCTCTTAAAAAAAAAACTTCTGTTGAGATACACTTTACTAGGATTGTATTGATGAGATAAATGATACACGATTCTACAATCTTACCATATCTTTCATATTGAGTGATGTGGCAATAATACCTATATCGTTATTCGAATTATTTCTATGGATAACGCTGATCCACCGATGTTGCCGCCTTTTAACGATTTATCTCGTCGCTTGGCAGCGCAGCGTCGGACACCATTAAACAGTGGGCGGGTGTTGCACGGTTTTGTTTTTGCAAGGCGGGCAACGCTGCGGATTTTCCGCCTTACCAACTGACGGGATTGGAATTCACCGTTTGATGGATTACTTTTCGCGCCTCCTATGTCGCGTTGCCATACTGCCTGCATACCCACAGGACACAGCGGAAAGGTTCAATCTCGAACTGAACAGTGGTTTGTCAGTGTTGAACAGTGCTGATGGGCATTGTTTTCATGACCAAAAAAAAACAAATGATCTATGCTCTGGTATTCTATTTTTGGAAAAAAAATTGACCAATTTTATAGAATTGGAAAATATATTACGTTTCCAAAAAAATACATATCAGAAGGTATTCTTCAAATTTGGTCAAATCCATTTGTTGACAAACTGAGAAACTGAGAAATTGAGATATTTTCATTACTTTTTCCTCATAAGTTTGTATTTACAAGCAATATTATTAAAATATTATTCAAATTAAAGAATTACAGGTAATGTTTAAAAATTCTCACTTTTCCATGTGATTTATTCTCATGGAAAAGTTTTAGAAAAAAGTCACAAAAGTTCAATCCAAGATTGACAGTTAAAAAAATATATTTTTGGAATTGACCAGTTTGGAAAATGACCTCCTGATATACATAAATAAATTGTAAATAATGTGTTATGGACTATAACTCTTCACCAATAGTTTTAAAAAAACTTGCAATTTTGCAATATATTAATTTAGGTATCATGTCAAATCAGGGTTTCCTATCTTCCCTTCTACTGAAATCACGAGGTACACTCGTGGTCAAATTCGATACGTAATATTTTTATCTTTAATTTTTTTGACGCAAAACGAAAGATCAAATATTATTCAACGTATTTCAATTATTATAGATTAATGAAATTCGAAAAAACCCAAAAAAAAACGTAATTTAATTGCGACGGGCATGTTTTCCTGTAATTTTTTTCAAAGGATATTGAAAAAATTTAAAGAACTCATGGCAAGCATTATCAGTTGATGATTGCCATGAGCCATGATTGCATAAAAATGTTTTATTATTTTTATTTCACATACTCGATAGCTAAGAGGTGCTAAGATATCTTCAACATTTTAATTATAGTCTTTTTTTCTTGTATGTTGCTTCAATTTATTTGCTCAGTTGTTATACCAATTGTTTGTCATACCTTGTCATTCTTACGTTACTTTTGTGTAAATATCACTGTTTCGTTGTCTTTCTTATCAGTTGACAATGCTCGCCATGAGTGAAACCGGTCCTGATCCAATAAATTTTATGTGGAATATGTACTAAAAATGTTTTATTATTTTTATTATAATGCCATTCCACTAAGTATGGACAGTGAACACCTTAAACGTGATATATATATACATATACTAGCTGACCCGGCGAACTTCGTACCGCCTCAGAATCAATAGATGTGTTAACGTATTAGCTGAATTAAATTTAGTTTTTTATTAAGTCATTGTTCACAGTAATTTACGCACAATAAATTAATGAAATAAATAAATTAATTACGTTAAAATAAATCGTATGAAATTTAACAAACACTTCATCGCACAAAACAAATGCCAATGAAATGTTGTCTATGATGAATTGTCAAACTTAATGGGCGTGACAGCGCCACGCCATCTGTGATTCAACAACATAAATAAAATGACAGATGTCAGAAATATTAAAACAGGTCCTGGTGGGAACATCCTTCACCTAGCGGAATGAAATATACTTTATAACCTTCTCACATATCTAACCAATATACATAAAAATCATAATAATCGGTCGAGGCGCTTCGGAGGAGTTTGACCACAAAGAATTGTGTCGAGATTTTTATATATATAGAGATATATATTTATACAAATTGGTATGTTTGAATCGATGAAAAGATCTTTTATATACCTCTTCTACGCCAGTATATAAAGCTTAGCCAAAGAAGGGTTAAACATAGTTCTGAAGAGGGCGTGAGCCGAAATAGTAACCATACATTATATATTTTTTGTAGAGCTTATTCATTGTTATTTTTTCACCGTATTGAAATAATGCCAATTCAATCTATCACTAAGTTTAATTGTTAGTTACGCAATCTAGATTAATTAGCGAATGTTTTGATGTTGGTGAGTTTCAATGAATTGGATAAGTAATTGAATGGATAAATTAAAATTTTCAGGCTTTTTTAAAAATATGATACTGCTAAAATTAATAACCAGGTGATAGCATGCCTTCCAATTAAATATGTGGGTTTTATTCGACGTATTATTACGGAATTGGACTGTCTGTATTGTTTGAATTTATAATTAATCATATAAAAATAGTGAATTAGGAAGATTAAGTCGCTCATAAAAAAATGGGAATCCATTCAGCCGTGCTCTACTTATTTCCAGTATTTTTAATAATTTATGATTTAAGCCGTTTCATCCGCATTGAACGAGTGATGCTAGGAAAACAAAGTCTCAGATAGCAAAAATAATTATTTCTACTGCCGTGTTATTGCGTCTCAAAAAATATGTTTTATTGTCGGCAAATTATTTGTTTTTTTCTACTTTTATTAAATTTGTCTCGCGGCACACCGGTTGCGGAGCACTGTACGAGAGTTGCGTTTTTGAAAAATGAATACGATTTAATTGATAATTTTACCATCGATAGAAAAAACCATTCCTCCTTTCTGCTTTACCCCAAGGTGAAACTACTTTCTGCGGCAAGTCAAAATGATGGATCCCCAGGATAGATTTATGAGGCTAAGACTTTTCCCGTGTCTACTTAAAATATCCGACTAGATCTTGCGGAAAAGCGGATTCGGTTACGTCACAGTCGTTGGAGAATCTCGCCGGGAGCGAATCATCGTCAATCTTTCGGTTTTGAAAATAACAAAAATAGTTCGAAAAAGAATGTATGCATGTCAATTTAAGTTGTTATTTAATTTACAGAAGAACAAATAAACTATACATATGAAAATTAATAGCTTAGAATTTCCCAAAATCAGTGCGGAAAATTGTTTCAATTAACAATTTTTGATTAACCCGTGGCGGACGAACGTCACATATGTTGTGTCGGGAAAAGACAAGGCCCGTACGCGACTGTCACGACTTGTGTGACGGGAACTTTCAACTGATGATTAAACAATAAATCTCTTGCACACAGGGGTGATTATTGTTTTAAAATATTGCCTTATCTATCTTGCTACCACAAACTCCTTGAGTTTGTCAGAAATAATAGATTTAAATATAAAAACATCGATTTCTCAAACAGCTACAATTTTTGATTTTACCCGTCAGTGCGCTTATTCGTTTGAAAGTTCGCGCGAACTCTCGCGCCTGCGCAGTTCTCATATAATTTCATTCGCGGCTGCGCATATGACGGAACTATTTTACGTGACAGGCACTGCGCGGTATTATATTTATTTTTCGTGCGATCTTTATTTAATGTTTTTATACTTCGTATTGTATTGAGGGACACTTTTAAATAAAAAACTATCGTGTATTTATTCTAATTGTGTCGACTATTGTGTTTACTAAAAAAAATTATTGGGTGTATTCAATATTTAAAAACATTTAGTTCTGATTTGTGATTTGCACAATGCTCAAATGTAATTCAAAGAAAAATAAAAAAAAAACTTTAACAAGTTTCATGTGCAAAGATTGTGATGTCTTTGTCGTTATCTTTTCTACAAAATTTATAACTCTTAAAAAGATTTTAAAAAAATCATAAATTATTATCTCTCCTTAGGTGTATGTGTGTTGAACATTTGGTGATAAATGTCTCGATATTAAATTATTTATGTGTTTCCCCGTAATTAAGCGAGTAATATATGTATGTTTCGAAGTGACAACGACCAACGAATGAGTTCGTCGCAGGGCTCTTAATTTGACACGTTCGTAATTAAAGATAATAAATACGTCATGGCGACAAGCATTGCTTTTTTTGTTAGAGATTTGTTTGTTTAATGAATTGTGGCTTCATGTGGTATTTTTTTCGGGTTTTTAGTGTTATGACATATTCTTAATGTGTCTGCCTGCAATCAATATCAATCCAATTATTTTTAATCCCTCTATTTATTTCGATAACACGAAAAATAACATAATAACATAACTCGAAGAAAGGTGACGCGCACGCCTGTTATTTGAGTTAATATGTTAAAGCGTGTGACGGGTTAAACAGGCAACTCTTCACTCTTGAATGACTCGTAAATAACTTAAGTTGGTAAACCCTTATCCATGCCTGGTCATCCATAAAATTTCTTCCTTCGAACAAGGAATGGTAATCAATACCCGTTGGTATTATATTGCATATAAAACATTTAACGATACATTTGGTCTGAAGATACTTCCAGAACAATGTAACACAAGCGCAACAACTCACTAATAAATGTTAATTGGATATTATCTCATGATGTCTCACCATCAGCTTTGTAATTATTATTGTACGCTTTGTATATTTACTCAATATTGTAATTGATAACGGCTGGTTGTGCTTGGCATGTCAAGTTATCTAATAAAGCAATGAGCAAATGCTCGGAAAGAGCTTGGCGCCAAACTGACAATTTGCATAACAAACTCTCGTTTATCTACTAAATACACACGTGGGTTGCGTGCAGACTGTTGCCAATGCCGTTCTGATTCATTTCATAAACCGACTTTTCGTGAAGTCTGGTTTCTTATCGTGAACGTATTTTGAACAATCATTTATTACAATAGAAAATCCATATTTTACATTGAACTTGGTGAAAAATGACTCAGCTGTTTATTTGATTGCCCGCGAGATAATCGCTTGATGATGGCAGTAGGTCATATTGGTAGGTACATCAGAAAAACTATTATTATCATAGTTTTACCTAGTGTTAGATGAACCGGTGTTGCGATACCTGGCCTGTACAAATTAAAATCATTTTCATGAAAGTCTAGTGACCACGTTCCAATGGCGAAAAAAATACAATTTCATTTATTATATTATATGTAAAGTAATTATTGATTTATTGTGTTGTCTTTTTCGAAGGGAATGTAATTTTGAAACGTTTTTTTTTAAGTAACTACCTTTATTTTAATTCTCTTATGACACAGCCAATTTATTCCGTTTGCAGTAGAATTCTTTGAATTAAAAAAACTAATTAAACAAACCAATTAAACAGTCTTCACCATTTTTATGTTTGAATCTACTCTATATGCGTTCTGAAAAGAAATGTTTGATAATATCGTTCATTCATATTCATCCAAAAACTGGCTTTAGTGTATATTTTGGCCTGAAGAGAAAAGTCGTAACAACAGAAAACATGAGAATGTATTTTAAGATAGTTTGTTATCGTCTATGGACAAAAATTGTGTGAATAAAATCAATCAACTCGTCCTATTATCACTACAGAAATGCAGTTATTTCCATTTTAATCATATTTCGCAGAACGCGACAAATTAATAATTGTATGTCAGCCCAACTGCTGTTGGATGATTTTAAACATTCAGAACTTAATAATACAAACCGGTCTGTGATCCTCTTTAGACTGGATCATATGGTCACCTACAATTTTGAGTCTGATTGAGGGCGTCATTTTCCCTAACGATTGGATGATTGTCGCAATTTGGCGTAGTCAGTCGGTCGCTTGTTGGGCCGCACCTGACTGGAATAACTTACTGTCCCAACGCCTAAATTGACTTGAGAACGTCAGTAATGTGGCTAGCTACGGTTATGTTACTCTTGACTAACATGCTCAATTGACCAAGACCAGCTATTCATTCAGCCACGATTTAACGAAAAGCTGGGTAGGCGCGATCCCACTCGGTTAATTGTGACGATCGATGGGATATTGATTACTCATGACTAGGTATTTATATAAATAAAACACAACTTTTTTATAACTCCACATTTGTATAATGACCAGGACCGGTTTCGTGCATCGTGATCATTGTCAATCCATGAGATTTAAATACAAAAAGATTTATTTATATCAATCTGAATAGTATAAGGTGGATAAACAATTGTTCAAATAGACAAGAATTTACCGATAACTATACGGATTACCCACAAATGAAATTAGTCTGTAAATAAAATATTTACAACTTGTTACAAGTAAAGTAAATTAAGATTTTACAGTAATCGACAATTTATACCACATTATAAATATATACAATAATTCTTAAATAATCCTTCACAAAATTGAAAAATAGGAAAACTTCGCGATACAACTATGAACAATTTGAAAATTAAAATAACCACAATGTACCAAAGAAAATTCGATTGAAGATTTCCCCGTGGACTTAATATTTGAAATGCAATCAATTTTAATAAGCAAACAAATATCTTTTTTTATCAAGTGATAAGATAATATTATTTTCATCGCTTTTCATTTATTTATGAATATTGATTGCTCTACAATTTTTTAAGAGTTTCTTGACAATCTTGAAACTATCGCACTATTGAAACGGTATTTTATATATGACTTGACAATAATGGACATTTAATATATGAATCTACGGTCAACGTGAGTTGCAACCGTTTTGAGTAAGTAGTCCTCAACGTAACGATCATTTATTATCTCCCCTGCTGTGCCAATCCAGACACCTCCCATCACCGTACCTAAGTACACACGTACGTAAGTACTATCACCGGGGCAAATTAAGTCCGCATGCCCTTGACGAGTGCAAACTGTATTGGATCGCCCACCGGTGGCGATGTCAAACGGAGACTGGGATCGCGAAGTTAATGTGACGATCGCAGTCAAAGCCCTCTCTAGTTCGCCATGTTGTAATAGAATACAAATACACCATCACTCGATATACACTAATATCACTAGCTGCAATATGACGGTCCTGCTCGTCCAATATTACCAGCACTAAATTGCGATTACGCACCTTTTTTACCCCTAACAGCGATCTCATTAGGTATTGCTATGACACTATATGTGGTGCAAAAAAGGTATTCGAATCCCATGACAATTTGCAATCATGAATTCCTTATCGGCGTCTTTAAATCATCGTGGCAAAAAACTCAATTAAACGATGTTTAGAACTCATTTGATCCCGGTTAAAGTGTCTCGACGAATTCATTTACAGTCTTAGAAACATAATAATTTATTTCTCTTCTGGATCCTACTCAATGCAGTTGTGTTACATTTCATAGGGAAATGAAACCAGCTTAAAATCAGTCTCAATTTTCATTTGCCCATTTTTCAGACCGTTTTCCATAATGTGATATAAGTAAGTTGATTACAATAACCTTCAAAATGTAAGCGATATAACATAAAATGCACCCATAAGAAATACTGACCTTTTTTCCACTGCCATTTCCTTTTTATACACTCTAAATTTCTTTAGTAATAAAAGTCTCAGTACAAGTTGTAAGATTTTATACATAAAACAACTTTTATACTATTAAATCTTTTCATTTTAAGAAAAATGTCTCTTCACAATCTTCATTGTAATTTATTCTGTGCGTACGCCTTTGTGTATAACGTTCATTCATTATTATCTCTCGGCTTGTTTTTCCTATATACACCACATCATCTTCTTCTGTGATAAGAGCGTTCCTCCTAATGCGCCAGCCAGTTCACTTATCTAGACTGCTCGGATAATGACTATTATTGTTGTATGCTTTTAACACGCTTGCTGTCAACGATCTCGCGAATTTACATATATTTTTCGTGGAGATTTTATCCATATCCTTTAAAATCCACATGTTTTTGAATTCATGAATGAAAGAATAATTTTAAATATTCTCTTTATACCACCACTATAGTGACGTGAATTTACATGAATTTATTGTTATAAACATTTTTATGTTATTTTAATCATCGAGAGAAAAAAACCGAAAAACCGACAAGATAAATGAACAGTGTTTTTTGGTTGATTCGTTCTGTAGCTTTTGTCAGAAAATGAGCCACACAACTTATTCTTAGCTAAATTATTAACACTTTTTGTCGCCAAAACCGTTCTCAATGAATCATTTCAAATTACTGTTTCGCAAGAATCAGTTTGACCCTTTATTAATCATAGTCAATCACGATTGCTATTCGAGGCTTAATAATAATGCCACAATTCATTCAGTGAACTACAAATATTAACAAAAAACCTTCCTGAATGAATCATAATGTCCGTATCATATAACGAAACGGTTATTTAAATGATGCGTTATAACAACGTGTATACAGATACTTCTCACATTCCAAAACACAGCAACTGATATGGCTGTGCCAAATTTTCTAAGGTTCAATGTCGAATAGAAAATTGCTCTCGTTTCTTTCTGTCCGCTATCTGAATTTTGTATTCATGAAATGTCAGATAGCCAGATTATCTAACCGTGTCGAATACGAAATAAAGTGGGAAATAAGATTGTATTTTTTAAGTAGTTTTCTCTTTTGACATTCATAGTTACATAATCATTTTTTTGATCGATACACTTTAAATACATATATAATTAATTATATTACATATAAATTACTTGTACTGCCTTTGTGTTTTCAACATTAACTGTATCAATAATTTAGTCGTGGAATTTGCATTTACTAAGTTAGCACCTCGCCATTATCTGGACGGTGATGTGCTGCCGAAATAACTATATTTCATAATTTTTGGGGAACTCGGTAAACTGCATTTTCTTACTTTCAAGTCGTATTTTTCATTCCAAGATATATACTGTCTACTTGTTTCTGTGGAAAAATTGCTTAACACAAGCGCACAAAATTTTAAGACCAGTGTAATATTATGTATGTATATTGAAAACAAACTATTAACTTTGTAATGCAAAAGAGGCGTTCAAACCACTTGCTGGAGAGCCGCTTACATCATGCAAAATATTGTCAGTTGGGTAGGTATTATACGATTTTTCGTATCATTTTCGCTGTAGATTTGTAGCACACTTATAATTAAAGCGACATGGTTACAAATGTCATATTTGAGGATTTCGGCTGAAGGTGCTTCAAGGAATTTCACTATCAAATTTAAATCGTTTTAATTTTGTACTTTTCCACGTGTTTTGTCGTAGACAACCTGGGTTTCGCCTTTCGGCATTTCGAGCCATTTCAAGTGAACTTGAATTTGACTGTCAGATCAAATTCATTGATATGCTTTTAATATAAGGCAAAAATTTTATCATTAAAATAAGACAATTTGATGGTTAATTCAATATTGATTATTTTTCCATTTGATTGTACTGTTTCTTAAAACCGGCATGACTAAATTTCCCGTTGTTGGGTTACGTTTTCATGTTACAATGTCGTGTTTAAGAAACTAAACTACTCCCAACCACCACCCGCCACGGCCTTACATTCGGTATCAGCGATCGTGTCCCGTGGCGTAACAACGTTAAGCGTATCTGTTATGTTTGCGAGTATGGAGTTGTCTCGGGAGCATTTGCCCAGGACTTGGAGGCCAAGGCACTCAAGTGTGCATTACTGACTCTAAATAATTAGCAAACCCTATACGTTACTGATTCTAGAAATGCTATTTAATGCTGTCATTAATGCAATCAACAAAGGCCGGTTACGGACCTATGCGAATAGGTCCGTCCTTGCACCGTATGACGCCGCAAATTTACTAAAGGCCAAATAATTATTTTTATTGGCTACCAAGTCGGCGTGGCCTACTGGCCCGACAGCTGGTCGGACCAACCTGAGTAAATCTTCCCGCTCAGAGGACATAAAAGGACAAATCCATAGAATGTGATCAGCATCCATTATATCGCCGCATCTACATGTCGGCCCATCTACCATCCGGCCAAGCCTGAAGAGCTTGGCAGCAAAACCACCATGGCCAGAAACAAACTGGCTGGTCCAATGATTCACAACCAGACCGCTGGTGATTTCCATGCGCCATTTAATGGTAGGAAAGAATTTATAAACCTGCCGCCCCTTCAGGGAGGCATCCCAACAAAAAACTAAAAAAACTATGTTTAAGAAACTATGTATCAGTATATTATACTATATTATTTAAGATATTACTGAAAATATTGGATTGAATCAAAGGGGCGCTCATTGACTATACGGCTGCGTGATCCCTAGTTCTGGGTTAGTCAAAACATATTTTGAAAATTGAGACATTTATTGCAACGGTTGCGCGGGCGGATGTGTCGGTCAAATCCTGGTAATCAAAAATTCAGCCGAATACGGTGATGCCGTATTTTTAGCTTCGGGATGACTGAGTCGGTTCTGAGGTCAAGGGTCGAGGATTTCAATAAATATTATTGATTATGTATGAGTTTGATCCTTTTTCGGTCGATTCATTCTTACAGAATGGGTTTCGGCATACCCTGGTATTCCCTGGTGGGCAATGTCTGAATAAATGATTTTTACAGCGACTTCATTGGAGGGTTACCATTTTGTTTGCATTACAAAATTTTTAACTAAAATACTGGTCGGCATACAGTTTATCGAAGTATTTGAATTGAACAACTTTTGAATCTCTTTTTTTTGAGAAAATCTGTTTAAAAACAGGATCCAAAAACACTAAAGAAACTCACAAAGTGACGATGTCAATTAAATGGAGTAAATCATTAATTCAATATAACTAATATTATGATTACCGCCATAATATTTATGTTTATAAAACCTTACTATTGTTCAGATAATATTATTTTTATTTGGCCAAGATTTACATGTGCCTTCTCATAATATTGAGATCATTGTGGATAAGGTTCCCTTTTAACGGTTAACTATTTCAGAATCCATAAAAGGTATTGTTACAATATCGCTTATATTCTTCGGAAGTAATTTTCTTTTTCGAATTTTATTTCACAGATTTTCCATGAATCGGTCAATTTATTCGAAAATTGTCGACATTCTGGATCGGTGTATTTTTGAATGAGTTCGATGGTGTTTTTGCTCCTCTTTTCTTGCTGTTTGGTAAGAATTCTGTTTATTTTTATGTTCCGAAATAGTATTAAAACAAGCACGTGGCATTGGTTATAAATACATTGACTTTCCGTTCTCACGCGGATCATTCCTTGGAAAAATGATTTCTCCAGATAGTTTTTCAACGTTCCATTGATATGTTCTAATTAGTAGATAGTCTCTCCTAATCCTTTTTTATAATTGTTGTACCGTCTCTAATGTATATATACGACTTCTCTTAAAGTGGCTTTATAAATCCTACTTATATACAAAAGTTCTACTGGAAAACGTTTTATAAGATGCTCCGAGGATTAAGAAAGTAATTAGTAGAGGGACCTAGCTTTATGAAAGGTGACGGGTAATAAATTAGTGTTACGGAATGAACTGATTTAAAAAAACGCGAATCTAAAAAAAATCTCCCAGATGGAGATATTTTACGCGTCAGCCATTTTTCCTTATAGTTTAACTTACTAATTATTTAAAGAATTAAACAAATAAGGTACTAGTTTATTTAAAAAAAAATGTAATGTTTTCATATAGATCTTTTTATAACGGAACGAAATGTAACAGTATTGAAACACTTTGTAACAGTATTGGTATGAACAATGCCTTTCCATCATCATTAATTAACTGGAAGTAAAGTCATCTAACTCCTTTTTATTTTGGTATAATTAAGTAATGTGGACTGATTTTTTAATTCTTATATTTTTGAAATAATTATATAATCATTTAAAGAAAATACTGCAAAAGCCTACTAGCTAAAAATTGTATTATACACGTAAAAGAATGCACCATTATTAATAAATATATTTGTTACTTTACTAATGACGAAACAAATAATACTCATTAAGTAATTACCTTTTAATAAACCGTACATGTAAAATCAATATTTTTGTTTTTATATAAATCTTATCGTTAACCTATTGGGCTCTTTTTGACATCAGATTTAAGTCGTTTGCCAAGCGAACATGGGAAGGGAGGTACTTTTTAAATAATACGTGAACCCCTGAATCAAAAAAAATGAATCTCCAAAGCTAAGTAAATTTATTTAATGGCAATGGTGTTCTATTTGAATTATCAGATAATAATGGTCGGAAAAGCAAAAATCATTGTTTTCTTTGCCTACTGATCATATATTGTTCGCCGAGGAATTGCGCCTCAGTTTAAAGTGAAGACGAGATGATATCATTCGGCACGCCAAATTGATGTTTTAATTCGTTAATGTGTTGATCGGCAGTCTCCCCTCCGTTCCTCGTCGGATATTTTTCTCGTCATTATTCAATTGCTTCATACTGGCCAACTACTGCTATTTGGCTTCTCTGTCTTGCCTAAACGATTTCTAATTTTTGTCATTCGGGCTATCTTGATCAATCAATAAAGAAGTGATTATTTTGGGAACGTACTTTGGGAAGTTAGTCCAGTTAGTCCAGTTAGTCCAGTTATCTGACCTCCAACCCCATTCGCCATAATGATTTATCTAAAAATAAACAGAACAAAAATTATGTAGAATTTTTATTATCATACCCACTTCCTTATATGGCATGAAATAAAATCGGATAGACCTTCAAAAATATCTGTTAAACGAGTGTTTCGTCTGTTTTTTAATTATGAATACAAATTAAATTCAAAACCCGTTTACCATTTCCACAATTTAACTGGTAACTAATCATTTCGAATATTTTTTTAACATTATCGCATATATGTATGTATCTTAATACTCAAATGCTGAATAAATAAATTGATAATTAAAACATTAAAAATAAAGATATGGCAAAAAAACATTAATTGAGTGTGAATATGGCAATAGTTGAAATGCAACTAAACATAACAGTTTTCCTTCGACGAAATAGTAAAAATGAATACTTATCACAGTAGATTAGTAGCAAATGATTTGCTTCTAATCAGTCTAAACGCAAATATTTATTATATTGTTTTATTTTATATAAGTAATCTTAAAGTTTTCACTGTATCGATCGGAAGAATTGTTCTAATTGATATTTATCTGACCATTTCTTTCTTTTATTTTTAGGTAAGATTCAATGGAATACACAGATAGTTTTAAGAATTCGATGACAGATTCTTTACTGGACGATGCTAAATCAGGTATGTAAATTGCGTATGGTTTGGTTATCCTTTTTACTTCTAGCGATGCAAGAGGTATGGTAATCTATGGTGAAAAAATCTTCAGTTCAGCCTCTGGGAACCTTTTCAGATATATGTATACTTATATTAGGTGTGTTCGTACCTTAGCGACTAAATTCTCTATCCACAAGCACACAACTGTTTCAAAAACGAATTAAAAACGATAGTGACAGTATTTACCTTTATGCATATTACCCTTTTAATAATTTAAAAAATCTGACCGGCATTTATAAACCTTTTGATATTCGCTTTTCCCCTGTGTCCCATTGCATACCGAATTGATTACGTTTTGTTATATTGGGAGGATTTCTAACATCAAATAACAAAAAAATCGTCTCATTCTATTGACAGTAAGAATCCGAAAGTAACTACACAATCCTATTATTCCCATATGCCGGCAGGAAACGAGACAGACTCCCACCGCACGCCTTAGTGAGTGAGGGCTTGATGTGAATTTGACGTTACGTGTCTGTTGAATTGAATTCTCTCTATACAGTGTGTTATTGAATACCCAAAAATTATACCAATTACAAATATATAAAATATCACTTTTAAAACATTCAGTTAAAATTATTGTTATCAATAAGTGAGCAGTATGTCAGCTGCCGTATATCAAATGAAATGAGACGTCCTCTTCTCAGACCATTGCATATTGCCGGTATGACGAGTCTTTATTCCTCGTAAAATATTCATCAAAATGGTAAGTTTTCTATGTCGCCCATTCAAAATAGAAATGTATTATTTCCGCTCGTAGCCGTGCAGCTGTTCGATGCTTGGTGGCTTCAAACTCTTGAATATCCAATGAACTAATATTGTATCATGAGAGATATTTTAGTTAATAGCCATGTTTATGTTAGTGATCAAATAAATGTATTAAAGATATTTTTAAATTCTACAGTATGTGCGAAAAAATAAAGATACACTTTGAATATGCACATGCAAAACAAATCTAAAATAACATGGTGAATATATTCAGTTAGCTCTACAGTAATTATTATTTTTACCTTATCACAATTAAGTTCTGCGGAGTAAGTGCCAATTTATTACATAAGCGCATATAAAACAACATATTCGTTATGAGAATACCCACAGTTGGTAATGTTATCATTTTATTTAGAATATGCGAAAATAAACTGTTTTCATAGTAACCTTACATTTATTACCTCCCGTTTTCTATTATATCATTACGCGTCTTTGTTTATTTATGTTTGTAATTTTAATTACCATATCATTGTTATTGCTGATGAGATTTCATAACTTGAATTTCAACATTCCTATGTTAGTGAAATTTTGATGTGATTCAGCAATTTGCGTAAAACATTCTCATGCAATATTTTATTGCATCATTATTCATATTTCATGAATGATTCATGAAGCACTTTTCAGTATATTTTTTGAGATTTCTGACATTTTATTATTCACAGTAAAACCTCGACATAACGGTTTTATGCGAGTGTCCGTTCAAAGCCGTAAGTCGTTGACATAAAGAAGGTTTTTCACATCATACGGGAACGCTACCATTCCAGATTTATTATGACCTCTAATTGTTTTTTTTTCCGTTTCTCCATTTGTATTGAAAAAATAGCCAGGATGTATTGACGAGAGAAGAGAAATTTAATCTACTTGAGTATACTTAAAATCATCGACCAGATCGCGACCAAACAGCTTTAGCTGTATGATCATTTTCTGTTATAACATTGACTATTTTTTTTGGTGAATTTTCATAAATCGACAGAACCGCGTCATTCCCGCAGTCCGTTATATATAATAGGCTCTATTGTAGTTTGTTTGTTAATGCTATCACTATTTACAATATTTACATAACCATAGAGTCTTTAGTTACCTTTTCTTGTGGGGTGAATTGCGGGAGGTCGATTCGTGGAATTCCCTCGTCGCATTGTTTATTATTCGTCATGTGAGTTGTCCTTTTTTGACCTGCATGCATTGTCAGCCACTTTGAAGCATTTGGCCGCCTACAATATTGCTGTAGAACTTTGATCTGACGATCAGCGATAAACGTGACTTTAACAAAACGACATCGCATATTTATTGTTTATATTCAAATATACTGTCTTTTTCCACAAAGAATTGTCAGTTAACACATTACATGTTATATATTATCATTACACGTTTTTCAATTAGATCCGTCAACACATGACATGCTTACTCATTGATATTTCACTCAGACCGCAGTCTCTTATCAATTCCCAGTAGATATTTCTTTCATATCGTGTTGTGTCATCCTTTTCCTTTGTAATATTTGGTCGCAGTTCTCACATATGATATTTTATTCGTGCTAATTATGTCAGTCGTAATGTCAGAGGTACTCCAAAGAGTTGATCCTTATTCGAACGTTGTAAAAAGCATGGAAACAAAGAATGCGGAAATCAGTTGAGTTTCCAAATGACTTACTTTGTTTTCAACCAGAAAAGTTTGCCAGCACGCCGATCAATATTACAATGAATTGAAAGAATCCGTATCTTTCATATCATCATTAAATTAATGATCTTATTTAATTATGGAATAGAATTGCGGACTATACCGCTGAGTTGATTAATGCGTTTACTTATTATGTTTCAAAATTACATTTATCGGAACGTCGTTGAACACTTGTTAAACAATGTGTGTTTTTGTGAAACCTGTATTTTAATCCTGAAAAATGATGCAATTTTTTCGTGCAATTTGGCACCGGCAAAGAACGCTCGACGCCAAAATCGGTTGCCAAATTTGGTGAAAAAAATACTGAAAAAAGCCTCCAAATTTATGAAGCCGAATACTAGGGATATTTTTTCTATCTGAACTATTTTATAAGATTACCTTATCAAAGATTAACGAATAATTTGATGTTCATATTGTGTTTTTCGTATACGTATTTGACTTGCGCTTACGGTTTCATACGTTTAGAAAATATTGTTTTTTAACGTCACTTGAACAGCATTAAAAAAAAATCATTCGAAGTTAGTCCCATTCATTCCAGCCTGTCCTTTTGGAAAGAGAGTACAAGTTTCAAAGAAGCCTTTATGTTTATACAATCGATATCAATTCACCCAATTTTGGCGATGGACATAACATCACGGCAATTCGATGTGCTACCGTTTTTTTTTGTAGGTAGTTACTTATAAATTTATTAGCATATGAAAAGAATTGTTCTTGTTAGCGCAGCAACCGCGGGAAATTAAAAATCACTACGAAATGATGTCTGGCCTAAATTTTAGACTATCACTCACTTAAGCAACACATTGTTTCTTTTAATTGTACATTTTTTTAAATGAGAAGTTTTAAGAAATTTAACAAGAGTGCAAAGGTTAACAAGACTGGCGTGGCACTTTCCGTTTGTCTATTTAAAAGTTAAAGACGCATAAAGTTTCCCTCTTTACATTCGCTTCGATGGCTTTGCGGCCGGCTTCCGGAACCCGCTCCAATGATTTTCTTCGCATTCAAATTAAGCGTTATGAATCGCGGTTATCGATGTTTTTATTCAGAAGGGATCTGCTCAGACCATTTCATATACAGATATATTATATAAGACGACGTATTTTACGAATGTTATTTTTCAAAAACGATAACATATATATCTAAATAAATAACGTTGTCTTCCTGATAAGTCGTGGATGGATACCGTCGACATGGAATACCGCTTATGACCATCCATAGGGACGTACTCAGCGGTGTTACGGGGCGCCGGGATGACCTGGGAGGAAGCAAGGAGGTCAGCAAGTGACAGAGAATCTTGAAGGCATCGTGTGGCGGCCATATGCCACATATAGGGATCTAATATGGTTAAAAAATCAAGCAAATGGAGTAGTGTAACATTATGATAAATGCAATACTTACTCAACATTTTATTTTGGAAAATATCTTTGAATCCTTTATTTTTATGGGTATTGATTGGGCATCACAATGATGCCAACACGAATCTAGAATGCGTTGCGCTGAGTATCTCTCAAACTAACCCAGAGCTGGTCAAGTGTTGGTCTTTCACGAAACTAGTAACCGTTCATTGAGGTACTACGAAAATGAAGTTATTTTGTAATTTGAGGAGAATGTGTTAACTAGGAAGAAACATAGACAAATTGGCTAAGTATCTGTATCTTTATATACCTCTAAGGTTTCTGACTATTTCTTGCTATCAAGCAGGCTTGATTTTGTTATGAACAAGTTATGTTTTTTGTGCTGGATTAACCCCCTTTTGCTTCATTATATTGTCGGCTACGTTTATTAATATATAATCGTTCGTACATACATGAAATCGAATTGTAAATGCCGTTTATTCTAATTTAAAATTCCATCGATCATTCCATCGTGATATTTTAGTAAAGATTTGATGTTGAAATTCAGTTTATTCCATTTGCCGTAGGTCTTTTGAAATCCCCTCGATTAAGGGTTTGGGCTTCGAACGTCATAATATGCGCCATGCAAACTCTGCCAGCCGCACTAAGCGATTTTGGATCACAAAATCCCGAATGGGTCAATCCTCTGGCGAACGATCCAGATCGGATCGAACAGATATCAAAACGTATTTCAATTATACTGGCTCTTGATAATCCTCTTTTTTGAATTGCAAAGCTGGCTTTTGTAAACGATATCCATTAGTTGGCCGTAAAATATATAATAAATGATTATTTGGTTAACGAATCACTTTAATACCGAGCATGCTCTCAACAGATAAACGAATCGTGTATCTTTTTGCCTTTTCATTGTTATCTCAGAATCTGAATCCTGCAGTCATTTTCAACAAGTAGTTTTTGGGTTTGGAAAAAAACTAAATATCATCATTGAAATATATTATTTATACATGACATCGAAAATCTGCAATTATTGCTTGTAAGTATAGTATATTTATTACTTAAATGATATGGAATTTATTTTTAAAGTATTCTCATTATATCGTATTGACGTTTTTAATGTTGCACTTGCGATAAGGTTATAGACATAGTACAATTAACTTTCAGTAGGTGGCGCGCGTGTCGTACCATAGACAATCGGCAAAAGACAAAAGCAAACGTCAAACGGCAAATGTCATCGATACCGATCAATGTTAGTGTAATTAAATCGAAATTATTTATCTACAACATTATGCATCCGAAAGCACTTCAATAAACACAAACACTTTCTTTCTTTGAGTGGCATTGCAACGCTTGCCGGGTACCGGTTAGTCAATAATAATTTCTTTATGCTTAGTCAAAAATCAACACTTTTTGATTGGACGGTTCCACTTGAAATCAGGGTTCTTCAGACACCTTTCCTTTTTTTTGCTATTTTTTAATTTGTTAGTTGACTTTGATAAACCTTGCATAAGTGTTACTATTTGATTAATTAGGTTCATACAATTATATATCATATCTTGAACCACTTACCGAGTGGATTTCCAGTATTATTTCAAATTGGTTGCTTTGACATTTCATTAACGAGTTTGCAATTAATTTTCCTAAACGCCTTCTGCAGCGGTTCAATCGTCGCCAGTTTTCGCTCTCGGCGTCCACATCCTTGCCGTGCACACCCGCTGCGATGTTTTGCGCGCGATAATAAATTGGAAAACGCGGCAAGCTGCGGTCGCGGGCCGGGCGACCACCAGTACACAATCCAGCTCGCGGCGGGTGGACGTCTCCAGTAGATATTTGCGTCGGCGCGCCCCGCGATTTTCCCAGCCACTCGTTCTTAGATCGCATTTTTATGAAAACCCTCCTTTCTACTAATTACTCGTGTGCGCGCATGGACCGTTGTTACGCCAAGAACGCATACAATCTGTAATAAACCGTTTCTGTAAATACTATTTGAAAAAAAGCCGGCTCGCCAGTGTCGTTTGTTTTGCTTGTATATTTTATGTTTACGTTTTTGCCAAATCTAAAAAAATATCTGTGTGCAAATTTCAGTTTTCCTTTTCTTTAGAACCGTTGCGGTGAATTTGATTCTTTCGTAATTTTTTACCGCCGAGACTTTTTTTAAAATTCGTGTCACAGGTTTTATTATCAGTTGTGACAGTGATATCGAGTAACAATAATAGTAATTCGTCTTGAACGGACTGTTGTGACGCCAGAAGTTTTTTTTTCTTTGCGAAATGACATTCGAGTGTGTCAGTGTTGGATATTTATTCACGTGTGCAATTTTACTGGAAACGTCTGCGCTACAATTATTTGTTATATCACCTTTTCCGCGTACAATTAATTTAACTTAATAAATGCAGTAAATTGATGTTGCATTCATTACATTATAAATCTTAATGTTTTACTCGGAATGAAAATCATTTCCTTTTTTTTTTCATCTTTATTAAAGAGTCGATATTATGCCACACTTGTCAAATACATGGTGTCGGTAAACAATATAACATTTGGAAGATGATTCTTTTATATTCGATGCCATCCGAAATAAACGATACTTTTCACTGTATACTGAACTTAACGTCAAATAAACATAAATATTGTTGTATTCAGATGTTTTTACATTTATTTATCTCTCCTTTAAATTTTAACTCTATGCTATGTAGCTTTCAATATATTGAAGAGAAGATACAATAAATAATTGTTGTGCTTTGATATTGTGTTAAGTGAAGTGAATGTTTTATTTTAATGTGTGTGATGTGTTAAATTGTAATAACAATTGACACCGTTGATGATTCGATACCGAGTTAATTTGTGGTTTTCTAATTAGTGGGTTATTTTCGATATCTTAATAAAATATGGGCACAGTACATCATTGTAAGAAAAAAAAGGAATTAACAAATTACCGTATAAACAAACGCCGGTGTATTCTTACAGTGGTGGTAATTTATAATAAGAAACACTTAGGAAGGTTTTTTTATTCTCATCAGAACACGATGAAAAACGCAATTTCATAGATTGCCGCTGACATAAAATACGTGAAATATTAACTTTTTACGCTGAGAAAGAACGTATTCGTTCTTGCTGTATTGGTTTATATTTGACTTTAGAACATTATATTTTCAATCGACAACTTGCCGATTCTCAAATGCCTCCCTGAATTTATATTTCACTAAAATGCACATGTATTAAGCCTGTGATGTATCTGGATAAATTGTCCGGACTTTATTCATAGCGTAGTGTATTTGTCCTTCGCAGCCTGTTGAATTGATGTTTTCTTTTGATTGGAGCATCCTTAATTCTCTTGGCGGAGACGAAATCGGTTAAACGTTCTCGTTCAGTTTCATCACAAATTATATCATTATTACTGCGGGGACATCTTTTTATTTACATTACCACTTCCTGTGATATTTGTATCAACCTTCTGTTTACTTTTAGCCATGCTTTAAAGTAAAAACATATCTACTTAATCTTCTGTAACTCATCTTTCTTATAATGTAATATATTTTTTCTGCGGGGGCACGTAGACTATTCATACATTTATTAAATTATTTTGTGCGGGGCACCTCGTGCATAAGCAGTGGCTTCAACTGCCAATGCTGTCCGTATACGGGTAGGTGTTTGAAAAGGTTTTCTATTTTTTTTCTTTATTATTTATCATTGACTCTATTTATTGCGAAATATAACGTGGCTCATGGAGCTGGCGGGCGTTTAGTCTATTTATTTTATTACATGTCAACATTTCGCCGTGTGTACGATAGAATCAAGTCTCACTTTGCGCGTTGTCATAATAAATAGTTGAAGCGGTGACAGTCTGACGTTTTTTTGCGTAATCCAGTTTGCATCACAGCTGACGGACAGTCAGTGGCTTTCATTACTGAGCGACTTATTTTCTGACAGTATCGTTCAAACTTTCAAGCGAACAAATTGATAACACTGGCGAACTCCATGTATTTAGTAATTGAATAAAAACAATTAAAAAAGCTAAATTTATTTATTGACCACACACAAAAAAAATAATCTTCGCGATAGAATAATACACAATACACGCCGATTACCATTATTAAAAATTAGAGATTATTAGAAAGCTATATTTTTACACATCTTTCGCGAGCTGTCACAAGAAGACAGCGGATGGATGTATTGATCGAGAGAAATTGCTGCTTAATTTCCTATAACGCTTTACTTTTTGCTGTGGATAAATTCTGTTTCAGTAGTGCTTAGATTAATGTAAAAAGCCGTATTGTGGCATTTTTTCTATGCACATTTTCTCCCATCATATTAAAATTTCTCGGTATATGCTTTTGATTCAAAGCCGTGTATTTGAAAAAATCGGTTTGTACTGTCGAAAACAAGTTTTACTTTATATGGAAAAATGATAAATAAAATAGCTTATGGGTGATTAGCTTCACACTAGCAATCACGTTGCATTTTTACTTAAGATTTGGTCTCAAAGGAATCCATTCTATTCTTGTAGATATATGGGTTCAGTGGAAAGGAGCGGCACAATGCCTCTCGGGTGTTCAATTTTCCGGGGATTACCCGGAGAAATGTGTACACGGAGGCTTTTCGTAAGAGAGATCCCGGGTTAAAGAAATCCTTCTTATATTAAACGACGAACACACCTGGCCCGCGAAGCGAAGTTTCAGAAATATCGCGACGTATTTTATGTTTAGACACTTCGGGGACAATCCGTTTTACAGGGGAATGATAGTTTATCGAGTTTATTGATTATGTCAGCTGACAAATTAGGGGACCGAACTCTCTTTTCGAAAAGGCTTATTACTGTTTTAGAACACGTGAAAATGCCTCAAATCCTTTTTTAGTTTGTTATTATCATTCAAATTCGATTTCAATGATCTTTTTCAGGTCTTTATCTTGCGCCCTAAAAATCATAGGGTAGTTTTAAAATTTCATTTTTCTAGAGCTATTAAGTATTCAATTTGAAGCCATAACACATTGTAAAACGGCCTGTCCTTCCTGTCCGCTGATTGTCTTCAGTCGTAGTTTAAATGGATTCTTATTCCGTTTCATAGATCGACTATTTTTCTTGATTATTTTGTTCGCATGTTAAATGAACTACCGTTTCACACACAGTAATCACAATTTTATTAAATGAAATTGTTTGAACATGAATAGTATATTTTTATCTTCAAAATAATAAAAAAAACTGTTTCAAAATTATTAAAATAAACGATTCATCATAGAACATTCCTATTGCACACTTTAATTTGTCAAAGCTTTATCACTTTGTTCTCAATTTTATCAATGTATTTCTCGCCGCTTATGACCATTTAATTTTGAATTAATAATCTCTACTCAAAGTGTAAAAAATTTGCTTAATTTTTAAGAGCTACTTCTTACTTCGTTTTTAAGTAATATTTCAATCTGTACTACAATACATTGAAAGGCGAATGATAGATTGTAAAGATGCTATCCTTTTATATCGACCTGTTCACTGACTAAACTAAATATCCAGCTTATTTTGCCGGCTTGTGTTTTCTGCCCACCGGCGCAGCGGTCGCTTCGATCTCTCTATTTTAGGACAGGATAATAACCGGTATTCCTTCATTTTGGTTCATCTCTTAACCCTTGTGATGCTGTTGAAAGTTGTTGTGTATAAAGTGTCCGACGCACCATTTGAAGCCTGACCCATATAAACTATTTTTAATAACTATACCAGCCATCGATAATTTCTATTTCTCGGTTTTGAGCCGAGATTATTTTTATCAGATATCTTTTCTCTGAATCTCTCTTCACATGGGTACTAATTCTGAGAAACTTGTTTTACACTTTGACATTAAAAAGTAATTCACGTGATTATCAGAAACCAAGTATTCAGATTCTATATATGTATATAATAAATGAAAATATTTATCCTTAGTATTATTGGAAAATATTGCGTGCTTTCGTGTACCGTAAAAGAGAAACGAAGGTTTTTTTGAAATTCCTATTAAAATACAATTTCGGAAGTATAATATTTTGCTCCATATTGGGTCGTGTCCATGTGTTATAAATTCTCATCATCTTTGATGTTAAAATAAAATTACATAACTTTATATTCGTACGAGAGATTTTAGGAAAAAAATGTTTTTCTCATTTTGCTTCCGTTGAAGGAAATCGAATCATTGTATTAGTTTCTCAAAATATACTGTAGCTAAAAGTGTTATAATATGTGTTTGGATTCTTCTTCGAAGGCGCCTTTTGGACTGCCGACTGACCCGCGGTTCGCGGAATAAATCATTGCATTGTTTACCACTCACCGATCCTGAGTGGTCGGATTAGTTAGTGTAGGGCTACCGGTGCCTTTCAACAAACTGACATTCATTCATAGCTGTCTTTCAAAGTATGTAGTAATTGTAAGCTGCCATTAATTTGATCACGTATTCTAAGAATTGGCCGATACAAATTATCCGTTAGTAACAGTCACTGCCAGTCCTCAGATTACTTTTTTTATATCGTTCATTTTCAATTGTACACTGCCTGCTGCAGGGACGGGTCTAAAGTGTGTAATGGTGCATTGATCCCCCACTTATATTCAAGCAATATCAAAATAAATATACCAATTTACTTATTTAAAATTCTTTACGTGTTCCCCCACTAATATTGGTTTTTCAATAGAGCGAAAAAATGTTTTTGAATAAAATATTAATCCTATAACTACTGATCACTGCAGAAAAAATAAGTAGAATTTAGCATATTTGTTTAATCTCACGACACATGGTCACTTAAACAGAATTCTATTTGAAAAATTGTATATTTATACGTTATAATTTGACATATCGAGCGGTGAAGAATGATGAAATAACCGAAACCTATCTTCGTATATAATGTGAAACTTCACATCCCTTATAATAAAATTTTTCCATTACCTCAAATCCATATAAACTTAACACATTGGCTACGGGAACGCGGAATACGCGTCGTTTCTCTATGTGTTTTGATTTCCCCGTAGACAGTGTGTTGATTGACGAATTTCGCTTTTAGTATTTGGGCGATGTATTACTTATGGACATGAATATATTTATTTTGTTGGTTTTCATCTGATAAATTACTTTGAATCGCCTGCTAACCCTGGACATAAAGGAACACTAAAAAGTCGCTATTCACCTATTATCGTGAGCCATTGTGTTGTTTTGGCAAATATATCGCGATAGTCTGGTTCGACTTTTTTTTCTCTTTTTACATAAAGGAATTTCGATAAATATGTTTCATCTGTTTGTTTCCAAAGCAACCATTTTTTCCCTAGTAGGGGCCACCATTGGGATATTCCGTTTTTTATGATAAAATATAGCTTACGTCATCTCTGTATAGTGAGTATTAACTTATAGAATATCGACCACACTATAATTTATAGATAACACAATAAAATGTTAGATAGGTCGTCGTCGCTCTCGTTTAATTTGGTAGTGAACTAGTTTTATTTGCATATGTATATACCTCCCCACGCGTATATCTTCAATGGTGTAGGTCCACGACCCGCGAAAAGACTTCATTTATATTTTTGTAAGTGATCTGATATCGTCCTTAAAGTGTGTGGGTCGATCTACACCCACACGTTGCAAACAAATAAAATGTGCAACCATCCCGATTGTAGCTTCCCAAAATGTAATACAACGGAATGTTTTTCACAAGAGGTTGATAATTTAATGCTATATGTATTTACTTTAGTTTAATATTTGATATTTTCGACCCGTGTGATGTTGAAAAAAATTGTAATTATTCAAATCGCTTTTCTTCTAAGAAATTTTTGTGGTGAGATCAATATTTTCTTTTCGTCCGTGACGGCTTAAGGGGGACAACCCATGTGATATTTTGAAACAATCTTCTTTTTTTTTTTCCATAGAATGATTCTTAAACACGTAGAATATGCTGGTAAAGTGATTCTACAATATTTGAAGTCGATGGAAAGTTATTGCAGTTAGACTACACTTGTTTCGAGGCGGGACATCGGTCAAATTTTTATGCTTCGGCTTGTTACATGAGAACTTTCAATACACATTTTATTTCAATTCATGAAACAAACCAACATTTAAGCAAAAGCAAAGCATGCAGCTTCAAAAGTCTTAAAACAGGAAGAAGAAAGAACTATCTATTGACCAGGCATAGAAGATTGATATTCGTATTTGAACTTTCAAACGCGTTTTTCTCAAAACTGTTTTTTTTCTTAATTGGTCTCCACGATATCTCAAGAACGGGTAAACCGATTGCTTTGAAATTTTAATGGTAGATTAAAAACATGTTTTGTCATCGTTTGAGCTAAGATGATGAAGAAATTCCCAGCCGTTTTGTTTTTACGTAACCAAATAGTCGAAAAAAATCATGAAATTTGAGCTTTTTTTTTCAAAAACTTGTTAATTGTTCAATTTTCCACATTTTCAAAAGATCCTAGGTCTACACATACTACTATTTTTACAGTTTTATAGATTAAAACGCTGTAAGATTTTTTCATTTCCGATAAGCCAATTAGCCGGTCGGATGGAGACCGTTTACCACCTTTTTTTCGACATGGGTGCGTTTGGAGTGGTGCACCACACATTGTGATAAAGATATTAGTCTGAAAATATGTTGACATACTGTTAAAATGTCAATAAACATATGGTAAACGTTTCAAACTTCTACGTTATTAAGGTTCGTCAAAAAAAATCCCAAAAAGCTAAAAAAACCGGCCGTCACATGGGGGAACCCCCTTAACACGTTGGATGCTGAGAACACGCCTAGCGTGTCCTTTGTGCGGTAGCCACGCGCACGACTCGCCTAGCGTGTCCTATTATTTGTTATTGTTTTGCCGCCTTCGCAACGTAGCGGTTGCGCGCAACTGCAGAAGTCAAAAGTGATCCTAGGGTTTTTGTCATCTAAAGCTTAGTTTACATTTTTTTGTTTTACCATAATTTTATACAATATTATTAATTGGTCGTATTTACATTATTAAATGAATATAATGCCATTCCAAGCGAAAAGGCAGTAAGTGACTCGGGAAAATTTTGAGCAAAATGAGAGAATGTGATTTAGAATTTATAAAAAGCAGTTGATGCAAAAATTTAAAAAAGAGTTTTTTTTTGGGAATAAGCTTAAAGTAGTTAGTTGTATTGACTACCTCGTTGAGAATAAAACAAATGATGCTGTTTTTTTTTTGCTGCGAAATTCTTTTACTTTTAGCAGGTGTCTATTTTGTCAGGAAGGATTATTAGATTTTTTAAGTTTTTTTACTGCAAGAAAAGTGAGCACCATATATGGCTTTCAAAAATATTTAGCAAATGGCATTCATAGCTCAATTTCAGATATTTTGTGAGTCAATGCCTTCTTCTTAGGAACGGCAGTGTGGATATTGTGTTGTTTTGAATTTTATACCCCAAAACTCATCAGAAAAGATTTTGTTGCTATAAAATTATCTGACAGACCAAGAATGCTAAATAATTAAAAAATATATATGTTTTACTTTTTTCTGAATCGAATATACTTCTACGTGTTTTTAACATTTTTCTTATTACGTTTTAGTTACCGACTCATAATACAAGCAAGACGTTTATAAGACAAGAAAGGATGGATAATATTTACGACTCTGATGAGTATGGAACAAATAGTGACTACGGAATTGATAGCGAGTTCGATTCCCTAAGCGATAACGCGATAACAAAAGCGATAACAACGAGAATGTCACTCCGTTTAATATTCCCCAAAATTTCGATATATTATTTGCGAAAGATATGAATAAAACAATGTAGTGTGAATGATTCTTTTATCCAGGAGTACGCAGACAAAATGACTCACAAAATTTTCGAGCGCGTACACAATCGCAACTATTATTATTTTAAAATATCAGCATGGCACGATAACACCTGATATTTGGTTAGCAGTGAATGAGTTAAGTTAATCTAATTAAATATTCACCGCGCAAACGAATTAAAGTCAGACTAAGCCCGCGGTAAAATTTACTATTATTTACAAAAATCCCCATAATTATAACAAACCCACTTAAATCATTGAAACTTGTATTCATTCAAATTTCGCTAATTTAGATTTTAATAACCTTTTAACTTAGTGATCTACTTATATGTTTGTATATAAACGATACAAACTGTTTACTACGCGTCAGTTCAAGTACATCCGTGCACTTGGAATGCCTGAAGATGCCGAAAGTCGAAACCCGGGTCGTCAGCGATAAAACTCATGGAAAAGTACAAAATTCAAATTTACTATTATTTAGTTGTGTGGACACGTGAACCGATCAACGTCGTCGGGATCGCATACGAAAATAATCGCATCCAATTTTCTCATTCCACCCACAATATTGTGCATTTTGTATGAGATCGTCTAAAAATGGAACGTAAACAAGCGAGCGAAATGTGTTCCCGTTTTTATAATATATGTATGCATATTAGGTGTTGAAAATGTGTGGTTAAAAATACAAGCGACGAGTTATCCTGATTTTAGCGAATATTCATGTTAAGTTATAAACCAACATATTTCCCGCTATAAAATTATCTATATAATATACGGATCAAATTAATACTCTAGTCTTGGATGCTTTCTTTTGTTTTTTTTTTTATTATTTTAATAATAATTAAAATTGTTTTCTTTTCCGCTGAATTTTTTTCATATCAAGCAAGATCAAGGGTTTCTTAAGTACGAAAACTTTTCGGAAAATAACGGAAAGGTAAAGGGGCTGACGTAATTAGGTAAAGAGTTTATTCAGTCGATCTCTGCTTTATTCAAAGGAACATAAAACAATATCAAAATTTCCTGTATTGCGTTCAACAGCTATCGAATTTTCCAAAGCTGTCAGTGATCCATCTTAGTTGGGCGCCCACCTTTTTTTACTGTTTACATAATGTTTGAATTCACAACGTATTTTCCAGTATAGTTTATTTCAGATAGCAGTAAAATATTAAGTCACGTAAAAAGTGTGGGACTGAAAGAATCATAACTCATACCCCGCAGTAGGGTTCATATATTGCCCAGCTCTATTTTATTCTTTCATTTCTTTTCAGTTATCCGATTTATGCTGGTACACTTACGATTCTGTTTTTATCAGTGTGAAACCATTTTTCATTAATAAAAATGGTTGTTCAATTTTTATTACCTATATTATAACGCTACATTAATTTGTGATTACTTATAAGTATAAACATACAAAATAATAATTTATATGTAACTCTTAAATACGTTTCTTTTTAATATGTATTTTTAAATCTTTCCACTCACTACAAATTAAATTTGATTCTCTTATTAAATCTATTAAAATATAGAGTGATAAATAGACGGCAACTCGTAAATTAAGTATTTAACGTTCATAATTTTTTGCCAGGGTGTTATCATCGATAAATTTAACTGTCATTTCGTGTATCACGTCACAAATGAACATTTCAATTTTTAATGTCAGTCTGACAGGCCCCCAGTTCGACGCTATAAGTCTGTCCTTTTCAATTTTCTTTTTCGGATGTCCGTTCGGCACTGGTTTTAAAGGTTATTACAAGGCGAGCCTGTATTTAATACCTTATAAAACACAGCTTCAATCAATAAATTTTTCCGAAGGCCCAACGTAAATTTTATTTCTCAAACAGCGTATTTTTTTATTTGTGTACTTTGCTGCTAACGTCATACGTTTTCAGATGTTTTATAAATAAGCACCAAACATTGCGCTTGCGCTAATAATTCAATGCTATTTCTATACAGTAAATAGAAGAAAACTCGTTAAAACTAATTTTCATATTTCAGCTGAGTTCAATTCGTATTAATGACAGAAATTCTTCGTGCTCCTTTTGATTTCAGTCTATTTGTGAACAGCGTCCACATAATGTTTGTGTTAAATTTTAAGCCCCTGCTTGATTATGAAAATCGGTTACTTTGTTACTAACATATATACCGTGATCGCATTGCGATCTGCTTTATGATCACCAAGTTATTTTTAATCTTTATAGTAGGCATACTGTTGTAAAATTATTCCGCCCGATCATTGTTGCCCAACGATTCAACTATCGTCAAGCAATTTGTATTTCCCCTCCGATACAACGCAATTTTGACTATTGTAAATGTTGTTTTTTCCCCTAAAATAATGATGTTTCTTTTATAATATAAACCTTCAGTGTGTACCTACTGTGAGAATAATTAATAAAAAAATACATACGTTTTTCATGCCGTTTTTAAAATCAATCACAATTATAAACATTTCACAAAAGTCAATGTTTTTCAAATTAAATCAACAGCTTTAAATCTTGTGAAGTGTGCATTTTAGTTTCATGATGTTTCTCAAAGAAACCACACACTGGCTTAAACATAATCTGTTTATAAAACAGGTTATCGATTATATCTTATAAATTAATTTTCATAAAGAATCTTTGCTTGCATGAAATTCTTTATGAATTTTTTTTTTACTATATTTATATAAAATGTTGATAGCTATTTCGGCTTACGCCTTCGTCAGAACTATGTTTAAAACGTGTATTAGAGATAGCTTATATACCCTTTGCTAGACAGGGTGCCTTCTACATAATCTCTTTCTGTTGAAACCATACCTACGTCACATGAAAGAATTTAAATAAGTTTGATTTATTGGTCTAAAGTAATGGTGGGAAACAATAATTTGGGTATTTTTGGGTTATTGATCGTGTGAAACCACTTAAAATCTGCAATTTCTAAGTGCATCTATTTTAAATTGTTTTAAGTTTATTGTTTGTTAATGGTTTTAACAGAGGTGAGCTATTAATTGTGATCTGATCGTTAAGAATTTCATTGGACTGATTGTATCTATTAATTTCAAGCTGTTCCAATGCATTCAGTTTGTAGGCCCTTAAGGAATGTAAACGAATCGTCGAATTCGGATTATGTGCTAATTCTATAAGGTGATTTTATATATACCGCTTCTATCAAGTTTATTAATCCTGTCTTTACTATTTTTAAGATGTGTACCTAAGTTCTATTATAATCCGAATTCGGTCCCGATTCGTTTACATTCCTGCAATAAGGGCCTAAAACTGAATGCATTGGAACAGCTTGAAATTAATAGATATAATCAGTCCAATGAATTCTTAACGATCAGATCACAATTAATAGCTCACCTTTGTTAAAACCATTAACAAACAATAAACTTAAAACAATTTAAAATAGATGAACTTAGAAATTGCAGATTTTAAGGGTTTCACACACGATCAATAACCCAAAAATACCCAAATTATTGTTTCCCACCATTACTTTAGACCAATAAATCAAACTTAATATAAGCTTTCTCTAATTATGTAGAAGGCACCCTGTCTATAAAGTTCTAATACACGTTTTAAACATAGTTCTGACGAAGGCGTAAGCCGAAATAGCTATCAACAAATATATAAAATAATTTATGTAGAATTAAAATACATTGCTATTTTTCTTTCCGTATTATAATGGAGTTCTACCAAGTAAATGCCTACTCAATCAATATATAAAATGTCACTACAAATACCAGTTACGTATATTGTAAACCAACCTCTAATCTGATTGTTAACGATTAATAATTCACATAACAATGCGGTATTCGATACTACATCTATCTATAATTTTATTCCAGGGCACTTTATAACGAGAGTTTCATAAAATATTTTGACAAGCCGGCTTTAAAAAACGATTAATCGATCAGTCGCATTGAATAATGAAGTTTTTTCGGCTATTCAGCACACCACCTGTACATTTTGTTTTGTTCAAAGCCTTCCAGAGTGGGCGGCGAAGCCAATTTCAAGGGCACAATAAGTAATAGGCATTCTGAAAAGTTTTAATCATTGCCCATAACAATGCCTTACTTCCGACGCCGACGCATCAAAAAGCGACGATGCTCTTGAAAGATTAATTTATCTCAAATTTAACGTATACGACATAACATATCCATGCATCTAGAATTTTTTTCCAACTTGGACAATATTTTTTGAATACATGTCGATTGTTGAGTGTAATATACTCTCATGCATAATATGGATGGTGACAATGTCACAAAAAACACACAGATATTTTTCAGTTACATCTTATAATGTTGATTCCACCAAGTATTGAATGTAAACATTATTTTGAATGAAAAAATACTACTGTTCATAAGCACCTCACCTCTAACGCCCACTGATGTTTCGCTTTCGTACACCCCATACTCCAACTACAAAATAAATTATCTATTTCACTTTATATCTTGTTATTTTCAAGCTTAATTTTATAAGGTTTGTGACATCCCTAATTGAGTATTCTTATAATCGTGCTGGAATAGAAATTATGGTTCGTATATTGTTGACGGGAATCTTTCGTTTAGTAGCGGGAAAATTTTTAACCATTAATCATGTGTGTAAAGATCTCACCTTATCGTGTATTTTATAGTTTTTTAGTGTACAGAATAGAACAGTTTTTTATCAACAGCAAAAAAATGTGCAATTGGTACGGGACATTATGGTTTTTCTTCAAATTAATTATAATGCCTCCGCAATATATTAATAGTTGAGAATAAGAACTAAATACTATATCGGTCGTGTTGTCCTATTTATATCAACCAAACGCCAGGGGTTAAAATGAAAAGTAAATACTATATTATAAACAGATTGTGTAACAAATTGAGACTGTCACGAAAATAGTTCCACAACTTGTGTTATTGTTTCGTGAAAAATGTCTCATTCTTATAAAAAAAAAGTGGAAATTGCTCTCGCAGGCCCTTCGGAAAATTGCCTTGTGCGTGTACGTTTCAAGGAAAATGCTATTATCGCAGCCTATGTATTATTTATGACCTTTTGGCATCGGTAAATTCTTTTTTCCGTATTATATACACCCAACACAGGTTTAATGTATTCAATCGAGCGATTCATGTATGTTATTGTTTCATCGGAAAACATTTTTTCATAAACAGAAATTTCACGACAGAAGTACTTTTATATGTCCGGTAAATTGAATAACTCAACCTTACTTTTGATTACAAATAGCTATCTATCAATTCATATAATTCTCTTGACTTAATATAAGTCGTACACTGACTTAATTACGTATTGCTTACTCCGTATAGTGGAGCATTACCAAGCTAATGCCAATTCAACTAATACGTAACATTTTTGTTACTATTGTTCAAACGAAATAAACAAAGAGGCGTTCTATCTTTCGGCGTCATGTGGTATTTATTTGAAATGAAAATCTCGCTCTTGATATTTATAAAATATCCAATAATCCCCTGAAACGATAAACTTTAAACGTATAGGGAATTGCTTGTCACCGTGGTAAACAATACATGCTTCGTGTCATTTCGCTATCAATTGTTGAGATTGCCGAAATGATATTTTCATACTTTGATGCTCGGATTAATTGAAGAATTATCATCAATCCTTTCCCATTGTCTACCACCTTACCTTTCTAAGTTGAGCGTTTGACTCGTCATTAGTGCACAGTGTCCATATTAAAACAAGATTAAAAATCGAGTTTATTTGCAAATTTGGATGACTATTTAGAAGTGTAAAACGAGTCCCGGAGGCGCGACGTCCAGCCGAACTTGACGCTGAAACCGGGTTCTCTATTCATAGTAGTAATATCATTCCTAATCACAACTAATTGAGGGGGGCAATTTTCCAATTGAACGGCAAAAGACGAGCGGGGTCTCCAGCGGCAGCGTCGTGGTATCGTCTTGCTGTGTGTCGACGACCATCAACCGCCCAAACATTCGGTTATCGCTTGATTGTAATACTATTGTATATTTGAGCCGGTGCAAATCGAACCAGAATTTCCCCATTGATTGTACACTCGGTATGGTCGGGAATGATAATTACACAGTGGCACGGTACAAGTGGCTGCCTTGTTCTTTTGAATGTGTTCATTGATCGGATGCATTGGATTTGGCAAACTTTGATTTGGACTGCCATAAATAAGTAAAAAGTAGCGTTTCTTTTCATTTAGATTCCTTTATAAATACAAATGATTATGCATTTGTATCTAGCTAGGGAACTTATCCACTTTTAAACTCAACCGACACATATACTATATGCACTATTTTTTAAATTTTAATAATAGTGTTGAATTTTCTGTTTTAACACATTGGCTACGGGCAACGTGGAATACACGTCGTTTTCTTTTTGTGTTTGAATTTCCGCGTAGTAATTGTGTTCAGTATACTTTGTTTTGATATAAAACCTACCCGCCAGTAAGTCTATAAATGAATACTATTGTAATTTGTGCGTAACTAAACTTGTAGCATCGCACTTATTTACAACTTAATAATTTATTTCAAGTGCCAAGAAACAATATATATGTAGGTGTGTATAAAGCTTTCATGAAGGCCAATAATTTTCGTATGCATTTCTTGTTTACGTTTGTGAATGCCGCGATCATCGTGCCCGGATGGCGTCAGTATTTTGTGCTCCAACTGTCGTCATCATCTTAATTTTCAATAATTCTACATTTTTCTAATCGGCGTAGCTTGCCAGACATTATTTTTAACCTTTGCCACTCACCTTCTGGTCTATTTCTAAGACGCCGCGCTATTTCTGTCTTATTTTTCCGAAGCGCTAAAAACAAACGCAGTCGCTGAAGTTTTTTCTCACCTATTTGGTGTTTGATTGAAATCACGTGAAATCGTTTATCAACCAGTCTCTAACGCGAGAAGTTTTTCCAACGCCGCTCCCTCAAACATTACAACGAAACGGCTTCTTTTTTCAAATCAATACATGTAAAAACAGCAGTATTCAATACATTCTAAACTAAATGAGATAACATGAAAAACCGATAATTGACAAGCGAAAAATATTTTTAAATTTCCATTTAGAGTTCACACTCCGGTGTTTTTGTCCTGCGTGAAATACACCAGCGACTGCCAACAGTAGGATCGCGGTACTCCATAGCCAATCTCTTACTAAGATGAAAACCATGCCAAATAAACACCGATTTGTCTATTTAAAATAATGCGTTTCCTTCAAAACTGCTTGAGTGAAATGTAATACCATGTCATATATCCGTTCCGTATTTAGGTTTCAAGTGACACCCACGTTTCTTTAAATCGATAATCAGCAAAGCAGTTGTCTTCCTCTGGCATTCATCGTCCCGTGTGCTATTCTGCGCTTATGGGCTAATGACTGACCGAATACAAATATTGAAACATGATTAAATATGCCAATTTCCGTTTCTCATAAACATGATACGTTTTGTTAGTATTACTCTGGCCCTGAGAGCACCTTTTAACACAATTCCAATATAATATACTACACGCTCTATTTAAACGTTAACATTTAAAAAAATAACTAATTTATGCATATAATCTATTCCCAATCTATATAAATCTAGTTTCTCTACCTTTTCAATTTAATAAAGTTACTAGCTGTCGGCATATTTGCGAAAACTTATTTATTAAAGATATTAGTATAAAATGAAAAATTAGTGCTTATCACGTTAAAAAATATATATATATAATTAAAAGAGTCGAGCTTAAATTTGGTCTCCCTCTTGCTGTATATATTTTTTCAATATGTATATAGAATTATTAAACTGCCTTTTTTCTAAAATTACTTAAATTATTTATATCATATATCGTATAAAAAAATAAAAATTAAATGCGCATATCGCCGGCCTTCTAAATGTTTGTTTTTAAGAGGAGAAAACAATGTTTTAAATGTCATTTTGTAGTTACATAATCCAACTAACTAATCTAAAAATATTAAGCTTAAAACAATATTTAACTCATATGCGTAATGAAAGACGATGGGTATGTTCCATTGTGAGTTTATAGAATAACCGTCCCATTGCTCACTTGAGTTCTTGAATACATGTATCAATATTTTATTTTCCGGAGCTTGTGTACACAAAAGCATTCAATTGACATATGTATACGCTTTCGTGCCATCAACTTCGACGCCGACGCCTTATCGTGCTGCCAGCTGACAATGGACGCTCTCTCTTTGCTTCGTACTTTTGTATTATGCAAAAAGTTCTCTACGCTTTTTTATAGTTTGAACGAATTCACACTGAGGATTTATTTGTTCACAATAGATGATTTATCATGAATCAAAAGTTTGAAAAATAAGTGAAATAATTCATCTCAACTTTCAATCAATTATCTTTTACTTTTATATTTCTTTTATCTCTGAACATTTGGTACTCTATTGACTTTGATTTCAAGGAGGGAATCGACCTGAAATGTTTTTTACGCTCAATTGCTACATTTATATTCTTTTTAATATGATTTTTTTTACTTAATTATGTTGTGCATTCGAAATAAATAATCAAAATAAATGTCCACCCGAAATCGTCAGTAGATAGATATTTGTAGTATTCATAAATAAAGAACAATACTTTGAGAAAAGCAATAATAGATGAGAGAATGCTTGGCCTTTACATGATGTTCAAAGGGTTAATACGACTTCTACTTTACTTTGTGCTTGTTGATGTACACTCGGGTCAAATTCCAGATGTGAGACACATACATACGACTTTTTGTTTGAATTTGTGTTTGATTCTTCTTTTTTATGCTCGCAACATTGGATTAACGAGTGAGCCATGGGAAATTGGATGTGTGGGCCGCAGTACGCCCGGTTTAACTATACGAATACATCAAATTTTAATCGGATAACGTTTTCAAATGTATATGAAAATTAAGATGAATCTTTTTACCCATTGTTTTTTCGATATCTATCAATCGGCTGTCATCGGTAGAGCTGTTTATCAGTATAAGAGCCAGTCGGTCCCGTCCTTTGTACGTCATTGTACGTGTATGGGCTGTTATATGAAAAAATATGTATCCAGAGACCACTGATCCCACTGATCCCGCTGATCCTTCTCAATACGTCGATGGCACTATTCTGACGGCATCAAGCGCTCGCTAACCTAGAAAATATACTTATGCACGCTATCGAATATTCAACGATAATACACTTGCCAATAACTTAGCATAAGTTATTAGCGGAAATAAATTCAATATCACCGATGTAAAAACTTATAATAACGTACTATATAGCTACCTGACGTTGTGTGTATTATTTTAATAATCATTTTGTTTACTGGAGAACATGTATTATTTAACAAAAAAAGTGTTGATCGGTTATTATACATAAAACATATTAAGAGACGTCAGAGATTTAGATTTAAACTCTGAAAAAAAACTCAGTCCTCCAGTGACTTCAAAATGCTTTTGACTCGGCACTCTCTCTCTTCAGTTAAATTTCTTTATTTAGTGTAGTTACTAGGCGTTGGTGAAATTTCTTGTGGAACTTTATTCATAACTACTTAATAAATTAAATTGAGTATGCTAATAAAATGTATTACTTAACTCTTAAATATATATATGCCCCCGCAAACCGGTATAGCTTGTGTATGAATAACTGCCTATGTATATTGTTTAGTATACAGGCGTATACTACATAGGCGCTAACTAATTTATGGAACCTACGTATACGAAACCGCTGCCATAGTTGTGAGTACCATTGTTTCAGAAGAAAAACACAATTTAGTAAACAAGCTTCCGTAAAATGCCGTTTGAAATGCACAATCTTAAAATGGGATCTCGTATCAGTTGCATCGAGCCGCACGCTATTTGGCCGCCTAATTTTTAGGCGTGCCTATCGCCTATGGCTGTTGGGGGTCATGCATACGTAATTCGCTGTCAATAAAAGCTAAATGTGCGGGAACTTGATTCAAGTCAAATTTGCGAGGGAAAATTTTATTTTTAGGCGTTCGACAAACTTGGTTTTTACAATTTGATAGGATCTTGCCTTTTATTAGTGAAGATTATTGTGCGTAAAAATATAGACAATAGCAAAAACTATCATGTTATCAGAGAAATCCGCCCCTGGGAAAGCGCTACTCATAAAAATTTGACGTGATATTTTAAGCTATAAGAATGAAGGCTATAAATTACATTTAACTAAAAACTATCCCCTGTACAGCCAATCTAACTATTTGTATCAATTCATAATATTCGCACTGAATGAAGTGTTCTCGTTCGACCAATAATTCTCAACACCCAACGGCTATGCAAAAATCTAAACAAAAAGGAAACTGAATATTTTTACTTGCATTTTGAGTAAGAACGCCAATGCTCTCGGGGTACGTATTGACCGATGCATACTTGCTTTGCGGTAGGTCACTTCCCGGAATCGAACCGGCGACCTCGTATTTTCCACAAGGATTCTTTCGCTCGCGATCGCATGTATCGTTATCGACCGGCCGTTGGATTTGTTATCGTTTGCGCACGCGTGCTGCCCATTTTCACGTGCAAAACGGCACTCATAAAAAAGTGTCAAAAATATTATTTGAATCGCACGTATAATATGAATAGTAAATTACTTTATTTATGTAGCTGTTGTAAAAACATTTTCTATTCCCCGTACTTTTAATCCGCACTAGAAATAACTAACTGTAGTACATCTAAAATATTGCGATGAATTACATTATGTTACATTTTTATTACTATAGTATATGACGAGATTGTGTCGTTTTGGTATTCATTTATTGCAAACTAATAATTAGATTATCGAAGAATTGTGCCATCACTTCCTCATAAAAACTTGATTCAAGATACATTTACATAACCCAACTTGTATCAAACTGTACATTTTGGCAAGGCCATCCTTTTTTATGTCTCCGACCCCTCGATCTGTATCCCTTTTCTAGTATTTTTTACAAAAAAATAATTTTGCAAACATATTGGCAATCTGGTACCAAGTACCTACTTTCTTGAAAGTGGCTCTTAAGATCGTGGTTATTCCATGCCATAATTAATTAGCTACGTTTGTACTGTTATTATTTATTCGAATGCCATTTTGGAACTGCATTGAGAATTGAAGTTCTTTTAGTAAAGCTTATGTGCAAGTAACGTTATGCAATTTTAAATTAATATTTTCTGTCTATGAAATGCATTCGTGCGAGCAGTCGTTCAACATATGCGATGGCCAATTGCGTCCTTTCTTTCAATACACGCGATTTCAATTAATAATAGCAATTAATACTCGGCTAATTGGAACGAGGAGTCAGCTGATGAGTATACTCGTCCAATTAACTCTGCTTTGTCCTCGGCCGGACTGACGAGTGGGAGAAAATCGAAACACTGAAGACCTTGGCCTGCTGGGTTATGTCGTATTGTTATTTTTTTTCCTCAAGTGACTGCTTAAATTGCAAGATGTTTTGCGTTTTTATGATTATCTATCGACTGATCGGAAGGTTTCAAATAAGGTGATTTTTTTTTTTTATAGGGAGTGTTGCGTGTTAAAATCTTTTTTTTACAAAACTATATTTTTCAAACGAACGTAAATAAGGTCAAGCTCGCGATTTTTTGACAGCAAGGCAACTTACAGAATCAATATGAATCGTTATTGATTTTCAAGTTTTGAGATTTACACTGCATCAACTATTATAAACTTAAAAAACGGTTAAAGAGGAATTAAATGCTGCAGATATATTTATATGTCGAACGCATGGTCGTTCACAGATCGAACGAGGAATCTTTTCTAAACATGCTCCCAGTTCTAATCCTGATCTTGAATTCGCGCTAAATCGTTTGATTAATAGACATGAAATGACATGGCGAATTCCGTGTGGGAAATGCGCCCTTTGTTCACTGAACCTCACTACTAGCATGATCTGTGTTTATTACTATGTCGCAAGATTTCTTAACAACTTCCAAAATCGATTATCTTCACTGTCCGTAGGGATTTTGTTTGAAATTGCACGTGTTCTTTTTCACTATGTTTGTCCCATTTGTCTAGGGAAAAAAAGCAATAATAATTCTTCAAATGAATAATTTTTATCATCAAGCGTCCAGTAATTTATTTCGCAGCATTTTTAATCTAGGCATCGGGATTTTCTATAAAATTAAGGTTCAATTATCATGCCATCCACAGTAAATAAACGTCACCCATGTTTGATTATATACATATACATTTAATTACGATGTTTATGCTACATACATGCTCCATAAATTTAGTAGCGGTCACGGCAGTTGACATCACTCAGAAAACGGGCGTTGCCACTGAATAAAACATATTTGAAGTGAATTATGCTAACGGTGTTTTTTTATTATTATAACCAGTCGCTAATTATTGTGAGGGAAGTTTTCTACTCGCACATCCCCCTTCTCATGCATATACCAGTTTTATTTTAATATTTACCAAGTGTTAAGTATGATTTCCAAAGCAATGTGTAATCCTATAATGTTGAATAATAAACTCAGTTTGTTCGTTGGCCGTCAAATTGTGAAAAGCAAGCTCGTTTGCGATTACAAAAGGCTTTCTTTAATTACTCCATATTACGCGCGATTGTTCTACAGTCGGCTATCCGCTGTGGCCACTTGTAACTGTCGTATATTACGGTATATATTATTGAATCAATATTGAGACTGACGTCTACATCATATTAAATACCACACTATTGATATTATTAAATTTCAAAAAGTTTTCTTACGAAATAACTCCTATTGTTTCTACAAGTAGCACGTTTTTAAACATGTAGGATTTTTTTAAAAGAATAACGGTATCATTTAAATTTTAAAATATACCCAGTTCTTTTCTTACTTTAATCACTTAGTAGGAACAGTACTTTTCTGACACAGAAGCAATCCAAAAATGACTTATTGGCTACATAATTTCCACCTATTATTAAACCGTATTATTCCGAACGCAGTAGCCGAGTAGCAAACCATGTTCGAAAAGGTAAATAATAATACCTATAACATGTATATTATATAAAATGAACGATTGAACGAACGTTTTCCAGTAAGTAAACTAATTCGATAGGATGTCTGCCTGACCTTCCAAGCAACTTTGCAATTACTATAAGAGTCCGTCCTTGTAAGGATGGAAACATTTAGCTAAAAGGATTGAGAATTGTGTTTTGGGTCGGTCTACCCCTTTGTTCTTCTTTGTGTCAATCTAGATGCTTCCACTAGTAGTTAACTTAGTTTTAACGACTGTCCTGTAAATTGGATGTGCACCTTGTAAACATCCACGTTTATTTTTCTGACCTGTATCAGCTCACGTGACCTTTATCTAAAAAAATTCTGAATGTCTTTTTAAGCCATTGAAATATACTCGCTTGTCTATAGATTAGGGGTTTGAGGTTGCCATCGCAACTACCTCGGTGCCAATATAGACATCCTGAGTCCCGCATCGCATCTCAAGATCCCGTTTAAACAAAAAATGTATATCTGAAAAAAGAGTACTTATATACGTCGACTGAATCCTAATGTTAACTCGTTTTATCGCGCTCATCGTGGCTGTGTTAATTATTTGAAGCCATTTTGAATTACACCTATGGAATTGAACTGATTTATATTCTTGTAACGTCTTCCTTTATTATTATTTTTTTTATCATTGGATACGCCCACCGTTCTGAATCTAAAAAGTAATTATCGCACAGATTTTATTCACCTAACTCGCGTCTCGTACCGTTATAAAACTACCCTTTCCCGCGACGCTGGATTTTTGCCGTGTCGTATCAAATTCAGAATGCTATTTTTACAGAATTGTATTGTACTGCCTCCCTCTTTTACTTATATGTAAAAATTACCCGTGAAATATTTTCTTTATATTACAAAATCTCTATTAATTACACAACGGAAGTTTTTAAGATAAACCTTCGTTGATTTTACATATACACTTGTTATGTAGTTAAATTGAAGATACTAGCTCTCCTCTTTGGTCGAAACGTATTCTTTACCCGCTGCCAGGGAAAAATGATAAATAAAAATCACATCTTCAGTTTTCCCCGTTACGCTTTTTGTCATGAATATGTGTTCCAACAAACGGTCGTTTATCATTTTATAAAACTTTGTATTGTTGCGGGACAAGCCATATTGACAGCAAATTTGCTTATTCATTTAGTCCGAAAGGTTGATTTTAAAATGACTAACATATATACACATATTAAACAAACGCAAAAACGATTTGTTTCCATACTAAAAAACAAGTGATCGACACTATTATGCCGTAGGTATTCTTGCGAGAATATAAATTCAATGTAACTCGCATAAATTGTCGCTAAATTGTATCGCCTTGCAATCATGGAATTAGTTTGGGATGCACTCGTCTAATGACGAGCTGAAAACGGCTGCCGGTAAGTCGGAGGCAAACTCAACGGAGGCGTATTGAACCAGCCGAGCGGCCTGCCGGGACCCTACCTTCTTGTAATTAATTCTCTTCACAATGCGAATTAATTGATATTCTCAATGTCGGTGCTACAAATTTAAAGAATTCTGATTCTTGTCCTACATAACCAAATCATATCCTCAGTGTTGACAAGTCTAAGGTGATGTATACTGAATACATAATCGGACGTAATTTACAACAGAATGATCGAATAATTTGAAGAAATATATTTTTGAAATGGTCTGAATAAAGTCCTCCACTCATAGGATGCATTTTATTTTTTACGAATTTTCCGATATAATTGTTAGTCCCATTTCCCATTGTCATATTTTTATACGAGCTTGAGATGGTCTTCATTAATATCAAAAATAGTTCTTACACAAGTGGTTATAATGATCTACCATTTTTTTTAGTACCCATATTCGTATTATGCAAACTGCTTGCTGTTAGTTCGAGTGCATCTGTGCACTTGTATGCATGAAGATGCCGAACGGCATAACCCGGATAGTGACAGAAATTATAGAAGTGAATAACATAACCAACCGTTGATTCGCGAAGGATACAATTAATAGATTATGGATAAATCATTTAAAGCACACTAATTTTGGGGGGCAATCCATCAAAACCATTCAATTAAAAACAATAACATAGTTATGAGTTTTCAGCCATCATGCCAATGGTTTATGAATGAGCTGCGTTGTTTGAAATGTTCCAATAAAAGTCCACTTACAGTAGAACTGACGCTTGTGGTTACGTTATTACAATATGGTTTTCAATCAACCCCCACGTTTCATACCTGACACGGTGTGCTAATTAGTAATAACTATATACTTATTATTTCAATTAATATTTTTCATTTTTAATACATACACTTTGATTCACATATTTTGCGGTTTTAAATATTCTTCACAGAATGCAAATGATTAATCATATTAATCGTTGTCTTTTGTCAAAGTACTCTCAGAATACTCAGTGTTTTAAAATGCTTCCTAATGTATTATATATGTTCATGGATAATATTCTAAATACTACGCAATTATGGAAGTAAAGTTGAACGTCGATACTATGAATATAATATAAGCAATGTATTTTCTTGATTGCTTTGTGATTTGACGCATTTAAATCCACTTAAACGTGCTCGCCGCCTCAGCGGTGACTCGGTGCAGGTGTGATTCCATACTAATTGATCTCAGCATATTAATGTGTCTGACGCTCTCAACAATCTGATCGTGATTAAGTTGGCTGAGGTAAGCTAGGATCAAACTTGATGCGATCTATCTAACCATTGGGCAAACTCGATAATTGATAAACAGTTCGCATTCCATATTTTATGTTAATTATAATTCCATTGTTTATTTAAACTTGCTAGGCGTAAACAAACGATACTATTGCGCACAGCTGGGCTTACAGACGTGGAAATTTTCAGTTATTGTTTTGAGACGGTTGCTTTTAACGCATTCCATTCTCAAAGATCCCCACGTAACGTAAACGGAATGCCTGAGATTGTTGATAGTGAAATGTCGGTTTTTGTTGCCTCAGTATACCGGTCGTGTTGCAGTTTCCATTAATTTTCCCTCGGGTCGCATTACATTGTCAACCAGCACTCGCATTTTCTTATAATGACCCCGCGTTGCCGTAAAATGTGATATTTTTCCTATCTTGCGGTCATTAGCACATGCTGCGGACTCATCCGGCCCAAACCGATGATGAGCAAACTAAGAACTACAATAAATTCTTGTTAATAATTAAAATGTAAAAAAAATATCACTGATAGCATGTTACCCATATATTTTATATATATCCGTATATTCTTAATAAATGTAACATTTTTTTTGTACTAGTGTAGAAAGATTGGGACCATTTTCAACTATTGGAAATGCAAAAAATAAGTATGTGTCGTATTTTTTTATAATAATACCTTTCCACCGAGATTGATGTTAACACAATATTCGTTTTCACCGTTAATTTTCCGCTTTTAACCCACTGTTTACGGTGTGCACAAATTTCTTCGTAATAAGTATGGTAATTAAAAACTTCCGTAAAAAAAGTGTTCAGAGGTCAAAATATCCCTACATTAAGTTTGATCTACTATTTGAACACGTATTCTTTGGTATTGTTAAATCTTGGATGAAAATCCGTTATTGACAATGATGTATATGTATTTCATGACATCACCTTTGCCATAAATTGCAAAATGATTTAAAATTTTGTATCACGTTATTCGACTGAGATCTGAAAAAACCCGTCGATGTTTTATTTGCGATTCGATCCATATTAAATGTGCTACGCTTATTTCATCTTCGATAGTCCACGTTTATTTTAAAAAATTAAAAAATCCCCTACAAAATACGTTAACTAAATATTGCTCAATAAAAGAAAACTTGTTTATTACAATATTTTCATTTGTGATCATATGACTCGCTTGGACGCGCTCAGCAATCCCAGTCTACTTTTTCAATCCTTTAATTTAACAACTTATTCTGAGGTTACGTTACAGACATGCTTTAGTGATTTTCACAATAGACAATTTAGCGAATTTCTAATAGACAAAAGCTTATACACAATTTTCATATTGCATAATCTACAGACGTTGTTATTATTCATTTATACAAATATATAATAACACTGAAGTGATTTTGTATGATTGAATTAACAAAACGAGTTTTCAGGCAAGAAAATTTGGTAATTGTAAAGAGGCGGCTGAATTAGGGGTCGTCGATTTAATATAATGTATTATAGATATGACCGATGAGCATGATAATAGTAACAACCGTCTGTTCCTACCTATTGACCCATTTTAAAAGGTCCTTCAATAGTCCGCTCGCTTTCGTCAAGTATTACTTATAACGACCCCTTGCCAACTCATTAAAGATCGTATCCTCCCGCTTACAAACTTCCGCAACAACTCGGCAACATTGTAAATCACGCGAACTTTTCTCGGTCGAGGATCGCAAGCGTTGGTGATAATGTGAGTCGTTTGCTGCCACACCGATCGCTTTGAAATATTATCTTTTCAAAGTATCTTACTTGTATTTATACTATCCTCAACCATCTGGATAAATTAAATAAATCTTATTTCTGTAAGTTTTCGAAGTGAAATGCATAATTTATATGTATCTTGCTGCCAATATCATTTTTAAGTAATACAATTAATTCTAAACGTTTTCTTACCGAAAATAATAATGATATTATAACAAATATTTTCAATTCAAAGAATCTAACTAACTGTTAGAGGCAACTGTTGTAAACTGCATTCCATTTGTGATTTCCATTAAAAATAGCTCACCCCAGCCACAAGTTCGATTATTAAAGCGTTTTGTTAATATTATTAAAAACTATATACGTATTCCGCAATTATTCGCAAGACATGAACTCGGAACGTATTATGTTAAGAACATTTTTTCGTAAAATTATTCTTGAAAAGCTTTGTATTGAATCGTACAGCATTAGTTTTTTAGATCCAGATTTATATATACATATATACTCTCCTTGTGAAACGCATAATACACACATTGATATTTATATCGTCATCATCCATAGTCAATGAAGGAATATATATGTAGTTAAAAACTACGGAGAAAAATCTACTCAGTTCTTATAGAATTTATATCTTTTTAACGTTTTCAAATAACGAATAGAGTTAACATAGTGCATTATATGAAAATCCTTTCGCGTCGAGTCTGATTAATGGCGAGGCCTTAACATGGAAGTAAATATTAGGGTAAAAGGAACCTTAACGCTTGTTTGTATACTTATAATGTGTCGCGGCAATATTCTCAAGAAGTAGGCTGAAGGTGCATTCAGGTCAGGTGGGTCATATCGATTCCTTTTTGCACACGTCAGGTCATTTCATAGGAGTGATTATGAATGCGTGGTATTATAAAACGGGTATAGATTAGTCTAGTCGCGAGCATTTGAGTATTTAAATATCTAAATTCGGCATAAAATCGTTTCTGGTACAAAGTGACAGTGTAGATTCCAGTACTATGCGTGCTTAGTGCTGACTGCTTACCCATGGACAGCGCTGTAGTCGAAAACTTCGCAGAGGGTTTACGATAACGCACTCTTTGTGTGGTATCGTTTACCATATTATATTTAAATATACTTTCGCTTTGTACAGTGAATTAGAAAGAGGAAAGTGAATAAATATGAAAAATATGTCTAAATTTATTTAATAAGCACGCTCAAGATGCCCCATTATTTACCAAAAACACAAAAAAAAATTTGCCGCACAATATATACGAATATATCGGCGAATAGCCCCGTAAACCAAACCACAAGAAGTAGTTGATGGAGAAAATTGCTCAATGATTCATCAAGACCCGATAACTTTTCACCCTAATGACACTTTATAAAGTTAAGAAAATAATGATTACCTGCCATACCAAAGGCGTCTTTATTATTTAAAACATTCACAGGTTTTATTAAAAATAATCTTTGAGATCATAAAAATTACGATATTCATTATTTTTAATTGTATAGACTTCTACTGATCCATTCCTTAAAAAGAATCCGTTCTTCTTTCATGCTATCGTTGTTATATGTATTTAAGTGATTCGTGTCGTTACACTTTTGAAGAACGATTACTTTCTATATTATATTTGAATGACTTGGAAGAAAATAAATTGCTACCAAATATTCTTTGATAAACTTTTTGCTTTGAAAATAATTCGTATAATTTTCGTTTACCTATTAATCCGTCAAACTTTCTCTGCGCTTTACTCTTTCCAGATACCTTCTATCTGTAAAGGTCTTTGTACTGCAGATCAATTCCTTCTAGGAAATTCTTCTTCTTATTTTTCTCTTGGTACTGCTCTGGTCTTAAGGGGCTTCGTTTTCTATTTTACTTCATTACCGATTTTTCTGAAAATTATTATGTTAAAATATATTAATGAATAAATGCATATTATACACGCCGTATGATTCAAATATGTTATGTATCCAATAAAACTGGTCACGGTTATTTTATAATATATTTTTAACATACTTTCATACAAGTAGTTTGGGTTAAAGTTTTTTCCAGTTTGCCAATAGTAAACTTGCATTACGAAAAATCGATACCTTTTTTTAAGTTCTGGAAAACTGTTAAATTAACGTTAATCACTTCTAAAAAGACGCCTGATTCATCATTTATAGTTTGATGTTTCCCGTTTTATGTTTTGTATTGTCCTCATTACTAAATTCATGTATATCCCAAACTTATAACACTAGTAAATTTTTATCGACCTCTGAATTCAAAAGATTTATTGAAAAAGTGCAATTATTCAACACACCACTGTTGCATATCTGACATATTATTTCCATGCGTCATATTTCAGTATTCTTAGAAACTGACTCGTTCGCGTCTCATGTTGAACTTCTGTCGGCATTCGGTTAAGTGCAGGGTGCAATTCGATGCTCTTTCATACTGTCGTACAAGAATTTAATATGTTACTGGCAGTTAACAATCATAACAAAGATACGCATTTTGACACGACGAAGTGACCTACTATGTGTTGACGGATTGGAAAGTATGACTAATTAACTGTATGCCTACACTTTAATTAGTATAATTATTTGTGTAAAATAAGTTATTCTTGGTGAATATTAATTTAAGTTTTGACTTTTTTCATGTAGCTAGATCATATCAAAAATAACTGTGAGTGTAAATAAGAAGTAAGTGCTTCGGCTTTCAACTGTAACAATGACAAAAGTTTCATAGAAGTGATCGCGGCTCTCTCGAATCTTCGCTATGTACGAAGTCTCCTGTGTGGCCGGCAATAAAGTCGACGCGGCCTGCGCCGTAAAAAGTCTCTCACAGGCGGCGATGGGCGGCCACCACTCCTCGTCGCATCATAACCACCACCATCAAACCGGACATCAGAACAGTCACCACTCCTCCTCGCACGCCACCACCAAAAACGCATCCACCAACCACCATTACAATAACAATTCAACGGTAAATCACAGAAATCAAGATACCCATTATGAAGTTCGAGAAAAGGACAAACGGCACAACAGTACTCGAGTTCGAGAGCATAAAAAGCATCAAACGCAAGATGGGGAATTGGTTGATAATTATATACAAAATCGTACGAACGATAAAGACCACGGCGTCAAATCGCACGTCCTTCGTCTACTCTTGAGGAGATCCAAAAGCAGTCATTCCAATCGAAGTTCTGACGTCGACCACAATAGCTCCGCTTCTCCGAGGCGGCGCGATGAAGGAGCCGAAGAAATCATCGGACACGGCGGTAGGAGCTCGAGTGACGCAGCCACTAAAGCTAGGAGGAGAGAATCCGGAGGTGTCGCTCCCGTAGATCGAAGGGTCACAGTGACCGTTGTCGACGGCCTACCCATGGTTGTTGCGCATCACCATGCTGGAAAAGAGTACGGAAGTGGAAGTCACAACCAGCCTAGGCATCATCATCATAGAACGAAGGTAACGTATTTATTTGTATTGAATAAATTCCGAACAAAGAAATTATTTACGATACGGGGTCATTCTTTGTCATTTGTGTTATATGTTACAGCGAAAGTGTATTATCAGTGATAATATATTATCACTGGCATTTCAGTGAAAGCCTATTTTACTACATTTTCGCTAGCGAAAATATATTATCACTCGCAATAATATATTATCACTGGCACTTTCCAGTTAAATCATATTGAAACTAAATTCACAGCTGTCAAATTCAACCTTGACGGTATGAATTGACGTCTCTTGCAGGCCAGTGCTGCCAGTACGAAAAATAACGAATGCACCCAGCTTACAATAAAAAAACATATTCGAGCCATTGAAATTAAATATGACAGCTGTCAGATGATCAAACAATGTTTTATGCACGCTTTGAATTGACGTCTCTTGCGGGTCAGTGCTGCCAGTACGAAAATGTCGTTGCATCAAAATATAATGCGCCCGGTTTGCACCAAATAAACATAATATGTTTGTTATTAATTATTATTTGAGGCTTTTTTTCTTGTGTCTGGCATTTCACCTTAAGATATCGGTCACTTTACATGATTTTTTACTGTATTTATTAAAAAAATACATTACAAAAAATACAAATTAAAAGTTTATTGCTTTTGCAATGTGAAAAAGATTAAAACATTGGACGAAAAAAAAAAATAGTTTACGGATATGAGTGAAAAAATATATTTAACATTAAGATCAAAACTTTCACTTCAGAAACTATCCTGGTAGTACGGAGGATAAAGCCCAACATTTGCAATGTTTTGTTGCAAGTAATATTAATGTCGATAATTATTAAATGTTAATTTGTTCTCAACTTGTATGCCAAGATTTTTAACTGATATCCGTGTGAGAATTCAGCCATTAATTGAATAGCGATAGAATAACATCAGTGAGCGCCTTGTAAATGATAAACGACTACATTTATCAATATTAAATCGAGTTTACTTAGAATATCATTTATAAATATAGTGAACATTGATCTCCCGGCTCTGAATCCACGCTATTCACCTATTATTTTTTTTACTACTTTTTTTATAGATTAAATAAATATATGGCATTACAGCCAATGCCAATATTTTTAATTGTAAAAGTCATGAGATTAACTAGATGATAAATATCAATCAGTCGTGAACAACTCAACGATAAATTACTTACATACACCTAGCCCAAGGTCTCTTTTTCAATAGAAATCTGACCTTGCCGGGAATTGAGCCGGAGGCCACCTGATGGCTAGGACAACGCTCTTGCCAATAGACCACAGGAACCGACCGAACGATTATAAATGGTTTAATTTGTTTAAGTATCATGTGATGCATTGTCATCTCTAAAACCTTTAAAAAGGCCTGATGATAAACATGCTTCATTTGTATCTCCCTGATAATTCCTCCAGAAAACCACCTCGGATAGACTAATGTAAATTTATATTCTCCGTCCCATTGAGACTGAAAATCAATCAGTTCTACCTGGCATCTACTATTTAAGTGAGAAAAAACCATTGGTTTCACCACCAGGCCTTTTTTCTGTTTCGCTTCTGAAAGCGTGGTTCGCAAATGAAACACTTGAATTTCGTGATATGATATATTTTTGTATTTGCGTTATAATTCTTTTCGCATTCGGTCCCGTCCTCCGTGACCAATAGATTGATTGATATTATGTAAAATATCAAACGTATCTTCTGTTGGAACATAGTATAGAATTTCCGAGTTCACAACTGGCAAAATGAGATGTTCCTTTCCACCCATGTTAGCACATCATAATGTTTTAGCAGGCAATTTTTTTTATGACTTGATCTCGCCTCTTTCATTTGGCTTATCAAGTAAATGTACTTTTCCATGTTCATTGTGTTATTATGCTTAATCACGGGTGTCTTGGATAAAATATCATAATAATTTTTCTTCATTTCTGAACATATTTTTACGTAAAATTAACAGGCATAATTCACACGTTATATCTGACAGCTGTCAACGCGAACAAACCGCTCTGAAGGTGTGTGCGAAACTTAATCTTTGTCTTTGACCAATCATATAGCATTATAATATATTATACTCTCCGTGATCGTGACTAGTGAAATCACACTGTCATACAAATTTATTTCTTTATATAGTTTCACCGGCCAGATCAGTGAAAATATATTTTAACTAGTGATAATATAATATCACTGATAATACACTTTCGCTGTAACATATATACATCTCACTGTCGACACCGTCGAATCCAGCGATGGAGATGATTCAAAACCAACATTCCGTCTTTATATCGTTAAATGACATGTCCAAAATACTTTGTTATCATCCAATAAGTGTGGCAATTCTTATAAAAGTATTTTATATAAGTCTAAAATATAATACCCCGCACTTTGAAAATTTCGAAAAATATCATCCGTTATAAAGCCGGAGAGGCGTTCAAGCGTTACGGTTTTTTGTAAATAACTTTCATTTCCGCGAGGATTTAATCTTATATCATTTAAAAATAAAAAGGTTTTTTTGAACGGTCTCCAAGATCCAAGACGAGAAAATCATACCCTTCGGTTACCGAACGCTATCGGATGTTTTCTTCCTTATTTTACGCAAAACGCGGCTTAGTGCTCATATTTTTTCACCCTCATGTGAAATGGAAAATGTTTTAGAATTTTGTACAAAAAATGGTTTGAATAGTAAACTGTAAATTTATAACAAATATATGAAAAGAGAAAACATTGACACGCAAAAAAACTACTCTTGGTAAATGCTTTTTTTTATAATATTTTATTTTCTTTCAAAAAGCTTCTTCCATTTTTTCCACATTGTTATTGATTAAATTTTAATAAAAATTATAAAACATTTTAAGTACTTATTCTAGACTAAATTTATTTGATCAGGACCGGTTTCGTTCATGGCGAGCATTAACTTTAGTTGTCAATGCTCGCCATGACCGAAACCGGACAAATATAAATTTTATGTGGAATATTTTTTTTATTTTTTATTTTAATGCCATTCCACCAAGTATTGACAGTGAACACCTTAAAAGTGATCATATTTTATACGTTGTTGGCTATTTAATTAAAAATATTATATTTGCCTGATTTTGAATGTCAAAGATATGGAACTATTCGGTACGGTAAGAAATATAACAATGTATTTTAATTCTACATAAATTATTTTATATATTTATTGATAGCTATTTCGGCTATAGAACTATGACGAGGGCGTAAGCCGAAATAGCTATCAACAAATATATAAAATAATTTATGTAGAATTAAAATACATTGTTATTTTTCTTACCGTATTATAATGGAGTTCTACCAAGTAAATGCCTACTAAATTAATGAACTATTCGGTCATTAAAAAGAATCTCCCGAAATGAAAGACGTAATATCTGTTTTTTTTTTTGTGTCGTGCATCTTTTTTCTGATAAAATTATAAAATTGTCGAGCATATTTATACGACTAAAATTTTTAATAGAATATCAGAGAAACAGGAGGCGAATGAAATGTATTTGAACACGGCATAATGGCTCTATACCACGTAAACATTGTTGGATATGATATTTCACATTTCCTCGTTGTTTGAAGTTTAATTATAATTAGATTCAAGAAGCACGTACGTAATTTTATTCAGATTGCTCTGGTTATTCTAAGGCTCAATGTTAATATGACAATGTATCCGAGTGTTCTTGAAACTAACTATTATTCATGCGTAAACTTAATTAGTATTCATACATAAAAGCACGGCGTTATATGAACTCCGATTATACTAATCATCAACTACCTCGCAAAGTAATTAAATTTAATCTTATTTCTTGATTTCCTGCAATGTGAACATACTAATATAGAACTCATACTCGGCAGTTTAGTAGTTTAGTAGTACGATAAAAATGCCATATTTTTACATTACTTTGTTTCAGTATCTTAACTATTAAATGACAATTTTAACTGTGCCACGTTTTCTTTTTCAATCTCTCTCTTTAATTAACTAAGAAATATGTATGTATTGAGTGCGTTGAATGATAGTGTAATTATTATTATGCAATGTGTAAAGTCCGCCAATGATTCTCATAAAATCTGAACACAACACCATGACTATTAAAACCACTTCCGGAAGATTTTTTTCGGAAAAACGTTCAAAACCTTTTTTTTTTTTACAATTTATAAAAATAATATTTCTATTACAACATTGCAATAGAAATACAATAAACCAGTTTTTAGACCATGATTTTTTTGTATGAATTCCTGAAATGATGAAATTACATCAAACACGTATTTGTGTGATTCACCTGAAATTAAACGGCGCTTTCAAAACGTTTTTACGAACGCGCAGTTGGCATCCATTTGTAATTTTCGTGATAGCCGGGAAAGCGTTTATCACCATTGGAATTAAACAAAATTTATATTGAAAATTAATTTCCATAAAGTAATGTGCATTAATATGAACAGTTAAAACTGTGTACGTTTCATTCTATTTAAAATATTACGCGCAGTACTACTTAATAGATAATAAATATTGTTTATAAGAAGAAGCAATTGATGAAAATTTACACGAACTCTTGTTTTCTTCAAAGACTCGTTGGATATAAGTCCAATTATTCATTTTCAAGATCTCCCTACGATTCCGAAAGCAACCTATAAATTTCAGCAGGATAATCGTTCGCCACGATACTGGCATATTTTTCTCGATTTTATGCCGGTCGCCTTTTTATGTGCCGCCGTGTGGCCGTGCCAACCAACTGCTGAATGAATAATAAATAAATAGTTTTATTCGAGCAGCCTTCTGCAGTGGTGTTCCCGATAGTATTCTGTAAAAGTAATATATATATATATATTTTTTATTAGAATTAGTATACACTGAAACCACTAATCTACATTTTTCAATGGACCTGAAAGATGAAAAATTTCAGTAGTAAAAATGTATATTTTTATAAATAAATTAAATCATCAAAAGGAATGAATTTTTATTGAAAAATACTTTAAATAGCACAGGCTGCTCACCACTGTTAAATCTTTTTCCTATGCACTTAATCCTTCCAAATTTATGCAATTCATTAATATACATTTCATTTTAAGTGTTTTTAGTACTATTATTGTTTGTTTGTATCTACAGCAAGGTGTCATGTATTACGGAAAAATCCCATCCTCTATTTTGTAATTTTAATGGAAGGATGTTTGAATCTATCTTAACCTTATTACATAATCAACCGTGCCAACCGCCTGGTGATGCTTCGAGGCTTTGAATATGTCTGTAACCTTCGAGCACCTCTCGGCTACAGGTCCGGTATATAATGAGTCAATAGTTTATCATACATAATCATTTGCTGCTTCGCCTGCTTTAAAAGCGGCTCAGATAACCAATCGTATATTTGTTTTCGAATGAACAATACAAGTATCTTTGCGTGATTGAAAATGGAAAAAGTAGAACAACGTGCCACCCACGTCATGGTTGTGTTTATTATTCTCTCGAAGGTAGAAGAAAAACATGAATGAAAAAAGCGTATGTCACATTACTCATGTGTCTTAATCTGTGGACGTTGTAGAATAATGTAATTTTCTTCGGGTTTCCTAAGTTACTCGAAGATTACGCGAATGCGACTGTTGCCAATTATAGAAACCAGGATCCGTCGCTGTTTTTTAAAATTATGTATAACTTATCCTGGTGTTAACGTGGTGGCAGTCAACACCACTGGTAGACCGGAACCATATCCGTGTGTGGACGGAAGGACGGAAGAAAAGCCGGCCGTGTTTCCGGACACCGTGTTCGTAAATTTCAAACTGAACGACCGTAAAGTACACCCCCTGCAGATGAATACTAGTGCTCGCTGTGAGTGAGGAGGAAGGAATAGGAAGGAATCGTGGAATTTACTATGAGGCGCACAGTTGATAAACGCGGGACTGTTTTTGCTTGCAACCGAATGAATGTTTTATCTCAACGTAATGAATTAGTTTTTATTCTTCAACAGCAATCATGTGTGAACTGCTATTATTGAATCTTTGCGTTCATCGTTTCAATTAGAATCGCATACATTTAGTTAAGAACCACAGCCGTACGCCAAATTTTCACTGTAAATATTCTTTAATTAAACTGATTATTGTTGAGTTCGCATTAATACCATAAAACGACAAAAAGAAATTCAATTTAAAATACGCAAGTTTACTTGCCATAGTTTTTGTGACGGAAAAAATCCAACAGACTTATCGGCTTCTATCGGTATGTCTTGTTAGATGTATGGAAGTCGTTTAATAACATGAACAAAAGTGAGCGGAATTAATACGCACCATGTCTCGTATTCATGTATGATTGATTATAATTTTACCAAAAAAATATCTTTTCATTATTTTTTTTGACTGTCGCACAAAAATGCTTCATACTAAAATATTGTATTAATATAGTATTAGTATGATAATATTTTGTTTTTGTAATAACTTTTTGTACCAGTCCCATCTACTTTTTAAATATCAGAACCGGTAGTATGTGACTTTCTATAAAACATAATACTTCCGTTAACCCCTTGAGCAGTATGGCCGCACCGGTGCGTCCAAGTATTTTTTTCATCCATTATCTATTGCCGATATCGTGCTATTTTTTATTGAATCGTTATTATTTCATCGAATATTGAAACGTAACCGATTTTTAGCTGTCACTTTATTTTTCTTATTTGTTTATAATAATCATCGTTAGACAAGCCAACATACGTAATATTATAAAGTTGTACAACTTTTGATCATGGTGATCAAAGTTGAAAACCGTCAAACTTCGCCTTAGAACGTACGCTTTTTATCAGCTTTCTATCTTAACCGATCGATTCTAGACAGTTGTCTTTCCAGGTAAGAGGGAAAACCGTAATAACATTTCCCCCACACGCCGGGGGAATTAACTGCCTTCTTCCCCTTTCGTCTGCGTTAGTAAAGTAGAAGTAGGCGGTTAATGTAATATTGCTGCAGGCGCACAGGGGTTTTCTGCTTACATTGTTCGGCGTAGACCTGTCGTAGCAGAGGTCAAGAGACGCCGTAAAAATGTCTCATGAAGGATATTCGCAAAAAACACTGCGAATCAATCGTGCGCTTCTATTGTAGAATTACTGTATGGTTGTTATAAATGTTGAATTACATATTTATTACAATACCATTTTTTCGTCTACGTATTTATTTAATGTCACTGTTTTTTTTATACTGTCGTATTGGTTTGACCACGCTTAATAGCTCTGTATTTAAACAAAAATTCTAATTCTCGCTTTTTTCTTTTGATTACAGGTAATTAATTCACCAAATATTAATCAAACGATACAGTCGAAGTAAATCCGGAGCGCAGAGCCAGTAAGTAGTATCTAATGGCTTAACAATTTATAGTGGATAATTTTAAAATATTTCATATTTCATTTTTTTTCTAATTGCTATCAACGTTAGACTCTCGTTAGAGAATATAGGAGAAACATCATTTTTCTGTTGAAATATGAACTGAAATGGAACCGCGATAATTTTTGTCCTTTAACGTGAAGCAAAATATTGAATCTTTCTCTTTTTGTGTTTTAGCTCAATATTAAAACGTTTCGTTTTTAAATGTTTCTCCGTGTTTCCGCTCGGGAATTTTTAAAAAGCATTTATTCTTCACTTCTGTATTAAAATGGTTTTTAACACTGAGACAAATTGCTTCCGACATTGGCGCCCACTTTCAACATTTACTCGCGATCTTTAAACATTTAATTGTCAATACTGAAGCTTTTGAAAAAAAAATATCTACGCAGCAAGCCCTGCCAGTATATCATACACACAAGCTGTAAGTTTTGTCTTTTGGTTGTTAACTGGTTGTTAGTTTTCTCTTCGGTTTGCAAGCATGGGTTTTAGAATCGTCTAGATCAATGGTTCTCCTGTGCGGCCACCAGAGGATTTTGCTGCGGCCACCAACACCTTCATAGCTAATATTGATATTTCATCAAAATGTGTTTTAACAAGTTAATTTGTCAACGACACTTAAACTTGAATATTTCGTATGCATTGTATTGTGCATCAAGAATTGTTAGTTTGCAAAAACTCAAACACATACATGTTTAGGTCTTTTTGACAAAAAAGACTTGACAAAAAAAAAATGGTGCGGCCACCGGAGATTTCCATTCGACAGGTGATGTTCCTAATGCGGCCACAGCCAAATTTTACGTGAGAACCACTGGTCTAGATTAGGTGGAAAGGTGCGACTACTTTGCATCATTTATTCAATCCACAAGTTACCATGCATACATATATTGAATCTTTCCATTTAAATTGAATAGCCCTTCGATCGTAGATCAATGTTGAAACGTTAGTGTCCACAGGTCTTCTTGGACCGATAATATGCTTACAGAAATATGAGATGTGTGTTCAAATTATGATCAATTTTAGTCTTAAGTGCTATATCTAATGTGTTCTCTTCATAATAAGGTACACATATAGCAAATCAATACTACCACAATAAGTATAGTTAATAGCTAATTTGGCATTCACGCTATCGTCGAAATTATGTTTCGGGATCTAATAAATGTTATATATGCAGTGAAATTGCGATACATGCATATCCAATTCTTGTGAAACCTACAACTTAATTTTGACAGACAACTCAGTTGACAATGCTCGCCATGAGCGAAACCGGTCCTGATCAAATAAATTTTATGTGGAAAAAGTACTAAAAATGTATTATTATTTTTATTTTTCATCTGTAATAGTGAAATGAATTTCTACTAAGTAAATCCCACTTTAATTTTTTTTATTTATTGATTGTCTAAAAAATGCTTTTGCAGTGTTGCACTGAGTAAAGACACTGTGGTAAACGGTTACATTGAAATTTTATTTATTCCCAATGGGGGTGGGGGTAGGAAGAGCTAAAATATTCAACGTTACGACTGCGACTGCGAGCTGCCTCGCCTGCTCTGTCTGTGGCACTATAAGTGCTCGGCCGCTCTTTCGTTGCCTCGCCTTGCCGTACGGACTATGTTTAGGAAATGCGCTCCAGATTTTATTTGCATGTGCGATAACGTTCACTCGCCTTGTATGCATAAAAATGTACAGTAAACACCGTAAAACTTTGTTCCTAAATTAAGAAAATGTTTAGCCAGATATCTCATAGATAATCTTTTATTATTGAATCGACTATATTAATAGACACATACGATATTGGGAATCGCATACGTCATTATCAATATTTTTGAAACAATTATATCCCCTTGCCGTGGTTTTGTAGTTTCACTCTGATGTTACCCTTTCTAAACTTCTCTATGTCGGAAATCTATGTTACAAATTGGACCCGTTAAAACGAGTTCACAATACGCTGTTTGTTGCAAAGCTTTGTTTTGATTACAATTAAAACCTTTCTTCATTACGTGATAATTAAAAATTCTCGCTTTATTATCTACTAATTACGCGTATCGTTGCGTTATTAAATTGAAGTATTTTCAATGGATTCTGCGGTTCCTTTATGAAAATTCTCGCGTCGCGTAGATAATGAAGGTTTGAAATGCCTAGAATTGTTGGCAAGTCAATTAAAGTGATTCGTAATTATCAATATTTTATATAAAGACGGGTGGCTTTCTCTCCCTTTTGTCTCTTTATAATATAAACCTCACATAATTAATGCGAACGGTGATTCTTTCCCATTACTACCCGGTCATCGGAAAATACTTGTACGAAAATACGACTATGAATTTATTGTGAATTCCGAATTCAAATTTTGACTATTTTGAAATGAGAATGTTTTATCTAAATTTATTAACCTCAATCAAAATTAAAATAAATCTTCTAAATGTATCCATATTACCTGAAAGCTTCCTTTACCATTCCTCTGTGCGTCCACCATTGTAATGGATGTGTCATTATTATACATTTAATTTGTACGTAGCGGTATGGTACATTTATTTTTATATTCATAATCTACCCTGTAAAAATATTACACTTGGCAGAAATAAATAACATTCGCGAGCAATTTGTCATGCGGTCATAATACAACTGTTTTACATCTCTTTATAAAAACCCTTTGAGTGTAAAAAAAAGCGTGCTCGCGATAAAGCAAACGGATTGTGTGCCCTTCTATAGCTACGAAAACATAAAATTCCATATATGTCCCGCTCTTTGTTTTTCCGCCAGCACACAATGTTTCCACCGCAGTATATTTCTATACTCGCCTTCACTTAAACGTTGCTAGCGTCTAGATCAGTGGTTCTCATGTGCGGCCACGGTGGCCGCATGCGGCCACTAGAGGATTTTGCTGCGGCCACGAACAGCTTCATAGTTTATATTGATATTTAATAAAAATGTGTTTTTACAAGTTAATTTGTCAACAATGACACTGCAATTTAATATTTTGGATGCATTGTATTGTGCATCAAGAATTGTCAGTTTGGAAAAACTCAAATACATGCATGCTTAGGTATTTTTGACAAAAAAGCAATTTGGTGCGGCCACCAGACATTTTCGTAAGACCGCTGATGTTCCTAATGCGGCCACAGCCAAATTTTACGTGAGAACCACTGGTCTAGATGTATTAATGGTCCGAAAGGCTTAGCTGGATTCGTCACAATAACTTTTCAGCAAAAGAAAATAATAAAATATCGATACTCGTACCACATTCCGCTCGTCTTCATAAAATAAAAGTGCAGTTAGTCCTTAGCCCAATGTAATAGTTCCGTAGTTCTGACGCTCGAGACCATGGGCATAGTTCCTTTTGATTTAGATTCCCGTCGAGTTATTGTGTGGTGTTACTTCGTTAGATTTCTCCTAGAAAATATTTCAAAAAATATTAAAACATTATTTGTACTTATTCCACTGTGACAGGAGGACCGGTTTCGCTCGTCGCGATAATTTTCAATTTTAGTTGAAAATGCTAACTATGAGCGAAACCGGTGCTGGTCCAAATAAACTAATTGTGGAATAAGTACGAGTATTTTTTTTAATATAATGCCTTTCCACCAGGTATTGACCTGAAAAGAGCTTAATATTTTTATTATACTGCCATTTATTTTGACCTATATTAATTAACTGCATAAAAATACAAAATGTAGTACCGCAAGAAAATATTATATATCTTGGAATAGCAAACAATTATGCTTGGGAAAATACGGCCATCGCGTATTATTTGCGGCCCATTTGATTGTTGGTTATTAGAGAATCGTTTTTTAATTAATTATCATTATTAATAAAAGTCTTCCTAATATACTATTATAAATGCACAACCTCTATTTTTCTTAGTTAGTATAGATACAAAAGATAAGTAATTGTTTTTAGACTATATAAATACCTAATGTTTACACCAGTATCTTCTGTGTCTATGTCTTCTCGAAATAATGATCTAAGCGGAGATGAATTTTCGGTAAACATCTGATTCGACGGACATTGATGAATGTAGGCGTGCAAGGTTTACCCTGCAACATTGATGTACGCCGTAATGATGAACGTATAAAACATTAGTCAATATTGTAATAGGGGTCTTCACATACATTGTGCGCCTATAAAGACTATCACGATGAAGGTTTATCGAAATGGTGCTCGTATCAATAAAGTTTTACGGAATACTGCCATAGCCTACTTGGTAACACATACAACCGACTGACAGCGATGTAAGATCGATTTATTTAACTCTCCCAAATTATGTTGAATTCGTTTTTTATTTATTTTTTTATCCTCATCGGCTCGATCATTATTAATCCTAGCTTGACGCAACTATATTTTTTCCTATATACTAAAGAACTAATTTTACGTAACGTGTTGATCTTTTTTTTGTATATACATATCGGTCACCTCGTGTAGAGTGACACTGTTTAAAAGTGATTAATCGTATTAAAAGAAAAATAACCGCTTACCCTTAACGACATCTATCGTTCGAATTTCAATACGTTTCGGCGAGTTCTACCTTACCTGGGTTCGGATGACGGATAAGAGTAGTGCGATTTGCTATTACATAATCTATTGCTTCCCGTTAAAAACGTTCAATCATATTTCCCTGCGGAAAACGTTACATTTGCGTTAACACACGAAAGAATCACAATATTGTCATTGCTTGACTTCTGAATCTTTTTTTTTTCTTCATAAATGTTCACAAATACAGTGCGTGTGTAGATTATCATCATACTCATTTATATTAATCGGTCAAGAATTTCGCTTTTATACGTGTTATGTACAATTACCTCAAGGATTTTCATAATTTTTTATAGACAACTAGTATTGCTACCCGGCGTCGCTCGGACTAAGCAACCAATAATTATTTAATGTTATATCATTCGACATAATTATATCACAAAATCTAACATCCAAAATAGAGTTAAAATAAAATCACAACCTTTATTTAATTTGATGACAGCCCCATTCTCGCCCATTAAAATGTCCAAATTCAAGGAAAAAATCTAATTTGCTGTCAAAGAAATGTCAAATAATACCTTCACGTAAATAATAAACATTATTATATTAAAAAAAGCCGGGATAAGTTGGTAGAAGACTAATTTATTACATTTTGACTAATGTCTCCGCCGATAAAAATTCAAACATATTTTCTTTCATATTCGTTTTTATTGCTACTTGCAACAACAATGCAAAAGGGAATTACAGACATACATACATACATACGCCGTTTCGGTTTTATATGTAAGATATATTACTGCTCAGTGGGTATTCAATATAACATATCAATTTATCCAGATTTTTAATGGTTTTCGTGGTTTTGTCGTTGCGAACGATATTAAATAATCATATTCCTATGTCTGTTGAACAATCGATTGATTTTACTGGTATCAATAATTCTGAAATAAAATTTCTTAAACCGCTAATTTATTTTGTGATTGAGCATTTGTTTGGTTAACATTACGATATTTTCCTATGTAAACGTTCATATCGTAATTTCGCCATAAATCGCCTAGAAGGAAAATCTTAATAATTTCCACAGGAAGTATGTTTATAGTGTATTACTATTTCGGCAACACCCTATTATCAACAGAAAAATAATTCTTGATCTAATAAATACTATCGAAATGCTATTTTGTCACCTCATTATAATAAAGTGGTAACGCCAATTCTATCTATAAAATAGGCAAATATTTTATAGTTAAGTAATTAAAATAATAAGTTAAAATTAAGATAATTAATAATAAAAATTTAAGTTATTTTAATGATGGCGTAGTATGCACTTAGGTATTTTTAATTTTGTAATTCGCATTGATTTGTATCGACTGGTAATCTATCATATATGATTAGTGAAGTTATGAAGCGTTATCAAACATTTGAAGATTTGATTTTCAGCTTTGATTGATATTATATTTCGACTCGATTCGTATCCCGATAAATAAAGGCGATTGAAAAAAAACAACTTAATGAAAATGTTTTATAATCTGCTTTTTATTTAATAGCTGTGCATATTTTTAAATTTTTTGTAGATTATATCCAGATTCTCAACGGAATTAAAAAGCCAGGGCTGTTGTGGAGTCGGTCAAAAAAAGTTCGACTCCGACTCCTGCTCCAACATTGACCAAAAACACGACTCCGACTAAAAAAGATTAAAATTGCAATTTTTTTGCCTAATTTTCATATTTACGTGTATTCAATTAAATATCAACCCTACCAATCCGGCCAATAGCCAAATGTGACATATTATATGCAAAAATAATTTTTCAAAATTTCCGACTCCGACTCCGGCCAAAAAGCCCTGACTCCACGACTCCGACTCCACAGCCCTGAAAAAAACACATTTCCCACCAATCACTTTTGTGGCATCCATTTACCTATCAATTATTCACACTCTAAAACTCATATTAAAATATAATTTGTTTATCAAATCAAAGTTGTGACCATCCACAATGGACTAGAAGTAATCTATTTAACTTGTTAATCTCAACCTAAGGCTGTGTCAATTTAATTTATTTCGGTAAAACCTGGATGGAACTAAATGTTCGTCAACCAATTTCAATTAAAAATTCTGCCTGTCGCGGCATTTGATCCTTCTGAGTTGCTAAGGCCGACGGGTCGAATTCTGTATTCACTAAACCGGTGCGTGCACTACACTAGTGAGCAAATTAATTAAATGCATTTGAAGTTCAAAGTATATTTTCCTGAAGTTTCAGAATGCGGTCTTCCAACATGATTTCCCACCCTAGTTATGATTGATTTGTTTGTTTCAAACACGAAACGGTTTGCCTATTACATATTTATTCATGTTCAATCGTTCATTGTTCCAACTCGGAAAAAATAGTTGTATAAATCAATGATTCCAATTGAAGTCTTTTTTACAGTCATTGTTTTCCCAACGTACTATCAAATTCACATCTGTTCTGTTGTCTTTCAGCAGTACAAACTTAATATATTTGATCAAATGAATCTGATGATGTATGCACTTGACATGTTTTTGCAGCTTTTTAAAATTCGATATTCACATTATCGTTTTGATGATGCTGAAAAATTGCAATAGCCATTGTTTACGCATTAATCATTTCACTATCTTATTTCGACTTGCGTAAGTAGAAATAAAAAATATATGCCACGACCACGCCTGTCTTGGAATATATTTTCAGTTCTCATTAAAATACTTAAATATGTGACACTTACTATTTTGTAACGATCAGGACCGGTGGTCTCTAAAAAAATATTGCTTAATTTATTTAAATATAATGCATTTCCACCAGGAATTGACATTTGACACCTTACAATTTATAGTTAAATACTTGCTGCACGGTGCTGCTTCGTACGTATTGCTTGTATTGACCGTTGGCATAGCAACCAGAAATAAACAGGAATGTGAATGTCACAAATAATAAAATACCATACAAATATTGTTAATCTCTTAGTCATAATTTAGTTTAATTAGTCAAAAGATGGTTTGCTGCCCATGCTTTTCATCTTATAACTCGAAAATACTCACAACCTCAAAGATGTGAGGTATCTGTAAAAAAAACCTATCTACATACCTATATGATAAATTATCATTTTAAATCCCTTATGACAATAATAAATATAAATTGTTACCTTTGTTTGCATATATTGGTACGTGTGGGCTCGAAAGAAATCATTTGAATAGTTAATGGAAGTAAATTATTGCGTTTTTAGTTACACGGTTGATGGTGCCGGATGACCTCTCGTTTGTATCAGAATGTAATTAATTTTCCCTCGCATATGCATTCTCACCAATTCACTAGTACCTATCGAATTATTACAAGATAGATTGTGGGTGTTAACGGCCGAGAAAGGCACATTTATAAACACACGAGAATGTACATATCACCAGGCTGGAGTGCAAAGTTCATAAAATTTTCTAATGTCACTCTGTGGCTTATTAGTAGTATAGTCCTTACTATTTACTCAAATATTATACAATATTTTTTTACCTATAAAATATGGATTATTTTCCCCTCTTCTATCAATATTATCGACGACGTCATCTTCTTCCTGGTTCCTTTTTTTTAAGTCATCCATTGTCAGCATTTTACTACAAATAACGCCTTAATTTCTTTACAATAAATTACCTTGGATTATTATGCTTCTACCTCCTTCACAATTTTGTTTTCAATTAATGGCTCGTTAAGTTTTTCTATTCATTTTTTTCTTACACTTACAGTCTCAATTTTGTAATTCATGCTCTTTTCATACTTTCAATTTTCGCAGTCATCAAATGAAATCATTGTTTTTCACTGCCGTCCATGTCTAATCATATAAAGTGCTCTACCGCTTGCTGTCGGGCATAGTTTTCACGGTGCTGGAAATTTTTAAGGTGCGCCTTATAGGCATAAAGGCATAGAATTTCCGGAATATCGAGTGTCAATCCCACGCCGAAATCTTGCTGCCTTGCACAGTCCGAGGCCACAGCGATGTAGAAGCAAAATAATAATTATATATATGTATTCATATTAATAGTATTATTTGTTAATGTCTCTTGTCTGCTGCTCGAAACACTGGCGTGGGCTCCCGTCGTATGATTTGAACACCATTTATTTGATGGAGCTCTGTTAGTAAAATTTGAATCCCAGACCTCCAATATTACATCCATTCTAGTTGTCGAATTGACTATGGCTCGTTACGTTCCTTTAGATTTAGTAATCATTTGAATGGCCAAGTTCTAATTTTATCGGGGCTTGTGGAGTCGGAGTCATTGATTGATAGTATTTTTGACATTGTTGGAGTCATCAAAAAACGAACAATAGAATCTTGCAAATATATACATATTTATCTGATCTGAGCATAGTGATATAGTGGTTAGTGATTGTAATGAATATAATATGTCATACTAGTTAGTGGCTGAGCAAGTCACAGTGCTTTCTTTTCTTTAAGCGCCATAGTGCATTGATAAAAGATCACTACCTTGCAGTCCTGTATCGGGCCAATATTCCTAGGATAAAATTCTTTTCTTGATCGTAAAACGTTATGGAAGTTGGCCGTGATTTTGATAATCTTTATAAATTTCTGTATTGCAATAGTATTTTTTTTAATCTTATTACAAATTTTTAATGTAACATCATTTAATTATGCGGCATGAGAAAATTACCTGCACGAAATTGTTATGAATAATATTTCATTATCAGTTCATGATAAAACGAGCGAAGAATTTCCACTGTTCAATCGCTTTTGCACGATTGCAAAAATACTGATAATAAATATGTGAGTATAAATAAATGTTCTTTCTTGGCTAAATAATAAATAAATCTTATATGTGTAGGTACCGTATTTTAAATTCTTGGTGAAATGACGTTATAATAATAGGTATTTATTCCACGTCTCTATTGGTATTATCTAAACCCGACTTTCTATTGCTCTTAGCATGAAATTTGATTAATCACATTTAAAATTTTCATAAATTGTCATCGCGTTTTCTTTATGAAGATTAATAATAACTATTGATTTTGTTGTTGTAATGATATAATCATAGTATTTTCATTCATTTGGCGATTTTCAATGACGTGTTCCCAGCTGAAACTCTCCGATGCTCGTTCGGTGTTGCTTTATTACGTACGTAAACGAACCCTTTTTTAGTGCACGTATTATTTTGCGTGTTACATAATTTCACCTCGTCTCCTGACGAACTTGAATCTGACCTATTGCGTCTCCCAAAAGCTGACGTCTTTCACCCCCGGTGTTCAGTTATATGCCCTCTTTTTGTTTATATAGTAGAAACATTAGATTTATTATGATGTCGCATGACTTCGTCACCTGGAACATAATATTCGGCTACAGTCGGTAATATTTGATATAAGTCATACGTCACTTAACGTAAACAACAGCCTTGTCAGGATTCACTAGTGTTACCACACCTTCCTCCGATGCTGAATTATAAATTGAGAATTTTCATAATATGTTAACCATCACTCATTTTTAAATGTATGCTTTGTTAGTTTCATTTAATATGAGGTATAAAATTGTCAGTTTTTAACAATGTTACATGTATCAGTGCTTATATTATCATTATTCTGATTCACTGCAACTCGAATGCGTTCAGTTAAAAAAAATCTATTGATTGAGTAGGCATTTACTTGGTAGAACTCCATTATAATACGGAAAGAAAAATAACAATGTATTTTAATTCTACATAAATTTATGTAGAATTAAAATACATTGTTATTTTTCTTTCCGTATTAAAAAAAATCTGTTAGTGATAAAATACGAAATCAAAGTTTTCGGCACATTTTTAGTTGAGTGTTTTTCGTTATTTTTTTATGATTCACCGTCTACTATTTCAGTATTTATATGATTTTAAAGTGTTCCAATAAAGTAGTCGGGATTTATACAACAAAATACATACACTATTCCAATATAGGGAAAGGGATGTGTTGTATTGATTGAATTTGCATTTATTTGGCCGAACTCTATTGCTATATGGTTAAGTGTAGCAATGTTTCGACATTATAACTATATATTTGTTTGCTCTGTATGAATATTAAGTAAGCGTCATTGCCTGGACTGCAAGTATTTGAAATAACTCAAAATTGTCTAAATCATACATGGGCATCTACCGGCCCGCCGGGCTATTTTGTCCGGCCCTTATACATCTGGGCAAAGTAATTGAAAAAGAAATTAATATTTCCAGGGAGGATTTTTTTTTAAAACCACTTTTCCTAGTCTTTCAGCTCATAAAAACAACACATATACAGTCGTGGCAATAGAAATCCACGCACTCTTCATAATTCTATTCATTTGCGAAAATTTCCTCGAAATCTTTACCGATTTCCATTTTTTCCTTTCCGATTGTAAAGGAAATTAATAGCCATATTTTGAAAAGCATGTGAGATTTGAAGGCTTCAACAGTACTGACCCAGACCTAGTCACGTAAGCATATGACGAAATTATGGAAAAACGCAAAAAATGTAATCGCGATTAAAGTCAAAATTGAAGCAGTTTTCGGGGGATAACTTACCAAAAAAAAAAATCGCGTAGATTAGACTGTGGAATTTTTCAAAAATATTTCGTGAAACTGGTGCTCTAGAGGGGTTTGTTTGAACCGGCAGGGAGCGCTAAACAACCGACAGGGGTGACCCTCATATAAGGAGTATGGTTTTACAAAATCGCTTCAAAACTGCTACAGTTTTCCACAATGAGCTTTAGTCGACCGGTGATTTAACATATTCGATGCGAAATGTTCGTAAGAGAATCTTTAATCGCGATTACATTTTTTTGCAGTTTCACACAAGTCCTGCTCAGTACTGTAGAAACCTTAAAGTCTCACATGTTCTTCAAAATATGGCTATTAGTTTTCTTTACAATCGGAAGAAAAAAAAATTGGAAATCGGTAAAGATTTCGAGGAAATATTTGCAAATGAATGAAATTGTGAAGGGTGCGCGGATTTCATTTGGCGCGACTGTAATTCTTATGGAGATGAATTGAAAGCACTAATAGAGCAATATGATACAAGGCTTGCTGACTTCCAAAACAAAGACTCCACATTCGCTATATTTGCTCGTCCGATAGATTCAGATGTAAAAAATGTGCCAGCAAATTTACAGATGGAACTTATTCAGCTTAAGGGGTTTATTGCTAAAACCACAATTTAACAACATAGCTTTGACGGATTTTTATAAATTATATTTGGTGGATGAAAAATATACAAATTTACGCGCATTTGCAAGAAAAATCATTTGTATTTTCCGCAGCACATATACGTGCGATCAGTTTTTTACGAAGATGACACACACTAAATCAATGATTCGAACGAGGATAACAGATGAAAATCTCGAAAATTCTATGCGATAATCCTTAAGCAATATCATCGCCAATATGGAGAGTCTTGTAATTCATATACAAGGCCAATCTTACTTCCACACTCAGCCACACTAAATTTCTTTAATCAGTAATATTAATATTATGTCGTTCATTATATAAATAAAAAGATGTAGGAACGTGTTTTATTGAATTAAATATTACTTATGTGTAGTAATTCTGTCCGGCCCTCGACTCGAAGACGGAATGACAATCCGGTCGCAGACCTAGGAAAGGTTGCCCATGCCTGGTCTAAATAATACTAACTTTCAAGTGGAAATTACCGACATATTTAAAAAATAATCGTGCGATTTATCGAACTGTAGAAAAATATTGAAAAGACGATGTTGCATATTTGGCACTTAAGTTTATACACACAATATGCATTTTCTACATTTTTTAATCTTAAAATTTAACGTGATTTTACATATACAGCAGGCTGTCACAAATGGAATGACAGATTAACCTGGTTCTTCAAATGATCTATTCACATTATAATAATGACTAGCCGTGTAAACCCACGCAGAAACGGTGATATTGTTAATCAGCCATTTAGAGTTTACATATTCAACCAATCTTTAACAGAGCGAGTATAAGAAATTGATCATATCTGTGTATTTATTGATTCCATGTAATGTATTACAAGCTGCTTTTCTTATGTTTGCGTGTGGGAGATGGGCAAAGTTTATTTCATGACCCATAAATAACCATTTGGTTTTCAATAAAAACCAATTACCCAGTCATTCCTTCAAGGTGATGACTATTACTATTCTTTGTTCTATTTTCATTTATAAAAATGAGTTATTATTCATCCTTTGGGCATCTGTGAATCTTGACCATAATAGTGCTTAGCCCAAATTTGAATCGTTTAAATTTTGTACAGTCGAAAATACTTTTTCCTTTTTGTCTTATTGTATGTTCCTAATCAAAGTTTTTCTTTTTTTTTCAGGTAAACTTACAACATAGTAATCGGTTACAGTACGTGTTGCTTGTCAAAATGTCTACGCTTTTGCTGCAACACATTATCAATTGTACAAGGTATGTCGTCGTCTTACCGCTATAAACATTATGAACCGTCAACCATCCTTTACAGCTATTTTCAGTAAAATATTTTTTATAAGAATAGCAAATGTTCACAATATATATAAATCGTTCGATAATGATACGAACCCTGAGTCGTCTGAGGTCATGAAGAAGCATTTGCTGCCGCATATTCTCACGGCATGGTTCTCGGAACTGATGAACGGCTATCAGGAATCGGCCATGTCAAATATTATTTCCACTTGTTAACCGATCATAGTCGTTTGGAAGTAAAATTTGTACGATCAACGCGAATTGTTTTGTTTTGTCGATACAGTCAGATATTATTAATGCTACAGAAGAAAGCTTTCAGTAATATGCCGTTACAATGTTATAAAGTAAACGGAGTAAATAAATATATAATTATTAATTATAAATATATAGCCATTGTGTTGTCCTTATCTTACATAGAGGTGTTGGAATCGTGCAATAGTACAAAAATTTCCACAAACTGTTTCAGTTTCACCAAATTTCATCAAATCGATCTAAGTACTGCTAGCCGGGTTTGTGTCCTCGCCTCTGTCGGCCGTTGATGTCCTGCTACGATTTTCACATTCCGCTTAAATTACGTTTCATGTTGTATGGAGGTCGACCTGGCAATAAAATCCATACGGGCCTATGAATCACACCTGCACCGCTGTCCTATTGCAAGCAAAATACTCTGTTATTCCATCAAAAGCGAAGGATTTCGTTTACAAATATATTTAAAATATTGAACATCTGCTAACAGTTGAAAAAAAATTAACAAGCAATATGATTCGCCATAATACCGTTATATAAATGCAACCCAAATCTTATGCTTAAATCACATTTTATATTTCACTTTTTGGCATTAAGTTGCAGAAAGACGAAACGAAACCTGGGTCGTAAGTGACAAAACGCATATATATATAAATAATTTAAATTTCGTTTTTTCAATTAGCTGTTTTTTTACGTCGGTTATAATGACGGTCGTGTAATGAAGGCTCACGTAGGTGCTATTGACCTTGCAAATCACATTCATATTGATTGCCAAAATACTCACATCATCGTTAATTTAAAGTCGTAGTAGGAGAGTAAAATCGAGTTATATAGCTATGCTTCATAAAAATCAACGGAAATATTTGTTTATTATTCACAAGTGTTTCGCTCTGAGGAAACAATTTCGATAAACTCTTTTTGTTACTGAAAAATATATTATTACTATATTTGTAACCCTTTTTTATGAGATAAACGCCCCATACACCGGAATGTTTTGAATCACTGCAATAGGCAGCTCGCCGTGAGTCAACGCCGGCGCAAAAATCGACAGTTTTTGTTGATTTCGTGATTTGCTAGCATATCGTATTTTTTCCTTTTTTTAACCGGTTTACTCCGGCGGTGTGATGTGATTGGGTGATATGCTAACCGCGTGCTCGGGCCGCTCGATGAATTAAGTTACCTATTCATGTGGGATGTTGATTTTCTTGATAGCGTAACATCAGAATTCCAATATGTCTCTGAAACTTTTTGAAATGTGTTTAATCCCTACACCTACTCATTAATATATTTCACAATCACCTGTATTAAGAAATAATCGGGCTCGTCTTCAATTTTGAGTGCCGAGTGGCTTGTCCAGCTTCAAAATTCCGCTTCTCAGCGGGCTTATTGACGAAAAATCGAAGAAATTTTCGCCACGCTTGGGAACTTGAATTAGTTTTACAATACACATCTGATAAGTTTGCTGAGTCATGGTAAATAATTATATAATACCCATTGGCATGATTTTAATGTGCAGATCTCGTTGCTTGTAATGATTTGATAAATTACAACTCGGGTACAAATCGATCAATAGTTGGGTGGGATCCGCCCAAATTGATTGTTGCTTTTGTTTTACGTACTGCGACTATTTTAATAAAAATATTATTTTCTCGGCAAATAGTACTGAGCAAGTACATATGCAAAAGTTTTTTCATGGTTTCTAACGGTTTTTGAATGAAATGGGTGCGTGTCTCAGTTGGACGTTGAATCCCGTCTAATTGCCTGAAATTTTTTATACAAATTTATTTGTATCAAGAATTCAAATAAATGTGTCAAGTTGGACATATTTTGCGTCCTTTCCACGGTCCTGAATTCCATGCTGCTTGCTTGCAGTTGACTCATAGATATTTGGTAGGTAATACTAATCAAAAGTATTTTTATTGTTTCACGATGGAAAATTTCCTAACTGAAAGTGAAGGCTGGTAATTGTTATTTGAGTGGAGAATAATTTTTGAAAGTGAGAGCTTAGTAATTCTGCCGCTTCAGTTAAATTAATTCAATTATTGTATCTAATTAAAAGTTAATTTCAGAATAACAATAGAATTATGGTGCGATTTTTTTTTCATATTTAACAAAGACTTGCTTATGTGCCTGCCATATTTAGATTAATTAATTTCATTTCAGTTAATTGGTAAAATTTATTATTATACTCCAATTATATAAATGATTAAAATGTGTTGATGATTATTTTAAATTCAATTAGGAACCTACCTTTTTATTTTTGTAAGGTTTAATATTTGTATTATTAACCAATTTCGATTTGAGAATATGACGATGGCTCTTATTTAATAACCTGAGTTTACGTATTCCGGTTAGGAAGTGATTGAAGTGAAATTAATTATGTATATCCGTATAATTTGAAATTCCAAAGAAAATAATCAAAACGTGGTATTTTTATTTTTTGAAAAATAAATTATTATTGGAATTGATGCAATAGATTTGGCATAATATAAAATTTGAAAAAGTTAATTATCGACTTCTCCTGAAGGTGCTTAATGGAATTTCAATATCAAATTTGAATCGTTCGACTTTTGCACTTTTCCATGAATTTTGTCGCTTAGTTAAATTAGTGACAAAACTCATGGATAAGTACAATATTCAAACAATTTAAACTTTCACTTGCTCACGTTTTTCACGAAAACAATTGACAATAATATAGTTTAAATGGCTTACCCTTCATTCTATTGTGATCCTGAGTGCTGTATTTCTTATTAGATATTAATATCATGAATCCATTGACTAAATAAACCTAAGAACATGGATAGTAAAAAAAACTGTAATTGACAGCAATAATCCTCTTCTGTTTTTACCCCCAAGATTTAAAACTTTTATATCTGTAGTGCTGCCTTACTAACTACTCTTTTTTCTTATTCTGTTTTTTATAGCCAATAGCTTCAACAAAAGCAATTCTTCAACGTGTCGTATTAAAATATTTTTTTCTGAATATTCTCCTGGTTATCAGCTTACAAATAAGTGCAATAATGCATGCTTCCATCTTTTCGTAGGCGCTTTGGGCAATAATATTTTATTATATTCTAACTAACCTATCTTCCACACACTATTTTATATTATCCAATAAATTATTTGTAAAATTTTTACCTTTCTCTTTGCCAAAAAATATTTTCGGATAAAATCTCATTTGTAAAAGACAATGAGTGGCTGAGTCATTATTTAGGTCCACGGCCGCAGTACTAATTTGAAACGGCACCGTTCTTCGATAGATTAAGTTCATTTTGTTACTAACAGTGCTTGATTTCTAATCCAGCTTTTATAACCAGGTCAATCGTTGTTTCAGTCTGGAGAAGATCGTTAAAAGTTAATTCGAAAGTATGTCATTGTTCGCAATTTAATAATTATAATAAACGGTCGCTATGTGTAGTTTTCAGCCGGGATAATCAGAGATGTACTAGTAATTCGAGTCGTGAATTATAATAAAGTTGGTGGTCCGATTTGACAAGACTGTTTTTTAAACCTATATTATTTGGTGGTTTTACGATTTCTATTGTATGACAAAAGATTTATTCGAAAATCGGTTGATCCCAGTGGCTGGTAAAATTAGACTTGAAACACCCATAAAATCTGGCAAATTGCACTTGCAGCAGTGCTTTGAGTTTGGAAGAAGAACAAAAATGCTTAATCGCTAAATTATACAATATTTTACTTCCCTCTTTTATACAGTAAAATAAAAACTATCATTAATGGTCTCGGCTTGGAGAATAAACAAATATATTTTGTTCAGTTGTGACGATGCTGATGTTGCTTACTTACTACTAATTGCATGTGTTTCTGCGGCCTACACAGATTTTATTCTTCCAGCAACTCAACTCGGCTTAGTTACGGGACGGAAATATTGTGAATTATCTGAATTTATTGTATACAATCCACAGTTAATGTTCATTGCAAATAGTTTTTACATCTCTTCTCTCCACTTTATCGTAATCGTAGCAGTTTTTATCACTTTCTACACTCATGAGAGATCAATTAAAAGTAGTTGTATTCCCCCGAGCTCTAAAATAGTAGGCAAAATTATTAAATCTTAACCATATCTTCGGAATAAATAATTATTAATTAACGATCATTTTTGTTCTATGTTTAAAGAACATACTGTCAACAATAACTGAAGATTGGTAAATTTGCAAAGCGAAAATCGTGTGGTTTTCATAAACATTAAACTGCTAATTTCAAAGTTGATTTCACGAAGCAATAGCACAAGCATCGCACTAAACATGTTTTAATATAATAAAAGTATAATGATTACATTCCAAAAAGATTTTTTCGTCGTATTCATTCGGTGTTTTATGCAAATGCAGGGGTCGCAGGCTGGTCAGATATTATACAGAGTGGCCGTTACTTGGCAAAGGTTGAGAATTCGTGTCGTATCCCTGGTCACAGAAGGTTGAAGCAATACTCAGCCGTGACCTAGCATTACTTGCGCTGTTACAAGTTGTTATCATCGACTAACTGCACTTACTCAATACCACACGCTGTTTTATCCATTGTATAAATAATACAAGTTTCCATATCAACTTACAGGGTCGAGAGTTTATTCGTTGTATCATATTCTATAATAATTTCGAAACTATTGCGATGTAACAAATGCGTTAATTCTACGAATATATTCGTAAAATGTTATTTTTCGCATATACGATGTGATAAGAGATCTGATATTACTTCATTAAGTACATACTTTATTCCTATTGGTTTTACTGCAATTTTTTTCTAAATAAATTAAGTCGACGTCACGGCGAACGCCCCCCAACTCCTCCGCCAGCGCGTGACGTATAATACCGGTCCCCCCACCCCGTGTATGTTTTCATTTTGACTTCCATCTCGTTTTCTCGCCGATAGTTTTGTTAATGTCTAACATGTATCGACAATCTTTTCTCGTAATTTGTTGACAGCGACTTATTTTTATTACCATTTTAATATAGCATTTTTAAGCATAAATTTTGTTTGTTTATTTATTATTAATAAATGCAGATTTGAAATGATTTATTTTCAACATTGGAATCAAAAAGGATTAAATTTAATTTTACTTGGAGGATACATAAAACTTATGATAAAATCTGAATGTATGCGTGATATTTAAGATCTCAACAGATTCATTATTTCTGCATAAATATAAAATTAGTTGTATGCATATTAATGTAAAATGCACCTACTGAATTTCCAATTTTGATCGAAATCAATCTCGTATCGGCACGAATGAATACTCGGGAAAATAAGGAAAGATGTTTCGTGTTTAAAAATCGAAAGCATATGTAAATATATATATAATTTGTTAACCTATTTGACAATGAGACAAAAATGTTAGTGTCGACATAATAACTAAAATTTCGCCGAATCTACTTAAATTATATAATGGTTCTAATGGTCAGAAATGGAGAAGCTACTATTTTTTACGTGATTAGGCTAACTGCATGTTCGAAATTATTCTTTGGTTCGCGGTAATTTTTTTATTGTTTCAAAATGTTTATTGATACAGGCTTAGGCAATTTTATGTATGACTGACTTAGGAAGACTCTCTGTCATATTAATTTTGTCTTCAGCATGCAAATGGCTGAATATAATAAGAAATTGATGATTTTAAATATTGTTACCCCAACGTCACTGCGGAAGTAGTGAATTAAAATCTATTTTTTTAGAAGCTTAAAAACAATATGAATTATTGTTGCTGTGCTTACGAACATTTTCATCTTTAATTTATTCATTGCAATTTGTAAAGGCTCCATTGAGTATCGGTATTACATGGCAAGTGTTAATATTGAATCATCTTATCAAATTGTTTCGTTACGATATTCCTATGAAAACTAGCAAAAACTAATAATCTTTACCCATATTATTGATAAAATATATAAATAGCAGGTGCGAATCAATTTCAGAAGTCCATCTTTGGGAACAACTGGTTTTATAATACCTCTCTCGCTCTTTGTGTCTGTTGAATAATCTCCCGCGTTGCCGTGTCAGTGCATTTCGGCCGCTGTTGCGCATGCTCGGTTTTACTCGTTCAATGCGCGCGCGGGAATGACGAATTGCTGTTCCTTTTTTGAATTCTTTTCTATTTTTCGGTGTATTATGAAGTTTATCCAAAGCAGGAGAATTGTGCAAAGGAAATATTGGTGAATAATCAGTGTATTTGAATGAAGAATAGTGGTTTGCGGCATGTTCGTTACTGTTACCAGTCATGTCACGGAGGCAAAAGAACGCGCAGTGTTCCGTATTTTAAATTTATTCATTTTACATACAAGGTTCGCTATAATCGGGTGTTTGAAATAGCAGCTGGATCACGCTAATTGAATTTGAAGTTCTATTACTTCTTGTAAGTTGCTTTTATTTTTTCACCTGGGAGGAGGAACCTACGCGAGTGTCGTAAAATATATTTTTAACGAAAGAAACCCGAATGAATCATAGTGTAAGGCTATTTGTCTTGGTCATCGAAATTTTAAAGACCGTGATAAAAATAGTTTGAGGTTAAAGTGTTTTATCACTGGAAAAGATCTATTTATTTTATAAATCGTACTTTTTAAGCACAGGATTGTTCTCTTATCAAATGTTGAGAAAGTTTTTCTTCCAAACGTCCCGGCTAAGTGTTGCAGTAGCAGTTTTCTCGCATCTTCTGATGGATGGATTCGTGCACAGCTTTGACGTCACATCGACAGGTTTCTCCATAGTTTTCCACAGCGGGCTGCTGAACGCGCCAGTGTACCTTTTGTTGGCAAAAAATCCTATTGTCAATTCTCTCAGGTGTTTCTATTCAGGCGGACATGGTGCAAAGTGAATTTGGAAATCGAACAATGGAGTGTCGTTTGTTTGTTTTCAATCGCAAACCAGTGATTTCTTTTTCCAAACATGGTATATTTTTTACCAGGTTTTTTCTTGATATTGTTGCTGTCTTCGAGAAAAGTGTTGCTTCGATTTAAATTGTGCTTCCGTATTCCTCTGCGATTGATAGATCTTCGTTTGTTTACGATGGGTTTAACTCTCAGTTCCAAAATTTTATGGAGAAACATCCTATAATTTTAATTCGTCTCTTATCTTTGAACTTGAAATTTTAACCCTGAGCCTGCGGCGCTATTTACATACACACTTTGCAAAGCAATTGATAAATAAAGAACACAATTATTTTGACATTGTTTTTGAAATCCTGTCTGGCGTTACAATATGCAGTTGATAAAAAACGCTTCAAAGTGTTCACTGTCAATGCTTAGTTGAAAGGCAATATTTTTATATAAATAAAACATTTTTCTTGTGCTACTTCCACATGTATATTATGCATATTAAGACCGGTTTCGCTCATCGCGATCATTTTCAACGGGATCATTTGATGTTATCTATTTAAATTCCCGATTGTGCTCAAAACTTGCTTACATCGCTCACATCAAAGTTTAAAAAAATGTTACTTCATTTCACAGGCCTGGGTCTCAGGTCATATCGCCAGGTAGAAAAGTGTGTTTTTATTGATTATCCTTTGCTCGAACGGAAGTTACTATTAATAGGTACTTGGGGTGGATATCGTCGGGGCTTTCGTAGAATTTTTCGACGAAACCGCGAGACCAAAAATATTCATTTTTTTTTGTCCGACATAAGACTTAATTAGGAGCCTTTTCAACTGAAACTTTTACACACAGTTTCAATTAATATGATTCTGGATTTTTAATATCGTACACACTAAACATTACTTAAATACTCATTTATATTTATATAAAATCATCCTTTTGTTTATTTTATGTCTATAGTTTAATCAAAAGTATTCAATCCAAGCAATCAATCAGTACAACAATACTCATGCATGATACCTTCTGCACAACTTACAATAAGTATAATTTTGGCCGTACACTAAAAAATATTGACAACAGTATCAATATTAACTTCTTGTGGGTGTAAAAATGACAGTCATTCGCATCACACAATTCAGTCTTGGTACTTATAAGTCTGCTTGTCAAACACTGGTGGACATCTCCATTGATTATACATATATAATTTCTGTATTCACGTAGGCATGTAGTTACTGATGACGCTGCCGAACGTGACGGACATCTCATCATAGCGTGTCTTCTACCTCAGGGTCAAGCAGTAATATCAATTGATTGGTTTTAAATAATTACTATTTATTCAAGTACTGGTTTAGGGGTGACGGAAACATTGTTCAGACATGTTGGATGTTTTTTTTTAATTATGGCGGACGGATGATGTGTATCAGCGATGATTATAATACAATGCGAGTTGAGAACCGATCGAGACGCCCGCCATATTTATCCCGCTGAAAGCGCCCGCCAAGGACAAATGAATGCGATTGTTCCATTTTTGAATTGGAAAAACTTAATCATAACCACGATGCATAACCATTACCCGGCTTATTAAAGCATGGATCGAACGACGAGCTAGTTTTTAATTATACTGATTCACTACAAGTCGTATTATAAGCGCCGCATTATTATGAAACTTCTTGACCGATGTGTCCCACATCTTGGACGATATACCTTAGTAAACTATCGCCTATGATTATATCTGTTTATTTATAATAATATCATTTTTTAGATATTTTATTTCTCCTTGTATGCATATGAATTGATCAATTTATCAACCCGAAATAATTAATTTTAATAATTTTATGGACAATGATATTTCGACCATTATCATTTTATGCGCCTCTTTGAGTATTCAAGACCAGCTTGTAATGTTGGTGACGTCCTTTTTTCGTTATACAATACACTACCGAATAATTATTCATTCATAATTTCTTCTACAGAGCTAGTGTTAATCAAAGTATAGTAAAATTGGCAAAAGGCATACTTCAATCTCTACCTTGTTAATAAATGAGAAATTTCACTGACAACCCACCCGCTGGCATAAATAAATGGCGTGAGAAGTTTTTAATCCGGTCTGCGTTCGATTGTCTGCTTGTACGGTGGAAGGAGCGACGAAAATGATCGATAATTTCCGCAGTTTCTTTTTCCTTTGCCTGCTTACCAGTACAATATATTTGCAATTGAAGTAGTCTTATAGGAACTACGCCAACTTACTTTCTTACACTTTTTAGTGTTTTAGGATTTACATACCCAAACGATCTCACGTCACTGAGTGTAAACAAAACTCGTAATTTCTTACATCTGTGTTTAGAAGAACAATTTGAAAAAGATCATTTTACATATTATTTAAAAAGTGTCAATATCGAAATGCTGTAACGCAACGTTTCGCACTATTTATATAATTCAAAAGTATGGATTAGACTTGATAAAGCTATACAAGCAACTTACTACATAATGAAGTTATTTTTTTGATCTAATGGTGCAACCTTCTGTTGATATGATAATTTAAAGTTGACATTAGTTCGTTTGAACACGTATTGGATGAAACCGCCTTCCGTACTTTCTCATTTCCCTAATTACGCGCACGCACACACACTCACACTATCAAAATCTTCGATACTCATCTTCGAACAAAGAAAATTTCCCAACTCATTTGTTGTATACTTACGTCAACCGATCCATTCGTGCACTTTCATGTACTTAGGTGTGCCGTTAAAAATCACTATTAACGTAATCTTGTATTTATCTATTTTAGATGAATTTTTGGACAAAGGATTCACCCCGGAAATGTTTACTTTCAAAATATAGTTTTACTAGCTACGAACCTTATCGGGTGGGTCCCTTTTAGACTTTGCCTGGTATTATTCCAGTAGCCAGATATGATAAATTCGTGATCAGTATTAAAACCAATAAAACTTTTAACCCATACTTAGTTACTTACCATAGTTTTTGATCCAGCATTGGAAAATGGAATGTGTTAATTTATTGAAGTAATTAAGTATTTCGACTGAGGGTGCTTGATGGGAATTTCAATATCAAATTTGAATTTTTTGAATGTTGTAACTGACTGTTCAAGTACATCCGTGCACTTGGAATGGCTGGAGAGGCCGAAAGGCGACACCCGGGTCGTTAGCGACAAAACTCATGGAAAAGTACAAAATTCAAAAAATTCAAATTTGTTATTGAAGTTAATTTTCAATCTTTTTTGCATGCCCCAAAATGAAATATTGACAGATGCATGGATATTTTTTATGACAAGTATTTGTAATTCCAAATGTTTGGACTGAAATCGCAGTCATATATGTATGACATTTAAAACTTATCCTGCTAGCGTCAGATTTCATCTACAATAGCAGAGGACTTGGTATTATAACAAATATATGTTTACCCGATTAATATAATGTCAACAAACATACAAGCTTAACAGCTCCGTTTTTTATTTAAATCATTCATAATTGTATATGCATATGAATACAGCGTTAAATGCAGTGGAGTGTGGGTTTATTAAAATGTATTTTCAATATTGTATGAGTTAATACTGTACACTTTTTAATCAACTTCATTACTCGATTATTTCAATTAGCTTGCTACAGCCGATACCATTATCTTGCCAGTCTTTGTTTGTCAGTGTATTGTTGATTTTTATCACACCTGGCACAATTTCTTTTTTGGTTCGGCTGTCGATAAAATAATTTTTATTGCGCACGTCACCTTTTATTCGCATTACCTAATAAAATGCCCCGTGTTTTGCCATTTACATTTTGAGTTATGATCAATCGAAACGCTCGATTTCTGAAAATTTTATTCTTTTTTATTCTGAACGGTCCTATAATTTTGTGGCACATTGTTAATTGAGTGGGAACATTTATTTTCTTCCACTCCATTTAAGTAATTTGATAAATCACAAGAAACTAGAAAAAAATATCGGATATTCTCACTAGAACCACTCGGTAAAATATTTTTATTTAACTTGCTGCATATGTGTGAACTCTTTTTGAATACTATGGATCTAAAAATAAACCAATATTCTTTGTTTTTATGAAAAAGATCTTTCAACCCGTTGATCTAAAAGTATTTTCGGTGTATGCGTAAACATTTAAATGTCGTTTATTTTGTATGAAGTAAGGAAGATTCTTGTCAAATAGTATTGTAAATGTGTACTTCCTACGTCACAACATTTACGTCTTACTCACAGTGTTTTGTATTGTTTCGATAATTGGTATCCATAATGGAATCGTTCAATTGGTTGACGTCTCTCAAACTCGCTTATCTTTCGAGTTCGACTCCGAGAGGTTATCATTAATCATCATGAGCTGTTGACACGTTACTTTGCTTAGTCTACAAATATCGTAGAGATATTGCATAGAATTTCAGTTGTTCCACAAAGGTGTGCGTTATTACTTTTTACGGTTTATTAAGATCTAATGTTCTCATATTGAATTAATGATTGTAGCTAACAGTTACTTATAATTAACAATACAGTGATGAACAATAATATTTTTGTCGTTGTATTCTGTTGATATTATTTTATCGACTTATTTTTATCCATTTCCCGTTCTTTTTCATTGCCATCAAATTATGTAATCCTAGAAACACATTAAAAAAAACTATAATTGTGTTATTGTGACTCCAGATGTGACGAGTTTCGCTCCTTTGTGAAGTATCTACATCCCAGATTTGCCGATAATTTTTTTTAAATTCTGAAAAAGTCCGTTCAGACATCAAATAAATAATATTTACTTAATTGATTAAATTATATTGAACTTAAGGTCCCTGAAAACAATTGTGAAATATGAAAAGTGAAATATTGGTATAAGTGCGAACATTCGGATTTCTTAAAAATCATACTTGTATTAAACTTTTCAAAAACTACTTATAGATTATTTATTTCGATAAATCAAAAAAACGGTGGGATCTTTTGTACTTAAAACTTTTTGCTACGCCACTGATAAGGCAATGAATTGTTTTTTTAAATATATGTACACGAATTCCATAAATTTCTTTATTTAGTTTAATTTTTTTTTACTAGCTCTTGCATTCACAAATTAAATTACTCACTCCTTAAAGGATTATTGTATTGTCACCTTCCAGTTGAATAATCGAGTCATAATTAATTACACACTATATTTAAACTATAAAATCTAAAATTTTAATTGTTTAACTGTTACTCATTGTTCAATGTTCAATTCACTTACAACTCATTCCGGGAATGTTGACATATCGCATGTACCACGACTATCAAAATCGCCTTATCTCCCATCAACTCGCGAGATTAGTGAATTGTCATGTATTTACTGTACGGATGCTTTGGAGGACTTGTTGACCTCATCTTCTTCATTTTCAAGGTAGACGGCCTTCATTGTGTTGATATTACCGATGTAATTAAATATTATCTATAATATTGCGTGTAGGAAATATTGATGTGGTGGCTATGTTGTGCATGATTTAATATACTATTAGTTATCAGAGATAATTCAAATGTCTTAAGCCTCGGTAGAATAGTACCATTTTTGCATTTTTTTTGCAACCGTACTAACACTCGGTTTTTTTCTTTTCCTCATTGAAATTAAATGTTTGTATATAAAAAAAGCCAAACATAAGAACAACCCAGCCAAATACTCTGTTTGAGAAAATGTTCGCATATACCCGTGATAATATATTCAAGTTTACCATTTACACAAGCGACAATTAACTAAATATTTCGAATGATTTTTTGGATAATGTTTAATCTCGGAATTACGTAAAATAAATCCCAAGTTCGTGATCCTGTTGTATATTGCGACCGGGTTGCAATCGATCAATATAATGAAGGTAATCTTATAAGCACGTGTGCTGGCCGGTTAGCCGAGTCATTTCGCTGTAGGTTACCCATACTTTTTTTAGAATTCGATAATATAATATATCCTTTTGTGGGGATCATTTTTATTCGATGTTCGCGGCGCCGGTAGGCAAATGGCATCGTTTGAATTGTGTCGGTCGACTTGTGGGCGTACGCAACGTAACCTTACTTAGGTAACAGCACCTGGTTCTATATAGTAGTGCTTCATCGCTCGAATTCATTCGTATCAAAACAAACTCCAGTGATTATAATTATATAAATACTTAATCAAAGCGAATTTTTTATCTCACCTTTCAGATACTGTGACTACATTATGAGATAGCTACATTTAACTGTTTTACCACAATTTTGTCTTTTCGTCCGTACAAAACTTTAATTTTCTATTCAAGCGAAGTGGCTCTCTATATTTACCAAAGGCCCCGTCGCTAGTGGCATGCTTCGTGATTAGAACTTGTGTTAACGCCTGCTTTCTGACTTGCATAATCGTGTTTTACACCAATGCGCGTGCATTGCAAGTGCATGCGTTCCATACACATACCTAATCCACTCACGCGTCTAAAGAATTATCGCTCAACAATACAAAGTCAGCTTTGAGCAGTGTAGAATTCTGTCTTCGGTGAATTCGGCGATAGCTTTTTGGAAATCTTATATATAAAACCGAAACGGCGTATGTATGTATGTGGGTCTGTAATTCCCTTTTGCATTGTTGTTGCAAGTTGCCATAAAAACGAACATGAAAGAAAATATGTTTGAATTTTTATCGGCGGAGATATTAGTCAAAATGTAATAAATTAGTCTTCTACCAACTTTTTCCCGGCTTTTATTAATATAATAATGTTTATTATTTACGTGAAGGTATTATTTGACATTTCTATCAAATTAAATAAAGTTTGTGATTTTATTTTAACTCTATTTTGGATGTTAGATTTTGTGATATAATTATGTCGAATGATATAACATTAAATAATTATTGGTCGCTTAGTCTGAGCGACGCCGGGTAGCAATACTAGTTCATAATAAAATTTAAATTGATAACTTTGTTATTCCATATAATTTATAATGAGATATAAAGTATACATACTTCATATTTTTATTATAATTGGTGTACGGAAACCTTCTTCATCTTTTGCCATAATATATTGTAACCATTCAGGTTCACTGACTATTTTTCTTTTCAATAGTAGTGCTTATTTCCTTTAATTTTTTACACCACAATACGCCAGTCATCATTCGAATCCTTTTCCCAAATCAGTAGGTAATATGATTGTTTATTACGAACGAAATGTACTCATTCTTTCTATAAATATGTTCAATATTATTATGGTTGTAAAATATCGACCGGTTATATTGAATCTCACTTCGAGCTGACCATTAGGCTATCAATTACATCCGACGGTGCCATGACAAATCAGAATATGACAATTCAGAACATGACTTTTCAGAACATGACATTTCAGAACATGACATTTCAGAATATGACTTTTCAGAACATGACATTTCAGAACAATCGGCCTACCTACGGACACCGTCCGAGCGCGCTCGCTTTATAATATTGGGTTTTCACATACATATTTGTCTATAACAATTTACCAATTATGAATAGGGCTGCCACAGCAAGAAAATAACTGTAATTATGAGATCGCCGAAATTAAAATAAATGTTTACTAACTATTGTAGTTAGTTCGCGTGCATTTTAAAATTCATTCGTTGGGCTGGCACAAATATGTATATATATATATGTATGTGGGATCTGGCGGTGGAGTCGGACAAAATAACGAAGGGTTTAGTTATATAATACGTCTTTATTTATTAACAGTCTTAACACACAGAGGTCCGCGCGCTCATATGTGTGCGTTTCAAAACAGTTGACCAGGAGACCGGCCGCACATATCTGTGCGTTTCGCGGACCCGTTTTACATACAAAAAAAGGTCCTTTGCGTGATGATTTTGTTCTTCCCTTTGAACATAGGTATCGCTAGGGGTATGAAAATTTATAATATCAAACAAATATAAGAAAAATATTTTTTTTAAATCGTAAATATTGAAATAACTACATCGTAAATAATATTTTTTTAGCCATATAATTTTTTTTAATTTTTTCAAAACAATGTTTCTCCGATTTGTTTGACAACATCAGAGTTCTTTATTCTGACAGTATTTAGTGACACAAAGATTGCGTGATATTATTTCCATGGAAAAATGCATTTTTTGCTAGAGCTTTTTTTTCGTTTACGCGTAAATATGGGTTACATTTTCAGGTCAGTTTAGTCCTTATAAATATGTATCGTGTTTGTTTTTTGTAATTTTTACGAAAGCGAAATAAGTGACGAAAATATTTTTTTTATCATTCAATATTTTTATTTAGTGATGAAAAATAATTAGGAAAACTTAAAAACATAGTGATAATTTAATTTGTGATACACATTTCCTAAGTGATACTTTTTGTGTAATTTTTTAAACGCTAAATTGACCGACCAATCATGAATGATAGAGATCCAAAAAAGGCGAACTTTGAATGTGCTATCCTCGTCACAAGATTCCGTGGATGAACCATTATATGTAAATTTGGATTGGACAGATTACGACCCTTAGCGTCATAACGAAGATTTAGAAGGTTTTTTTATTTTATTAAGCATGTCCGCTCCCAACTTGGAGCATATGGACTCATCACGGAGTTTATCTCAACATATGTTTTCTACGAGAACTGCTTGTTACTCAGTTGCTCAACCTCTCTTTTTCGAAGAGAGTAGGGATGGAAAGGATACGAGGACTAGGATAGGGCTAGTGATTAGCTAAGCGCTATCACTATGCGTCGCTCTTTGGGATCGGAAAGGTGGGAAGGGATTTAACAACACAGACACCCATGCCTTTAAACAGATTTATCGACCGAAATAATCCGCTCGCACCGGGAATCAGTCCCGAGCGGTCCGGCACGCTAGTCAAAGGCGTTGCCACTGCGCCACGGACCAGACAGATTTTAGATGGTTTCAAGGGGTAAATTGTTTACCGAATACGGGTAACCGTTGTTACCGGTTTATTTATTGATAATGATTTGTTTGACAGCATCGCAGAAGGAGCAAAAAGATACCATACAAAAAAATCAAAATAAATACGAAAATATTTCCCGTAAATGGGTTGACGTGACGAATATTTGTGGATCATTGTTTCAATTCGAACAAAGCACCACTGCTCTTACGTATTATATAACATGTTGGGTCTGCCAAAAGCAATAAATTATGTAATCCTTAATCCCCATTCAAGACGCAAATGGCAAGATGTTATTTTTTCTGTAAAATTTATGGCTCTTGAAACATGTGCTTCATATTTTAAATATCCACACTCGAATAAGTGCCATTCATTTTTAGTATATACGTCAATGACCCATTGAAACATTATAACACAAACGATTCTCAAACATTCAATATGTATATATAAATTATTGAAATATAAAAAGAATTATTTAAAAATATTCCAGAGCTGCTGCGAATGAAAACTTATATTATAAAGTAATTTATTTTCGGTTTTACCATATCAATAAAACTAAAATAGTGGTCCGTGAGGTTGAGAGGGGGAGGAGGTATTCAGTTACGTTATTTTAAATTAGTGTATATTATAGCACCTCTATATAGCTATTTATTACGAAATTATTCGTTAATAGCCTAATTTTACAGTTGTTAAACCTCTTTCTATGCAGCCCTCGGTTGAGAAACACTGATTTAATCATATTTTATTATGTAGAAAACTAAACCAAAGGCTTTTCTGAAAAAAATATTTTTTATATCAATTGGTTAAATAGTTATCGCAATTTAAACGTGAGCGCAAAAAATGTGTCAATTCCGCCAAAAACGCGCGGCTCCCGGGCATTATTTAGGAGGGAAATCCGCGGCCCTCTATGTGTTAACACCGGCTTATTCTGGCGGAAAAAATATCATAACAAAAAAATCTTTAAGATTAAAATTTACATTTATATAATATTTTTACACGCCTCTCAAATGTCGTATCGATTTCGACTTGCACAGAATTTTTATACACATAATAAAAACAATAAAAAAAAATTAAAATAAATCTATTATATTAATAATTTATTAAACTTGTTCTGAAATGTCATGTTCTGATTTGTCCGGTTACCACATCCGACCCATACGCATCTCTGATAAACTGGACCGATACAACGTTACATTCTAAGTTTGTATTGTGCTGCATGCCAGGGATTATCGGTAAACATAGAACACCTGTGCTTTTGGTCAGCGAGGTGAAAAAATAGTGTTTTTTTTTCATTCAAATAAAGCTCGACACTTCTGTGTTACATTTGTCGTTGCACTGAAATGTTAAATGCCTAATCCTTTATCCTCAATCTGAGTTAAATTCTTTTCATTTGTAAGTTGACTTACTGTTGTTAATGATTTACGTATATGAAAAGCATTGTATTCCCAGATTTTAGTTATAATGATCTTTGTTTTTTGGAATAAAACCTTTCCATTTTTTTGTTATTAAACAAATGTTATGACGAATTTATTCACTTTTTTCCATATTTTTGTAGCTTTAAAAAAAGGCATGTTCGTGGTATTCAAAATTTAGTGGTCTGTGAACTTTATTAAGTTTACGAACGCTGTTCGTAAACTTAATAAATATGATCCTATCAATTATATAATACCAAAACAACATCCGATCGATGTTATTCCTTGGCTTAAATTTTTATGTTTTCAATCTCCATTCCGCATGATGTGGCGCTCGCTGAATCAGTTCTCTTCATTTTTCTCGAAGCCCATTTGTAGCCGTCTCTTTCTATCCTTTGTTCGCCATCTGTTGCACTTCGTCTCTCTCCCTCTCTCTCTCTGTCTCTCTCGCCTTTCGCGCTACTTTTTTTCACCTGTCTTCTGGTTTGGCAGGCACCTGTTGTGCTTAAATGACAATTTCTGCCACAGTCCAAACGTTGCATCTGTTACCGTGCTGTAAACAAAACAAATTGACTAAGTGCTCCGTCCCATTGTGAGCCAAAACAATGATATTCTTGCGGAGTTGGTTTCCAAAATGTTTCGTCATGGACTCTTCTCAGAAATTTACTACGAATTTTCTGTTATTAACTCAGTCCATGAAGTTGTAGTTTGACGGTCGCGTGAAGTTCACTCGCAGACCAATAATCTTGGTATAATAAAAATATAGTGTTGTTATGCAGTCCACCTGTTTATTCTTACTGACACCGCAGTTTAATCGACCCATGTTTTATGGTCCATCTTTTAAACGTCTTACTACTACAGCCCGTGGATCTTATTCGAATAACGGACTATATATTTATGTTACATGTGTTGACTTAAATGACAGCATCGTTATCTGATCGCGCAAATTGCGAATGTTGCGAAAAATATCCTCGTTAGATTTTGTTAGATGTACACATTTCAACAACATAATTACCCGATATTATATTCTCAGTTTGTTTGCCGCATAATATTTTTGCGCCGGTCTCTCTTTGCTTTGTGACGACTTATCTCCTCGTCTTGTAGACACCGGCAACAAACAGTTCAGTTGTGCAAACAGTTTCGGCTCTTCTTTAAAATTCTTTGCCTTCGAAACATGCGATGCGTACTCTGTAGTTTAAAACCAAGCATGAATAATGCAAAATCGTTGCGCACTGTACTTTTTGGATTGTCGAAAACACCAGAATCACTAGATTTCACCTTCCCGTTATAAGAACGTGATACAAATTTATGAATTAATATGATGTGGAGCTCGAGTATCATGAAACTAACTCGTACGGGTGAATTTGTGTAAGAGTTTAACTTGGCTGTACCCAACATACGTGGACTCGAAAATGTATGTCCACCTCATATTGTTTATCCATCGACTTCTTGGAATATTAGGGACGTCCCGAATTAATTGAAATTCAAATATATTTTTTATCATCACGTTTTTTTTTATTATTGTATGAATATTATAATGCCTTTCCACCAAAGTATTGACAGTGAACACGTGAAAAGTGATGTATGAATATATTTTAATGTAAAATTTGAATTTTGTACTTTTCCATGAGTTTTGTCGCTAACGGCCCGGGTTTCGCCTTTCGGCAACTTCAAGCATTTCAAGTGCACGGATGTACTACTACTTCCACATATAATTGTATAAAGATCAGGAACGGGGTTTTTTATAACATAAGAAATATCTGTTTTGTTACATTTGACCCTTTGGTTAAAATGTGATTTAAATGAAAATTACTCAGATCGTAACATTAACATAAAGAATAGAGAAAATATATTCAAAACTACAACGGATTTTTCTACTTCTAATATTTACTTAAATATAAGTTTTATATCACTCGGCCACGGTTGACGTTAATGTATGCTCGGTGCAATACAAATATTTTTTTCAATAATTTTATGTGCCACTAATTAATTACACTGGAGGTTATTATAAAATGGTTACTGTTGCAAACTCAAGGTACCCTTTTTTCTTACCGTTTAGTATAATGTAAGATGTAGGTGGATAGCCGAAGGTTGCGTTTTGTCAGGTTATTAACTCGCAATTGTGCTGTGTTCTACTTCTTCTTTCCGCTATCACATGTATACAAGGTTTTCTATCCGTTTGCATTATCAATTATATGCCGCAGCCTTTTCGAGCCAGATCGCTCCCAAAGACCGACGCTCGAAAATTATCGTCCATCGCCCACCACGCTTCAGAGACTCGGTGTATTATTTTCTTGGATTGTTGTATTATACTTTTGCCCGGTCGCGGTTTTTTTCGCCGCTCACTTTATCTGCCGACTAAAATCCGATACCGTTTTCGTCGCAACGGTGACTCACAGTCGCGTGGATTAAATTTAAACTCTCGGCTGCCATATCCAAATTATTCATTTCAAATAGTCATGAATAGAAAAAATCAGAAAACGTGTAAATAGCTAAAAAAAAATCATTATTTAAAATACTATAATAGCTGGGCATTGAACCGAATAGTTAACGTCATTTACTTATATCGATGTATAGTATTGTCAGAAGGCACAGATGTCTGTGCTGTCCAAAGTCTCTTTTCATCCTTCCTGATCCTATAAACGGGACTTGTAGAGGAATAGATGAGCTAACTGAGTGACATTAAGAGTCGTCGACATAGTTGAAACAAAAAAAAATGTATTCTTTTAAATATTGGAAAATCATTATAATTATACGGTTATTACTTCAGAAAACTTTGCAATAGTAAGTCCGAAGATGCTTCTGAAAGAAGCGAAACACTTCGTAACACAATACATTTATTTAATATTTTTTTTAATTACCACTACGTTTCAATATTATTTAGTTTTGGTAAGCAAAGATTTTGAAGAAATGGTTGTTTTTGGTATTTATTAATTTTATTTAAAAAGATGCACGTCAACCCCTGTCGTGTCTATCCACTCCTAATAAACGTTCGGCTAAGAGCAACATATCAGCTACTCCATCTTTTATATCTGCTATAGTAATCTTTGGGAATTATTTGTCCGCTCATCAATCAATCGATGCTCCGTTTGCAGTGAGGATATAGTCGGTAGAATTGAATACATCCTAACCATACGCCCATCTCCTTGGTTTATAAATACGTATATTACGTTGGAATACAGTTTTCGTTGTATGTTCAACTGGTGGATCTTATACAATATCTATCTGTATGGAATTCACATTTTCCTGTGAGATCATGTCAACACTTGCCCATTTCTTTGCCATATTTTATACCCGTAATATAACAAGATTTATTTACATTAACTTCGAATTTTTGAATTAAATTATTTGATTCACAAATTTAAACCATTTGGGTTTACGGTACATGTCATCATCCGCACTGACATCGTTACTCCAAATCACCAACCAAGAAAATTGGCCGGGCCATTTCGCTAGATTTCAAACACCAAATTATCTGATGTGATACGCTTCAGCTATCCGTATATAGTATCCGACTTTAAGATGACGGTAAATTCATAAGTGGAATTATCTCAATATTTTTTTTGTCTTTGTAATTCGGATTATTCGGGTATTCTCCACCGACACAATGCAAATCCGCTCAGAAAATTGACAATATTGCCAACACGACGATACTAAAAATAGCATTTATATGTAGGTTTTAGAAACTATGTCGTTCTTTGGTCATTTCATTTTTCATTATTATAGAATTTTAGAATCAATTTTTGTTTGTTTTAAGATATACTTTTCCTTGCCATTTTCAATAAATACATTTCATGAAATAATCAAAACGAAATAAATATCTATCATTAAAGTTTTGTCGTGGTTTAGACTAAAAAATAAATAATTGCGTGCGTTGCTGCGAACGTACGTATAAATTGTAATGATTCATGGTTTTTTATTGATATTTTTTTTTATATACTAACGGAACATACTTTGCGAAGTGATAAAAATTATTGTACTAGGTCTTGCTTACAAGTTCATGCATTTTGTCGATTTGTGCGATTCAAGATATTGAAGTGTTGACTTGTGAAATCTTTCCGTTTCTCTGCCGTTCGAAAAATCACAGGAAAAATAAATACGCAATGTAATTTTATTGCTAGGCACAGACCGAGTGCTAAGCCAGTAAAGCCGAAAACTGTTTTTCGCTCCCCGCGGGAATTAGAGCGTACGGAATCATTCGGTTACTACTTGAAGAGCCTCTGCAATAATATTGTAACAATGTCGCGACGACATTCTTAATCAACCATTATACAATCGCAAATTAAAAACTTTTTGAAATTTTTATCACAAATCATGCTCACACCTCCGAACTGTATACAATCTATGTGACGTTTAATCGATTTTAGAAATAATATACCTACTGTATTTTCTCGAGTATAAAACGCAGCCTTAGACCAATAAAAAAACATAACTTTGTTTTATCAAATAATCTCTATAGACAATAATGAATCATTTAAAAGTAGGTAAATTAGTTCTGACGAAGGCGTAAGCCGAAATAGCTATCAACAAATATATAAAATAATTTATGTAGAATACATTGTTATTTTCCTACCGTATTATAATGGAGTTCTACCAAGTAAATGCCTACTCAATCAATAGGTAAATTAGAGACGTTCTTTTTTTACCGTCCGCCTGAAACTTCAACGGATAATTGTCTGATTGATTTTTACCCAGTTTACCAAAAACTTCGTTTTTGTATTTCTGACAGCGATTGTAAGACGCCTTCAGAATTCTTAGATTGCAAAATAGGTTAAAACGTGCGTCTTAAAGTATAGCGATATTTCAATATCCTAATTGGTTTCATTATATTCATACACTTTCCATCCAGAAAACAAATATGATTGATATTTTCTTTTCTATACAATTTTCCTACGTCGCAGCGCACTAGCTTAGATAAAAATGAAAATTCTCCTGTAGGTCATCTGAAGATTAATACTTCTCAATATGTTCTGAAACATTGATTTCCAATACCGAAATATATTATAGACAATATCTATCACACATTCCGGCCTAGGTAGATTTATCACAACGTTATTCAAATTCTTTTTGTCACTCATTTTACACACTCATACCACATTGCAAATACCTAATATCATTATGCATTCATCACCGATTTTGTTATTTTTAGTATTCAAAGCGGTTATATATAAATGGTATGTGTATGTGCTTAAAAAATTGTGGAAACCCTCGCAAACTCTAGACTAGCAAATTAGACTCTTTTTACCCTAACATCGTGTTTAATAATTACTGTTGCATTTTCATTTGCATTTACATGCACATTTACAAAAATAGCTTGTTGTACCTTACCATATTTCAATATTTCCTCGATTACTTAAATAACTTAACCGCACATTAAAATTTTCGAAACACTCCGTTACTTGCAACTAATAGTTTTCAAATTAAACTGTCGATATAGATCCTTTCATTACAATTTATCTTCTAATATAGTGCCTTAGAAGTATTGACAGTGAATACATCAAAAATGAGATCCTTTCATGATATGCATTTAAGTTTAATATATAGTTAGTAGGTATATTTTCATATTCTCGTCGCCCCGATACGCGACGCACTTATATTGTTTATAAATTATTGTGGGTGATTGGTAAAAAAATTGTCCGTTGGTTTGCAATCGTTGTCGTCCTTGTCTTCGGAAGCAAAGCTCTCCTGTGTTCACTCCCCTCGCTCCAGCTGTTTGGTTTCATCGCATCGCATATTCGTCGTGCCGTACTTGCCTGGTATCTTCTCAACAAGACCTGATCAATTTTCTCGTCTTGGAATTACAGAACTGAGCTGCTTGGCGCCCGAAGGAGCCTTTACCCCCAAATCTGGCGGAAGTGTTCCAGGAACCTTGCGAAGGCGGCCGGAGCAATAATTTAGTGATAGTTGGAGTGTTCTTCTTTTCCCACAGTCTTGAGTGTATCAGCACTGTTCAAACTGTTAATACGATGCGATCGATATTCACGGAAATGGCTGCAAAATAGTTATCGTATCTTTTCGACGATATGAGATATGACGATAACGGTGGAGTGGAGTATGTTGATAATTTTCGGCTCAGAAAATTAACGCTCGCTAAGTCAGTCGGCGTTCGGCAACCTGTCTGATGATACTGGTTTTCGTTAAAAATATTATTTACACGCATCACTGTGTCGAGTGCATGGCTTAATCTTAAAGTCCTTGATTCCAAGACATTCATTTTTGATTATTTTCGTCGGTTATGATAAATAACATTCGATATAATATCGCAAAAGCAATATCATTTTTGAATCAATAACATTATCGTTTGAATACATACAGCCTTCGAATTATTTTTAATATATTTTTTATCTTTAATACAGATATGAATATGAGGCATATCACATTTTAGCACACTCATTCCGTGGTGTTTTCTGTGAAATGGAGTGCACCGATAGCGCGCACGGATCTCTTCGTTTCTCATTGTCACGGGACGGTACTATAAATGATAAGGAGACAAAAAATAGATAACGTCAGATAACATGCAAACGAAATGTCCTGGTGCTGAAATGCGATGTGTTCGTTCTATTAGAAAATGAATTAGCAAACGTGTGAAAAAGTGCTAACGATGGCACAGGTGCATTTAAATTATACAGCTCTGACAGTATTAGTGAATTAATAAAAAAAATATGGATCGAAAGTTGAACAGAGACGACTTTACGAAAAGAAGTTTTCGCACAAAACCTCGAGTCGAGATCGAAGAGATACGAGTCAACGGCGAAGAGTTTCCATCGCCTATTTCTTTGGCTATGATGGACATGCCCTCTCCTGACATCGATTCTTCAACGAATGCTATTAAAAGCGCGGCTTGCGTTTCGGCTTCCTCGGCTGTCGCGGGTAAACTGTATGATTTTGGAGCGCAGAGAGCCGTTTACGAGAAGGCATCTACCGGAATCACGACGAAGCGAATCGATTTCGTGCCAAATAAAGTCAGCACAGTAGTGAACAGGGCGGTGCCTATTCAGCTGAGATCTTTTTCAGGGAACGGCGCAATGGATCGTGCCAAGATTAAAGACTCCTCCAGCGACGTGCTTAGCAACTTGGAGAAACAAATATGTGAGATGGAGAAAGGAATCACTCAAAAGACTGATGTGAAAGAACTAGCTGATTTGGCAATCGCGCGCGACCGATATGCGGAACACGAAAACTTACTCAGGACCGGTATAAGTGAAGTGGGAGCCGATTCAGTAGGATCCAATTTACCTAGAGACGATGGCAAGAATGCCTTTAATCGCGGAGAGGGCACGAGAAATTCCACGGGCGGAGCTATGACAGTCACGTCCGGGGAAACGACCTCCAGGGGTAGGTCAATTATAAGCCGAATCAAGGCGGGTTTAAGTGACACTGTGAACGGTGAACGCGACGATCACGACGGAAGTATTGTGTCGAAAGGAAAAAGTGTATTCGAGAGAGGGGCCGGCACTCGAAATTCCACCGGCGGTGCCAAGGGACCCCCGCCGAGAAGAATCATCCCTGTGGCCCGCGCGGGGAGTGACGTCAACAACAAGGCGAGACTTGCCATTGTGAGGCCGTCTCCGCCGCAACTCAACCCCAGAGTAACAACCAATAATATTGATAAGGTAAATAATTATAATGAAATTCGGTTTAAGTAATTTTTCGCCTTGATAATACTGTACAAAAAGTATGTGTTTGTAACTTCATCATTTTATTTCAATTAATATACTATTCTAGTTCGTTACATGGAACATTTTTGTCCATTGTTTACAACCTGTAATTATTACAATTGTTGCTATTGTGCAATTCTTTTATGCCTCAGCTGTCATTTATTATATTTATTAAAATAAAATCTATTATTGCAAAATTACACCGTCGAAGGTGGAGTAAAAAACAATAAATGGGTCAATTAAGTATATTGTTATATGCAAAAAAATCGATGACCAGTCATATTAATTGCACCATGATTTCATTGATATGTTGCGGGAAAACTTGTAATAGATTTTTTTGTTATCCGTAGAATATTAGCTTCTTTTTTCTGTTACTTATGTGGTACAATATGTGTTTCAATCAACGAGTTTCTTCTAAGTTTTCTTGGATATTAAAATTTCTAGAGTCAATTAGAGTAACTGTTATTATTTTTGTATTGATATTTTTTATTTGTAATTGTGATTCGTTCAAAAATAGCAAAAACTACCTGCGTTGTACAGATAAAGTAAAAATCACATCAAAAATAATATTCACAATACTATGTGCAATTCTTATAGTTCACCACATACAAAAAAAGCTAAGATATGATATCGCCAAACGCGATAAGAAAGTGATAATGAAACCATTTGAATGATTTATATGCAATGTAATTATAACGTATAAAATACAATATTGGTGTGGCAGCATATCTATTTTAAGTATTCATTTTATCTATTACTTTTATTTTTCATGTAGAAACGAAACCTGTCATTATCAACTTCAGCAAAGGAGAAATACTAATTTTTTTCAGTGACAGTGTAGAAAATTGTAAAATTACTATTTTTGATTAAGAATCTAACGTTGATTAATAAAAATAAATTTTTGTAGTTTCATATTATTAAAAATACTTAAATCACGCAGTGGCATTTTTGAATTCATATATTATCACAAAGTAACCACTGAATCAATTCACGTTTTATTTTTTGCTTTAAAAAATACCAACCGCACGAAACCCCTCCTCACCCGTCTGTCGCGCGGCAAGCGCCCGAATTAGGCTGTGAAAGGACAGGAGATGATTTACAAAGCATAATAACCTCGCATGCTTCAGATAGCTCACCTATTTGCACGTAATAATTCCAACGTATATTTTCATAGACACGTGTGCGTGCGTTCTCTTTTTGATCACACAGCTGACGAGTTTTCCGCCAGGTCGCACCCTTACCTGGGGTGCGCTAAACAACATAGGTAGAATAGTACATACATGTCGAAAATGTCTATTATATTTACACGAGTGATAATGGTGCGATTGGGATGTCGGCACATAGGCTTAAAAGAAAAACAGTTACGTTAGAAAAATAATCAGAGGCGTTATTGAAGAGACCAATCTCACCATTGTAAGAGTTGCCCCCGACAGCAATGGAATATGTCAGCTTTATGAAATATCTGTTCCCAACGTTTCATGTGGAAAAATATGGCGAAGTATGCCCCAAATTGTTGTATGTACTCGCTGCTGGTATGGCCTAACGAATCTTTTCATCGACCCATCGTTAATCCGCATGCAATAGCGATGTTTGATGTGAATGTATGATAGCTAAACTGACAAGAAGCCATATCGCGTTGAATTTCATAAATCTGCTAATATATTATTCTAGCCGATGCTATTTTTCGTAACGAAAATTTTTATATTTCTAGAAAAGTATTTGAATAAAATTCGGATGTGTCCATAACTCCATACTGAAACTTTAGTATAAACGTTTAAATGCTGATATTTTGTTGGTGTCAGATATTAATTTATGGATACATGTTTCTCTGATACTTTCATTCAATTTACATATAATGTAAATTTAATGAAATACATGTAAATACAGTAGCATTTTTAGAAATGTTAGTCAAACATGTTCCAATTATCGACGGGTGATTGTTCATACATTATGTACATTCATAAATATTGACTTATACTGACGATCTTCGAAAATGTACCAACACGAAGTATTTATTTATCTTCCAAGAAGTGATGATTGGTATTATCTAGTTTTGCTTAGTGGTGACATAAAGTTTCCCCTCATATAGGATTGGAAAATAACGCGTATTTTAACAATGTCTTTTTAATACATTTTGAATTTAAAAAAAAGCTTATTTAAGATTTTTAGCCATAAAATATATGTATATAAAATATTTTATATTCTAGGCTTCTTTTTCATTATAAATCGCATGGATTCGTTTGGTCAAATCTATCTTCAATCGTTTTCTAATAATGTCGTGAACTTATAATGTTTATTTTTCATTTCGCCTATCATGTAACTTTTTAAACTGTGAAATCCTTCTTTCCGTACGAAAGAAATAAAAAATATTCTTTCACAAAAGTTGAAGTGTAGAGATTTAATAGCTAGTCCCAATTTATAACCTTTTACAAAGTCGTCATCGAGTCGATAGATACATAATCATTACTAAATATTTGTGATTGTTATCATCTTTCGAAGAGATGTGACTTGTAGATATTATGTATTTGCATGAACACAGGTGTTCTAATATTACGCAAAGGTGTGTTGGTACTGTTAGTAGGTAGATCTATCTCGAGTCAAGGTCGTGAACTCAAAAATGGCGCTATTAAATTAGGCATTTCCTTTTAGCTCTGTCAGTGTACGTGCAAAGCATTTTAACATGGATCGATTCCAGCTCATTGTACAATAAGTTGTCACTTCATTTGATTTTTTCGTTTCTTTATTTCTGTCCCACCTGTGACTTGTCGTTTCGCTTTATTTCTACAGAAGCCATTTTTTATGCCAACTTCAAAAGAAATTAAATTTTAGAATATTGGAATTTTACAGAGCGTTACTTCAAACTCATTTATTTTATTCGGTCGATTGGATGAGATAATAGAAATTCCGTTTGTAATACATTCCTTTGGCGGGTTATCCATCGTTATGTATAGATACTATGTATCGAAATCACTTTCCCCTGATTAGTTTTAATGATTTTAAAAATAAATTGCTTTACCCACGGTACTGTTGAAGAATGAATAACCTGAAAGGTAAATACATATAGCAATAACCTAAATGAGGATATGTTAATTCTTTACTTATTTAGTTGGCCATGAATACTCTAATATTATTGATAGGTATTTCTGCATCACGCCATCGACAGACATATAGAAATGCTATTCGATCAACAATGATGTGGACTTCAGTACCTACATATATATGTATAATGGTAAACCTTTACCCGTATAATACATGTTCCATTTCATTGAATTGATATCTAGTTAAGAAGATACCGGAAACTGTCATCAATGTCATCATTTAATAACCATCCATATTATTTATTTTGCTAAACAGCTTACTTGCGCTTGCAAAGTACTTATATGAAAAAATATTAATATAAGTACTTTGTGTAATAGTCGGTATCGCAGAAAATGATATTACTACACACGAAATAACGTAGAACCAAATGGTAGGGTGCATTGATTTTTATTCCTATCCACTTTTTTAGAAATATCTTACGTATATACAGCGGTGGCCATTTGATTGTTGACTGCAAGTAACCGCCCGCAATTGCGACTTTGAGTTTCTCTATTTCTCGGAATTCAATGGTTACAACCCCCTACTATTTTTTTCTATTGTACAGTGATATTTGGCTTTCGACTGTTAGAAGTTTCTTTTCTTTATCTTTCACCAGTTTTGTGTGGATCACAGTTGCGTGTATACAGTTTTAAAAAATCAACAATCCAGCGCGTATGACTTTCGGGACAAAATCGAATTTCAATTAATGAAATTTTGAAACGTGTGGGATACAGTGCTTCGGCAATATCAGTTTTTTTGAAGAAATTGGTAAAATTGAAGGCAATCAAGGAGCAGGAAGATGAAGATGCACGACTGTGCGAGATTACCGATAAATAAAATCAATTATCACGAATAATGGCTTTTTAAAGTTATCAAAAATTCTGGGGAAGTTGAGTCATTCATCTGCAGTAAATATTTCGAAACGGACCATTCGCAGTAGGCTTGCGGAGACGGAGTTCAGAGGCCGGAGAGCTCTCCGCAAGCCACTTCTGACGGCGGCCATGAAGAAAAAATGCATGGATTGGGTATTAGCCCACAAATCGTGGACTGTGGATCATTGGAAACATGTCACCTTCTCAGATGAGTCAAAATTTGAGACTTCGCTATCGAATAGGGCCGCCACGGGGAGCCCAAACATTGGTGAAAAAAATAGCCCTAAATGCATTCGGCGGACTGTCCATCATCTACCCTCTGTAATGTTATGGATGTGCATGATGTCCAATGGCGTAGGCTATTTCGTGATCGTCAATGAAATTATAAACGGCATAAAATATAAATCGATTATTACTGACGAAGTATTACCAATTTTTGAGGAGATGACGGAGGTGTTCAATGATCCTATATTTAGGACGATTCCTTGCCGTGCCATAGAGCGAAAATTTCGAGTCCAATTCATATTTCTCCAAATATTTTTTTATACAAATCAATTAACTCAATCATAAGGTTTCAGATTACAAAGAAAAAAATTGAATTACATCCCTTCCCTGGCCAACAAATAGCACGGACTTAAGTAAAATAGAAAAATTTTGAGCTATTATGAAGCGAAAGCTCGACAAACACCCGTGTAAAACGGCTTCGGAGAAAATAAAAGCTATGGAATATGTGTGGGACAATAGGATTGATATTAAAATAATGAAAAAAATTATACGATTCCATCCCTAAACGAATTCTAGGGCTCATATTAATAAAGGAGATTCTACAAAATATTAAATATTATATAAAATATTCGATGTGTATAATTTATTTTAAAAATATTTTTTAAATGTTCGTTAATATCGTATTAATCATACTGTTTAAGGAAAGTTTGGTTTTAAATGCAATATAAAATGTTACAACATAAAACCATTAAAGCTCTGTGGGGCGCGAAACACGTTTTTCCCTATGCATCTATGTTTTCAGTCATATTGTCACTGTTAATGGCGTACCTTTATTTTTTATTCTTTAGAAATGATCTATTGGCATGTCCACATGTGTTTCATGAAAAAAAAATGTAAATATTTCATTTAAAGATAAATTATATTGATTCAAAAATGAAAAAAAAATTTTTTTTGGAATCAACAATCAAATGGCCACCACTGTAATATCAATTCTAATTATATATCAAGAGTAAGATATACTCACATTTAGTATTACACTACACATTTCTAGATAGGGTAGTTTTTTGTAATAGATTTCAAATGCTCAGAGGTCTCCGTTTACCATATAAATGAAGGAAAAAGATTCAATTTATTTTCATATGCTCGAGGAAATAATGTTAACCATATTATTACAAACCGAGAACAATTTTATTTATTTGACTTGCGGTCATAGGCGGATCCACGGGGGGGGGGGCATGGCCCTCCCCTGAGGAGAATTTATTCCATTCAAAATACTATATCATTAATTTTCAAATGATTTTTATTTAAATAAATATGTTGTAGTTCTCTTTTTTTCACGACCCTTTAGCTTAACAACTACAGTTACAGCAAAAGAAATCCGCGCACCCTTCATAATTCCATTCATTTGCAAATATTTCCTCGAAATATTTACCGATTTGTATTTTTGTTTCTTCCGATTGTAAAGAAAACTAATAGCCATATTTTGAAGAACAATCGGTTGACACCTTTCACCAACCTCAAGATGGCTTGGCTGCTTACCGCGTCTTGTCCTCATGAGTTAAACTTGGAATAGTATATGACTCGTCTTCAATCGCCCAAAGTCAAATTTTTGAGTTTTACAGTGGGAACTGTTTTTTTAACCGCCGAGCGGGAAATCCATGTGCCACGATTCTATTACGGACATTTCGCATCGATCATGTGAAATCACTAGTCGACTAAAGCTCAGCATGGAAAACTGTAGCAGTTTTGAAGCGTTTTTGAAAAACCATACTCTTTATATGAAGGTTGTCCTGGTCGGTTGTTAAGCGCTCTCTACCGGTTCATACATACCCCTCAGAGCGCCAGTCATGAAATATTTTTAAAAAAATCCACACTACTTTCTACACAGTCTACTCTAATCGAAACTTTTCTACTTGGTAAGTTTTCCCCAGAAAACTGATTCAATTTGGGCTTTTAACGCGATTACGTTTTCTTGCGGCTATCCATAATTTCTTCAGATGCTTACGCGACCAGGTCTGGGTCAGTACTGTTGAAGCTTTCAAATCTTGATTGTTTTTCAAAATATGATTATTGGTTTTTTTTTACAATCGAATGAAAAAAAAATGGAAATCGGTAAAGATTTCGAGGAAATATTCGCAAAGGAATGTAATTTTGAAGAGTGCGCGGATTTCTTTTGCTGCAACTGTATATATACATACATATGACATGTGTTAAGTTAATAATTATATCGTAATTGTGAGGTTTTGTTACGAATTTTATTAAGTTTAACAATCAGCGTTGCCCCTGCTGAAAGGAGGTATTCCATATTACGACGCATGAAAACCTGGCTAAGAAATCCTATGAGTTCGAATAGACTATATGGCCTGGCTTTGTTACATATCCTCTGGAAAATGGATATTTAACCTGAATATTTTTGGGCCTATTTGCAACGTCAAAATAAACGAAAATTCGACTTAATTTTAAAACTTTCTTTTTTATATTAGTATGTTTTTAATGTTTGCATTTTTGAATTGAAATAAAAGAATCGATGATAATAGTCAGAGTTATATTACATGATTTTGTTCGGCGTCATCACTTCAATAAACGCAGGGTCAACATTTATTCCGTAAAAAAAAATCGTGTAAAAAAAGTAGCGTTGCCGTTAAAAAATCGCGTAAAAAGGGGACTGGGTGTATAAATATTGTGTAATGTATCTTGTTTATTTTCAAAATGGGACAATTCCTGGATCCGCCAGTGCTTGCGGTAGAATAATTTGACTTAACCACAGGGTATACCCTCAACTTTAGCACTGCTTATAATCCACCGATGGGGTTGGCGAAGTTGTATAAAATATAATGTATCATATCTATCGATTCCTATTCCTTTAAATTGTATAAATAAGTAATACACACATACAATTTGTTCTAGAAGAAATCACGATACCTTATTCAATTTCATTAATTTTGATGCCAGTCTCTGCAAGTAAAATTAGCAATGTATTGAGTAGAACAAGGACTGTCAAATATTGTTGACAATTTATAATTTGCTTGGGACTTAAAACGTTGTTTATTTTTTTACCTTATTTTAATTGAGGTCTTTCAGATAAATGCCAATTCAATATCAAATAGTACGATGTTATTTGTTGTTCTCAGTTAAATTGTTTATTTTAATGTTCAGAGGGATCGGCAAATATCGAAATAGAAAAAAACTGTGTTTGTATGCTCGCGTGAATTCAATTTGAATAAATAATCTTGTCACTCGTAGGTTTTCTCTGCTATATTCAGTGAGTCTGTATGAATTCTTATACGTTAGTATTATATATTGCGGTCTCACGTCACAAGGGACTCGATCTGAAATAGTTAAGCGCCTATGAGTCGTAATACGTTTCGCTATTCAGCAGTATTAAATGATAATTTGTTACCTCACTTTTAACATGGTAACTGTAAATTTTTGATGAACAGGCATAATGTACAAATAACGTTTGAATATGACTTTTATATTATCTCGAATTTTTTTAAAATACTACGTTTTATGAAGCATATTTAAACACTTACCTGCTTAGTAAAGAACTGATACAGCCAACTAATTACACTTTGTCACAGTTGAGAAATACTTGATTATAATAAATATGAGCTGTTTTCCGCTTAAAATGGAAAACAAAGGAAACATTTTTAACTAGTTTTGGTCGTAATTCTGTCGTTCAATATCAATTTCAAAGTGTGGTAGGTAAGAATCTATGAATGGGTCAGAATTATTCCAATTCAATATTATTCCATTCTGCTTCATTAATACATACACCCGCAAATGTGATTTTTAGACAAGCGATAATTTGTTTTAGAAAAAAAACATTAGTCTTAATTACACGGCGATTGATTCACGGATTCGAGATTATATGAATCCGTTAATCGACATATCAGTGTAAAGATGAAAACAATTATGATTTATGAAAATCGTGATATTTGTTTATATTCCACTATTTTCAGACACCGCAGTGCGTGTGTGCTCAGATTTAGCATTTTCCGGTTACATGACTGCTAATCTTCCTTGTGGGGGTTGAAAAAGTTGTTTTTTCCTCTTCACCACAAGTGTCACCTTTCAGTTTTCAAATGTAGACCGTTCTACGCGCACGTATATGTACTGTTAATTAGTCGATTTATATTTGTTTCCTTACGAATCTCTAGACCAGTTATTATTTCAATGGTTGAATACTGCAGTTATTGTTGTATTTTGCACATTTAACAATTATTTCTAAAATGTTCACAACAGTAATCGTAGTGATGTTCGCGACAGTCAGTGAAAGTGATGCTATATTCTTAAATTAATCGTGCTCAATATTAACATATAATTACTATGCCCATTTGCTCCAGCCTGTTTGAATATCAATTCATTCCGAGATCCCTTTGAACAGCGAAATTGTTCAGAAAAACGAAAATTTTCAAACGAGTTGTGTTTGCCTTTTTCGTATTTTACATTTATCGTGTGTCGTTTGCGGATTCCAAAACTAAATCGTATTCTTTATCAGTCGCTTAAAATAGTGCCTATTTTTCTTTTAATTGTTTTTTCGACGTTTTGTGTGAAGGACACCTGCTGTTTTGTTTCCCCACTGTTGCGATACATCAAATAATGCCAACGTTTATTAATGCCTTTTCTGCGATTTAACATCATAACCTTGACTCGCAATGCGTGCTAAAATCTAATAAACCCATCCTTATAGCATTATAATATGTGTACAGTATTTTTTTACACCATGATAAGCTCTGTTAGGAATAGCCACATGAAATCCCGAAGTTATGATGTTCGCAAAATATTATAAGCGACACGATTGTTTAACAGTTTCAATGACAAATATTTTATTTTAAGCTGACGCAAACAGTCTATCTTGTGAACCAAATTACAATTTGTAAACAAACTAGTTTTCGATTCGCGATTGTATTTTTTTGAAAAAATAACCATCGACGTTTGAAAGTAGTACCTACCCAGGCTGAATGTAAAATATATGCCACAACTACCTGCGAACATGCGATGACTTGAATGATATCTATTATTATTTTGTCTGCACACACATTTTAACAATTTTATTGATTCAATTGTTTGATTGTCATTTAATAAATCGAAATGCGCTTATTCTATTTTGTACAACCGATCGTACGGAACGAACTCTGCCGCTCGTAACTAATTACGTTTTCGATTACATTATAAATCTATTAATCATTAACGATCAAAAATCACTTCGAAAATTGAAGATTTGCAAAATGTAAACAACTTAAAAATAATTCTTTGAATAATCTAACTGTCATTTGAATACATTATTTGATAATTTGTTAAAATCATTTTACCAATTCATAAATTTTGACATCTATTGGAGTCGTCACGAAAATGTCGAATGTGATGACGCCTGAGACATAAATTTAAAAATGGAAAAATTTTATGACTAAACACATTAGCGTAACATTTTCTATAGTACTCTGAATATACCAAAAAAAAAATGATTTCTTTGTAATACTATTAATTTGTTAATAAAAATAGGATGCTAGACAAAATTGAAAATCTCTAATAAGTTGAGTCTTGAGTAAATTCATATATTTAGGTAGATTTAAAAAAGAAAGAAATGAAGATTAAATTAATTTAAAATGTAACTGTCTGGGTGAATTTATTTTAATCTGAAAAACAATGAGGAATCGAAATCGTCTGCTTCCAGAGGCCAGCGCCCTACTGGCAAAAGTTTGGAACAGAAAGCGCTCTCCAAAAAAAGGAATAATTACAAGAGTGAGCTGGCTCTTCTTCATAATGAAATATCTTATTGAATCGTATAATCTCTTCCTTGTAATGTTTTTTATAATATTTACAAATCGATATATAATATTAAACATAGTAATTTTTTTCTCGGGGATTTTTTTTAATGTAAATATTTTTTCTATTTCCCAGAGCGCATCGGAATCTTCTACGCCAGGCGGAGCATCGGGAACAGGTAGCGCTGCGTCGACGGGGAGCGGCGCCGCGCGCGCTTCTCGCCCTCGGCCATCTGATGAACCTCACATCGGCAAGTATCGCTTACTCAAGACCATCGGTAAAGGAAACTTTGCCAAGGTGAAACTAGCAAAACATGTTCCCACAGGGAAAGAAGTCGCTATTAAAATCATAGATAAAACACAACTTAATCCTGGATCATTACAGAAACTCTTCAGAGAGGTGAGTGCTCATCAATTTATCTATTCATTTCTGTTACTGAATATTAATTTAGAGTGTTTTGATTTCAAAAAGTCCTAGTTGTAATTTTAACTATTTAGATTATCCCGTAGAATTAAAATCTTCACATTCATATTAAGGTAATCCAATTTGACCCAGATTTTAAGTGCTCATCAAATGTCAACTTTTTTTGTCTATGAATTTCTTTTGATTAGGTTGCTTGAGTAAATAATCTACGACTTTTATGAACTTGAAGGTATTCTTGATCAGTTGCTTTTAGTAGTTGTAAAGTAAAGAAAATGCCCCTCAAGAATGTTTATTTATAGCGTTTCTTTACTTGTTCACTGTATTTAACCCTTTAAGCCACAGATCATCTTATTCAGTGGCACTTTTAAATGTCTCATATGAACAACATTAACAGGTGTGTCTTTAAAGTTTGGGCCAATATCACTTGCTGAGCTCAAACTTAAAGCCGTAACAGTCCGACTGAATGTTTCTTCTTTTCATTAATTTTTCTTATTGAATATTTTAGGTACGCATAATGAAGATGTTGGATCATCCGAATATTGTAAAGCTGTTCCAGGTTATAGAAACAGAAAGAACGCTTTACCTTGTGATGGAATATGCGTCGGGTGGAGAGGTATTTTGTTTTTTTATTCTTTATAAATTCTATATGTCCCAGTGCAATTGGGATTATTATGTATATTATGATAATTCACCTGAGCCAGTCAACAGGTAGATTTTAGACCCACTAGCAGTGTGTGAAAATATGTCTGCCACAAAAATTTTAACCGTCAATTATTGGTGGAATGGCAGAATATTGAAATAAATGGAAATTAACCAGCACTTCCGTGTTTTCATGAGGCTTTTATTTTGTATGGCATATAATAAATCAATTAAAAGATTACCAATACCAAAATTTTCTTGCCCTGCAAACACGATTCTACAATGTGAAATGTGATGGAATGAGTATAAGCAGGCAACCTGCCATTGCTTTTGATATAAAAATGATATCCCTTTGAACCAGGGGTTCCCTTGGCAGTGAAGAATTGCTACCATATATTAAAGAATTTTAATATAATATAATACACATCTTATTTGGAATGCAATTTTGTAGTTACAATTTGTTAGAATATGATGGATAGGGGAAATAATACCAATTATACATTTACTAAAATACTAAATCCTCACCTTTTGCTTGCATAAATTGTAAGGTTTCTATCGCGTTGTTATTTATCGACGGCTGATATATTCGATACCTTTGCCTTTTGTTACGAAGTCAGAATCAATTATATTTGTTTAGCACTTGTATGCTTTGATAACTCTGACCTCATTGATTCATTAATTTGTTCTATTCATATTTTCTCCATGCTGGGGTGTGCTATTCTTTTCATTTGGGGTGGTGAACTTCATTAGTGTTTAGCAATCAACTATTTCTATTAGAAATAATTAATGGGGAATACCCATTTGTAATATTTAGTCATTTATAATATCAAAATTGATGTACTATTTTTAAGTAATCGAGCCAATTCATTTAAAAAGCAAATGCTGCATGAACTATTTCCACAAAAGTGATACAGCTAGTATTGAATATGGTCTACTGTAATATACCCGTTGGTCGATCTGATTAAAACTATGGACACTATCATTAACAATGTTTTCTTTCAGGTGTTTGATTATTTAGTCTTACATGGTCGCATGAAAGAGAAGGAAGCGCGAGCTAAATTTAGGCAGATCGTAAGCGCAGTCCAGTACTGTCATCAAAAGCTCATTATTCATCGAGACTTGAAAGCTGAAAATCTTCTACTGGACGGAGAAATGAATATTAAAATTGCTGACTTTGGATTTTCTAATGAATACAAACCCGGTAGAAGGTTGGATACGTTTTGTGGTAGTCCCCCATATGCCGCACCTGAACTTTTCCAAGGTATTGGATTCTGATGAATTTATTTGTATTCATTAATTCTTATTATTATAAAGTTTCAATTATTAAATCTACACAGTATTGAGAATGAAATTTGATAAATAAAATTTATTTATTTGAATTCCAGGCAAAAAATATTTTGGACCCGAAGTAGATGTGTGGTCACTGGGTGTGATACTTTACACGCTGGTCTCCGGTTCGCTTCCCTTCGACGGCTCCACATTGCGGGAGCTGAGAGAGAGAGTTTTAAGAGGGAAATACAGGTGAGATACTTAAACTGAGTAATTCTATTACATATCACCCTTAGTCGTCGTATAAAACATCTCGGATATTTCTCATTCTTTCATTCCATGGCCTTAGTTCATAATAATGAAACACTTGACTGAATTTGAATTTTTTGAATTTTGTACTTTTCCATGAGTTTTGTCGCTAACGACCCGGGTTTCGCCTTTCGGCATCTTCAGGCATTCCAAATGCACGGATGTACTTGAACTGACAGTTCAAGTACATCCGAAAGGCGAAACCCGGGTCGTTAGCCACAAAACTCATGGAAAAGTACAAAATTCAAAAAATTCAAATTTGATATTGAAATTCCATCAAGCACCCTCAGTAGAAATACTAAACTTGACTGAATATTGCATGGATACAAATCATTTACTGTTTTGATCAATTTGAAGCCGTGAAAATAATCTTTTTCCAATTCATTAATATTTCTGTGTTTTCCATTCATCTTTGTCCAAGCGAGTTTATGTTTATAAATTGTTGTTTTACTTGTTATGTGGGAAAACACTTGTGATTTTGTACATTGAAATGTTTTATCTATCATTTCAGAATACCATTCTACATGTCAACCGACTGTGAAAACCTTCTAAAAAAGTTTTTAGTCTTAAATCCTGAAAAGCGTGCATCGCTCGAAGCAATTATGCGCGATCGCTGGATGAATGTCGGCTATGAAGACGATGAACTCCGACCCTATTCTGAACCTCAACAGGATTTCAAAGATCATAAAAGAATAGGTATTATAAAGGGTAAAACCCCATTTTGTATTTTACAAGCGTGCAGTGAAACCCTAATTAACAATCTTTTGCGACTGAATCTCGTCTGACAGGTGAGGAGATTTGCTTTTCTGATGTGGTTGAATTGTGAAATAAAATCATTCAAAGCATAATACTTTTCATCATTATTAAAAGTAGTGGTTTTTTAATAACAGCTAGTCATTTTCTTCACAGAAATATTATGTAAGCTGTCATTGTGTGTCTCTATTGAGTGCTTTTTCAAATTTACAGAGTGTTTCATAAACCCCTGATTAACATTAAATCTCATTGTGCTTTTGTATATTTTCCCCTGCCCGTTTATATGAAGCATCATAAAAAGCTAATCTTCACTGTCGATATGTCCTTTTTTTAATTTCAATGTAATCTCATTCACTTATTAATACGATTGCATTGAGTTGTGTGGATTTAAAATGTGTTCACAAAATGCTTTTGTATTTCATAAGATTTTTACAAATCAAATTGAAATATACTATTAGAAGCTTGCTTTGTCCTCAAAACATTTTTCATAGGTACTACTGTTTAAAATTTTAAAACTTATTCTAGTTTTCTTTATAATAACTTGATGGACATTCAAAAAAGTTAATAAGGGTATCATTGCACCTAGATTTAGTATCACCCGATAGTATTAAAAATCAGTTTACATTTTTTCTCGCCAATATTTTGTTTTTTTGTAACAAATCGAGTGTATCATTTTTGCTATGCATGATTTTTGATCTCTTTTAAAATCAACTACAATAATTTGTTATGAAAAAGATACTAGTGTTGGTGAAATAAAATGAAAAACATATTCCAAATTTTTGAGTGAAACAACATGCAACCAAAGACTAATAACAATATTTGATTAATTTAGGCACCGTTTAAGTTACAAAAGTTTGGAATTACATGCACATGATTTCCAACACTTTTGGTAAGACTGAAAGGTTTGATATATTTTATTTTTAATGGAATGAAGTAGAAAAATTCGCGAGGAAAACTAACAATCCTTAAATCTATATTCCGAATGGGGTAAGTGATCACAACAAAAAACTCTTAATTTATATCTATAAAGAATCGTAGTTCCAATAGATAAATGTCTAACTCGTATCCTCATCTTGGCAGTGTGTACTTACTTATAATTGTTATATCTAAATATCCGATATATCTAAATACCAACCGATTGACCGCGGTTATATCTCGAGGAACCACCTCTGAAAGATTCAGAATATACCAATTATTGTGATGGAAGTATTTATCTAATGGTGGCTTGCATTACAAGAATATTAGCATACTTTTGATTTAAAATACAAAAGATTGAGTTGGGTCCTCGATGTATAATCGCAAACAATTATGGCATACTTATATTCCCTCTCCGTGAGAGTGCCCGTCTCACATTGTGTTTCTTGTTTCTGTCCCCTCGCATCTCGATTTGCATCGGACACCAATCTGAATCGTGCGTCATTTCAACGGCATCCACAGTACAAATGGGTAGGTTATGCGTAAAAACGTGCCATCTTGAAAACCGTTATGAGAACTTAATTGAGATATGTAGTCGGAAGCAAAACAACCTTCATATGACAAAATATGTTTTCTGCATGGGTATTCTATTATGTTGGAAAATTTAGATAGATATATATTATAGATAGTTGTGCATAAAATAACTTGAATTATCGCTTTTACGTTCAATTTGTCTACTTCATTTACCTTGTATATCATCTACGAATACCATCTTGTAATTGAAAATAACATCTTAGATATGATTTTACAGAATAAACCATATTGAAAGTAGATCTAGCATAGATTTTTTACTGTCACTAGTTAAGACCCGACTACTTGCAAAATTTTCAATTTAAAAAATAACCATATCATTATTTGTGTTTTAAAAATGCATGATTAACTTTTTTTCAATCGATACATTTCGTTTTGTCCTGTGAAAAATATCATACTTAAATTTTATGGAATGTTTGTCATATATAATCATTCGTGTAGGTTCTAGGTGGCTACTGTTTTATGATGATTTAATATCTTTGGAATACGAAAAAGGAACTAACTAAAATATTGCATGCCATAGAATTATTATTTAACCAATTCAATCTGATTCAATGCATTTCACAATGAGTAGTTTCTTATCCTTATTAATTATTTTTTATTTAAAAATTCCTTCAAAAAATGAAATTTAATTAGACAGTATCCATATTGTGAAATGTATACGCGGCAACACTTCTGCCATCGGAAAGGAAAAATACAGCCATGGCCAAACTAACATTTGATAGTTGAAAAATATACTGAATTTCAGCTTCAGTTGATTTGATTCATGGTTTTCTGATGATCAACGCTCTTGGTGGCTGGCACTCGTGAATTTATGATGTTATGTTCAAAGCCATGAATATCTTTGTTTATGCTTCTTTGACAGAGTCGACACACTCCATTGCGAGCAACAGTGATTTAAAAAAAAATGCATTACCGTGAACCAAATAACAGTAAATTGACATTGAAAGCACAGTTTCTGTTTCAATTCTCGGAATATGACTCCTGGCTGTCTTTTTACTTATGTTGGTAGACTATACGTCTCGCTTTGTAGTTTCCTGAATCAGGCTATTAAATACTATAACAATCAAAATGCTATGTTCTTGTGGTGTCGGTGTCAACAGCTAAATAAATATAAATGGCATGCTTTTATCCCAACTATGAATTATTAACGGTCATTTTTACAATAATGTTCAAATCTACTAAGACTATTTGTTTTATGTAAATGCTTCATTCGGGTGTCTCTTGTGATTGTTGACCCTTTTTATTTTTTTTCCGAAGGCGCTTGCAGATTCTTCTCTGTCAACATGGAGCGCATTACATGATACTGTTTTCTTATTTAAATGATTAAAATAAATTTGTCTTCGTTTGCTTCGTGTCACTGGAATTTCTTAGAGCTTAATTAATTAGTCTATGAGCAAATATCTTTTAATACAGTTTACTGATTGTCCTATTGTTGTTTGTGATTACAGAAGCGCTAGTTTCCTTGGGTTACATCAGGGCGGATATAGAAAAATCTCTCGCTGAGGCCAAATATGATGATGTGTTTGCGACATATTTGTTGCTGGGAAGAAAGAGCACAGATGTGAGTGTACTCCATTATCTTATAACAATATATTTTTATTTATGATAATCAATATCATCTTTTATTTAATTTTCAATCTCATCACCGTCTTTATCAATCACAGAATGATGACTTTTATCGTTAATTAATTTTCAGCCGGAATCGGATGGTTCACGGTCGGGCTCTTCACTTTCACTAAGAAATATTATGGGTGTACCTCAGCCTAATGCCACGAACCAGCAAAACTCAACGGCTACGGGTAGGTTTCTTAATATTTTTTTTGGGTTTTAATCATTTTAACACAATGGTGACAGGTGTCAATGTAATTTTTTCTGGATCGGTTCAGGCGGAGCGGGAGCGGCATCACCGTCTCATCGTGGAGTGCATCGCTCCATTTCAGCCTCATCTGCCAAACCGACTAATCGAAGAGCATCTTCCGGAGGAGAGGGTCTGAGGGGAGCGCCGCCAGGTGGGGCCCCACCGGCGCAGCCCCCGCCGCCACAACCGCAGACGACGCCCACACAGCAACCCGCTTCTAACTTCAAGAGACAGGTAAAATATTTATTTTATCTTTCAATGCTCATTAGCTTTATGACTGTATTGTAAGTACTCACTTATGATGTAATTTTTTACTTTCATTTTAATATAGAACTAATTTTAATACATCAATGTATAGTAAAAGTTTGAGAAAATCAATGTGTTTAATCTCGGTTTGATTTAATAGTACTGAATGATCAGTTAAGTAGGAGTTACACAGGAGTTAACTGTCACTTCTTGGTGGAAGTTAAAAAAAAGTATTGAAATAATCGGCATTGAATTACGGCAGGTTATCAAATTACTCATTGATGAAAAATTAAATGAAACCTAATGAATTTGCAAATTTAACACAAACCTATTGATTAATATATGTTGTATTGAATACACAATAAATATAATATGCTCATGCTATTTTCAGAACACGATAGACTCTGCAACCATTAAAGAAAACACTGCCCGCATCGCTCAGCTGCAAGTGCAACAAGGTTCCGCCAGACCTGCCTCTGCTAAACCCAAACTCGAACCCAGTCAGTTTAACAATTATATATTTATACCGTCACCAAACTAGTCTTCTGTTTCAAAATTTATACTTACTGTACAGAATAGGCTCATTATTTGATAAATTTAGTTTCAAACTAAGTCTGATTTATTTGCAATTATTTGTACAAAAACATTTATAGAATGTGATAAATATCTGCCTCTGATAGCTTCAAAAGCAAAACTGAAAGTCGCTTAAATTATTTAAAAACATTAGCATGTGATTGATAATCTTAAAAATTTCAAGAAGCTCAGATATTTAATTTATAGCAAAATTAATATGTTTGCGAAGCAGTATAGACAACACACAGGCACAGTTAAAAGAAACAGGACCATGCCTGTTTTCTGCCGTCAACCCCTTAGCTTTTGCCAAATTGAGATTGCCGTGCCCCTTTTTTGTGAGTGGTGCACTGAAGACTAAAGATCTCTGTTTCGTACATGCAATGTGTTAAATTGAATACACATCACCCGATTAACCAACATCAACATTAAGACATGCCAGTTGTTATATCTTCCATTCCAAAAATTAACAATTTTTGATTTCTGAAAATTTCAGGAACGAGGCCGGCAATGGCCGGAGGTACAGTAGGAAGACGTTCAACAGTCAACTATGACTCCAAACAAGCCGGCGCAACTGATAAACCGAGTAATCCTTCATTACTGCAAGACAACTCGAGGTAAACTTATCATTTTAATTTTTGTATGAGATTTATTTAAATTGATATGTCTTACGTTTATTGTTATTTACTAACTGAAAAAAGACAAAGTTAATTTATTATGTTGACTCAGTCGATATGGCTCATTATTTTATAAATAAATGCAATTACTTAATCAACTAATTTGAAAACATGAAGACAAAATTGTGTTCAAATAACAATTCTCGAATGTGTAATTACATTAAAAATGAACATTCATAAAAGTAGTTTCAATTTTGTCTTTGTGTTTTCTTTGGACTTACAGTTACAAAATGTATATTTATGTTGTATTATAAATATTATATTATATTGGCTAACATTTTACTAACAGCATGTATTTCTTCTTTCTCTTTTTCCCTCTCGGTCTGCGCTCTATGTCTGTTCTGGAACATTGGGACTGACATAATTATGAAATACGAATTTGAATCGGGCTTAAATTTCACCTACACAATCGACGGCTGGTTTTCAATGGAAATTTATAATAATATCAAACAACTGTTAATTGAAATACTAACGAATTAATGTACACATGTGAAAATACATAAATATCACAAATTCATGTGTGAAAAACGGCATCCTCTATGGATGAAATGGTCGGTTCCGCATGACACTTTGACTACGGATTCGACACCATGTGATCAATCTAAAATGATAAACACAAGTAGTGCAAGCGGCGGAGACACGGCATCGAAGGGCTCAGCCGCCTCTAACTCCTCCAACTCGACTCCGGCGGCCGGCGCGGCTAACTCTTCGGGAGGCTCTCTCGCTGGAGGCGGCACGGCAGCTCCCGCTGGAAATGTGGGAGGCAACACCAACGGTGGCAAAGGCTACGTCAAGAGCGCTTCAGTGTCGTCAGCGGGAGCCAACGGCGGCGGTCAAGGAGGAAACGCGACCGTCGCCTCTGACCAGCCGGCCCTCGGCTCGCTGCACAACGTAGACCCCCTCCGGCAGAGGTGAGACGACTGAAAGCCGACCGTGCTTCGTTTGCCTGGTCCTCTTTCCGCTGACTGTGTCTCCCGTTCTCGAATGGCAAACTTTTGACTGCTTACAGAGCAGTAGTCGCTTTTTGCAAGATACATGGAGCTTAATAGAACCAGTGTACGCAGCTTGTCGATTATGCGGCATTCCCATTTCATATTAACGATTCACATTCAATTTATTGTACGAAAGCTTAGATTGAATATCTGATAAATGTCTGGAAATCCTTAATGTTCACCATTACACTCATACTGACACCAATTTTATATTATATAAGTTATGTCCACTGATTGAAAATTACATACCGCATTTACATTGCAGAGTGAGTAATTGATCGGTTGCCAGTTGAATTTCTAAATTTCGTACGATAAAGGATAATATTATTTGGTTAATCGAATCACACATCAGCTTTAATATGGTGACTTTTGATATTTACTCATCGTGTGCAGTCTGGCGGCTTTTTAGAATGGCAGTGTATTGTTTTTTTTTTAAATGATTTAAATGTTCATCAATGTATGGGTGAGTGTGATTAATTTGCCCAGTACCGAAAGGGTTAAAGAAATATATGGGACTACTTTGCTTATTAATATCAAAATTTATCACCAATCTTATTGTCTGACGCTTTACTGATGCTTTATTTAATACATCGAATATAAATATTTCTTCCTAGATTCAATTAAAAACTAAAGCACCTTTGCAATTGTTTTAAGATGTCCACATATTGTTTTGTATGACATTTTAGTATTTTCATTTCAATTCAATGTGGCTTGAGTATGATATCCGCAATAATTTTGAAACATGATATGATAATCAATATCATTATTATAACTGGTGATAATCACAAGTTATGTCTTCACAAAATCATTCTGCATTGAATTGAATGACATTTTCTTCTCTAAATTCAAACTGCAATATATACTGTATAAAATTCTTAAGACGATATGAATCTTTGAATAAATTATTTATCAAATATGAAAATCTAAACCTGAAATTTATATTGCCTATTAAAAAAGAATCAGTACTCTCATTATAAAATGTATATCAAAATTCCTTTTTGTATGCTTTAAACACTTTTTTAATAACATGGTTGTGGGTTAGTATATTATTTTAATTATATTGTGTATAAATTGTTTTATATATTTATTCTCAGATAAATTTGATGGTGGTTATAAATCTGCAACTGCCGACTGTCTAATGACATTGCTTATGTTTGAATCATTTAAATATTGTGCTACATAAGTTTTTCATTTACGATCACATTTCAATTGGCAAACAATTCCTGTGTGAATAAATTGTTCTGCTGTGATATATACAACATACTTTATATTAATAAATGAATGATATATGTCTAGAATGCATTGTGGATAAGAAGTAATGTTCAATCCAAACATTGAAAATGTTAAAAATAAAAATAATAATACATCTTTAGTACTTTTTCCACATAAAATTTATTTGATCAGGACCGGTTTCGCTCATGACGAGCATTGTCAACTGATAAGAAATACAATAAAACAGTGATATTTATACAAAAGTTAAGTATGAAAAACAAGGTATGACAAACAATTGGTAAAACTTTTTTGGTATAAATTTTATGTGGAAAAAGTACTAAAAATGTATTATTATTTTTATTATAATGCCTTTCCACCAAGTATTGACCGTGAACACCTTAAAAGTGATTGAAAATGTTGTTGATATAATCAGTCATTTGAAAAAAATTAAAAAATAAGTGCAAGAAGCTAAAAATTATTTCAAGCAAAATTGATTCATTTTTAAATGATTGTCATGTAATATCTGCATTTAACTTTCAGTATGAATCCAACCGTAAATTCTACGACTCGACAGCAGTTGGCTTTCCCTAGAAATGTTCCCTCAAGATCAACTTTCCATTCGGGTAATTTCAATTATTTACTTTGTTATGATAATAAATACTTTCAGGTACCCCATGCTCGAAATGTCACCAAATAGGATTTTCAAAACAATAATATCATTTCGCTAATATTTTTATTGTTATTAATGTTCAAGCCATAATTGTTCTATATTATGAGCCTTGTTTGTTTCTTAAGGTCCAGCTATAGTTTTTAATCTGTAATGAATAGTATTGAGAATTTCGCGCTCTGTAATGATTACAGGTCAGACGAGACCACGAAATGCTTCGGCAGGTCTCGGAGGAATTTACGGAGCGGCAGGTGATGGCTCTCCACATTCCGCTCGCCCTTCTTTCTTCTCCAAGATTTCCTCGCGGTTTAGCAAGCGGTGAGTTTAATGACACTATTATTTACTCTAAACCAGATATCCTAATGATATTTTTTTAATATAAATAATGAGGTATCGGTGATGTCTGTTCTCTTTATTGGATTCATTCACATCACTTTGTAATGATATAGAGAAATTTCAAAGATCAGCTGCAAAGCTATATCAAATAGAAAATCTCTTTTTACTGTGCTTCAATGACATCTTTTTTTGATATTTTTGCAGTCAAAATTAATTTTTAAAAAAACGCAATACCTCATTGTTTATTTGATAAATTAATGAAACTTTTTTACCTGTTTATTTACTCTGTGTGTGGTGACTGTTCCATCTGCCTGCGTTGCAGCTTCTGCGCTATATTTTTTAATGCATATTTTGCGGATTCCATCGCATCTGGAATGCTCACGAGATTTATATTATATCATAGGCGCAGAATCACCTCGATCTGGCATATGTAACAGTTATGCACTTATTGTTGTATTCTAGCTGTGGTAGATGTATTGTAATCTGTAGTGGGAAAGCTTTGTACTTAGTGGTTCGGTGTTTTATTGGAATGCAGTGAAACTTTCAAAACTTCAAATTCGTCAGTCTTATTTTATTCATTTTTTTAATCAATATTTACAGTTAGCCTAGCTTAATTATTTTTGAATTCATTTGATTCTTTCTGTACCAACAAAAAATTGTGGCCTCTAGCATGGCTTTAAAATTTATAGCGAAAAAGTCATGTTTTATTTGTACACTTATTAAGGATTACTTCATTCAATAAAATCAAATTTCGGTATAAAATCTACTAACATAAAAATGAAATTGAAGTTATTGAAGTTTCAAAGCATCCTTGCCATTGTTGAGTTTATGATAAATAAATACTCACTTAAATTTGATGTCACCTGAAAGTAGAAATTTTATATCCAGTATAAATTTCAATATCCTTCATTTGTGTATTTAGCGACACCCTCAAAACCTATTTCACGTTCTCCTCAAAACCAGTCAACTCGCTTAATGAAATAATTTTATTGTGCGCAGCTCAGTATCTTGGTAGAGTTTAATATCTGTATTCTAGTACATGATACACACGCCACATTTATATTGATCGTATATGTTAAGTTTCTATCTGGCATTGAAAAAGGATCATACATTGGCTCTAATTAGATATTTTCTGTATTACTTTTACGTATGTATTTAATCACTTTAGATATTTTAGCATTGAAATGCTTTTCTGATGTAACCTTTAAAAAAGCTTGATATTTTAACACTATTTCTAAAATATATCTGTAATATTTGCCAATTGTGGGCAATCTTTAAGCCAGACTTAGATTTGATTTGATTACTCTCTCTCACAGTTAATTTAATCAATCTATTTATTTCAACAAAAACAAATACCTAAAATTCATTTAAATGTTTACTCCACTGCTTCTTTACCCCTATTTTTTTTATAGTAGCTTTGGTATTGAGTGTGAATGAGTTCCATTTGAATTCATGGAAAGCATTCCTTAAAAACCATTTTTGATTCAAAGCAGTTATTTTTTAAGGAAACATTTGTTTTCAATTGGATGTATTTTCTTTTCTTTCATACATCCAATACTACCCTTTTCAGTCTTAAGATTGTTTATTTAGTTATATTTATTGAATAAGTGGGTTCTCTGACTAACATAAAACTCTCGTATAATTTTCCCAATCTTTTCTGCTTTAGTTCATTTAGACATAATTATCTCTCATTGCAAATTTTACAGGGTGGTGAATTTTTTCAATCGGTGCTGTTTGTCATAATTACCTATTTCCGTATCGCGATTCCTAGTTTACCATTTTACTATCACAAAGATATGCACATCATCCATTAAATTTAAGTGTTAATACATCTTTCTACCGTATAACATATTTTTTTTAAATAATATATTGCAAAAAATAACTGCCAACAAATACAACAGTGAATTCTATTTCAGTAACTTTGCTTAGCAGTTCCTCGACAGTATCTTTATTAAGATTTCAAAGAACCAAACAGCACTGTATTTCAAAATGACACCAAACTTGTATACAAAATTTATTGCATTCATTATTTTATGTTAAATATGTGTGTATGTTATTTTGAATATTTTTTACATCACTTACATATTATCTTTGTTGTATTTATTTCTTTTTCATTTAGTTCCGTTGGAGGTCAATAAAATAAATAAATCATGAAAAACATTTGCCCCCCCACCGATTTTCAAAGCGAAGGGGGGCTTTTTCACACAGAAATATTTTATGATTATTGAGTCTGGGGATGCACAATGCTTATTATTTTGATTTTTTTTTTATCTATAAATGATTTATCATATTTTTTATTCAAACCTTTAATAGTCTCGGATCCACCAATTCCATATGATTTTAACTCGATTATTATTTTATCTTTTGAACTATTTCAGATCTTAATTCAAGATGATTTAAATAAAAACTTTGTCATCATTTTATATAGCATGTTTATAAATACGTTTTTAATTTCTCTGAAATAAGTTTACGAAACACATCTTCTGAATAGCTTTATTTGAAAAATAAGTACCATTAAAAGTTTATTATTAGAGGATCTACTTATGTTTGCTTCATAAAATCACGGTCGTGATACCATAAATCTATCAGTCATTTCTTCATTACGATAATACAATAGAAAAAATTCTCGAGAATGACACATTTATTTACATTTTCATTCATTCGAAGGAGATTTTAGAAAAGCTTAGGACATAAATTTAGCCTTTATTATCTTGAAACTATTCTTAGTTGAATTTATTATTTTTATTCTTTTTTGTTTTGCAACCATAGTTGAATTAGCAAGCGTCCCTGAGTGTTGTCATGCTTTTCATGTTACTCAAATGTCAACTGCTCTCATAAGTTATTTCTTTATTCTCAAATTTAGTTTCATCGAATATGTTTTTAGTTCCTCACCCTTCTCATTAGTTCAATATGCAAGCTTACTCTTGCTGCTGTGTTAACTTTTATTCAAATGTACCATCTGCCACCCGTGTAATGAAAATAGTCACATCTGTGCAGATTCTGTATTCTAAGCTGACCGCTAGGCTGTAGGAATTATCTTAACAACGAAGAATACAAATTAATTACCGATTTCAGTAAAAATACTTCTCTTTGAGTTTGATTATGAACACTGACTATTTCAAAGATTGTCTAGATTACAATTCATATTTTAGCATGTTTTGCCTCCTGCTGATGTGCATGAATTATAATCCACCATTTTTATTGAATATAAATTACTTTATTATCGTTGAAAATTATCTGTTTAGTTTGTTAGTTACTTCTTTTAGATCAGATATTCTAGCAGCCTCAAATTACTCAATTAGAACAAATTGAGATTAAAGAAGCGGAAATCTCTGTCTAGCAGTTTGTTCTTCATATTCCAGGCAAATTTCGAAACGTGTTCACTCCAATAATATCCATTAAAATTAATAAGTAACTTTTCATTTTTAAGTTAAAGCTATAAATGCGGTAAATTACATACTTACATTAAATTCAATAGATGAAATCATCTTCTTTGCCAAGTCAATCTTTTTTCATAATAGGAAGAGTAACATATCACCATGATCTATAATAAAGTTTATATTCATTGTCAACAATTTCGAATACATATGCAAATAGAAAACTTAATTAAATGTAGGAAAACATATCGAGCTCAAACTATCCAGATAAAGATTTGTTTCTTAGAATTTTGAATTTGAATATTGTTGAAGTTAAACAAATTCCAGTGTAATAACCATAACATTTATTATATTATCAAATGGCGACTTTCTGATAAAAGTTTTATAAGAAATGTGTGCAGATCAACTGTGGATAACTCATAAAAAAAAAAAAAAAAAAATTGCATATTTTTGTTGAATGGTCCAAGAAAGTATTTGCTGATATGAATTTCTAATAGTAAAATAACTTTTTCTCTACCAACGTGGACTTAGTCAAACCTATACATGCAATATTCAAAATGACATGCTAATTTATTAATAATATGTCCTCGAGTTAAATAGTTATCCACAATTATTTGGAGCTTACATTCGATGGAGATATCCATAATACGTCGACCTACATTGACAGTGAGAGTGAATCTCTAGAATTTCGTAAACTCGTTTGTAATATTATTTATCTGACAATTAATGCATTGTGCATCCCTCGATGACAAATAATTGTGAATTTTTCACACCGATCAGTGTGCCCATAATGACTGAAAACGGAACAACTCTCGAATATTCACGTCATCTCACCCGACTTCCTGTCAAGATTCTACTTTTCATATCAGTGCACTGGGGAAACTGCTGTATGGAATTATATAATTCCTGGGAGGTAAATCTTCTTATTTAAAGTGCTCACTGATCAAAAAGATTCTAGCACTTTTTGTCTCATCTTAAAAATATTTTTTATTTTTATACTCAATTCCAAAACATCCTTGACTCTAATGTTTAAAGTATGTAAGGTATCTTTGCAGTCTGGTTATTTATTTCAATTCTTAAAAACGTCTTTATGTAGATATCAATCGATTTAAAATAGAACACTGCTGAGGGAAAGATTTTTAATGCATATGATACGCTTCTTATACCAGAAAAATGATGTGGTATATTTACTTTACACCTTCTGCTTTATAAAACGATTGCTTTTACCACTGATCTTATGGAAGGTTTTTCGATGATTTAGCATTCGATTGCTTCGCTGTTCCACTCTTTGCCAAGGTAATCAGTAAAAATACTTGAATCAAAATCTCAATTGAGGGTTTGCTTATTTTGGTGCTTCGGTTCTCTAATTTTAACTTTTATAGATAAAAAAATCTAACATGACTGATGATTTTATTGACACAAAATTTTTTCATTAATAAATATCTTGAAATCAATCGAGCACATTTTCAAATCTGCAATTTACTGTCCAAAAATGTCATTCTTATCAAATCTCAACCGTCTTATACCGCGGCGTCATCTAAGTATTAAGATTGCAAATTTTTATTATTTACAATATGGTAAAATAATGAGATTATTATGTCAGCAGAGAACCATTCTTTTTTCGGGAAGTATGTTTTTCAGTCAAATAGAACTGATACAATTATCAACATATGCATATAATTACTATGCGCAGTTTTCGAATGTAATTTAAGAATAGCATATTTATTTTTGTAGACTACCCGTGTACTGTAAAATTCTTCTTTATGTCACTCAATTGTTGTCGTTCTTTTCGATCATGCTTTTAAACCGATTTCTTTAGATCACTGTGAAGTATGTCTGTGATTAAATCTCTTTAAAAACTAAAATAAATTTCCCATAAAAAATATTAAATATCGTATAAGTCGCGTCCAGTAAAACGAATAGTCAATGTTCTTTCAGTTCAAATTTGTCCAGTTGAACATCCTAGGTTATCATCAAATGGAAAAATCAACCTTCAGTGCAGAATACGTGTCTATCTTACAAGAAAGATATAGATAAACGGCCTTAATTGCAATACCATAAAATGCGTATTCACATAATTTTATAAATCTAGAAGTTTTGTGCATCTCTGGGACGTAATTAATATGATAGTATCACCGTCACTTAAATACAGACAGTTTACACATCATACTCTCTCTGTATACAATCCAACGAACTCTCTAACGGCACTAAGTGAAAAAATCCCTTGATTATACATCTCGGGTGAAACGTGTCAATTTGAACTGAAATTACATCACAGGTTAAATCACAACCATTGACGTCGGACCAATCCGGCTTGATGGCGATGCCCACTGCTGGCCCACGGAGCTCCGGTTACGGAGAAGAGTTATTTCAAGGATCTCTGCTTCAAATCCCGGAGGGAATTAACAGCTCTGTCTGCGAGACATCTCCCAATTTTGACTATCGACATTATTATTGTTGCTATGATTTATAATAAGTGTTAATTAAAATGAGGATTAAAGAGAAACTTTTTTATCATGAAGAAAGTTGTCGAGTTGTAGCATATTGGACTAATCAAGTGGGAAATGATTTAAATTGATTAGTAAATACTGATATCGCTGATTGATTTATTCTAAATTAAAATTAAAACCTCACTGTTATTATATTCATGCTAAGTTCTCACTGCTGAATTATTTTCAGAGAATCACCATGTGTAAACATCTCTCAGTTGATATCATCTAAGCAGGTTCATTGAACTTGTGGACTTATTTTGTGCTTCCTTTTTTTAACTTACACACATATCATTCTTAGAATCTATTCCTAATCCTATACATTATTAATTCGTAAATTACATTCACACTTGCGTAAATAAATAATGATGGGCATATTTATATAAAAAAATTAGTATGCTTACAACTATACAACTTTTCTCAATGATCATAAGATTGATAAATAGATATTTTGGTATATTAAAATTAAATTAAACATAAAGTCTTTTGCATAAATTCAAAGTGCAGGGAAGTGCACCGAATGATGTGGTTCACTAAATCATACTATTGTAGGAATGTAAGACTTTTTATATTAAAATTCATAATAAAATATTTCACCCTTTAAAAAAAACGGTGCAATAGTGATTTAAATATTATATTTATTCTTTTTCTTATGTTTTATTTAAAATTATTTTTTTGTGATGTGTTTGAATACGTGTGTAAACAAAATTTAAGACTTACGCCAACATGATATCCTCAAATGAACAATCCGAAAGTGCAATAGATATCTTAGTTCACTTAATCATTTAATATAATAAAATTGATAAAAAAAAATCTATTAAACTAGGTTTATATTCTGCGCTTTCAATTTATCTGCAGATCATTGTGGCGGTTTCTCAATAAAGTGAGTTCTGTTGCTGTTGAAACGCAGATGTAAAATAATAATTAGGGCCTCAATATATCATTCTCATCAGACTTCTGATGCGAAATGATATATTGATTATATATATACATATTTCACTCTGTATGGTCAGTTTCCTGATTCATTTGTATGCTTATTCAATTTAGTTCTATTAAAAAGATCACATAAAAAAATATGTTATTGAGAGATCAAAAAATTTATTTGAGTAAAATTTTCCCCGAGATCACACAAATTTTTCGAATCGCAAAATTTACAAAAACATGAATTGTTTTTATAATTGTAATAATGGTAAAAATCCAAATCCTATTTTTAATTACTCTTCATTTAGTTTATAAATATCGGTTTTCCATTTATATAGTGGCTAAATTTTGAAACGTTGGGTGCACAATTTTTTACTAGGAATAGCTTCAAGATGATAACCAAATTTTTCAAATCATTAAATGTATAAATTGATATGCTTTGAAATTGCAGTACCGGAACTACGATTCCCCAAATGTTTTTAATCTCGACTGAGGTAGAACGGTTTGAATGGAATGCTGTATTTTTTTTCATATTAGTCATGTAAAAAAAAATAATTTCCCAAAGTTTTAGTCTAGAGACTTGTGCCACCATTTTTCTATTCGTTATCCGGTCACCCATATCACTTTGCAATATTGAATGCTGCATATTTTTCAAAGTCGAAGGGCTTAAAGTCATTTCATTCAGAATTTTATTACTTTCGCATTCGATTACAACTGTTATTTGTTAAATATTCCACAAGAAACCTTCCTTCATACAAATACTCGCAGATAAATACTAGTATAGTCAATTGTTATAAAATGGTGCAGATCGAGTAATTTTAATTGAGAATCATTATTGCCTTACGTGAAAGTGTCAGAGTGTGAATTCATTTTACATAAGTGCTTTTTATAGTGCAGTTAAAGCTTCCTAGATTTATTTTCTATTTGTTTTGAAACTATTGAGTGATATTCAAACTAGATAGATTATGGGCAAATATTCTAAACGCAGTGTCGCATAATTCATAGTAATACTGAAAATCGCGGAGAAGTGGATATTAATTGAGAATCATGCTGTTACTTTCTTCCTGATTTTTTTTTCTATTGGCCCTGTACTTCAGCATTTAAAAAAATATCCACTGCATCATGCAAGTTTTCATTTATATGTATGAAGTGTGATAAATTTTAAATATATGTCAATCTTTTATATATCTGCAAACCTGCCAGCCTTTCAGCCCACCCTATGAATTGTATGATGCTGTTCAAAAAAATCATTCTATACATCTATTATAATTTTAATAGATTTTTTGCATTTTTAATTTTAAGTAGGAATTAAAGCTTCATTATACTGAAAAAAGTTTTGAAGTAAAAAACTAAACAAACTATATTTTCTGTTCTTAATCAATACAGCCAATCCATTTTAATACTAAACTCTCAGTTGATAGGTCTTTTATGTTGTGTATCGGATAATATTTTAAGTATTCAACTCAGATGATGTGTTTTTAACGATCAATAAAAATAATCACTTGACAAACGTATCTTAATATTTATGATAACTGGATAAATTAAAATTTCCCCTAATAAAATTACAATTTATATCCAGATTGAGTCCAAGCTTGCTTTCTATAATATATTTAAAAAAAAACTCCTTAATAATTCCCTTTTTCATGTAGAAAAATTTTATTTCTATCGAAGCATAGTAAATTAGCTCATACCACTAAAAATATATGAATAATATTGTCAGCCTAAATAATGTTTTTCAATAAACGTTTTTTCTGACCCTCTCAATTTTTTGATCATAGATAATATAAATTAAACTGCTCTATTTATTTTTTCCCACATTCAACAAAAATTTTAATGTATCTAGTTATTGAATTTTAACATTATAGATACAACCAAACCTTCAGGTTAAATATTAATCAACTCACATTTACTGTCTGTTTCTACACACACATAGGATTTTCAAACTAGTAATTGGTTAGGTTCACTCCATAAAGTTTAAGTGTAAAACACTGTTGACTTAAATATATTTTTTTTAATCAAATAATTACAATCCTATCATTTGCATTTATTAAATTTTTCTAGGTTCGTGTAATCATTGAAGTTTTCTATTTTACCAATTTGGTATTTTATCTCAGACTGACTTAATATAATTTTGTGGTTTTGATTTTTATCATATTTTGATGAATTCTTATACCTGTTTGTAAAAAAAACTATACAATATATATATATAAAAATGATATTTAAAAAGTTGTCCCATGTTCAAAAACTACCTTTTTAATTAAGATGGGTTTTTGATATAAAGGGGACTTAAATTTCGTGTAAATAATAAACGTATTATTTATCCTTAAATATGGATGTGCAAAAATGTTTAATTTTATAGTGCGACAAATTATATTAAATTACTTACATACATACCACAAAAAATTGTGAAAAATTTAATTAAAATTCCACAATTTCACATTGACTTTTAACAACCATAACTTTATCTCTATTGCTTTTAAGTGGATTGGCTGTTTATAATTTTAAATATTATTTTGTATTATTATTTTTATGAATAAAGTTTTTATTTGACGCCTAAATACTAAAATATTGCTTGGTCCATCTGAAATTGTAGATCCAAACTCTATTCAGTTCAACTTAGGCAATCGTCTTATTGCATTCAATCAAAGAAATATATTTGATTATATATTGAAAAAATAATTAAAATTATATCCATAGTATTTCATTATTATACAAAATCTAAATAAATATTGATATTTCAAGAAAAAATGTGTTTTCAATATTATATATTTACAACAAAATATTCAATTGAAGGTTGCATCACACACCCAGATCTCAACCGATTCCGACAATGGCGTACCATAGTAGGTGCGAATTCTCTTGTGTTTTAATATACCTTCCCGTTATACTGAGCTGCTTTCAAAAGAATACCAATAAGGATAAGTAGGAATGTTGCCATTTAATCATATCATGGATAAACACCAGAGCGGTGAAATGGGGATTGAAGTTATTGTTGATGAGACTGGTTGTCAAAAAATCATCACCTTGCGCACTACGCCACTACATTGATTCTAACCACAAATAGTTAACTGTGCATGCAGAATTTTCTGTATTAATATCATTATAAATTACGATATTTTAAGATTTTTTACCAAATCTACCACAGTATTAAGAGGTTTTTTCAATCAAGAATGGTTTATTGAATCGTTTATGGCAACTGAAAATTTATATTGACGGTAAACATTAAGTAATTATTATGAACCGACTTCCCGTTGTTTTATATTTGATCATTTTTTTTTTTATATGCGTTCCAGATTTCTTTTCCATAGGTTTCATAATAATCATATTAACCAACTGATCAATATAATTTCAATCATTTACGATGTTAAGTCAAACTAACCTTTAATAATAACAATTTAATGCGTAGTTTTAATAATTGGAGCAAGAGTTTATTTATTTGTTTTTTTTCTTTTTTTTTTATCCATTTCCAACCTCATCCATTTCTATTTTTCCTTTTAATCTGAAATACAACGATTTCAATCGCCCATCATTGTTTGTAAAATTCAAACAATGACAAAAACAACATCAATATGAATACAATTGTGGTTTCGGCCTTGCATGTTTACTTATTAATTTATTTAATTACATTTAAAATTGCAATATTTCATTGAATCCTTTTTTTATAATTTCATTTGTTCTTTATTTAATTTTCAATCGCAAACAATTTCTGCGGTTGAAATGAAAAACTGGCGGTTGAAATAATTCTTATTTAATCTTCCTTTCTTGATCATCATCTAAAATGCCCGACCGGTTCCTTTTCCTCTTTCTTGGCACCCCAAAGCAGTTTGTCCATATTTGGGGAGGGGCACACAACCAAACAGAGAATTTTCTCTCAGCCGGACATGCAGAAAAGGTTCGTACAGAGTGAGATTATTTCACGAAATGCTTTGGCTAAAGTTTGAACTGCATTGGATGAATGACTAAATAAATGGCATGGGAATATTACAATACAATATCTAGTGTAAGCAGAATTTCCAGTTGATTTTATTGAATTACTAACTATAAAGACTATTTCACTTCAATTACTACTTCAATATATATCACCACAAAAAATGGAAAAATCAGTTAACCATTTTATAACAGAGCCCTTGTCAAACAATATGATTTTTATAGATTGACATGTGGTATCGAAAGTTGTATTTCATATTTATTACTGTTTTGAAAAAGAATCTGTAAAATGCCTCTGAAATTGGGGATGATTTTTACTGAATGTTTTGTTTACCTTCTGTTCACCTTTTGTTATAATAGGTTTCTTTAAAGTCAACCAACAGACATCAATATTATTCAGATTCTAAAGCCGTTAATTCTTACAAATAAATCCAATTTAAAATTAAACTATAGTCTATATTCAGTTTGAATCTCCACATATTTACAGCCGATTCACCATGGTAATTTCTCAGTGTCAATATCAATACAGGGTCATCCAAATGCAGCAGAAATTTCATCTGCCTTAGCCTAGCATAACTATTAAAAACATATCTATTTTGTGCTAAAATTGTTTAACCGTCAGGCAAGTAAGTGATTAATTCCCCAGACATGCATTAATGAATTAACAGCCTTGAAATCATCAATGTAACGTCTGTTTAACACCGTCTTCATTAACAATTTGCTTTGAAATCAACCGAAATTGGCAGCAAGCAATTGACGTTTTACCTTTTATAAGCTTAAACAAAAGGTGGAACAAATTAAAAAAATCTACAGTGGTTCAGTTTGACCAACATTACAAAGCACGTATGTTCATTTCTGTTTATGGCACTTAATACTCTTAGAATTCTTAAATTATACTCAGCAGAATTCCTCCATTTGACTGACCTGTGATCAAATCGAAAAGTGATCACATTTACTCAAAAATGTTTTTACTTTTTGTCGTACATTATGTATGGCAAGATGAAATTGCTTTGTTTTTAGACTGAATACTAACAATTTGTGATTATTAAACTCTCACTTGACCAGGAAGCGATTCATTGAAGATGTATCAAAAATATTTTTTACAAACAATTTAAACAGCAAGGAGAGATTATCTGAATAAGATTCTTATCACAATTCTTCATACAATTAGCTGAAAAAAAATACAAGATTTTTTAACTTACGGTAACTTGCTTAAATATATATATTCATTTTTAATATAAAATTGCTTTTGATAACTTTGTTATTCCAAGTATCGTATTATAAAAAGTGATACGTGTTGCCTCTTTGAGAAGTTTGTGGCAATCTGAAGATTTTTCTCCAAGTGGCATAAAACAAGTCACTTTTTGTATCACAATAAAGTTATGAAATTCAACAATATTTTTTATTTCAATTGATTTTTTACATTATTTTCTTTTTCTGATCCATTTTAGTAAAACGAGAGTCAACTGTATTTCTTGTTATGACTAACAAACAATATTAACTGAGCGTTAAAGATTTTCATGCTTCGCTTTTGCAATAAAAACTGCTTCCGTTGTGGGCAACCTTATTCTAATTCTGAAACTGCACTGTAAAACGTAATAATTACTCCAAATTCATTAAGTATCTCAAATGTGAGTTACCATCAAATATCAAATATCCTCAAAATTTTAGCTGTGGTTCTCTATGCGTCATGTTTTGAGTGTGAACCTACAATATCTCAAGTATTGTCCCCTGGATGTGGTTGGTGTGTTCAAGTGTAACATAGTGGTTTCTTTTCTTGTAATTTTATTGGTTTTTAAATCGTTAACTAATACTTCTTTTTTCTAGCTGTTAATATTTTTGTTATTGATGAAATGCATATTTTTGTTTCTTCTATTGGTTTTACTGATAATAATATTCACAATCTTTTTTTTTTTAATAATTTCTTATATAAGACACACTTACTTGATACGGTTTTAAATATGAAAGATTTTTTTTTTTTATGTATCTTTCCATTTATATTATTATATCTATAATTCTGCTTTCAACTTTATTGAAGTCAATTAGGCTTTTTTATATTTTCATTATAGAAATAACTGAATAATGTATAGTAATTTTTTACATTTGAATTTTAGTATATTTTTCATAAACTGTTTTCACTTCATATAATTAAATAAATTTCTCTTTAACCACTAGGTTTTTCATCAATCTATCCCCAAATGGATTTGCACAATTCGATTTTTCAACCAATATGTGAATTCGTACGACTGGTAGGGTGTATATGATGTTTTCAATTCTTCCTCCTTTATCTACTTCTGATGAGCCATCCAGATATTGATTAGCTTAAATCAGTCCTCTATACTCACCATCCTTTCCTTTCTGAAATGGGATAGTAAATGGCCGATTGGCAACCGATTCCCATTCAAATATCTGCTATAGGAATCCTCCACCCGTGTTCAAAATTCATAGCATTCAGGACTTAAACAAAAATAGCCAAATAATTTATTTAAAATGTATAAAACGCTCGACACAATAATGATTATTGTCACTGTCCCATCCTGTCCCATAGTATGTAGCTATTTGCCACTTGTAGATAAATTATACATATATACTGCTTCTAGCTTTTTCTAAAATACTGATAAATCACCCTTATTTCCCTTATATAATCCTATACAAAAATCACACACTCTATTTTGGCGGACCTGTTGTTAACAATCGCAGTCCGCCCTGTATTTATGATTACCATTGTTGTGTTGGCAGATGTTTTTTAGTCGGTCGTCTCATTTCATTTGTTGTAGACCTATGGACGGTAGCGGACCAAAGACTGTTTTGGGCGCCAACCCTCCTCACTCCTTGCTCGGGTAATTATTGTCCTCATTTTATTTTTGTTTATTTCTTTTTCGATTATTCAATTGTTTTTCACTATAATTTATATCTCGAATGGTGATAAATTTTTAAATTTTCTCCTATTCACACATTATTGTCTAATTTGTTTTACTTTTGTATGTGTTTAGTTTTTATTTACCGTCATAATTGAACTGTAGTTTTTTTTTTTTTGTGTATTTTGTTTTTTGCGAAGCATTTTTAATTTCTGTCCTAGAACCATACCTTCGCAAAGAATTATCCTTCGCTCTTATATGAACACTTATTTTAAATCAAGATATTTTTTTCTCAAGCGGCCTTGTACACCGAAGTTTTTTCTTGTTAAATAAAAGGTATTTTGATAGTCATATGATCTAGACATTCTCAGCTTCAACTTCACCTAAAAACCATTTTCAATTACATATTATAATGAAAGGAACATTTCATACATTCTTCAGTTATTCAGCAATCCAGGAAACAATATTGTCTAAGATATCTTTTGTATTATAAAAACAATATATTTCTAAAATACAGTAATAATCTTTTTACATACATATGATCCTATCCTATTTGGAAGTATATACCTAAAAATGATGCCCTAAGATTGCAGAATACATTCAAGTTATAAGTGCCATCTCTTACATTATGCATTGCCCGTCTGAAATGCTTCAATAGAATTGCTTAGCAAATATTCATTGCATGATTATGACTATATTAAGCATCTCTGCAAGCTTTTCAGAATGATGTGTCTGGGAAAGTGAATAAAAGCCAAAAAATGTACATAATATTTCTCCCAAATAGATGATTTTGATTCCATTGACACTACATGATTTTTATTCACTTTACTATTCCTTTATCTATTACATCAAATGTTGAATCTGTGTTTGTATTATCAGAGATCAGATTCAGATTCTTCTCATTCTATAATAAATTTAATAAAGTAATCAAAGTTACAGAAACAGCATCTTTGTTTAATATTAGTTAGTATCAATTGTCAGATTAGATCATTGTGAATATTCGTCAACCTAAATAGGTGAGTAATCATACATTACCAGATTTATAATAATTCAAAATTGTCAGGTAACTGTCAAGAAAAAATGATTTTCAATTTAAAAGAACTTTTCACATGGTTTTCTATATAGTTAATATTGTCACGTGTCTGAGATATTTTCCGAATGTAAAATAAAATCACTCGATTTTCAACATAACATTCGAGAGACAATAATTCTACTACTATCCAATTCTCTCAGTCTTGTGATGGACACAAGACTGGGCCACGATGTGATCGCAAGCAAGTTCTAACTTCTCGAGTAGTCTTCTAAAAATAGTAAACCATAACGGATGGCTCAAAATCACGGGGATGAAGCTACAGAACACAGCTTGACAACATTAAAAACTCATCTTCTATATGACAATGTTAAATTTGTAAGATGTTGTGTGAACTTGATTCCGTAACCTAGATCTCATGAATATATTTTATAGAAATGCATTCTTGCAGTGCTACATTATTTAGTTAATAAGCAGATAAAAGCATAAACCTTAACATTGAAAATATCGACATGCTAAATCTCATAACATATCAATGCTATTTATTACACTGCATGGCAATTGAAAATATAGCTATGTACATAATTTGAAAACTCATACATGCATGTTAGATGGAAGAATACAAAAAAATCAAATTATATGAAAAGATTAGCTTTTTACCATTTCAAAAAACCTACATTTATTCTATCTCATTCTCGCAGACAAGGTAATGAAGAGCAAGTCAAACCGCGCTCGCTGCGTTTCACATGGAGCATGAAGACTACGTCTCAGCGGGACGCCAACGAAATCATGGCCGAGATACGCAAAGTTCTCGACGCTAACAACTGTGACTATGAGCAGCGAGAAAGGTTTGCGAACTTACTTGCGTAAGGCAATTGTAACAGATATGAATTAAAAAACCATTTTCATAAGTATAACTTTTTTAATAAATTATGTCTGAATTAATTATGCCTAGGTTCCTTCTGCTGTGTGTACACGGAGACCCTAATACTGACAGTCTGGTGCAATGGGAAATTGAAGTTTGCAAGCTTCCAAGACTATCACTTAATGGAGTCCGTTTCAAGAGAATTTCAGGTGAGATTTCTGACACAGTAGTCGTCTTTTATTCACTTCTAGCTGTGTAACAATTATTACAACAATAAATGCATTTTATTAGTTATTAGTTTTAAAGTTATATTCTTTGTGGTGTTCTTCTACTCATACTCTGATACCCTTACTATAGCAAAAAAGGTTTCTTCTACTAAAATGATGATCACTGAAAGTGTTTCTATATTAACACATTGGCTACAGGGTACGTGGAATACGCGTTGTATTTTGATTTCCACTGTAGCCGTCGTAGTAGTGCCGTGTAGATGTGTTGGTAATATTCCACTAAAAAGTTCACTTGAACTTCAAGCCAAATAGTCTTCTCTGTGACATTTAAATGAAAACGTATATGAAATTAATTTGATGAACTACTCGTAACCCATAGCAGTACTAAAAATGAATCAATATTTTTTCAGGCACGAGTATAGGCTTCAAGAACATTGCGTCAAAGATAGCCAACGAATTAAAACTGTGACTGCCCATGCAAGCCGAACTGTCGTCCACTTCTTCATCGCAGGGCACTTTCTCCCTCGAAACCCGCTCCTCTTCGCCGGACCACTCCCACCATCGCAGGATTCCCCTCTCTCTGCCGCCTACCGATTATTACCAGCAAAGAACGGTCAACTCTCCGGCGAACAATTCCAACACGATGCCTGCGTCCTCCAACGCGTACAAGAATTCCGTTAGACGTTTGATCAGACGTCAAGACGCGAGCCTCACGCCGGAAGAACCCTGTCTGCCCACAAATCTGTTTGACAATAAACCTACTAACGTTAACGTTGTTCCGTCAACGAGCAAAGAGTGCTCTGCGTTCGTCAGACTTGAGCCGAGAAAGAGCAACTGTTACGACGGTTTGGCTGCTAAACCGAAAGAACCCGAACCGCTCAAGTTTGAGAGTTCTTCTAACTTAAAAAGTTACTATGCAACATTTCTAGAAGAAATTTCAGCCTTCAATGAAGCCAAAAAAAATGTGGCCAAGAATTCAGTTTGTAAAACCGGTCGACGGCACGATTGCAGTTTTGATAACAAAGAAGAAATGAACAAGTACCTGTGCAATATAGATCTTATGGAGAATGAATTTGTAGGAGTTGCCAAAGGGAAATCTGAGAAAAAATATCCAATCGATCACGCAGAGCCCACTCGAGCATACGAAGCCGTCTCCAAGTGCTCCAACGATGCCGACAGTATCAATTCATTCAAGTCGGATAATTCCAGTAAAATTGCTATCAAGCAGCCCATGTATCCAGGGAAAGTTTTAAATCACTACGTCGACATGGGAAGGACCTATAAGGAAAATACTACGCAGTCAAGCTTAGGCAATCGCACTAAGGAATCGCCTATCCGACAAGAGAAAGATGGCAAGGTGTACAACAGGGCGCTGCAGGATAACTCTAACCGGATACAGAATGGAAGAAAATCTGATAAGATCATCAGAAGACACACGACAGAATACAGAGGGCCTCCCCACTTAGTGTTGCCGCCATTGAAAAATGACAGTTCCGACAGTGCAGAACGCAGTCCTGTTGCCACTCACAACAATTCTAGCAATCCTTATCCCTACTTGATGCTGAACGAGCAGAGAGGCCTAAAAAAGAAAAGTAGTATTACCAGTTCGACTTCTGAAGAAAACAGCGACGCTATAGCCGCAGCCATCAAATTGAGAATGCAAGCTAAAGAGTGGCGTGAGAACAAGGCCCCGAAACGAGTCGACAGTTTGACAGTGGATCGCAGAATGACAAACAAAAAGAATGCATCCAAAAGTGCAAAAATTAAACGTCGCGGATCATTCAACATCGATCCTTCTGGAGAATTTCATCTTTCTTTAGATGTAGACCGGGAAAAGGATATGAGTTGTTCCGTGAGGAGTTGCAACACGGCAAAGTCGCCGCTGATGGATGCTAGAAAGACGCCTTTGCAAATTTCTGCTGAAGATATGGTGCAAATGGCCAACTGTGGAGCGCGTAACAAAAACGGTAGCCTCTGTCATTTCATAAGCACAAACAATGATAATTATCTTTCAATAAGCCAAGCCTTGCTGAATCAGTCATCGGGCAGCGAGGCTAAGCTGGCTGAAACTAGAGTCCATGCTAAAAAGCAGCACTCGATTGAGAGAAGTTTAAAGAAAAAATCTACACATTCTCTAGCATTTGAATCTAGCGATGAAACTCTGATGCTCAATCAAGACGATCGGCAGCCGCCGCCTAAGTACAATGAAAACTCGAAATTGGAATCCATTGACAGACGACACAGCAAAGGACATTCGAGGCAACGATCGCACGATCTTGACAAGACGATGAAATCTATAAAACACAAACAGGACTCGACATCCGGTAGAAAATTGGTACATACTAAAAGTGAGGGACACAGATCCCACAAAGCGCCTACTGGATATTTCTTACTGGAAGATGAAAACGGTTGCACTGTGCCCTTGAGGCTGCCGGAAACTTCCCAATGGAAGGAAGATATAAAATACCAAAGTCCGTCTGTTGAAATGCTGGATAAAAAGATCAGAAGTAATCACCAACTTTGCGATTCTATAGTGATGGATTCAAAAGAGGCTTGCAAATGTGTAGGTGTGAGTAACCACTCTTTGGTTAAGGCGGAGTGTTCTTTTCGTGAAAAGAGTGATTTTAGCAGCGACACCGATTTGAATCAGTCGACTGAACGAGATACGGACCCTGGAAATCCTGTATTCCGACGGCTGGGAACCTCCAGCCGTGAAGAGTTGACAAACAGTGGAGGTGACGTAGAAGAGTGTTTTGATTTTTGAAAAAAAATGTATTTCTCGAATATGTCAATATGTCTTGTTGTTTAAATGTAGTAGGATTTCAAAATTTTTTCTATTGTTTGAATACGATGCTTTATTTCAAAGAGTTTGATTTTTTACAAAATCAATGCTTTTATCAATTTAGTTTAGATTATTGTTTGTGGAATTGGCAGATAACCGTTTATTTAAATATAAATGTGGGCATTAACGAATCGGACTGTGGGGTTTATAATTATTATAAAAATCCTCTATGAATACATTCATCATATCTTCTAATGCTGTTGATGATTGCTATTCAACTGCAACTTTTGGTGTTTGTCAATATCAAAAAACTCGTGCACGGTTCTTATCTATTCTTTTGTTTCATTCTTATAGGAATTAGGTAATAAATAATAGCATAATTGGAGGTGCATATTAAATGGAGTGAACAGAATAGAGTGTACATTGAGCATTACTATAATTATTTGTGATCTATGAAAACTGCTGCATATTTAAATAAATTAATATTTCGCTGTTATTTCTGGAAATTGTGAAGATTCTAGTGATCATTGATAGCATTACTTTTATGGTATTATACTATTATATGCCATTCATATAGTTTATAATTATGTTTTTTGATTTATATTTTTTGATAGCACACACTCCTTTACCTGCATTAACAAATAATAATTTATAGTAAAAATGTATCAAGCGATGGCATGATTTCCGATACGCCCGTGACACGGCGCCAGATTTGTCAAATTTTATATAGATTTTATTATTTTAAACTGAAAAATCTTTCGGCAGAAATTATCCGATTTGATATAAATTAATTTATGCCTAAGCCTGTTAAAATCTTTCTTAAATAAGTTTTTCTATGGAACACAATGAATATAATATTATAAAACATGTTTTTCTATATAATATTACTAATTAAATGTAAATATGTTTATGATAGATCATTATTCTTAACCCATCTTCAGAAAATCCGATATATATTTATTGAGGTGCGTGTCTAATATTTGACAAAAACAGACACCTCTTAGCCGTCGAGGCATTTGTCTAATGAATTGTAAAATTTGGTCATTTTAAGAATATATTGGAAGAATGTACGTATTCTTTTTTGAGTGAAGCGAGTTTTAAAATAAATGCAAACTTCTTGATGAAATATTGAGTTTGATTTTACAATATATTGCTCAGTATTAAAATGAAACATTTTAAACATTCATAACAAAATGGGAAACTATAACTAAACTTGTCAGCTCATAAGATTAGATACGCTTTTTCACATGGGAGTTTGTATTATTCCTTTTTTAAGATGATTTAACTATTCTATAGATTTTGAAGAGTTTTATTGTATTATCAATACCACATATTTAGATGATAAATTGATGTCCTGTGCTTTTATTGTAAAATAAATAAAAATCTACCATCTTTGAATTGACTTTTCGAAAATTTCAAACTTGCAATACTAATAATATTAATGTGAAATAATATTAAAATAATATTTTTATTCAAAGGTTGCCAATTTTGATTCATGCAGCAAGGTATGATTCGCAGAAAACACTTTATAGGTTGATCGCATCATTCAATAATTACATTGATAAAGAGTATGTCAATGGAAAAATAAACACAACATATATTAAAATCATCATCATGTCCGTGACTCCAGAATTTTTTTTACTGCCAATATTAATCGTGGATTCACAATAGTAGATAGACATTTGACGATATCATTTTCTGTCATACACATTTTTCTAATTAAAAGTAGATGCTAAAGTATTGCAAGAAAAAAGAAAATCAAAAACATTTCGCGGCTTGATACAGAAACTATTAAAAGTGTTTTGCTTGTCTAATGCCAGCAATTAAAACACAGCAAGAGATATGAATAACTTTTTATGACTTATATTTTTAATGTTTGATATATATATAATATTTTCCTAACTGGTGACGAACAATTTCAATAAAACAAACATTCAATTACAGAGATCTGTTGTACCATTCAAGTATCACCCTTAACATGAAGAGTTTGTTTTGAATTCAATCGGTAGGGCGAGAAGAAGCGTGCCTGAGTCAGGAAGCGTTTTAAATATTCTATTACATTAGAATACTGTGACTGATATGATATTAATGGAGATTTTTCAATATATAATTCAGTCGAAAAACTCAAAAAATATTTTTGCAGTTAATCTAATGAAATAATGTTGCCAAACACTTTCTTAACCTTTAGCACTGAACAATTAATTAACATATAAATCAGTATATTTTTTTATATGTGAAAGAATTTTCAGAAAAAAACCTTTGTAAGGAGACTGAGCAATTGTCCCTTCTTATTTATGAGTTGCTCTTGTAACATTCTTTGTAGTGAATTTTCATTGAGTAAAAACAGGCATGAAACAAAAATCAATTCACAAGTGTTTATAATGACAAAATTATTTTATCTATGCAAACTATTGTATTTAGGAGCTCACCTAAATGACGATGTTAAAAATTTTGTGAATTATAAATATCAATGGGGATTAATTTACATTTTGAATAGTTTTTGCAAAAATTTCATCTCGCCTACTATTCGCATGAATGCAGTAATATAATGTAACTATATACTTTTGAAGATTATCATATATTTTTTCCTTTTGGGAAGTCGCTTGCAAAAATTGTGTAGAACCAATCGACAATACTCGTTGGGTGTAATCGGAAGGACTTATACACTGGCAAACAATATGTTCAATATTCTGATATCTGTACAGGTATGATGCAAAGCTGTCGTGTGGTAAATTCGCTGTAACAAAATATGTCCCCGAGTGGTGATCAATGCATACAATCAAAGAATTGAGCATAACCAGTGTCCAGATTTAATTATACTACATTTGAAGGCTAAATATTTATTGAATAAAAGGTTTTCCCCATCTATCAAGAAGATTTTTCCATTGATATTTGGTTATCATAAAAAAAACCGTCTCACACGTGTAGGTATTGCAATTGACAGTTCTTTTCCAACAACACAAAATTTTTTTCTTTTTTAAATAGTAACTAAAAAGCCAACACTGACACCAGATCCGGAATTATTTATGATTAAAGTGTGGCCGCCAAAAACAACTGAAAACTCAGATATAAACAACAACAAAAAACAATTGCGATAGGACAACAGGAAATTTTCAAAAATAATTGTATAATAATATAAAAATCTACAATGTTTTTGTTGATGCCAATTTAAAATACTGCTGTGAGTAAGTGTGGATCTCAAAACTAGTTGCCTGTTGATTACTTTTCTTTATGGTAAAAAATGTAACACATTCAACTCAATATGATAATGACCATATTAAATTGTTGAGATTTAATATTTTATAGACGGTACTCGATGTAAATATATTTTTTCATTTTATTTTTGCTGAATGATCAAACTATGTGAATTCTGAATGATAGTAGGTATACATAGTAATATTATAGTTATATATAAATAAATTATATATTGTGTTGTGTGTAGTAAATAAAATATCTAGTTATATTGATCTTTTTTTAAATCATGTTTACGTACTCTTGTTTTATATGTTCATCTGAATCGTTAATGTAATATAGAATATGGTGTGCCACTGAGAAATATCATTTTTGCTGAGGCAAGCTGCAACGATGACCTCTAAAGAGAACAAACCTGATCCCATCCCTCGTATGTCTATATACGTTGATAGCGAGAAGCGTTTCAAATAATAGTTGTATAATATTAAAATAATAATTATCAGCAGGGCTTATAATACTGCCTGGTGTAAAAACGACTTATAGAATGTATGTTTTATTTACTATTCATTAAATTTAACATCAATCTTTTTAACCTCTGTGGGGAGTCTGGTAATGTTGATAATTATCAAGATTTAAATTATCTAGACCAAATTTTCTATTTTAGACATCAGTTTGATTATACACCGTGCTGCAATTTCATGTTATATCTATACCGTCTGCTATCCGTGAGCAGGATGCGTACATTCTGTTTTGTAAAATAATTTGTTCTGACAGTCTAGGATATTTGAATATCAAGTTAATATTAAATTGTGTGAAACAAGGCTCATTTATTGATGATATATCTTAAACTCATTTAAATTTTCTTTATAAATCTTGAATTGAAAAGTTTTATTGGTGTCTTGAATGAATGTAGTGGAATGATTTTTACATACTTTTTCATCGATGCAAATAACAGGACCTCAATATTTATAATAGTCATTAACCTTCGCTGCATGGTGATATGTATTTACTACAACTCGACTCTAATAATGAGAATATTTCTATTAAATATAATAGATACTGATCTGAGAATTTTTGTATTCCTCAGTAATGTTATTAAGTATTAAATAAAATTACAGTTATGTATGGTTATTCATTTGCAGCGATGGAAATAAATAATTAGTGGAAGAATCGGGCAAAGAATCACCCATACACACAAACGTATTCCAATTTATGCGCGTGTGTAAGCGCGAGGGCGAGCGTACTCTTGCAGGTGTTCAGCCCGGCGCGAAAGCGCATGCGTAGAAGTGATCGACTTCGAACTAGCCAATCATTTCGTCATTACGAATTCGACTGCCGACAGGTGAAGACGTCGGAGGCGGCAACTAATTGCGATGTTTTTTCTTCTTTTCAGACACTTAGATTACAAAAATTGTTATATTTCAACTTCAACCATAGTCAATCAAAGCAATGTTTAGAAATATTCACATTTTTCCGGTTTTTAAATAACTTTTTCATATGGTGTAGTAAATACATATCACCGGAGATCGCGGAAGTTTTTAGCACAGTATGGGGAGGGTTAAAGAGGAACCATGAAGTCTCGATGATCTGTCGATTCAAATAGATAAATTCTATATCACAAATTTGATGTGTTCCTTTTTTCCAGTGGCTTGATTTTAATGAAAAGAATTTTATTTTAGTCACATGCATTGCAGAGTTGATCATATTACCTTTTAAAAACGAGTAAAAACTATATGCCAACCGATTTAATCTCTATCTGATAAATAAATGTATCTGACAGACGTATGTTTTTTAACAAAAAAGAACAGGTCTGTATACATAGACTTCTATAGTATTATAAAATATTAAAATAATTAAAAATATAATAATAATAAAAGAAACCACTGTAAAAATGATTGCTGTCAAAATTTTCAGAATTGTATGCTGTAATTTAGTTATATATAATATGTTCATAATTAGATTTTTATTAGAAGATATTTTAGTTTTATTTTATCAATTGTTTGATCAAGTTTTAATAAATGTTAATTATGATAAGTGATTAATCCTTATTGAAAAATATTGATATTGCTATTCTTTTCAACATTCAATATAATATTGAGGCAAAACGCAAACAAAAAGATAGATGCAAGTTTGTGAATCGTGCATAACAACTGAACTTGTATATCTGTTATGGAAAGTAAGTCTACTTATGATATTTATCCGTTAACCTTGTAAAATGCCAGTGTATGTTATTATTTATGCACTCGCAGTGTGGGTCTCAAAATCTGAACTTAGTGTAATGCATTTTGTATATTGTTTCGAGTAAGTTAGTCATTTTTTTATATTAAATGGCGGAGCAGTCGTAATATATTTTTAAAACGTTACCTGCCGTATACAATATTAAAATATCTCCTGATTAAAATGATTGTAAATATTCTATTCAAAATGTGTGGCTGAATTATTTCTATCTAGAAAAGGTTGACAATTATATGTGCAACTTTGAAATCCGATAAATAATTTATTAAAAAAAAACACTGCTTTTGAGTGAGATATTTACATGAACAATGTATAATTGATTTTATTTTGTTAGGTAATGATAATTGATGCTGAATATCACAGATTTAGGATGAAGGACGGTCGTTATGATATTGCCTTATTTTTAATGAAAAATGAGGTATCTTTTAATTAATTATCGTCTTTTTATAGGAGGACAGAGGAATGCCTCAGTGTATAAAAAAATGGATACCTTTAGAAATATTTTTTTTTCATAATTATTAAACCCTGCAGGTATATACATACCGAAATATAACATTTGGGTGTCCCGTTACGCTATGTATTACTATTTAATAGTCATGCCACCCATCAAATATGTGCAAATAAATAAATAAATAATTACTTCAATTTTTTATCAAAGAAATTTTATTTGATGCCGACGTTGGGATGATGTGCAAGAAAACCTTCTATAAATTGTACCCATAAACTATGCAATGAAGTAGTGATTTAATGCTTTCATAATGACCAATAAATAAAATTTATACTCATATTATTTATTATTCAATTTACTATCGATTCAATCGTTTCACACTGGACTGAAAATAATAAAAATAAACGAGATACCACTAGACACTATTTTATATGAATTCAACGGGCAAATAACAATTAAAAGAATATAAATTTATCCTTATTTTGTAAGTGAGGGTGTCACTGTGAAAACATTAGAAAAGTCAATATTGAGCCGCCATTTCGAGGAGAATCGACAATTCATAACTATGCTGCCGGTGTGATGATATAAATATATTTTTATTGAAGAGTTTTTAACTAAAGATTTTGAAATGGCACGCTTCATAAATTGCGTGTTTTTCTGCACGCCAAAGGAGCCCTGGTTTTTCCAATAGCTTATTTAAACCAAATTGTATTCCTTAAAATGTATTATTATTATTGTAACTCTATAATGTATTTGTTAGTTTATCGGACTACTATGGGGTTATTTGTCGACGCACCGTTATTGAATTATTGTCTAGATGAATCGCAGTTGAATGTTAAACTTTACTGTAATAATCATTGTAATTTACTTTTGACGAATTAATACAATACACAATTACATAATAAATTTATTCTTTTTATTTCTCCAAATTCTAATGAAAACTTCTAGCTGCCTGTGAGACTTGCATGTTCTTTTCAGAGATCTGAGAATTCCAGCATATCTATACCCAATGGAAAACTAAATGTATAGCAGGTATTTTTTTTGTACTATAAGATCAAAGCTAACTTCATTTTTCAATTGTTTCTCCATGTCCACTATAAGTCTACTATGATATTATTATTGAACTGAAACATTGCATGCATTGTTGAAGAGATTCTCAAAAAGGCAAAGAGACGCCTTACTCGGTATAAGCCTATTATAATAAACACAGTTGTCAATAAACAAAAAATACAATCCTCAGAGCAATTATTATATCAATTGCAATTTGTAATTCTTGTGGAACTAAATACTTTGCTTTTGTTTACAACTTTATTCAATCAGTCCAACATTAAATTTGTGTGTTCGTCACTACAGTAAAAGTCCGTTAATTCGAAATTCAAGAGACCAGATTTCCCAAAAAAATTCGAATTACGATTTACGCGATCACTAAAAAAAATGAATTTTCGCGGCAATTGTAGAAAGCCTGGAACATCGCGGCAATTTTTTCGATTTTTATAGACCAAAAAAATCGAGATACGAATTACGCGAACACTAAAAAATGAATTTTCGCGGCCATTTTTTCGATTTTTTATGGACAGGCATTTCATAAGAATAAAAAACAGTTAACATATTTGATTTTTAGTCACTTATATTTAAGGTATTCGCGCGTAAAATAGAATGACGTTTAGGTAGATATATACTTATAAAAATGAACCATTGTAGTGAAGTTAGGTACATACTAATATTTGAAGTGTCACTTGCACCAATGTTATAAATGCTCGAATTCGATTTTGACATACGATACTTCACTTAATATAGATGTCTCACTTACACTGATGGTTTACATAAGCTTTACTCTTCAAAACAATGTGTTGACTAACTTTTAACCTAACAAACTCACGAAATTATCAAAATTTCGAAATTGTTGAACTGTCAAAATTTCGAATTACAAGAAATCGTATGTACATTTTGGCGAAAAACATTACGAATTACGAATTAAGCGATATTTCGAATTAACGGTACATTTTACTATGAAAAGTCAATATTGGGACGAGAAAATTATGAAAATTTCGAATTACGAATTATCGTTGTTCGAATTAACGGACTTTTACTGTACTATAAAATGCAAAAATGGCTAGGTTTTGCAGGATAGATAAATAATTACAATAGGGTTGAGGAGTGGGTTCTTAAGAATAAAAATTGCAAAATAATAAATATAAATAAATTTATTTTTCATTACAGTAAAATAGTACACAATAACATTATGTAAAAACATTTTCTGCTTTTAGTAAGTGAGAAGAATAATATGAAATCAATGCTAAAGAAAAATACATAATTATTATAAATTACACTGGATCTATTGTTTCCATATTATGATATGTGAAAATAAACAATCAAAGTGTTAACTGTCAATTCTTAATGGCAATGCATTATATTTAATAAATAAAGCATTACTTTTTGAACTACATATTTTATAGTGATCGGAATGGGTTCACTGGGTGTAAATTAATGATATTGTATTAAATTCTTCAAGTGTCAATTTTTATTTTCATCAGTTGATAATGCACACGATAAGCGAATTAGGTCCTTGTAAAATAAGTGTAATAAGTACAAAAAAAATTGTATGTACATAACCAAAAAAAAAGATTCATAAAATAGTACCAAAATCTCTTTTTCCATTTTTGGTTTAAATATGTTTATATTTTTTTTTATAAATTCACTTTGTTGAATTTATGGTAATATGTTACAGAATTTGAACATAAAAACATTTTTATGTTCAAGATTTCAATAAAATTTTTGTAGTTATACATTTGATCTTGGTGAAAATATTTTTGAACATAGAAAAGTAAGGAAACGCTTCATTTATAAAGAATCAATTCTTCAATAAAATTTAACATTTAATTTAAATCAATTATTATCATCCGGCGAATCTGAAACAACACCTGGTACAATAGCTCCGGCCAATAAGGGAGTGAGTCCTTTAGCCATATGAGACTTCCTTTTACAATGTAAAGTGAAGTTTGCGGCAGTGACAAAACTTTTGGCACACGGTGTGCAATGAAAATTTCGAAATGGCAATACCGGAGAACTGCTTTGAGATGTTCCAGTCGGAGGAACTGCTTGTGATTCACGATCATCATGAGATACTGCCTGCGATGTAGGATGAGGCGTCTGCTGATCCTGCTGCGGTGCTCGGTCAGCATCCTCTTGGGAAGCTTCAACTTCTCGAAGTTTTTCCAAATGATATTTACGAGTTTTGTGTCTCTAATGGTTTGTAAGAAAAAAGAGTAATATAAAGTAGAGTAAAAATTAATAATAAGATTGAAATAAAATCCTAAATTTGCCACATGTGAAAGAAAGATCGAACTTTCAATCAAAAAATAATATATCTTATATTTTTACAACGTTATGATTTTGTATATATATTGCCGTAATAAAAATCCTATATTACTGAACAAAATCTAATAAATATCTCTGTGTGGGATCCTACCGGTAACTATGCATTCTCATCAACGGCATCTGCTATCATATCAGTGCGAAACGTTCTCAATTCGCTGATTCTATCTGAACCGGCGGTCAACACTTGACCGCTTTTTGCCAGATGTGATTTTCTTTTGGAGTGCATGGCGAGGCGAGACGGCGTGGTGAATCGTTTGTCGCAAGGATAGCAGTGATGGGGTCGAGGGACAGAGAGGGAATCGAAAAGCGGTTTCGGCACATCCGTTACATTTTCAACACCCGCTGTCATTTCGCTCAATCCCGCCTCTCGCTCTCTCTCTCGGTGGTACTTGCTTAGTTTGTGCTTCTAGAATTCAGACAATTGAATATGATAAGTTCAATATACATAAGTTTTTTGAAACGGAGAGTTTTCAGAGAGGCGGGGAAAGCAAAAAAAAGTTCAACCATCTAAGACCTAGATTCTTTTCAATTTCGACACACATGACATACGTTCGGCAATTAAAATAGCAATGAATAGTGACTATCAAAATCTACTAACATGTCCCATATTATATTACATTCTGAGTATTGAAGGCCTTCCACATCTTGGTGTAAGATGTTATTTGTCCAGTGGGTTATGACATATTTTTGTTTTGTGCAAAAATAAATATTTTATGACTCTTGGCAAACCTACAAATAAGGAAAAAAAATAATAAAATATGTCGGCTAGTAAACTGACCCTGAATTCACCGTGCCTAGCAAATGCTCTGTTACACAATTTACAATTGTACGGCCTCTCTCCGCTGTGTCCCCGCCTGTGCTCCGTCAAGTCGTATGCTTTCGCAAAACGTTTTGAACAAATTTCACATTGGAAGTCTTTGATTCCTGTATGACTAATGAGATGCGAGCGCAAGTGGTCAGGTCTAGAAAAAAATAAACACATGACTGTCATCAATCATAGTTATCATCATATTCAGTTACAATTTGTACATACCATCCTCATCTATATTGAATTTCTCTTCAATTTATATTATTAAATAAGTCATCTTCATTTAAGTTGTTTTATTAATTGTGTTAGTCATCATCATCACTATTCTGTCAATGAGGATTATGAACAACTTGCAAAATTGAAGATTTTGACTGAACTATTGACTACTTTTTTAGTACACAAAATATAGTAGAATTATATCGAATAACTATCTGTTGACTGATGATATATAATATTTTTTATTACCTATAACAAGTTTTCCCACAGAAATGGCATTCATATCGATTTGTATGCGTATGTTTTCTCATATGTGACCAAACTGAATTCATACTCTTGAATTTTGTCCCGCATACTCTGCATGGGTATTCACTGAAAAAAAAATATTGATCTTATTTTACCAACAGACAGAGAAGTAAAGAGAAAACAATAGTATAATGGAAACATCTATCATTTTACCGGCTATTATCATGAGTCCTTTTATGTTGTCTAAGATATTGACTTTCTGAGAAACTCTTTTCACAAATGTCACACTGGAAATCACGTGTTCCCTTATGAGAGTGAATATGTCTCACCAGCTTCCCTTTGTCTACAAATGCCTTGTTACATAGCTCACACACAAATGGTTTCACACCTACACAAAAAAAAAAACATCAGAGGAATTAACAACTTTTTATTGACATTCATGTAAAACCGTGTATAGTAAATCATCTTTTTATGCGATTTAGACATTATGCAGGTTCCTTAACACTCTAGCGACCGCATTTATCGGGCCAAAGTTACACGTAATACCGCACATTTTTCAAGATTTTGGTTTTTCGCGCGACATTTAGAATTATGCTTATATCTTTTTAATCAGTTGAGTAAATTGGATAAAATAAAGTGTATTGTGTATTGTATAGTATAATATATCTATTTAAAAACAATTAGTTCAAAAAAAAAATTATTAAAGCTGTAAACACATGATTTATTTATATTTTTGAAAGAAAAGCGAAACAAATATTTCTTTTCCATTCATAAACACATAAAGCAAAGTCAAATTCTTTTGAAATGTGGTCTCCGATCATTTTACACAATATTGTATAAAAATATTTGAAAAAAATAGAGTATTTATTGAGAGCCGCGAGACTTACCATACATCCATCAGTCGTATAAATTAGGAAAATTTACTTGTCATCACAGTGCCACAATAACATTATAACTATTACTTTTACCAGCCAAAAAGGGTTCATTTATTGTTATTAGTTTTTATAAACACTCAAATATTATTTTTTTAATGAAAACATCAGAAGAAAAAATTACACACATATTACTAACTAACTATACTAAACCATACGTCTACAATAATCACTAAAATTTTATCAATATTATTTTTTGTGTGGTAATCTTCAAAACATTTTCCCGTGTGTAATGGAACATTACAAAATAAACACATGTAAATTGTGTCCCCTCGTCTTTTATTAGCGGTACAAACTCAACATGCTCTTCGTACAAAGCTTTTAGTTTTATCACTTATTATTTTCCGAATGATGGATCTTTTCAAATATATTGAGTAATATGATAAGTTTTGATCGGCACGATCAACGCTTTTCATATTTTTGTTATAATCTAAAAAACAATTGGGTTTTATTTTTGGTTCTACGATTTAGTTTATAATATATTTATTTCACAAAACACGTAAATTTAAACTCTTTTTCCACAAATTATAAGATTATATACCATTACTATAGCACGTATGTCAAACGATTTCACATAGAAATACGCAATAATTATAAATGCAATCGCGGAGTAATTACATAGGATGTATTCTATTCGACCGATATTTTCAAACTAATTCTAAACTACAATTCTTATATATATGTATGTATATAAAATGGGGATGGTCAACATCAAAATGTGTAAAGACTTCGCTAATTGTTTAAAAATACAATGGTAATTGCTAGAAAGCAAAATGCCATACATACCTCACACATGCCCGGTAATTTGATTTTTATGATACGCGTATTTTTTAAAATAAGGTTCAGCAATAAATCTGTCAAAAAACACTATGCAATGTGCACCATTCATCTCAAACATGCGATTGAGAAATCCATTCATCTTTTTACAGAAATTTCGACTTCGCTAAATGTTTAAATATACAATTGAAATTTCTAGAAAGCAGGCTGCCATCAATACCTCAAACATTCCCGGTAATTTGAGTTTTATGATTCGGGTATATTTGAAATAGGGTTCAGTAATAAATCTTTTTAAAAACTTAACGCAGTATGCCCCATTCACCTCAAACATGCGATTGAGAAATCCATTCATCTTTTTACCGAAATTACTTGTATTGTCCTATTTCAAATATTTAGACTCGGAGTAGACAATGAAACATATTTTGACGAGCTAATAAACAAAAATACTTAGTTCTTTTCAGTCTGAATATAGTCCATGTTTATTTATAGGAAACTTTTTACCCAACACCGCACATTTTTCGCGATTTTATTATTTCGCGCGACATTTTGAATTATGCTTATAACTTTTTAATCAGTTGAGTAAATTGGATAAAATAAAGTGTTTAAAAATACAATGGTAATTGCTAGAAAGCAAAATGCCATACATACCTCACACATGCCCGGTAATTCGATTTTTATGATACGCGTATTTTTTAAAATAGGGTTCAGCAATAAATCTGTCAAAAAACATTATGCAATGTGCACCATTCATCTCAAACATGCGATTGAGAAATCCATCCAGAGAAGCAAAAGAAATATTTCTTTTACTCATTTTATTACATAAACACATAAAGCAAAGTCAAATTCTTTTTAAATGTTTTCTGCGATCTTTTTACACAATATTGTTGGTTTATAATAATCAACCAACAAAATATAATATTTATTGAGAGACTTCCGAGAATTAGGGTACATACCATCAGTCGTAAAATTAGGAACATTTACGTGTCATCACAATGGCACAAAAACATTATAACTATTACTTTTACGAGCCAAAATGAGTTCATTTATTGTTATTAGTTTTTATAAAAACTTAAATATTATTATTATTTTATTAGGTAATGTAAATAATTGAGTTAGTAAAAAAACAAACTGATATTTAAATTTATTGCATCTGAAATGTGAAGAAAGATAAAAACATTGCAAGAAAAAAATACACACATATTATTTATCACTACTAACCATTTTCGGGACTTTTCAACTTCTTTGTATTTTGTTTTATTTTGATTGTAATATCTATTACTTCACAAAACACGTAAATTTAAACTCTTTTTCCACAAATTTTACCATTACTATAATAGCACGTATGTAAAACGATTTTACGTAGAAATACGAAATAATTACAAATGCATTCGCGGAGATATCACATAGGTTGTACTCATTTCGACCGATATTTTCAAACTATAATACAATTCTTATGTATATAACATGGGAATGGTCACATCATATGGACTGTGTAAAGACTTCGCTAAATGTTTAAAAATACAATGGAAATCAATACCTCAAACATTCCCGGTAATTTGATTTTTATGATTCGTGTATTTTTGAAAATAGGGTTCAGTATAAATCTTTCAAAAAACATTATGCAATGTGCCCCATTCATCCCCAACATGACATTGAGAAATCCATTTATATTTTTACCGAAATTACTTTTACTGTCCTAATTCAAATATTTAGACGCAGAGTAGACAATAAACATATTTTGCCGAGATAATAAACAAAAATACTTAGTTCGTTTCAGTCGTTATATTTCATTATAGGAAACTTTTTGACTCAACAAATATATTTTATTTCAAGGACGTTTTTGAGCCATAAGCTTGTGAGAAATTGAATAAAAAAACACGGGGAGCTATAAACCAGACAGTAATGGGTCGTAAAATAATAAAAAAAATCCAAAAGTGTCATGTAATCTGCCAACAGATGCAAAGACAATGCGCGGGGCGTAAATCCGCGCGAACGCGGGACCGGTTGTTAACCGATTGCGATAATTTCAGCGCGAACGCGGGACCGGTGACTTGAGTGTTAAGATTATTAGGTGATATTGACATGTGCTGCAAGTTTTTTTTTTGCAAGGTTGGCAAGTTAATTAGAATGTTACCCAAATGAAGCAATAATCAAAAAATATATTTTTATGCCATATCATTTTTTTTTTTTTTTATGAGAATCTGGGTGTATAAACTTTCCATTTTGCGGATTTTAAAATTCATGGAACCTATCCCAACATTTTTAAATAGAGTTAAGTCTTCTTTATGCAATATCCCTTGGAACACATAAAAAGGGGATCAACCGTATTTAAACTTGTCTAATAGAAGAGCACTTATATTTCAATTACCTTCGTGTCTTCTTATATGCGCCACTAGACTATACGAAGTGGTCATACATTTCCCACAATAATGACATTTGTGAACTTTTTCTTCATGCAGCTTTTTATGGGTGAGCAGATTCTTTTTCTACAAAACGAAAAAATATATTTTAATAACATGATACACAGAGATAGTGAAGCGGAAAAAACTAAAATATAATTTAGGCATCTGCTATATACCAAGTGATTATAACTATATAATCAGGGGCTCTTAATTGCAGGAGATGCTGCTGTTAAGATGAGTTTTGGATACGGCAGCAGTTGGCCATCCCGGGTTTGGATGATTAGCATCAAAGAAATTTATTATAAGAAACCTTACCTGAAAACTTTTGTTGCAAATGTTACATTCGATTCGAGCATACTTGTGACCAAGATGAACATGTTTTGTGTGAATCCGCAAGTATCTGAAATTAATGAATTTTATCAGTCATACATATACTAAGTAATACACCTATCTTTTTTTAAACTATAAACATGTGTAAGACAATAGAAATTGAATCAAAAAAATTACAGTTTCACTGTGTTTCACCATTTATAATTAAATATTATTGTGATACTCTTAGAATCTAAATATTTGTATATAATATATAATTTGAATGAGTGGCGAAACCCATTCATTCAAATTAAAAAAACTCATGGAAAAGTACAAAATTCAAAGGATTTAAATATGATATTGAAATTCCATCAGGCACTTTCAGTCGAAGTCCTCAATTCAACCTATTTCTGAAATTTGATCCAACAGTCGCTACTTTTTGGACCTCGCAGACCAAAAATCTCAAAATTCTCTTGTAACACTACCATTTTCCCATAAAAGTACTGTTCTAGTTAGTACTTACGCAAATTATTGAACATTGAAGTTTTAAAAAAAGAATCAATAAACACAAGTCAAAGTAAAACAAAAAATATGGAGTGCACATCGGCATGTAAAATTATTCGTTTCTTGTTTCCTCAATTGAGCTTGAGCTTATCGTTCTACTTGTCAATTGGGGCAATACATTAATTTTACCACTGGGGCATAAAAATGCAGGCGAAAATAGACAAAAAGTAGTTAAGAATATAAAAAACACATAAGAACGAAACTTGAAAATATATTCAAATTACTCCTGCCTACTCAAAAACTTGTACAATCTATGAACTGCTTCTGAATTACACTAAAGAAATTTTCATTAAATGACCTCTGATTATAATTGAGAGCAACAACAGCATTTCTACAGACTTTCTCTAGACATAAAGATAGCAGACCAATTGATACAGAAGAATAGACATTATCTATCATGAGATTTCTTAGTTACCTATCAGTCCGGAAAGCCTTGTCACAAAACTCACAAGGATGCTTATCATCGCTGTGACTTTTCATGTGAGCAGTGAGATCGTTCTTTAGGCTGTATGTTCTGCCACAGATATCACAAAAGTGAGGTCGCTCCGAAGTGTGCCACCTTTTCCTATGAGCCATCAAGCTCTGTGAATGATGGTACATCTTGTTGCAGTCTTCACACTTGTAGTTGCCTGACTTTATATGACATATCATATGCGTCCTATGAATACCAGAACTTCATATTAATATATTGATTGAGTAGGCATTTACTTGGTAGAACTCCATTATAATACGGAAAAAAAATAACAATGTATTTTAGTTCTACATAAATTATTTTATATATTTGTTGATAGCTATTTCGGCTTACGCCTTCTTATAGTTCTGACGAAGGCGTAAGCCGAAATAGCTATCAACAAATATATAAAATAATTCATGTAGAACTAAAATACATTGTTATTTTTCTTTCCGTATTCATATTAATAAGTACTAAAGATGGAGATAAAGAATATTTACACTATCAGCACAGTTTGTCAAAACGCATTGTAGTCGAGAGATTACACAAGCCACGGGGAGAAGAGTTTTATTATTAAAATGAACAATGAACTCCGTGCAAATATTGATGAATGAAACGAGATATACTGACCTTAAGTCATCTATACTTTGATAAACCCTATCACAAGTCTTGCACAAGTATGTGCCGACTTGATCGTGCACCGGAAGATGTTCTTTCAAAAGCTCCGGATCATCAAACGGCAATTGACATATTTGGCAGGCATAAACAAATCGTACATTCAATTCTGCCAACTCTGCCACTGAGAATCCACTCTTTACTAAAAAACAAAAACAAAGTTGATCACGGAAAATCCTCAATTCAAACTAGCCATGAATGATTGCATTATACTTTCATTGAACCTTAGGGTGAGACATACATTTTTTTTGCTTAGTTTTAATCTCCTCTTCTTTTTTAATTTCTGGTTCCTCCAATACAACCTCTGGAACAGCCATATGCATATCCTCATCACCTTCGTATTCCTAAGAGTAAAAAAGAATATATCAGTTTCATTACAATAACGGCCATATTATTTAAATATCAAAACCTCTTAAACTCAAACAAGTATCCACCTGTTTTATAGTAACAACAGCTATATCCCGACCAAAACCATCGGGCATGGATATATCAGGTAATTTAACATCTTCTAGAACCGGTGTTCCAAATTTAAAAGATTTGTAATATTGATTATGATGAGTAATGTGTCCAGGATTTGCATCTCCCATAATTAATATTTCGCCATCAGTGTCACTGGAGCTTATGTCTTCTGAACTTGTGCTGCCATTCAAAGATTTTTTAAGTAATCCATTTTTTTTCTTTTTTCTCTTTTTCAATATCCCCTTTTTTGTTAGATGTTCTGCAAATGTTAATATCAACATAAAGTAAATTAAAATATAACAGTTGTTACATACAAAAAAACATCTACACTAGTTGCAAGTTTTTATTTTCAATCTGTTTACAATAAACTCAAAAAATATGTTTAAAATTTTCTTGATTTACAACCAATAATATTTTTCAGGATTATAGAGACAGGAAGGAAATGGAAGCATTCAATGCATGCCCTGTCTATTTATTGGTAGGTGGTAGTAAGTTTATACCCTAATCTTGTCATTTAATAGTTTTAAATTCTTAAATCAATTTCTTGTTGTATGTAAGTGTTATGAGAGGGATTTTTAACATGATTTGACATGGTTTCAAAAGAAGAGTTCATTATCAGTCACACAGCATTCGAAAACCAATGAATTCAATGCTTGTTCTATTAAAAAATCAGAAAAAGGATCCTTGGCAATTTTTCTAAGAGTCGATACTTTATCTTTCAACGGCTACTAATTGTCAAATTTTTGCACAACCATTGCAGTTTCAATTGTAATGCCTATACGCAATAAATTGATAGTAAATACTTACTTTTCATTTTCCCTATTATTATTTTATTTTGCGAGTATATGGGACCATTTTCGAAATCCCCTTCCATTTCTACAGTCATATTCAGTTCTAACCCATCTCCCCCAGGTCTATCACCGTTATTGTAATCAGAAATATTTTCCGATTTTAATTTAAAACTATCTGACTGGACATCCTCCTCAGAATTCGTATCGGTATCATGACCAGCTTCCTCCGAATTTCTTTCGGAGCTCATTTCTTAAATATTGCGATATTATTTAAAAAATCAAGCTAGGATTCAAATCTGTCAGCAAATATTAGTATGTATTCATGATATTGTAGTATGTTTGACATGAGCAAACTTTTTTCTCGGCCTATAATTAGCACTATGTTTGAAAATCAATATATATGATTGGACTTTAGTAATTTAGTAAAAATGATTTTATATTGTCTTAGATTTCTTAAATCAAATTAAGACGGACATAATAAATATGAGGGTTATATTTAATTTTAATTATTGTTCTAAACGTAGCCATAGACAATACAAAACTAAACAATCTTGAACTGTCAACCTGTTAATTTAAAATGTTGCCATTGACCATAGAGAACTATACTTTACCATTGACTAAATGGTACTCGGTATTTCTAGCGTTTCTAGTTGCAATTAACGCGCGAGAGCCAAATAATTATATTCTATTTTCTTGCATCTAGATGCGAAACCATAGTCGTGCGCTCCAAGGTATTACATAATATAAAATTGAAATCGCAAAAATATAACAATAAATATCATTTCTGTTACTTTACGAATAAGTTTTAATTTCAGCGTTAATGAGTTGAATATGGTGGAATATTCAAACACATCCTTTCAAACTATGAAAAAAATGAGTGTAAACAAATAATCATCAGGATTTCGATTATTCCATTTATCATCGAAATAATAATGGTTTTCAGGAGTTCAAACATAAATAATACAATTATATCTTAAACATTTTTTTTCAAAAATCAGTAATCAGGCTATGACCAAACACCGCTTTTATATTTTTAAAAATTACATAAAAGAAATGAGTTAGCCTTTAAAGAACTGATGGTGCTCGTCACTCGATCAACAGTGGGCTGCAATAATGATGCCCTTTTCATTGCAAGAGAGATTTATCCTTCACGTACTTTATTAATAACTATTGTATCGTTCATCAAAAAACATTAAGTGCCAAAATATATCCAATCTTTTCACCGCGTACGACCGCTATGCAGGTCGTAGCTGACATGCCCTCAGCGCGTACGACGTGTATAGCGGTCCTGGGCGTTGCTCGGAGTTTTGAGCCTCATACAACCGGTATTTCTAATGTTTTAGGGTTCAAAAACGGTTGAAAATATTACTGATTATATATATTATCAATGCCATTATTGGATTTGGATAAAAAAAATATATTATTGGCTAAAATAATTTCCGTTATAATATAATATGCCAGTCCGGTCGCCCAGTGTCAACGGCGTTGGTTTGCGTGCCGGACCACCCGGGTTCGATTCCCGGTACGAGCGGATTTTTTCAGTCGATAAATCTGTTCAAAGGCATGGGTGTTTGTGTTGTTGAAAATCCCTTCCCACCTTTTCGATCCCAAAGAGCGACGCATAGTGACAGCGATTACCTAATCACTAGTCCTGTCTTAGTCCTCGTATCCTTTCCATCCCTACTCTCTTCGAAAAAAAGAGGTTGAGCAACTGAGAAACAAGCAGTTCTCGTAGAAGAACACATGTTGAGATAAACTCCGTGAGGAGTCCATATGCTCCAAGTTCGGAGCGGAGATGGTTAAAAAATATATGCGTATTTTGTAAATGAGTTGCGCACGGTTCTTACTAGAAAAGTTATTAAACAATGGCGGTCATCGATATGATGATATGATCATCGGTCATAATGGATGATTTTATGGGGCGATCCCCTTTGTGGAATTGTTCAATTCGAGCCGTGTTGAGACTAAGAAACATATTATTTACCTATTTTATTGATTGATAAAATACCTTAGATGTGAATTGATTTAATTCAATGAATATGACAATGTATACTTATGTACTTGCAATCAAACGCTTGTTTGACAGTTTAAATATATTTATTTGAACTGTCAATGTGCGCTATCGCGCTTCAATTATAATAATTTAATAACAACGCAGGTTGAATGTAAAAGGTGAAGTTGAATATGTTACGAGAATTATCATTTTAAGCACGGTACGGCATCGGCGCAGTGTTCCCGTTTGCGAGCGCGTTATCTACAAAATGGCGACGTTACCCCGGAATCGTACGAAGAATGATTATTGTTGAATTAAACAGAAAATGCAAGAAATATATTGTATTTCACTATTGAAAAAATTACTATAGGTGCCAATTAACATATTTGATTTTTTGAAAAAATATTATAATCTATATTTATAGTCGAAAACGCGATTAACAAATCTGCAAAAAAGCTGCCGCGTACAGGGCATGTTCTCCATATTTTCTGACGCAGGCCAAAGGATAAAACATGACATGAATGTCATTTGAAAAATAATCAACAATATTCAAACAAATTCTTTATCACACAGAATATTTAAATCCCTTCAAGAAAAAAAGAATTCCTCATAACTAAAATTGGTTAAGTAATTCTTGATTGATGAAAAAAAAATGTAACACGCAAACCTTTTTTTATATATTCGTTGTGTCCATAGATAACATATGGTTAATATGATAACATGGTTGTGTCTTAATTTCTGGTAAAATATAAATCAATTACTATTATGTGCTTATTCTTAGAATATACGACAGTTCTTACTACACCCTTAAATAATTTGTTGATGCTGACCAATCTTACATTTTTGTACTGTTACATCTCAGTGAAATTTAAAACAAATGTGTGTTCAACTTGTTACCAATTATAACTTGTTTTTTTTTATTTAAACATATTTGTCAAGATCTTCTTTAAATTTAAGTTTTGACACCAACAATCCGGGCTTGGCTTTTTTGGCATCATTATGCAGTTCAAGTAAACAGATGAACTTGAACTGACATTATCAATATTTTATTTGTTGAAGAGAATGTTGATGTAGGAAAAGTTTTGAAGGGATAAACCTTTGATTCTGATGATAACTATCTAGCTTGACGCCGATTGACCTGAAAGAATGCTCTCCCAAATGCCAGCTTTTTGAAGATTTCAAAAAGATCTTTGGGATGTGACTGACCTTGGGCTCAAAATCTCAGTTCTTTAATTGAATAAATACCACAGTGATGTAGTAAGGGGACAATAGACAAGCTGGTTTGATTCTGAGAAATAAAGCTCAAGTAACTTTTGATGATTTGATGTTTTTTTAACAGTATATCTATGTTTCCTGAACAAAATCTGAATCATCTTTATACATCCAGTGCAGCATATGCATCTAGGACGTAACACTACAAAAAAAAATGCTGCGTAAATATCACGCTAGGCATGTTATCTCATCTTTTGCAATTTCTGTTTCATTTAATAGTAGAGCATCAATTCCACATATCTTCGGCCCGCTTCAAAAAATATTTACCATCTTGGTCAGTATCGATGTGCACTTTGGAGCAAGATAAATTATTCCGCAGTGAACGTGTTAGGCATAGCAATGGAAAATTTATTTGTTTTAACCCTTTCCGGTCCACAAAAAAAGAAAAAAAAGTTCCAGCGGGTCCACTAAAAATTTACAGTATTTTGAGAGAATCTAATATTTTCTTTTTTTTTTAAATAAAAACTAGATTTTTGGTACAAATTAAATTGATTTTCAAAATATACATAGTAATGTCATTAATATCAATATTTAAAAAAATATACAGCTAAGATCTTCATTTCCACAAATAGTTCAAATTCACTCCATTCAATAATCCAGTTCATTTATACAATCTTCATCTTATAGATTCAAATTTGTTGTCAACGCGATTTTTCTAAATTTTAGGCATTTTTGCTAGAGTTATAATTATTAGAACAATAGTTTTTATCGGTAATAGATCGGTATTTCAAAAAGTTGTGTCGCTTGTGCGGCAATTGCTCCATGCAGGCCGTGCCAGCCCCTAAAATTACCCTTTTGTATCCCTTCCAAGTAAACAGTTTAAACAGTTACATATTCTAAACATCAAATATCATTTGGTCCTGTGCTCAAAATACGGTTGTTATAGGTACGAGTGAAAAAAAAAATGTGAACTCGCATATTAACTCAATACTAATGAAGAACAAAAAATGTCGAATGATATTCGACATAGGACCCACGAGGAAGAAATCGATGTCGAATGAGATTCGACATAGGACCGGAAAGGGTTAATGATCCTGAATGACAAATATGGTTATGTGAAGGCACCAGTTCCCGCCGCCATCGTATTACCTAATTATATTTGTCTATGGATCGTGGAATTGTCTCACTCTATACAAGTGGTTCTCACGGCACTGTGGCTGCATTGTAAACATAAGCAGTCCTTTCGAAATGTCTGGTGGCCGCTCAAAATTTTAGTCTTGAGTATTGTCTCTAAGGTATGTCAAATGGACCTAAATATGTTAGTCAATTTACTTTTGGTATTAATTGCATATGAAATATTTCGTTTTCAGAGTCTTTGTTGACAAATTATCTGGTAAAACCACATTTTTTTAAGCATCAATCTTTTCTATGAAGCTCTTGGTGGCCGCAACCAAACCTTATGGTGGCCGCACATGAGAACCACTGCTCTATACCATGGGTGGCCAACCTTTTCAGCAGCCAGGCCAGATTTTGGAAATGAGATTTCCTACCGGGCCGCACAATAAAATTTCTTTTTTTATTCAAAGGAACCAGGAAATATATTTTTTTTTAATTAGATATATCAAAAATGAGAATCAAACACATTTATTAGATTTGAGTTAAGCTATACAAAAAATAATAAACAAAATATAATAAATTTTAGTGAGTTGTCTGATTTTGTTTGTCAGAATTAAGTGCATCTATGTTGGTAACGATTGATGTTGTTGCTACACGCCAACAGTTGTCCAAATGCTCATCGGTGATTCGTGTTCTAATTTGAGATTTAATATGCTTCATTCGACTAAAAAACTTTCCACATTGGTAAGTGTTTCCAAAAAGCGATATCATCGATAGAGCATGTTTGTAAAATGCAGGATATTTCTCCTTGTCCATATATTTATTGTAAAACTCTTCCGGACCAACCTGATTGAATTTCTCTTTTAGCTGTGCATCAAAACACATTTCACAATGTTCCATTTGTAAAATTCCTGGCTATAAATTCAAGTCTATGGAGAATGGAGTTGCAAATGCAGCAAAAAGCACACGATGGTTTTTAAAATCTTGAAATCGGTTTCAAATTCCAGAAAAAATGTGTGCATATTGCTCTGCAGGCCACAAGTAGACACCCAGCGGGCCACGTGTGTCTAACTGTGGCCCGCGGAGCATATTCACACATTTTTTTCTTTTAGTGTACATAAAACCAATTTTCTATAAAAGTAAATTTCTCAAAAATAAGCCTGTATCGTCAAACTATGACTAGGCGTGTCGACGACATTAGAAACCATATTGAAGATAATTGGAGAAATCGAATAACCAAGTTCATATGTTATGCTCTAGCATTGGATGAAAGCACAGACCTACCAGATACCACCCAAGTGGCGATTTTTATCAGGGGTGTTGATGGTTATCTGAACAAAATAGAAGAATTAGCGGCACTGTATCCACTTAAGGACACAACTTTTTCACGAGATTTGTAAGGAACTTTTACATCGACATTGCATCGCTTTTCGTTATAACTCAATAACCTATTGGTCTTAACAACATATGGTGCTCCTGGTCTTAACAACATTTGGAAAACTGTTTGCGTGTAGCAACAACATCAATCGTTATGAACATTGATGAACTTAGTTCTGACAAACAAAATCAGACGACTCACTAAAATTTATTATATTTTGATTATTTTTTGTATTGCGTAACTCTAATATAATAAATATGTTTGATTCTCATTTTTATAATATCTTCTTAAAAAAAACTATATATTTCCCGTTTGCTATGTTAAAATTTTTTTTTTTGTTGTGGCCCGATGGGAAATCTCATTTCTAAAATTTGGCCCGGTTGCTGAAAAGGTTGGCCACCCATGCTCTATACCTTTCAGTTACATCAGTGTAGAACAGTATCAAGAATTGATGGGCATTTCTTCTCTGAAAATCTTAATATTAGGGATTTGTATTTAGAAAAAATCGGTTTTTAGCTTATAATAAAATTTATTTCACAAATAGTCAATCACTTACAAAATGGGCAATCAAATTCATTGCATATGCATATTTTCAGACACAGTTTATAAAAATCTTGAGTTTCATAGCATGGCCCATTTTCAGACATTCACACTGATGGGTTACATCTCGACGACTGATGCAAATGATTTAAAGTATAATTGTAAAACAACCAGCTACAATCTGAAGATTTCTAATAAATTGTCTTTTCCGTGTTAACAAATCCTATGACTCAGATTCTTACAGGCAATGTTATAAAAAATAGTGTAAAAACTACAGTTGAATAGACAACAAACTGGACTGCCTCTATAGAGAAAGCATTCATATTATCATATATTAAAATATTATATATAAATATGATTAACTTAAATTATAGTATGTAAAAAATACGACCAGCATAGAGTGCAAAATGTTCCCAACTGTTCGCGCTAATGGATTAAATTTATTTAGGGTGCTTATAAATAATTTTTACTGTCCCATACAAAAAAAGTAATGTTAAACGCTAATAAAACAAAATCTGCTCATTATGGTACGGCTCTATGGTCGTTCGCTTTGGACCAGTACAAATAATAATCATTTGCTACGTAATAATGAATCCAAGATAGGATTATATTCAATCAATTTCCGAAAAATGATATTTATTTCAGTTAAGCTGTTTTAGAAGAATTGAAGAATCATTAAGTGAACAAAAAGAGAATAATATTGAACACTTCACAGACTATGCTAGATGACGGATAAATAGTTATTATAGAATTTATTGTAAAAATGTTGCATTAAAAAAATCAAGAATTTATAATCCTTTCAGAGCTTCTTCAGATATTACGAATTGTTCACATAAAAGTTTGAGCGTTTGACACAGATAACTGATTTCTGACGCAGTAGACTAAAGATAATATCTGCTCAGATTTAATTATTAGTATATATGGAGGATGTTATGTTCATAGAGGTTCAAGTCTTGAGCTTCTACTGACGATCGGTGGCTCTCAGCTTCTCTTCGACGGATTCCTGTGAAGCCTCAGATAAATCAGTAGCTTGAATGTATTTCTGCACTCCCACCAGAGATTTCTTCAGGGCGTCAAAGGAGCTAGAACCGAAAAATTTCATATCTTATTATTTAAGTGCAGTCTCACAGTCAGTCAGTCAGTGCAGTCTCAGAACATATGGACCACCGATGGAATACTTAAACCATCCTTACACATACAGTAGAGAATATATAGATGAGTTTGGGAATACTAAAACTTTTTACTTTTATATACATAAGCAAAATGACAGTTCACATCGCTTTGGTTTCTGTGGAATTTAAAGTGCACAAATTTTTTATCTATGCCGAGGCTATTCAAATGTCTATGGGCTATAATAACGGAAAACAATGGATATGAGAATTATTGGTGGGGTTCCACTGCATATATCTACTAATATTTCAAATTAATGGAAGCATAAAACACTTTCCATCCATCAAGTATTTTTTATTTTTTTTTACTTAATTATTTGCATACATTACATATTTGTATAATTAAAAATCAAACCTGGAGTACAACATCTTCTTCTTGACCTTGGCGGTATCTGGGCACCATGACATGAGGAAAAGCTTCTGCTTCTTTGTGCTTTCTGATGTTCCTTGGCACTGGTGCATATACTCAAAGTCGAAAAGACCATATCTACAATACAAATTAATAATTTAAATACGTTAACATTAACCTGCTAAAAAAGACAACTTTGACCAATGTGGATATTATATACAAAACCACAAGTATATCACAGCACCGTGAGATTCGGTATTTGGAAATATTTTCAGAATGCCTAAATCCTAACAAACGCAATTAAAACTTTTTTAAGTTGTCATATTGAACTGACCTGCATTCTCCAGTTCCACCTTTCTGAAGATCTTCAAGGAAAGTTTCATACTCGGCATTCCTATCTCCAATCACTTCAACATCAATCTGCTTCTCATCCTTGATGTAGAACACAACATATCGGTGTTTTTTGTCTTTTTTTATTCCCTCATAGGTAGTCTTGCAAATGTCTGACACGGTCACTCCTGATGCCTGAAAATAATTATTGTTATTTCATTTATGACTGACATATTCAAAAAGTATAGCATAAAGGAGAAATCAATAACAAATATCACCTATCAAATTGAGGAATATATTTTTTAAGTTAAAATTTACTAATGGTTTATAAGTATTTAATATGTAAGATATTCTTGACAATCGGAAAAAAAAAAAAATTGTAGGTACATATTGTCAAAATAATAAGTGTCTTCATAAATGGGTGAATTGCCCAGTCGTTTTGCAATATTTGGGCAAGGATACGTCAAAATATAATAGCCGTGAATTTAATTGTGGAAGGCGATCTTTTTTTTATCGCTATATAAAAAAATAATGCGGTTTCGTAATAAACCGCAAAAGGTACTCGGTTAACTATGCCGTATTTCGTTTGGTCGTATGTAGGTACCTACGTACTTGTAAGTCGTAGTGTTACCACAATGCGAAATCTAGGTGTAAATTTTAGTACTGATTGAAGAATGGCCACATTTTAAGATTGACTGACAATTTATTTACGATTGATTTAAAGTATGTAGTGTAATTAAACTTGTGGGCCTTCAGGACAAATAGTAAATGCAACAAAATAGCAAATTGTCATTATGATACCGTTCACTATAGTTTATAATTTAGGATATCAGAGCATTCAGTAATTATGAAATTTAGAGAACAGTTAATATCGATAACTCGAGAGAAATGATTTTCATACGCCGGTATAAAATTATGACGCATTACTGTCGTAACTCTCAATATAAAATTTTTTGATTTGATTGGTAAAATTTTCCGGTCACAACTATGAATATAGTTTGCCCTATAGAATGAAATAATTAAAAGTTGATAAACAAACCACCGATAAAAATGTGTACCTTAAAAAATTTGCGTCGGTGCACCGGGCACAATCCTGCCAGCCGTGAACACGAATGTTACGGTTAAAAAGGATTGAATGAGTTTTTTATTCTTTCACAGAAAAAAAATCTTAACCAAAAGACAAAATAGACATTTGTGAGAGTCGGGTTCGTTGCAGTGGCTTAATTATTGTGGTAAAAATGTGGCTATGCATTCAACTACCCTCACATTTGTCCGCGCGTAGTTGTATTTTGACAATAAATTATTAGCATTCGTAGCTATAAAAATCAGTTGTGCCGAATATAATTCGCAGAGAAACGTTCACAGGCAAAGTTGGCCTCTAGAAGCAGTCAACCGGCTACGTAAAATGAACTGAGTAGGCAATCAAAGAGGGGAGACTCGCAAAGCCGCACAGTCGGCGGAGAATTAACAAAATACGGGAAAAACCTTAATGCGGTATGCGGATCAAATAATCAGTATATCATATTATGTGCATACTAATTCAATTGCAGTTTCAGTGTACTCGAGGAACACTGCGTTACGTCGGCGACCAAACATACACGCGTATATTGGACAGAATCTAATCCTATAAAGAATAACTAAAAATAATAAAGTAAATCGGTAAGAAATGAGGCGCTGGTGGAGACCTCAGTAATTTTGGATAAATGATAGCGCCTCAATTGGCATTTGTATGACATATATACACGTTACGTAAGTATATTATAGTTGACTCATTTAGTCAACTGTCAATTCTTAGTGAAAGGGCATTATAAATAAAAATCACATTCTTTTCTAGTACTGTCACAGATGCTTTGTAAAGATAGGGACTGATCTGATCTTTACGGTGTGCATGTAGAAGTAGTATGTACAAATGTCTTTTATTTATTTAATTGGACTTGTATAATTAGTCTAATTGGATTATAACATTTAATTACGGTGGAAGTTGAGTTACATAACGATAAATTATATCGAATATTTCATGTCGAGAATACACACGGCGTAGAATATTTTTTTGGCAGAGCTATCTGTTCGGTGAAAAAATAAATGGATTTAAAATGTAGGTGACAGCTAAGCGGGAGCATTTTTTGATTGAGTCTGTAATAGCGGGTCTGCAGAAAAGTCAACGAACCCAACAACGCAACACACACGATGTGTACTCGCTTACAGATTCACAATACCTATTATTTATCGAATAATTTGACTGCACCAGTTTAGACGGTAATTTAACAGCTAGGTTAATTCTGCAATCCTACTAAACGTTTCGTGATAATAGGCTTTGAGTTATAAAAAAAATGCTGCCTCGGATTCGTTCAACTTACATTGAGCGATGTAAGATTGATTCATTTTGGGATAGATTAACGGAATGGGAGCAACCCTACACGACGGATACGCAAACGCACGTGTTTTAAAATATCATTGCAAGTGAAGAGCGCCTGGGACCTTAAATTATTCAAGCCATATCGAATTAATAAGACTTCATAAGAAACTGCACTGAAACGTGTCGATGGAATAAAGGTTTGAATAATTTAATATTTTACAAATATTTTACATCTCGCACGATTCCTCTAATAGAGCGATCCTTGAATATAGTATGCATTCGCATCAATTTGAGAGTATTTTGTCGTTTTTCTCATCCGACCATGCTTTCATATATGTAAAATATAATAGCTCACTACTAGTGAATATGGCTATAAACGATCTGATTATTTTTAGACTATTTTAGTGACAGCTAGAATTAGATAACTGGTATATCCACAACTTCGACTGAAATATGTCATAAATTCTTCTTTAGAATGTTACGGTTTTTGAGATCCATTGGTAAGATTCCGCGTCGGCGGTATGCCAACTACAGAAGAGGGATACCTATTTACGATCATTCTATTATAAATACATAAAAGACAATAGTTTCGTTTGTCCTAGTCAACACTGTGTGAAAATATATCACTATTTGGGAATAGAAAAACAAGAAAAAAAACGCGATTCAAATCAAACATCGAATTTGAAGTGTTATGCATACCTGAAATTATTCAATACTCACTCACATTCTTGGCAGGAATTAGATTACAACTGTCGCCTCACACGCATTTTGATATTTGCCGAAGATTATCAGAACCCAAGCAATACATTACAATTCTTATAACATTACGCACACCGCACGTAAAATTGGTAGATCAATTGAGTGAAAACGTTCAAAACAGAATAAATGAGATTATAAAAACATACTTCGATATAGGGTGTATCGTAAACTCAAAAAGGAAAGATTCGAATGTCGCAAATGTTAGTCGAATTATACACATACCTTGATGAATTTAATTAGATGCTTGAACATCAATAGTAATCATATTGTTTTAAGTATTCTGATAAAAGTCATTCCCACAAAAAAAAAAAAAAATTAGAATGTTTCAAAATCAAGACTTCAGCATAAAAAAGCAAGTGACCATCGGCATAGGCGTAAGTTACTCCTTTAAAGTTTAATAAAATCTTAAAAAATATTAAACTTTCGCATAGCCTAAGGGGTGATTATAAAACATAAAGAGTAAAATATGAAAAATATCAACCACCATGAACATGTATAAATATCTTATTTTTAGTTAATTAAGGATTTTGGGGGTGTAATTTCTGAATCAAAGTTGAGTCAAGTTATTCGTGCACTTGAAATGCCGAAAGGCAAAATTTAAAAGAATCAAAAAAAAAGATAAAACTTTCCTCTTTCCACAACAATTACGCGCATCGTTTGACTTAAAAACCGTTTGTAAATAAACAGCCAAATGGTTACCTTTTCTTCCACAATTATTTATCAGGCATGTCTTACTTATACTATGCTCTTTACCAAACACGTAATTAGTAGTTTGCAAAGATTTTTTGTCGCATATCGTCGTGATATTAAAAAAAACTTTGGTTATAATAAATCGAGGCCCTTTCCGGTCTTAAGTCGAATATCATTCGACATTTTTTTTTCATTAGTATTGGGTTAATATCAATAGCAAGTTCATATATTTTTTCCATATAGATCAAAATATAGATAAAAAGGACAAAACGTTATATATTTCGAAAATCAATTTCATTTTTACGAAAAATCTAGTGGAACATTCTTTTTTTTATGTGGACCGGAAAGGATTAATATAGAAATCTAGCCGGGAGTACTTACACTCACATTTTGAGATAATAACAATAATAAGCATGCATAGGTACCAGTGGCGGGCAATGACTTTAACTAGGGGATGATGCTGTACAAAATGTATTAAAGAAAAAATAAAGCGAGAGCGGAAATTCTGTCTTCAAATTGACTAATTCCAGTAAATGTAAAAAATTAGGTAATATGTTATTGAAATTCGTTTCACTTCGCTAGAACGGTTCTGGCTCTGAATTTACTGGTAATGCTTCTGCGTCTACGATCCCCAATGACAAGGTACAATAATTTGCAGCGACCTGTTTTCGCTTTCTATGGGAACAGGTGTGACTTGAGGGTTTAATATTAATCTATAATTAACTCAAAATTGATAAAAAATCGATCGAAAAAAATATGTTTGAAACACATAATCGATAGTTAACGAAATAGTAATTAAGATTTTAGTATATACATACTGACCAGGCGATGTAATATCGCACCAGACTAATGAATGAAAGAATAGGTTTGATTCACAGCAGTTATGCACCTCCATAAAAATCCAGACACAGTCGACAAAAACAGCACAGGAAGTGCATTGCTATTATTTCATTCATATGAGTTTACCTTTCGGTATTTCAAGTGCACGAATGAACTTGAACTGACGCTTAATACCACAGTCCCTGTGGTCTAGTGGCAAGAGCTTTGTCCTAGCGATCAGGGGACCCGAGTTCAATTCTCGGCAAGGTTGGATTTTTTCAATTGAAAAAAGAGATCTTGGGCTGGGTGTATGTTATTTATCGTTGATTTTGTGCACAACTGATTTCATATTTATCATCGAGTTAATCTCGTATGACTTTCACAATTAAAAATATTTGGCGCATTGGCGTAAGCTGTAATGGCAAATATTTCTTTTTTGTATAAATTTAAGAAAAAAAAAAAACACAGTTCGTATCGTTTAGATATAAAAATAAAGGTATATCGCGAAGGTATTTAATTGTCAATGAGTTTCAATAAATTGGATGGGTAAATTATAATTGATAACCAGCCAATGACATGGAAATGCCTACTAATATAATAGGTGGGTTTAATTCGTCCTATCGTGTAAGAATTGATTTATGTCAAGTGTTTGATTTTAAAATGAATGATATTTATTTAAAGGGGTATAACAATGGTGAATTTGAAAGATTGAGTTGCTCAATTAAAATTGCCGAACTATTAAACTGAGCCAGCTTTATTTGATTGCGGTGTACTTATATCAACACATATTTGAACATAAGATAATCAATAAATTCCAATACAGTCATACTTCCAGTAGGTAAATCTTATTGGCTATTTCCATTGCCTTACATTTGTTTATAATTTAACACCATACAATAATACAAAAATTAGCCCCAACTTATTATGTGGTGATTCAATTTGAAATATTTTACCGAAATTACATTATTTTCAAAAATATATAACTTTCGATTTAGGTGCATTTTTGGGATGCAGTACTTACGTATATGTTAATACAAATGTTAAGTTTTTATTACCTTGTATAAACATAATTGGAATGAGCATGCACATAGTGCGATCATAATGGAATTGAACGGTAAATATATGTAGATTATTTGCGAGCGTTTTCTACCAAAAAAGTCTTTTATCTCAATTTAGCCAAGACAATTTTGTGAGACCTTCTAGATTAGCGTTCCGCCCTGCGTTTCCGGTATTAGCGACCGCTCGTGACGCCACTGAGAAAATAGCGGTATAAATAATTTTGTATGATTAAAAATACAATCATACTATGACAGATGTACGTTCACAAATGACAGCAGATGTACATATAAATATGATAATTATGTTTACACATAGCTCATCACTTATCACTGCACCATAAATGCTACTCGTATACCAATCCAATAACATATTGGCATGACTGATAATTCGACTAATAAATGATTTCGTGGGATAAAATAAATAACTGAATCATTGTTACCATGAATAAGTTAATATCCCGATTGACGATCAGTGACATCGTCATGATCATTATAAAAACGTAATAATTAGTATGCGCAGTATAAATGTGTTTTATTTTCATAATATAGATAGAAAGGTATTTACCTAAGTATTAGGCAGCTCAATGTTTGGTTATTTAATTGAAATACTACTAAAATAAGTTATTTCGTTTTTAATGCCTACACTGTAAAATTGTGGTTTATGGAGTTAAGAGGTTTGCATGATGTATATGATGAAAATGAATCATTAAAATGTATGGTAAATTGGATTTCAATCAATTATGTTTAATCAAATAATTACGATGCACAGGTGTGCGTACAAATATGAGAATATTGAAACAAGTTACAAGAAACCTAGAGTGCATTGATTTGCAATTATAATTTATTATCGCGTGGAACTTCACTTACTTATTTCATATGTGAGATAACATATTACTGAGACATATTATTAATAATAAATATTATTTGTTAGTACACAGGCCTCGGGTGTGAGAAAGAGAATTTGTATGAAATAAACTACCATATAAGGTAATCGGCGCATGAAGTATGTTACCTAAAATGTTTTCACGAGTAGGTACTTTCCTGATATGATTATAATATGAATCAAAAAACGAAACGGTACGTGTCCACGCCATGAATCAGAACGCGCAATAATTTATTACGAATGATTGCTTTCTTAGGGAATTAAGAAGTAGCCGAAGGCCTACGCATAAACGAATATTTTTATAAAATTGTGAAGTTGTATTACCCATCAATGCTCAAAATAGCGCAAGTATTCATATGGTCTATAAATACTTATCATTTTCTACGAATTTATATTAAATGAAAACATGATAGAGGCGCATAATTACGTGAAAGTAATCATTTACGAGGCTAAAGTTACATTTTATTTGTGACAGATTGTCATTATTGTCAAAAAAGGCGTTGCAGGAGTATTCTAATGAATACAACCGGTATCTTTTAAAACCCTACGTCCACATTCTGCATACGTTATTTTACAATCATATATTTTTTAATGAGGAAATGGCTTGTTTCTAGAAAAATCGCAGCTTGAGCTGGGTTAGAGAAATGAATAATTCTAAGCGAAATTACAAAGCCTTGCAAAATATGGCGACGCCGGTCTACTTAGCAGATGAAACTTCTTCGACTTACGAAAATAGTATTCATAGCCCTCAACAAAGAATTTTTGATTGTATATAATTATGACTTACCATTTTAGATGATAGATGACTAAATTAACGCTAAATATCCAATTAGCACGAGCAACGCACAAATACCGAATAAAAACTGACCGGCGGGTGGAAAGTAAGTTGCAATAATTCTTACGGCCTGAATGTTGCCAGTTGGATCAGTGAATATAATAAAATTTAGTTTTTACTGCATATTCTAAGAAGTGGTTACTTAATACAGTAAAATAAAAATGTATGACGAAGCTATATTTTTCATTATGCTTACTCTCAGATTAAAGAAAATAATTGAGATCTGAATTAAGAGAGGAATTTGTTTACAGCAAATTCATATTATATTCCACTAAAAAGTTTGCGTATGTACATTTTAATTGGAAACAATGTCATAAAGTTCAATAAAATCTAAGTAATATGTCTATTACTTTTATAAATATATTTGTGGTGTACATGTTTAGCGGTCCAACGATTATTTATAAGACTGGCTTCTTAGTTTTCACTTCAAAATAAATTATTTAGTTGAATAGTTGAATCCAAAAACATATTGTTTTTGAAATGTTTTTTTGCGAGGTTGAAAAAAAAATGATGCAGCGGTTTCTTCACATTTTTACTCAGTGTTTTTTTTTGTATGATAACTGTTGTTGAACATGGTGGTATCGTTTTAACCACAAGTCCAACAAGCTTTATAATTGCATAAATGCAACAAACAATAATGATCAAAAGGAAAATATCTGATTATTCCACGCATTGTGTTACTAATTATAATTCGTGTTTCGAAAGTTATTGTCGCATCCATCTAAATTCTAAAGTACCGTAAAATGGGGTGAATAGAGATGAAAAAAAGGATTGAACTTAAGCACAACTTTACTAACTATCCAATGTATTTATTAGTATTTATATATAATTCTTTACAATGATTATAATACCATCTCTCGAATGACAAAACCAAACCAACTAAATAATTGGCCAAAATTGAAACAAACGTGTTTAAGTTCGATGCCTGTGCATTAGAGGTCTGCACGGGCTCGGGTTTGGCCCACGGTCCTTATCCGGCCCGGCTAGCGGGCTGGGTAGCGAAGGTTTGGATTCGAGCCAGGGCCGGGATCGGGCGCAAGCATACAACAAAATATAACAAAAATCGGGCTATTTCCGAATGAGCTCACCATTATCGTAAATCTAAATTTAATACCATAATAAACTTCACATACTCGTATAAGTCATCTTTTCGACGCCTTGTTCGTAATTTAAAAACCTTATCTCATGAACACCCAATCGAAAGAACAAAATGCATTGTTCTGAATTTAATGACCACGCCACTATTTTAGTATTTGTAATGTCTGCTTTTGATGAGTTTGTACAATACGCATAATGAATTTCATAATATGATTCTGACTTCAGTATTTTTTATATGGTTATTTCGATCGGTCGCAAAGAGTGGAGAATATATTTCTTCAGTAAAAACCCATGGGAAAAGTGAAGCGTGGAAATCATTAAGTGAAATCATAGAGGTGGCTACAAACAAAAAAGTCGGATACGAGTCTATAAAATGTAAATGCATTTTCAGCTTTTCTAGTTCAAAAACAGGAACTTCTCACTTGAATCGTCATTCCCGTAAAACAAACAAAAACTAATTCTAATTAGGTAGGAAGAAATGTATTTCGCACAACTGTACACACACGATAATTTGTGAGTCAATTTTTAATTATTTTTATTTCGGATTTTTTTCCGGCAAGGTTGAAAAATGTCGGGCTCGGGTCGGGTAAGATTTTTGGAAATGAGCCTCGGGCCTGTGCCGGGCCGGGTCAGAGGTTTTCGGGTTCGGGCCGGGTGAAATTTTTAAATTTTAGCCCGTGCAGACCTCTACTGTGCATCCCTACTTTTTGACCCCTTATAAACTTTTCTTTTATTGCACGTAAATCAAAATCAATCATGTTTTTGTACGTATATAATTACCGTAAAATGGAGTGAATAGAGACTCGCATAATCCAATCATTACAATCTGTTGTTTTGTTTCTATTCACCTGCCAAGTCTCTATTTACCCTCTCTCGTCTCTATTCAACTCGATTCAATGTGAATAGAGACATCGGAGAAAATTGACTGTGTCTTAATAGCGATAGTGAATATTTGACAAATATTTTCTTGATAGGTTCCTTTATGGCAGGCATGGACAATCGCAAAGAATTTTCGAGGTTTTCATCTGTTATCCTCGTTCGAATTTTTAATTTAGTGTTTCATCTTCGAAAAAAACTATTCACACGTATATGTATGTCCGTGCTGCCAAAAATACAAATGATTTTTCTTGCAAATGCGCGTAAATTTGTATATTTTTTTTCCTCCAAATATAATTTATAAAAATCCGTCAAAGCAATGTTGTTAAATTGTGGTTTTAGTACTAAATCCCCCTGAAGCTCAATAAGTTCCATCTGTACATTTTCTGGCACATTATTTACATCTGTATCCATTGGACGATCAAATATAGCGAATATGAAGTCTTTGTTTTGGAAGTCAGCAAACCTCACATTTCATCGAATTGCTCTATTAGTGCCTTCAGTTCATCTCCATAAGAATTATATGTGATGTTTGTATGAGCTGATAGACTAAGAAATGGTTTTAAAAAAATAAATCCCTCTCTGGAACTATTAATTTCTTTCTCTATTACTTAGCATAGATGAATCAGGGCCGGACAAAATAGCTCGGCGGGCCGGCGTTTGCCCATGTATGCTTTATGGTATATATACTAGGATTACAAAAAATTCAATTTCTATTTTATAAAAATTCGGAAAATCAAAAAAATGGGGTAAAAAAAAATATTTTTTCAAACCTCCGCCATTTAGCGAAAAAATATGTTTTTGACTTTATCGAAGTACATTCCCCTCTCATATTGTTTGGTCCACTTAAATTCAAGCGCATTATTGCTACTTCCCGGACTACTTACTCGATTATAAAAGAAGTTACACACGAAAAGAAAGTTGGGTCGTGTTCCTGGTAGGTTTGACAACAAAAAAGTGTACATTTCCGAGAAATATCCATCGTTGCAGGTATTTATAGACATGATGAAAGATGAGATCAGTCGTGTTTTCGATTTTTGCAGGGTGCACTTGTTATAGTAAAAAAATCATATTTTCGGTTTGAGTGATTGTTTTTTGGAAAATTTTCAATATATCTATTTAAAACACATTTTTTTTTATTAGTTTTTATCATTGGTTATATTAATTTTAATTAATTTCAATTTTTTTTATCTTTTATATTGAAATTAGAGTTAATAGGAAAAAAAAATATTGTATCATTAGTAAAGACCATTCTATACGAGAAATAGCCAGAAAAACAAATGTGGGTCATTCGACCATAATTAGAATAATAAACCAAATACGGCCGGATGGAAAATTTTACGTTCGTCCTCAACAAAAACGCGGTCCAAAGCGAGAACGCTTTGGCGAGGACGGACCAAAAAATCGTCATAGCATTAGAACATCACCAGTTATCGAACAGAGGAGTAATAGCTCTCATCCGCGAAGATGGTATAAACATATCACGCTGCACATTGATACGGAGATTAAATGAGGAGAATATCCACAGTAGGCGTCCAGTCAAAAAGCCAAAACTCACTCCCAAAATGGAAAAAATATATTTATGTATAAATATATTGTTAACAACTCTGCATACTTGTTTATTTTATTTCTGTGATATAAATCCGTAAACATTGCATTATTTACAATATTGTTTAAATTTTTTGCGTGGACCAAACAATATGAGAGAGGACTGTATATACCAGAATTGCATCTTTACTGATTACGAATATAATTTTGCGACTAGAACAACCATGGAGCGTAATTTTAAGCCCCCCTACTTTACCAGCTTATAACTTTTTAGGTTTGAATGTTATTACTTTTTTTTCTATAGCACTTGCAAAAACACCTAAAATTTCAGCCTCTAGACGAGAATACTGCCTTAAGTAGCTATATCTGACAATAAATGGAATTTAGTAAAAACTTTTCAAGGACATATTAAAGTATGCAAAAAAATCGACTTTTTCAGAATCCTATACCAGAATACCCCCTTAAAATGGGTGTGAATTTGGAAGTCGCTCATTCAAAATTGGCCAACTATTCAGCTGTATCCTATTTATTTCTAGTATAATTTATGATCAGCCATTTTGAAATGTAAATTTTTAACCACTTAATCAAACAAATAAAGAAAAAATACTAAATTCAAGATTCAAATTTGATATTGAAATTCTACGAAGCACGTTCAGTCGAAATCATAAATAAAAAAAGGTACCCTCAAAAGAAGCAAGGTCTTTGTTATCAATTTTTGAATTTGCGACTTACCCATTTACGAGTTTCATGTTAGAAGTCTGCATGGGCCTAAATATCAAAATTTTACCCAGCCCAAGGCTGAAAACCTCCGATCCAGCCCAACATTCATTAAAAATTTTGATGTGTATTTCAAATAATTAGATTTACGATAATGCCATGTTTTTATTTTTTTTGTACCCAAACCTTAGCCGAGCCCGGGCCTAAATCGAAACCTCAGTTACCCGAGCCCGTACAGACCTCTAAGTTAAGGTGTGAATTTGTTACCAGCATTACAAATAAATTATATGTATATTTATTTGTCAGAAATAAACAACACAAAAATATTTATCACGATTTATTTAAAAAAAATGTTGTAACAAAGTTATTCACTCCCTTATAAAAATACATGGATTGAAAAAAAAACAGTTTTGAAACATTTCCGATGGGTGACTAATAAGTGAAATTTAATTACATTATGAGGTCATTTTTTGAATTTTGAAAGTATATAGACAGCATTCTTTCATATTAACATGCAGCACAATTACCAACAATAATGAAGGGTTTCTTTAAAACACAATATATGACTATAACTGTTATTAGTGAATGCAACTGTTCAACAATAAGATTAATGAATCTAATATTATTTTAAAATAACAATTAAATTGAATCATGAGAATAATTATAGATTCAGACCATAACATTGGTCTCATCCATATGTAGATTTATATAACTGAATTAAAAATCTATAAAAAAAAAATTATCACCAAGGTTAACTATTCAAATATTTTCACCCATCATATCCCTATATAACAAATTGTAAAGAAAAAAGAAGACTGCTTAATTTCAACAGTAGAGCTAGTCTAGACACACATTAAATTTGTACTAATATTTTTATCTCAAAGTTAAATTGTTTTATTAGTTCTATAGTACACTACAATGAAAATACAGTAAAAAGAGTGCACTACAATTACCATCAAAATCATATCTATACTTTCTTTTCATAAAAATTGTAGCTAGAAACATGACATTTAAAAAGGTGAAGAAATTTGTTTGATATTTAATACATGTTCCAGAAATAATTCACCTCAGGTTTTATTTAGTTCAAAATGAAAATTTTCAAGTTAATATTCAGCAAGATTATGTTTTTTGATAAATTGACTTTTACAATGTTCTTGAAAAATAAATAGGACCAAAATTATTTTCTTGCCTCAGGAGTGAAGGGGTTTCAGAAATCCACGTAACTTCCCTTGCTATTGATATTTGTAAAAATCAAGCATACAAAGCAAAAACTTCCAACTGCTCATTTAATTGATTGATTCGAGTCATCCAATGCAGGAAGCAGTTGATTTAAAAATTTCCACTTACCGCATACTTCAGGTTATAAGTTAGCTGTTTAAAAAGTTGAAAGAACTGGTTTCTATTGACTTGAAGGATGAAATTGCTATCATTAAAAAATCAATTCGCAGATATTTGCCTAAGGAGAAACATAAAGCCAAAATGTATTGAATGGACATATTACTGTTTCCCAGTGGCATCCAACCCCAAACATTGGATGCCATTTACGGCAGCTCTTTGAAAAAACATTTAATACACAATATGTATCTTTTAAATAGAGAATTTATCAGTATCTGTAGAACTTTTCCTCAGCAGCCCGCACAAAATTGGAAAACTAATAATGCGGCCTGTTTGTTATAGAGGCTGTGCATCACCATTATTAACCCATCGAGCCCAACCCGCGTGCAATTGAGAAGATGGTTGTTGCCAATTAAAAAATTTCATATTGTGTTAATAAGATAATGTATTATTTCAATGCTTAATTTATATGCAAATCAATAAGATTTTCAGTAAAAAGTAATTATGATTAAGAGTTAAAATAATGCAAGCATCGGTAGGTTAAATCTGATGGTCAAATAGTAATATCTAAAATCTACTAGGAACAAAAAAGCATATTCCCAGCTGCATGTGGTTGGGAACTTTCCCGACGAATTGAAATCAAGTCTACAAGATGGAAACCCAAGCATCATTAATCGGTCTAGCATGTATTAACAAAAATTTTGCTACAAAAGTTACAGTATGTTAGTATTATGGCCGGTCCAACATTGTGGAAAAATCAAGTGGTCCATGAACAAAAATTTAGAAGACACCTGGAATTAAAATGGCTAATCCCCCAGAAATATTACACATGAAAAATAATGTTATTATACCTGTAACTAAGTACGTTAAGATTTGAATATCATGGTCAGCTAAAAATCTATTTATTTCAAGTCGTTGATCATTCAATTTGGTCAAAGATTGTTATAATAATTAGCATTTCTAATGGGTCAATAAAAATCAATTGTGCAGTGTTCTTTTACTACTCCATAACACCGAGTTCACTATAGTGGATTATATTATTAATGTTTGATTATTTTATGTAATCATTGAAAATTAAATGAAAAGGGTAAATTATTTTCCTTTTTTTCTTTGTAAGGTAGGTTCATTGCTAATGTAACAATATTCCTTAATATCAGACATTTTTATTTTTCATTAAAAGCTTTTCAATAAAACTCGATAAATTGCCCCATATATGATATTAATGTGGTTTGGATGGCAGGTGTATCTCAGATGTTCAAGTGTGGCAATAATGCAGTCGACAATCATTTTATTTAATAGAAAGTCATAGCTCCAAAATCTGACAAAACCAATAAAGATTTTATTTAATGAATTATTTTATATAAATGATTCATCAAATAAAAATAAATTCTACACCTTTAAAAAAAGCCTTGCCTAAAAATATACAGTGAAATAGTGAATCTACTCCTATTTTACAGAGATTATTTTTACACGATCCGATGTAATGGAACCTTATCTTAGATTTGTCTATGTTCACTTTTTTTGCACTGGAAACAATCCTGTAAATAATGTAAAAAGAACATTGCATTCAGGTTGAAAAATAATGATTCAACTTATATCACATCTATCCATATTATCACTGAAAATTTTACAATCTGTAAGCCATAGATAAAAAGCTGTATTTGAGATGAACAGACATTATTTTTACTTCTTTGGGGCGATATTCATAAAAAATTCAGAACAAAGGGTGCTTTGCAATAATTTATTCATAATACAAAATTTGCTAATTAATAAATACCATTACATGCAGTACTGAATATTCATACAAGGTGCACTCCTGCATGTGATTTCAGCTGACCAAAAAAGGAAATGTCATGAAATCAATGGATATTATAATATTACAGTGCCAGAAATATTTTATTTATTATCCCTTTGTATGTTTTATCTGTCACTTTTTGGAGGAAAGACATTATACAAATAAATAATACACATTATATAACACTACATGATAAAGATCAGGACCGCATTCACTCATCCGGAATTGTTTAATAATTAGACATCAGGACAAATGGATTTTTTTCCATTTAATTCATGTAATATTGTAAGAATTTATTTAAATTCAATTTTATTATATCTGCTCAAGTAATGAAATTTTTATGAGGGTTCTTGTTTAGTGTCATTTCATCTGTTAGAAACCATAAACATTTTAACTATACTTAATTGAATTCTTGTTACATAAATAACTTGTCTTGTGCTTGTCTTTTTGCTATAAATATTTAATATTCCACTGTATATTTTATTAATTGATAATGAGTGAAGCCAGTCCTGATCTGTTATCCCTTGAAGTGTATTGGTATTTACTAAGCTGGTAAATTCTACATTAATAATGTTTCGTCACCCAGTCACATGTTTTGAAAGCAGAGACAATTTTTTTCACTCACATACACATTAAAGATATTTTTTATTATTTGCAGGGACTTGTAGAACTTATTCACCATAGTTTTCAGTTCCTAGCTTTAAAACAACATACTTTTATTTCACAATGAATGCAGTCAAAATATGATTAGAATTATTACAATAGACTTACATACCTAATTTTTATGTACATAATATTTTATTTATAATGATATATTTAAAGTTACCTAGGATAGGCCATTCTCATTTAATTGAAGACAATTGTCAGCTGAATAATGCTTGCTGAAGGTTTCATTGATGATAAATACTAAGTTAATATTGTTTTCTGTGAAATCAAATGTTTTATTTTTAAATACAGTAATGTACTTAATAAAATATGAATTGTACAAAAACTATATGGCTACTTTATAGATTTTTACCAGAATATACAACTTATTGAACCAGAAGCCTGTTTATTTTCTGTTTAGCTTAATTAAGTTTTCAATTATTTCTGCATAATTAACTGAATTGTACAGTCCTATCCCAGTTAGTCAGTAATGCTCATAATCCATATAACCAATTGCTATATCTCTATGAGTCATGCAGCATCGAGGATTGATTTATTCTAAAACAGCACTATGGTAATCTCAATACTGAATTGTCACACTTTAGGGGACAAGTTTGTTACTTCACACGTTCATTGCAAATTGACCTAGAAGTAATGGACACCGGTACATGTTGTTCAGCTATTTTGTAAAGGAGCAGATGCAAGACAAACACCTGCGTACCTATTGCATGTAGTGGAAAATACGCTAGGTGAATATTAAGCACTGAACGTGTTAAATGAGAAGTAATTAGATGTCGAACAAGAGTCAAACATAAAAAGTCTCCAGTATTCATTAAGAAAAACTCCATTCGTATAACAGAACAGTCACTTACAATAAGATGCTAAATTACTCTTCTACTTCTTATCGGTTACTGTTGAGGAGACGTTTGTGTTACCCATGGCACCGGTACCGTAGCTCTGAAAAAAATAATATCATTTTATTGAAATGATTGCAGCAAATTTTTTCATATTTGCAGCTGCAGAATAGCAATTATATAATAACTGTTCTATCTCGCTCCAAGAATATTATTGAGTATAGAAAGCCTTAAGAATATTTTAGACCAATATACTGAGATGAGTGTAGTAATTAAATATTGACGTTTAAAGAAACTGCAATAGTCATGTGAATGGGAATGTTTAAAAGATATTTTATGTATAAAAAATACTTTATTAAACTTAACCTTTTGCACTCCTCCATATATTATGTTTTTCCTTACAACAACTCCTCAATAAATTTGAGAAATTGATATCACATTACGTATTAACACTTTGTTTACAGGCCTTTTTAATTACTATGGTAATTATGCACAAATTAGTGCAAACCGTAAACAATAGGTTAATTAGCACGGTAAAATGAAATACCAAAAAATATACCACATTATGAATGGTTACAAACTTTAACTAAGGCACACAATCCAATTAACCCATTGTTTACGGTAGGCAATAATTTGTGCGTAATTAGTATGGTAATTCAAAAAGACCCGTAAACAAAGTGCCAATACGGTTCTAGGAATAAGGATAATTTAAAAATAGTCCTCCAAGGACGAGCGTGACCATACGGTCACAGTGAACCCTATTGTCTATTTGTCCCTATTTCAATTTTTTTTTATCTGAACATCGTATCTATCACTCAGTTTTGGTTAAAAAGAGCCTTTTTAACCCTTTTTAACCGAAACTGAGTGATAGATACGATGTTCAGATAGAAAAAAGATGGAAATGGGGACAAATAGACAATAGGGATCACTGTGACCGTATGGTCACACTCGTCCTTAGAGGGTTAGTAAAAAATATAGAAAATATTTTTCCAACATAGTTTTACAATATCGAGCAGGACTTCATACAGGAGTTTTAAGAGTTAAAAAAGAAAATGAAGCATAAATGAATAGTACAGTAAAAGTCCGTTAATTCGAAATTCAAGGGACCAGATTTCCCAAAAAAATTCGAATTACGAATTACGGGATCAGTATGAAAAATTGAATTTTCATACTGATCCCGTAATTTCGCGGCAATTGTCGACGGCTTGGAACATCGCGGCCATTTTTTCGATTTTTATGGACCAAATAAATTCAAATTACGCAATCACTAAAAAAAAAGAATTTTCGCGGAAATTGTCGACGGGTTTGAACATCGCGGCCATTTTTTCGATTTTTATAGACAAAAAATAGAGATACGAATTACGCAAACACTAAAAATTATGAATTTTCGCGGCCATTTTTTCGATTTTTTATGGACAGGCATTTCATATGAATAAAAAACAGTTAACATATTTGATTTTTAGTCACTTATAGTTAAGGTATTCGCACGTAAAATAGAATGACGTTTAGGTAGGTATATACTTATAAAAATGTACCATTGTAGTGAAGTTAGGTACATACTAATATTTGAAGTCTTGCTTGCACCAATGTTATAAATGCTCGAATTCGATTTTGACATACGATACTCCACTTAATATAGATGTCTCACTTACACTAATGGTTTACATATGCTTTACTCTTCAAAACAATATGTTGACTAACTTTTAACCTAACAAAATCACGAAACTATCAAAATTTCGAATTACAAGAAATCGTATGTACATTTTGGCGAAAAACATTACGAATTACGAATTAAGCGATATTTCGAATTAACGGTACATTTTACTATGAAAAGTCAATATTGGGAGGAGCAAATTACGAAAATTTCGAATTACGAATTATCGTTGTTCGAATTAACGGACTTTTACTGTATATGGTTTCTGAAAATGTTTGCTAAATATACAACCTTATTAGTAGTACAGTGAAACCCCGATTCTACGTTTTTCAAGGGACCGTATAAAACAAACGACTAATGCGGGAAAGTTTTAAATATGAACTAAATGCCGGGACTATAGAAAATGAATGCATCACGCGGGAAAACGTATAATGCGAGAACGTGAGATCGGGGTTCCACTGTATCTGAATGTAAAAATTTTCTTAGCACTATTAAGCATTAGTAAGTTTAAAAAAAATGTATGGCAAATGAATAAAAATAAATAAGACGGCATTCAATCCGTCAAAATTGTCAATTAAAGAAATGTAAAATATTGTTAATATTATTCAGGAAATTCTCATTGATATTAATGTTGTCGGTACAAAAAAAACCAATTGCTACCAAAAAAGTATTCTACATCAAGACTCTCCATTTATCAGAATAAGTAGAAACGCAACAGGAGACTAATAATTACAGAGCAGTCCAATTAATTGAAATTTCAAAGGACTTTCACAACCAGTTTTATGTTTATTAACACGTTCACTGAATTGTAAGCAAGTGGTGCGCCACAACTATGATAGTCATAGCCAGGGTGGGGAGTCGGGGACTTTTTGGCCGGAGTGTGAAATTTTGAAAAGTTTGAACTTTTTATTTTTGCATATATGTCAAATTTAGCAAATGGGCGGATTGGTAGGGTTGATATTTAATTAATAAACATAAATAGGAAAATTAGAAAAAAAAAAGTGACAATATTAAACTTTTTTTAGTTTGAGTTGTATTTTTGATCAATGTCGGAGTCCTGGTTTTGGTAATTGCTGGAGGTGGAGTCGAAATTTTGTTAAATGACTCCACAGCCCTGGTTATAGCTTTAATATATCGCGCTCGACATGTTACTTCATCCATTGCAATTTCTGTTAAATATAATAGTTGAGCATTGATTTCTCGTGTCTTCAGCCCTCTTCTAACAAAAATTCACCATCTTGGTTGATATATGTGCACTTCGGAGCAACATCAATTTATACCTAAATTATTCCGGAGTGAACGTATTAAACAGAAATGGTGAATGAAAAATAGATGCGAATTCAAAAAAGATTAAATGTCACAGTGAGAGCAACCTGTTGGGCGTAGGCCTGAGCATAGTGCGCCCACATCTGTTGTTGTTGAGCAGAGACAGCTTGCTGAGAGGTCTGAGATTGATTGGTAGTCTGTTGACCCGTCAGAGAACTGTCGCTGGATGTCACCGTATTCGCATTCGCGCCTGTCTGGCTCTGAGTTTGACCCTGTTTGATAATTGATTAAAAGATTCAGATTGAAGCCTTACGTCTTGTAAATAGAATGAAAATGCCATTTCATTGAATAAAAAAAGCGGGATCGTTCAGTTGGTTTTTATATACCCAGCAAATATAATTAAAGAAAACCAGATAAAAATCACAGCTAAATTTAAACATTTATCTCAGTGACAAACAACTTGTGCCTGCTCGTTTTTTTCTCTCTATAAAGCAAAGTAGATCATCAAAGTAATAGAAAGGATAAGGCTGTCAAAAATCAGTTTTTTTTCATTACAATTCATACATGACCGACATTGCCAGGGTGATTTCGAAAGTGATAGACGGATAGCTTTTTGGACAATTAAGATATATTAATGAAATTTGAATTAATTGAGGATTTCAAATGAAAGTGCTAGATGCGACTTCAATATAAAATTTGAATTGTTAAGCCCTGGTGCTTTGAGTTCGGTAATCAAATTTGTAAAATTAGTATAATTGCTGTAATTGTAGTAGTGAGATTCTTTTGTAATATTTTCAAATAATTAATTCCACCAAATTTCACTTATTTTATCTCAAAGCTCTTACCGCTAGACCAGAGGGTGACAACAGTGATGTTATAAAGAGTGAATAATTTGAAGACCACATCTTGTTTTTTTTCTGTTCTGATCAAATGAATTCAACATTTTCTCAGTGACAGCATATTTAGTTAAGATGAATATTTTTCAGTGTCAATAGAATACAACCTTGACCCATTTTAAATCAAAGGGTTTACCATTGATGCTAACTACTGATGAGAAAAGTAGAGTAACTTTACATGTTGGAAGGCCATATTAAGTTAGCTATAAGGTCAATAAAATAAAATTAGATGTACTTAAAAGTTAACTTAAAACAACCCCGATCCTGGGATATATATATCAATGAGTTTGATCTATTTTACGGTTTACCCAACCGAGCGACACTAGTAAAAAAAAATGTACCAATACACAAGTACAAGATACCAGTTCAATACATTTTTTTTGTAGTTTAAGACATCGAAGCGTTAATGATAAAACTATTTTGGGTGTTTTAGGTGTCGGGCTGAAAGCAAACAGCCTACCTGATTTTGGACTGGCCACTGTGTTCCCCAATAACCCTGTTGCTGTGGCCATTGCTCCCACTGCTGTTGCTGTGCGGTGGTTCCCTGCTGGCCTTGTCCCTGTCCTTGCCCTTGATACTTCCAGCCACCGGCTATGGCTCCGCTGGTGTTCCAACCTCCTCCTGTTTGAGCACCCCAGCCCTGTTGGCCCCAATTGGCCCATCCTACAGATAAAGTTTCGTGAAAATTCAGTCCTTTCAATAATTATAAATATTTATTTTTCCATCAGTTGATTTTTAATGAATTGTGAAAATAATCTAAGCAAAAATTTTGATGTTTCTATTGTTAAATTATAAAAGTTGATTTCGATAAGTTGCCTTGTTTATGTTTTATATAAATTAATTGATGGGATGAAGAGGATTTTATATTTGAGTTTTCTAGTGACAATAATAAGATTCCATAATCACGAATAAAATACAGCTTAACCATTCAAACGCCACAGCGCGCAGGCACGCGAAATCGGTGCTATCACCTGCACCATGGCGTGCAAAAACGCAAACGCGAATACGAGCTTATTAATGAATAAATTTAAAATTTTTAAATGCAATATTATGCAGAGACACCTTTTGGAGGCAATGTGATGGTAAGAATACCCATATGTTGAACCTTTTTATTTGAAGTTGGGCTAACAGACGTCACTAGGGCTGGCACCTTATTATCGCATTGATCGCTCGATTGATAGAGCGCATCAGAGTGAGAAAAGAATAGCTAAATATCAGTAAGTGCGAGTAGACAACAAATAGCATTTTGTGCTATTTATAAAATATAGTTTATTGTATAAAAAAAATTCCAGTCAAGAATCTAATTTCTTCATAAATTACATTATTTTTTTGTGGCAGCCCTAGATGCAATTTCTGGTACCTATATAATTTGTTTTATCATAGAAAATATAAATATATATATTTCATATTTTTATTTATAATATTTTTTTTTTTGACAGTCCTAGAGACGTTTTTAAAATCTTGTACTTATGATATATTTTTTTCACTTTTCTATGAAAATCAATAATAACTTGAGTATAAAATTATTTTCCAGGTATTTTACGTGGCATTTTCATGGAAAAATCGATGATTGAAAATGGTGGCGTACAGCAAAAATCCATGGAATTGGCTTGGCGTTTAAAGGGTTAAATAATAGCAATATATTTATTATTGATTGAGTAGGCATTTACTCGGTAGAACTCCATTATAATACAGTAAGAAAAATAACAATGTATTTTAGTTCTACATAAATTATTTTATATATTTGTTGATAGCTATTTCGGCTTACGCCTTCGTCAGAACTGGTAGTTCTACGAAGTTCTAGTAGTTCAGACGAAGGCGCAAGCCGAGATAGCTTTCAACAAATATATAAAATATTTTTTTTCTTACCGTATTAATATATTTATTCAACTTATTTATGTATATAATCATGTAATCCTGAAAGAAATCCATTATTTCCACATGTCCTCGTTTGAGTTTAGTTTGTGTCCGTCACATCCCTGTAAGTTTTTTTTCATATTGTTCAGCAGCTTTATTTTTAATGAAAATCTGATAATTAAATAATATCAAATAGTTACCTTGCTGATTCCATCCATGACCCCAGGGTTGGCCTTGACTTTGGCCTTGACCCTGACCCCAACCGCTACTGGCTTGCTGCCCAGACCATCCACCTCCATTGCCTGTTACGGCTCCTCCCAGTTGGTTACTGCCACCTCCTCCCCAGCACATCAAATTAAATTAATAAATTGAAACCTATATTTTTTGCAGAACGTAGAGCACTGAGTAGTATAACGTACAGGCAACTTTGAAGACTCAAATGGCGCGACACGTAATATTTGTCTCATCTATGCTTCAACAGAATAAATTAAAATATCCCAAAATTATGTTATAATGGATTAGAAAAATTGTTTACTCTATAGGTGTAAAATAGACGTGTCAAGGGCTGCCAAAAATAATATACGGATAGATACTGAAATTTTTGTGTGCAACAATTAAAAGGAAAAAAGGTTTGTGGATTAATGCGAAAGACCACTAACTAACTAGACTTAACGTGTGTTGATAGCCCTAGTGAATTTTCGGCTGGCACCAATCGTTATTTAAATCCTTGTTAAATTAACTCGAGGCGAGATATGGGTGATGAAACAATGTGTGTTTAAGACATTTGTGGCATTCATGCTTTAAAAAGAGGAGGCCTGTAGCCATAGAAAAGGCTACGCACTGAAGCGGTTAATCTCAAATGGTAGGATATAATACAAAGGTGCAACTGACCCTCACCTGATGCTGCTGTGGCCGCTGGTGATGCTGAGGTCTATTGCCTCCGCGATCACCTCCGCCGCCGCTGCTGCCCCCACCTCCTCCACCACCACCTCTTGGAGCATTCCATCCTTTATTCATATGAGGGGGAGGTGGTCCACGGGAGTCATCTGAACCACTGTTTGATCGGTGTGACATCATGGGGGGTCGGCCACGTGGGTGAGAATCACCTCGATCTCGGCCTTGGTGACCCTGATGACCACCACCTCCACCACCCCTATTCCAAAATAAAACTCATTAAAATAAAATGTATCAACCAAACCCGATTCCATCTTCAATTTCTAGGTATTTGGTTCAATCAATATGGTATACAATCTGGTTCAGTACACAAGAAACTAGCTGTTGTATCATTGAATTCAGCACATTAGAACGATTAATGATTTTCATTTCATAATTTTTAAAGTCATCGTATGAGCAACTTCACTTATCACATTCAACTACGGGAGAAATCTGGACATATGGAGAAACAGTGCATATTCCACGCTCCCTGTAGCCAATATGTTATTACAACTTCAACCTGAACACTAAACTGAAAATCTTCTAAAATAAATAATTTATTTTGAATTCTAAAATGCACAGTATCAATATATTGGCTACGGGGTCATCAAAATACAGAGTAACGACACGTGCTCCATGTTCCCCGGTGTTAAAATGTACCTGAAATAATTTATTATTTCTATAATACTATATAATACTTGTCTAAAATCTTTTACTTTCAATAGAGGCCTATACATTTTTACGCTCAAGATTCTCAAATATTAATCATTTCACAAAATTCTTTTGAAATCAATTATAAAAATCAGGGCTGTGGAGTCGTAGCGGTGCTTTGGCCGGAGTCATACTCGGAGTCGGAAATTTTGAACTTTATTTTTGCATTTAATATGTAAAATTTTGCTTTTGGCCGCATTGATAGGGTTGATATTTAATTGAATACACATAAATAGGAAATTTAGGGAAAAAAAGTGACGATATTAACCTTTTTTAGTCGGAGTCGTGTTTTTGGTCAATGTCGGAGTCATGGTTTTGGTAAATGCTGGAGTCGGAGTCTTTTTTTATTGACTCTACAGCCTTGATAAAAATAGTGACTTCCATATCACTGATAGATATGTCTGGTATCCATCCATTTCAGAAGTTATAATATTGATTCAATAAAAAAAATATGATAACTACACTAGGGGTTGATATATGAAGTGTGGGGTTTTGTGGTATTCATATTTCTTTATAATTATACATCATCTCCTCTACAAGTTGGTGTTAGTTATTCAAATTATTTGAAATATGTCACAAGATAATTTTATTACAAGTTAGCCAAGTTAGCAAGTGACCCATACAAAATTTGCATTACACGGACAACCCGATAAATTGCAGAAAGAGATTGATCACCTGCTGCCTCCGCCTCCTCCTCCAGCCCACCTGTCGGAGTTTCCACGATATGGAGTGGGGCCTCCATCTCGATTGCGGTCTCTCATGTAAGGAGGCTCTCGACCTCCCCAGCCTCCGCCGCCTCCTCCTCCTCCCCCACCACCGCCGCCACCACCTCTTCCCCAATTACGGTCACCCCAACCGCCTCCGCCCCCTCCACGGCGATCGTCTGTGCAAATAGAATAAAAATCAATAAACTTTGAACAAATGAGATAATGCTCAATTTTATCTTAGAATACACGCTCGAGAGTGGCTCACCTCTACGTGAATCATTTCGGTGTCTCAGTGGACCACCACCACCACCTCCTCCACCGCCGCCGCCGCCGCCGCCCCCCTCCTCCTCCGTGGCGGCCACCTCTGTCGGAACCAAAGTGTCTACCCCGGTCAGAATCAAAGCGAGGCCTCTTCGATCCCTGACCTGGACCTTGAGATCCCCTACCGCCAGCGCCTCTACCGCATCCTGCTGCTTTGCCTTCGCGGTTGTACTTCTCTAAAGTCTTTTTGGCTTCTTCCTCGTTCTGCTCTGAGAAGGTCACCTCTTCTAGCCACATGCACTTCTCCGGCAGGACAAAGTTGGCTGCGAAAATAGCATAAGGTCAATTTTCCGAATATTGCATTCCCTTCATCGTGTCGAGTTTCGCTTCCTCCTTGACATTCATTATAAGTGTGATTATCGATCACAAAAATAGCGTTTTATTTTACGTTTTGACCTGACGTGTGTGCTATCAGGAAGTGACAAATGCTCCAAGGTGGAAATTGAAACTCTACACAACCTGCGGTTTGATATCTTTTTTTATCACAATACCATTAAAACAGATTGATAAAAACAAAATCAAAAAAACGTGAGAATGTATCTGCGGAACGAGACAAAAAAAACTCAATGCGCAAGGGAGCAAAATTATCTCATTTTAAATTAAACTGCGAGTCGAGTTTAGTTTTGAAATAGCTTCATAAAGTGCTTACAGGTAACAGGAGGCATATGAAATACAATTATTAGAATGAAATTTTATTCTTGCCCTTTTTAAGTCCCATCATACTAAAACGATCTGTATGCTATATTTTGAGTAACATTAATAAGTAATAAAATGCAACGGTGGTTGCTATTGTGGGATTTCATAGACCTGACAAAATTGTATACTAACAATGATGCATTGCATTCATAAAATTTTATTTAAACTGAACTCTGTGACACTACATTGAGTCGAGAAGGTTAAACTTTTGAACATGGAAATTAAATGGGTTAGAAAGACACATACATTACCCAAAGTGAATACCCATTTCAATGACTTTAGACCAAGTTTTAGTTTGCGCATTGCAGTGAAGACCTACATTAATACACGCAATTCATACTGCGCAATTTCTATGTATAAATTTTAAGCATAAAATATTTTTGCTAATTGAAAGTCAGCAAAAACACTGTTAGAGATGAATATCTATATATAATTCGTTATAGATTTTTCATTTGATGTCAATATTATGAGCATTTACAGATCGCTTCAGATTATGTAAGAATGTTGCAGATTATGAAGACAGAGTGGCTGACAGATTATTATAATTGCAATTCACTCGGGAATAAAAACAATGAAAAAAGTGTTCAGCCCTTTAACACGCACGCCCGCCATGAAGAATGAGAAATAAATGACAAGAAATGTTGATAGCTGATCAGGTAGCATACCTTTCATCTCTAGAACGGCTCCGTCCGGAACGTCTTTGCCGTCTTTCTCTTCACGAAGCCGTTGCCTCTCGGTGTAAGTCTCCTCATCGGGGACTATAACTATGGCCGAACGCTTGCTGCCGGTGAATTGACGCATTTTGCGCCGTTGAGCCGAAGGATAGACATTAGTCTAGAGTTTGCAAGGCCAGCGGAGAAACATTTTATCCATTGTGGCGTATCGATACAATTATGTAGTTTTCAGGTTCGGTCGATAATTTTTGTAATATACCACAGAGATGATGTAGAGATGTAGGAAGGTATGGTCCAAATCGAGGGCGATGATGACATCCAGCAGCCAAGTCAGGATATACAGATGAAGAGCAAAATACAATATCTTTAGGTAATTTGTAAAATTTTGCTCGTAGTTAAATATTATCGATCGGTTGAACTGCTTCAGACGATGAAAAATTATAGATATTGACAGACTACTCAAGTTTTCTAGTTTGCTCAAAGCTTAAGCTTGTATTTGTTTCATAATTTTGTCAAATTGTATTTGGATAATTCAACTAATTCTTCAGATTACTTCAATAAACAGATTTGTCATAAATACCTTCCTATGTATGTTTTGAAAACACAGACCTAGACTACATAATTTGTAGAGAATAATGCTTGCATTACTGAAATATATTGCGAATGCTTCTTATAATCGCTATAAACAGTTTCAGATGGCATACAAATGCTTCGTTTATGCATGCAAATGCCCTATAGCTTGCACATGGGTTAGGTTTTTTTAAGAGTCAAAGATGTGCGCATGCACAGAATCTTTTAACAAGCATTGACACACACTGCAGTTTTTAAGCATCTTCCTGATTGTAAATGTTCACTTAAATCTATTTATCAAATATAAAAATTATGAATGGTTTTAATTGTGATTCTAGTTTCTAAGATAAAATCAACCAAATAACTTAAGTAATGCCTCTGTAACCTCTTATACATGCTATATAAAGTTGCTTTCTATGACTAATATTATTGAAAATCAATGTTATGTTTAGCATCTATCCAGACTGTTTCAGATTAACAAAAGGTCATTTTCAGGACACAACCTACACATCAGCGCATGCACTTCACTAAGTAAATGCCACTTACGCCACTCAACAATTTTGTTTGTAACTTAGTATGAACACTGCTGACCAGTATTCAACAATTGTCTTAAGTCTTTCAACATATAGTTAAGAAAGTCAATTCAGAACAATACACGTTTCAGGGACTTACAATGCTTTCACAAGACTAAAATGAATGCTCGGTGTAAAAGGTTCATAGGGATTTCGAAAACCCTTAACACTTTTTTGTTTAACACATTCACTGCGGAAAAATCTATAAGTAGATTGATGTTAAAGATGATGGCAGACATCAGGAATCAATGCTTAAACTATTGAATGAAGCAGAAATTGCCATGAGTAAGATAACATTGCCTAGCGCAATATACTACGGAAATGTAGTAATACACTCCCACTGCCACACTGGATGTGTTATGAATAAAAATTATGAGCAATTATTTGATAATACTATCTTCAACATAAAACTGGCAAGGCAAGGGATGGAAAGAGGTTTTCAAATTCTTGCAGCAAATTGTTAGCTATTAATTTTTGGTGGAAAGGCATTGTTATAATTTAAATGGGTTTAATTAATTTTAGATAAACCAATCATATAAGCTCCACGCTACAGCCTCAAGGCAAGTCTTAGCAATTGTCTTTGATAATTTATATAAATATCGCCTGATATGTCTTGCTATTACAACATCTATAACATGGGTCGCAACCAGTTTTCTGTGGGGTCGTCAACTTATACAGACAACTAAAAAAATATTCACTATATTACATTTTTGTTAATTACCTTATTAAAAATGCCCTTTTGAATTGCATGGGGGTCACGTTACTTATAAAAAGGGGTCGCCACTCGAATTAGGTTGGGAGCCTATGCTCTATAAGATTGTCGAAAATATTATGACAACTTGCTTATCCGCGTGTCAATATAAATACCTAGTTTTGAAGTATCTGAAGCAATTAGTTTAGAGTTGTGACTGAGCTTTACGAGAATTGCCAAGTGAAATTATTGATGCAATGCAAAAAATATTGCACACTTTGAGAACAGACACAAAACCTTAGCTTTGAAACAAACAAGAAAAATCATTTGAAAACTTAAAACAGTATCTCAAAAGACAAATGAATTTGAGATATTCTCCTGGAATAGCGAGAAACCTCAATCTTAATTTCTCTATTATTGAGAAAAAAAAGATTAGAGATCAGTCGCATGCAATGTTTCAGTTAGTGGGATTGCATCATTATATCTTCACAATATGGAGCTCCATTTTCACATTTCTGGAAGTATGTAATATAGAATGTATTATTCATAAATTTTTCCTGGTGTCAATCATCCCTTAATAATAAAATCATATTATTCATTTTTGATTGCTTACTAATAAAATTAAACAATGATCAACCCTATAACTCTGTATAGGTATCAAATACTCACCAGCGCCCAGAGGAAAACTAATGACCAAAACTACACCTGACAGAACTTAATAACTAAATATGGAATCAATTTTGTTTACCTCGAGTATTCAGGGAGCGATGACCGTCGAGTGTGTTTTACTTTCTTAACCTTTTTACCTGTTCTGTCTTACCTCATATTGATGATTTTCCGCTCGAGAGACTGCATATCGACTTACATAATTATTAACAAGGCAATTTGAAACAAATGAAAACCATCATCTTAAATTTTTTGAAAAAAACATTTTCAGACTTAGCAAGTACATGTATGCATTGATTAAGTTAAAGGTTTTCCTTTGCGGGTCCCTTAAACTAGGTAAACTATATCAATAATGAATGACAAAGTGTGGTCACTCACATCTTGTCAAAGTTTTACATAAATCATTGGAATTTCATGATACTCTACGAATTATCCTGAACTAAGTAACAATTTATTAAACGCCAGGATAATTGAAAATCTAATTATAATCTTTCATTCCACTAACACTCTCGGTATTATCAGTATTGTTGAAAACATAATATCAATACGTGAAATATTTGGAAAAAAATTACATAATGACTGAATTTACACTATACAATTTCTTTGGCAAATATAAATAATGCCTACCAGCGCATAACTCAGGCATTCAAATATTGTGATATTAACATTCACAATTATAAGATATTTTCATATAATTATTTTAGTGCTAAATATTTTTTGAGGTAAAGTTTAACTCCCGAATTCAAAATACTAACAATGATTGTGCAAATTGTATAGCTATTTCAGTGCTGATTTGTGTTAGTACATTTTTAGTGGTGACTGAAAACACTGATTATTAAATTTTATTTGGTATTGCGTTTCTAGCTGAGGGATGAAAGATAATTCAATATACTGAAACCATTATTACTATCATTCCAGATTTCCTATCATTCCGCTTGAAATATAAAATGACAAATAAATGCAGGACATTACCTGATCAAGTATGTAGTTTCTGCGCCGAGATTGTGCAACTTCGATTAGTTTCACTACGCATTTCGTCACTTTAGAGATGATCGATTCCCAGCGACCTTCGTGCTGTGCCCGGAAGGATTTGCAGTCCACCTAGAGATATGTGTTTGATTATAAATATGAAATGTGTATATGGCGTTAGTGAGAACAAAAGAAGTGAATATTTTTTTCTATTGATTTGAAAGGTAAATATTGGAAAGAGAAATTTCTGAGAATTTCTAACAGAAGTTGATTAATGCTTTCAAGTAACGATGATCAAAAATGGTACTTATTGCAAAACCAAATGCATTTTATCCGTGATCATCAAAAGAAATAATGTTCTTATTGTAACGATCCTCGTATAGGCATACAGTAAAAGTCCGTTAATTCGAAATTTTCATAATTTGCTCGTCCCAATATTGACTTTTCATAGTAAAATGTACCGTTAATTCGAAATATCGCTTAATTCGTAATTCGTAATGTTTTTCGCCAAAATGTACATACGATTTCTTGTAATTCGAAATTTTGACAGTTCAACAATTTTCGAAATTTTGATAATTTCGTGAGTTTGTTAGGTTAAAAGTTAGTCAACACATTGTTTTGAAGAGTAAAGCTTATGTAAACCATTAGTGTAAGTGAGACATCTATATTAAGTGAAGTATCGTATGTCAAAATCGAATTCGAGCATTTATAACATTGGTGCAAGCGAGACTTCAAATATTAGTATATACCTACCTAAACGTCATTCTATTTTACGCGCGAATACCTTAAATATAAGTGACTGAAAATCAAATATGTTAACTGTTTTTTATTCATATGTAATGCCTGTCCATAAAAAATCGAAAAAATGGCCGCGAAAATTCATTTTTTTTTAATTTTCGCATAATTCGTATCTCGATTTTTTTGGTCTATAAAAATCGAAAAAATTGCCGCGATGTTCCAGGCTGTCTACAATTGCCGCGAAAATTCATTTTTTTTAGTGATCGCGTAAATCGTAATTCGATTTTTTTGATCCATAAAAAAATCGAAAAAATGGCCGCGATGTTCAAAGCCGTCGACAATTCCAGCGAAAATTTCTTTTTTTTAGTGATTGCGTAATTTGAATTTATTTGGTCCATAAAAATCGAAAAAAAGGCCGCGATGTTCCAAGCCGTCGACAATTGCCGCGAAAATTCAATTTTTCATACTGATCCCGTAATTCGTAATTCGAATTGTTTTGGGAAATCTGGTCCCTTGAATTTCGAATTAACGGACTTTTACTGTATTTAATAATGCACAAGTTGTAGTAGTGAATTTCTTTTTATATTACCTTCATTCTGTCAATAAGGGAACTCGTTCCTAAGATGTTGAATCTTTTTGAGGGATGCTCAGTAGCATGTTTCAGGGCCCAATAGGTCTTACCTGAACCCGGGAGACCACACATCATAATCACCTAAAAATGATCAAATATTAACAAAAATGTTTATGTTTCACAGAACTATTCATCAATAATCTTTTAAAATCATAAAAATTAGGCTTATCAGGATTACATAGTATTAAAGCCCAAAAACTTCCACTATAATACGGGAAGAAAAATAACGCCTTCGTCAGAACTAATAGTTCTGACGAAGGCGTAAGCCGAAATAGCTATCAACAAATATATAAAATACTTTATGTAGAATTAAAATACATTGTTATTTTTCTTTCCGTATTATAATGGAGTTCTACCAAGTAAATGCCTACTCAATCAATAACTTCCACTATCCTGTTCTAAGATTTTTTAGATTCCGATCCAGTCCAGATTGAGCCCAAGGTTTATTTCCAGACATCTTACCTGGACCCAAAAGTTTTCCAACATATAACGTATAAAATCCATAATTTTTTTTTGTTGAAAAGCCTTGTTTGAATTTGTGTATGCCTGACCTGTGCCCGAAACCAAACTTCCCTCTGTCACCCGGTCTAACCCAGGCATAGACCCGCAAGCCTTACCCGAGCTTGTGCAGACCTCTAATGAGGATAGTGATATTTGTCAATGTACAATTTTTTCTATATAGTTTTTATGAATGTGTCTGTTGTCATAATAATCAATTATTCAAAGAAGAAATAAATTACAGAGGAACTAAAGCTGACAAACCTCGCATTGTTCATCACAAGAGGGTCTAAGTGGGCCTGTGATCCATTTTTCCAAAGGCACTAATCCAATAAATATATAGCCTTCTAACATCTTCCCTTCCTCACCATCCACTTCGATGTCAATTTCCATCCTGAATGTCACGAAAACAAAAATAACATATAATTTCATATTTAACATCACAAAAGAGACAAAAAAATCAAATGTTGACTTTTCAAATAAGAATCAAAAATAGTACTGAAATATTCAAAAAAATCCTATCACCTGAATACAGGTTGGAGAATCTTGGATTCATCTAATTTAGATTCTTCCGATTTAATTTCATCCACTTCCATCTTTTCTTCCGTCTTTTTCGCATCATCATCAGCCAATTTAGTTTCTTCATCTTTTTTTTCATCTTTTTCCTTAATTTTATCTAAAAGTAAAAACAAATTAACCAAGCAATTCTCCAAAGACAGCTTGCAGGAAATATTAATGAAAAGTTGGATAGACTTCATCAAAAATTGAGAGAATTATTTGCTCTTATAAGGTTAGGGATTAAAGTGGTTGTGGACCTGTACTGCGCATAGCCTTGCAAGGACACCATTACTATACAGCACTGTGATGACATGGAAATAAATAGTCAGATAGGAGAAAAAAGAAGGAGACACATTGCCCTAGCCATATCCTCTGAATAGAGAACACAAATGTGCAATAGTTAGAACAATACCATTTTGAACAACTCAAAGTTGAAATCATAAATTACAAAAATACTATGTATGATCAAAGGATTCTCCAAAGTGAAAATATTTGTCACTATTTTCTAGAGTTGAAGACCATTATCTTCGACATCAAGTGCATGCGGCATATGATTTATTTACATATCACTCAAGACCAAAGGGTACAGACACCAAAATTTTTTATGGTAAAAAATAGTTAATATAAAATTAAAAACGAAATCGGTGCTCAGCTATAAAATGAAAAAGAAATTGAAATGCATGAGATAACACGCCTTGGCCAATTAACCTATTGATTACAATGTACAAATTTGTGCTTAATAACCATAGTACAGTAAAAGTCCGTTAATTCGAAATTCAAGGGACCGGATTTCCCAAAAAAATTCGAATTACGGGATCAGTATGAAAAATTGAATTTTCCCGGCAATTGTCGACGGCTTTGAACATCGCGGCCATTTCTTTGATTTTTTATGGATCAAAAAAATCGAATTACGATTTACGCGATCACAAAAAAAAAAGAATTTTCGCGGCAATTGTAGACGGCTTGGAACATCGCGGCAATTTTTTCTATTTTTAAAGACCAAAAATTTGAAATACGAATTAGGCGATCACTAAAAAAAAATATTTAGGCGGCAATTGTCGACGGCTTCGAACATCGCGGGCATTTTTTAGATTTTTTATGGTCAGGCATTTCATATGAATAAAAAACTTGTCTCACTTACACTAATGCTTTACACTTTAAAACAATGTGTCGACTAACTTTTAACCTAACAAAATTCGAATTATGAATTATCGTTGTTTGAATTAACAGACTTTTACTGTAATTAAAAGGGCTCATAAACTAAGTGTTACCACCATTTTAGTCAATACAGCAGTTCTATATTTTCAATTATGATTGGTAAATTCACTGTCAATTCTTGATGCAAGGTATTATATTTGTTACAGTGAAACTGTATTCTCAGTGAAAATGTATCAAGTAATAGATTTGTATGACAACATGATTTCTCTGGTCATGGTCATTGAAATAATTGGCCCAAGTCGATGATTTGCCGGCCTAAAATTTTGGTTTGCTTCAATGAAACAAAATCAGCAAGTAGTCCCTTTCATAAAAAGAGAACCAAAGAAAAACACAGACAAACATAGGGCGGTCAAATTTAATTTCAACGACGGAGTGGAGAAGAATATATTTTCACTGTAACATATAAATAAATCACTAGTTTTTGTACTACTGATCAATTGACAATGCTCCCAATAACCAGTCCTGATAATAAAACAATATATTAGTAACTATTTATTGTAAAAACATGTAATCTTCACCTTTGTCACCTTCTTTTTTGGCATCGTCATCTTCATCAGAATTTTCCATTGGGTCATATTTCTCACCACCTTTATCAGTCTTCTCCTTAGATTCAGAATCATTGTCTTTAATTTTTTCTCCATTTTCTTTATCCTCTTTGTCTTCTTTATCCTCTTTATCTTCTTGATCTTCTTTATCTTCTTTATCTTCTTTATCTTCTTTATCTTCTTTATCTTCTTTATCTTCTTTATCCTCTTTATCAACTTTGTCTTCAGGCTTATCTCGTCTTCTCTTCTCCTGTTATGAAAATGTTCTACATTAATAAAAGCATTAATCTTTATTCGAGACAATTTTGCAGGAATGTGGGAAATGTTATGTATGCAGCAGTATTATTAAATCACTCATAATATAATTTGCGCAATGAGTTAAAATAACAAAACATTATATTTTGAAATTATGGCTGCGTGGACTGTAAAAATGTTTTCATTACTTAAATAGTTTGTAACATACAGTAGGAAAATGAATGTTTTCGGTTTGCGAGGTTCTCCTATGAAACGATATTTTTCCGAGCAAGATATCAGAATAAATATGCTGATGCAAAAAAATATAAAACAGATTATATCATGGATTTAGAAATATCCTACTGTCCTGTATTATCTTTTAATAAAGGTTATTGAATAAAGCTTCCACTGAGCAAAAAATAAATTGATCATTAGATTTTTTGAATCATTCAAAAATATCTTGTACCAGTGGTGACTCAGACGTTTGACAATACCATAGTAAGAAAGATTTTATTGCAATGCAATTACAGATCGAAGCTAATTGCTATACAACTATAACTAACTCTTGCTTCTTTCCGAATCCGGTCCCTTTCATCTCTTTCCCTCTGTTGTTCTTTACGTAATTCTTGCTCTTCCTTTTCTTTCTGCAACTTCTCTTCTTTTTCCTTTTGAAGTTGTAGGTCTTTTACTAGAATAAAATATTTAACATTAAATAGAAGATATACATTAATAAAAAAAGAATCAGGAATTATTTCTCGTAATATCAAATCATTGAACATTAAAAAAAGAAATTGAGATAAAATAAGTTATGCTCACAATTTATATTTTATACTCTTTGAAATAATAATAATAAAAAAATTGTCATATACCATTTGAAATGTCAATGATGAACATGTCGAGCAAAACTCTACCTACGACTAAATAAAAATGTTTTCTTTTAAATACCCTCTTTTCACCCAAATAAATAGTGAATTGAGATATAATTGCATTACATCTGTATAAATACGACATATGAGTGTATATTCATATCAGTTGCAGATTCTCGCGGAGACCGAAACTGGTTCGGATAAATTAATTGCGGAAGAAGTATAGTGTAGTTGCATATGGCTATATCACTGATTCTTTAAACTAATAATGGCGAAATATCACCTCGTATATAGTTGATTGAAAAACAATGTATAAAAGCATCTATTTGGTTATTTGATAGCTTGACAAAGAAATTGTATAGGAAATAAGCCCTCGCATCCAACTACTAGGACAAAAACCACCACCATCTTACGTAAAGACATGATTGTTAAACACACCTCTTTTTTCTTCCAGCAAAACTTCAATCGGTACTTCAACTTGACGGCGGGTAACCTTAGTTTTGGTAAGTAAATTGAATTTGTCATGTCCAAAATTAACTTTATAGGTACAGTTTCGAGATAAAACGTGAGGGAATAAAGCAGCTCCTTCCAGACTGTCTTTTTCAAATTCAAAGGCTTTTTCTTGGGCTGCTCCATTCACAGTAAACATGATAGAACAGGGAGTCGACTCGAGATCCTTAAATATAAGAGAAAAAATAGTTAGTCAAGTATGCAAAGAAAAAAAACTGCCCTTAAGGGTGTCAACCAATGTGATATTTTGAAACAATATTTTTTTTTTTTTGCATAGAATGATTCCTCAACAAGTGTAGAATATGCTGGTCAAGTGATTTTACAATATTTGAAGTCGAAGGAAAGTTATTGCAGTTAGACTACAATTGTTTCGAGGCGGGACATTTGTCACATTTTGATGCTTCGGCTTGTTACATGAGAACTTTCAATACACATATAATTTCAATTAATGAAACAAACTAACATTTAAGCAAGAGCAAAGCAAGCAGCTTCAAAAGTTTTAAAACAGGAAGAAGAAAGAATTATCTATGGACCAGATAACATATAACTTATCTATAACAGATTGATGGGGAGTAAAGATTTAAGTTGATAGGAGATAGTTTAAGTTGTATTTGAACTTTCAAACGCGTTTTTCTCAAAACTGTGTTTTCCTAATTGGTCTCCACGATATCTCAGGAACGGGTTAACCGATTGCTTTGAAATATGAATGGTAGATAAAAAACATGTTTTGTCATCGTTTAAGCTAGGATAATGAAAAAATTTCCAGCCTTTTTGTTTTTAAATAACCAAATAGTCGAAAACAATCATGAAATTTGAACTTTTTTTTTCAAAAACTTATTAATTGTTCAATATTCCACATTTTCAAAAGATCCTAGGTCAAACAATTTTTACAGTTTTATAGATTAAAACGCCGTTAGATTTTTTCATTTCCGATAAGCCAATCAGCCAGTCGGATGGAGACCGTTGACCACCTTTTTTTTGACATGGGTGCGTTTGGAGTGGTGCACCACACATTGTGATAAAGATTTTAGTCTGAAAATATTTTGACTTACTGTTAAAATGTCAATAAACATATGGTAAAATTTTCAAACTTCTACGTTAATAAGGTTTGTCAAAAAAAAATCCCACAAAAGCTAATAAAACCGGCCGTTACATGGGGAGACTCCCTTAATCAACACAGATTTGTCAAATGCATTGAAATTTTCGATAGGTTGGCAAACTTTGAAAGGCGTTACTTTTCAGACATCAAATACATATTTACCAAGTATACACCGATCACATCCTTTTCAACAAATTTCACAGCATAGTCTTCAAATTCGCCATTATTCACTTTACGTCCAGAATTTTCATATGCCCAGCTGTGCGGTCCATCACCTACATAATAACAATTATTAACATCTTGCTGGGTGAATATGTATGTTCCAACACCTAAAACGTATCTTGGGTTGAACATATGATTTTATTAATTTTTGTTAAATGTGTAAAACAACTTACCAAGATGAAGGGATGATTCAAGTGTAGACCAACCAAACCTGATAGCGGGAGAACACCCTTCTGACGGAGTTTGCATGCTCTCAACTTTTACCTGCAAGAATGCACATGAAAAAATTAGTAAGGAATGAGCAATTTAATTATGTCAAATGAAACTTTGAATTAATGCACATCAATCAGGTTTATGGGTAAAAAACACAAAGATTCTTTCTAGAATGATAAATATTGCAATCACTCCAAAAATTTCATTTATCACATAGGTCAGTAAAAAAAAAAGGATATATTCTTAGAGGTTTTGGTACTGACTTCATAGCAAATTTTCCCGGCATCTACACCATGAGACGCCCTAGCTCCTGCCCAACAGAGGCCAAAGCCATCTTCCGTGAGGGGAACAGCCACTGTCAAGTCAGATGCGTCTATGTGCAGATTGAGGTCACTGTCATCTGTTTACAACAAATAACAATATAAAGTTTGTCATCAAAAACCTGTTAATAAAGTTGGAATCACGAATAATGATGAAAAATAGTTTAATCCATATTTACTATTACTCATTTAATACTCATACATATTAAGCATCGAAAAACTAATTCTTATAAAAATATTCCTGTTTGAATGTTTAAACAATAGTGGGCAAATGCGGCTTATTGTTGAGATAAGTACGGATCCCATTGAAGTTGACCAATCAAAATCTCACAGAATTGCGGCACACAAATTTCAAATATTTTATGCTATTTTTCAAAGATCTTCGTTAAATGTGATATCTTTTTTCTGTTAATCATGTTTTCTTATATATTATGTATATTGTGTAGAAAATGTTAGTTAAATAAATTGAATTTAAATTTATTTATATTTAAGACGTAATTATGGTACAGTAAAAGTCCATTAATTCGAACAACGATAATTCGTAATTCGAAATTTTCATCATTTGCTCGTCCCAATATTGACTTTTCATAGTAAAATGTACCGTTAATTCGTAATATCGCTTAATATTGCTTAATTCGTAATGTTTTTTGTCAAAATGGACAGTTTTGACAATTTCGTGAGTTTGTTAGGTTAAAAGTTAGTCGACACATTGTTTTGAAGAGTAAAGCTTATATAAACCATTAGTGTAAGTGAGCCATCTATATAAAGTGAAGTATCGTATGTCAAAATCGAATTGGAGCATGTATAACATTAGTGCAAGCGAGACATCTATATATTAGTATGTACCTAACTTCACTACAATGGTACATTTTTATAAGTATGTACCTAAACATCATTCTATTTTACACGCGAATACCTTAAAAATAAGTGACTGAAAATCAATTATGTTAAGTGTTTTTTATTAATATGAAATGGCTGTCCATAAAAAATCGAAAAAATGGCCACGATGTTCCAAGCTGTTGACAATTGCCGCGAAAATTATTTTTTTTCAGTGATCGTGTAATTCGTATTTCGATTTTTTTGGTCTATAAAAATCGAAAAAAAAGCCGCGATGTTCCAAGCCGTCGACAATTGCAGCGAAAATTTCTTTTTGTAAGTGATTGGGTAATTTGAATTTTTTTGGTCCATAAAAATCAAAAAAAATGGCCGCGATGTTCCACGCCATCGACAATTGCCGCGAAAATTCAATTTTTCATACTGATCCCGTAATTCGATTTTTTTGGGAAATCTAGTCCCTTTAATTTCGAATTAACGGACTTTTACTGTATGTATATATGAAAACTTGAATGCAGCTCACATCGAAGAGAGCTGCATTAATATAACACATCTAAAAGCAAATATTGGTAAATCCACATATTGCCAAAATCTAGAAAAAGATACGCAAGTACATACTTTTAGTCATTTCACATAATATGTAATGAATTGATATATAATTTGAAAACCCTATGCATCTCAAGAGAAATGTTTCCTCGTGTCACAGAAATCACACTGAGAAACCGCAATATTAGTAGCTGGCTGACTGGCTAGTAAATATGGCATACTGTTCTTAATTTCAATAAACTATTGATAAACTACCAGGAATTAACCATGAAACACAAAAATGTCCATAGCTATTATAACATTGCACAATGATCAAATCGCTTTTTTTCTTTTAGATGCCTCTACATATACTGTGCTAATTTTTAATAATTGAAGCAAATATACATTGCAAATAAACAAAAATTTTCGGGTGATGAAATATTTAAGTGTCCAAAATTAAAGGCTAATCTATGAATACAATGTTGCCTACTCACACCAAGAGAGAGTAATTTTATCGACAAGAGACTCTGGTTCAGGAATTTTGACTGGGCTTTTTCTTCGTGGCGACATTTCTCGGGGTCTTTTATTTGCAGAAGAACTTCTTCCTCGACTTCTATGTCTATCATCCTCTTCGTCTCTCCCCGAGGTATACTCACCACCCTGTGAATAAAATAAATTTTATTACATATTTACTTATATCTTGAAAAATAGAAAATTCCATCCAGACAATTCTCGGTTGGAATAGATGAAAATATAGCTTACTTGTGCATCATGGTCATTTTGGTTGGATTCTGTATTTTGTGAGCCCCATCTGCTCTGTTTATCTCGTCTCCTGCGATCGCGATCCCGCCCAGAAGTATCCTATATGAAAGAAAAAGTTCAAATTAATGTCTTATATGTTCTTAAACCTTTTCTCCATATATATCGTAGAAGTTCATAATCTTGTTCAAAATCTTGCATGGCTCCAAATATGTATTTACCACAAGCGGTGTCCAGCTAAACTGAATGAAGTAAGCTAATTCTCAGAATACCTCGATTCTTATATAAAGATAACCATAAAATAATTACATTATAAAAAATAAAATACCATTTGATTCCATACAATTACTAAGTATGCATAATTTTGAATTGTCATTTATATATTAGGTCCTTCATATGAAGGTGGCAAATTAGAAGGTTAAAATACAAATGCTACAATTATGAGTATTTAATAATAAACTCCAAAAATAATGATTATAAATAAATGGCTCGTATTTTAACGGTCATAATAGTAATACAGTTGTGGTCTGAATTTATAATAAGATGGTCAGAAGCTTTATTACAGTGGTCTGAATTTATATTAAATGGTCATAATGTATTGGTTAGAATACAGAGGGCAGAATAAATTATGAATGGTCAGTATTTAAACAAATTGATCAGAATTTAAATATCATTGGGCAGAATTTAATCGAAATTGGTAATATTTAATAGTATTTGGACATATTTATTTTTACATCTGTCAGAATTTCTTTTGGAGATCGAATAGCGTTTCTATTGGTGCAAAGTGATGTCATACGACAAATGGTCCAATGGGCGGTAGATACTACTAGCGCCGCGGCCATTGAATAAATCACTAGTATTTACGTTAATTTGACAGCTGTCACAACATAGATATTTTCTCTAAATATTAAAAATTAAATATCAAAATGAGGAGAATTTTGATGATGAAAGTCACCGAGAATTCAGAATTTTAATTTCAACAAATCGGCTTCTCAAAAATGCAAAAATCAGAAATAATGTTCATATTGCGCAATATATAAATTAGTATGGGAAGGGATGCCGGCTATTGTTCTTGGAACCACGGATATTGATACAGTTCTATCCAAGGGGAATGGCTGTGTGCTCTGGTGAGAACACACGCAATTATGAGATTATAAATATATGAACCCAAACCTTTACCGAATTTTATTCTGACATTTTGTTTTTATTTACCATTTCAGACCAAAATTGTTACAAATTCTGATCATTTTATAATTTTATTCAGACCGCTAAATAATTTTATTCCGACCGTTTAATAATTTTATTCTGACAATCATTAATTTTATTCAGACCGTTACTACTTCTTTTATGACCTTATATTGAATTGTATTCTGACCAAGGAAACCATTTTTATTCTGACCGAAACATCATTTTAATTCTGACCATTTATTTTGTTGCCTAAATAAATTATAAAAATAATGAATAAAATGAGAATTATTTTACATTAAGTCTGAGGACTAATTATTAGATAATGAAAAACAATACAATGACTACAGCATAGTTTCTTAACCAGTGGACCTAATAGATTTTTGAGCGGGCAACAAAAATTTTCTAGTTGTTTTGATATACTTAAATATTGTCATATCAGTATACTGCGTTGCAAATTTTGTTTTTTTGGCTTTTGTCTATTAGCCAAGAAGTGACTGTTAGCAAAAATTGATCCTTTTCAAAACAGTAAATAAAATACTCACCAGATCTTTCTTTTCTGCAGTCTCGTCACCTTGTTTATTTTTGTCTCCTTCAGATTTATTCTCTTCTTTCTTTTCAGGACTACCTTTTTCATCTTGTTTAAGTGTTTTATCATCATCGTTTTCTGGATCAGTCCCATCAATTTTTGCATTTTTAGCCTGGGGTTCAGCATCAATGGAATTCTTTTCATCAGTGACCTCCATTGGCTCTTCTATAAAGAATAAATAAATTGATTTTATAATAAATAAAATTTAAATGAAGAGGTAAAATTACAGAGGCAAAAAAAGTAACCTGATATTACAAAGGTGTATATGAAACAGTAATTCTTGATAAGTAAGCAATGAAGAAACTCGTGAAATGACAGAAAAACTTTTTTCAGACAGTTGAATAATAAGAAACAAATGGAATTTCACATGTGTTCCATTTTCGAACCATTCGCATATTAATCAAAATTCCTGATAAATATGGCTCTATGGTTGACTATATTATTTTAACCTAAAGGAGATAAACACCTAATATAATTATTATGTCCATAAATTCATTGACAATGAAAGGAAACTTAAAAATATTTATATATTTTTTTAAATTATTGTCATCACTTGGAATACTTTCAAATGAACATTATCTGTGACAATATCATGTTAATACATAATAAAAAAAATACGACTTTATTAAGTTTCAATGCCCTACGGTCCTGTGCGGGACCAGTGATTATGGTGCATTTCGCTAACGGATTATCCGAATTGTGATAATAGTATTCACAAAATATGAATATTAGCTTTCATAAATAATGTACGAGATACCGATCCATAATTTTATTTTCAGTTTAGATCAATATTTTTGTCATAATGAAGAATATAAACATCTAAGTTACAAGGTTGACTATTGGGATATGCGTTGTGTTATATTGGGCGGACAGCAATAAATCAGCTTTATTCACCGATACAGTTTATTTCAATAGAGATAGCATTTTTTTCCATACCGAGAAATTTATCGATTGGGTGACCGTTTTTTTTTCAATATAGCTAAAATGGGTTTATTTATTTTTTACCTCGATAATTAGAAAGCGTGCAAGTTTTGGTGTTAGGCTTTTTTGTAAATTATAAACGATCTTTTATCTTTGCTAATGCTCTTTATTTTACCCATATAGGCTGAATAGTTCCGAAATAAAATTTTTTTTATAACAGGTACGGGTCGCGCAGATATTTTGCAAAAAGTGCTTGGGCAGTGGGCTTCTTCTATTGCGCACAGTGAACGAGTGTGAAAAGGTTAATTCATTTGGATTACGTATATAATATATTACGGAATTAGCGTGTGTAAATGGAATATTTTTGCCGCACATGTTAACCGGAGTTTTAATAAATCGGGGATTGACTAAATCACTAGTATGCATGAAATATTACAATATGTTATCAAATGAAATCACAATAAATAGGCAGACCCTACTATTTTATAAAATGAACAAAAAGAAGAAATTAAAAGTAAGATGAATTACAATTCATGAATACCTTTGGGGAGTGGCTTCTTTTCAGGGGTTGCCTCTTTCTCTGTAGCATCTTTATCTTGATGCATGTCAACCTTCATTGCCTTGGGTGGACTTTGCTGTAGTTGAGGTTTGACAGGGGTCTGCTGAAGAGGTTTTACAGGAGATTGCTGTATCAGAGGTTTAACAGGAGACTGCTGAAGCGGAGGTTTAACAGGAGACTGCTGAAGGGGAGGTTTAACAGGAGACTGTTGAATCGGATTTTTAACAGGGGACTCCTGAAGTGGTGGTATAACTGAAGACTGTTTGGCCAATTTTATAGATGTTTCCACTGCGGGTGGAGCTATAACCTATTGATTGATAAGAAAATATGGTTAAAGGCACACACAACTCATGAATATGCCCTAAAGTAAAAAATTGGACTCGGCGAAAAAGGTCTTTTTTTCATCACAATGGGCAACTTTATTCTACAGTCAGAGGAGATGAACTGGGATTTATTTATAGGGGAATTATTTTATACTTTTTGCATTGAGAGTATAGAATCTCTCTTATACTATAGATATTGGAGTTATCCTTGCGCCTAGCTTGATGTCTAGTTAATGATGTGACCAAGATTCATGATAATTTATGACTAAATATTAAATGATCACTATCTCATTCTTGATGTTTATTCTGTAATGAGTGAGGTGATGTACCCAAACTGACAAAAAATACAAAAAAAAAATCCATCGTCAGTGTTCCCTATTAATGATGTATATTTCCTTGTACTGGTATGAATTGTATATTATCTATGAATATTTTTGAAACACAATAAGAACTAATACGGTAAAAAATAACAATGTATTTTAGTTCTACATAAATTTATGTAGAACTAAAATACATTGTTATTTTTTACCGTATTATAATGGAGTTCTACCAAGTTAATCTCACTGAATCAATACAATAAGAACTATTTATATTTTTTGATCACTTATTTATTATTGTAAATTACAATTATATTTAAATAGCTTACCTAAACACTATAATTGTTTAGGTTAAGTTAACCCTCCAAGGGCGAGCGTGACCATACGGTCACAGTGAAACCTATTGTCTATTTGTCCCTATTTCCATCTTTTTTCTATCTGAACATCATATCAATCACTCAGTTTCGATTAAAAAGGGTTAAAAAAAAAAAAGACTCTTCTTAACCGAAACTGACTGATAGATACGATGTTCAGATAAAAAAAAGATGGAAATAGGAACAAATAGACAATAGATTTCACTGTGACCGTATGGTCACGCTTGTCCTTGAGGGGTTAAGTTAAGTAAGGTTAGGTCCTGACGCGATTGTTCGAACAAGTCAATAAATTTGTTGAACGTTAAATTTTTTTGACGGTTTAAATAGACAATTATAATATTAAGTGAGCTATTATTAACAATAATAAACGACTTGAGGGAAAATACATCATTAATAGGGAACACTGACGATGGATTCCATTTTGTATTTGAGCTGTCAGTTTGGGTACATCGCCTCGCGCATAACCGTTTATTCTTGCTGTCTGTGGTGCATTGGTTAAAATCGTTGACTACGGTGTCGGACCGCCCGGGTTCGATCTCTGGTACGAGCGGATTTTTTCAATCGGTAAATTGATTCTGCTGTGACAGTGGGTGTTTGTGTTGTGAAAAATCCCTCTCCCACCTTTCCGATCCCAAAGAGCGACACATGACAGCGATTAGCTTTAACTCCGGAGTTACAAGGAGTCCATATGCTCCAAGTAAGGAGCGGACATGGTTAAATAAAAAAAATCTCATTCTTCTGGAATGAGTATACCCTGAACACATCATGTGAAAAGATACTATAGAACTGTTTATAGAAAAACAAATGATGTGATAGTAATGACATTGTAATCATAGCAATATTACAAAAACATAGAATACTTGTAAATATGGTAATAAAAAATCAAACCTTGACAGTAGCCCCAGGAAGCGGAGAAATTTTGGGCACTGCTGGAGCAGGCGACACTTTGACAGCAGGTGGAGTTTGAACAGGCACAGCTTTCACAGGAGATTGTACTGGAGCAGATGTGATAGGACTCGTAGGAACAGAATTTTTAACAGGAGTTTGAGAGGTCGGAGCAGACACTGTTACTTCTGCTGGAATTTGAACAGGTGAAGCCGGGGTTACTTTAACCAGAGCAGGACTTGTAGGAACAGCAGCCAGTTTTACCGGTGAGGAAACTTTAGCAGGCTCTTGTTGCTGCAGGCCTGGTGCTGGTTTCTTGACAGGTGAAGTTGGTTTAGCTTCCTGTTTAGTAGGAGATACAGCTGTTGCTGCAGGTGAAGGCTTTGGTGGGCTGGAAATATAATAAGTAACATCAACTATCAGCACTTCATAATAACAAGTAAATATACATCTTTAAATTTACACGGATTTGAAGAAAACCTTGAAGTTATTATGTAGTAGGAATATATAAAAAGGGACTGACCTTTGATCAATAACTGTTGGCTGAATTACTTTTGGTGTGTCTTCAGACAGAATACATTCTTGTTCAGGCTCACTGGAATCACTTTCCACTGCAAATACTTGATCGGCTTTCTCTTCCTCTATTGGGGGAACAGTCTTAGGTTCATCGCGTTCAACACGCCTCGAAGCCTATAAAATTGATTTTTCAATAAACTCCAGCACATGTAAAAAAATAATCTACAAGCACCACGATATGTGAAAAAATAGTAATCTTACTCTGGTGGGAGTAGAAGGTGGTTCAGCGGATGACAATCGGCGTCTAGTGCGACTGGCAGGTCCTGGCCTTCTTGAACTCCTAGGAGGCGATTCACTACCCGGATCATCAATTTCCTCAGTTGAAGTATCGGCAATTGTTGTATCGCCGATCACTATAAATTTTGTATAAAGAATGTCAAACAATATTGATGTAAACTAAAAAATTTAATCAGAATAATTTGAATGGAAATTTTAGGACCAGCTAAGACAGAATTATGCAAATCTTAAACATTCAGATGTTATGGAGTTATACTGGGTCAAAAATAATAGAACAGAGAGTAGCATCATCGATGTCTGGGTCACATGCTATGTGTAAGCAAGATCTATCCAAAAACATCACGAAATTCAATGCCGACACATTCAATACTTAATGAATAAATTTGAAGGCAACACAATGTGATTTTAATGAATGCTTCATTTTTCAAAATATACACCTGTGTCTCAACATACACTTGAATGCATTATTTAAATACACGTTGAATGCTCAAGCACAGTTTTTTCTATAAGGGATATGTTTTTGGGTAAATTAAGGATTATTAGACAAAAATTTCCCAAGTGACACATTCGAGTTGAAAAGTTGTAAAAGTAGAAATCAAAGAAGAAATAGTGTCATGTGTCGCCATTGAAAAATACATCATTTTATGATAATTGTAATAACACAACTATGGATGAATGCAGAATAATCTTCGATTCAGGTACATGGCATTCTTTTATTTTTAGACAGATATTTAAACACCAAGAATATTTCATTTGATACAAACGTAAGAGTTATACACGTAAATCGCCTCTGTTGAGATCTGAATGAGGGCCTATCAATATCAAATTGAAGTAAAACAGTAGTGGTGAGGTGTGCAATAATTCAATTATTCACACAACAGCGACACGTAATTATGACGCCCCATCGATGCAGAACAAATATACTTGGAATGAATGATTAAAAGTTAACGTACACTCGAAATGCTAAGTGAGACCATTCGAAAATGTACAACGTTTATTCACATTCAGATTAACAAAGCTAACAACACAGTAAGTGCCCACTGACTTCGATAAACATCATAAGATATAATGTCAAATGCACACCTATCCAGTGAGTATCATTTGGCAATGCACTGCACTTTTATAACACGTTAAATATTAATATTATAAAAATGCTATACATATTCACTTTTGCGACTTTGACAATAAGAAAAATTGTCGATACCTAAATTTCTAACCTGTAAACGGCCCCTACCTACCTATAAAACAAAGCCATTTACCTAGGTAAAATATAAAAAGGCGGAAGGTAGATTTACCTAATTGATGCAGATTTATTTTGCGTGTTACATTATTTACGAAGTTATATTTTAGGTCTATTGAATAATGCACATATCAGGAGCATGTTTAATTTTTGAGGTTTGGAGTCTTTCGCAACCGGCAAAAACATGCGAATTTGTAAGCGGGAAACACAGCAACAACACTACGTCGATTACGTCTTGCGCGGCAAGTGTTAATCGGTAAACATAATATATAACATATGGAATACGAATGTCACGAGTCATTCAATCATATTATAGGATGTATTAGTGGATTAATAGAAGATATTTACCTTGCCCGCCATCAGACAACGCTTTTTTAAGGCGATCTACAAGTACAGCTTTAACTCCCTTGGTATCCAAACCTAGGGCACTCAATTCAGCTTTAAGCTCGACAACTTTTAATTTAGCGGGATCCATTGTTACAATATGGATCTAACACTACACAAGACTCTAATAATTTCTCTTTTAAATCACCAACGGATTCCCAGCGCCATTCAGCGAGAGGATTTAACGCGAAATGTACTGTCAATATGGCGGCAGGAAATTGAGTGAATCCACTGGTCTGAAGTTGTCCTATATACATTCAATTGGACGGCGTATGTGTATGACGCTAATATTTTAGACGAATCAGATCTCGTAAAGCTTTATTCATTTCCGGAAATTCAAAAATTTTAAATATGGCTCCAGGACAACACAATCGTAATAATTGTTTGGTCAATAATGAGATAATCATAAAGAGCAAAACTCTTTGATAAAATGTCAAAAGAAATCGCCAAAGGTGAGTGAAATTTAAATATATTAATCTATATCTTTAAAATGAATCTCATATCAACCGAAAATAGAAATTATAGCTATTCCAATATACATATTTATGTAATACAATCAAATATGTAATTTGCCACTACAGCTAGTATTTTTTTCGGAGATATGGATTGATAAATGAATAATATTTTAGAATAAAACTGTGGTAAAGTGTGGTTACATATGTAAGATTATCTTATTAATTTAAAAAATAAACAATTTTAATAACTCTTTTATCGTCTTTCAAGTCATCATCAATAATGATTTAGAAAAGAAAATTGCTGATGCATTTGAAGTATTCGACCATTCCGGGAAACAGACCGTTGATGTCAGAGAAATAGGCACAATATTACGATCATTGGGTAGAGTATGAGAATATGCATTAATATATCTTTATTTTAATTCTTTGATAGTATTATATTATTGAGCAATGAACTTAGATATAATTTCAATTGATCAGGGTTTATTTTAGTCCACGTCGTATTTTTTTCTCATAATGCAAAGACTCGATCCGGGTGATAAATCAATATTCAGTTACTGAAAATATCAATTCAACCTTTTGTATGGACGCTTGGTCGCTAATTTTGAGACCATTCCATTTAGTATAAGTTTATTTTAACATAAGCCTTCATGGATTGTATGCCGTGGACGTGTATCCTATTTAAGGCACGAAAAAGAGATTTATCTTAATTGAGGCCTTATGGGCCAGACCTTTCGCCTTCAAATAAGAATGTACATACATTATCATCACTTAAACATTTTTTCAAAGACAAGCAAGGGTGAAATCATATAAATACTACTGCCATGAATACGCAAACATTATTTGGTCAACTAATTTTAAAAGAGGCAGATTTTTTGGCAATCAAGGAAAAAATCAAAAATGTTTAGGATTTTCTTCTTGTAAAAAAATGATAGAACATTTTGCCCTTTTCTATGTATTCTGTTATGCGAACGTAATTTATGTTTTTTACTTTCTTACCTTTCAAATGATTTGTGTAGCTCAATAAACATCCAGTCATGGAGGAAAAGTTATTTGATAAATCTGTGTTAACAAAATACCCCAATATTGCTTGCTACAGTCCATGTACATTCGGTATATTTTCGATTTATTCAAACATGCATTGAGATAAAATCTATTTCATTTTGTCTACACTGCTTATTTTCTTGAGAAATAGATACGTTTTTTACAATCTCCGCCGCGATTTTCAACATAAGCTTCTCTGGTCACCTTTTTTACTCACGTAGACGCTTTCATAGCAATTTTGGATTTGTGGATTTGTGGATTTTTATCAAAACATATTTGTTATCATTAGATTACTGCCCCCCCCCTATGGGAGTGGGTTCAGCCACTTAAAATACTCCTCCCTTTTGTTACCTCTGTGCTATGTGTACAAGATGTTTACTGTCCAGGTTATTCTGAAGCGCTGTTAAAAAGACAATTTAATTGAACGCACCAAAACAATAACGTACTTATTCAATACATGGGACGCATTATTCAATATCTAACTTAGGTGTGGATAAGGAAAATAAAGACTAAGTCTATACCCACTCTTGCAAGTAACCTAGTCTAATAATATAACATATAATTTATAAATAATATAACAAATACAAATATTTAATGTCTAATTTTTTTTTATTTATTAGTTTTTGATTGATAATACAAAATATTATTCTTAAACCATAGACAATGTATCAATTCAGTCTGTGCATAACATTCTCTTCTAGCATAGACAATATACTGTAAATTGCCAGTGCTCAGTACCTGGGTATCTACCATAGACAACATACTGTTACCTACCTGGTGTTAGTTATCATTGCTGGCATGGCCTTAAGCATAGAGAATATAATATTATTATACAGGTCTTTTAGCCTTAAGTTGACAGCATGTTGACAGCCAACAATTGATGTTATACGTTATACCCGTATTTTTTGGTTATGTACGCACCATAGAATTCAGACAAGAAGACGTATCGAAAATTACCGCGTTTGATAATTTGGATCGAAATATTGAACTTAACTTGCTTTGTGCCCTTATAATATATTTTTACAGTTTTTCTTCAAATCTGTTTTCGGACTATTTTGCTGTCGATATTTGGAGATAATGGAATGTAGAAATAACTTCAACAATCAATGCGACTTCTGTTCGACAGAACTCAAAGAACCCTATATAAAGTGTGCTGATTGCATTGCAACAATTTGTCCAAACTGTCACTCTAGAGGCGTCGAAGGATACTCTCATAAAAATGATCATAGTTATTCAGTAATTTCCACCAATTTTAAAATTTTTGAAAACAGCAATTGGTCAGCAAACGAGGAATATCTATTGTTAAAGGGGCTTTTCGAAAATGGATTTGGTAATTGGGACGAGGTGTCTAAATGTGTGCAAACATATTCCAGCGCAGATTGCGAAAAGCATTATTTGAAGTACTATCTTGATAGTCAGTTTAATGAAACAACTAATTTTGATTTCATCCCAAGCGTAAGCGAGTCGCTTCCATTTCTATATGGCAATTCGAATGAAGAAGATCCACCTAGAAAGTTGCATTGTGATATATTAGCTGGTTACAATTCTTATCGTTCTGATTTTGAAATAAGTTTTGACAACGACATTGAAAATTCTTTGGTCTCTGTGATGTCTGGTGACGTTGAAGATGATCCTCTCATGCAAAATCTGCAGTGTGCATGTATCAACGCATACAATAATAAGTTAAGAGAAAGACAAAGACGCCTTAAAATATTGAGTCGTCATGGGCTGATTCTGCCCAACAAGTTTTCATTCTGGATATTAAATTTCGAGGAGACCCTTGGCCTGCAAACCTGCGAAAGACTCAGTGTATTTTTGCAGTTCATGTCTGGGATGCAGTTTGATGCATTTATAGAAAACTTGTCAATTGAAAAAGAAATGATGCTGTATATGAAACGTCTAAATAAATTACGTGTGAAGGGAATCACTAGTTTTAAAAGTTTTCATTTATATCAAAAATTAAATGATAGAGAAGAAAACAGCTTCAAAAAGATTAAAGCGCTAGATTTTGATTGGGACACGGCTATCAGAATCCCAGATATTGTCAAAATGAAACTCCCTAGAAAAGCACCCACACCCTTAGAGATTAACGGCCTTGAAGGCTTTGAAACACTGAATGATAAAGAGAAAGAGATATGTTCTGATTTACGACTGACGCCTGCCAAGTATATTGAAATAATGGATTTGCTTATGGCAGAGTATACTAGGAAATCTTCATTGAAACTCTTGGATGCAAGAAAGATTGTGAGGATTGATGTAAACAAAACAAGAAAACTTTATGATTATTTTATGTCAGATAGACGCTTCAAATATTGTTAGCAGGTAATGATAATAAATAGAAAGTAGAGAAACTGATTAACTTTTAGAGATTTTATTAATATAAAAATGAAATAAATGGCAGTACTCCGCACAGAATATCTCATTTTAGAGGTTGAATCTTTATTATGTAACAAAGTGCTCCCAGAATATTAAATCTTTAAATGAAGACGCATTGACCGTATTCTCTTCTAAAAATGTCCCGAAATGAAAATTTGCTGTTAATAATACACCCAAAAGGTCAATTCCTTAGTTGCCGCAAATTAGTATTTTTTTTTTCTCTTTCATGGATATGACCGATGGGCAACAACTTCAAGGGAATGATTTTTCAAAAGCCTTCTTTATACCAGAATGTAACTCTTATTCAATTATTATGCTTTATCAAACTTAAATAGTAATTATTTCTCACACACAGTAAATAAAGAAATATTTAATAAGTGCCTCGGTAACATATCTGATATTGTTTCAAGCAAGTATTAAATCTGAGAGTATTCATTTGAAAGATCCCACAATGAGCGAAACTAGTCCTGATCTTTAAATTATATGTAAAAGTGACACAAAAAAATGTTTTTTATTTGTTTAAAATAATGCCTTTCCACAAAGAAGTAAATAATAGACTAATGTAAAGGATGAGCGGCTATGTATTAAAACTGATCATCCGCAAAGAAATGAAGTTTAGTTTTTTCATTAGCTTTTGTATGTTCTGTGAAAATTATTGTCGTAACAAATTTGTAAAAAAAGTTTACAGAAATGAATCTACAAGCGTGTCAAATTATCAGCCAGCACGCATCTAAATTGTTGCAGCCGTGTGATCATATATGCAGAACTTCTTTTTATGGGCAGTGACATTTAGATAAACAAAAGAACAGTTTTATTGCACAATTGATGTAATATTCCTTAAAACTGTTTATTTTATTTATAATTCAATAATTTAGGTTGCTGCCCATCAGAAGCGGAGATCCAAGAAGTATTGCTGGCAACTGAAGACAAAGAGGCTTCTGGCAGTGTCCATCTCTCAAATTTTTTACCATACTTATGTCAGAAACTCTCCGAACATAGGTGGGTCATCAATAATGTAACATAAGTAAGGGTGTGAAAACAATTTCAAAGGCGGTGTATAAATGATGTTTCTCTATGAGCATAAGTCGATGTTTAACAACCAAAACATCTTATGTCAAATACACCCTAAGATATTTTTCGAATGGTATGAATTGTAATCAACAAATACATTTTATCTCAAACAATTTTTTTTTATAAATATTAAAACTAATAACCAATTAATCTATATCTGCTGGCTTAGATTGAAAGAAATATCTAAACTATCAAAGTCAACGATGGTTTTTATCAATGATGGTTTATATGAGGAATCTTCAATTAACATGTCAATAGTTGACCAAAACACCTCAAAAGTTCATTGGGAGGCTGTTCTCCTGTATTTCCAAGTATGTTTAAATGGGTAACCGGACAAATCAGAACATGACTTGTCAGAAATTGACTTTTCAGAATATGACAAAACAGAACATGACAATTCAGAACAATCGGCCTAGCTCGCTCTATAATATTGGGTTTTCACATACATATTTGTTTATACCAATTATGAATAGGGTTGCCACAACAAGAAAATAGCTGTAATTATGAGATCGCCGAAATTAGAATAAATGTTTACTAGCTATTGTAGTTCGTGTGCGACATTTAAAAAATTTATTTGTAGTGCTGGCACAAAATAAATATTTACATATATATCATTTTCAGATGATTGCGTGGAGTTTATAAGTAATTTACTAAATATAAATAGGGTTACCACAACAAGAAAATATCTGCATTTCCGAGATCGCCGAAATTACAGTAAATGTTTACTAGCTATTGTAGTTCGCGTGCGGCATTTTAAAATTCATTCGTAGGGCTGGCACAAAAAAAATTCTGAATTGTCATGTTCTGTTTTGTTATATTCTGAAAAGTCATGTTCTGTTTTGTCATGTTCTGAAATGTTATGTTCTGATTTGTCATGGAACCGTTTAAATGAAATTTTGATCTGCGATTTTATCCTTCAGGAGAGGATAAGTATAATTTTTGTGGAAACAATAGCAACATGATAAGAGGATAAAAAAGTTCTAAGTACATTGCGAATAATTTATATGTACGGCGATAATTTTACTGGTCAAAAAAGAGAAATAATTTTGAATTTCGACTGATGGTGCTTGGATGGAATTTCAATATCAAATTTGAATTTTTTGAATCTTGTACTTTCCTTGAGTTTAAGTTTCCATGTCAGTACAAGTTCATTTGTGCACTTGAAATGCCTGAAGATGCCGAAAGGCGAAACCTGAAAAGTAAAAAATTCTAATGATTCAAATTTAATAGATCAATGGTGACCTTGGTTATTTATTTCTTGCAGCAAGAGAACTGAAATTCTTAATAAAATAATAGATAAGTATTTAAAGTACAGTAGAACCTCGATTATCCGGACTGATTGGGGATGAAGGTAGTCCGGATAAGGACAAATCTGGATAATCGAAAAAATCATAATTGACAGGAAAATACAAGTTTATTCAGTATAAATCATTTTTATTTCTATAGATTAATACAAAGCTTTAATAATAAATTATTTTTTATTGAAATAATCAATTATTGATGTCTGCTTAAAGCTAGCTTTTCTTTTCGATGCTGCCAAATCACGAATACTTTTAAGACACATAAGTTGTCGTGAATAGCACTCTTCTTGACTCTCAAGCCACTTCATGGCGACATCTAGACACTGAAAAGCTTCAGAATGTGTAGGACCAATATCCCCCCTCACAAATCTCTTCTACGTCTTCTTGATCTTGTTCCTCTGAGGTTGATATTTCTTTAATTATTAAATTTGGAATCCTGGATCATTTGCATCGCCATTTAACCACTCGGTTATATCTTCTTTGTCGCATTTAGCACATATTGAAATTGTGTCATTGCTTCCGCAAAGTCTCCTCTGTCATTTTCTACTTGGTTACTGGAACTTGCTATTGTCTCAAAATTTTGTCCGATGATTTTTTCAAAGTTGACACATCTAAAGGATTCCAACTTTCTGCTGCCATGTAGCAACAATCTTTTAAATTTGTTTTTTTATATCAGAGATCGTTGACATTCCAACACCATATTTATGAGACAAAAAATGACCCGATTCACCCCGTTTTTAAGCATTGATTATATCCAATTTGTCTTTTAATCAAACTACACCACGTTTTCTTTTCGTTGACATATTGGTAATATTAAAAATAAATATTTAAATCGTGATCAATTTTTCAAGAAACAAACGTTCAATGCGTATCGAATTTGGACGATGACTGACCCATATTTTACACAGGACTTATTGTTGGAACAAATGCAACGATCAAAATATTAAGACTGCATTCCAACACGTATGTAAACAGTGGACGCAATTCGCCACGTGCATATCAGCAAATTTGTAATATTTTTGTTTATTTTTACCAATCCGGATAATCGAGGTTATAATGAAAAAATAAGCTTTAGTAACACAAAAGATAAAATAATATTGTTTTTTGTGGTTGCAAGTAGTATGTTTTTATTTTACGGGCTTCTTAGAAAAAGCAAATATGGTATACGCTATACCACGGGTTTCCAACCCATGATCCCCCAAAGGGCTCACCAACAATACAGTAAACTATAAAATATCCATACTCACATTCATGCCTATTCTTTGGTTTTAATAAAAAATGCCATTTTCAATACCATCGGGGTCGCGGGTCACATGGCTTTTATAAAAAGGGGTTGCCGCCTGAAAAGGGTTGGGAACCTATGCGCTAAAAAAATTGATTACCCTTTGTTGCATAAAAAATAAAAATATATTGATGATTTATTACAATACAGAGCGTTTTTTTCTACCCGTATAAAATTCACATTATGTTGATTGAGATGTTTTGGCTGTTAATCAACGAATTGTGTTTGCTGATTGAAATTAACTGTCACTCCATCTCTGCTAAACCGGTAAAACAACGAACCAACATTCTAAATAAAATACATGAGATAAGTTAATAACTGAATGGAAAAAGAAATCCCATACAAAGGTCTGTCTGTCTGAAAAATTGTTCAACAATGCAACAACTGGTTCACCACTTGTAAGTAGACAAGTCATATTTAAAAGCTAAATTAAAACATCTCTTCCATTTATATAATAAGTATATATAAATATAATAATGGATTTGTCCACTTTTGAAAATTAGCTCCTCATATATACTTAATATCTTCATTATTGAAGACATCAATTCTCTTTGAATTTTATTTCAAGCTTTATTTTCATTATGAGCTGTGCCCATAATACTTAATGACTACAGGTGGACCTCATCTTTCGCACAATTTTCTATTTCGCACATTCTGGAAAAATCTTTTTTTTTTTTTTAAATGCAAAAATGTTTTGTTTCTGTGCAGTTATTTCCCTGTCGTACAATGAAACGCATATGAGCTAAGTCCATACTGTAAAAAGTGTTACGTCCTGTTCGTTCATATGCATTAACATACGAGCAGTAAAACATTATTGTAAAATTAATAATTTACCATTAAAAATATTATTAATCTTAGATAATGCTCCAGGACACCCAAAATCTCTACAAAATTTTATACCCAGAAACCAATGTTGTGTTTCTTCCCCCCAATACTACGTGTCTCATACAATCCATGGACCAAACGGTAAAAGCTACGTTTAAACGATATTATATGCGGTCGATAATAAATCAGGCTCTCAAGGCAACTGACATGGAAGGTGGGCCGACATTAAAAGATTTCTGGAAGAATTATAACATATTTAACGCAATAAACAATATTGGAGACGCATGGGCTGAAATAAAAGAGTCAACAATGTAAGCTTCATGGAAGCAACTATGTCCACAAATGATGAGGAATTTCATAAATTTTGATGAAACTCCAGAAACCATCACACTTGAAATAGTTCACCTAATGAAAGAACTAAACCTAGTTGTTAACAGTGAAGATATTTACGAGATGATTGAATCTCATTCTGAACCCTTGACTAATGAATTTCTAATGGACCGACAAGAGAACGAAAATAGTATACAAATTGAAAGTGAGGAAGAAGAACCAGAAGAAATCGTCAAGACCTTAACAATAAAAACCATGAACGACGCTTTTACGCATCTCGAGACATTTTTGAATATTATGGAAGAATGTGATCCTAATGGAGAACGCATATCTCAAGTGCATATGGTGATCCATAATAGTACCGCAAGTTACAGAACTCTCTACGAAGAAAAAAAAAGTAGTAAAATACAACTAACTCTTGACAAGTTCATTCAGAGAATATAATTTTTATTTAGTATGTACTTAGTTAGTAATTTTTAATAATAAATAAAAAATTTTAAGTACAATTATTGGTGTTTTTTTTACTTACCTTGGCTTTCGAACATTTTAGCTTTCGCACAAAGTTCAGGAACGAATTAGGTGCGAAAGTCGAGGTCTTTCTGTATTTCTACCGCATCATTCTCTTTTTCATTTTCTTTTAAATTATCACATATAATATTTTTTGGTTACCTAATTGAGTGCAGCAATGATAACACTGCCTTGGTTATTACGGTTAAATATACCTACTTGATTATCAAGGCATTTTTTTTTGCAACTTACCATTTATAATCATAATATTATACCGCATTAATACTAATTCTAAGGAATAAGGATTGTTTATGTGTATAGATTTTATCCTGCCGATGCTGAAACTCTATTAGCTGCTTTCAAATTATTGGATGAAGAAAATAAAGGCTATCTCACAAAAGAGAAGATCACAAAACTTATTCTTGAAGAAGGCGAGCAATTTACTCAAGTTAGTCTTTCTCATCTTTTTTACTGTCTATTTAATTCCATATAACTTTTTTTCTTTTTTTAAAAAAATAAAAAAAATATTTGGCATTACAGCTTACGCCAATGCGCCAAATATTCTTAGTTGTGAAATTCATACGAGATTAACTCGATGATAAATAATGTATCAGTTGTGCACAAAATCAACGATAAATAACATACGCCCAGCCCAAGATCTCTTTTTTTTCAATTGAAAAAATGACCTTGCCGGGAATTGAACCCGGGTTCCCCGATCGCTAGAACAAAGCTCTTGCCACTAGACCACAGGGACCGACGATAATATGTTTGAATATGATAATGTATTTGAATGTAAATGTGTTTTCAAAGTAATTACGTAAAGGTTTTGGAAAATAAAAATTTGAACATAAACAAATGGTTTTGCTTCGCAAACCTTGCTTGTGTGCCTAAAATAGATGATTCAATAGGACTCTAGCACCAGAAGTAAATACTTTAATTGTAAATTAATCACATTACGTTTATTGGTTCTAGGAAGAATATGATGAAATGATGCAGATTGCATTAGATCCTGCTACAGATAGCATACCATATGAGTATTACATTAATCAATTGATGGTAAGATTCAATTTCTTTTTAAAAATTATTTAATGTTTAGGTATATTTTTGACATATATAAAATTCTAAGACTGACATATGAGGATCGATTAAAGCTATTGTAAAAAAATAGCATCTGCTGAAAACACTAGAAACCTAGTGAAAATTTCATATTTTCTTTTCCTTTTTGAAATTTATGTTCAACACATGTATGTCGTCAAACAACATACATGTAATCAGATTTGAATCGTTTGAATTTTGTACTTTTCCATAAGTTTAGTCGCTTACGACCCGGGTTTCGCCTTTCGGCATCTTCAGGCATTTCAAATGCACAGATGTACTTAAACTGACGCGTAGTAAACAGTTTGTCTCGTTTATAAACAAAAATAAAGTACAAGTACATCACCAAGTTGAATTGGAATTAAAATATTAATCAGTGAAAATTTTATGTAAATGATTTTTAATGAATTAAGTGGGTTTGTTTATAATTATCGGGATTTTTGAATGTAGTATCGCAAATACTAAATCCTGATAAATTTTAAAATCCCGATAATTATCAACAAACTTACCGATGCCAACCTTGATGAATGTTTTTTTGTTAAATCAAACCGAACATGGAAAACTTCAATATTTATTCACAAATTTTCAGTTAAAGATTACAATGATTTAGTTCTGATATGGATTTTATTTTATGTCTAATACGATAGATACCCTTCATTGCAAAACTTTTATTTGGTTTTATGTTGATAAATATAAGATAATGATTAACATAGTGGTAGATTAAAAATATCACCATACTGAAAAATATCAACTCGATTAAAGAAATAATAATGATTGCTGAATGTAAATTTCAAATGAAAAAATATACTTCCATCGATTTGTTGAAAAACTGAGAATGTGAGATATTTTCATTAATTTTTCCTCATAAATGTGTTTTTACAATCAATGTTTTCAAAATATGTTTTAAATTAAAGAATTACGGATAATATGTAAAAAATCCAAGTTTTCCATGTGAATAAAAAAGGTCTCAAAAGTTTAATCTAAAACTGGCAGTTGAAAAAAAATATTTTCGAATTGACCACTTTTGAAAATTACCTCCTGACGTATGTCTTATGTTATGAAAGTATAACTTTTCTCAAAACAAGTTTTATTTCTTTAAAAATTCTATATTTGAGAATGTAAGAAATTTAAAAAGAATATTTTAAAAAATACTTTGTTTTCAGGTTGAGGATGACTTTCTCCAGGACACTGCAAAACCACCTGCAGTTGAAAAGTAATATGGAAGAATTTACAATCATGGAGTAATATTAAAGAGTGTTAGGGACAAAAACGTTTTTGCTATTTTATCAACAGAAGAAAAATCTGTTTCTAATGCATTTCATAAATTGGTCAAAATCAAGCCCAAATTTCTCAAAAAATCATATATGAACGTTGAAAAATATGAAACTGGTTTAACCAATTGGTTACGGAACGAATTTTATAAATACTTTCGATAAAGACGGTGATGATTTTTGAAAATTTTTAGGGTTTCGAAAAAAAATAATATTTTCTACATTTTTCAAATTAAGTCAATGAAATAAAATACAATATATTAAAAACAAAATATATTTAAAGGAATCGAAGAAAAAATTAAAAAAATAAATAAATATAATATAATATAATAAAAAGATAAAAATACATTTGTTTAAGTTTTTTTTTTTTTTTTACATAAATTGCAATTTTGACAGGAAAATGCAATCTTATCCAATATAAAATAACAGTTATTATGTTTATTTTTTAAAATATACAATATCACAAACGTGTGGAAATTAAAAAGAAATGTTTTTGTTTTATTTGCAAATAAAAAAAAACAACTGCACATGAAAAATGCACCCATATTTTGTTTATAATACACGAACGGCGTTAGATTTTTAGCGATGACCACGATGTTTCTCATGCAGTTTTCGTATATTTAAAAAAAATGTAAACATATAGCCCTTTGTTACAGTTGACACAAATTAGTCTCGATCGTTTGATCCCTTCGCCACTTTTACGACTGCAAACATCACATTGTCTTTGATTACGTCCTGATAATTTAAAAAAAATATTTTGTCGCATAGGTTCTGATCTGGTCATCGGGTTTGGTCTCCATTTTCTATAATTGAAGAAGTAAATCGTAACCGGGACATAATTTTGGAATCCGACGTGTTCATTTTATATAGAATGAAAGCATTCAAAACCATTCTTCCAAAGATATGGAAGACAGTTTTCTTCCAATATTTTATTGTTTGTCTTTCGTTCAAATAACAATATAACATTTGGTCCGACATGTCTTCTCCGTCCATATATGTATTGTAAGTATTTACAATTTAAGGTTTTTTTACTTCTTTGTTTTTTCGATTTATCTTTGTTTCTTCTTTTGCGGTAGCCGTGTTGACAGTAATAAAGCAGACTTGGTCTGAGATTTTTTCTCTCTAAAACTACACATTAGAATTTCATTCTTTTTGAAGTACTTCGTTTCTTCAACAGGCCCTCCGTAATACCCTTACGGTTTTTTCTGCACGTACCAGTATAAAACGTTGATTGGGCAAACAAGTCTTTTGCCAATTCGATACTCGTAAAAACATTATCGCCAACGACGTGATATCCCTTAATCAGATAGTTTCTGATTTCCAAAAGTGTCCCAGGGAATTTTCTTTTTTCCATAATCTGCGTCCTTCTTTTCTTGGTAAGAGTAAAAACCCAAGCAATAATTCTTTACAGCTTCGCAAACCATCCAAAATTTTAATCCCCAACGGTGATGCCTTTTATTTTTTAAATATTGAGCAATTTAAGAGTGACTTTTTGTTCCGACCAATATATTTATGCGGTGTATAATAGTGTTTAAATACCCTATTGGCGTGTTTTACGATGGGGTCGAATTTAGCACAAGGATCGTAATTTGCAGAACCAGGCGGAGATATCTTTCTATTGTCAACTAGATGATAATAACGGAGAATATATAGAAATCTATCTCTCGCATGATGCAAGAAGCTTCCAAAAAAGGTATAGATTTTGATGAGCTATTTCTGTCTGCTAATATTTCGACAAATTCTTCATCAATGCCTATAATTGGCTCTTCATTATCAACCTTGTATTTCTGAAAAGGTTATAAAACTCCCGATATTCAAATGTACCACCAGCGGAAATATTTGGTAATAAAATCATTTTATCAAGTAAAATGTAGATGTCAATACACCCTGCCGCGGTGTTGGCAATTGATTTTTTTTTTGTCGGCATAAATATTGAGATTTTTTCTGCATGTTTGTGTAAAAATAATCAAAAAGGGTTGAACTGCCCAGCCTGCTCGGCGCAACTATCTCGAGTCCTTTTTTGTGCTCGCGTAAAATGTCGACAAATTTACTTTTGTTCTAGATATTGAATAATATTGCATCGCCAAATCGCCGAACCATACCCGTCTCAAGCAACAAACATAAAAAGATAATAAATATCAATTAAAATTCTTATTATTAAATCCGAAAAAAGTCAAGTGTTTTTTTTTTTTTATACTGATATAATTATATAAATAAACAACTAATAAAAATAAATCTATTATAATATCAAAGATAAACGTGTATTAGTGCATATTAAAACAATAGTGGGATCGATATCTTCCCATACGCAAAGGTACGGTACATTAAATTGGAGCTAAAATCAGCAGCGATAAATCGCTGCGCCGTCTTTTTCGCAAAGGAAATGAGCAGCGATTTTTTGCTGCTCCGTAACCAAAGGGTTAAGTATGTATTTATACAGTTGAAAAACACAATCATTTTAAAATCAACAAATATTTAGTTTTTAGGCTGATCATTTTAATAATCTGGTAGATTGTAGTTGATGGTTTGTCTATTACTGATATGCCTTAACACTTGTTATGAATATAAATAATTTCTAATTAATTAGGAAGCATACAGGATGTCCGTGTTATGCTGATGAAAATTGTTTTGGTAGTTCTCATTAAGTATTTTTCTTTGAATAAAATTTGTATTGAAATAAGTATAATATGGATTAAAAAAAAAATGTGATTCGATTTCATATTGTATCCTAAATCGAATCGTATGATGTCAAATCAAATACCTGTTATCAAAACTGAATAGTTTCAAATAAAGAACTTTTAAAAAAATCGAATTATCATTATATATTTGTTAAATACGAAAGACGAACAATAAATTATATGAATGGTTTTATTCTCATTCGCAATTTAAAAACTATTATACAAACAGATACATAATAAGGTATAGTCCAATTAACCATTCTTAATTGATATAAAAGAGACAGTGCAGTATCTTTTATATTGGAAGCTATTGGGGATATACACAGATGGGAATATTCATTCATAATGGAGAAATGTTTTGATTAACTGCCCAATCTGGATTGACTGCCCAATTTGTTGCATTATTGGCTATCTGTTCAACTTCAGATGCTTGTCCAATGCGTGTATTGCACCCATGTTTGCTCTTTTCATGTTTTCGTAAAGAAGCCATATATTTGGTGGAAAAGAAACAGTTGTTGCATTTAATGTTTCTATCATCAATGTGTTTCAACTTGTGTTGATTGTAGTTGTTATATAATAACGATTTATATGGACATAAATCACAGATGTATGTTTTTTTCTCTCCGGTTTGGTGCTCTTTTTCATGCATCTTGAAAAAGTACTTGTTTATTGTTTTGAAATTGCAGTGATCACAGTGCAACATATTTTTTTTAGGATCATGTGTAAGTCTATGCAATTTGATTGAGGTTGAATGTGCAGCCCTGTGCTGGCAATCTTCTATACCGCAAAGGTATGGCTTTTCTTTAGTATGGATTCTTTCGTGAATTTTTATATTACCCTTGGCGTCAGATCGATAATCACAATAGATGCATTTATGTCTTCGGTCATTAGTAGTTGTCACCTTTCCTGATTCTTCAGCATGCTTTCGCTGTATGTGTTTACTGAGACTTCGGCTGCTCATAGCGACTCCGCAGTATTCGCAAGTGAATTTCTCTAATGCATTCTTCTTTTTAGGAACCTTCAATGTGCAGTGATATCTTCTGACATGGGACCGGAGAGCTTTCAAATCTTTACATTCTTGGCCACAAGCTCTGCATTTGAATTTTTGCTGACTCTCAATGTGGTTTAATATCTGTGGTTCTTGTATTTGTGGAGTTTTAGAAAGTAAATTATTACAATTTTTAAAAGAAATATCAGGGACTAATAGTTTAGTGGTTGGATTTGTTTTGACCGATTCATTTTTTATGTATCCAAAGTGTAATTCATTAAAATGAACTGAGAGTTTTGTAAAACTCTCACAAATTTCTCCACAAAACTGACAAATATGTACTTCACTTGAATCAGAATTCAAATGTTTTCTTTTAATGTGCTTCTGTAAACTATTTCTTAAATTAAATTCAGCATTGCATCTTATGCATTTGTAGAAAGCAGGTTTGTTAGCTCTACTCATATGAATAACATTTATATGAGAATGAAGGGTGGCTTTTTTCATAAATTCCAAGCCGCAGTATTGACAACAGAATTTAAAATCACCCTCAATAATATTATGCTTTCTTTTCATATGAATGTGTAAATTACTAATATTTGTGTATATCATTCCACAAATGTTGCAATTTAAAAGTTTACACATCTTGTTGTCATCTAAATGATTTTTGTAGAGTGACTCTGAATCAAATTGTCCTTTACATTTGGAACATAAAATACTTTTCATGCCATCACATGAATTATTTCTTTTCTTTGAGTTATCTATACTAAGGGTTATATCTGAATGTTTACGGGCAACATGCTTGTATAAGCTTATATGTTTATCATATTCTAAATCACAATATTTGCATTTATATTTAAAGTCTTTTTCCAAGATATCATGTTTTCTCTTCATGTGTATTTGCAAGCGGTCAGTATCTGCATAAACCATGCCACATATTTTACAGTTGAGGAATTTGCACATTCCTAATTCATCTATATGATTATCAAAATCATCCTTGTTTAAAAAGGTTCCTTTGCATTTTAAACATCTTTGCTGGGGATTCTTGTGGCCATTTATACCTCCCCGGACAGAAATTTTGCAATGATAATGATCAGAAAGATTATGTTCCTCGGTGAGATTAACATTACATGTAGAGCAATAATTTTGATAAAGTTCTCTCTTTCGAATTTTTTTCTTCTTTCTTCTAGGACTATTTTTCTTCAATTTTGACTCCACTTTACAATCCAGGACACATCCATCATCATCAGAAAATTTGGATAGCAGTGAATGATCATGCTTTGTTTCATGACAAGCTTCACTCTCTGTTATATTTGGGGATTCTTCAGAGTTTGAAGACTTCTGAAATTTATTATTGGTATAAAATATTATATAAATCGGTAGGTACTTCATTATTTTATTTTCAATAATTTTTGGTTCTATAAAATACCTGTAAATATTTTTGGGTTAGTTTGTATAAAAAAATAACAAAATCTAGGGGGCAATTTAGGACACAGTTTGACTAATGTTCTTTAACTATATTATGCGCGTAAATCAAAGGGTTTGAATGATTTTGTGATTGAACCGATCGAATACTGAAGAATGGCCCTGTGTGGTAGGCCAATTCATCAGAGAGAACAATTTGGTGCATGACAAAACATATCTTAAGGAATACGTATTCTAATAATTTGTGAAGATAAAAGAAACAGAATCGAGCTGACTATTGCATAGCAGCCCACACATCAAACTGATGTGACTTAGAAGGCTGGATCATATATATAGATTAAATTTGTTATGAAAAAACATAAATCAAGTTTCAACATACCAAAGTCTCTGTCTGGCGGTTGTTTCGCTCAATACTATGCAAGTGTTCCTCTATTTCGCATTTCGCGGAGCAGTCTTTTTGTTTATCTGGTTCAATTTTAATTAAAAAATCTGAAGGTTCATCCTTTAGAGGATCAATTTGAATTGGAATATATGCTGATGTCGGTGATGGTTGATACACGAGAGGCTCTTTTTCATCGTCATCTCTTTCTTCTTTAATATCAAGCTCTTTATTCAATTCATTTGAATCTAATTCACTTTTAATATCTAATGAACCTTCAAAATTCAATGTGTTCATCTTGATTACTATATTAATGAATAAGGTTTTATTTAGAATTTGAGAAGAGGCTTTGTTGTTCAGTCTTTGTTGTATACTAGTTTTATAATCTGTCACTTATTTTTGACATTTCGAAAAAGCGCTTATTCAAATGATAACTATCAAAAAAAATGACATTCAAATTTATTTACTTGTATACTGAATCATACTGTATACTACGCTGTTGACGATAGTTTCGATTTTGAATCCAAATGATTCTAATGTTAATATAAATATTGCTATACAATTTTGGATAGTTATAAAAGCCATATAAAATTCATAGGACAAATAAACTGGGGCAATATTATGTGCTATACTATTTAACACAAATTATCAATTTAATTGTATGGTTTTATAGCTTTATCTTTTTATTGTTTCATAAATGATTAATTTTTTTTTCAAAATAAACGTGATCAATACCTTGCTGCCATTGAATGAAAATGATCAACTGAAATTAGTATAATAATTATGCATGAGTTAAATATATACACATAATATATATATTATGGTTACATTATATATGAGTGTATGACTATCTTTTTTATGTTGTGGAAATTATTTATGAGGCTTAAAAATAAATGTGAATCTATGAAATATAAGTTTAAACCTCAAAATTATTTATGTAGAAGATATTATTTTCTTAAACTTCTGAAATTCGTGACGTGGCATCAAAATCACATTTCATTTGTATGTATTAAATTGGTAGGAGATTTCTTGATGGCCTTCATTCTTCAAAGTATGCCTTTTCTTCAACAACACATTTTTTGAAAAAAAATAAAATTCTTAAATCATGATTTACAATCGTAAAAAATAAGCCATCTATTTTACAACATGTTTTTCAAGTTTTTGATTCATCATCTTGATAAATGAAATTACAAAATATAACAATAATATAACCATGAAAGTAGTTTTGCTAGATCACAGCTGGTTAAAATGCTTTCTAGCAATACTAAAAATATAGGCCAAGTGGAACAGCGCGGGATTTGCGCTAGCCGGCTATTTTGTTAGTCATTTCTGAGATACCGTCGCGTGTGTTGTGTACAGTGTTCTCTTTAAAATGGCGTATAATGGCAGTAGTAATAAAAGACTTTGCACCGGTAACGATATGGATGTTGAACGTGTAAGTATCGGTTTATCACCGAAATTTGACGGCTGATTAATATCTGTCATAACCGATACCTTCTGTCACGCTGTCTAAACGGAAAAATGGCCGAGAGATTATAGAAACCTTCCAGTTTAGCGATGTTTTGTAGATTTTCTTTGAGTTCTCTTTCACGGCGCCAATGATTTGATATCATTTATCAAACACACTTCATTCGAAGATTTCGTGCCATATCAAAGTGATTTTAAATTATGTTTACACAAAAGAAAACAATTCATCTGAATTACGTTAAATCTTGAATGCTTTAGGTGACAGCTATGCTCATCTTAGGGGATTTGTCTATTTACAGTGCCACGTTAATTTATCTAAAGTGATATCATTTGAATTCAATAACGAAAAGAAATTGGTTCGTAATTTGTGCGATTCGTGTATTTTTTAGTACAGTCGACTCTTGTTTTTTTCACCTGTTAGCAAAAGTTCGTGTTGCTCTCAGTCACGTGTGATCGATGTGCAATACTACGAATATAACAACTAATAATTTCTATGAATACGTAGTGGTAGTGAAATTTCTATCACCGGTATACCGCAAAGTGCATTCAAATATTACTCTTGGTGGTTGAATATTACATTTATAAATCTTGTGTGATAGACTCGTCGAGCGTTTAATGCGATAGAGACGTACAGGTTATGTTTTCGTTGATATGTTTATTTTAAAGCTTAACAAAATAACGCAGAAAAAGTTTTGAAAATACACATACAATTTATGTTATACTAATCCCTTTCAACGATAGAAACCCCAGAGGAGAAATTTATAATAATTTGAACTCCGGCAAGCGTATCTTATCTGTTATAAATAAATAAATTATACAATCCATGTGTGCCTTTAAAAATAACGTAAACTTTTTCCATCAAAATTACACACAATGCCATAAAATAATCCTATTATTTAGTACCAAAATAAGGGGCATGGGGATGCTATCAAAACTAGTTGAAGATTTAATGATCTAAAAGTGAGCGATATCTTCTTTAAGTTTATAAATGAAGATTTCATTTTAGACTAATGTGTCTGTGATGTTGTGTCCATATAATTTTTTAGTGTAACTATTATCATATGATCTGGCTATTTTTTCATACACGTTATCGATGTTGTGTATGAGTTTGTCTGTGAAAACAATTATTTGAGTAGAAAAATCATGTTTAGATTATTTGAAGGCGATCGCCAAATTTACAGGTGTTAATTCCTAACATGGTATTTTTTATGAATTGACAACAAACGTATGTCTAAACTACAAGAAAACTCACAATTCAATATGCTCCTTAATTCGTGCTTGTGGATTTATTTGTAAGGGTGGCATAAAATCATTATGTTTTGCGATTTCCGTCAGTTTTTCAGAAATATATGAAATTCAATTCCATTTTATTTAAGTATAATTAGGGCTTTTTCCCCCATTTAACGCGGTGGAACGGCGTTCCGGCACCTTTTTCACAGTTTTTTTCTTCAGTTTTAAATTCAGAACAAGATGTACAATTTTGGAATCTCAAATTACATATGTCAAAATGCTTATAATCCTTTTCAACCCTGCGATTTTTTGGGTAAACGATGCTGTGGGATTCCGGTATTTCTAATCGTAATTATCACCCAAAGGCAAAAGACTATAATATGCTACATTTAATTGATGTATCAAAATAGCTGTGTTTAATATATATCACATTTTTTTCTATTTCAACCCGGACGCGGGCTATCGCCAAATAAGTATTTTCATCTTACACACCGGTTGTAAATCACAACTTTTAGCGAACTGTGGAATATGTATGAACAAATTCACTCGTATTTTCATTATGTCTGGTAATATCATTCAATATTGACAGTAAACTATTTTTTTTTATCAATTGAGTTTCACAATCGGCTGTGAAGTAATTCAAAACATACATAAAATAAAATAGCTGAACCAATAAATAGCAATATTTAGTTACTAATGTAATTATGCGTTACATTCTTTTAATTTTAAAATTGTAACCCAACCATTAAACTGCTTAATTTATCTACGTAAACCGGCAACACTCGAATGTCGGTAGGAATTAAGCAAACAAAGTAAAATTACGAAAGTACAGTTTCACCGGAAAAAAATCTTATTTTGGCCACTACTAAGCTGGAATCCACACTAGAATAGTTAAGCAATACATTTACTGTACCCAACCTAACCACTTACTAGTGGGAAAACTTTATTGAAAAATCAAAAACAAAAATTACATGATCATGATTTATTTAAAACAAACTGAAGCTGATTTGGAACAAAATCTTCAATATTTTTTACCACATCATGGCGGGCTTTTAGTTCGATTCCAACGTCATGCTTCCAACAATTATATTCATATAAGTACACATTGGAAAACATTTTTGATTTTAGCTTCGTTTACCCTGTTTAATCTGCAATCACATTAATGATGATACATCGTTAGACTCGGCTTAAACGTAATCTCGAGTAAATGAGCGCATAACCACTTGATATTACTCTCTACTAGCATTATAACATTCCATTTAAACTTTGAGTTCGCATAACCAGTAGCCTCGCCACTTGAAATACTGAAGAGCTTATGTACTTAATTGCTTGAACTGTGAGTACCTCTGCCGTTTACTTAAGTCTGGTCCATATTTAAGAATACTTCAACGACACAACACAGCATTATATTATCCTTAAATATAGAATAAATTTATTCAATAAAATTGGAAACTGCTATCTCTGATCTCACTACATAATGTTACTTTATAACGATTGATTATATCGACAACTGAAGACATTGTTTCCAGAACGCACGTATTTCGCTGTGTCACTTCGTGTCGATACAGTTATGGATAAAGGATAAACCCTAAACAATAATTACCTTGTTTTTTTATCTTAAAATATTTTTGAACAATCCATCCTTCTTTCATTACATACAGTAAAAATCTTTCCTATAGATTCTGAATACACGAAATTGTCATTGATTGAATTGGCATTTACTCGTAGAACTCTATTATAATTCACTTTTTACGATCAGGGCCGGTTTCGCTCATCGCTAGCATTTTCGACTGATTATAATTTCGTAAAAAATACTTATTATACAATCAACATAGTTCGCGCTATGAATTGGAGCAATGGAAGATGGCGTAGTGTCAAAATAGCTATCAACTATTTCATAAATAAAAATATGCTATTTTTACTGACATGTAATGGAGTTCTACTTAGGAAATCAAGTATTTAACCAAGTTTTCCAGGACAAGATGAACATTGAAAGTGCAGTCGCGATCGAATGGTCGAACGCAGTAGTTTTTAGTGGCCAAACTCGTTTATAAAATTTTCGTTGTTTCTTTCATAAATAATTTTGTATCATTGCACAATTGAGATAAGTGCACCTAGTCATATTATACAATGACTAAGTGTTCTGCGCGAAGCTGTATATTATACAGCTTCACGCATTGTCTTGTTTGGTTTGGATATACCAGAGACAATATGGGAACGAAATATGTCAAACTAAATGAAATACATAATTTATCCGAATTGGCTTAATGCATCCTTTATACTTTTGCTAACTTGTGGAGGCTCTCAACCTCTGTCTCGTTACGCTGAGTGCCCAAAACAATTTGGCCGGAGCCTCCCCGCGGGCCCGGAGAGACTTTTTGTGTTTCCAGATTCCCCGTTGCTTGGGAAATCTCATTATTACTACACTCTTAGAAACCCTTGCTGCTTTCTTAATGTTTTTTTTTGTATCCTGTATAAAATTGGTCTTCATATTTTCGTTTTGATTATGTTTATGTCATCCGACTTGCTGTTAGTGACGTCTCCTTGGGCGAGATTGCAATAATGAACCATTTGTTATATCAAAGCTTTCCTAACACGTCAACAGAAGAAGAAGAGAAAAAATTGAAAACACCAAATGTACATATTTATCAAAAGAAAATGTAAAATATTTGGAATATACGCATAAAATGAGCAAGCGGCGACTGGAACATATTGTGACATTGAAATATACACACAATATATCAGTACCATACCTTGAAAATACTTGCGATGAGCGAAACTGTTCCTGATATTAACATAATATATATGGAGTAGTACAAAGAAATTGTGTTTTATTTTTTAAAATATTAAGCCTTTCCACCAAGAATTGACAATTGACACCGGTTAAAGTGAGTACTTTACGTATTAAGTGACTAGGAAACTTTTATAACCGCACTTTGAAGAATTCATGATAATAACTGAACTGAGCGTTCATTGCGAGTATTCGTAAGGGGTTCCCTTAATTTATTCACTCACTAAAATCCCGTAAGTGACAGAATCAGAGAAGTGAGAAATAAAACAATTTATCGTACGTGCGGAGATGAGAATACAAACTGTAAGGGGTGGGTAACTGTTTCTTGTAGGGAGGCATTCATGAAACTTCAATTACATATTTATCCAAAATAAATGTATATAACTATTTAAATACATGACAATTTTGACGAAAACAAAGAAGTACGTACTTGACACAGAAGGCTGCTAATTGCCCCACATTTGACATAAAACCCACTTAAGCAACAAATAAGTCTGGAAGCCAAAAGTGCGCTTCGCAGGTTCCACATACTTAGTTTCCGAGGAGGAAAAAAAATAAGGAAAAACAATACCAAGTGCATGGCTCTTCGTTCAGTGGTCTGAAAAAAAATGTTGACAACAACGCTACAAAGTCACGGGGAGAATATCTAAAGTATTAAACACCATATTTCCTGTGTTATTTCTATTAACCGATCTTTGATATACAATAAGACAAGTTAAGTAACAATATTAAATTTTATAACATTATTCGTCAGATTGTGTCACGGAAAAATGTCACGTGTTTCGCCACTTTGAGAATCATCTTCAGATTTCAGAATGGAATAAAAAATTTGACTGAATCCGATTTTTTCGTCAATGTATTTCCACAAAGTTACCGCCGAATCTATCAAAAGTTCGAAAGCACTAGGAAAAGTTTATTGCAATCTCATTTGGAAAATCGCTATTTTGCATTGCAATTTACCCCAAATACTATTTTCTCCGCGACGTGAAAAGTAAGATTGTCGAATCGATAAAAATATATAATCTAAAGCAGTGCTCAACCGATGGTCCGCGGACCAGTGCCAGTCGGCCAACATTTTCTACCGGTTCTGAAACATTATATTGCTGTTTCCATTTCAAAATTGCATATTGTTAAAGATGCGTTTTCGACTTCTTTGAATAAAACACTGCAAAATCGCCCATAGGCATATTTCACATACAAAAATAGCAGTTTTGGGAAAGTAAATAAAATTTAATTAAATAAGTGTATTTTTTATTTATGTTTCGTCGCGATAAAGCTATTTTTTTGCTGGTTTTATGCTTCCATGATTTTTAAAAATTTACAATTGAAACAGCGATATACAGTTCCAAGGTTTTGTAACACTGATCTTAAGTGCTATTATATTACATACAGTGACGGCTGTTGACGGGGTGCTGGGGGTGCAAAGGAAGATTATTTTTCCGTACTACGGAAGAGAAACAGTTGGTATTGCTTCCATCTGAATTGAAAATCCTATAGAAGTGTTTTAAAATCCAATGAATAGAAAGAACACTTCCAAAAATGGTTGAATCTTCCTTTGCACCCCCAACACCTCGTCACCAGCCGTCACTAAATACATACCCCTTTGATAATTAAGCTCGAAAAGGAATTGCTACACCGGTAAATTTATTGTATATGTTTTTTCCGGACCATTATATTTTTTTAATCAACACATTTTTACTGGCTGTAGATAACAACAATAAAGTATCGTATATTTTGTAATACGGAAAGAAAAATAACAATGTATTTTAATTCTACATAAATTATTTTTAAATATTTTTGATTTCGTCAGAACTAGTAGTTCTGACGAAGGCGTAAGCCGAAATTTGTCAAATATTTAAAAATAATTTATGTAGAATTAAAATACATTGTTATTTTTCTTTCCGTATTATAATGGAGTTCTACCAAGTAAATGCCTACTCAATCAGTATATTTTGTACTTCGGTATTGGGGAACCCGCAGTTTGTACAGGGAACGCAAGACAATCAACTCTGACAAATCTTTTCGTGAATATTTTATCACTCCGCTCGCCGTACACGCAGGTGGGAAAATGGAGTACTTTTCTGCCCGCTGTTCTTTTCCATTCGGTTTTGTTGTATACATAATACCTTTTTTTCTGCTTTCGCTTTTCTAACTTGCTATAAATGGGTGTGGGGCGAACTTGCCGATAAATAATTGATATGTGTAGGCATGGGAGAGTTGCCTAAACCTCACAAGCCGCACGCAGGAAAACAGAGCAGTATAATTCGGACATGGGTGCAGTTCATTAACGGTCGTATTATTGTATGAATAATATTATCCGTGGTGGATAGGATGGAGCATTTGGATATAATCGATCAATAAATTTGGTCAGTCATACAAAAAATCGTCATAGTGACAGGTTTGCTCGACACAAAAATTTGTCTTAGTTTTATTTTCGATCTTACTTACCACTGAAACAAATTATCAATTATTTGCACAATTAGGTTACTATATCCAAACATAACATAGAATGATACAATTTGGAACATTTTAAATTCATTCGTACATAATATGGGCAACACATTCTTTTGATAACTAATTATAAAGCTCGTTAAATTTTGTCTGTCTGCCTGTCTTTCACAAATTTCTTTCTTTTGTTTGGTTCATATTTTATTTAAGTTAAGCTGCTTAAAAGAGGATGCATATCTATGTATTCTGTGAGAAAAACACGGACGATACACAATTTGTCTTGTTTTGTTGGCACGCCTGCGTTTCATGAGGAGATTCTGAAAAATCAAAGTGTTAGAAAATAAAATTTTATAACTATGGTTGTGGAAATGACACAGATTTAAATGTTGACTTGGCACTTACTTGATATAAATCCATTAAAATGAAATGTAAAATGGCAATGTATTTATCAATTATTGTTGACTTCATATGAACATGACCTCTTTTGAAAATTTGAACACTTTATTCGCATCTCGACATTTAGCAGTTTATGCGAAATAGCATCCATGTAAATGACAATTTTATGGCCAGATAGTAGAATTTAGAGTAGAGAGATGACAACCATTGTACCTACATAAGAAGTAACCTATATTATAAAACCTCCTCTGCCGCATTCATACAATAAAATTGACAATATAATGTTTTCATTAACGTAAGAACCAAACCGTTTCCATATCCTAAATATTGATATTGATGTCCGACTTATGAAATTGTGTTATATTTCGTACATAACTGTGACATTTCGGTGATTGCCTCTTTAATAATAAACCACAAGTAGCAGCTCCTAATCTAATCAAGTTTTAGGGCTTATTTTTACTGTATGTACAGAGCGCGCCGAGGTTTTTATTTTTGTTTAACATGGTGAACAAAAATCTTATATTGTCTACAAAGTTTTCCAGAACATAAATAACATTAAATGTAAAGTTACTCATTTGTATTATACTAGAGTTACTAGACTATACTTTTCTTATTTGAAGCCAAATATTGAACAATTGCTATCACAGCATCAGGTTCATCCCTCTGATAAACAGTATCAATTATGTATTAATTATATGTAATAACATTACCATTTTTTTATGATTTGTTCCAAATTGCCAAAAACATTCCAATTCGAAATATTTACTTTATTCAATAAAAGTATGAATAAACATTGTACATGTTTTTATTTTTTTACTATTTTTCAATCTACAAAACAAATATCAAAGTGAGCAGCAATGTGTCAGCTGTCAAAAACACATTTAAAGTTAATAAGTTTAGGGTCGGCAAGTCGTCGACGGGGCAAAAAAAAAATGGGAACCTTTGATATAAATCTAGTGTCTTTCTCGGAAAAGTGAAACACGTGTCACATCTATTTACACAAGAGGAATAAATAACACAATGGTCAATTTTGATTTTATATTGTCAATTTATTTCTGCCAAGTGACTCTTTGAAACCATCGATCTTTTTTTAACATGCTTTACTCAAGAAGACACACCACGTCCACAAGATTACATAACAGTGAAAACCCGAGAGTATGGGTTAAATAGGTTGTAGGATAGCCATTAACAACGGACAACGAATGCAATTAAACGTGTTCTTTCCGTTGTAAATAAGGATTTAAATAATAAAATCAATAAAAAAAACATACTCCTAACTATTTTGAAAAAAATAAAAAATTCTGTATATTCTATGAACAGTATACAAACTCATTCATATCACTCAGTTTTTGATAGAATCTGTGAAAAGATATTCGAAATGCGAAGGGAATTGTTTTTTAATCGTATGTTTCTTTCATACTAATTGAATTTTAAATATTTACATTTAAAATTAATGGAAGCAGAAAAGCAAAAAAGATTGAGAATCATTGGTTTCGACTTCACTAAAAATTACCATCTAATATCGCAGATTTTTCGTTGGAAGTTACATTATTGTAACACTAAAATCAGTAAATGAAAACAATCTTTAGTAGAATTTCATGTGTAGTCTTCATTTTTCAACCGTCAATGACGTGGTAATCTAATAGAGATCATTTAGGACTATTCTTACACCGTAAAGCTTTCGTGAAGTCATAATGGTTCACATTTGATTCGGGGATTCCGAGTTCTCGCCCACGGCGGCAATAAAATTTGTCACTTTGTCTTAACAGAATGAGCCGTAACTCCCGTAGCATAAACATTACGTTCAAAAGTGTTACAAATTTTTTTCACGTTTGAAATAGTCTCAACAGCTGTTTTTAATGTTTATGCTTAGTCTGCTCGTGTGTATTCCATCACCAAATGCGATTCGAGTGCACGTTGTCTTGCCGATGTACAGTAGGGCTTCTACGCTACAATCTTGTTTAATTTACGTTTATCGATTACTATCAAGTATTTTACTCGCTTCATTGTATTAAGCTTTAACCCTTTGCACTACAAATGTTTTTTTTTAAAGTTTGCTCTAGCTCCAAGCCTATTTTAGCTAATTTTCTCAAAAAAAGATGTTGTTATAAATGATATAACTAGGGTTTTTAAAAATAAATAAAAAAAGGATTTATTGCCAAGATGTTCATTTATTGAATCAATTTTTACAATTCGTTATATTATGATAAATTTTGAAACATTCTCCAGGGTGAAGGGATGGTTTTCCCTCGCACGTATCACAATAAGAGTAGTAATAATAGTTCATAGAGATATAATTATCTATAAGCACATAACATGTAAAAACTTACTTGCAATCAAAAAATATTACGACTCTTCACAAATATAATGTTGACAGTGACACAGTTCATCAGATGTACAAGTGTACATTATACCTTGCGGCGCCCGAATAGCCGAACCCCAACATATTTTTTTTCCACATTCCAGGAAACACTTGAATGGCTCAATTCGAAGGGAAATATTAATTAGCTCTTCTAGAACATGTACCTTGGCTCATCAGGTTAAAAAATATCATAGAAGCTAAAAACAATTTGTAAAATAAATTTGAAAAAAATGTCCACACGTAGTGAACATTGGAGCTGCGAGTATAAAATAATTGTCCACTACGTGTGGACATTGGAGTACAAAGGGTTAAGTGTGTTTATTGGTATAGACAATTTTCTTCAGTGTTATTCTTTCTATCAATTATGGTATGTGACGGATTTGACTTTGTCTTCATTAATACTTTTTCTGAACAAACTACGTGCCAAATCATACCAAAAGTTAATAAATAGTGTGGCATAAAATGTTTCAGCTCAATTTGTCGGATATTTTCATAGGTTATGCTGCTAAAATAATACAATCAAACAGTTCCACCTATAAAACTGATGATGTTCTTCATACGCTTCAATATCGCAGGGTAAGATTTGAAAATCAATATTAGTTTACCACGAAGGACGACGATTTCTAAATTTCCTTTACATATCGTTTTCAGTAATCGCGCGGTAGTTCAAATTGACTACGTTATCGAGATTGCTTTTTTAAACTTCGATAACAAAGCACAGATGTAGTAAACAATCGAACCTCTACCCTGGCCGAGCGAGGCGCATGCACACGTATAAGTTATTTGTGGGACCACCATCGCTTGTGCAGAGATGCCCTCATTCGATAAATTCTTCGCTTGAACTTGACAATCTGATTTCCTCTCTTACGTCGTACAGCGCAACGTGGCTGTTATTTTTCATTTAAAATAACAAATCTCATTTTATGTTGACAGCTTGACGGTTAGAGACGCCTGTTTCACATTTCACGACGACACCAGAGTTTCCTCTTATTATTGTAGCCACTGGTCATCGACGCGACCGGACACCGCATAATTAATAGTCCGTTTGAAGTTGATAAATTCATTTTATTTAAGTTAATGGCTTTCTTAATTAGTATAGTGTGTATAATGTATATTCATTTATCAAACTGTAAAATATTTAGAGCTTAAGATAGGCGCAATCCAATCTAGTATTTATTTTTTGCAACACATTTGCATGTCGTGTTCATACTTCCTTAAGCAAACCAAACCGATATCTTTCTAAAGTAATATTCTTTATCAATAGTACATATTTCAAATTGCGTTTCAGTGGGTATAGCAATTGCTCACTACACCAGCTAGACTTGAGATATATATATGTACACGCGATGAATTATTCGTCATAAATATGAATAGTAAGATAGAGGTACCATGGATTAATAGTGTAAGTGTACGTTTATCCCTACTCTTTTTTAAAAAGAGGTTTGAGTAACTAGCAGTTTTCTTGTATTGAGATAAACTCGAATGAGAGTACAATATTTGCTTCAAATTTTGAGCTGAGTTGAGTATGAATACAAAGAAACGAGATACCGCAGGATGAGAACTGTAAGAAAGATCTTCGTCTAGTACTGTGTTTTCATGGTCTGGGGGGCGTTTTTATATTTTAGCATTTGGGGGGCGCTGAACGAGTTCAAGTGGGCGTTGCGTTGTCTCGTACATCGCGACTTTTATGAACTTTTAATACCAGATAGAATAATTAATCCATTTTAATCAGATGTAGAAAGTGTCAGTCAAAATTTTAAAGAGCAGTTTATTGAGCTACAAAATGACTGAAGCTAAAATAGTATTCAATCAATGTGATTATGATGTTTTTTTGGGTCCATTTTCGCCATCAATACACTCTTCTGTGGAAAGAGGTAAAATTACCCATCGTGGCATTTCCTTCATCATATTTAGTAGAAAAGGGTTTTAGCGCAGTAACGCACATATAAAAAAATCCCGAAATCGATTACAGATAAGCCAAAGAGGAGATTTGAGACGGTATTTCACTAAACTTGAACCTAATATTACGAAAATAGCAGTCACATGAGGGTCAAGGATCTAATTTTTTTTTAAATGAGATCCTTTTGTTTATAAAAATAATTAATGTTTATAAAAATGGGGGGGGCGCTGGAATACTTTATCATGGTAAAGGGGGCGATTCTTTCAATATGGCTAAGAATCACTGGTCTAGTAGGTATCTTTCGAATTGGAATACAAATAAAAATCAAATTCTTATTTTTTTACTGTGATTTTCAGAGTAATGGTGGATCATATGGAGGTGAACCAAGACGTAAGCGGCACGAACCCCCTGCCAGACCGAACCATATTCTTCTCTACACCATCATTAACCCGGCATATCCCATCACTGTGGTAAGTCTTACATATATTTTTATTGTATTGACGAATTTTACGTTCAACCCAAACTGACGTAATCGTATTATCCTCTTGTGATGGCCATGTCGATTATTCGAAATACGTTATATCCAGTGGAGACCGGTGGCAAGGATATTCGGGAGTGCAAAAAATTCATCTTAAGCAATAAATTCATTCTCCTAAACCCGCATAATTCAAGATTATGATGAGCATTGCCGTCAATCTTTCGATGGAGATCTCGACACCAATAAAACTTTTATCTTAAAATTTCGCATGTGGCGTGGTAATACTGGCGTAACGTCACACAATCTTTTTTTCTGCTCACTCTTTCAACTCTGAAACATCGCAGAAAATACTCCTGTCATCAGCTGACTGCCAAACGTATTATTAATAGTATCATTTTGGCGCCGCTAAACATGTGTGAACCATCGCATCCTTCAATACTTGCAAAAGAACACACAATCAATTTTCGAATGAGTAGGTTGATATATTTATTTTGCTATTGCTTGAATTTAAAACGGAGATCAGTGCACCATTGTCCCATTATGAGAGCCGTCTCTGGTTAAATCCTTTCAGTTCTACCCTTGTGTGACAGCCTGGAGTTATAAAGTTGCGTTGACATCAGTGAATTAATGATCTGAACTACAAACCTTTTTTTACAACAAATCAGAATGTTACCGGAGAAAGTGTGTAATTGTCTTTCGTTTGATGTCAGTTTATCACTACAAAAAAGAGATTCTTATTATACTAGGGCTCTCAACTCATTTCATACCAATCGATTCCTTTAGATTTTTTAGCATTACAGCATTCGCGCAATAAAGACATTTTGGACAACTATTCTCTTTTATAGAGTAATACTATGACAGGCTTGTTCTTAATACAATAAACTGGGCTGTGGAGTCAGTTAAGAATTACGATTTCGATTCCAAAAACACGACTTCGACTCCAACATTGACCAAAATCACGTCTCCGACTCTGACTAAAAAACGGTTAATTCAGCTACGTTTTTTTCCCACCTTTCCTATTTATTTGTTTTCAATTATTTACCAACCAACCAGTACAGCCAAATTTGACATACATATTACATATTATATATGCAAAAATAAAAAGTTCAAACTTTTCCAAATTTCCGACTCCGGCCAAAAAACTCCGATTTCACGACTCCACAAGCCCTGCAGTAAACCAATGTTCATAAATAGATACAACAAAAATTATTCAAATAGAAAACAATCAAATTCATTGGTTGCAGAAATTTCATTTTGTAGGGCTGTTTTTAAAACAAAAAAGTATTTGACATGGAAATTCTTTAATGTGCGTTTATTGCGAAAGCCCATTTGATATTATTGAAAACGAAGCGAAATGTTACGCGATATTTCACGCCATCGGCTGAAACTCGTTAGGCTTTATTATGCCCGACTATCGCGGTCTAGCCGGCTTTTTGCCCCGTAAACTTTTTTCACACCATAACTCACTATCGGTCCATATCACAGTATTGTACTGTATAACACAAGGGCGTTTATTCTATATTTAATTCAATATTGATTGTACAATATTTTTACCAGTGCTATCGCTGCATTATTTTATGTTAAAAATAATCATGCAATACATTTACGAAGATAGTTATCTCATTAAATATATTTTGAAGATGATACGTATCAATGATTAAATTAATTCTATTATTGTAAGCTCAGACTAATTGCTAGTACATACGTACTTTGAGTGGGGTTTGTTGTTGTTATAAACAAAATACAGGTGGCCCTCAACTTTTGAAAATTTAATTTTGAATTTTAATTTGAATTTGAAAAAAAAATCGATTTCAATTTATTAAAGATTTTTGCCCGGATTCGGATCATAACTCAGGAAACTATGACAGGCGAAATAGTTAGCCCAATGTATGAACTAAACTTGGATGTCAACAACAAAGATTTAAATGAGTTGATTGAGGCTCGCTCATTACCTCTGTCAAATGAATACTAAATTTTTACATACACAATGAATGTGAGGAAGAAGAACTTGATAAAATCGTCAAATCTTTGAAATCACAAGTCAAAAAAGTTCAAAAAGTCTAGTCAACTTGATAAAAAAATATTTTAACATTTTTTCTACATCTCTTTCGAACATTCAACATTCACACACATTTTCAGGAACCAATTACGTCCGAATGTCGAAAGCCGCATGTAAAAGTGTGACTGACTCATATTACTTTGTCGTGTCCTACCTAAAATCGTGTATCTCGGAATGAAATAGCTCTGGGCGACATCTTTTGTATAACTCTGATCTTTTCAATGCAATTTGTTCAAGACATATTGTGACATATGAATTAGTTGAAATCTTCGCTCTTCCTATTACACTGCAAACTTAGCCTGGCAATTTTACCAACTGGTGACGTCATTTTCGTGTCCTTTCATTTGGTCTAAAATATTCCTCATGGATACGGAATTTATTATAAAATCAACCCACCTAATCTTAATATTATCCCTTTGAATATTCTGAAGGCATTTCAGCTTAAAACTCATGATTTTATACGAGGAGACGGCGTATCACTCCACTCAACTCGACGGGAATTAATTCGGGGGAATTTGAACGGAATCCATATTCAGAAATCCCCGTTCACAGAAATCTCGATTTGCATACCGATGTAATATCAAGCGTTAATATAACGGCATTAGTCCATTCATTAGTGTGGTTTTGATAATTAGGTATACTTAATTGAGACGGATTGAAAATCTGTTACTTGTTTCATTCGTAGTTAAATATTTACCTGTCTTCTCCCATTGATAGACAGTTTATGGACCTAAATATTAGGTATACTATAACTGATTCTGCATTAGCCAATTATTAATTAAGTGAATTTGAAATTAGCAAGTAGGTGGAAGCCACAAATGGTCGGGATTAAAGATTGCTCGTATCGTGCCGAGAACACGGGACCCTGTATCGGCCGTTAACCCGTCACACGCTTTAACATATTAACTCAAATAACAGGCGTGCGCGTCACCTTTCTTCGAGTTATGTTATTATGTTATTTTTCGTGTTATCGTAATAAATAGAGGGATTAAAAATAAATGGATTGATATTGATTGCAGGCAGACACATTAAGAATATGTCATAACACTAAAAACCCGAAAGAAATACCACATGAAGCCACAATTCATTAAACAAACAAATCTCTAACAAAAAAAGCAATGCTTGTCGCCATGACGTATTTATTATCTTTAATTACGAACGTGTCAAATTAAGAGCCCTGCGACGAACTCATTCGATGGTCGTTGTCACTTGAAACATACATATATTACTCGCTTAATTACGGGGAAACACATAAATAATTTAATATCGAGACATTTATCACCAAATGTTCAACACACATACACCTAAGGAGAGATAATAATTTATGATTTTTTTTTAAATCTTTTTAAGAGTTATAAATTTTGTAGAAAAGATAACGACAAAGACATCACAATCTTTGCACATGAAACTTGTTAAAGTTTTTATTTTTCTTTGAATTACATTTGAGCATTGTGCAAATCACAAATCAGAACTAAATGTTTTTAAATATTGAATACACCCAATAATTTTTTTAGTAAACACAATAGTCGACACAATTAGAATAAATACACGATAGTTTTTTATTTAAATGTGTCCCTCAATACAATACGAAGTATAAAAACATTAAATAAAGATCGCACGAAAAATAAATATAATACCGCGCAGTGCCTGTCACGTAAAATAGTTCCGTCATATGCGCAGCCGCGAATGAAATTATATGAGAACTGCGCAGGCGCGAGAGTTCGCGCGAACTTTCAAACGAATAAGCGCACTGACGGGTAAAATCGAAAAATTGTAGCTGTTCGAGAAATCGATGTTTTTATATTTAAATCTATTATTTCTGACAATCTCAAGGAGTTTGTGGTAGCAAGATAGATAAGGTAATATTTTAAAACAATAATCACCCCTGTGTGCAAGAGATTTATTGTTTAATCATCAGTTGAAAGTTCCCGTCACACAAGTCGTGACAGTCGCGTACGGGCCTTGTCTTTTCCCGACACAACATATGTGACGTTCGTCCGCCACGGGTTAAAGTCGTGCTTTTTTTTCAAATAAATAATCAGTCTTTCACATTCTAAAAGAAATGCACTGAAAATGTGAAAAATTTGTTATTTGAGCGAGATGTTTTGTGAGATTATGGTGTGAGCGATGTCTAAACGGTAAGTCGCGTTAAAACACACGTAAGGAATTATGATGCATGGCGGTAGAGTTTGCCGTTAGTATGCATATTTATCTATCACCCCTTCCTTGTTTCCTCTAGAAGGAAAAAAACCCGTAATCCATTTTGTAATTTCATAATTTTAAATGTTAGAATCAATCTTGCTTCATTACTTAAGCAAACTTTGCGATAGTAAGTCTGAAGATGCATCTGAAAGACGCAAAACACGTCTCACAGTTAGTAGCACAATACGTGGAATAATCAAAGTTATTTTAAATTTTATATTATACATATTTCCATTTAAAATTTGAACCGTTTGAATTTTGTACTTTGCAATGAGTTTTATCGCGATGCATTTGAAATGCCAGAAGTTGCAGAAAGTCGAAACCCAGAAATTCCATTAGGCACCTTCAGTCGAAATCATCAATTATATTTAATCAGATTATGCTCTTCATTCGACTGTACAAAGGCAAAGGAACGTACCTATCCCTTAGTTTTTACAATGTAGTTTTTTTTTGATAATCACAATGTACACAACTTAATACTCGTTCCTTTAAAAGTTTAAAAGGATGTAAGCTGCCGAACTCCGAATTAGTATGTAATTTAATTTAGTTCTCAAGTTTGAAAAAAAGCCCGTGAAATTTACGGCGAGGAAAAAGGACTTGGACCACACAAACAACAGAATTCGTTCTGTGTGTGGTATGCCATTTTTTGACTTTCTACAGTCGAAATGAAGTTATTGTCAGTTGCAACCTTATTTGCGATATAACTATCGCGTCAGTACGTTTGTGAATATATAATTGTAGGATTAAATCTCTTTTTTATTAGTGTGACTCCTCTGGCCATCCAGGCATTTATAATTGTGTCATAAACTAATCATGGACGTAATAGGCCGTATGCCTACATTTAACGCTCACCGAAATTCAGCTGTATAGCCCTGGTGTAATTAATGCTATTGCAAATATTTTTCACATTTGGCGGCAGTGCGTTTGCTTTTTTTTGGTGTAACATAGCCCATTTTACTGCATTTTGTAATGTTGCCATTCGAAAACACGCATGGCATTTGAAAAAAGAAACACACTGCACCAAAACCGAATTCTGAATTCAATGTAGGTATACTTCGGCAATGCTTGTTTTTTTTTTGTTGCGTTGGATGTTTTATTGAAATATTTTAGTGGATACGTGATGCTGGAACCCACAGTAATATATATTGTTTTATTACTCTATTTATACACCGAGATGCGTTCCGCGAAAATCGCACAAAACGTAATAGGAAAAAAAGCTATGACTTAATGTGGGAGCATAACGTTTACAAGGACGCACGTGTCATGGTCACATCGATTTTAACAGGTGAAACACTGGATTTTGAAGCACAGTATTAGAACAACGCGCTGTAAATAACGTCCCAAAAATATATTAGAAAATAAAAAAAACTTTAAAATCGCACAAATACAAGTTTGAGTGTACTATACAATTTTTGTAATTTATGAGGTTACCAAATAAATTATACATAATTTATGATCTTAGTATTAAATTTCTAATTCAGTAAAATAATAAAATAATTATGTGCCTAATTATTTTGTTGCCATGTGGATCGTCTCGACATGGAATGCAATATCAGCTTATCTCAACAGAACTTATTCTACGAGAACTGCGCGATACTTAGTCGCTCAACCTCGCTTTTTTCAGAAAGAGTAGGGATAGAAGGAAAGAGTTTGGGCTGGCTTAAGATTGGATGGTATGAAAGCTATTTAGACATTAAATACATCAATGCATTCAAAATTCGATCCACTTGTAAACTCTGTAACCGAAGTTTACGACATTGAATTGTGTTATTTTCAATGTTTTCTAAGTCAATTAGTTTAGCCAGATGTATACTAAAGTTTAAAATAATGTTCTTATTTGTCACGTAAAACTTCTTTCACACATACAATAGAAAACAGTTTTGTAACTGAAATTGGAACGTATATTTTCCTTGCGTTAGTTAGGTATGCACGAACAAAGTTGTAAATTTACGATAAAATTAACCTTTCCAGATTTTGCCGACAGAAGTATCAATGAAAATATATACGATGTTAATTTATAACAAATAAACATTAAAAGAAAAAAATCTGATGTTATTGTCGACCTCGCGCTGTAAAAAGGCACGCTTCTATAAAATGTACCATAAAATTGCACCGCTTTTGTGCACAACTGCGCGGGTATTTCAGCACTGGCGGCCATTACTTTTTTTAAAGTACATTTTAGACTTTTATTAAATTCAACTCTCCCGTGATTCCGGCCACGCCGAAGCAGGTGATACATGGACGTCACATTCATAATTACTTCGGTTGGGGTTTTATTACACAAGACTGCACTGCATATAAACGATTTAAAAAAAAATACCCGCCAGCCGAAACGCTTTGTTTTGTATAGAATGAAGAAATCTCGACAATTATTCACGATCAGCTTATTCGCTTGCATTTTATATATCTTTGCATAATTCATTTGAATTTATTCAAATTGTCTGACTGTATTTGGTTAAATTTGTTTTGACCAACGAACATGGTTTTACGTATCAATTTTTAATTGTTAAAATAGACAGCGCCGCATACGTTAGTTGACTAACATTGTAAGCTTATATGTAAGTAGTTTTTTTTGACATCATATCATGCACATAATTATATCGCACACTATCTAAACAAGACTATCATAATTCCTAGAAATTTACTGTTGGGTAATCGTCATTTAAAAGTGTAAATTTTTGCTATTTTTTCTAATTCAATCGAATGTAATTAAATTTATGATATTTTTAAAATAACTATTTTGTGATAATATTTAAATTTTCAAACTAACGGCAGCTATTTGTTTGAGTCACAGACTTGAAATTACTGAAGATGCCGACACTGAAACCCATGCCATTAACGACAAAAATTATAACTAAAAAATTAAAACGATTCAAATCTGAGTGGTTAATTTCGCCATTATTGCAATTTCTGTCTTGAAGGATTGGAAGACAAATTTTATACCGTAATAAATTTTTATATATTTCTTTAACTTTTACTCTTTACACAAATAAATATTATATATGTAAATGTTAGTTCAATAATACACATCAAGAAATCATCTTCATTTATATTTTTAACGATACTAATTCTAATTTATAATATAATATTATCTATAGGAGCTCTTAGTATCTCAAATTGAAATGCATTTGTTTGCTGGAATCGTAGTAATCTACCTTTTTTTAGTTCGCTATGCGGGTGGGTGCCGGAAACGCAGAGGGGTAATTTCATTGCGACCCGACTCAAAATTAATAATTTATGATTATGCCTAATGAAGCGAGGATGAATTAAGATTAAGGGGAGGCTGAAATTTTGGGGGAAATTTCACTGCTGTAGTTGTTTCAAGAATTAAGGCTTTCTTTAAATGATGCCAGTGCTGCAGTAGTCGTAAACCGAATTTTACGAACAGAGGGTATACGGTAACGCACTGTGTGATATAAAACACCTTATATTTACAACCATATTTATACCCTATAACATAATTCCGTATTGTACTTTATCGTATCGTGTATCAGATAAAAGAGAACAAACTACAATGTGTAAACAATATTACTAACCGAAAAAACATTTTATATTTATTCGGTTGATAAACTATCTCTATTTTACCATTGGCTATTTCTACGAATATAGCTTAGGATATTCGGGGTATTCCTCTGTATACCCTCCACTTCAGCACCTACTGTACTATGGAAATCCTAATTTTCACGGAGGAAATTATAGTTTTTAGCAAGTGAAATAAAATTTGGCTTCAAAGTTTCTATACTTTTAACACAATTTATTTATTGCTGGAAATTGTTTTGTTGAAGTGGTTAGTTTCACGTACATTTAATTGAATAAATATGGGAGCAACATATAAATATTTATACCCAACGGTTCTAGTTTTCATAGTATCAATGACAATTGTCTGCTTTTGGTTTAGTAATTAGTTTCCCGTTTCTACCGAACTAAATTTGCTGTTGCTGAAGGGTTGCTAAATATAAAAGATAATTACAAACAATACCTAACTGCCGAAGCTTTAATTACAATGTAACATATTTTTTTAAATCAAACTGCCAACATTTATTCATAATAATCACAAAAAAATACAAAATCAATTATCCGAAACAAAATTTGAGTTATTGTTCTCAACCTATTAGGTATGTATTACAAAAATAAAATGTCTATTGGAGGATTCGAGCCCTCGATAGTAGGATAGTGTTAATAGTACTCGATCAGGACAATATTAAGATTGGTTTATCTAAACGTCTATAAATAATAAGTGGGATTAATACGAATGTATGTAAATTTTTTAATTAATTTTATCTTACATATGATATAGTACCATTAATTTGAAATGTACTGAATATTCTTATTTCTTAGAAAACTGTAACTTAGCACTTGTTATCTAGGTTATCGCGCGGTGACGTAGCTTAATTAGCTGTGATATAGGATCCAACTCATTATTATTGTTTCCTATGTGATCAACACTGCCTTTAGACCTCTACGGCGTAGATGCGGAGTATCTGGAGTGTAGATCTACGGTCCCTACGACTTGTGGTTACCCTGTAGTCAGTATTCGGAATGACTCGTAAATTTTTCTGTTTTTGCAGGCTTCTCGTGCACGCATTTGTTCTTTTTTTTTTTTTTTTAAATAAAAAAATGTTTTCATTTTGAGCCCTTCTACCTTAACGGTTTCGTGACAAATTTTCCGTGCGACAGTAAAGTAAAACGTATTACGAGACGAAATAACGTATGCCGAATGTTATGAATTTGAGTTTTATGTCGATTTTGTTAAGTATAACATGGCCGGGCCTTAAAATCTTTACTTACAGTGAATATAGGGCAGCGATTGTTTTGGGGATAATAAATTTTAAACGGAACCCTGCTAAGTGTCGATAATTATTAGCTTTATTTATACGCCAGCTTTGGGTTACTGATTACGGATGACGTTAAAAAAATACTTTACCTTATAAAAGTAAATAAAAATACCACACAAACATCGTCATAATGGTTTATTTTAGAAAGGAAATGTTAAATTATACGGGAAATTCAATGGTCAATATGTCGTTGTACCCTAAAAAAGTAGTACATATAAAATAAAATATTACTTTGTTTATTCCACATACTACGCGAATAGAAACCTTTACAAAGTGATCGTCGAATCCACGTATCCAAATAATTTATATGAGAGACTATAACTACAACCCGGGAGGTCCGTCACGGAAAAACGGTGACCGCTGCACCGCGGACTGGGTAAGTAAATGTATTCACTTTATTTTTATTTATTATAATTCATATAAAAAAATAATATACCATGAGTCGGGTTTCAGGTCTGTGTTTACATGTATCGCGTTCCTAAAAAAAGGCAAAAAAACAAATGTATTTTTTTAAAGACACCCTGAATAGACTCCGATTCCAGCATTTTCCAAAAACACGACTCCGACTCCATCATTGACGACTCCGACTAAAAAAATAATAATTTCGTCACTTTTTTCCGAACTTTTCTATTTAAGTGTATTCTATTTCAATACGGAAAGAAAAATAACAATGTATTTTAGTTCTAAATAAATTATTTTATATATTTGTTGATAGCTATTTCGGCTTACGCCTTCGTCAGCGTTGTTATTTTGATATTTTTCTTTCCGTATTATAATGGAGTTCTACCAAGTAAATGCCTACTCAATCAATATATTCTATTTCATTTACAAAATTTCCCACTCCGAGTACGACTCCGGCGAAAACGCTGCGACGACTCCGATTCCGACTCCGACTCTGAATCAGACTCCACAGACCTGATTATTACAATGATTAAATCTTTTACCGATGTTATACAAACGAAACTTAAAATTTTTATAAGTTGAGTTGATTAATAAATTTGGGACTGTATATTTATAAGTAGCTAAATCACAGAAATACGCTACACATTTTAGCCGGATTAACCTGCTGAGATATATCATGTTTGCTTGTATCATTGGTTAACTGTCTAACACGGAACTGCCGAAAGGTCACGCAGACAAGAGCGGGGAAGCAACGACGACGGGGTAAAAAGTTCTGTGTCAGAGGACCGATATTTTGCTACAGATATTTAGATGCCGGTTTTCACCGAACTACGAAAACGACATCGTCATTCGGAAGCCTCGTCGGTTTGCGCAGAAAAGTCGTAATATTTATTCGATAATATTTAATGATACGGTGAAAAAAGTATTTAGTAGTAGTACTAGGAGTTCTGATGATGGCGTAAGTCGAAATAGCGATCAACAAATATATTAAATAATTTCTGTAGAATTAAAATACATTGTTATTTTTTCACCGTAGTATAATGGAGTTCTGCCAAGTAAATGCCAATAGAATATTTTATGACTTTATACTTATGTATATGTTCAGAAGTTATCTGCAATCATCAAAAAATTGTGTTGCCACTTTTGTGGTGGCAAATTTTAGCTCTCCGTAAGTACTAATTCCACAATTTTATTTAATATCAGTATCGATTGAAAATGCTCACAACGCACGTAACCGGTCCTAATAATTATAGAAAATTGAATAAATATAAATAACTCATGGTATCTGAATATATTTACGTCGTGTATTCATATCTGCACATGACAGATTATAAATTGCATAAAAAATATTGACTTTTAATAAAACATATAATCAACATTATGTGTTAAATGAGTACTGGCTGTGAATCGGAATCTCAGCTTTTCACTTCGTTACAGATTTCAATTATGACAATGTTGCAATTTCATTATCTATAATTTTCACTCTAAAGGTGTTCACCGTCAATAATTGGAGACTGGAACTATATTCAAAAATAATAACACATTCAAATTTGATATTGAAAATCAATCAAGCACCCTCAGTCTAAATTCTTAATTATAACAACACATTGTTTGCACTTATTAAATATTACATGTAAAAGAATCAGGACTGGTTTCGCTTATCGCGAACATTATTATATATAAAAAAACAGTGAACAGTTGACAGTGAACACCTTAAAAGTGATTATTATATATTAATTGAAGAAAATACAAAACATAACAGCTGACGCCAATGCGCCATGCATCAACTGATGATAATGCTCACGATGAGCGAAACTGTGTTATGCTTTTTTTAATCTATTATTTTAATTTAATATCGGGCGTTCCGATGAGACGATACTATGAATAGTCGGTTGCTCGCCCTTTCTGCAACAACTAACTTTGAACAATTCCCAGGAGAAAGGTAGTCGTTCGTCATGCGCTGAAAATTTTCGAACAAGCGACTTTTTTCGGTGGCATAATTTTTGAAAAAGGTTGCTCTGTATAACCGAATTATCTGACGTGATCGTTTAAGGTTCCAATGCTGACGTTTCTGTCCACGATATAGTAAGATTTACTACAATTTCGCTAGATTTCATCGTCATCAACAAATTCTTTAATCATCCATGAACATACGTATATACTTTATCGTATTAAGTTTTTTTCGGTTTGAGAGGTGATTCCGATTTAAGACATTCAAACTTCTTTCAGGCCATAACGGGGGATTTAGAATGAGGGTGCTTGATGAAATTCCAATATCAAATTTGAAATGTGTTAATTTTGTACTTTTACATGAGTTTTGTCCCTAACGATCCGTGTTTCGCCTTTCGGCATCTTCAGTCATTTCAAGTGCATTATTTAGGTTCATTCGTTCACTTGAAATGCATGACCCAGATCGTAAGCGACTGAACTCATGAAATTGTACACAATTCAAACGATGAAAATGTTATATGGAGTGATAAAAAAAAGGTTTTTATCTATCGTTTTTCTCACCACATACTTTTTATAATATTATATAATATTTATATGCAATTTTAAAATTGAAATAAAACACGGGTACGTGCATAGCATATGTATTCCATATTTAAATTTTTAATTTCAAGACTGGTGTTTTAATATCAGGTAAGCGGAAATATTTACCTTTGTGAAGTATCACTATACAGGTCAATCCAAATGTTACTAGGAATACTGCATCAATTGAGTTTTATGAATGATGGAACTAAATAAATAATTAATATTTCCTATTGACTTACTTGATTTCGTGAATTTGGAGAAGTCTACGTCTTAATAAAAAAAAAATATTGTACATATCTGGGTGCACGTTTGTCGCCACAGCGAAGTAAAACTTGATACAGCAGTTTGTCAAAGGATTTCGTCCCCCGTCCAATCGATTTATCCTTTGCATTTGTAACTCGTGGATAGGCCGGAGATATATATAATATATATAAAATCCTCTAAATCTCCAGACGAAGGATGGATAAATCGCTCCGACTAAACGGTGATGACACTCACAACCTTTTCAATGCGAATGATAATGAAAAAAAGGCAGGGCGGTAACCCCCTCGCTGGAAAGTTTTTCGGTCGGTGAATTCGCTAGGGAAACTTTCATTATGTTCCAAATTAATACTGTCTGCGGCCGTGCCGTAACTACGCTATTCCACAGGTTTTTTTTTTACCTTTAACTGGATTAAAGTTCTTAGCTTTTTTGTTTGCTACATGTTAATTGATCAACAAAAAACGTTTCGTATACTTACTGTTTCTTCGTATTTACTATTGAAACGAATATTTTTTCCTGTTAAGTAAACGCAGAGCTGGAAAAGAATTTCACAATATTGTGAACAATATCAAGCAATTGTTGTTTCTTAACCCCAAATACTTTATTTGTACCTCGATAGCACACATTTTGTAATTTTAAGCATGAAACAAATGGAAAGGTCAAGTATCAACAAAAATAAACTGTTTTGCATTTTAGTTTGCAAAATTAACTGTTTAATAATAATAAATATATGCGTAAATTAAGTATGTATATACACGTACCATTGTGTTTTAGATTTTAGAAGACAGTATCGGGTTAATATATATTATATTGTGTATTGGCCCAGTTCATATTATAATCACATTGCTTTCTTTAATTATTTATTTGAACTGATTTATTCATTATGTTAAAACGATGATTAGTTCGCGAACATTTAAATACGAAAATTAAATTCTATTTCTGCCGGAATTGAAATATTATTTCGATAAAAGGTTCGGGTGGCGTTTATTATTAATATTTCATATGCCAGTAAGAAATTCACACGCCTAAAATACTTCCTTCTTTGTTTTTCCTATTTAGGCAAGCTTATCGCATGCTATCGTGCTGCAGAATGTGGCCACCTACTTCACCGCAATTTATCGCCACTACCTATTTGAATAATTAAACTAATTGAGTAATATTCTTGGAAATGTGAATTAAGTCATACAATTGATCTGCTTTTATTTCTACCCGGGGCTTGCTCACTGTTAAAATAATAAATGTTTTTTCAATCTCAACGTTTTCCACTCACTAGCAAAATAATGACTACATAGTTCAATTATTTCTATTCTATCTTGTTTTTTTAGAATAAAAAGAGTTTGAAGTTAAAAATTCAAGTATCCGATTTAATGCCATATAATCATGTTACAAACTGATCTCTGCCAAATCTGTTATTCAAGACATAAAGCGTATTGATTTTGGTATGTATACAATGTTTTCAACTAACGACATATTAAGTCAATCGCTTCGTTCTTTCATGTTCACTTTAGCAATCAACGTTGAAAGATTCCCCTGGTCTTACTTACTGCGATTTGAACCGATCAGTCATGCTAACTTGGTGGCAAATTTACTAGGGTGAATTATCGGGTCTCAGAAAAGTTTGCGGTATTATTCAAACAGTGCAAATGTATCGGCTCGTAGATGGTGATTCAGCACATTGGAATGAAAACTTTTGTAAGTTTTTGGCGGATTATCATTAGGCACGCACATTTTAAAACAATAATTGGTATCACCAATGTAGACGAGACCTAGATCACTCGAAAACAGCTGGTTTAGGAAACGGGACTGTTGTTTAATTTCATTTTACATTATGAAAGAGATTTTAAGTTGGTCTGTCGTTGGTAAAGCATGTCATCGATTCTTAAATGTTCGTATTGCAGCGATAACTTTTAAACATAAAGTTAAATATATATATGTAAAAATGCATACAATCGCAATATGGTTGATTCGGCTGCAGATTGTTCGCTGTTTTTTTAGCGTCAGAAATATTGTAATCTGTTTCGCTGAGATTTAATTAGTCTCAGGTGTGCTAGAAACGCTTAGGCTTGGCTCTCGCCTCTCAAAGTGTTAAAAGTTAAAATGACGGGGGAAAGTTTTCCCTTTGGCACGATGCCATTTGAGGTTCTTATTTTTTCTCATTTCGCCGCCGAGGGCTGTTTTTCCAGAGACTGTCAAACGGTTTGCATATAGAAATGGAAACGAAACAATGAATATATGTATGTAGGCCGCTCCTCTTACTAGCGCATGGTACATGCTTTGCAAACGCTAGAATGTGTGATAAAAAAACAAATATGAATAAGAAGGGCTTGAAAAACACACAACTGCGTTCTCATCCTGAGTATTCATATCGAGCAATTTTTTCACATCAATTCTCATCGGGTGTTGCTTTTTATGAGAACATTTTCTCCTAAGTTTAGTTGAATGTTATGACGGCAAACGTCTCATATAATACTTATATCATATAATAATATTTTTACACAAGCTTCATATTTTCATTTCTCAATATACCACTGGCTTCGTTTAAAAAGTAAGCATTATAATAATTTCAAAACAATGCAAAAATAATCTTGTTCCGTTTGTTCCGTTGACACCGTGCACAAAACATCCATTAAGATGAAAGTATAAAAAATACGACGTTGGCTTCGAAACCAACTGTAAGACTACTAAAAAAAATGTATTTATTAAAAAGTTACATCATGTAAACCGTCGATAGTTATTATGTATTTTGTTTATATATGTATTTTAAATAAACTAGTTCATGATGCTTCCTATGTTTCATCTTTCGTATATCTACTTGAGAAACTCTGGTGCTTTTGACGATTTCATTAAGTTGAACTGTATCCATCTTTGTAGATATTAATTATTGTCTTATGCAAAAAATACAGTTTTTGTAAGAAGTTTAAATGAGCTGTACTGTCCGTAGAAAAAAATATGAAGAAAGAGTAGAGAAGTTTTCTTCATATTTATGTTTTTATTACATTTTATCGTACAAGTTTGCAGAAAGGGTGTAGTGCAGTATAAAATTGGACACATTAAAAAACTGCTTTGATGGTCTAAGTTAGAAAAAATATAATTGAATATATTTTCACTCGCAACTTTTTCTAGTTATAAAAATGGCATGTGTGCATGAAATGTAAATGATTCAAATTATATTACAATTTAATTTAATCTTTTAATCGATTCTGCGGATCACTTTTAAGGTGTTCACTGTCAATACTTGGCGGAAAGGCATTATAATAAAAATAATAATACATTTTTAGTACTTTTTCCCACATACAATTTATTTGATCAGGACCGGTTTCGCTCATGGCGAGCATTGTCGACATTGAGAATACAATGCTCGCCATGAGCGAAACCGGTCGTGATCAAATAAATTTTATGTGGAAAAAGTACTAAAAATGAATTATTATTTTTATTATGATTCTGTGGATACTTATTTGTTGATTTTTTTCAATGCAAAATTGCAAATCGATCGCTTTGAAAAAACCAAATGTAAGCTATAAGTTTTTATCGTTATTTTTCCTGATCACTATCTGTTGCTTCATCATTTAAATCGCTGTATAGATAAGCGTGCTACAAATATAAATTTTCAATGCATTTCAAGTTGTAAAATATCTGGCGCATTATTCATTCGCTATTAACACTTATGTCAAAACACGTATGTACAGTTAAATTAATCTTGTTCATTTTGGAATCGTCGTTATTCTAGAACGATTTATTTGAAAGCTGTTTCAAAAACGACCTTTACGAACGATTCTTTACGAGTCGTTCTCTTACGCTTCGCATTTATCCGATACATTTACCCTCCATAAGATCTGACACCTTGATTCTGTCGACTTGATTGTTTTTGATAATCTAAGAACTCCGTTTAGGTGTTAATAATATTATCTGCATCTTTCAGGTGCTAAACATTTGAATGGGGAAAATATACTGTAGTGCAGACCGCTCTACACCTGTGGCGAAAGAGAGATAGTTGTCCGCCACATTGGTTGAATTATTATCAGACCGTTTGCGTATGATTTATGGAAGTAGAGTTCAACTTTTTTTCCCTAGGTAGTTTATTTAGGGAATAAATGGTTCAATATAAAATTATTTTTGAATCTAATACATGTAAAAACGCTTAATCGAATAAATATAATGACAATTTGAGTATTTTGCGGCTGTTAGTTCTACTTGTTTGTTGAAATACTTTGCCTTTATATTTTTAAAGCTCAAAATAGCTCAGCTTCAATCATCAGAACATAATTCGCAATGAATTCATTTTTGACAATCCTGCAAAAAAAAAACTAATAGAAATTATTTTTCTAGGATTACACAATTTAAAATAAAAAGCCTCAATTAAAAAATATTTAAAATCAGGTTTTACTGCGTTGCGAGTGTGGTTTGCAATATTTGAGTTTTTATTTTTATTTTATCAGTTATATGGCGATACATGCGGTAACAGCTGACGTCAATGCATCGATTTTTGAATTTCGAATTCAAAACGTTATGTTAACTATAGCGAGATGAAAAAATAAATATAGGTATTCAATTAACGCAATAAAATAGAGAAAATCTTCAGCTCAATGCGAAAACATTAGAAAAAACGATACTATACTCATTATATTTATTTTGGACATGGGTTCTCAACTGGTGAGAAGGGGTAAGCTAATCAGAGGTAATGCTATAGTATCGCATATATATCGCTATATCGCATGGTATCTTTGTTCGACCATAGAAAACCGCAATTTGAGTGCAATTTCTGCAGTCTGTTTTCATTTAAAAACATATACATTTCAAGCTCATTCATGCACTTGAAATGCCTGAAAATGCCAAAATGCGAAACCCGCGTCGTTAACGACAAAATTCAAACGATTCAAATTTCATCAAGCACCTTCATTAGAAATTATAAAGCTAATACATATGTATCATATTATATTCACATCTACTGAAATATATTTTTTCATACTACATATGTATGCATATTTGAAACGGCGAATTATTTTATGAACAACGGTAAAATGGAAAATCGACGAAAAAAGTCTCTGAACTGAACTTCATTGCATAATTTTTAATTGAACATCCCTTGTAAATTACGTCTGGGATCATTTTTTTGGTAAAATAGCCGATCACGCACAACGGTAATTTGAAAATTTCTCACACATACTTTATCATATACTATCTGTTTTTTCTATAGGCAGTGGATTTGTAGGAAAGTTACTACTCTCGAGAGAAGCTTACTAGTACGTCAGGAGAGCATCGTTATATCAGACATGTGTTGTCCGAGTTCAAATATCCTCTCCCCCAAGTCTGTCGCAAAAGAAAAATTCACTCCGCTCACTTTATTCTTCGGGAAAGTTTTTCGCACCCCGGAGGATATCATGACATCGCCTGTTCATTAATTCCGATTTACGCCGCCATTCATACTGCCGCCGCTGTAATATAATAATTATTGTCGTTTGGCGCGCTTTTCTCGCGCCTCGATTTATCGTGCAACATCGACAATTTTGTTTTCCGGATCTTGCTCCGTATAAGAAATCCGTTAAGTTTTTATGGTGACATAAAATACGAGTTATTCATACATTTATATCGTTAAAACAAAATCTTTGAAAGTTATGGCTCTCGGATTTATTTACAACAATACCTGTTCTCATATCACTGCAATATATTAAATAATAAATGCGATGATGTACATATGTGCATTGACTGAAAATATTTTTGAAATCAAATTTGAATTATGCCAGAATAGGCGGATAATATGTTTCTTCAAAAATATAATGTTTTTAAAATAACCCTTTTAATTGTTTTTTTTTAAATTGAGTAATTATTTTTATCCGCCGTCCATATTTTGTTACCTATATTTGATGTTTGGCATTCATTTTTATTCACTTTCGACTTAATCCTTATATTAAAAAATAATAGCACATTTTTTTATTTTTTTTTTGCCAAAACAGGCAATTAATTTATTACGGGCATTATTTTAAACTGATAAAAACGGTCCTAATCTTGATAAATTGATTGAGGAATAAGTTCAAACCATGTTTTATTATTTTTTAATATAATGTCTTTCCACCGAAAAAAATAAAATAATTTAAGTATTTAAACCGGACAATTAAATTTTTTTTTTTTAATCGCAATCAATATTTTCATATCTCACTGTGTTTATATATATATACGATAGTAATAATCTTGTTTTTTAGTATAATCGGTTCATGCCTATAAATAAAGATATTTTCTGACACTTGCCAATTTTTGGATCACACAAAGAAAGCAAACTAGTGTAAAGAAAACGTAACAGTCGCCCCTGCATTTGGCCCCTTTGTCCAAGTCATGTTTTCAATGCTCAAAGGAAAGGAAAGCTACCGAGCACAATGGGAAACAAACTTCTCTATTAAATCGGGAAAGACACTCGCATAAAAAGACTATTATCTGTGAATGCAACGTCGACTTATTTTTTTTTACTGAATAATTTGATAGCAAATTTAATTAGATCAAGTGAAATGTATTTCATTATAAGAATATAACAACGTTACTTTTTATGCGGTAATGTGATTGTACATAAAGCACGGTAATATAATAATATAGAAAGTAAAAGTCAATGTTGATCTAACGTGAATGTTTTATGGAATTTCAATTAAATTGTCTTCAATATAAATACATCTTATTTTGACATTCCGCTTGCAAAAAAGTTATACATATGTTTTCTCAATGGAATATTACTTCTTATACGCAATTGTTTTCATGACAAATTGTGAATTATTCGTTCTATTTGGTCAGGTCCGTGGTGCAGTGATCAACGTCGTTGGCTGCCGTGTCGGACCGCCCGGGTTCGATTCCCGGTACGAGCGTATTTTTTCAGTCGATAAATCGATTCTGCTCAGAAGTAGTGGTTTTTCGTGTTGTTAAAATCCCATGCCACCTTTCCGATCCCAAAGAGCGACGCATAGTGACAGCGATGAGATAATCACTAGTCCAGTCTTAGTCCTCGTATCCTTTCCATTCATACTCCTTTCGAAATAGGGAGGTTGAGCAACTGAGTAACCAGCAGTACTCGTAGAAATAACATACATATGTTGAGATAAACTCCGTGAGAAATCCATATGTTCCAAGTTGAGAGCGGACATAATTCATATACGCCATATGGGAACAATAGTGCACGTGAATAAATGTGCGAATACGGCATTTGTGAATGCTAACAATTTTTTTGCCACTAATTAAAATCAAATCTAGTATTTATATCAAATTTACACGACTCTAATCTGGTTGCAACGCAACACTAGGATTTTCTGTGAAATTCGCTCGAAATTGAAAAAATATTCTAATGATTCATTTTACTGTGCTAAAGAAATAATTCGTGCTTATTGCTAAGCACCAAGACGCGAATTCAACTATCGAATCTGTTAACGTCGAACGACTTTCGACGTTATTGGTATAAGGGCGGTGGAAGTTTTTGCAGGCTTATCCGCCCGGCCTTCTCTTTTGGTCTTTGTATTATTAGCACATTTCGTTCCCATTCCACCGCCCAGTGGGCTTAAAAAGCTTTTTCCACTCAACGGGACTTTTCGCTGACCGTTATCGTACCAGCGTAACTAAAGACCGTCTTTCATCTTAAATTAATTATATCTTTACTTTTTAAAATACCCATTTAGAACAAATTCGATGTGTTGCGCTTTAAGTAGCAGGTCGTATTTTGAAATATTTGTACAGCTCAGTTTAATTTTATTTAAAACAAACATGTAAATGGAAAATACTTATTATTTGCTAAGTTATTGAACATGTTCAGTCCACTTTACCACCACCGCCTCGATTAACCATTTCCGCTTCCAATGTGGAACATACTACTAACGAATATTATATTATCGGCTAATCGCTGCCATTACGCCTGATTTTTGGGATCGGAAGTGTGCGAAGGGATTTTAAATTTTTAAATATTAGAATTTATAAATCGATTGAAAAAATAATTTATGAAACTGTTGGTACTTGGATTTAGACCCATGAACACAGTAACTGAATCCAACGAAGTCGACCATTCGACTAGCAATGGCGGGTTAACAATAAAATTAATCAATGTCATTCACCAATATGTGTTTGTTAAACTTTCGCTAATCGTTTTAATCATTTTTTCTGAACGTGTAATTTTTTCATACGGCATTTGAAAACAAATCATTGAATTGATCAAACCGATATAGGCTATTCGATCAGTTGAACCCTTGACCGCAAGACCGTAGAAAATAGAATCCCAATACCGTTACCTTTTGATCACGGTAATCGGTTTTAATTAAGCTTTATGAAATCAAACTTCTTCAGACATCTTTATTGTAGGGTCAAGTCCCGTGATACTGTTGTATCAAATGAATCGTTGGAATTTCGGAACTACTATATTCTGTTTGCCGGGCATACAGGCTTAATATCTATTTTGTTGTCGTTGGAAGTCGAGTTACAATGTCGTGGAAGTATACCCACACCCATCCTTACCCTCCGTACACTCCCCTTTCCACCTCAGTCTTCTCAGCTTGTTTTGTTTTCGGGTGTATTCAAATGAAAGAAATGTTACAGATTAATCCTCGATAAGTTCAGTCATGATAAAATAACTTCATTTGGAAAAAAATACATCATTATACAATGAAACCTCTATCTATTATATATCGTTCCTCGAATAATCGTTTTTCAGTATGTGTCGTTATTTCTTGCAGTCGCGATTTAATTTCAAACAACACACGCAAAAATTGATTACATCGATCATTTCTCTATGCATCATTTTACCGCATTAATCGTTTAAATTTCTCAGCCAAAAAGCAAATGACGATGAAAGATTATATACAATACAAAGTATTTTTTTTGTCTCCAAGCAGCTTCCTTTTTTATTTTGTTACGATATTTTTTAATTGAATAAATTGATTTATACCTGAAACATGTATCATTTTTAGAATATGAATGAGTATATTAAACATTAAAATATTGATGTGTTTTTTTTTATATGTCCGCATTCATTGTTTTCCCCCATCCATAGTTTATTTCTATATGTCTCTTCACTAACACTAGATAGAGGTTTCACTGTATTTATTATTATTTCATAGCGACCAATTCAAAATTCGTTCGGGCATTAGAGCTGTTATGTTATGTATGATAGCAGAATTAAAACACTGTATAACATATGCACCTCGCTTATCTACATTCATGGACTTATCTCCATGTTCTTTATAAATGCAGTTGTCAATTTATCTTTGATCAGATAAAGGCGTTTGCCACTGGTTTTTTTTAATGTATTATAAGTTTTATTTACAATACAACTAACACAATTACCACTGCTATTTTTTGTCTAGGGATAATCACTTTATTTAAATTTAGACTACTGTTCGTTAAACTAAGAATTTGAATCTATGATATGTTCTTTTAGTTAGTGTAAATTTGTGTTTCTGTAGATAGATTTTTTGTTCTACACTGGGAGTGTAAAAAAATGATTCTTATTAATAACCTAAATGCTCAATTTATAAACAAAATGTTTTCCTTTTTGTTGCAGGTGAGTTATCTACACTTTTTTACGATTCCGCATGGCTGAAATGACACATTTAGACATCGCTTTGCAGGATGAACATTGTGAGTAAAGTATCATCATTGCATGGAAACTATTAAGTAAAAATACAAAATCCAAGCCTCGGTTTGTTGCCAGCTAGAAAAAACTGACATCATCATAAATTTACATAATTAACGACGATATGCTATCGTTCCGTGTCATATCGTGATATTAGTCAGTTACACTTAAGTTATGCTTATCAGGGATGTGAAACTTTTTGTGTAATTTCTATACTATAATTTTACACTTAACTTACACACCCTAGTCTAGACTATTATTGTAAATTTTTGCAATGACAGAAACCATGTCGTTTAGGTATACTTTTAACATTTTATTACATAACATTTTTTACCATGTCCGGTCCCAACTTGGAGCATATGGACTCCTCACGGAGTTATCTCAACATATGTTTTTCTACGAGAACTGCTTGTTACTCAGTTTCTCAACTTCTCTTTTTCGGAGAGAGTAGGGATGGAAAGGATACGAGGACTAGGACAGGGCTAGTGATTAGCTAATCGCTGTCACTATGCGTCGCTCTAAGAGATCGGATAGGTGGGAAGGGATTCTCTACAACACATCACCCATGCCTTTGAACAGATTTATCGACTGAAAAAATCCGCTCGTACAGGGAATCGAACCCGGGCGGTCCGGCACACAAGTCAAAACCGTTGCCACTGCGCCACGGACCGGACTAAATTACGTACTATACTTTTAACATTTTATTTTAACTGTAAAGCTTACCATCGAATCAAGACCCTTGTGGTAATATAAAGCTACCCGAAAGTCACTTACGAACTTAGAAAATTTAAGTAAAATCTCTATGAGCCGAAGTGTGTGTTACAACTAGTAATACAGACACTTGAATATAAAAGTTACCAACCATTGATTACAACGAAAATGTTTATATCACCATACAAAGAATTCATGAAATTGAATTCACTTTATTTTGTATTGATAAACCAACAAGGTATTCGTAAGGGGTTTTATAATTATTTAATGTTTTCCCAATACAAATCCTTCGGCTGATCTTTATTGACACATTACTAAGCTGGGATACATTCGTTAAACATACATATAAACACTCAGTATGTACTCCAATGTTTTAAACTTTTTTCACATTGCAAAAGCATGCATTTAGAAATAAATAATTAATCCTAGAAATAAAAATAGCCAGGAAACTGAGAATTCCACAAAGATTCAGTATGTAAATATAGATACCATATTAAAGAATCCTCTCTTTGATTCGTTTTAGAATCAGTTCAAAATACTACAAAATAGTCCAGGTGTTTTCGTTGTACCTTATTTTTATTACTAATCCGTTATGTTGTTCTTTCAAGCTCAGGCTCTTTCAAGTTTATCTGACATGAATTTTCGTCATCATTAAATATTTTCTTGATTACAGTATCTCGATGATATGCACATATACATGCGACGGTGTATCCGTTGAACCTGAAAAAAATTTCGAATAAAGAAGGAAAGGGTTTTCATTTATTGAGATAATAAGCACAAATTACTAATTGACGATTTTATTGAAGTTACCCTCTTTGGATTACAAAAGAGGGAGTATGGGGAATGCGGCTCATCGCACGTGAAATTATCGGCCAGCACGCGCTCAACCCGTTACACCTGTGTGGGGTCACGTGACAATCTTTTTTGCATGCATTTTAGTTCAGGATTTTTAAAAACTACTATTTTCTAATTTTGCCAAAAAATCACAGTCGAACACGTTATATATACATTTACAGGTTTAATTAAAGTTTTGTTAATATATATGTACATATAATATTAACCGTAAGCTTTTTGATTAAATTGGCATACAATTACATCAGAATAAAGTAAACAGCAATGTATTAACTTACACAACGATCGTGGAATGTCGAAATAATAGAAAAGTGATGTTTTTTAGTTCACGATTGCGGTTGGTTGACCACTGCATGGCAATTTCTTATTGGCGAATGTCGGTGTAATAATTATTTATGAATGCGCTGCCATATTTATTATCAACTGTCCATTTCACTAATTACAAGTTAGGTAATTTTTTTCAATACTTACGGCCTGTTGCCACGCCATTGTTTTTCGGTCGTTTGCCGCCATTCCGTGTAAATGTATCAAATTCACGAGACCGCGTATTTTAGAACTAAAATGCCGATATTTATCAACTGAATGTTGTCGTTTGTGATAAATCTAGTGCTGACAGTGTATAGGTTTTCACTCAGTCAAAAATAATGATCTATGGGCATTTCTGTAACGAATATATATTTTAAAGTGACTTAGTTATTTCACCTAGTCAGGGAATGCAATACCAGGCCAATGATTCGCTTTTTCATATTAATTTCCGGTAATAATTTTTTATTTTTTTTATTTATTAGAATAATTGTGTCCAATTGGGATCACTATACTGATCAAATAAATAGTACAAGTGTAGAATAAAAGATATGATTGAGATCAGTATCTTTTAAGGCTCATCGAGAGCGTTGTCAATTGAATGATGAACGATGAGCGAAACCAGTACTGATCTTTATCAGATTATATGTGGAAATACTACTGTATAATGTGTTTTTTTTTTAAATTAATGTCTTTCCACCAATAATTGACAGTTAACACCTTAAAGATAAAATCAATTTCATAAATATTACAGTTTTGCTTAATTTTCTATTCCGAATTATGCAAAAGTTTTTTGCGTTGCAAAAACCGGTATTGAGATATTGAAATACAAATGAAATACCGGTAATACGGTTTCATTAATACCGGTAATGTAATCCCCGAGTCGAGAGGTATTTTCAATCACACTAAATCATATGCATTTCTGTATCTGAATGCTTTTAATGCTTCTTTCTATAAAAAAACGTCGTAAAAAAATAAGTCACAGATAAAATAAACATGTCTACACCTTACGAGCTTAGAATATTCAAATAAAAATAACTCCAGATTTGTTTTTTCTGTGAAGCTTTTTGAATTATAGCATAGTCTTTGGTGAGAATTCACATTGAGTATTATTTTTTCGACGGTTATACAATATATATTATTTTACTCCGTAGAACAGTGGTCAGCAATATGCGATCATTGGGACAATTTAATGTAAGGCACGTTGACTTAAACTTTACTTAGTTCTTGTTTTATAATCTGACCGTAGGATAAAATATTTTCATCAGTCTCATCACTTTAAAAACAGACAATTACGAATTTTCGATCCGCAGTAAAACATGAGATAGAATTTTAGCCCAATTCATGACCACCGGCCGAAACTTTTTGTGAATCCTGGACTATCTGTTAAAAATGATTTTCTTTGTGATTGAGGAATTCGAGTGAAGCTCCTGGATGGAATTTAAATGTCAAATTTGATTCATTTGAATTTTGTACTTTCCCATGAGTTTTGTTGCCAACGACCCATGTTTTTCCTTTCGGCAACTTGATGCATTTCAAGTGCACGAATGAACTGACAGTTCAACTTATGCTTAATTTGTGTGTTAAAAGTGTTACACGAGTAACAGTTAGTAGTTATTTTAAATTTTATATTAAAATGAACTTGATGAAAATGAAGCTATTTATTGTTGTCAGTTTTTTAAGTGTATTTTTCACACTACATTGCTTCAGAAAAATTCAATTGAGTTTAAGAAAATAAAAGATAAGCTTTGATGACGTACACGAACAAACCTTTTAATTAATTTATTGAACCGAAAGAGTTACACTTTATGTTTACAACCCAGAAAAAAAAATCAAACCAATTTGCATGTTTTTTTAAATTGAAAAATTAATTTATCGATTCCGCTTAACTACGTTTTCTTGATTTCGCCCGACCCTTCAAAAACGTAAAATATGAATTGGACTGTGTACGCACACATGTTTATTTAATTTTAATCCTACATAAAAGTAACGAACATGGGTATAACCCACTTAAATTACGAATTATATTCAAACATTACTAAAATATTCATTTTGATATTGAATCTTAAATATTATACAATGAAAAATGTTATAACTCCATTTTCATTCAAGTCTTAGCAGGGCATTAAAAGTTAATCCGTTAGTTATGTCAGTAGATCAAACAAACGACGCCTAAAAATGCCCAGGAATTAACACAGGGCGTACGGATCGTACTTTTCCGTAAACCCGCCTTTATCATTCACCAGCTTTATAAAATAATTCCAACATAAAAATAGTCATGTTCAATGTTTTGTATGGAACACCCGAAAGCTTTAATGTTAAAAACTTGTCATTTTCGTATGTTTATCCGTATCTTTCGAAACAATGTGATGTGTTTTTATACTGTATGATAAATTATCGATTATTTGTAATTATCTGTGTTTTGAGCTCTCGGAGGTTGTATTTAAAAAACGGCTGAAATTTACTTGGTGAGTGATTCGTATTTAATGTAAGTAAATAATTTCCTTTCGAGCTTCGTTTATCGATCCACCACGAACGTCCAAAAATGACAAGAACGCAGGTGGCTGTAGCGATTTTATTAGTTCCAAAAATTACCGAGCTGCGATGAATTTTGTGATTGTTGTGATTAAACCGATTTTACTGCAGAAATACTGTCCGATTAAATAAATGCGTTTCAAACATATCGTCAATATGACATTCAAATCTCATTTGAAATAGCTATGTATTTTACATCTACAAAAATTATAGATATATGGTTGATAGCTATTTCGGCTTTCGCTATCGTCAGAATGATGTTTAAACATACATTTACTTATCTATATATACCGTTGTAGAAAAGGTACACGATACATCTTTTCTTCTGTTCTTATAATGGATTTCTACCAAATAAATGCCAATCATTCGTAATTTTTTGAGCATTTAAAGATTTGCATCTTACAGATTGCATCTAGACGCGGATTATAAAAACAAAACCATTGTAAAATTGTAATAAAACAAAACGCTGAGGAATAAGAGTGTAGCGAAAGCATTTTGTGTAATCGCTTACATTGCGCTACCGTTGTTTGGTTTGTAAGTGAACGTGAAAGTGCCTATGTATGCGAGAAGGTTGAGTGAGATCTCTTCTCATTCGCCGCGCGTTTATTAGGTAGATGTTTTTGCATAATTGATGCTTGAGTGTCGTTGTGAAATTAATGCTTTAATTTTCCCCTGTAATGTAGCGCTGGATCGTTGAGGGCAACCAATGACATGCGAGCAAGATTTTCGGTATATAATACATCGTTACTTTAATTTAACAGCAGAACAATCACAAACACCTTAGTTTCGAAATAATGTCAAAGTTGAAAAGGCTCTAACTGTCATTTTGGTCGGAAAAGTTATCAACCGTATTCCAGCATATATGACAATTTAAAAATCATATATTTACATACTATTGAATAACGGAGTTAGCAAAATTCCGGAGGTCATATGCATACTTTTTTTACTTAATTTATTTGATAGTCATCATCATTTCCATCATTAAGATCATTATTTCACACAATAATAGTTTCAGTTGTGAAAAAATATGCTTATATGTAAGTAATTTGAAACATTTTTACTTGCTCATTGTTACAATTGAATGAAATAGTATGATCAATCGAAACTTCAAACGCTCATATCTTAAAACAGGGTGGTCATGAGCAGTTAAAAGCTTTTCAAAGTAATGTCAAATATTTGGCTATTATTATTGTTCATATTTTGTGATACACTAAGACAAAATGATGATATTTTCCAAATCAAATTAAAACAATACAATATATACGTACAATCAAATACAAAAAGTGTTGTGTCTAACCGTTCCATGAACAGAATGTTATAAGGATAAGGCAATGGCATTCATAATTCCAAACACGTTTTTGTCGCGATTGTCGTACTGTTGTAGCGATAATGCAATTACTAGTCACGACTATTATACGTATCTTCGTACACAGTGAAGTGTAAAAATTTTAACTATTCGGATGTAGATAACTGCTAATGTGTTGAATTTCTAAATCGAAGAAAAAATTGCCAGTGATCTAATCTTTCGCATTGGAATCTGGTCGTCAAGTAGAAGCAATATTTTTTTAAATTACCGTTTGAATTAAAACTCATGGGGATACCAGTTTATGTTTTAAACCCTTTCACTTCCTTTTAACACTTCCGTATTCATAGAAAAAATATAATAGAATACCAATCCTACTCTTTCTGTTCTTTTGATGCAGTGTTAAATAATTCTGTATTAATAAATATTGCTATTTTTTTTGGTTCCGCTTGTAATGACACGTTTTTCGCTTTTTTGAGAAGCATTCGCGGACTAAATGTAGCATGGATACATATGTATTTATTCTATAATAAGTATGACGGTAGCCGAAGAACTCACTGTTCTAATATAAGGGTTAGAGGTCCCAACGGATATATAGTTTACAATGAGAGTCACCCGTCCTAGTTAAAGCCGTATTGGCTAACCATGTTCGCTTTTTAATCGAGTTTGGAAATTGGCATTTTTACAATCATTCGAGATTCCATCATTGTTTGATGGATATGTCTCTGTTTATTGTGCTTCGTAATATAAACAGTAAAACATAAACAAGTAGTGATATAAACAGAACTCATATCCTTCCTTCAGAACTCGTCTGATAATTTCAGTATACTGATTCAAAACCATTATCATATCTGAATGTTCTACAGCAGTGATCGCCAAACGGTCGCTCGCGAGCTACCGGTAGCTCGCGGTGGCATTTTCAGTAGCTCGCGAAGGAAAAGTTTGGAAAATCCATGCTTCTTACATGGATAGCTGCACGTGGCCTACTCACGCGTTGGAAAACCTTCTGATTTATTCGTATACGCACCAGACAGAAAAAAAAATAAGACATAAACACTTTCTTTTTTGAGTTGTATTGCATCGCATGCTGGGTACTCGCTAGTTTTGTTTATAAATACGTAATTAAAGTACTCATTTTATGTTTTATTGGAAGTCCGAATTTATTTAAGTAATATATGTATGGTATAATAAATGACAAACATAAAACAATATACAAAAGTAGCTCACCAGACGATTTCAATTTCTGAAAGTAGCTCGCATCCTCATTGAGTATGGAGACCACTGTTCTACAGGATCTAAAAAGTGAATAAAAACAGGTGATAATGCACTAATTTAAGTATACGGTATTTGGCTAGATTATTTGAAATAAACGAAACATTCCTCAGTCATAATTGTTTACAGAGCCAGGAAAAGGTTCGTCGAATGTTCAAGAAGTAGACTCTAGTGGAGTAGAGTATGTCTGACTGTACCGCGGCAGTTAGGTATGTAATGCGAGTTTGTTTCTGAATTTCACTCCAGTCCCAACCTCACCGTGTTATCCGAGTATTCGGAGAGGCTAGAAGTGCCACATCAGAACGTTATTAAGGCCTCTTTATGAGGGAATGAATAATAATAATGTTGGTTGTTGAGCAAGAATAAGAAACACTCTACTAAGCGCTTTCAAGATACTCACGAGAGTCACAAATGCCAGGTTTTAAGTTTATTTGTAAATTATTATCAAAATATTCAACTGTTTTAATTGGACTAGAGTGTATACTAGGATGTTATTGCGAATAGAATAATTCATTTAAAGATTATTTAAATACCGCATTAGTCGGAATATAACACGATGCTTTAGTCAGTTCACAATGCTCGCCATGAGCGAAACCGGTCCTGATCTAATATATTTTATGTGGAAAAAGTACTAAAAATGTATTATTATTTTTATTAATATTTTGGTTAAGAAGCACTCGGTTTATGTTCAAATAAAGAAATATGAATGTATGTATGTATTATACATAACTTGTTACTTCTTCTACATGTCGTATAAAGTTATAATAAGACGTATCCGGCGCGTTTTGGTAAAATGACGGCCTTCAATTGCTTGCTTGTTTGTAGTTTTGGTATTGATCGTTCCTTTGCACCGATTTATGAGATTTTTCTTTTTCTTAAAGATTAAATTTTTTAATAAAAATAATAATACATTTTTAGTACTTTTCCCACATAAAATTTATTTGATCAGGACCGGTTTCGCGGTTTCAAATAAATTTTATGTGGAAAAAGTACTAAAAATGTATTATTATTTTTATTATAATGCCTTTCCACCAAGTATTGCCAAGTGATTAAATTTTTTATCACTGCGAAGTTCGAACGTCGTCAACACTTATTATATGTATATGAAATTCATCTAAATAAACTTAACATAGAATAGCACCCTATCTAAGTTTATTTGTGATTTCCTTCTGGGGCTATATTTCAATTGTGCTAAATGGACATGACGGGTGGATAATTTAACATGTATCGGAAATATATACATATAATGTATGATATTTGGCCACATTCCATATAAAAGTAATTTTATCACTTTTTGAATAAAAAAACGCAACATATACTCCAACTCTACTGAGTATGTTAATAGAATCGTTAAATTACAAAAAGTAAAATTACAAATTGTTTTCCTTTGAAATCAATTTTATTTTGGATCTAATAAATAAACTCAAATATGCATTCGGTTATTGCTTTTACGATATTTTTTATTGTTTGACACACAAATATTCAAAAACAACATTCCAACATACTGATTTTCATTGGAAAACTTTTTTTTGAAACGGGTCTGTATTTGAATTCCAGTGAACTCCGCAACTGAAGCCAACATCTAAACTCTACCCAACCCCTCTGTTTATTTTAACATGGCGTAGCAAAAGATTGTGCTAACCACTACTTCTAATCTAGACTCGTCCTTTTACGCTTGCTTTCGCTGACAAAGAGAGGTTAAATAACATACGGACGTCGTAGAACAGCTTCTGTTATGATAAGTTTAGTAAGGATTATATATCGATGGCGTAAAGAGTAAATTTGCTATCTCCTTTTTTTTCAATTGCGCAGGAGAGGGTAAAAACTGATTATTTTGGTATTTTCAAACCAATCGGGAAAATTTCAAATAGGACGTTTTATTTGTACCACCGCTGAAAAAAACGAATGAATGACAGATGACAGTTGAAAATGGCGGAGTTGGATAATTTGCAGTGTAGGTTTTAGAACGACAGTGGAGCTATCAAATTTTCCTAAAACGTTTTTCTGATGCACTCAAATAAGTTTTGGTTATAAAAAATTTACGGGACATGCACATTGCATGATACAACAATTTGGCATTATTAAATTATTTTCAGCCAAAAGTGGAGTTACTCTTCAAGCCATCGATATGCTCCACATTGGTAACAAAAAAATAAATTCAAATATTATAATATTCATTTAAAGTTTTTAGGAGATTTTTTTATTATTATAATAAATCCACGTTGAAAATGTAGTCTTATTTAGGCTGGAAAAGTGAGGCGATAACGCTATCCACCATGCTACGATAAAAAAAGCGAACAATATTATGTTTCGCACATTATCTATCTCCTCACTTGCTAACTTTAATGTGCCTATTTGCGCTCGTCTATTTCGCGAAAACGAAAATAAATGTCTCGCATATTCGTCTTGCGGAAGGTTACACCTTCGCGTTTTATACACGGCGTTTCCTGAATTAAGCTCAAAGATTAGCGTTATCGTATGTGTGTGTACGCATCCCGACGTGTGCTCGTCTCGTGCTAATGTTCCGGGTTATCAATATCCCTCGCGGGCACACCAGTTTTCTTGCCGCACCGTTGTGAATTTAATAAAGACAATAGGATCCGTAGGCGCGATGCCAAGAAATACTATTCCTTAGCTGTGGTACATACATTGTGCTACTAACTTTCAGCCATAGTCTGTCTTTTTTGTTCGTATTTTTTTCAATAGACCTACGCATGCCTTGCTCCATTCTATCTCGAAATCATAATTAGAAATGCTGAAAAGTGGAAGTAAAACAAATTCGGAACTATATCAAACAATTTGAATAAATAAAACAAAATTTCATACAAGTACTACCATATCTAAATTGTATAATGATCAAGACGGGTTTAGCTCATTGTATAAGTTGGCAATGCTCTCAATCCTTAAAGTGTATATAAAACGAGCTTTAAAGCTATCTATGTTCAATGAAAAACATCAACTGTTGATACCAGACATAAAAAATAATTTTAAAAAACTTTGCATCGTATAATGTACACTACCCATTTTTTTTTTTATCAAAATGCAAGACCGATTGACATGAGTTTTTGTTACAAATACCGTACTCAATAAATCAGAAATTTACGAAAACATAGTTTTGTTGCTTCTTTAATCATGAAATTATTGTAGAAAACGAAATTTTTATAAAGGTGTTAATCTATTTCGTTTAAGGCAGTATTCTGGTATAGGATTTTGGAGAAATCATTTTTTTTTTGCATATTATCAAAGTTCAAACCTTTAAGAATACGTCCTTTCAAGGACTTATTCTTAAAGGTAAAGGAGTATTTTAGAGATACAGCTACTTTAGTGACGTAGTATCTAACGATACGGCAGAAATCTTTCGACTACCTGAACTCGGATTCCCTTGTAAAAAAATAATTATTTAAAAACCGATGAACATAGAAAGAACATCTGAAAATGCTTATTTTTAAGAAGAGGAAGGCCCATTGGATGGAGCAGGAATTGCGGATTAAATAAATGTAAGCGTAAAGTACCATTATATGACTTAGACTGTTTGAAACTTCGCCCAAAACTAACACGTTTATCTCGAAACTACTTTTTTCAAAATAGTTGCCATGATATCTTAAGTTTTACTGAACCGATTTACATGAAATTTGGTGTGAATCTTCTTAATACATCCAGTTTTAGCGCATATTAAGATTATATAAAACAATTTTTACTATTTTAAAAGTCTCAAAAAAACAGGAAAAAAACGATTTTTTTTCAAACCTCTGCCATTTTGCGAAAAATAAATATTTTTACATTTCTCTAATATGCGCGAAAATGACATCTTTACCAATTAAGGATATATTTTTTAATTATATTTTAGGTGACTAGAAAAGTTGGAATTTTGGCAACTATGTAGCGTCATTTTTTTGAGACCCCCTACTTTACCAGCCTGTAACCTTTTAGGTTATTAGTTTTTTGGTTTGAATTTTTTTGTATATTTTTAAAATATTAATAAATATCCGGTAAAAAATGGACGGTAAAATTGTTATTACTTTTTTGTCTATAGCACTTGCAAAAACACCTAAAATTTCAGCCTCTAGACCAGAATACTGCCTTAATCTGGTCAACATTACAACTGTAATTTTTTTATATATTGGAGGAATCCCACTTTTAATCAAGGCCTGCGTAATTATTAAAAATCTTACGATAAAGTCTGAAGATACTTCTTAAACAGGCAAAACATGTTTCACGTTTCGTACTAGTGGAATAACAAAGTTTAAATTTTATTTTTATATTACATGATTATCAAGATTATACGACGATTTTTTTGTTATTTTGCTCGTTGTTGTATCGTGAAGCTAAACTGGAAATGTTTCTGGAGTTTTAATGTTAATGAATAGCTGGCGGTGAAAAGTCAATATCGCTGTAGGGATGGAATTTTAAATCTTAGTGAATCCTGAAATGTGCTTTGGGCTGCTGAGCTGTGCGGTGTGAGCTTATCATCTCGGCGGCGACAAACTTCATACGTGGCTTTTTATCTAAATCGTTCGGATAAGCCGTAGTTGTCAACCATACATTAATAACACTATTTTTAAAGAAAGCACACTTTGCACTCCACCAGCGTGGAGTACAAAGATTACTCAACGGAATGTTTTAAACGAGAATTGGTTATGAAATATAGTCAGTCTTTTCAGAGAGTTATTAGTAGAGACTCCAATTACTCGACATCTCAACTACTCGAGTATCGAGTAGTCAAATTTCAAAATACTCGAGTAGTTTCAGATTAACTAATTTTTTTTTATTAATTCAAATGTGTATTTAAATGAATGATTAATAAATAAATAAGCGTATTCAATTGATTATGCCACAGCTGCATCCATAATCAATTAGACAAATCAATTGGGGAATCAAAAGATTATTTTTCAATATTTAATTTTGTCTCATTATCGTTGAATAATCGAAGATAAGTCAGCAGGACCCAATGCAAAAATAACAAAAAAAATTCTCGCACAGCACTGTCATCGTCAAAACCATTACAAATAAATATAACCTGACAGTAAAACCACGCGTAAGACTCGGTTAAACGCAACGGATAAAAATTACATGTGTGTACGTTTTAAAAAAGTTAATAAAATTTGGAAATATGTCTTCATTTATAAATTACGAGTATTATTCGAGTATTTTTCAAAATATTCGAGTATCGAGTACTTAAAAAATGGACGTGTATACTCGAGTATCGAGTACTCGATAGTCGAATTGGAGTCTCTAGTTATTAGTAATAAAGAAATGTAAAACGGTAAAATGTAACTAGTTCTGACGAAGGCGTAAGCCGAAATAGCTATCAACAAATATATAAAATAATTTATGTAGAATTAAAATACATTGTTATTTTTCGTTCCGTATTATAATGGAGTTCTACCAAGTAAATGCCTACTCAATCAATAAAGAAATGTAAAGTATTTTGACTAACCGGTCACCCTTCGCCTACTTTTCGAAATCGTATAAGGTGGATTAAAAACGTTACAGAATTTTATGCTTTTGAACACAGATCTATTGAAAAGTCGACGTATCAGAGTTATAATTATCTATGTATTATATAATTTTTGTATAATTTAAATACATTGTACTATTTTTCACCGTATATTAAAAATAATCTCATTTTAGAAACGGAGTTCTGCCAAGTATATGCCAATTCAATCGATAAATTACTAATCTTGCCCTTGTTAAAAATATATTTTTTTCACGAATTTGCCTTCATTAGTTAACTCTTTTCTTTTTTCTAGAATAATTCAGAAACTGTTACGTATCAATTGTGACTATTACAATCTGAGAGACATTGTCCGCTCGCTAGTCTCAGGTTATTGTCAACCTCCGGCCTGTATGTAACCGTTGAAGCTCCACTATAGCCTAATCGGCGAGATGCCTTCAATTCAGTATATAATGGAATTTCCACAGAGGCTAGTCGTAACATAACCCAAGACGTAGACGATGTTCAGTGTCACACGCATAAGAGACAACCTTAATCAGTACGTGTTTTTAGGCATGCCTGGTCTGTAGCCGAGCCCTCAACATCGTTGGCTTTGAGTTGGAAGTGCGGACTCTTCAAAAGCAACTAAGTTACAAGCTGTTCTTGAAAGAAAATTTTGTTGTTAGATAAGGTTCACCTAGAGTGCATACATATGTATATGTTCTACATTAGAAGCGGATAAACTATTCGTACATATTATGTTATTTCGAAGCTGTTAAACCAGACTGGTAATGTAACTGATGATAACTTGTTTTTAATTCTGCCACTTACACTTTACTGTAATTCATGAAATTTTCCTAGTTCAATATCTTAGCAAATACTTTGAATGTTTTAAAATTTATTTAAAATTTAAGGTAAGGCATACTGTCGTCAGAATTTGAAACCGTTATTCTTTGAAAGTTTATAAAACTCGTGAAACTTCCCCCCTAACATTTTACAACGTTTTATGTTATTAATTTTCAATATATCACCTCGGTATTTCTAAGGTCCGGGCCCTTTCTATTTACATAACGTATACATATGGATATAATCGCGTAAATATCATGTCAGATCAATGCGTGAGATAGCCAAATACCCTATAAAGAAAACATTTTTCGTGCTACCGTCGCTAGGGGTGGCTTAAACCCATCCGGATACGGGAGGAAGTAACACTGCGTTGATAATAAATACATAAGATACCCGCCCCCAGGATCTGGGCGAAGTATCAAGCAGTAACAGGCGGCTATTAGGGGTTGATGCACTCGATCATTAGGGGTGCGAAATCGACTCTCAGGTCCCCGGCGCAGGCTAATATGTCATGCGACATCGCCCGTTACGACGGATCAGATTAATCTATACTAGACAGATACACATTGTAAATATAAATAGACACAACGACTACATAAATGTTGAACACTTTTTTTTTTAACTGTATTGCAATAAAGTTTTCGATGCCTATAAAATGGTAGGTGTACTTCTTATTCTATCAAACTTTGGTGGTTGAATTGCTTATCGTCACTCTACTCTGAACTATTCGTATCAGTTCATCAACGCCTTGGCAATTGATTAACGTATCGAGGTTGAGACACTTATGGATGTAAAGAAATTAAGAGAATCATTTTATTTATAAACAAGGGAATTTGAATCGTTCAAAATTTGTACATATCTAAAGGTTTCCTCATTAACGATTCAGATTACTCCTTTTGACGTGTTGACGTACTTTCAAATCTCAGATAAACTCGAACCCACACATCGAAATCGTCACATTTTGCTCTCCTTTACGAAGCACCATCGAATCGAATAAACATATTATTCCATTTACACAGTTGATCGCTTCCTCGAAACATGTCATATTATTCGAACTCGAACTCGAATCGTTATCATTTGTGAGTAAAACATAAGATTCAAAATAAATAATTACAATTTTTAAACATTACCATTAATTGACGTGTGTAAATTGAACGATAGCTTTAATCCCACTGATATAAAATTTAAAATAACTTTGATTATTCCACGTATTGTGTAACTAACTGTGACACGTGTTTCGCCTCTTTCAGAGGCATCTTCAGACTTACTATCGCAAAGTTTGCTTGAGTAATGAAGCGAGATTGATTCTAACATTTTAAATTATGAAATTACAAAATGGATAACGGGTTTTTTTCTTTCTAAAGGAAACAAGGAAGGGGTGATAGAATCAAAACAATGCAATAACATAATGATACTAATAAGGTGCAATCAATCAGATTGGGATTTTTCCTTTATATGGGACGCAAGAGAGGGGTTATAGAAAAGCAAACAAATATATATATTTCTAATGACGTTAAACATTACAAACTATTAAACTATAAACTAACGAGCTGCAATCAATCTGATAGGTTAGTGATTTCTCTATTAATTGGAAATAACGTTAATAAAGGCGAGCATCCTGTCCTGTTAAGAATATTATTTAATAATATTTCTTTTTATTAAGAGTTTTATTTATTTCTAAAAATTATAGACTATTCATTCATCTTTAAGCCTTTTTTATTTACTCTTATGAAAGAGGCGAAACACGTGTCACAGTTAGTTACACAATACGTTGAATAATCAAAGTTATTTTAAATTTTATATTAAAATGAAATTCCACAAAGTTACCGCCGAAACCATCGAAAATATTAATCCCACTGTGTCGATGATTGCCACTTAAACGTATGTAATGCATGTTCTGCTTTATTGATAAAAAACGATTCGCTGTGGTTGATTATGACACTCAAATAACTTGAAAAGAGGTATTTTTGCAAATGAGTTTAGTTGAGATACGAAATCCGAGAGATAGAGAAGCTTTAACACCCTATATAACGACGGTTTGTATCGCAGTCGTAATGGCCCGTTAAAATCCTGTTCGGTGGCCCGTTTCAGATAGTGATCCGCAACTAGATGCCATGTCTTCAAAGTATTTAATAACGACTTTAAAATACATATTTACTTGAAGAATCATTTTCGAGACATTAATAAAAATTTAGAAACACAGATTTCTCAGAAGATCCGCGGTCCAATGTTTTTATATATTAAGCCGACCGATAGATTTTAGCAAGCGGAGGCAAAGTACATCGAATTGTAAGGAAGCTAAGTTCAAAACAAAAACCACTGCGCCAATTCGTGGATAGTATTTCATTTTTAATTCATCTTAAAAATATTACTTTTTAATGATTATTTATTGCTTCATGTGAAATTTGAACATAACGATAGTCAAATTGGATTATTGAGCGAATGCTCAACTGTTGTATCAATATTTACACGTATTGAAAAGGAATCGGCAGACGGCCAGTCGCTTTGATAATACATTCGGTGTGCAACCAACATTTCTATTTTTTTTATTTGATCCGGGGCTTCCACAGCACATACCCATGCCAAGTCGATTGTCATTTTATTTACATGGATTAAATATAATTGGTATATTATATATTTTGATAACATTGTGTTACCTATTGACGAAACTGATTGGATTTGTACTTTTTAGGAAACTTTTTACGATCCTTATATTTAAGACTAGTTGTTTCATCTCATTGTCTTAAATACGCTGGTGACTATTTTTTTTTGTTATTATCGCTGCTAACGACGTCTCTGATTAATAATTATAATTTAATTTATGAATATGATTTTCAAACTAAACTGTCAAACCAAAGAGACATTGTAACACTATTAGTCGCGAAAAATGAGGGATGTGAAGTGGAAAACTTTTTCTTTACACTGTATATACTAAAAGCAAAAAAAAGCGAGGCGATATTCTAGAGTAGTTTGGGAGTGGCGGTTATATTATATGTTGACTTTTTATTCTCTGGGCTGCCAGCGAAATCGATTTATGATGCCTGCCCCCTCGGGGTTGAGGTTGGAAGCGCTTAAATATATCGGCCCCTGACTTCCGGCAAAGATAATCTCTAAATTATAACACTAAAGCTGACTCATTTCTTGTGCACGATGCGCCGTCTACGCTCCCGAGCTCATCAAATGAACGTTAACTTTGATGTTTTATATTCATTGACGTTTAACATTTCTCATGTTTGATGCTTTTTTTTTTAGATTTCTCGTCAATATCAGAAAACAGACACATTTCTTGATTATTTGAGTTTTAAATACGCTTGTCCTAAAAACATTGCCTTTCAGTTTTTATTTATCGCCTGAATTTTATGACAGCTGTTACTGTTAGATACTTTTCCAACAGCATTAAATGTAAGGTTGCTTAGCTAATATATTATCTAAAAACAGATGACAGTCAAATGAATTTTATTAAATGTATTGTTCAAGTAAACTGTTGTGTAATTGAATATTGAAAAATATCTATGGTTATAACGTAAATGATTGTTCACTTTTAAGGTGTTCACTGTCAATACTTTTTGGAATTGCATTATATTAAAAAGTAATAACTGTAGTTACTAGGATCACGACCGGTTTCGCTCATGGCGAGCAGTATCACTGATAAGAAAATGATCCTAAATGTTATGTGGAATAAGTATATTTTTTTTTTATTATTATTTTAAATTAATAATTATGATGTGTTTGTATTGTCTACTCCATTATTTAAACTATGATTTGTGTCTTCCTGTGTTCTTGCAGTAAAAGCTTTTCTGAAGCAATCAAGCGGGTTGGGTTGATATTCCGGTCAATGTCATGTTCAGATTTTTCAGTCTAAATTTGAGATCTTCGCTATCTATCGGTGATTGTTGCGTTTTCCTCATTGAGTGACCTTTCAGAACTCATTTGACAGTATTGCCAAATGTATTTTCATTCAATAATAATTGAGGATAGATTATTAAAAAAATCGTCCACGCTTTTGTTTCAAAATGTATGAACTTTATGTATACGATTTAATTTGAGCAGACGTGTGTTTGCTGGTGAATAGTTTAAAAGTTTTAAAAGACAGAATATTATCGGAAATATCTTTTTTTTATATTTCGCTTGGTAATCCGAAAAAGAAAAAATAACGACTCACGTTTTTATTTATTATATACGTGATAAGATGAGTTTAAAAATTTAAGCGAAGCTCTGGTGCTATATAGCGATATGTTTTAACTTTTTACGCGATGTTCATGCATCAGTTTGTTGTCTGATATGACTCCATCTCCAGCCTGTGGGTCTTATCCGTTTATATTTTACATGCTTACGTTTCGGGGAAAAGTTTCGAAGCCGAGATGACGTGACGCGACGTAAAAGATTCATCGTTTTTTTACGCGGAGTTTTTTTCACAAAACAAGTACATTCGAAAGTTTTGTAAAAAAGCTCAATAGGTACTGTAGTCGTTACGGAGGCTTTGCTCGAGATTGGCAATTTCTTTGAATTCGTTGAGTATTTTTTTTGAATGTGTTTTAACAGCTTTATTTCATGCAAGATATTTAACATCTCGAATCTGGCAAAAATGCTTGCATGTGGATCGAATACGGTCCGGATAAATATTCCAACACGTTGAATCAACAATGCAAACTATCTTTTAATTACATGAATTAAAAAAAACATCATGCCTTCCAGTGTTTCATACTTGATCACTTTTTAGGTGTTTACTGTCAATACTTATGTAGGTGGAGATGGATGGAAAAGCATTATATTAAAAAATAATAAGACATTTTTTGTACTTATTCCACATTAGATTTATTAGGATCAGGATCACTAGCATTATCAAATGATAAGCGATAGCGGTCCCGATCCTATTAAATCCTAATAAAAAGTTTAAAGAATTGTTAAATCCAAAATAAAAAAAAGTGTATCCCAAACCACGCAGTCAGTGTGCTCTCGTATATCGTTCAGCCAGGATTATTTTAAATAACAAAAAATATATGAAACCTGTCCTGGTCATACTTAAAATATTGTGCAAAAAATACATAAACATATTTTCAAAAAAATCTCAACTCACACTATTGAAGTTATTTATTCGTAAGCAATGTATGTTCGCTTTAATACTGTCAATATAGCAGCGTGAGGTCTTAGGCAGCCTCTCAGTTTCTTATCCAGGCCTTATCTCTTCGGATGTTTTCGCTTAAAGTTTAGCCTGACTGCCAGACGACAGCCAAAACTAAATTTAACCTATGTACTAAACTTGGGCTGCATACGCTTATCGCGCTTCGCACAGGAAACAAAGCTTTCCGCAAATGCCTACAAACGTATAACACGTTTATTTACACCGCTGAACAAACGTACATATATGGATAGATTCACGCGTAAACCCTGATATTAACGTGATATATTCAGATTCTGATATCTCAACTCGAGAAACCTTTCGCCTTCTTATTTTTTTACAATTTTCGCCACAATTTATTAATGTTTGTTTATTTTGATACTGCCGTATCGTATCTTATATGAGAAGATCTATTCGTTTAGGGATACATTTTCAGTAAACTTTCTTCTTGGACCTTCTTCTGGTTATTAGCTTCTTATGGCCACCGCGCGGTGACTCCATAATTCCCTATCAACCGCCAATTGCTTTGCTTCCTCCCATGTAGAGACTCCAATTACTCGACATCTCAACTACTCGAGTATCGAGTAGTAAAATTTCAAAATACTCGAGTACTCGAGTATACTCGAGTAGTTTCAGATGTACCAAAATATATATTTTTAATTCGAATTTGTGTATATAAATAGATGATAAGTAAATAAAGAAATATATTGAATATCATTAAAACATTTATTTCAATTTATACCACATATATTTCAACAAATTTTCAATTAATTTTAAGTTTCGTTTTTATATTTCTCGCAGAAGAAAAAACTGTCGACGATTATTACTAAAACGAGTACTACTCGAGTATTTTTCAAATTACTCGAGTATCGAGTACTTGGAAAATGGACGAGTATACTCGAGTATCGAGTACTCGATAATCGAATTGGAGTCTCTAGTCACGGGCGACGTTTTATACGTGTCGTTTCTCAAGAAGTCTATATTTCGCCAAATAGTCAATGTTTTAATAATAAATGGGCACCAAAGTTTGAGAAGGACTCTGCGTTCATCTGTTACTTTCACTCCGTCAGCAAATAGTACAACACTATGTCTAATTATTATTGTTTTTTATTGTGTTGCGTTACGTCATTTTTATCGTCACATAACATACATCTATAAAGTACAACAGGCACTGGTTTACAATTATACGCGGTACACACTAACCTTTTTTTGTGCGGTAGATCGCACAAAGAGAGCTATGACTTAATATGGGAACATAACATGGACAAGGACGCACTTGTCGAAGCCACGTTGTAATACACCAGTGTAGAGACTCCAATTACTCGATTTTTCAACTACTCGAGCATCGAGTAGTAAAATTTCAAAATACTCGAGTACTCGAGTATACTCGAGTAGTTTCAAATGTACGAAAATATATATTTTTAATTCGAATTTATAAATGACAAATAATTAAAGAAACTTATTGAATATTACTAATACATTTATTTCCATTTATGCAACATATATTTCAACAATAATAGAGAATTAAGCGACCCAAATTTTAAATTGGTTTGATGTTTTTCTTTATAATTCTCGCAGTAGAAAAAAATTCGACGATTACTACTAAAACGAGTATTACTCGAGTATTTTTCAAAATACTCGAGTATCGAGTCCTTGAAAAATGGACGAGTATACTCGAGTATCGAGTACTCGATACTCGAATTGGAGTCTCTACTCCCATGACATGCCAACAGCACTCTATTCTGCGGAGTATGTCCAACGTCTCCGTGACCGCTGACGTAACAATGATCTTCGTAAATTTTGCAGAGGCTAATCAGCTACACACTTTCAATGCAATAAATAACTCATAATTTTCATTTACGCATTTATTAATTATATCATATAACATTTTGACGGATTGAGTTTTAAAAAGAAATACACCTAAACCAGACGAGGAATTTTAAATTCATCAGCAATATTATTTACCGAAAATGTATTTACTTTTTCGTTAGACATAGACAAACAATATAAATTTTGGTATGTATATTTTGATTGACATTTGTTAGTATATTTCAATACGGTAAGCGCCTTTTATACTAATATAGTAGTAGATTTACGGTGTATTTCCAGTATACACTCTAAAGAACTGCCTAAATCATTGGCCCATATAATCCTCAAGATAAAATAATATTCTCATAGACTATGGGTATTGTTATACTGGTAAAAACTTGAATTGTTTCTTTGCGAATATCGTGAGCGTTCGATTTGTTATGATGGTATAATAGTAAAATGCCAACTGGATTTTATATACCTATATCGTCTAGAAATGCCATGTCCGTCTTGTTTAAAACGAAATGTGATGTAGAGTGTTTCTTAAGTATTGGAAAGGAACTGGTATTAAGCACACATAGGGATTACAACTCGGGACGAATCTATAAATACCGGTATTACATAGAGCAAAACAAAAAACACAATTCAATTATTTTCAACAATTTTTAACATCGCATGTATTATAGCTGTCTGAGCAATGCATATGTGTGTTTATTTTTTTCTGTCAGTAAATGAGCCCTTCAAGGACACCATTGGATGGAACTTTACCGTTTGGAGGCCCATAAACATTGCGCTTTTTAAACTATGTCTTAAGAAAATCATTCAGATTTTTCGTTATGATGTAATTAAGTATTTCGACTGAGGGTGCTTGATGGAATTTCAATATCAAATTAGAATTTTTTGAATTTTGTACTTTTCCATGAGTTTTGTCGCTAACGACCCGGGTTTCGCCTTTCGGCATCTTCAGGCATTCCAAGTGCACGGATGTACTTGAACTGACGCGTAGTAAACAGTTTGTATCGTTTATATACAAAAATATAAGTAGGTCACTAAGTTAAAAGGTTATTAAAATGTAAATTAGCGAAATTTGAATGAATACAAGTTTCCATGATTTAAGTGGGTTTGTTATAATTACGGGGATTTTTGAAAATATTAATGACCAGATGGTAACATAAGAATATTTAAAATAAATCTAGGGTCCTATCCGTCGTCTCGTTAATGAGTTGATTGATTTTAAGCCTTTATTATTATATTACATTAATGATAGTAAGTGAATTGATATTTAATAATAGCAAGTGCTTGAATTGTAAATAAATGACAATTATTAATAAATGACAATAAATTAAAATTAACAATTATTTAAAAGGGTACAACAATGGTGAACTAGGCAAATATAGTTGCTCGTTCAAAATTGGCAGACCGTTGAGCTGAGCTCGATTAATCTCTAAGATTTCTTGATAAAATAGTTTAAACTCACCCCTGTTAGTATGTAACAACTTAATGCCTGAGTCAAAATTAAACGTATGGTTTTCAAGAATTAAATGGTTGGCGAAATAATTTAATGGTTTAATGAATTAAATGGTTGGTAAATTTTTATCAAAATTTTTTTTTTTTTTTAAATAATAAAGATCTTATTGATTATAAAAACAAATCTGGGATTTATAGATTGCAGTGTAGTGAGTGTCTCAGATTTTATATTGGTAAAACTGCTAGAACCTTAAATATAAGAGTGGCTGAGCATTTAGCCGCTTTTTCGCTTAAAAAAAAGATACCTCCACCTTCGCCAACCATTTAATTCTTGAAAACCATACGTTTAATTTTGACTCAGGCATTAAGTTGTTACATACTAACAGGGGTGAGTTTAAACTATTTTATCAAGAAATCTTAGAGATTAATCGAGCTCAGCTCAACGGTCTGCCAATTTTGAACGAGCAACTATATTTGCCTAGTTCACCATTGTTGTACCCTTTTAAATAATTGTTAATTTTAATTTATTGTCATTTATTAATAATTGTCATTTATTTACAATTCAAGCACTTGCTATTATTAAATATCAATTCACTTACTATCATTAATGTAATATAATAATAAAGGCTTAAAATCAATCAACTCATTAACGAGACGACGGATAGGACCCTAGATTTATTTTAAATATTCTTATGTTACCATCTGGTCATTAATATTTTCAAAAATCCCCGTAATTATAACAAACCCACTTAAATCATGGAAACTTGTATTCATTCAAATTTCGCTAATTTACATTTTAATAACCTTTTAACTTAGTGACCTACTTATATTTTTGTATATAAACGATACAAACTGTTTACTACGCGTCAGTTCAAGTACATCCGTGCACTTGGAATGCCTGAAGATGCCGAAAGGCGAAACCCGGGTCGTTAGCGACAAAACTCATGGAAAAGTACAAAATTCAAAAAATTCTAATTCGTTATGATGTATTTTGTTATTTTAAAATAGCCGAAATACCGGTGTCGGTAATACCGGTATTGCAATCCCTGCACATATCTGGTCACGTCTCGTTTCTCCCGTCATGGTGAAGAACGTCGTAACGATTCACTGCCATTTCTGCGCTTCCATTGAAAGCTCCTCAATAAAATGCCCCCGCCCTTACTGTGGCCTATTTAGTAATAGTGGCTAAAAAAAACAGTGGTCGGGTTAACGAGCAAGTCGTCTCGATATAATTTTTCCCGTACTCTGGCATAATGAAAAGCAACAAAAGGAAAGCGGAAACCTTTATGCAGATGAGCCACAACTTTTGTATTCTTTTGTATGTAATTTATTCAAAGCGCTCCGCGGATAGCAATGTTAATATTTTCATTTAAAATTGTTACTTTTGCGTACATATATTGCTGAAGTTACCAGCTACATCAACAGCGTATTTTACCAGAATGAAGTAACTCGTGAAATTTTGATTGAATCAAAGTTTTTCTATTCATTTACAAAATAATATACAAACATTTTTGAGTGTATTTTTGCCAAGCCAGTTTATAGAATGCGGTCTTTGATTACAGATAAATATTTATCAGAAAACGCATTAATCACTCACATGTGATAGTTGTAAACTATTTTAAGTGGTTAACTGGTGAATTCTTGGTGAAAAGGCATCAGAGAAAAGGTGCTTTATTTGTTGACATATAAAACCACCTCAAAGTCTGATGATCTTTTTCTGTTTCACTTGATGTTGGTATGATCAAACACGTAGTTTGAATTATTTTTTTCAGATGTTCATTTCCTGGTAAAATACTTCGAATGATAGGGTATTTAATATGGCAATATACAGACACCTTTTCCACATCGTATTATTGCAAATATTTCTTTATTCACCTTTACCCGCTAATCTTTTCACACAATTGAATTTCAAACATAATTTCTATGCAATTTAAAAAAAAATGGTTCATTCTGAAGTGTCCTCAAATAAATAAAATGATAACTGGATAGTGTTAAGTGATATTCAATTTTCGCCGTCAGAATGATTGGGAAAAAGTGCGCTTACTTTTATTTTATGTGATGACATTTTCATGTTACTATAATCGCCGTGTTACAAATGTCAAGACAAAATGCCAACGCCATTATGTTCATGTTGTCGAATGCATGATGAACGTTAATTAACTTCAATTGCTAATGATTAAAACTGGTACTATGTTTCGCACGTAATCAGTATTCGGTATACAATGAGTAGCAACTTGAACTATAGTCGTGAAGGATGAACCAAAAACATGAATAAAAATATATCTTAAGAAATTTCAGACGATTTCGACTGTAATTTGGACGTATGAAAATTGTTTAAAAAAGTTAATAAACCGATTTAATAACGTCGAGCATAAATATGTATGCGAAAGAAAGCGTGCGCTGGTTGAGATTTCAATTTAATTAAAATACTGATTTGAAATCAACTTTTCTGCACTAGAACATACTGTGAATATTTTATAGAATAATTCTCTTATTAAATACTTACAAATGGCAAGAAATGCACTCTTGTTATATATACTGGGCAATCGCGTCTTTTTGTATAATTGCATACTACAGCACAGAAATGCGCAGTTGAGTAAGTTATCGGTAATTATTCAATCAAATTAAATTCATCAACTTAATCTTGATAAAATACGTACATTAAAAAAGAAAATGTCGTGCGAAATGAAAAGCAGTTTAGTTGATGATTTGATGACGGAATTATGACTATTGGGAGATTAATACCCTGACAAAAAAGGCCACCGAAAGTTATAAATTTATGTCACTAACATTTCATAAAAGTTCGCTTCCATCGCTTCGGTTTTTTATTCTTGTGATCTTAGAAAATTAGAATAATCATAAGCTCAATTCTGATGTATTACATTAACATAATAATATTTTATTTATAAAGTTGCAAAGAATATGGCGCATGAAGTCTTTCATGGAAATATCTCCCTCCTCTCCGGGTCAACACGTGTATATTTTAAGTATACATAAATTTATAATGAGACAAAACATAATCTGTTTAGAGTGATCATATTATTAAATGAATTGAACGTACAAAAATTATGTCTTTTGAAACGTATTCATATTAGTAAATTATCTTTTTAGGGATACATAATCAAATTAAATTCACACAAAATAGGACTTGAATCTACAAAAAAATAGTGAATAGTAGAGCACAACCCTCGCTGAGTTTCATTTTAATATCACTATTTCGAAGCTAGGTAACAAAGGTTCCGGAGGGTTACAAGGCTGTCTTTCATTTCCGGACTGTCGCGCTAAGCCGTCTCAAAAGAAAACTTTACACGTACAAAAGTTTATATTGTAAAGTAGAGTATTTTGAATAACACTAACGCCGCTTTCACGTTTTATTTATTTTTTATTCCCCATTTAACATTTAACCCGAGTAGGGGTAGGAAAGTCTGAAGTTAACGAGCTATCAACCCTTCAAGCTTTAAAGGTCGTTCTATGAATTGAACAAAAAGAGTTATTGGAAGTTTGAGTGATTACCAGATGTGGTTGTAGTCACGTAGGCTGACAGGTTAATGGGGGAACAGTTTTCCGGCATTGTTCCAATCTGACATAACTTACCTTCACGACAAAAAACGTTCACGCACATTTACATGATTATATTGTTTTGTTTCTTTGAAATCAATTATACCTATTCGTTGGATTCAATATGTAAATTGTTTCCTAAAATAGAGTTTAATTTCAACGAGTGTTCGCCAACTAGTGGTAAGCGAGATTTTTTTTTCGATAACGTCATTGGGGCTAAGAACCCATCCAAAGTTCATGCACGTAGAAACAAAATCACAGTTTCAGGTTATTTATTATTCGGTCTCTTAGGATATAAGAAACTTATCTCGATTTTTTGCGGTTTGAAGTTATGAATCCCACTGATAAAAAAATAATAAGCGTTATGTGTTAAGGAGGCACATCAATAGAAGAATTACATAGATACTAAAACATTTCACCGCGTATTAAAATCATTGTCTTGTTCATAGCTGCACTAAACCTTAAAACAACACATAAGAATATATTTTTTTTATATTTAATAAATAAATCAGAAATCCAACGCATCGCCCTTAAAGATAATAAAAAACATTTTTTTTCCGATAAAAAATAGGTAAGATTATTTACTGATGAAATGAAAAGTTTCTCTGCTCCTAAAGCGCAGATTTAAACATAATTACATAATATAAATATAGCTGTAATGATAATTATTTTATTTGTATTCATATTCATGTACATGGTGCGTTGAGTTTTCTTTGAGGTATGAAATGTTGTTTTAAAATTTGTATGTTGATTGACCGATGTCAGGTAGTATTTATAATATGAAGGAGTATCTACAAAGCGAAACGAGTCACTTTTCAATCTCCATCAAATACAAATGAGTTATATCAAAACAACAATATTGTAAATCTACGTCGCAACAGTTTCAACGCCTGCATATTGTGTTTGTAAAGTTATTATTTTTGCGGAACACTTTTTTGTAATTGGCAACCGTGCGAGTCGACCCCTGTCACGTAGTGTTTACACCTGTTTGATAAGGGTCGCCTGCCCTCCCTCCCAATGCCGCCGCTCACCCTATGTCGTCCGAAATACCTCGCTAACTACATTGCTATTGCTCAGGAAATGCAGTTTCATGGGCATTTTTACCAGGGCTGTGGAGTCGGTAAAAAAAGCCAGACTCCGACTCTAGCATTTACCAAAACCACGCCTCCGACTCCGACATTGACCAAAAACACGACTCCGATTAAAAAAAGGTTAATATCGTCACTTTTTTCCCCTAATTTTCCTATTTATGTGTATTCAATTAAATATCAACCCTATCAATGCGGCCAAAAGACAAATTTGACATATTAAATGCAAAAATAAAAAGTTCAAACTTTACAAAATTTTCGACTCCGAGTACGACTCCGGCCACAACGCCGCGCCGAATCCGACTTCTGCCAAAAAGCTCCGACTCCACGACTCCGACTCCGACTCCACAGCCATGATTTATACAGTACATACTTAAACGCAGTGGAACAAGCGTCTACATCTCACCATTCTTTACCAGGTATAACAAATATGAATATACCAGGGCTGTGGAGTCGGAGTCGTCGCGGCGTTTTGGCCGGAGCCGTACTCGGAGTCGGAAATTTTTAAAAGTTTGAACTTTTTATTTTTGCATTTAATATGTAAAATTTTGCTTTTGGCCGCATTGATAGGGTTGATATTCAATTGAATACACATAAATATGAGAATTAGGGAGAACAAGTGACGATATTAACCTTTTTTTAGTCATAGTCGGAGTCGTGTTTTTGGTCAATGTCGAAGTCGGAGTCGGAGTCGATTTTTTTTTACCGACTCAACAGCCCTGGAATAAACAAGAATGCAATGTAAATAGAACAGAGGAACTGTGCAATTCTATTAATGTATTTACATTTGTTGTACTATGAAAGAATTTTTATTACCTGTAATTTTGCGTCAGTCTCATTATTTGTGCAGGAGATCAAATGATTCTAACATCTTAAATAAATAACGGACCCGTAATTAAAAGCTTATAGCCGATTGAGTAGTTACGTAATATACATATTTATCTGTCTGCCTGTAACGCACAGTGTTGCGAATGCATAGTGCGCCGACATAGTGTGAGTGAGTGTAATTTTAAATAAATAACTGACATTCCCATATTAAATTATATTTGAGTTGTTATTGGCCCATAGCCGACTATATGTAGTAATTAAATTAAATTCATTGTAACATTATAGGGTTGTAACTTTATGTGTGTAAAGCACAGCGTTGCGATTGCGCACAGCGCGCAGACATTGTGTGTGGCGGCGTGTATAATATTAGTTTATCAAACAGACTGGGTGGGTACATGCGGTAGAGAATCAATGTTGTTATTTAGAAATATTATAATTATTCATCGTATTGTTTGTATCTAGAATAGATAATTTATATTATAATACGGAATTCATTTGTGTATTTTTTTTTTTATAATTTTAGGCAAAATATGTTTCTATTTCTAATATGGTTGAACTTGTCAAGAAAATATTTTTTTTAAATTGCGATGGATATCTATGGATCACTTCACTTCAAACTATTAAAAATTTATCGTGTTTATATATTTTATCTTTGCGAGCAACTGCTATGTAAAATCTTTTTATAGATGTCTTTTGTTCCACATAGTCGAAATTTTTGTGATTGATTTATTTCATATCTTTAGCCTCCAATCTAAATAGTTGCACAAAAGCGTTTTTCTTTTACCCTCGGTCAATGCCTACTGCTCGTCGTACATAGCCGACGTTTTATTAATTAAAATGTGTGTCTTTGTTCGCATTACCCCCAAAGGCCTTCTTTTACGGTTTTTTTGTGGTTGTTTTATTTAAACTGACGAGTCCAAAAATACTACTACCGGAAAAGATTTTCAGCGCCAAAGGGAAAAGTCATTAGCTCATTTCAGTTGGGAGAGAAAGAAAATCCAGGGATAAATAACGTTCCGGGGTTATTTATGTCGTTGTCATGTGTGATATTTTTTTTCCGCCCAAACGTGCCATGAGATGTTTTCTGTTCAAGGATATTCAAGTCAGACAAAACACATATATTTAGCAACCTTGAGACGATACATATTAAATATTATCATTTTTTTTTTTAAATACATATTAAAATTCCATAAATAATAATGCTATTATATAAAAATCAATTTTCGAATACAAATGTATTTTTTTCAATAACATTGTTATTTATTATAGATAAAAACAACTGTGAGTAATCAAGCAATAATTTAGATAAATTTTCTGTAAATTAAACTTTTCATTCGTTCTGCATCATTTTGTAAACCCAAAATATTTTATTGATTGAGTAGGCATTTACTTGGTAGAACTCCATTATAATACGGAAGAAAAAATAGCAATGTATTTTAATTCTACATAAATTATTTTATATATTTGTTGATGGCTTACGCCTTCGTCAGAACTAGTTCTGACGAAGGCGTAAGCCGAAACTAACAAATATTTCATATTTTTTTCCAAATATATTTTTTTATAATTATTTCACACTTATGTATTTTGTTTGGTTCAATAAGATATTCGTGTGAACTTCACCAAATTTGATATGCAAAGATGTCCACTCCTGCTTGCGTCTTCGCAGAGTTCCCCAGATGAAATGAAAAAACGCCCTCTGTTGAGCAACACTGCTTAAAACAATATGAATCTTAGTCGATATACTGCCCACTTCAATGAAAATAATCTGGACGTTTCGTTGATATCTATCATTAAAACTTGTGGTAAATAAGACCCGTTCTAAAAACAAACTTCAAACCCTTAGATGTCCTCAATTTGATTAACCACGACAGAATCCTGTTCACAAAATGAAAACTAGCAAATTAGTAGTCAGTTCTACGACAATTGTGTAATGTTGTCAGAACTAGTTATTGAAAAGCGGTGATTACGTTTTCCACATGAAACCAATTACATGGCTTCATATTACCTCATCTTAACGGTGTCTGTAGTTGTTTGTATATCAACTATTATACGCGCCACGGAAATAATTTTGAACTATCTTATCTGCCATGGCCACCGCGCGATCCGTATAGTAATTGATTGGATTTGCCGCTTTCACATAATTGTCTGACTATTAAAATATCCGTTCCCACTTATTGTATTCAAAGGATTTGAAATTGCCAATCGTATTCATATCCATAGTAAACGCAGCTTTCATGACACTCACGAACTTGCGTTTGACAGGAACAAATCATAGTTTGACTATTTAGTTCCGATTTCTGTCGACGGCCACGCTATAAAGGAAGTTCAATTCTTTTTTAAACGTGTACATTTTCAAATTGGTAAATCTTTTAAGCGAGATAATGTAGTTGATGCGTATGTAAAGTCACTTTAATAATACGTTATAATTTGAATGTTGTATTCATGACTCTTCCCTGAGTTGTGTACACCTGTCTGAAACAGAGAAAAATATAAATCAGGCCTGCGGTCTAAATTTAACCCCTTCAGTTGTAGTGCTTCTGCTGCCTGCCGTGATCCTATAAGCAACAACCTTTCGGCTAAATTTTTAATGCAGGTTTGGGCTTAATATTGTCTCCAGTTCCCTTCTTGGTAGATGTACCACGTTATCTCTTATACGGAGTGTAATTAATTTATTAATTAAGATTCTACATTATTGATCTAAATATCTTCAATGAACGTATATCATTAATCCTTCAGATGATCTTGCATCGTACTTTATTATTTTTTGCAATCGTATAATATAGTCGGCTCGTTATAAGCCATCCAATACAGTTGGTATTTACTTGGTCGACATATGTGTATGCGGATTATGAGATAATTTTGATCGTTATTACGGCTTCGTTCCATCGTCAAATCAATCGCAAAATAATACATACCAAATATAACATTTGAAGAACTAATCAGTTGGCTATTTTTCAATCGTTAACTTACAACTGTTACAGCTTCCGATAATTTTTCAATGCAAAATTTAAATATTTTTTTATTTTTGTTGACTTTCAATCAGTGAGTCGCTCACGATGAGCGAAATCGGTCGGGATATTTTCATAAATTTATGGGCTTATTTTTTTTAAGAATGTCCGCTCCCAACTTGGAGCGCATGGACTCCTCACGGAGTTTATCTCAACATATGTTTTTCAACGAGAACTGCTTGTTACTCAGTTGCTCAACCTTTCTTTTTTGAAAATAGAAGGGACGGAAAGGATGCGAGGACTAGGACAGGACTAGTGATTAGCTAATCGCTGTCACTATGCGTCGCTCTTTGGGATCTTTGGGATCGGAAAGGTGGGAAGGGATTTTCAACAACACAAACACCCATGCCTTTGAACAGATTTATCGACTGAAAAAATCCGCTCGTACCGGGAATCGAACCCTGGCGGTCCGGCACGCAAGCCAACGACATTGACACTGCGCCACGGACCGGACTTATGTAAATATATACTTGTTCTGCTCGATAATATGTCGAGTAACTGTATAAGCACTCGAACTGCGAGATAAAAAGATACGCGTAAGACAAAGCGTACTTTACACTTTGTTAACATTCAGGGATATGGGGATGTTCATCTCTCAGGTGTAGTTCCTACCGTCAATGATATTTGTAGCCACTCTTCGGAGATTGGAGTTTATGGGAATTGTTTTTTTTCTTTACCGTCTGAGTAACGATACTGCTATGTCATTTATGAGATTTCAGAATTGGTTTTTTCCCTCTCTAGTAACCTAAATACCATCCCAAGTTTTCCCAGCGCGAACTTCGGGGCTCTAAATCACTTGCCTAACTAACCATTAATAATTTAAAATTGCTGTAAGATATACGCTTGCACGCAAAATTCTCTACACTTTAAATATAATTTTACTGTAAGTAGGCAGGCGCCCAAGATTCTTTATGTGAACTACCGAATTTTCACGCCGATCTCTATACCACAATTGCAGGTACTTTTATAACCGATATATATATATATATGCAATTTAATTTGACTGAGTTTATTTATATTGTTCCATTTTTGTTATATATTACAATTAAAATTTCTACAAAGTCACCGCCGACTCCATCGAAAAAAAATGGTACTAATCAGACTTAAGTTTTTTTAAAGTATACATTTTTTGATTCTTTATTTTTGGGCAAATGCGGAAAGTCTTGAATTATTTTATTTTGAATTATTGAATATTTAAACACTTAATTCATTTATGAATTGGTGTTTTTCAACCAACCTTTCACAACAGTTTTTCTCATATTATAATTTATACATGCGACTGTCTTTTCTGAAATAATACTTGGCTTATGATTGTTTAAGTAGAATATTTGTAATGCAAACGACAACTGCAATAGAAGTTGTCTTTTATTTATATTACCCATCATTTTCTCCGACTATTACTCGTTCTGCCGTGTTATCTGGCACGGTTAGTCGGCTCTAAACATTCTTGCATTTGTAATTTTCGCGCAAGCAATCGCAGCTCGCGCGAAAAGTGAAACTCAAACGAACGAACACACCGCACCACTGTATCGTTCTTTTCGTCTTGTCGTTTTACGATTCCGCCGCCCGTAACTCAGCGCAATTAGAAACGTAAATCCGAGGAGAGTACGCTCCTGACACGCGTCGTGTTGTCCTGTCCCGCTGAAATTTACTCCCGGGAAAACACGGCTCATATAAGTGGTATGGTATCTCGCGAAACTAATCTGCGAAAACTTTTAGTGAACGTTTTGTAATAAGTGTCCTTGTCCTTCGCGCTTATGCCAATGTTATTATACATTCTGTTTTCATTTGCTAACAAACTTAAAAAACTATAGATGCTGAGGGATGTTTTAACTCGGAAAAATAAAGCATCGAATTTTATTTTTACAAATTTTTCAGGACTAAAATACGTTGCAGTTTTTTCATCGTGTTATAATGGAGTTAACCAAGGTGTTTAACCGTTAAATGATAGAAGATTTCTATTGAAAGTCCTTCATGGAATACCAAACTTGAATCGTTTGAATTTTTCATGAGTTTGGTCGCTTCGTCCCAGATTTCGCTTTTCGGCATCTTAAGACATTTCAAGGTAACGAATGAACATGAACTGACGGTTCAAATTCGTTTTATAATAAAAATCGTTTGGTTTTGATTAGTTCTCTGAAAACCCTGCTCTAAAATCGTTAAATTCGGTAATGCAAGACGAAAGGAAGAGTTGGACGTGTCACTAATGCCTTTGTCATTGTATCCAGCTTGATATATTAATGCGATGTTAGGAACAACATACCATCGTTCTTACATTGTTATTTCTGTCGCTGTCTCATTTGAATTTTACCTACATATTAAGACGATGAAAGTTTTTTACTTTTTAATCAAAAAGCAAATTTTTGGATCTTTCATTATAAAACAGAGGGCAGACACAAACAATAACTGTAAACAATAATTTTTACTGTTATTGATTTTGTCTAACCCTCGTCTTATAATATTCATCGACATTCTCTTCATTTTGGTCATTTATATGTTGAATAGAATAGAATTCGAAAATTTAAATTATAATATGAAAGCGGCGGTTTCTTTGAAAATTAAATTTCACTGAGATTCCCCGGGTGGATAATTCCAATTTATGGAATAAATGTTTGTTGAAACCCCTGGCTTATTTAAACAAGAGTAAACTAGTACCGGGAATGCATGACTCGACGCAAATATATACGAGTAAAGCAGACAGCAAGAACTCCGGAATGAGGGATCCCATTATTTTATGTGGACTGTTATGTTTGTTGGGAGAAGGCCACACTTCCACTGCCAGTCAGCTAATTTGCGATTCTCCGCAACGAGATGAAGTTATTATTTATAAAAGCTTAGCTGCAAATAATGGTGCATTAAATTAAAGCACACGTCTTAATTTTGACGCTGTGTATAATAATACAGCTGATTAATGCTTGCAACATGCATTCATTGTTCGTGCATGATAGTTAAGTTTTCGTTTTTTTCAGTTCAACATGCATTCATTGTTCGTGCATGATAGTTCAGTATCCGATTGGTCTTAGCCAGGTTCATCGTCATATTTCATTATGATTAACAAGAGACTGTCACCTCTCTTTCCTTCGAGTTCATGATAAAGTCAAACCACGGCACCCCTAATAATCGCCGGAAGCATCGGTATGCTTATCTGTGCGTATGAAATATTACAAATATGTTACATCAAATTTAATATTTGATAATTTTTCTATTGCTTGTATTAAATGATGCGAGCTGTCTGTCTTTCTAACGTTTAGTAAGTGTGTTTTTATTTAACACTGAAGATTATTATATTCGATGTTATTATATTACCTTTTGATGATTTTGATGTGTATTCAGCAAGAATCAATTTGTGCGATAATCACGCCAGCTTCATGTTCTGAAAGAATTAATTATTATAATAAAATTAGCTACACGAGCATATAAGAAAATATATATCTCTCCATTTTATTTACTGACACAGTTTTTTATCTGTACATTATTTCTCACTGGCAATCAATGCATGGTTAGTTGAACAGACCTACACGGACTCGTTCTGCATTTATTCCTTAAAAATATTCCCTGAAAGCAGATCGTGGCTTCTGAATGTTAAGATTTCAACTATTTCATGCATTTTGTATGTTTGCTTGACTAAAGAAAGAAAGCGGTATGAAATAACTACACACGGAAAGCCGGGGGATTTCCCATTCGCTTTTCACGACGCACACACATACGTAAATACGCTCCCACACCTGAATTTACATTTACCGAAAGCCATCAACTGAATAAGATTTTCTGGAAGCAAAGTGAACCAGTTAAAAAGGCGAGAGCTAAAATCGATTCCAAAATATCTGTTTATGAGAAGGTAAATAATGTCACTGAATTGTTATTTTAATAGACGTGTAATCTTTGAACAAGAAGTTTGCGACTATGAATTTGTCATAACTTTACTCGATCCTCCTTTTGCATGGTTTTGAATTAACAAAGTTATTTTAAGGACTGATTTTTTTCATTTACACTGATATTTTAGCTTTAACACGGCTAAAAAAACTATCTAAAAAATTAAAATAGCAGTAAACGGGCATGTTTATTATCAAGTAGCGAGCGACACTGAATGAATATATTTCTGTTTGCTATATTTAATTTAAATTGAAATCGAAATGTTTCAACAAGATGTCAATTCATTACTTCTATAACTTCTTCAAATATTTGTATGTATAAATAAGAAAAAGAAAGATTTTGAGTTAATTTAAAGTAATCGAACCGATCTACCATGTTTTTATGGGCACCTTATTTTACACCGTAGTCTTTGAAACGTATCCCGTCCATAAAGGCGACCGGGCGTTCTAACAAAGATAGTATGAAGCATATTGAAAATATTGAATTCTTTCAATGGTTATAAAAATCGCTCATCCCTTCGATAAAACTCCACGTCACTTTTGTCGAGATGCATCGCATATTGGAAACCGTGCAGAGGTCATTTATCTTATCTTTGTAGCTTTTCCGCATCACATTTAGTTACCTGTCCAAATCTCTAAAGTGAAAAGACACTTTAGAATACAGAATGCGATACACAACGGATGCATGACAATATTCGTATTCTCATTTGAAGTTTTTTGGTTATCTGAATAATAGGAATTGTATAATAGTAGTTATTGTACATTTAGCCATTCTGTTGTCAAAATATTTAACGATGGCTTGTTAGTTATCTCCATAGTTGAATCTAATATTTTCACACGGCGAAACAATAACAACGATTTATTTTAGTACCACAAAAATTATATAATATTTATTATACATCGATTTACTACTATTATACTTCGATAGCTATTTCGGCTACAGCACTCTTAGAACTGTAGTGCTGATGAGGGCGTACGAGAAGACAATAGTTTTCACCGTGTTATACATATACCAAGTAATTGACAATTTTATCAACTAATATTTTCAAGTGTGTCGATCTTTGGTGAAATTACATCGTAAAAAAACGTAAAAGATTCATTGAAAGTCTTTGAAAAATAATATGTATACCCTGAACTTAATGACTATGGTTTATGATTTTAACTGTATGTTTTTAGCTGAGGAATAATGTTTTTTTAGCTTCTAAATCGCCTTTATCTCCGCCAACGAACATTTTGAAGCAGTATTTCATTTCTTCCCCGCTCTATCCTTCATTAAGCATTCTGGCGAAGCCCTGTTCTTAAACAAATAAAGCATTTTTTCCGTGGGATTTGGGAGATGTACAAAATAAGAGCTTTTATCGTGTTAACTGTCAATTCTTGGTGGAAAGGAATAATATTTAAAAAAAATATATATTTCTATTGTAATCGTTCGAAAATAGTGATGATGACAGATATGATGAAATATACGGTAAGAAAAATAACAATGTATTTTAACTAAACATAAATTATTTTATATATTTGTGGATAGCTTAGATTTCGGCTGACGCCGTCGTCAGAACTGTAGTTCTGACGAGGGCGTAAGCCGAAATAGCTATCAACAAATATATAAAATAATTTATGTAGAATTAAATACATTGTTATTTTTCTTACCGTATTATAATGGAGTTCTACCACGTAAATGCCTACTCAATCAATGATGAAATATCATTATAAACGTGGATATTTACATAAGATTGATAATGACTAATGACAAGGGACATGAAAAAATTGGTTTAAGAAACATAACCACAAAAATTTCTACCTCCTTAAAAATAAATTGATCAAGTAAGTAATGCGCATAAACTATTCATTATTAAAATTTTGGGGATCTTTTCCAATACTAAATATATCCAAAAGTATCAGGATCGCCTAAATTCATTTACATAGAAATAACGATTTTTTCCAAACTAACTATTTCCTATTTAAAGATTTTTTTAAATTAGTAGATCAGAATTGAAATGCTCGATTTAATTTCATAATCGCTAAAAGTTTTACTGCAAACTTGTCAAAAAAATCACAACTTTTGCCGTGTACTTTAACCACGCTGTATTTATTGAAAATATGTAAAAAATCATTCGAGACGATATCTCACGTTTCCCTTCCAACTGTTAAAACTTTATAAGATGGACTGCCCTATAATTTTCAGGACACATAGAAACATTCTTTACATATCGTAAATATTTGTTGCATATTTTACATTTAAGTGTCTGTAATAGAAAATATTGATTCCAGAATAAGTGCAAATTTGGAGAAGAACTCACCGTTGACTAATGGGAAAAGTACGCATAACAATTGAGAACCACACTGATATTTTTGAAACAAGTAAATGCCTACTCAACCAATTGGGCCAACCATCTTTACGAGCATTTTTCTCATAGTTTATACAAGAGGCCCACGCTGTCCATAACACAAATACAAAACACGTGCGATAATGCGATCCTACTGTCACTTTAAATCTCATACTCCGACGCTTATGACGTTTTGTTTCCTATCTCACCTGCATCTATTTTACGCTGAATTTTTGTGATGCTCATATTTATTATTATAAGTATTTAGGTCCCCGTTTTAAGTGGATTCTCTTAGCGAGGTATTTTTCGGAACCAATTATCCTCGGATAACGAGGACCCCTTGTATAATATATAATACATCAGAAAGGGTTAAAACACTATGTTCATGTTTTATGTAACGTTTCTAGTACTTTTACCTGTAATAGGATACGTCGATTTATTGTGTAACGATTTCGGGCTGAAAATATTCCGCTAGATTGAAATGAAAGATGTAAGGGAAAGTTGTTGGTATTGAAGAATTTTCAAACTCAAAGTAAAACTTCTGTAGTGACTCATTCATAGTTGGCGACCCATACGTTGAGGAGGTCGGCTCTTGAAGATTTTATCACTATCCGAAGAGTTCTATTTTCCCGTACATGCGAGTGTTTCCACCCTAAGTGCACTCTACTCTACAGAATGGTCATAAAACGGTCAAAGTTTCTTCAAAATACACTCGTAAGATTTCGTTCACCTGTATTCAATATGGGAAGCATTATTCTTCTATCTTTGGCGGCCACATTTATTCGAAGAAATATTGCAATGTAAAATACTATACTTTGCTACGAGAGGTTTCTCCTGAAATTAAATGACAAATTCAAAACTTCATCTATATCTTCATAAATCAATTTTAATCGTTTGATTGTTGTATTCAAATGTCTTGAATTTTCATTTGAATTCAGCCGAAATCCTCATTTCTTCATTCGTAGTTTGATGAATCAAAAAGGAAAAATCTCAATGTTTCTTCTTGTTCTATTCTTTGTAATACGTTTTTTTATTAGCTCTCAATTTTACAACTATCTATCAATAATGATATTGTTTTTTTTATATTTTACGGTCTCACATGCACATCAAGACAAATATAATATTATAATAATCCATCTTACAATTTTATGAAGTTGGTGAAGTGGAAAATGTATCTTACGTGAAATGATTTTCGTTAATTCCACCATTCCATGTTTAATACGGCTAAGATTAATAAAGGTTGTGTATTTTCATAAGCCGACACCGTGTTTTGTGCAATATGTTTTATTGTAAATAATGCATGAATAGTTAGCTTTCCGGGGTTCGTTTTTTTAACATTGCGAAGTCAAATAAAAAAACCGACCGGGCTTTTCAATCCCCAGCTATAAAGTTACTGCGGTTTTATTCTTTCCAAAACTTCGGAATAATATCGGAAAGGGATAAGTGCCTACGTCATATATTACGTCCCCATGTATCTCTTGAAAAGTATTTGGCGTAAAATTTGTCCTATTCTACATACATTTGTATGCGAAACAGATCAGAGATGAGTATTTTTTCATTACTTACTTTCACGGCAATCGTAATGGATTGTTGTTTTTTAGGGAGGCACTTCATTTATTTATTGAGAATGGAGTATCAATAGTGGTCACATATCTTTCTTTAACATTTCCGTGTTTTATAATGAACGTTTTTTCCAAATTTTTCAATTTAATGACGCGCTTAGGGGAGCGAGTAAGGATGAACCTTTAAACGCCCAAGCATTTTTTGCGAAATATCCGCGTGACCCTCAGCTCTTATTAAAATAATTATATCTCTAAAACAAGCCAGCCTATGTGGGTAAAATAAAAAGCAATAGCAAAATAAAAGATCGCTTATAATTTACGAAAAAAGACCAACTTGTACGCTTTTTAATTCTATAGGTAAATAAACGAATCCATTTTAGCTACAGCTATTTTGAAAAAAGAATTGGGTCAGCCCCTATAATAAATTATTAGGTATGGACAAAAATCTGTATCCGCATTGAAATATATTGTATGGTGTGAATACGCCGATTTATTACGTTTCACCGGATATTACCAAACGCATATCCCAAGATACAACCTTGTAACGCAGATTTTTTTGTTACTCATTATGACACAAATATTTAACGAAACCGAAAATAACATTATGTATCGGTATCTCAAAGACAGTATTTATGAAAGCTCATATTCTTATGTTGAAAACTATTATCATAAACCAGAGTAATCCGATTGCGAAGTGCACCATAATCACTGGTCCCATACGGGACCGTAGGGCTTTAAAAGGTTAACAGTTAAAAAAATCTTCAAGTGGCTGTGATACTTAACTCAAAAGTTTTTCAAAAATAAATTTTGTTAACATATGTATTTTCACATTGACCGCATGCATTTAATCTACGTAAATTTTTAGAATTTCCTTGCTGAGTCAAATTTCCAAAATATTCATATCACAGAACTTGTCGAGCTGTTCAAGTCTGTGTTTTCTCAGCATGAAGCTGAAGTGCCTCCTTCACAAATACTTACACACTTTTTTATTAATGTTTGCAGGTAAGGCGGTTTATTTATATCTCTTAGATTGAAGGGAAAATATTCTCCATTTTAATGTGTATTTATTTATTTCTTTCTTTTCTCTCTGCCGCACACTTCAAGATATTAAATTTGGAAACCAGACGCATTCCGGGACCCTCCTTATGTAATCCGACATAAAATTACAAAAAGCTCCTTGCGTTTTACCGCTCTTCGTTGTTTTATTTTATTTACATACTTGAAATGTTTACTGCTTTATATGTTTTTTGAATCAAATAATTGTTATTAATTCTCATCAGCAACGTCTACGTTTTAACTTTTAGAGCGATCTTGTTAATAACGAATGGTATTTTGGATAGGGCTTTGCATCACTAGGGCCTCACTACAAAAATGCATGTTTTTAGTTATGCGCGGTTTAAGTGGTGCCAATCACATTTATTATTGATAAAAGCTCTGTCTCCCACATATAACCTATAAGAAGATAGATTCAAAATATTTCTATAAAAATGAAAATATTAAACGTTTGTTTACGCGTTTTTTTTTATGACTTTGGTAATTCGAATGCTATTTATCATTTGATGACCAGTCAGCAAACACACAAATTTGTGCACTAACATTGTGTTAAGTAAAATGGATAAAGTCACATCACCCATTTACTTTTGATTCATTTTATTTTTATTTATTTATACAGTTTTTAATAAATACATCTTTGAAATAATGGAAAAAACATGGACCTTATTTTCGAATACCGTGGCACCAAAATTTTTATTCGTGTTTATCCCAAACTATGTTGTTGTGATACTGTGATTCTGACGCCCTGATTTAGAATTTTTTAAATTATTTAATATGAATGCAAAAAATGGGTTGCTTAGCAGAAAACCAGGCAATTAGATAGATTCGCAAGTATTGTTGGTATAAAGGGAGAACAGAAGTGCCTTTGAGGCAAAACTAAAAAAAACTCTTAGCAGTTTAACTCCGTCTTATAAAGCCCAAATAAATAATGACGGGAACTCACCTGTTCTGTTTGACCTGCTAACATAAACAAATATCTTCCGAAATAGATGGAAGTTTCCGATTCGCCAAAAGTAGTTGTAATCTTCTTATCAGTAGGATAACGCCATCTCTTTTCCCCGCTTTTCCATCGGCGGCGCAGTATATATGTGGACCGCTCTTTCTTTATAAAAGCCAGCGTAAAAATGTCGAGTGTTTATCTTTGTCCGTTTGAGCTGTGTTTTAGGAGTCGCGAAAAACCAGTTTTCTTTTACCTAGTTCGCAGATTTAAACACTTAATTGGTCATCGATGTAATTTCTTAATTTAATTATATTATATTTATATACATACGTGAAAACACATTATATTATTAATCACACTGCCTGCATAAAGTTTAATCTGTAATGTTAATCCGAAAACTTGTTACGTTAAAATGAATATATTGAAATTCTTGATCAATTCCCATGTCATAATTATTTAAACGCACTTCAGACGTGTATCGAATGTCGACTATCTCGTAGACGCGATTGAGCTAAGACGAGTATTTTTTTACAATTTTGATACAATTTGAAAAAAATATCAATAATTTAATAACCATTTAATAATAAATGCTTTCATGTTTATTATGAGATACCAAAATAAATTCAAATAGTGACAGAGATGACGAATGTCATTCAATTAACATATGGATTTCATATAGAGATCGAACCAGTTTCGTTCATCGTCAGCATTGTGCTTCCATAGATTTTATTTGTTAGTAGTACTAAAGACTATTTTATTTATTTAAAATAATTCCTTTCTATCAAGAATTAACAGTTTTAAGTCATTAAAATGTGTATTGATTCCAATTAAGTCATTTCAATTCGAGCTTATTTTCCGTTTTGTCAAGATCTTTACTTGATAAAATTCCATACCGATACATGCGATGAGTTTTCCACCACTGCCTTATAATCTCGAATGCCTATTTATTTTCTTAACGCTCCTGTAAAGATTGAAGTCTTACGGAACTCGAAATCGGATTTATATATTTTTTCGTGTAGTTTCGGCTATCAGAAAAGGTAATCTGCCCTTTCCGTATTGAACGATTTTGTAGAGGTTCCGTACCTCCGTAAGCCATGGTTACTGGGATTACTCCGTAATTATTTTATCCCGCGTTGGCATATACCGATGTTGTTCTTAAACATTATTAATAAAAGTACTTATATTTTCTAATTGGGAAATTCATCACGTTTATTTCATCTTACTCGAGCATCTGACTATTGGTATTTTTAAACGTTTTATTGATGTGTGTTTGTAATGTCATCAAAAGTGCTTAAAAAATACGATGAAATTACAATGATTAAGACCGGTTTCGCTCATCGCAAAATTTTACAACTGATAAGAATACACATCAATACAGAGTTATGTATCCAAAATAAAGCAATACTAATATTGGTCTTATAACAATTCTTCACAGTGGACACATTACAAGTGATTATTAAAAAAATTGCAAATTTTGCTTAACATTGTTGAAATTTTGCATTTTAAACCGATGATAATTTGTAAGACATCATAGTGTATTCATTAAATCATCCTTATCTACTATTCATACACATAAAGACGACCGCTTAACTATAAAACCCTAAGAACCATAATCAATTCATTGTTATTGTCAACGTGTATGTATAATAAAATTTAAATGAAAGTTAAATTTAAATCGTAAAAAGTCATAGTTTTCCGTAACATATTGGTTGTTGTCTATGTGCAGCAGATCTGTATGGCTCTCTCTATCCATCGGTGCTTTCCCGGCAAATGGCCGCCCAATTGAAAGACGCCTCGATTGGAATGCAAACGGCACTTCCGGCGGCGCGTATCACACCGGATATAGCTTTGACCCAACACTCTCCACACCGTTGCGCATCCCCACAATCAAAATTGTAGACAATAAATATACGCCTTGGTGGGGGAGTCTTTGAAGTTATACTCATTGAATTATCTCGGCAGGTGGATGGATTTGCGTCCAGCCTGCTGATTTATAGAACCCGGCGAGCGTCTAATTTAACACTTCATTTTTATGTCCTATCCGAAACCTTTGTGATCAATTTGAAAAGAATGAAATTGAATGAATATCTTCTAATCTATATACTGTTTCGACATACCCATTCTCATCGAATTATCGGTTTGAGATATTTTTATGTTTGTAATAGGTTTTTTTATAATACGGTGTAAAGATAGCAATGTGTTTTGGTTCTACAGAAATTGTACGTTATATGGTTTTTAGCTATTTCGGCTTACGCCATCATCAAAATTATGTTTACAAATACATTTACTTATCGATATATACTGGTGTAGACAGGGTACACAAAACATCTTCTCTTCTGTTTTAATATTAAATTATTACCTTATTTTATATTGTTAATTGATCTATTTCTAGAAGTGAGCGTTAATCTGAGCTTTTATTGAGTGGGAATAATCGTAAATTAGCATTGTATTAAGTTGATCTATTAAGAATTGCAATATTCTTCCGTATTGGCCACATGGCTAATAAAATAAACCAACAAACTAATTAATTTGTAGGGTCTGTATAACACGTGCGACTGCTTCAATAGTTAATACATATAAAATATCGTATCGTTGGCCTTACATATATTGCCCACCAAAATCTACAATAATCCACCTCTTATTCGCCATTTCTTAAATCCCAAATTTTAGGGCAGATCTTTTGAAGCAACAAAATGATCAATATTGCCGGTACATTAAAAATACGCAAATTATTACGAAAACGTAAAATTATAATTTAACGAAAGTCTTACTTTCTTTTATCGTCAATTATTATTTGTATTTTTCTGCGCTTGTAGGCGAATAAGAGTGTGCTTGACGTTAAAAACCACAACAAAACTACGTAACGTGTTATCGATAAATTTGGCAATAAATAGGCTTTTGAAAATAATTTTAATATATAATTAAAATTGAACACACGGTAAATTTTAACTTTCTTCGTTTTCCTTTTCTAATACACAGAACGGAACTTTATAATACGTGAATTTGTATTGGGAAATACATACGGGTATAGGATATAGGGATATTGCATAAAGGGAATGTTGCCGTATACCCTTGGAAAAGTTTTATTACCACAGCATTCATTGGGTACAACTATTTGATAAAAAAACATGAAATTGCTGATGTGTATTGGAATTCTGAATTCATTTCAATTTGTATCTTTTGGTAATGCTTACTGTAAATTCTTGATGGATTGATACTATATTTCTATAAGTAAAGGCAGACAAGCTGAATTATTCAATTTGTCATAAATCAATGGAAGAATTCCTCATTCGGATGAAGTGGTAGCTTACTGGGCATCTTCATAAAAAGTCTTATTAAGTGATGCTTACTTTAATGCGTACTTATATTATTAGTATCTCAATAATATTTTCAAGTACCGATCGTTTACAGTGTTGTTGGAGAAGTTGGAACAGTATCGGCCCCCTTTTAATACATAGCCGCAATATTCCATTATAAGTTGAATCGCCAGATTCCGATTTATCAGTCTTTTCTGTCCACACATATTTCTTCTCAGGTTCGAATTGAAAACATTTATATGTATAAAGGCTCTTAAACATTCAAGTACTTATGCCATCTCTGCTAAAAGCTCATGTTGCCTTATTCTCGCAGCCTTTCGGTTAGATTCCCGCCGGATGTGAATTACCGGTGTGTGTGAAACTCAAGCCTGAGGGATGCTTGCCTCAGTGTTATTATCATAGAAGAATCATCACTGCTCAGAGTGAATTTGCGATATCCATTTATCGTCGCATTATCATATATTTATTTTAAGAAGCGCGTTTGGATGTGAGATAAAACTACATACTAACTGTTTTACTCCGCAACACAATGCTGTTGATTTTGGTGAAACGAAATTATATTTCGACCCCTTAGTAGAAAAGAACATGTCTCGATTTTTGCCGGTTTTGAGTTATGAAAACCACTAGATACAAAATAATACGTTTACTAATACGGTAAGAAAAATAACAATGTATTTTAGTTCTAAATAAATTATTTTATATATTTGTTGATAGCTATTTCGGCTTACGCCTTCGTCAGAACTAGTTCAGAATAGTTCTGACGAAGGCGTAAGCCGAAATAGCTATCAACAAATATATAAAATAATGTATGTAGAACTAAAATATATTGTTATTTTTCACTTTTCCAACCACTCACTTATTTTAACTTAAACACAATGTTTTTTTTTTAACAATTACTACCGATGCTCTTGACACTGAAGCTTGGTTTTGAATTCTGTTCTATTTCTTTTTCCTGTCCTCACGATTTCGCGGGCACGTAGTATCGATAGCAGACGTCACGATGGACGCCCGTCGATCGATCACAATGTCGAATGTTAGGCGTCGGAGCGGCACTGCCTATTTCCGTTGGCGAGAAGCTTTAAGCTGGCCGACCTGTAGGTAGATTGAACCGCCGGGATATCTATAATGTGGTTCACCTCAATCTTTCCAATGATTTGACAGGATTACGTAACCTGAACGATTAATCTTCGTACCAATAATGGAACAAGAGTAATTTTTATTGCGCCGCCGTACGGAATGTCAAGCAATCGGCGAATACACAATGCTTCCACACCGATGGTGATTTCTCCCGAATAGTATATTTTTTCCATATGATTTGCAATGTCTTCAGGTATAAGATTTCAATCCCGCCCGATTGATCTCGAGATTTTATAGATTTACAAAATTTATGTTTTTCTATAAAATTTTCAATGTTGAAAAAGAACAGTGAATATGAACACAATATTTATTTGATGTCTACAAAAGAGTACGACAAAGATGAGATAGAGAAGAGCAACTCAGGTTTCTTGAATAATTGAGGCCGGGCGTGGCAAACCATTGAAATGCGTGGCAGATTTGGCACGTATGGTAATTTGGTTTGCAATTTAAATATCAACTAACAATAACATTCAATTCGCCAACGAACGATTGCATACAATGTGCGGCATTAAACACTTTAAGTAATTCATAAATTAATTCTGCCCCAGTGCTAAAAGCTTTTTAGAATTTAGTCTGAAGATGCTCGCCAAACAAAAAAATACGTCGCGCACTTAGTTACACGATCAGTGGAATAAAAAACATATCATAATTGAATTGAAAATCGTAAAATTGAATGATCGAACCACGTTGAGTGATAGCCATTAATTTTAGTTCTACATTAATTATATAATATATAGTTGTTAGCTATTTCGGCATACGCCCTCGTCAAAGCTATGATTATTAAACATACGTTTTCTTATGGTGCTGATAATGTAGACGAAATGCATTATGTTTAAATAAATAAAATAGGGAGTTTGGGATTTTTCCTTTTAACGAGAATCAAGGAGGGCGTTATAGAAACAAAACAAACAAATAATTATACTACTTGTGACGTTAGCAGAACAAAATATTAACCAATGAGATGCCATCTATTGGGAAGGTTTAAACCCATCAGAAATAAACGTGTCACAATAAGTAACACAATACAATGGAATAATCAAAGTTATTTTAAATATTATAATGAACTCCCACAAAGTAACCGCCGAATCCATCGAAAGTATTAAATCTAGTCCTCTTTTTGTGATTAATAATTATCGATATTTGTGAAATAAAATGTTTTATTATTTACAACGTTGCTAATTTTTCGCATTCGCTCTTATTCCGTTCTCTAAATCTTTGCACTGAATACACTTATTTCCCCTCCGTATGGGAGGAATGCATCGTAAGCAGCTTACCATACAATTTTTGTGGCGAGGAATGAATATCCTGTTTCACATTTTGAAGGGTTTCCCTTCCAGCTCGGTTGTTGTGATATTGCAAAAATAATATCACACGCTGTGGTTTTTCGCTCGTAATATATTTATGCAAAAGTTCTTATGTCACGTATGTGAATATGTGAGTGCAGAACAGTCCCTAAAAATCCTTCATTTAAAGTTGTAAAGATTTCTTTTTATACCAAAATTGAAGCATTTCGCAGCACGAAAAATATCCAACTGATTTGGAATTGTTGTGGAAAAAATTTTGAAAATTTTTCTCAATCAAGATTTAAAAGCTAAAAAAAGCTTATAGAAAGCACTACTGTCCAAATTGAATCAGTGTTCTTAAACTTTTCGCTGCTGTCATGAATTAAATGAGCCACTTAATTCTTTTTCACGAAAAGTAAACTTTGGTCCTTTAATCTCTATGATATAATAAAATAAATATGTATGTATACGTCTAAAATTCTGTGGTAGTTTTTTTTTCACAATTGAAATGTGGTTCAACCAGACGATTATCAAAATCTTTTTCGTCGATACATTTACATTAGAAGAACAATAGGGAGTCAGCAAAGCGGGATCTCAGTTTCCTTCGTATTTTAATTTATAGGATGGTTCGGAGTGTTCGGACCAATCTTAATCTTATAATAAATTTCCCGTCAGTAGTCTAATTAAATAATTTGCTAATAATGCTTTCGTCAGCTGAAAGCTTAGAATATTAAAAAAACAACTAAGACACCTCCCATTATTCAGACTGATGGTAGGATATTCTCTAAACAATATAGTTTGCCTATTAGCACCTAACTGATGTACCTGACTCGAAGGCCACCCAATAAACTTATTTACAGATGGTTGCGTGCACAATATATTCTTTAATTTCTTTCAAGCATTGATTTGTTTGTTAATGTTTATATATAAACATGTTATTGCAAATGTAATAACAAATTATTTACGTAACTAAAAAAGCGTTGTCTTATGTATTAATAGTCTGAATTTCATTTGTTTAAATACCAATTATAACAAATTGATTTTTTGTTTGTTTTATAAACATGTTATAAATGCAATACTATTTACGTAACTAAAAAGCGTTGTCTTATGTACAATTTCATTTTTATAATCGCTTCAAATTGTACATTTTCTTTGTTTTCAGGTAAGCGAACTTTTCAAAATACACTTTTTCATTTGAAAGCTTCATGACCACATCGATTGTCACCATCAAAGTAAGAACATATTTTTTTTCTGCGTCGTAAAAATAACGTACAAATGAACTCGATTTTTTTTGTTCATAAAATATTCACAGAAGTATTATTATTTGACAGGCCACTAGTATTATACCGACACTTTCATGTCAAGCGTAAATCGTTGTTTCTGATCATATTTTTTTACTCACATATTTAAATGACACTTGGATTTAAAAGTATGTACGTTTTATATTTTCATTAATTTATTCATTGTATAACCTACATTCAAACTCTGCCACATATATTGTATGTGTAACCAATAACATTTGCGGCTATAAATTGTATCGTTCATTTTAATAATCGTACCCTATTATCGAGCTATTAAGCTTGGCTTGATTGTATCTTTCTCCCGCATAGTAAATGTGTGCTTATTTATTCCAGAGTAGAGGTCTGCACGGGCCGAAATTTTAAAATTTCACCCGTCCCGAGGCTCATTTCCAAATATCTTACCCGAACCCAACGCGAGCCCGACATTTTTCAATCTTGACGTAAAAACCCGATTTCTTTTTTGACAATTCTAATAAAAATTAAAAATAATTAAAATCGACTCAACAACTATCGTGTGTGTGCAGTTTTTCAAAATAAATTTCTTCTAAATTACTTAATAACTTAATGACTTAACAAATAAGCCTTCCTGTTTACCAGTTGCCACTATTTTAATTGTTGTGTAAAAAGCCCATTTCTTACCGATAAATTTAAGAAAAATGATCTTAACAAATTGAATTGCGACCGATCGAAATAACCATTTAAGAAATACTGAATTCGGGATCATATTATGATATTTATCATGCGTATTGTACAAACTCCTCAACGCAGACATTAAAAAATAATATCATATTTTATGCCTGCTGTCGCGCAGTCATAAAATTAAGAACAATGTATGTTGTTCTATCGAATGGATGTGTTCATACGAGAATATAAGGTTTGTAAATTACGAACAAGGCGTGGAAAAGATGACTGTATTACGAGTACGTAAAGTTTATTATTGTATTAAATTAAGATTTACGATAATGGTGAGCTCATTCGGAAATAGCCCGATTTTTGTTACATTTTTTGTGTGCCTGGGTCCGAATCCAAACCCTCGTTACCCGAGCCCGTGCAGACCTCTATTCCAGTTAATATAAATTCAAGCATTTCTTGCTCCAAAACTCCTAAGCAATCCGACCCATTGCACTATGTGATTTTACGACTTGAAAATCGATACGAGGGCTTCTATTACAGTCCGTTATCGGTTATCGTAACAATAACATTAAGCTTCAGTAGCGTGTCGAAATTCTCCTTTACTAGGGTAAACAAACATATTATCAACGTAATTATTCCACTTTGTTAACTTACATATTGAAAATTTAAGGCACACGGAAAATTATTAAAATTATTGGGTCCCTTTAATAAAATAAGGTTAGGTTTGTTTAACACGAATTCACTTTACTAGTTTAAATGTTTTATTGGTTGGAAATCCATGTCACTCCATTTTTTGTAATAAATAAGAGATGAGTTGACCAGGTTCAGAGAAGCAGTAAATCTACGACACGAATAATTGATTCCTCTTTTCACAATGAAAAAAAAAACCCTGAATAATTCTCTTATATAAAAATGTATGCTACATGCAATCTTATTATTTTATATCATTCACCGTCACAATTTTTGTATTCTGATATATAACAATTGAATGAATGGCTACGTCAATGACAATGCATATTTTTCATTTCTGTTGAATATTATATCTTTATCCCAATTCGTTTCAAATAATATTCAATTGAATTGCTATCTAGTGATCACCTACTTTTGCCATAGCAAATAAACTCATGCATTTTTGATGGGGGTATATTATATGTATATCACATTCGTGGTTATCAATTTTTTCTATTTTTTTTATAGCATTTGTCTAACTTGGCCTCATAAAACCGTAGAATACCAGTTTTCGCTATAAATAGTTAATGCAATTTCCCTATACTTGTTGACCTACACCACTGTAGAGGCTCGAATTCCAGCAAAAGCTCCCGGCTGTGAAACTCTCGAATGAGACGATTCCTGAGTCTGGTCACGTCGCATAATACGGGTTAGGACTGTACATGTAATTGTGACCGTAGTGGTTGCACTGTTTGCTTTTCAATTCGACTGAAATCCTGTACTCGAGAACGACGATTTTGATTTCGCAAACAGATTCCACTGTTACATTGCACTGTCGATACTTTGCACATGTGCAATGTTTTTTTTGTTTCATTCCTTCTTCTGTGACTATGGCAACCGATTTCCAATTACTTCATCGAATCAGATTAATCAACAATTTAAAAAAATCGATATCTGTTTTATCTTTCAGATTAAAGAGAAAAGTAGAGGGAATTTTATGAAACCTTTTCATTTATGTATTCCAAGTAATTAGTTTTAAGATAGTGACACCTATGTACGTGCATTTATTTGAATTTTATAACACCATATCTGCTCCCAATTTGGTGCTATGGACTCAGACTGGAGCATCTCAACAGACTAGATATATTGCTATAATTAATATAATATAATGATTACTATAGCTATCAGTCGTCTGAGTCCATGCTTAAGTGTCAACGTCGTTAGATTCGGTTGCGGAACTCACGAGCTGGTTCTCCCCAGGAAACGCAGTATCTTTTTTCAATCGATGTACTGATTTCTGTTTGTCTACTCCTTCTCACACCAATCCCATTTTAAAAACAAGGTGTAGCGAGAACGAATTACTACCCACTAGTCCTTTTATAACTATATCAGGAAAACCCTCATCTCTTATTAAACAGGAGCTTGAGCAACTGAATAACAAGCAGTTGTTTTAGATAACTTCTGTAGAAATAAAAAAAAAACCATTAGAAGTCTACATGCTCGACACTAGGAGCGAAAAAAAGAATAGGAATTAAAGTAGAATGATGCTATGCCACAAGTAAGCATGTCGCCCTCATATCATACCGGTTTCAAGATTAAATAGATGGGTAAAATGAGGGATGAAAATCGTTGTAGACTTCTGTCAATACTTCCGAATTGCAATTTTTTTAATTTGGTAATGGAATAATATGAATTTGCAAAATGTTGGAGTCGAACCCAAAGGCCTTCAACCGAGTCGACGAAAGTCTAACAGCGTTGATCAATCAGCTTAACCTTGTAAAATTGGTTGATATATTGTATAATTATTATATGGATTGGCGACAGGATTAAGCTAATGAGAATTTCACTTTAATTACACCAGCTGAGTATTTAAATTATTTTGAGCGAATCAGTAATTAACGAGCATTACAATTTATTGGACGTTTTGGTTTCATTTGTAAAACATTTATTTCTATATAAAAAAAAAATATAAATTCTGGCAAAGATATTTAGTATGGTGAGCTAATGATAAATGCGAAATTTAAACTTCCTACGTCAATTATTTTTAAGAGAAATAGCGTCGTTAATATTTATCTTTTCGTCAAAAAATTTCCACTCTGTGACTCATTTTATTTTTAATATCTACGTCTCTGATTAGTGAGTCCGGCTGAATTGAGAATGCTACTGAAATGCTATAAAAACGTTAAGAGCTTTATCGATTAACATATAGTCATAGACGAATGGATTGAAGCACATGCTGAAGTTCAATAGAACCGACTATTTTCTTGATAATAATGCTGGATATAATCATCAATACCGGGACTGGTTTTCATTAAGCGAATAAATCGAACGTTATAAATAAATTATCATATGTTTATGATAAAAATAATAACAAATTTTTAGTACTTATTCCACATAAAATTTATTGGAACAGGACCAGTTTCGTTCATGGCGACCATTATCAACTGATAAGAAATACAACGAAATAGTGATATTTATACAAAAGTTATTTTGTTTGTATGTATGTTTCTTCAATTTATTTGCTTAGTTGTAATACCAATTGATTGTCATACCTTGTTGCTTATTATTTGTATAAATATCTCTGTTTCGTTGTATTTCTTATCAGTTGATAAGGAAGGTCGCCATGAGCGAAACCGGTCCTGATCCAATAAATGCTATGTGGAATAAGTACTAAAAATGTGTTATTCTTTTCACTATAATGCCATTCATATAAGTATTGACAGTGAACACCTAAAAAGTCATTTTCAGATAAATGTATTGCGGTGAATAACAAGGATGATTGTATAAGACTCGATTTAGCAGCTTCAAAATCCAGTTAACTTGAATGCGTGTAATGGTACAAATAAGATTTATATTCAACGATATTTTTTTGAAGTCTTTCATCTGCGTGTTGAAGTCGGTCGAGCTTCACTAAATATTATTGATTGCATTGAATTTGTCTCTTACATATTTAAAACTGAAAAGTCTTCGTTTGTATTTTTATCATGTTTCACCTGTCTAGAGTTTTGTTTAATTAACACATTTTTTCAAGACGATTGTCATATGACATTTTTAAAAAAAAAAAACTTAACCCGCGAAGACAGCTCTGTTTGTTTTTCTCATGATGTCTTGATGATACAAATAAATAACGGAAATATGGCCGATCAATTTTGTTCAAAAATATTTTTAAATGTATTGCGTATTGGAAGTAAAGGGTCGTTTCATTTGTTGAACACTTTTATGAATGTAAACAATTGTATTTAAATAAAACTACACATGTAAGCTGTAAATATGAAATGTATTTGAATTTAATTCCGTTCCAAAGTTTTGTCGACGGTGTGATATAGAAATAACGTTCATCTTTATTTCCATTTTCTTGTGGAACTTAATATTTTATTTTGCTTAGTTGTAATGAAGCTCTCAAATTAAATACTGATTCAATCAAACCTTGATTTTGATTGCAGGTTGAACGATGAATAGCGGATATGTTTCATCTCTGAAAGATGCTTTGGAAATTATAGAAAATTAGGTTTTTTGTTATCATGTATTTCAGTTTTGTGGTAAGTTCGTTTAAGACTTTATGCCAAATACGAATCAGTCCTATATGTATATTGTAACATATTTTATGTACGACCACGCCGTGTTGCAAACTGTCGATTTAATAATATCACCAAATGAAACACTGCAGATCAAACGTGGATGTTTCCATTGGATGTGTACAGAGATAATTTCGAATAATCATTTAACAGCAATACGCCTGCGGGCTGACTGAAACAATTTTGGGAATAGACGATATTATGTTATTTTCCCGACCGCATGTGCTCTATAATTGGTTAATATTGAAACGCGGAGAAGGCGGATTTTAAAGATCTTTGAAAGAAACATTATATTAGGTTTTCTGCGTTTGATCTACATCTTTGACTCATGTTTTACCTTTGTATACATCCGAGTGCCTGTTTTTTATATCATAAGAAAGGATTTATTTTAAGTATAGTATTAATATGCGAACGCATTGTATCTACATATATGTGCAAACTTAATATTCTTAAGCCTTATTGAACTGTTCCTCAATTCAAGTTAAATGTGTTTCTGTCAATTCTTGATCGAAATGCATTATATTATAACTTCTAAGTGTGATGTATGGACGCATGCATGTATGTGTAATGCATATATATAACTTTGTGTATGTATGTATAGCTATGATGGTATGGAAAGTTATATGCAAAGTATAAATTATTCATATAAATGCACAAGATTACCTCTTGAAATGGCTCAACTATGGATTGCTTTCTACATTGATCACGCCCTCTTGTCAGCAGCGATGGGAAGGTGATGTCAATTAAATATAAAAATAATCTCAGAGACGAAGAAGACTAGAATAACTTTGACCCTAATGCGCCCTACGACTTGGTACTCCATCACATCGATAAATATATATGTATATAAAATTTCAAAGATACAAAAAACGTTTTGTTTTACTAATTTCATTAGAATATGTATACAATGAGGAAAACCAGTTTTGCTTAACGCACGCATTCTAAAACGCGAGAGTAAAAATATATTTTGTAAATCGAAAAAATTTGACTGATCACCACAAATTGAAAAAATCCTATGTAAGCCTCGTGTACTTCGCCTGAGACAGCCGTGGAAGAAGTTTTGTTGATTTAAAAATTGACACCTTTGAAAGCGGATTTTTGTGAACAACTGTCATGTCAGTTTTGACGTCCCCTCTTCGCTTCTCGCGGTTTCAAAGCTTCTACCATGTTTCAGATTATAAATATTAAATCACTGCATCTACATCGAAGAGGGTGGATGTATTGTTGGAACACAGTGTACTACATTTTCCGACGTATATTTGTATTTATGCGAAAATCAATGTATCCTATTCAGCACTCGTGAAATCTTTTCTTTCATCATATGCATGACACTACCGTTACTACTAACCGTTAACATCGATTGCATTTCATTAATTCCAAAATGAATTAAACTATAATACAAACAAAAGAAACAACTGCTCATACAAAAGAATGTCGTGACGCCATTAAAGGGATTGCATAGAATATGCTATCGCCGAGCTGGATAGTATAATACACATATATCTTCTAGAACTCTGATGGGATATAGCAAGATCTGCGAATGCTGTGAGGACCGGGTGGATTGATTAATGCGGCTCATTCCTCTCCACTACCTACCGAGGTTCACCGAGGCCTGTACCGCCTCAGAAGAATAAGAATTTATATTTACTCACTAGGTCTTTGCAAAGATTTTTACATTTAAAAAACGGAGATAAACTCAAAATTTAATAATGTAAACTGTTCGACTGATGACTTCCACTCATTTAATTTCATCCTTTTTTTGAAGAAGATAAAATCTGAGTTCATTAAATAAAAAATCATAAAAAAATAGTTGTGCCACATCGCAACGATTCAATTCAAGTTCTGATTTTTTAAGCTGGTCTTTGAATTTTTTTAAATATTTCAATGACCGCTTGAGATCCCCTATCAACAAGAGATGTGGCTTTTGTGTCCATTATCTTTTTCTCACTCTACACTGTGAAACAAGGGAGACCTTTGTCGCTTGATTTTTTTTTCTTCTCAGCCCTCTTCTTTGTCTTTGCACTAGTTGAATACTGAATTTCTTTTAGAAATTATTCTATAAAACGTGAAAAAAGCTTTAATACAAACCACCTAATTACTTGCTCTACTTTACGGACTATACCCTTTAATATCCGCGGGCGTATTAAATTTATTTTGAGGGCCTCTGTAAAATTATTTTATTTTTAAATTTTAATTCACTTACTGCGAAAGATTTGAAAGGTATCCTTTTACTATTTTTTTTTTATTATTCATTAAAGTAGTAAAATATTATGTTCGTAATATTTTGAAAGGAAATTAATGTTTTGGGATTTTTTGTAATTATAATGTAGGAAAACTAACTTATATTTATAAAAAAAAACTAAATTTAAAGCGAACATTCATATGCATTATACATAGATGTATAAGACATTTTGTGTGATTTTTTCTTTTATATCAAAGATATTATTGCAAATATTTCGTTGGCCTTTAGTAATTTGTCAGACTTTTTAATATTAAAATTATATAAAGCTATGATATTTTGTGAGAACGTTTCGCGGTCGAGCCCAACATTGTAACATTGCCCTGCCCGTTACGTATATAGTATACATCTTAAAAGTAAACTATATAGTTAGTTGCCTAGCGAGACTTCGCATCACGCCATTACCCTGATGAGCAGTAAGAACGTAGTAAAATAATAAATAAATAAAAAACAAAACTTGTAGGTCACCCCGTGATCATTGTCGTAGCAACCCCTACACCGCAACGGTCCTCGCCCGACCATTTTTATCTCGCCTCTTTCCGGTACATTTAACTCTCCCGCCGGGACACACTCGCCGACCTCCCTACCGTAGCACTTCTTGCCTTCTCGTAGAGTCTCGTTTGTGCACTCGCAGTGGTCTTGCGACACTCTTGCGGAGTAACATGATATGATGGTTACCGTCGGGTCGATACATGCTCTTTTTCTTGCGTGTACTTTGAAGCATATTTACAATGGCGCTTCCTCAATTTTAAATGATTTTATAAGATACACACGCTGCGTTTGTGATCTAATATATAAAAATCAATATTTGTTTGTTTGTTCGCACCTTCGCCTTTCCATACCGTTCATCCGATCGCAATGAAACTTTGACAAACTTTTTGTTATCACTTGCGCGAAGGTTTTTGGCATAATAAAATTAGCTTACAGTAAGTCTTTTATATAAAAACCAATGTTTTACCGCTGCCATACCGTTCACTTTGACAACTTATTGTTGCACTTGCCCAAGGGTTATATACATTACTTTTCAGTATGTGGCGCGTGTGTCGTACCATAGAGAATCGGTAAAAGGCAAACAGCAAACGTCAGACGGTAAATGTCATCGATACCGATCAATGTTAGTGAAATTAAAACGAAATTATTTATTAAAAATATTGTGCATTCGAAAGCACTTCAATAAACACTTTCTTTCTTTGATTGGTTTTGCAGCGCTTGCCGGGTAGCGGCTAGTGTGCTTTAAAAAAGCTTACAAATTATTGTGCCTACTGGAGAATATGTATGTGATGTTGACCGCGGGTCCTCTCGACTTGGCTGTGTCTAAGACAAATAACAAGGCATTCAAAGAGTTTGCGGTTGCTTTATAAAATCACTTTCATAAAAAAATGTAACTTCTTGCACACTACAGTGCAGTGGTGGTAGGTACAACATCCCACGGATTCAATCGATTCAATCCAAACAAATATATGTAGTGTAAGTTCGTTCGACAGTACTCTGGAGATGTGCTACAATCGTCTGTAATAGTAAGCTGTTAAATTTGCAGTATCCCACCACACACGTCGAGTGTCGTTTTTTTATGTATATCATTCTCGTACTCTCTCCTTAAGAGTTGTAACATAATGTCTCGTCAGATTTTTGACGTAGGCACTTTTGCCAAGAAAGAGAGTCGCGGTCGTTGGTGGAAGAGTATCATTTATTCTGTGAAGCATGCAATATGTATATATCCGTCAATAAAGCAGATGTTTATTGCGAAGCTGATTTTCCAATGCATATATTTACAACGTAAGGGTATTTCGTGTTATATTTATTGATAATCATGCCCTTTTCGTCCTTCACTAAGGTTGTGATAAGTTGTTATAAGTGATTCCGTAATATATTTTGAGTCGAGGAACATTCTAGCGACAGCTAAAAAATGTATGGCGGAAATTTTAACGTAGCTGGGCGAGACTTACTTCGAAATCAAAGGATGCCGCAATGGCTTTAACGATGGCGCCGTCTGAGAAGTCGAAACGCAGCGTGAATGCTGAAATCAGTTTGAAATTTTAACAGCGCTTGCTTCGACGTACAAATTGTTTACGTTATTACGCTGCGTTTCGACTTCTCAGACAGCGCCATCGCTAAAACCATTGCAGAAATCTTTGATTATGAAGCAAGTGACGCTATGCCACGCCAGAAGCTACGCCTGTCATTGTGGCCGTACACTAACGAAATATAAATCTGGACTTATTCTGGTTCGGATGTCATAATAGTTTTTTTATATCAAGGTTTTCGTATATTATTTATTGGAAACGTATTTTCGATTGTCTATGTCACGATTTGAAATATAATATAAAATAAAGACATGCTTTATTACGCTTATCGCCTGGGCAATATTAATCATATCAATGTCATAGCTTGAAAAATACGCATGAGAAAAAATTGTGTCCGTCTTCCTCCATAAACAACTATAACGTGTCCATCAGTGTTCTTCGATATATTTCGTGTCTTACATCTTTGTTAGGACTCTGTTGTGCGGGATATACTTTACTCATTTTTTACACAACATATTTTTATTTAAAATTATACATATTTTCCTTTAATTTACTTGTAACTTTTTTTGCTATCATTTTCTTCATACCGCTCTTTTTCTATCAATTTGTTACAGTTATCAATCAATTATTTCTACAATTAATCTTATTATATAAAGCAAGTACCCGGCATGCGATGCCATTTAAAGGAAATGTTTATTGAAGTGCTTCTGGATACACAGATTTTCCAAATGTAAAAGTTCACACACTTTAACCGATTGTTCTACTGCTTTTTTGATGGTCAATTATGAAAACTATTGGGATGTGTGGCAAAAATTTTCCATTTAAAACTGCAGCTTCAGTGATATTGTTCATTATATTTTTTAACCGAAAGCCTGGAACCGTTGCAAAGTGGATTGATATTTCGTAAAAGAATGATAGCAATGCCAATTTTCAATGTTAAAACGTGCGGTGGCATGCCTTGTAAATCAAGTGAATTTAATTTTTTATTTAAAGAAGAAACCTTTGCGAGCGTCCGCAAAAAACTCACCAAAGTTTTATCGCAATCGGATGAACGGTATAAGGACGCATACGGGACAAACAAACATTCATTCATTTTTAAATATGTAGACGTAATGCTTTTCTACCATAAACCGTTTGAACGTTGGATTAAAAACGTATTTTCTTGAATAACAAACAATTCAATTTAAAACGTCTTTGCTTTTCTCATAATACTTATAGACTAAGATGTTACCATGCGACTCATAAAAGCTAAATTTCATTAAACGATTCATGTTCTGTATCAAGTGAAATAAAGCTCGACTCATAACGAATTCAAAAACATATATATCCAGATAACTTACTATACCACGAACGTGATCTAATATAAAAGCTTTGTGGTTATCTTGGAAGGCAAAATATTCATGAAACACTATATTAAAAAAAAATGCTTCAATACTCTTGCGGCCAGGGTTTTATATCGTTTGAAGAAATTCCTAAACCGATTATTTCAGATCAGCTTGGACAATCTTGTTAGCTTTTTCTACATTCGTATACAATTTAGGCTCTGGGATTTAAACAAGGGGTTTCCTCCGGCGTTATTGCGTACACATAGCAGTCTCAAGCTTATCCCGAATAAATGAGAAAAGAATAATATTTGTGTGGATTATCGTTCAAACCCGTTGGGCGCGCATCCCGGTGATCTTAGAAGATTGCTTTTTTTTAAAAAACTGTAACAGTCTACACATTTTAAAAATCGCGCTTATTTTACCGATATTAAATAACATTTCACAATACCGCTCAACATTTTGCAACGTATATTTGTACAACAGCTACCATTTAGTTTATTTTGCTCTAACTTATTGCAATATTGAAAATTACAATATACATATTTATAATAATAAATCATATTTTTTGTACTGTTACAATTTTTTATATCGATCATAGAAGTTTCGCTCGTCGTGAGGAATTTCTTCGGAAGAAAAAAATAGTTTCATTTTTTTAAATTTTAAAATTTATTACCAGGAACTTATAATTATTGACATCTGCAAAGTTAATTTAATGGTTGTTTTAAAAAGAAACAGAAACTGCCGATATATTTATATATGTATATTTATTAGTAAGGATTATTTCTTAGTGAAATAAGAATTTTTAATTCATATTCTATTATTTGTTTATAATACTTTGTGGAAATTTTGATTTGCCAACAGCGAGAAATTATAGAATTCATTATATATATCTTAATTTGGTTGATAGCATAAATTATCATAGAATGACTGTATAGGAATAAAATGCGATACCTTGCGTGAGCTTTTTCAATTATTATCTTAATTAACTTTTGTATCTCGTTGGTTTATATTCCAATTAACTTTTCTTTTATTGAGAAGTATCGATGGCATTTTTCCACTGAATGCAATATAAAGTAACATGCATTCCCTACTTGTGATTTATTAAGTGCGAGATATTTTATTGCTTTCCGCTCGTGTAAAAAGGCACTAATGAAAAGCTATGGAAAATGCCTGGCCGCATCGCGTATCAACACCGTGTCCGCAAATCTTGACACGCTCTTACTAGAATTACTCAAAGAAATTATGGTCATACTTACTATTATTTATTGTACCTGCATATAAAAGTTAAAAATATATATTAAATACTGTAAACACTAACATACCAGATTGTCGGTGATACAACCGTGCTTACAAATTATGCCACATTAAAATATCTTCGATAGAAAGTACACATTTAATGTTCATTTACAAAATTTACAGTAATATTGACAACCACTTCAATAACAATAAATGTTCATCAAAATATGCAGTTAGTCATTATTGTAAAAAGTACTACGATATAAAATAAAAACGAAGATTATTTCAGATCAGGAACGGCCAATATCAGAAATGTTTATACAAAACCAAGATCAATTCATTCAACAACAAAAACAAACATAAACCGTTAAGAATTTTGACTGAGGGTGCTTGATGTAATTTCAATATCATGATAATAAACGATTCCAGTTTGAATTTTTCCATGAGTTGACGAAAATATAAGTACAGTCAAACCTCCGAAAACACCACTCCGTAAAACACGCTGGCCGAAAATATTCCGCGCAAATACCCCGATGTGCACGGTCGCATTCCATTGCCGTTGCTAGGTGACGTTCCTGCTCGGACGTTAAAAAATAAGTCCGCTGACCACACACAGCCAAACGGCTGGCCGTCTCTACGGTGCTTACTCTCGCATACACTCAACAACACGTAACACAGACATTTACCCTGTTTGCATTGTATCACCTAGAAATCAAATATTTACGTAAATATTTCGTTCATATATTTTTTTTTCCAAAACTCATATATTATCATAATCTTAGTTTGCATTTTTCGCGGAAAAAGACGAAGTCCCTAATTTTGTATGAGATTCACGCCCCGTTTTACACTACTTCATATACCACGGTCCCGATTATAGTGTTAGCGGGGGTTTAACTGTATGTACAAAATTTAAACATCAATCGGTAATTTATGTACGTAAGGAAATATAAATAATTGATTGATTCAACTGGCATTTACTTATATATATATATATATATATTGATACATTTAATGCTTTATTATTATAATATAAAATTAGGATGTTAGAACAGAAGAGACGGTGTATTGTGTACCTATTCTACACCAATATGAATAGATAAGTAAATGTACGTTTAAACACAGTTCTGACGAAGGTGTAAGCCGAAGTAGCTATCAACTATATATTTTATATTTTTTGTAGAATTAAAGTACATTACTATTTTTTCACCGATTCGGTTAATTAAACCGATTGAGTAAAAAAATAACCATGCATGATTGTGAGTTTGCAAACACGGTGTACATTCTCACTTTTTTTTAGTCCGGAAGCCCTCCGAACACAAAATACAATCACCGCACGACTATGTAACGGGAATTTACACCGAAGAATACCTCAACATGTTTCAATGTACGTGACATATGCAATTCGGAAAGAAAGCTACTATACGGAACGTATTATCGGGCGATGGAGGGATGGTGAAAGAGTAATAAGACAGGCTGCCGGAAAATCGTTTTCATTTTCTATGTGTGACTATAATTTCCTGAAAATCGAGAATAATTATTAACCTTACTCGGTCGGTTTCCTTTTCTTCTATTGAATCTTTGATACCGATGAACTTGCGGCATTTTACATTTGTATATAATTTACAACAAAAACTAATTTATTTTCCTTAAATAATTCTCATTTATCTAAATTTGAGTCGTTTGAGGATTGTCGCTTACGTTCCATGTTTCTTCGGACGAAAATTTAAATTAATTTAAAGATTTTTTTAAAAATATTTATGTTTATCAACAATGATTCATTTTGACTTTACAGATAACCTTTGAAAATAAATAAAACAAATTTATTCCGCATATATTTTATTTTATTGTGAAGATATGGCAAATTTATCTAATCTCGAGCATTTTTATGTGATCAGTTGTATAATGACTTTTCACCAAGAATTGACAGCTAGAAGTGAGTAAAAGTTTTCCTGCAAAAACGTTGGTAAAGGTTATCAAGAATACACTTGGTGTGTAAATTTCGTCATTCTGTTCAATAGCGGAATTGAATTTGCTGACGCATCTGCCACTTTATGCATATTTGAAAGATGTGTCATTGTTTATGGTAATTGATAGAAATTTGTTTCTAGCATAATAAATATCTGCAATCATTTCAGAATATGTTTTTCATTGTAATATTTCTCTATGTTAGTTAATAAACTTTAGTTTGCTGAGCCCATTTAATTTTATAAAAACGTTTAGAAATATTCGCTCTCGCGTTTCAAACCACTGCGGCGGTCTGGAGTCGTAGACCTTATACGGTTGTATACTTTGTGGAATTCGGTCTACTGTTACAGTGTCCACGATATGCTACGCGAGCGAGTCCGCCCTTTCCGTGTCCACAATATCCCGCACTTGACCATTAGATCGCCACAATGTGTGCCTACGTCTACATTCTACGACACGTACATGCCTCTTCCGGCATTCGTTTAACCGCTTTCGATTTGGTAAGTCATTGTGGATCGGCTTCCGAAACTATTTGGCAAATTATTTTTAAAATACTACGTTTTTTTAAAAACTGTATTACTGTTTGACCTCAAAGCACAAAATAAAAAAATATTGTAAAATAAAATGTTCTACCTCAACACGTGTGCATTTTTCCGAATAACCATTGACTATCTGAACCTGATCTACTACGAATGTTGGAGCGGATGTCGTAGCACGATCTCGAAGCAATGTGCAGATAACGATGATAAGTGAAGTTTTTTTAAACATTTTTGTTTACGGACCATCTTTTTACGCGAAACACGGAACGGAGAGGTTCTGGAGAAAATACTAAGACACCGGAGCGGAACAATTCAAAAATTGCAAGTTCAAATTCATTTGTCCTCAAGTCCACCCATGGGTGGACTTGAGGCTTATATAATTTTATTTTCCTTTATACTCGATAGGTAATTGAATACCAGTGGATGAAATCAAATAAAAATTACAGATATTTATTTAATCAAGTATCTACCGGTTTTATATAATCGTATATAGTCTGTCAAATTTGCATGAAAAATATTTTCCGATTCCGAATAACATGTTAAACAATTTGCAGGATCCACGATTCCTTTGTCGAATTTCAGCTTATAATCATAGAAAAAAACACAACGATTTCACAGAATAAATAGCTAAAAGGGAAATTAGTCAAACGCTTTATGTTTGGTCAAAAGAGAATGATTGAAGTGATCACTGGAAAACATTTCACATGAACGACAAATCTTGTGTTATTTCCAAACAGAGCGCCGATAAAAGATATCATCTCGTCAATATTATTTGGATCCGAACTAAACGTTGCGAATGAATTCTCAGAGATGATCTTTTTTTAGAAGTTCAGAAGTACAAAGGTTGAGTACCGCATTACTATCGGATCAAAGATCCATTGTTTCCTATCAGATCACAACATAGCACAGAATGAACGATGAAAACCCATCGCCCGGAGTTACAAAACAAGGAGAGGTCAAAAGAAAGAACGGCACACGAAGAAAGGAAGAGAAAATGTAGAGTTTTAAGCGGGCGAGAATAATGCGGAGACGCCGGATGTTCTATCCCCGGCTATCATCATCATTAACCGGGATTGAACGAAGTAATTCTCATTGCGGGACGATTCTCCTTAGCTTCTTTGTTAGCGCAGACTTAGCAATACACCGACGGGAAAGCGATGGAAAACCGATCGTGTTGAATTGGTTTTTTTTGTTGGATCGCGTGGAGCTTTCATTGCTACAGAAAAATAGGCATATTTTTGTATTTTACAACAATTACACTCTATTGATTGAGTAGGAATTTACTTGGTAGAACTCCATTATTCTGTTCTGACGAGTGTAGAGGAGTGTATGACTGTATAGTTCTGACGAGGGCGTAAGCCGAAATAGCTATCTACAAATATATAAAATAATTTCTGTAGAATTAAAATATTATACATTGCTATTTTTCTTACACTCATTGATGATATGCTTTCAAAAAGAATTGATTGAGGATCTCAACTGAATGTGCTTGATGAAATTTCAGTACCGAATTTGAATCGTCTGAGCTTTTAGTATCTTCAGGCATTTCTAAATGCACGGGTGGACTTGAACTGACGCGTAGTAAATAGTTTGTATCGCTTTAATAAAAGAATAAAAGTAGACCATTAAGTTCAATTGTTAGTATCATAATATGGATGAATTAGCGATTATAAGTTTTGATATTAATGAGTTTCAATGAATTGTGTGGGAAAATAATAATTATCAGGTATTTTAAATGTGCCTCAATTAAGCCACATTTATATACCACATTCAAAATACCTGATAATTATAATTTCCCTATACAATTACCTTAACCCTCCTCCCGTGTAGTACACGCGTGCATGGGGTGAACGCAAACAATAACTGTACCGATCAAAATAACAGTATTAATTACTTGTGCTTGGATAGCGAAAATCCTATTGGGAATAAATTTAATAGTGACGTGCCATCTATTTTATTTAAAATGTTATTTACTCATTTGACATCTCAATAAACTGTACATTTTTGATTCTTTGTTGATAAAACGACAAGTCAAAAATATTACAGATTTGTAGTACTTATTCCTCATTAAATTTATTGGATCAATACCGGTTTCGCTCATGGCGAGCATTATCAACTAAACCACCGGTCCTGAGCAAATAATTTTATTTTAGAATAAGTATTAAAAATGTATTATTATTTTTATTATAATGCCATTCCACCGAGTATTGACAGTGAACACCTTAAAAGTCTTTCTACATTATTAAATTTACTAAAATTGTGATGCCATATAATGTCAATCGAGAGTTACATGAACAATCATGTAACTCTCGTGATTTCACCATGAAATTCCTCTCTTAATATTATAGAGTATATATCTATATAAAATTCATTTTGTGATTTGGTTTGGAGAGAGAAATATTACCATGTCTTTTTTCCATGATTTCTAACCTCTGACTCTTCAAAAATACCTTTAAACCTAAAGGATGCCGAGCTTTGGTACGCCGTTTTCAATTCTCCCTAAGCTCTGTGTTGTCTTTGGTTGAAAACAAAAATAATAAAAAAATAATAGGTTCCATTACGAGAGGGAGATAAAAATTAGCGAGAATAATGGCTACACCAAAAAAAGCTTACGCCATTGTTGGCTGTGAGCTTGACGATAAAAGAAACTTAGACACCCGCCATACAATAGATGAATACACCAGACATTGTGATTTGCCGCTTGGAATAATGTATCGTATTGTGTTTTCTTCAATCAAGTGAAAATACTTAATATTATAGTTATCTATTTTGTCAAAGTTGGAATTGATTGAAACTTTTCCATGAACATTATGGCTAAATATGTAACTCATTCCCGATTTTTGTTTGTCGAAATGAGAATGAAAATCATATGGAAAGCATGTAGTTATCAACTCGTAAAAGGTATTACGTTATTTATGACACTTTTCTTACATGTAAGTTATTTTGGAAAAGATTTTCTTCGGAGATTCCCGGTAAAATATTGAATCACGCCTCATGTTGATACGCTGCACTCGACTTCTCGCAATTAAAGTGTGAATTCCTATGATGGTAGCATTTTGTTATCTGTTATGATTTCTAAACGGGTATCTTACCACAATACTACTCTAGTGTGTAAGATTTACTTAGAAATTGTTAAACCAGTCCTGTGTAATTAAAATATATTTTTTCAAGTGTATATAATTATATAGTATTATATTTGCTTGGAATACACAAAATTTTAAAGAAAAGCATGTCCAACTTTGAATATTATAAACGTAAATATGTTTCAAGATTAATGATAACGGTTCGATTTGTAAATATTGTTATCGTACACATAACTGATTCGATTTAAGAGCAGATTATATATATAATTAAGCTCATTAAATCTTTGCTATCTTTTGTCGATATGAAACTACGGTTCCATGACAAATCTGAACATGACTTTTCAGAACACGACTTCTCAGAACATGACATTTCAGAACAAGACTTTTCAGAACACGACATTTCAGAACATGACATTTCAGAACAAGACTTTTCAGAATATGACAAAAAATATCATAACAAAAAAATCTTAAGATTAAAATTAACATTTATATAATATTTTTACACGCTTCTCAAATGTCGTATCGAGATCGACTTGCACAGAATTTTAATAATAAAAATCTTAAGACTGTTAATAAATAAAGACGTATTATAAAACTAAAACCTTCGTTATTTTGCCCGACTCCACCGCCAGATCCCACATACATATATATACATACATATTTGTGCCAGCCCAACGAATGAATTTTAAAATGCACGCGAACTAACTACAATAGTTAGTAAACATTTATTTTAATTTCGGCGATCTCATAATTACAGTTATTTTCTTGCTGTGGCAGCCCTATTCATAATTGGTAAATTGTTGACAAATATGTATGTGAAAACCCAATATTATAAAGCGAGCGCGCTCGGACGGTGTCCGCAGGTAGGCCGATTGTTCTGAAATGTCATGTTCTGAAAAGTGATATTCTGAAAAGTCTTGTTCTGAAATGTCATATTCTGAAAAGTCATGTTCTGATTTGTCCGGTTACCGAAACTACGACAAGTCCTCTATCAAAACGTATAACGTATTAGGCATTTGCCTAAATTTTCAATTCAATTAAAATATAGCTTTGAAGGCAGATTCTCAATATAAAAGAAATCTGCTATACTTAGTAGATATCATTATCAAACATTTATGTGTAATAAGTTTAATCAAATATTGACATTTTTCAAATATGTTTTTCCAATTAAATAACGAATCCTGTTTAAAACTTATGACTTTTCCTCGACAATGCTATACGCAATATTGCGTCATCACGTTACTTAAAATGGATGCTACATTTTCAACATTCCCTTAAAATATTAAAAATATGAATTAGATTACATTTAACTCAATAAAATATGTATTACCATTTTAACTTTTCCGTCACACAATTAAACGGCTTCATAAATTTTTCATACGACTCTTGCTACGGGTATGAAAAAAGATCAGTCTCGTAGTCGTGCCTACGGCGTGGGCTGACTTCATTTAATATTAAGTCCGCTGAATTATAATAGCTAAGGTGACACTATACTATAACTGGATAAATATAAACTTAATGCTTTTGGTAATATTGAAGGAATTAGGAAAATTTATTTTAACTGTCAGCATATATGAAACGACTTGCGATTTTAAAAAGTCAAGCAGTAGAGTTATTTATACCTCTATTATTTTTTATGTTTGTAATAATGATTCATTTTAACAGTGTCGAATTGACGGAACCTTTCGGATATTCTGCGATAAGTTTTCATCAACTTTATATATAATATTTTTGAAATCCTATTGTTCATTGATAAAGATCAGATGCAACTTCGCTAAGTTAAAAATCTTTTAATTTAATTTTGCTATTTTTACTTAGAACACATTTTTTTTAGACTATTACTACAAAAGATGCGAGATCTATCGAATATATTCAATATTACAACAAACTTGATCATCGTTATTATTTCCGTTTCTTGGCATGTTCTCATACTATCCATATTTTATTGTAGTGATCAGAAATTTGAGACAGTGCTTCATGATGTAATAGATTAGTTTATCCAAACCCATATTACCTTGAATTCTAAAGAAAAGATTGAGTAGAGTGACACGTTAAAATATAAAAATTCGAGTGTTTTAAATATCCATGAAAGTGTTTATTACTTTCCAAAAAGCGGTGTTACCGATGAACATTTGATTCAAAACCATATCATAAATGTTTCGTTTAAAAGAGTTAAATTATCACTACGCCCTTTTGGATTGCTTAACACGATATATCCGGCAGACTTCCGTCTCGCTTATTTGCGTTTTCTAAATTGTATTTTGCGAAGAAAAATTCCGAAAAGGCAAAACTTTCACCGACTTCTTTCGACTAAGTGTTTTTCGTTTGTATAATTCCATCGGGTGGACACTTGTGGAAGTTCTACCTGGAATTCGATAAAACTTTTTTCGATATTTTATCCGTTGATAAAAACTTAAGTTTTTCTATTCTTTCGTTTTACCCCTACTTATGGCGGATATTTGCTATTTGAACTTGTTGCCAATACTTTCTCAAGTAAATTTTCTGTGCCATAACTTTCAATGTTAACTTTGTCATTTTTTATTCGCAGTCTTTAAGATAAATTGGCTATTATCTGCCGGTAGAAATTCCCTGGAATTTTTTCGGCAAAATTGATCTAAAAAATACACATATTTGTTAATACCATAGCTCATTGCGAGAATCATTAACTAAATCGCTCACGACGACCGAAACCGGTTCAGATCTTTATAAGATTACACGTGAAATTTTTTAATTAAGAATTATGCTTTTCGACCCCGAGTGACGGTGACTTAAAAATAATTTTAAAATATTCCGTTTCACTGACTTACCTATCTTTTGAGAAAGATAAGCTGATAAGATTTAATCATATATATTACTTATATTACACCGAAACGGCGTATGTATGTATGTATGTATGTATGTCTATAATTCCCTTTTGCATTGTTGTTGCAAGTTGCAATATAATAATGTTTATTATTTACGTGAAGGTATTATTTGACATTTCTTTGACAGCAAATTAGATTTTTTCCTTGAATTTGGACATTTTAATGGACGAGAATGGGGCTGTCATCAAATTAAATAAAGTTTGTGATTTTATTATAACTCTATTTTGGATGTTAGATTTTGGGATATAATTATGTCGAATGATATAACATTAAATAATTATTGGTCGCTTAGTCCGAGCGACGCCGGGTAGCAATACTAGTTACTTATAAAAATAATAAAACATTTTTAGTACTTTTCTCACATAAAATTTATTGGATCAGAACCGGTTTCGCTCATAGCGAGCATTGTCAACTGATAAGAAATACAACAAAACAGTGATATTTATTCAAATATTTCTATAAATATCACTGTTTTGTTGTATTTATTATCAGTTGACAATGCTCGCCATGAGCGAAACCGGTACTGATCCAATAAATTTTATGTGGAAAAAGTACTAAAAATGTTTTATTATTTTTATTATAATGCCATTCCACCAAGTATTGACAGTGAACACCTTAAAAGTGATATATATTACTGTTCGTAACAGGCGGCTGACTATGGTATTTATCAAGTGCTCCCGAGGATGTCACTGTTTATATATATTTATGTTCCATTCTACGGCGTAGACGTATGTTGCGTAGAGTGCAATCAATGCCTCACCCTACCGTCAATCCCTTGCCTGGTCTCGTTTCGATCGAATGAATAATCCAATATAGCTCTGCTTTTATATGATGCGCGTGCAATCAAAAATGTTAAACTAAGTGTTACATATTTATTGACTTTCGCTTCGTTTGATTCTTGTCAGTATTCGAAATGCGTATTAGAAATCGGTGTATTCATAATAGATTATCATCAATCGATGCGGAAAATGGTGCATTGAAGATTAGAGTGTATAATATAATGTGCATTTATATTGTTGATAGTTAGATTTATTTATCCTAGACATGGTTCTGGAATTAACTTAATGCACATGAATAACTAATATTTTCCTTTATTATGATGAGATCAAATATAATGAATATGTTTAAAAATGTTATAGAATACATCGAATACATTGCGACTAGAAACATGTAACATCATCCAATAGAAGTAAATAATGCTCTCAGCGATATAAATTTTATTTCATCAAATATAATCGTAAAAAAACGATATTAAAACGAATATGATCGTTTTCTAATTTAATAAAATACTTTAGTCTTAACAATATAATCGTCTCGATGTGAAAAATCACAACTGCTAAATAGTGAATCGAACGAAATTGGTATTCCACTCTCATATAAGTTTTCGCATAACATTTACGTTAAAATTTGTAATATGTAGAAGCAACAATCTTGGTGTATTTTCCACAGAAAGCTATCGTGTTTTGTTTCTGGTACTTGTTATTTTCAACACAGTTTTCCAACTTCACTTTGCTTCTTTTATTCCGCTCCATTTATTATTGCACGCGTGTGCACTTTTTTCCGTAGTTGTTACCGTAAACGCAAGCCACGTAAGCATTATAAATTGACGAGATATATTCTTGTATTTGTTTGATGCGATAAACAAAATGAATTCTTTGTTTGAAATCGCTGACGGACGCCAAATACTTGAGTGGCGAACTTTAGTAACTTATAAACAGCTTTGTAGAATATAAAACAATCTCAATAAAAAATTTTGAATCTAATAAACGACATTCACCGATAAAATATTTTAATAATAGAGTTGCAGTTCATTACTTGAGCAAACTTTTCGATAGTAAGTCCGAATATGCCTCTGAAAGAGGCGAAACACGTGTCACAGTTAAAAGCACAACACGTCTAATAATTTTACAAATTTATTTTAATTATTAATAACAAGATTATTTTAAATTTTATATTGAGTTGCAGTTGAGTTAGAGTAGAGATTTTTGTCTATTATTTTATGGCGAAAACAAAAATCTTCTCTTTAAAAAATCGATTCTCAAACAACCCTCAAAAGAACTAAAATTTTAAAAGCAAGAAATGTTTTTCTTTTGCTCACTTCCTTCATTCAAAATGCAGATCTTGTGTACGGTAAAAAAACACAAATCCGGTCTGCCAAGCGGCGACTTATTATAGGCTCGTATTTTAACGGTCAGAATAGTAATACAGTTCTGGTCTGAATTTATATTAATATGGTCAGAATTGTATTTTCAGTGGTCTGAATTTATAATGAATGGTCATATTGTGTTGGTTAGAATACAGAGGGTAGAATAAATTATGAATGGTCAGAATTTAAACAAATTGATCAGAATTTAAATAACATTGGGCAGAATTTAAATAAAATTGGTAATATTTAATATTATTTGGACACATTTATTTTGACATCTGTCAGAATTTCTTTTGGAGATCGTATAGCGTTTCTATTGGTGCAAAGTGATGTCATACGACAAATGGTCCAATGGGCGAGAGATACTAGTAGCGCCGCGGCCATTGAATAAATCACTAGTATTTACGATAATTTGACAGCTATCAACATAGATATTTTCTCAACCTTCGAAACTTGCCGACGGGCCTTTGAAAACATTTGAAGACGATGGGGACGATTCATATGTTGCTTCATATGAAATTAAATATCAAGATGAGAATTTTGATGATGAAAGTCACCGAGATTTCAGAATTTAAATTTCAACAAATCGGCTTCTCAAAAATGCGAAAATCAGAAATAATGTTCATATTGCGCAACATATAAATTAGTATAGGAAGGGATGCCCGTGATTGTTCTTGGAACCACGGATATGGATAGACAGTTCTATCCAGGGGGAATGCCTGTGTGCTCTGGCGAGAACACACGCAATTATGAGATTATAAATATATGAACCCAAACCTTTACCGAATTTTATTCTGACGTTTATTTTTATTTACAATTTCAGACCAAAATTGTTACAAATTCTGATCATTTTATAATTTTATTCAGACCGTTACTATTTCTTTTCTGACCTTATATTGAATTGTATTCTGACCAAGGAAACCATTTTTATTCTGACCGAAACATCATTTGAATTCTGACCATTTATTTTGTTGCCCTTATTATATAGTTTCTAGAAACTACTTTTTTTTTAAAATGCTTTCACGACTTCATACATTTAAAATAAAAGAAAAGAACACATACGCAAACAAAATAAACAAGCAACGTCATTAAACTTTATAACTCCAACTTTTTTCCTTCTGCCGCTGCGTTTGTGAAATTTGAAACGTACACAAGCGTAACTGGAAAAAAGCCTTAGTCTAACATGCATTTTGAACTCCTTTGTTTATCTTCACAATATTTTATATTTATACAGCAATGGTTTATCATACTAGATGCCATCCCAATTCAAAATTTAACTAGCTTTGTGAAGTTTTAGTAAAGTAATAACATTATGTGCGATTTTTATCGATTCAACGAATATACAACTTTGGGCTATTTTATTTCTACATTGTATTTTGGTGACAGTCATAGAAACTTAAATACCGTGCTAACAGTCGACTAAATAGTGCCTCATGAATATGAATAAATATTCATATTTTTCGATAGTTAATGTTCAAATGTTTATCATTTTAATATTATATATGGGTTTGTGAAATAGTTTTTGTAAATTATTTGAAAATTTAAATACTGTATCGGGAAGACGTTAAAGGTTTTGTTTTAGATACGAACATTGCATGATACAATATTGTTACGACGAGGGAAAATATTTTTTAAATAACTGTATGGTATATGTTTGGGTCTGTGGTGAACCGGTCAGCGTCGTTGGATTCCTAGTGATCCTCGAGTTAAATATACCTTTCGACTGCGGTATCATTGTATTTGTTTTGTATGCTACGACATGCATTTTAGATACTGCCTTAAATTATATTGATAGAAAATCTTCTCTTTTCTTTCAATAGTAGACAACCTTAATCATAAGTTGTTAGATTATTCCTTTCGACCGTTCACTTTATATTATGCTTGAATCAATTATTCTCTCTTCTTTACATATTTCAAATGTCCATTCTTATGATAATGGTTTGTTTACATTCATTTGAATATCAGCAGAAAACGGAGAAAGGGAAAAATACCACAAGTTATTCGTTAAACGTTAAACCAATAACACTTCAATATAAAATTTAAAATAACTTTGATTATTCCACGTATTGTGTAACTAACTGTGTCACGTGTTTCGCTTCTTTCAGAGGCATCTTCAGACTTACTATCGCAAAGTTTGCTTAAGTAACTTACTTAAGTATTACTTAAGCAAACTTTGCGATAGTAAGTCTGAAGATGCCTCTGAAAGAGGCGAAACACGTGTCACAGTTAGTTACAAAATACGTGGAATAATCAAAGTTATTTTAAATTTTATATTAAAATGAACTTCCACAAAGTTACCGCCGAAACCATCGAAAATACAATAACACTTCATTTACGAGAAGCGACGGAAAGATGGTGAATTGGCCATAAATCGAAGCTTTTCTCTGTAAATATTAACACGCTCTTTGATTAATTTCATCGGTAGAACTTCATTGTAACTAAGGCAATCGAAACACGACGCTTTTTGCGAGCCAAGTGCTACTTCACTAGTATATATAGCTTTCCGCTTTATATATATTTTTTTATACGCATACAAATTGTTTCAATATTCTTGGGGCCTCGTATAGAATTTGTGAAAAGATCAGGTCGTAAATGTCACTGCTTTTGTGAAAGTATTTTATCCGAAAACATTCTTCGCGTTATTGGATAGCAAATATGTAGGTAATTTTCTTATTCGATGTCAATTCTGCCCGCCTTGTATGTTTGTCTAGAAAAAAATGAATGCCAAATATGGAAAATACATTCCAGTCTCAATTTTGAAAACGATACACTGCGCCCTAAGGCGACTCCTCGCATAGTTTAGTTTTCATAGGAACGGCCGACCTCTTCGTTTACCGAAAATTATCGACAGGCCCGGTGCCGGACAATACGTCGGCCAATTGTCCACATTGTTCCTATTTATATAATATTATGTCGTACTAAAATTTTGGATTCGTCTTAGAAATTGGGAGTTTACCGTGTTTTTATGACGATTGACAATGTAGGCTAGGAGTAGACATTATCACAAATATGGTGCAGCGACGTTATTGCGCAATACGAATAATTTAAGCATATAAGTTTAAAAAACACACCAGAGTTAATAAACGCTTTATTCATTGAGTAGGCATTTACTTGGTAGAACTCCATTATAATACGGTAAGAAAAATAACAATGTATTTGTTGCTAGCTATTTCGGCTTACGCCCTCGTCAGAACTATTCTGACTTATTGATTGAGTAGGCATTTAAAATATATAAAATAATTTATGTAGAACTAAAATACATTGTTATTTTTCTTACCGTATGAATAAACGCTTATATATTATATGTATTTTTAAATAAAATTTTAAAATTACACATGGTGCAATATCTTATTTTTTTCCCAGTCGATAAAATTTTCTTGGATATGTTAGGTTCGGTAAGTAAAAGTCTTTAAATGAGCATTCAACAATAAAAAATAATCTTACATTGCTCGATAATGTCTCACGCGTTTATATCGGGGTCGTACTGTGCGCTAACGTCCGGGTACACATTTTTTTTAAAAAATCGAAGAACACTGCTAGAGGACAGTGCATTTGGCAAATAGAGTTTTTATTTTCATTCATAGCTGAATATTCATTTTAATTATAGCATCGCAATGAAAACTACAATCGTAAAATGTTCAGTGTTGCTGTTGTGCAACCGACGCATTCGTTTTTAATAAAATGAATTAATACAGTGCTGATATAGTTTAAACGATTTACACGGTACTATTGGCGACTAGCTATAATACAGATAATTTGCATTCTAAAAATTGCGTGTGATAAATATTTAGAACGCTTTAAATAAAAATTACATCCAGGTACTGTAGTATGTGAAAGGCAAGTACAGTTACTCGATACATCTATCAAAATTCACTCGTTTATTCACGTTTACCGGTTTTCATAAAATCACAAAGTTTTAAATCCAAGGCTGAGGATGAGTAAATGCAATCAATAAGTATTAAGCAAATGCCCTGTGCAAATATTTGCAAAAGAGTCGCAATCGCCTGAGTGTTGTGAATCTTCTAGATCCTACGGTGCAACCGCAAATACTCGTCCCCAGACCGCCCCTAGGGTAGTGCCCAATTCACCCATCGCCCCGAGACAACCCTTTTCGAGAAGGTAATAAAGGCGTACTACCCGTTGGAATTTGCGAACTCCCGCTCGCATGAAAATTGCGCCCTGTTCGAGAGTAGGCGGGTTGGTTCGTGATATTGTGACTCGTCGATTTGCCTTAAATTTTGATAACATTTTTATACTTTCAAACTTTTTATTGGTATTTTACATATCGATCGAGCGTTTACTACAATTTTCGACTATCAAACTGATTTTTTTTTCGGGTTTCATATGCTATTCTGGGAAGCCTCGGTTTTCTAACAGCTTTTTAGATCACAAAAATATTTTACTGATTTACTATATACGGTTTATTGTGCTATAAATCTGAATATCGCTTGATCTGGGCCGTAAAAAATAAGTAAGTAATAATATTAGAACTTTATGAAATGTGAAGTGGTGATGAGTTCAATGACCTAGGCCAGGGTCGTCAAACTTGGTTAAAATAACGAGTTTTAATGGTTTCATGATACATAAGTATGGTTTTATATGTTCCGTTGATTTATGAGTACTGATTGCTGGTGATAATTATTATTTAATTAGAATTTGTCAGAATCAAAGTAAAACGATTATTCATATTTAATGTGTTAACTGTCACTTGTTAGTGGAAAAGCATTATTTTAAATGAATGAAAACACATTGATTTGTTCTCCGACTGGTTTCGCTCATCGCGAGGATTTTCAACATTCTACGTGATAAATAAATCACACATTCTCACGGGTACTCATTGAATGTAAACCTTTCATAACTTAGAATAGTTTCGTTATGCATGGAATGCAATTAGCATTTGTCTTTTCAATGAACTTTCTATGTAATTCATGCTTGATGATGATTGTTAATATGAATATTTATAATAGTGAAGTAGAGAAGGTACAGCAAATAAGATGTTAAAATTATTAAAAATACGCTACTTTGCCACCTAAATTGAAATAATCAAAATTGGTAAATACCTACTGCTCAGAGCCTCGGGCTTATTCCGGTCATTTTTGTACGGTCTTTGGGAGATAGCATAACCCCCGTGTAAAACGAGAACAGTGTATTTTAAGTTATGCCGAGGGTATGTGTTTAGCGGAATAGTCTAAAGTGCTTATACAATATGATCATTGATTAATAATTTCATAGAAACTTAAATACCGTGCTAACAGTCGACTAAATAGTGCCTCATGAATATTAAATATTCATATTTTTCGATAGTTAATGTTCAAATGTTTATCATTTTAATATTATATATGGGTTTGTGAAATAGTTTTTGGAAATTATTTGAAAATTTAAATACTGTATCGGGAAGACGTTAAAGGTTTTGTTTAAGATACGAACATTGCATGATACAATATTGTTACGACGAGGGAAAATATTTTTTAAATAACTGTATGGTATATGTTTGGGTCTGTGGTGAACCGGTCAGCGTCGTTGGATTCCAAGTGATCCTCGAGTTAAATATACCTTTCGACTGCGGTATCATTGTATTTGTTTTGTATGCTACGACATGCATTTTAGATACTGCCTTAAATTATATTGATAGAAAATCTTCTCTTTTCTTTCAATAGTAGACAACCTTAATCATAAGTTGTTAGATTATTCCTTTCGACCGTTCACTTTATATTATGCTTGAATCAATTATTCTCTCTTCTTTACATATTTCAAATGTCCATTCTTATGATAATGGTTTGTTTACATTCATTTGAATATCAGCAGAAAACGGAGAAAGGGAAAAATACCACAAGTTATTCGTTAAACGTTAAACCAATAACACTTCAATATAAAATTTAAAATAACTTTGATTATTCCACGTATTGTGTAACTAACTGTGTCACGTGTTTCGCTTCTTTCAGAGGCATCTTCAGACTTACTATCGCAAAGTTTGCTTAAGTAACTTACTTAAGTATTACTTAAGCAAACTTTGCGATAGTAAGTCTGAAGATGCCTCTGAAAGAGGCAAACACGTGTCACAGTTAGTTACAATACGAATAATCAAAGTTATTTTAAATTTTATATTAAAATGAACTTCCACAAAGTTACCGCCGAAACCATCGAAAATACAATAACACTTCATTTACGAGAAGCGACGGAAAGATGGTGAATTGGCCATAAATCGAAGCTTTTCTCTGTAAATATTAACACGCTCTTTGATTAATTTCATCGGTAGAACTTCATTGTAACTAAGGCAATCGAAACACGACGCTTTTTGCGAGCCAAGTGCTACTTCACTAGTATATATAGCTTTCCGCTTTATATATATTTTTTTATACGCATACAAATTGTTTCAATATTCTTGGGGCCTCGTATAGAATTTGTGAAAAGATCAGGTCGTAAATGTCACTGCTTTTGTGAAAGTATTTTATCCGAAAACATTCTTCGCGTTATTGGATAGCAAATATGTAGGTAATTTTCTTATTCGATGTCAATTCTGCCCGCCTTGTATGTTTGTCTAGAAAAAAATGAATGCCAAATATGGAAAATACATTCCAGTCTCAATTTTGAAAACGATACACTGCGCCCTAAGGCGACTCCTCGCATAGTTTAGTTTTCATAGGAACGGCCGACCTCTTCGTTTACCGAAAATTATCGACAGGCCCGGTGCCGGACAATACGTCGGCCAATTGTCCACATTGTTCCTATTTATATAATATTATGTCGTACTAAAATTTTGGATTCGTCTTAGAAATTGGGAGTTTACCGTGTTTTTATGACGATTGACAATGTAGGCTAGGAGTAGACATTATCACAAATATGGTGCAGCGACGTTATTGCGCAATACGAATAATTTAAGCATATAAGTTTAAAAAACACACCAGAGTTAATAAACGCTTTATTCATTGAGTAGGCATTTACTTGGTAGAACTCCATTATAATACGGTAAGAAAAATAACAATGTATTTGTTGCTAGCTATTTCGGCTTACGCCCTCGTCAGAACTATTCTGACTTATTGATTGAGTAGGCATTTAAAATATATAAAATAATTTATGTAGAACTAAAATACATTGTTATTTTTCTTACCGTATGAATAAACGCTTATATATTATATGTATTTTAAATAAAATTTTAAAATTACACATGGTGCAATATCTTATTTTTTTCCCAGTCGATAAAATTTTCTTGGATATGTTAGGTTCGGTAAGTAAAAGTCTTTAAATGAGCATTCAACAATAAAAAATAATCTTACATTGCTCGATAATGTCTCACGCGTTTATATCGGGGTCGTACTGTGCGCTAACGTCCGGGTACACATTTTTTTTAAAAAATCGAAGAACACTGCTAGAGGACAGTGCATTTGGCAAATAGAGTTTTTATTTTCATTCATAGCTGAATATTCATTTTAATTATAGCATCGCAATGAAAACTACAATCGTAAAATGTTCAGTGTTGCTGTTGTGCAACCGACGCATTCGTTTTTAATAAAATGAATTAATACAGTGCTGATATAGTTTAAACGATTTACACGGTACTATTGGCGACTAGCTATAATACAGATAATTTGCATTCTAAAAATTGCGTGTGATAAATATTTAGAACGCTTTAAATAAAAATTACATCCAGGTACTGTAGTATGTGAAAGGCAAGTACAGTTACTCGATACATCTATCAAAATTCACTCGTTTATTCACGTTTACCGGTTTTCATAAAATCACAAAGTTTTAAATCCAAGGCTGAGGATGAGTAAATGCAATCAATAAGTATTAAGCAAATGCCCTGTGCAAATATTTGCAAAAGAGTCGCAATCGCCTGAGTGTTGTGAATCTTCTAGATCCTACGGTGCAACCGCAAATACTCGTCCCCAGACCGCCCCTAGGGTAGTGCCCAATTCACCCATCGCCCCGAGACAACCCTTTTCGAGAAGGTAATAAAGGCGTACTACCCGTTGGAATTTGCGAACTCCCGCTCGCATGAAAATTGCGCCCTGTTCGAGAGTAGGCGGGTTGGTTCGTGATATTGTGACTCGTCGATTTGCCTTAAATTTTGATAACATTTTTATACTTTCAAACTTTTTATTGGTATTTTACATATCGATCGAGCGTTTACTACAATTTTCGACTATCAAACTGATTTTTTTTTCGGGTTTCATATGCTATTCTGGGAAGCCTCGGTTTTCTAACAGCTTTTTAGATCACAAAAATATTTTACTGATTTACTATATACGGTTTATTGTGCTATAAATCTGAATATCGCTTGATCTGGGCCGTAAAAAATAAGTCATAATATTAGAACTTTATGAAATGTGAAGTGGTGATGAGTTCAATGACCTAGGCCAGGGGTCGTCAAACTTGGTTAAAATAACGAGTTTTAATGGTTTCATGATACATAAGTATGGTTTTATATGTTCCGTTGATTTATGAGTACTGATTGCTGGTGATAATTATTATTTAATTAGAATTTGTCAGAATCAAAGTAAAACGATTATTCATATTTAATCTGTTAACTGTCACTTGTTAGTGGAAAAGCATTATTTTAAATGAATGAAAACACATTGATTTGTTCTCCGACTGGTTTCGCTCATCGCGAGGATTTTCAACATTCTACGTGATAAATAAATCACACATTCTCACGGGTACTCATTGAATGTAAACCTTTCATAACTTAGAATAGTTTCGTTATGCATGGAATGCAATTAGCATTTGTCTTTTCAATGAACTTTCTATGTAATTCATGCTTGATGATGATTGTTAATATGAATATTTATAATAGTGAAGTAGAGAAGGTACAGCAAATAAGATGTTAAAATTATTAAAAATACGCTACTTTGCCACCTAAATTGAAATAATCAAAATTGGTAAATACCTACTGCTCAGAGCCTCGGGCTTATTCCGGTCATTTTTGTACGGTCTTTGGGAGATAGCATAACCCCCGTGTAAAACGAGAACAGTGTATTTTAAGTTATGCCGAGGGTATGTGTTTAGCGGAATAGTCTAAAGTGCTTATACAATATGATCATTGATTAATAATTTATGTGCCCAGTTTTAAGCGTAGTTCTAGGTTCGACTCCAGTGTGATTTATTGCAACACCTCGCATATATTCCACCAAAAAAATATACCCGTCCGTGGTGTTTACAGGCTGCATAGAGTAAATTGTTTTACCGTAAGGGAGTTTCAGGACGATTGCATATTTAACCGTACGGGAAATCTCGGATACATTATTTTATCGCCCGTTTGTAGATCCATTGGAATACATAACACGTGATTTTGATGAATAAAAGATCAGCCCGGTCCAGCACGGGACTGAAGTGGAATACCGTGTAAACATTTCGGCTCAATTGTCTGCTTTGATAATACCCTAGATTTGATGTGTCGGCTTTCAAAAAATCTCCCAAAAATATCTTATACTTATCTTCCGTCTTCACAAAAGAATTAAACATATTATGTTTTGATTATGAAACGGATTGAATTGATAATTTGATAAAATTCACACATTCACACACCTCTTTAGTACTTAATCCACATAATTTATGTAGATTTTTCTTCAAAAAATTGTCATGATTATCAACTGATGAAATAAATATACATGTATAGAAACAAGTTTTTTCTTTACATACAATTTAGTCGAAATAGTGAAAATGGATATTAAACAACTGTTGTAAGAACTATGACAAAAAGTTCAAATCCATTCAAGTATTGGTTTGACGATAGCTTGATTCTGAAACGACTTTTTACAATAACTTTACAATATTTGAGTTGGTAGAGTGCATTTACTTATCTATCATATAAATACTGACGTTACTGGTATTAGTGTATTTTTTACACAACAGTATTTATAGATATATAAAGGTATGTTTACACCCAGTTCTGACGAGGGCGTCAGCCGAAATAGCTACAACTCGAGGGACCAAAAGAATTTTTTACTTTATTTATGTAAGACGGTTCATATATCAAACATCATTTTAAATGAAAAAAAAAGTTGGTATTTTTTATACGGTGTACATTCCAGAGAAATATGGTTTATTTATTACGGATTAACTTGAACTCTTCAGCAACTACTCCATTATCGTACAAAAAACAGTGCCTGGACTGTGACATGCAAATTAATCCACACACAATGAATTTGCAATAATTATTCTTCGTGGATAACCGCAGTCGGAGTTACGTATTCTGTATCGTTCTCGATAATGGTGTTCGCAAATTCGATTTTAACCCTTCGGATGACTAATCGATCGAATTGAGGGGGTACGTTTGTCGAACGAATTAAGTCCCGTCACGTTTATACATTAACATTCGATAAGTGTGAAAACATTGGCGGTTAACTGTTATCTTAAAAATTGCAATTCATATAATTGATTCATCATCGCATTGGATTGTTTATATTATATACCATATTTTTCTCTCATGCATGGTCATAATAATAAGTATCTGTGTACAAAACTGAAATTTTTATTATGAACGTTTTCTTCTCCGGCTGTAAGATTTTTCGTTATATAATTCTGAGAATCATTTGAACAATGACATATGAGAAAGACTTTGAAAATGTCAATATTTAAATTTTAAAATTTTAACACATTTTTTACTCGTAGATTTTTTTTATGAAAGTATTTTAAAGTGTCCGTGTCGAACGAAATCGTCCCTTATCATATGATACTGGTACAAAAATGTGTTTTATTTGTTTTTCATTTTCACCATGAACTGACACCTAACATCACAAAAGTGATAATAAGTTAATTTTGGGCCTACCTTAGCTGTTAAGAAGAAATTTAAAATGCCTTTTTTGAGAATTTCTATTTTCACGTTCACGTTATCAGACGAAAACTCTGACGATGTGATGGTTGGAAAATAGTAAAGTCACCATCAATCTTATCTTAATACATTTTTTTATTGCTTATATCGATACAAAGCGAGAACTATTCTTCTCGATGATCTCCATAGGTAATAAGAAAAAGTAAGCTGACCTCTTGAACTGGCTTCACTTGGGATTGCTCACCGCTACAGCGATCGCGACCTCCTGTCAGCAGCGATGGGAAAGGAATATAAAAACTAAACATAGAGACGAAGGAGGCTGGAAGAATTTTGACGCTCCATCAAATAGATACCAAAAAATGATAGAAAAATTTTATTAGAATTATCATAATATATTTTTTTGTATTGCTGAAGTGTCATCAACCCACTGGTTTTGACGTTACGTCTACAAAACGAAATTCCCGGAGCGCGCCTTGCCGTTGACAAAGTTAACTTCCGTTCAATTAATTATCGGCGAACGCGTTTCGGGTAAGATCCGCGGTCTGAGGGATCCGTTTATTACTGGCTGTTGTGTAGTGCTATATTCGATGCCTACGCCGCGGTAAATCGACATGGCATACATTATAAACGAGCTGCGGCTTAAAGTCGTAACATTCAATGCAAGGACGTAATCGACTTCTGCTTCATTGTTACTCGTGAAATATATTTCTATATAGCGTGGTCAAATTTTATCTGTAGCATGTACATACTGTTATCAAAAACTCTGGTGGCAGTAGGGTCAAAAGGTGTTTGCCACAAAAAAAATATAGTAAAGATCATTTCGCCAATTGATGTTGTTCGTATAATTCGTATATTGTTCGCTTTCAAGCAAAGGAGTCGGTGGGTTCAAAATACATATGATATATTCTCAACAGACTTTCGATATGTTTGGTTTTAAACCAACAGAAAATCAGTGAGGTCTTGACATTTGTAAAGGTAAAATGACACAAATGCGATAAACTGCTTTATTTCCAATATAGAGATGTCAGATTTTGCCCATTTGATCTTAAGAATCAGAAAATATTTAAAAACACTGTTTATTTTTATGCTAGAAATTCTAATGTCATTCGATTTAAAATGAATGAAATGTATGGACAGCCTATTTGTATGTCAAAATATTGTTGCAGCATACTTTGTAGATCTTTAGTTTACGTAGAATGTAGATGATCAGAGGTTGAGATTCATTTGTGAAAAATGTGTCTATGTTCACTTAGGCAGTTATAGTGCAAAAAACCAATACTGTTTTAGAGTTTCTAGACTATATAAATATACAAAGATGCCATGAATTTCAATAAACTTTCCGAAACACATGCCAAAAATATTTAAAATAACAAGCAATTGTCTAAACTGAACGATTGATATATTTGACATAGGCACTTCTTGGATTAGACCCCACAATTATTCCGCCTAATTGTCTTTGCCATCATGATTGAAATCATTGCATACGACACAGCTGTAAGTGTGGACATGTTTATCACATATTCAACATTCTTTAAAACAAAACACATCGATTGGACATGTTAAGCTATTGGCTCGCACCTAAATATATCAAGGTAAGTGTGTATAAAAACAGTGTCTTTAAGTATCTCGATTATTAGACGCTTTTTTCCCTATTTTATTGTCATTGAATTCAGGGTGACTTAAATCGCTGTAGAAAGCTTAAATAAAAATAAATGTACCATTATTATAATTCATACCACTCATTGATCATAAATTCAACACATTTCGTCATACCGTTCAGTTAAGTGCTTGTCAAACATTGTGTCCCGGACAATCGTTTGATAGCCGCCGATAAACAATTATTTTGGCACGTTTGATATTTACTTACCATTCCGAATTCATTCCTACCAACCGACCTATCAATTATTTTCTCCGCCGCACTCGTCGACGTCTACGCGCCGCGAACGCTACTTCAATTTTATTCATTAGAACTCTACGCCAGTGTTGCTGTAATTGGTTGAGTTAATTGATTTATATACGTTACGTAAACTAAAACATTTGAAACGCACGAGGAAAACGAATATGTTTTTATTCCGAGCTGAAATATTTTTTCCGTTATTTCCGAAATAGCTATTTAATAATACATTCATTGCTTCTATTTTCGTATTCTCTACATATATGGAGTATAATATCTTACATCAAATAAACTCCGTTCGTTTTGTTTAGGAGTCTCGTGAAGCATTTTTTATACGAAGTGAGGCTATTTTGTAAATATCTGATTAGTATTTCTCTACATATATATGCTGGACCTGAAGCCGAGTAGTCAAAGTCTTGTCTACGGTTGCAGTGTCCAGGGTATTGAATCCATCGACGAACAGTTTTAAACAATTATTTTTGAGTATATCTTCGAAGTAGGGATTCCATATTTTTTTTTTAAATCTTTAAATTAAATTTCTATTAGTATTTAAAAAAATTAAAACTTATTCGAAATGGTGAGTTGAAGCGACTGTTCTCATAGAAATATTTCTGTTAAGATACACCATATTACGATATCCACATTTATGTGGAAATCAACTCAATGGGTGGACTTTAAATTGTGAAACCAATAGATAAATTCGACTTTGATAAATTAATTCAATGCATAACAAATGCTATGAACATATAATTACTACATATTACACCTGACCAATAGCTTTGATTTATATTTCCAATCTTAAAATTTTGTTTGAGAATTTTAGAACCTTAAGTATTTATTTGGTTGAATAGATTTTGAAAACAGTATAATTGTATTATTTTCATCTTTAAGCTATTTTTTAAACTTTATAAGACAAATCGTTCGCCTGGCGTGAACAATGTTTATATAATAATACATAATGTATCGACGCACATTGGCTGAACGTAAATTTATTGAATAAACATTTCAATTGGAATTCTCTACGGTACGGTTTTTCAACGGCTCCCTCCCGAAAGCCCTCATTTCGTTTTCACAGGGCGTTTATGGAACAGTCCTTGATCGAATTGGCAAGTAATCATTAGCCCTTCTCAGTTTGATAGAGTTACGTATTTGTATTTATCGTTTATCTCGAGTTCTCCACAGCACTAAATTAAATAAGACTCATCTTTTTTTATTGCAACCGGGAATACGACAAAACGAACTTACACCTATGTAGTTTTCAGTCAAAAACTATTTCATATACAAATCAATTATTGGATTTATTTAGATCAGGAAATTGCAAACGTATCAACTGATCAGAAAGACAGTTGATAATGCTTGCGATGAGCGAATCCTGTACTGATCTAAATAAATCCAATGTTGAATAAGTAGTAAAAATGTGTCAACATTTTTTATAATAAGCTAAATGCATTATTATAAATTAATAGGTATAATCAATCCAATGACATTCTTAACGATCAGACAAACATCAATTCCTCACCATTTCTTAAGCCTTTAATAAGCGTTAATGCAATTTTAAATAAATCAACTTGAGACAGTACAAATTTTACGTTTATCTCCACTTAGTAAAAACCCAGATTAGCTTTCACTTCAAAAAATACATCAAATCAATTTGTCACATTTAATAACGTATTATTACCATATAAAACTTGGAGGGTGGAACAGAGAAGAAGATGTATTGCGTACCCTGACTACAACAGTATATAAAGGATAAGTAAATGCAGGTTATAACATAGTTCTGACGGTGGCGCAAGCCGAAATAGATATCAAAAAAATATAAAATAATTTCTGTAGAATTAAAATACATGTTATTTTTTCACAGTATTATAATTGAGTCCTACCAAGTTAATGCCAACTCAATCAATAAGTTAATATTTCAAATCCCTTTTTAACTATCCTGTCGTTTCCGCATATTTACCTTTCACCTACTTACGTTTAAGCAAACATAGCAAGTATTTTCTCTTGCCTGGGCCGCGCGTCTCCTTTTCCGTATTTTTGGAGTAAATTTGCGGTATCGCTCTGGAATTCAAATCTATTGTATTGACTCTGTGGTAAGCTTCGCAGTAGGCAGGTCTGCTTACCGATATATTGATCATTATTGTGTCTGGCACATAATATGATGCCAAAATACTTTTCTTTGTCATAGTTTGTTTGGAATAAATCCTGAGTTTAATATGTAAATAATTTATCGAGGCATCCGCCTTACATGTCTAGCAGCCCTATGTCGAACACATATTTGTTTAATATGAAAAACGACATTCGATTTTGTCAAATAAAAACATGAAGATAATAAGTAGTTTTTTTACAGCCACGATATCGTAAAAGCTTCGACTCATGTTTTTTTATTTGATACTGCCATGTTTTATTCTGATATTAAAACTATAAAAACTGAAGAGGGCGCTTAAAATACTTATAAGTACCCAACTCAATCTTAAGACTTAACACGACCTCTTGTGTAATGTGATAATACAAAATGCTCAGATCAAGAAAAATTTTGTTCACTTTTAATAGAAATTATTGAGTTTCCTCAGTCGATATTAAAACATCTTGATTACCACTTTTTATTTTATAAAATTGGTAATCAAATTATTAACCACACTATTTTATGAAAATTTTATGTGTCTCTGAATCTAGTTAAATCTAGTTAAATGAACTTTAACTTTTTATAAACTCACAAATCAATTTTGAATCCTTTCAATGGATTCGGCGGTTACTTTTGTTAAGTTAAAGGTAATTTTGATATAATATTTAAAATAACTTTTACCTTCAAATTACCATCACAAAGTTGAAAGTAAGATAGTCTGAGGATGCATCTGAAAGAGGTGAAATACGTGTCACGAATTGTAGCACAATACGTGGAATAAGTTCTTTCAAATTTAATATGAGTTTTGTCACTAATGACCCTGCTTTCGCTTTTTCTGACAACTTCAACTGATTCGTCCACTTGAAAAAGTTGAAGATGGCGAAAACCGGGTCGCTTGGGACAAAACTGTACAAGTACAAAATAAAGATGATTCAAATTTAATTATGAAATTCCAGCGAAGACCTACAGTCGAAATCATCAAATTTCACCAATCAATTGTCAATTAATTTTGTGTAATAAGTTGTTTTTGAATTTAATTGGTGGCTTACCAAAACTGGCGCTGATTTGAACACTTTGTTTACTAGGCCTTTTATTTGCTTTGTTAATCAGCATGTTTTATTTCATTATCCATTTGATGGCCAATTAGCAAACGCGCAAATTTCTGCGATCCGTAAACAATGTTTTAATAATGCATTGAATGTGTGATTCAAAACAAATGATGATATTTATAACAAATTTGATAACTTTGTCAGAAAAAAGACCTAGTACACCACGTCGATAAAACGTTATTTTCGGTGGTCTCACATATTCTACTAGTTTATATGTACTCCCATCCAATTTTCCTTCACATCCTTAATATTCCTCGACGCTTTTCGCTCGCTCGCGATGCGACTTTTCATTTGGGGTTTTCTTCCTCTTATCTCCGACGTACACGCCCCTTAGCACACCCATTACCGCATGTCACATTCACGTTTTTGTGGTGCCGTTCCCCAGGTCGGCCATTCGATATTGCAGCATTTCCAAAGTAAACATCACTTATTTTGTCTACTCGTACTATATTGTGTGAACTTAACATTAGACGCCTCGCACATTCTCGATGTCCGCCCTAAGGCATTCATAATTGTCTCTGAATTTTAAAATCGTTTAAGAGTACTGACAAAATGCGTATATTTGACTAGATATAATTTATGTCGATTTTCTAGTCAAGAATTTTATTGAATTAAACTTTATAAACCCACTTTAAATTTTTGGTATGTATAATGTTATAATCAGAATTCAATGTAACCGTTTGATCGTCACAATCCTTGAAATTTAATGTCCAATGCCAGAACGGGTATTTTTTCCATGATCATTTTACTAAAAATATCATTAGAAAACTATTATTTACTTTGACTGTATTTGCTAAAATTCATTTTCAAATCGATAACTTTGTCAGTCTGAACAACTGATTTTATTGAACGTGTCTGTCCGCATCATATAAATTGGTTCATTACGTTTCACGCAATTACTTGTCCGTTTCGTTATAATTTAAAATGTTCTTTGTATTATAGTAGCAATTGCATTATTCCATGAAACATCTAGTTTGAATTTAATGAAATTCGCTCAGTGACCGCTTGTAAACATAAAGCTGCCATTCCGCGAAGTGGTGAATTAGTCAAAATTAATTATTAAAAAGGATGAAAGCATTCTTGCGCTTGGTCATCCAGGGAAATCTTGGTTTCGTTACGCAGATACACGTGTACAGGGCACGATATCTGTCCGTGATTATAATATAACATCATAGAGATGTTAAAATTTATTTGCTTCAGAATTCCTTACTTGATAATTTTATATTTCAAGGAGAATTTTTTATTTAGCTGAATAGCAATCTGTCAATGTTGAAAATATAATCAAACGACGTGTTGAAACAAACCAGTAATGAAACAATACTATTTATGGAGTAATATAATGACTGTTCAAAATTTACACAACAATAGGCTTGTTTGTCAGTTTGAAATACAATCACTGGGTATTGAACCAAATAAACACTAATACCAACAAATATAAATATCATATTATTAGATATGACAAAATAGCAAAGAAATTTATACCGAATAAAAAATATCGTGAAACAATTGAAAGCATATTTGATTTCGTTCGTTAAATAATATCAAAATTCGAATAGCTATATGAATTGTTTTTGAAGCGATAACCAAATACAACGCATTGCCCACTCGACTACATGCTTGACATCATATTGTTCATCATTTATTTGATAGTATTCCTTATAATCCATTTGAAACATAAAATTCGCATCTAATTAGTTTATTTTTATTTTTTACAGGTGAGTTACTGCATAACTTTTGTTCTAAGCCGGAAAATTGTTCGCTTTACTATCGGTAAGTTTTTTCAAATGACGATATTAATTTCTTTCTCGAAGCTATTATATAAAGACAGTTTTCACGAGTCAATACAATAAATTACGATGCAGTAGTTTTTCGGTATGAAAGCGGAAACTATGTGAACCAATAAAAGACATTTAAATTTTATTTCTTTAAATTGTTTTCAGTGGGATACTGTGATTCGATACTAAGAAATATTGCGAAAACAGATACTTGAGGCAATTTTTAGGGGTGGCCTTACTTTGTCAGAAAAGAGAGCCGGCTTAGCAGCCCCTTATGACGTCCGAAATAAAAAAAAAGCCTATGATGATATCGACATGATTGTGCACCGGGGGACTGTGTAAAGCCTGACCATCCATATGATGCGCTCGAAGGTGATACGGACGTTGGTATGACCTTGGAGGAAACGAAGAGATACGGTGTTCATATGCTCCACGTAGGCAGCGGATATGAAAAAAAACTTCCTCTTTCGCGAATAAAGAAAACACATAATTTCAGAAGAGAAGGGATAAAAAATTTCATCCTGGCTTTCTTGTATTATTATAAATGTATTGATATAAACTAAAACAGATTTTGTTTACTCGTAGTTATGGAATTATTCCTGAATTAAATTTAATTATGATTATTCCGCTGACATATTATGAAAATATGTTATAATTTTTTAACAATAGCAAGATGTAAATTTACATATTTAGTTTTAATTTCTAATTCAATAAAAATAACAAAATTGTTCAGGTTTAATTTATCTGCTTTCCGAGCCCAGGCACTAGTCTTTCAATATTTTTGTTAATTTGACGACATTCATTATTCAGCAACAAAAAATAACATTTGTAAGATTTTAATCATTCAGTTTTAATTTAAATGGATTTTTGAATCTCCATTTTAATTTAAAATTATACCTAATAATATCATTATGTTAATGCATTTTTTGATGTTCTATCGACGTATGTGTCCTTGTTTTCATTGTATACATCCAAAAAAACCCGCTTAAAATATTCGACTTTGATAATTTAAAAATGTTAAAATGTTAAATTTAGTCATGATATTTTTAGTTGTTAGTCGGTATTAAGAGGCGAAACATCGTAGTTACACAATACTGGAATAATCAAAGCCTTTTAAATTTTATATTAAAATGAACTTCCACAAAGTTACCGCCGAAACCATCGAAAATATTACATATTTAGTTTTAATTTCTAATTCAATAAAAATAACAAAATTGTTCAGGTTTAATTTATCTGCTTTCCGAGCCCAGGCACTAGTCTTTCAATATTTTTGTTAATTTGACGACATTCATTATTCAGCAACAAAAAAATCTCGACATCCTTGTAAGATATCAATCATTCAGTTTTAATTTAAAAGTTTTTTTTGGAATTTTCATCTCCATTTTAATTTAAAATTATAACAATAATAATATGAAACGCGCAATTTTATGCGAACGATGATTGATGTGGCCGCTGTCGACGTATGTGTCATGTTTTTCATTGTATACATCCAACGCTTAAAATATTCGACTATGATGTAATATAATATCGAATAATATGTCGCCGAGTCATGATATTTATATTGTTAGTCGGTATTATAGTTAATATCGTGTGTAAGCCTGGCCTCTTAGCGTGACTTATCGTAGTTTGGCCGTAACAGAAATTCCCTCCGCTTAGTACTTGACAGTGATGCTGCTATATTTGTTTGCCTCCCGTCTTAACACCTTCGCGAATCAGTTGCCATACAATTTTCAAAGTATTAGGCTAATTTTCAGTATTTCTTCACGGGGCGAGAACGATTTCAATATTTTTAGCATTGAAAGAGTGCTGTTGAAATAGCAAAAGGCGATTACATATATATATATATATCCATTGCCATGGTGCAATCAGTTTTTCTTGAGAGACGGGCGCGACCAATTTCTTTTGAAAGTGTATCCGAGTTCATCTGCACTACAATATGATAAAAATTATTGACATAGGGGTAAGCCGAAATAATCAGGGCTGTGGAGTCGGTGAAAAAAAGTCCGACTCCGACTCCAGCATTTACCAAAACCACGACTCCGACTCCGACCAAAAAAGTTAAATATCGTCACTTTTTCCCCGAATTTTCCTATTTATGTGTATTCAATTAAATATCAACCCTATCAATGCGACAAAAAGCCAAATTTGAAATATGAAATTAAAAAATAAAAAGTTCTAACTTTTCAAAATTTCCGACTCCGAGTAGGACTCCGACTCCAACTCCACAGCCCTGGAAATAACTATCAAAATAATCTGCAATTTTTTTAACGAGTTATAATAGAGTTGTAATATAGAAAAAAGTCAAATAAGTTATAGTTAAAAATAATAATTCATTTTTTTGGACTTATTCCGGTTTCGGAAATATTTATTTATATTTACAGAAACTAAGCTAGACTGTGTGACAAACGCTAGTTTTTGTATGAAAAACTGTATTTTTTTTATCTCAATGGTGGCCAGACTTTTTTGCCCATGATCGACTTTCGTGTGAAATTATTGGCGGTGATCGACCAATTTACAAAGTAGTCATTGAAAGCCTATATTAATCCAATTGCCAACCCTTGTTTGACCCGGTTTTAGAAAGAGTGTTTCGTCGATAATAGGCTGTCTTCGAGATTTTAGCGTGCTGTCCCTGTCACACGACTTGTCTCGCACGGTTCTTGGGACAAGCACCAGAGATTTGTAATAGGCATTCGACTAGGAATCGCTACGCGATCGACCAGTCGATCGACGCTTTAACCACCCCTGTATGTATCTCTTCCTCGCAACAATCGAAACCGGTCCTGATCAAAAAATAAATGTAGAATATGTACAAAAAATGACATATTATTTTTCAATATGATGACATTCCACCAAGTATTGACTGTGGCCGTGAAAGTTTTAGTTTTTGAGTATAATTTGAAATTCTTATAATGTAATCGATAATAAATATCAGTAAAACATTCCCTTTTCGTGTACAATCATTCTATTGACAATAAATTATAAATCCAAATTGTGCCACAGACACAAATTTAACAATTTTGTATCTCAAGTGGTTAAAGTTAAGGATTAATCTTCTCGACTAAGTTAATACAAATCTTAAGAAGAAGAAGACGAGGAAATAATGATTCCCTTGCCAGATAGCGACTTCTGAGGGGTTAAGATGTTTGTTCGCAGCGTTCTGCCTGTCGTCTTGTACGCGGGGCAAAATAATAATAAACGGATTTCTTTCTTGAAGCTTGAAGGTAGGTACTCCTACGTACTTAACTCGACCAAAAGGGTTGCTCCGCGACTGAGGTTCGCGATTACGTCCTCCAACGACCGCCGTAAGTAAAGACTTTAAGTACGTATTACATATTTTGTATTGAGATACCAGTGTTCTTATCGAACGTTTCGCACGTCCCGAAACGCAATGTTAATAATTCCGCCGATATATGGCACGGTAAGTCTCTGACGGCGAAGAAATAATTCGCCCCGATCGGAAAAAAGGTATCGAAATATTTTCAGATGGGACGGGTGTCGTGAATTATTATGAAATATTGGGAGCTTTTATCACGAAACGGCACGCCGTAAGATTTAAGAATATAAACGTATTTTTACCATTCCAGATATTTTCTGTCTTATATATTTCCTAAATAAGTATAAGAATGTATATGATTATTATACGAGTTGGGTCGGGTCCGTGGTAGAAACTCCAATTACTGGACTTCTCAACTACTCGAGTATACTCGAGTAGTATCAAATATACCAAAATATATGTAATTAAATTAGAATTTTTTGAATTTTGTACTTTTCCATGAGTTTTGTCGCTAACGACCCGGGTTTCGCCTTTCGGCATCTTCAGGCATTCCAAGTGCACGGATGTACTTGAACTGACGCGTAGTAAACCGTTTGTATCGTTTATATACAAAAATATAAGTAGGTCACTAAGTTAAAAGGTTATTAAAATGTAAATTAGCGAAATTTGAATGAATACAAGTTTCAATGATTTAAGTGGGTTTGTTATAATTACGGGGATTTTTGAAAATATTAGAAACATTAACATAAGAATATTTAAAATAAATCTAGGGTCCTATCCGACGTCTCGTTAATGAGTTGATTGATTTTAAGCCTTTATTATTATATTACATTAATGATAGTAAGTGAATTGATATTTAATAATAGCAAGTGCTTTAATTGTAAATAAATGACAATTAAATAAATGACAATAAATTAAAATTAACAATTATTTAAAAGGGTACAACAATGGTGAACAAGGCAAATAGATGATTAAGCTCGATTAATAAATTTCTTGATTTAACCATAAAACTCATGTCAAAATTCAAAAAATTCTAATTTGACAAAGCACCCTCAGGAAATACTTAAAGCAAAGTAGAATTAATAAATAAATATGTTTTTCATAAACTTGCATAGTCAACGGCAAAAAAAAAAATTATCTGATTGTAAAATTCACGCGTGAGCCCTAGTTAAACGCAACGGCTTAACATTTCATAGTATATTAAATAAGTAAATTAAATTTCGTTATAAATCTTCATTTACAAATTACTAGTATTACTCGAGTATTTTTTGAAATACTCGAGTAATACTAGTACTGAAAAAATAGACGATTATTCTCGAATATCGAGTATTCGATACTCGAATTGGAGTCTTTAGTCCGTGGTCGAGTGTTCGTTAGACTTACGCTATGGTTGCGGACGTCACGGGTTTGAATCTCAGTTCTGCAGTTTCATTTGTCAATCGAATTATTGATTTGTATCCAGAGGCATGGATGTCTATATCACATAAAATCTCCCCCGGTCACTAAAAAAACGGGCGTACTTGTCCTGTCCTATTCCTATCCTACCCATTCCTATTTACTTCTAAAAAAAGATGTTAACAGTCATCATGGCAGAATTCGTTGAAATTAGTTGGCATCTATTTTTGAATTTGTTTTCGTAGAAATGATTATTTAAAATAAAATTATATATGGAAGTAGTGCAAAAAATGAGTTTTATTTGTTTAAAATAATGCCTTTCCACCAATATGTAACCGTCAACACATTGGAAGTGAATATTAGTAAAAGATGGTAAGTGTAATGAAGAGACAATTTTTTCATGTTTCATGTTTTTATTTCAAATGTTATTTGTTAGCAATATATATAAACTAAATAATATGAATGTAGCCGTCTGCACTTACTAATATCCCAGTTTGAAAACTCTATTACGTTTTTTTGTTTAATTTACATTTACACGAGTTTACACGAGTTACGATTACACGTATGATTGGGTGGCTTTATTTTCAGTCTTGTAAAAGAAAATTACTCTGCCGGGTATTTACTGCCAAAGAAACGATAAGCGATTTTTCATATTTTTCTCCCGTATTTATGAACGCAGAGGATGCCTCCCAAAAGATACTTGGATTCCAGAAAATTTTCGCCAGTGAAATTTAAGTTAATACATATTCTCTACCATGTGTTTTCCTCAAATCAAAATAGAAAAAGTTTTTTGGAATAATAATATTTTTAAATCATACCGTTTGGTCTTACAAGACTCGTTTACTTTCTTATAATTGAAAACACGTAAATAAAATAAAAATGTCTCAGTATTGCATATACGATTTTTTTTATCGCGTGTAAATATTTGTTTTAATTAGTTTCACAATGCCTTTTTTTACATTTTAACTCTGTAGTTGACTATATCGTGTATAAGATATGCCGTTTATTTGTACAATTATGACCGATTGTTTGGTTTACAACTCTTATTCCACTTTTTCGAGTTTATCGTTTTTTTAAGAAGTGCAACACTTATCGGATCGCTTGCTTATTCATGTCGCAGTATTGAAAAAATGCAATAAAATAATTCACGATTACCCTATAAACAAGCAACTTTGTTTTTCAACGTAGTCAGTATTTTTTTTTTTAAATTTTCGATGAACGCGTCGGGTATTTGTGGAGATCGATATATTTATTCTGACGGTGCCTCTAAAAGAAGCGGGGCACTTATATTTCGACAATACGTGGAGCAAATATGCTATGCAATTTCATTTCATATATTTTTAATCAAAATCATTCGTTGTTTGTAGGAACAGATAACATCCAGAGAAATTGACTCGTTATCAACGTTTCACGAAACACAATCACCCACTTTATCCAGCGCAGATGATATCACATAACCTGGTAATCGGACACTTGTTAAAAATGGCTGACGGGAATCTTCTCCCGTCTTTCAGTCGATGGGGAAGATTAATAAGATAAAAGATTACATCGCGTCGTCCCGGGGCGGGTTGACAGGTGAAGATTATTTTCGGTCTCTCCCTCATCTCTCCGTAAAGTTGAACGAGTGCCCGCTTCCCGTTGACACTCATTTATCGATTGTTTTGCCGTCATACAAAAACTTTGGCGAAATGATATTTAGTATTAGGGTGTGTAATAAATCAACATTATGTTTTGACATTTTTCACGAATCGTCCTTTGTTTGCAAACCTGGCTTTCGATCGACGACTAAGCCACATTGTTTACATTCATATATATTTGGGTGAACAAGTTGGCTGTCCCACCACCACCAGCTAAACTAAACTACTCCCAACCACCACCCGCCACGGTCTTACATTCGGTATCAGCGATCGTGTCCCGTGGCGTAAACAACGTTAAGCCACTAAAAAACTAAGTTAAACCACCACCCGGAATGCGTATGCAGCCGTTGTTCACAGCCGCCTTCCATAACGATATACTATCAAGGAAAGAAACGAATTTAATCATGACTTACTCAGCCTGATACAGATCTGCACGGGACTGATCTTTTAACCATGCACTAAAGTGCTTAAACTAATATAGTAAATAAGTCTTCAATCTATTGTTAAAGGAGAATTTATCGAAGTAAAAATAACCCAACAATGTTAGAATTGGTAGGACTGCCCCGGTACATAATATATTTCAATATTGAAACATTTTTCTCTTCTTCTTCGGGGCCAAGTTGATAATCCTGAAATACTTGAAAATTTAAGTTTGCATGCTCCCAGCTTTTACCTTCGTGGTCGTAACAAAGACAAATCAATTTTCTTTGTCAAAACTTGTTTGTCACGTAGGTCTTTTGAATCTCCAGTTGCAAGGGCTTTTCGGCTGATAAATGAGCTGCCTGTTGATGTGTACATCTTCAGCATCTTCTGTTTCGTATTTTTGTGTAATTTTTATTAATTTGTCAAATGCATGGTGCATTGGCGCTTGCTGTAATGCCATGTATTTTATATAGTTTTTTGTCAGTAAATAAATAAATATTTAAACTATAAACCATAAAAATTAAAAAAGAATCATGTGTTTTGCCAATAGCGGACATTTTGTCTTAGTTGAATTCTTGGTTGAATGTTATTAAAGTCATATAAATAAATACATAATGAATTATAGGTTTGCTCTGCTAATATAATGGAATTTGTAAACTCAAAAGAAATTACAGCAATGTGATTTTTAAAATTTGATGTTTAAATCAATGAAATGCACTGCCACTTTATATCTGAATTTTCACTCGATAATTAATTATTGATGTAATAGAGAACATTTAAAATTTTTCGCAAGTGAATATTTATAATGCTATAAAAGCAGAGATATTGCTGTATATTCATTCATTCATTTTCCTTTACAATCTTTTGTTTATGGCTTATAACGAATAATGTAATTCTTAACGTTCCTAACATTTAGTATATTGAATGGAATTGTATAGGTTGAGAATTTCCGTTAACAATATAGCGAACAGACTTGCAAAAGAGACTCGGTGATAGACCGATTATCTACTATTATTTTATTCTTCTTTTATCGTTTCATTGGCTTCATGGCTCCCAATAAAGTTTGTTATAAAATAAAATCTGTTTGTTTGTTTGAATTATTATTATTATTCAAAACCGCTGTTTTTGCTGCTAAAAGGCAGCCCTAAAGTGTTTTATTCTTGCGGGAAACGGAGATGAAAAATAATACGACTTATCAGTGGCTCGTAAACAGAAAGGGTTGCATGTTTGCCGCGATACAATATTAGACATATTTTTATTCGATTTGAATTGTGGTTCATTAGCAATGTTACATTATATTTTTTTAGCGTCTGACTTTTGTAACATACAAAAGACAGATTAAAATCCCTAAATAAGTTTTTCCAACAGAACCGATGAAACGTTGAAAACAGTCTTGATATATATTTTTTTTGAAAATTTTTAGTCAAGAATAGTATATTATTCCGCGGTGAAAAAAAAATGTAAACATAATTCTGACGATATAGAACTGAAATACATTGTTATTTTTTTTTCACTGCGTTATAATGGAGTTCTACCAAGTAAATTACAATTCATTCAATCAATCACTTAATGATATTATTGGTTCAAAATATATAATTTAATGAGAATATCTTTAAAAATATCAATATCAAAGATATGTGGCTTTTCAAAAAATAGGTTTTCTTCAATTAAATTGAGCTTGAATAATGGTGAAATATTAAAATTTTCTCGATTGTTCAGTTATTTACATGTAATATGTTTAACATCTCCTTCTTGAATTTACTAGTGTTTTATTCGAATCAATAAATATTCAAATGCTTTATTTGATAAAACTTTTTATCATGGGTATGAAATTCCAAATAAACAAACGCATTTCCAGGACTGCCACTGTGCTTAAGAAACTTCATTAAAACTTAGGCCCTCGGGCTGTTTTAATGTCCCTTTGATATCGGCGCATCGCATCATCATCTTTTGTGCTGACGGCCATAATAATATTTTCTTTTTATACGTCCCCCCGCACTCTCATTCATTCTTCTCCTTTCTCTTCGTTCGCTCTTTCGATTTGTTCTTTCGGGCCTGTCACGGATTGCTAGGGCATATATTTTTTCCTCCTCATTTTCAGATTTGACGCTGCCGGAGAGACACGCGTCAAGTTTTTAACGCTTTGTTTGGCGCATATAAAAGAAGCATACAAAATCGAGAAGCAGGAATATCAAAGATGTACAATTTTGAATGACTATTCTGTACCAATCCAGATTCGTCTCGTTCATACATTAATATTTCAATCAATTTATAGATTTTTATGCAAAGCCATAAATGAAAATACTTTTGAAATTTCTTTCCCGCTGCAATCGATTATAAAAATGAGACATTGTGAGGTGTTCGACATACTACTAGCCCTTCCTAGTACCACGCCTATATTCTTACCCTCTTTCATACTACAGTGGAACCTCGATTATCCGGATTGGTCAAAATAAACAAAAATATTACAAATTCGCTGTTATGCACGTGGCACGTGCGTCCACTGTTTACGTACGTGATGGAATGCAGTCTTAATATTTTGATCGTTGCATTTGTTCTTACAATAAGTCCTGTGTAAAATATGGGTTAGTCATCGTCCAAATTTGATGCGCATTGAACGTTTGTTTCTTGAAAAATTGATCACGATTTTCATATTTATTTTTAATATTACCGATATGTCAACGAAGAGAAAACGTGTCGTTGTTTCATTAAAAGACAAATTGGATATAATCGATGCTTTGAAACGGGGTGAATCGGGACGTTTTTTGTCTAGTAAATATGGTGTCGGAACGTCAACGATCTCGGATATAAAAAAATCTTGAAGTTTACCAATTGTTTAATAAGAGTCAAGAAGAGTGCTATTCAAGACAACTTATGTTTCTTAAAAGTATTCGTGATTTGGCAGCATCGACAAGAAAAGATAGCTTTAAGCAGAAATCGATAATTGATTTTTTCAATAAAAATTAATTTATTATTAAGCTATGTATTAATTTAAAGAAATAAAAATATTATTTATACTGAATATACTTGTCTTTTCCTGTCAATTATGATTTTTTCGATTATCCGGATTTGTCCTTATCCGGACTATCTTCATTCCCAATTATTCCGGATATTCGAGGTTCTACTGTATCTTAAAGGGATGTTGAGAAATTGAATTACAAGTAGTTCTCGTTTATTTCATCACGTTAGAACACTTAGTGAGACATCTACACCGTAGAAAAATTTACGTTTCTAATGTAAAACACTTATATTATCTCAGTTTAGTATTGGAACATTTTGTCTACAAGTCTTAAATCATCCTGTTTCTGTAGATTCTTTCGAAACCTGTTTCTCAATTGAAACAAAAAATGTTTTATTAAAATTATGATCGGTTTTATGTCACCCAAATAATGGAGGTACGCCGCGGTTGCTACGCGAGTCGTGCGTAGCGTCGTAGCATTCGATGGGAAAACATTTATTTTTCATTGACCGCTGGAAATCAGTTGGGCGATCGTTCGTATAATTGATATCGCAGCCTTTGACTTTTGCTAGGTCGGAAATGATTTTTATCGATTGTTTCCACATCCCTGAACCTGTTACGTATGCTCAAGCCTTCGTTTCCATCAGCGAAGTACAACCTTGTCACTGGGAATTGGTGAATTTTTATTTAAAGTGTCATTGGCATTCTTAAATTCCACAGTGTCCATTGAATTTTTTTAAATTTCATTTTTATATTCTACATACAAATCTAAATCAATGAATAAGATCTATCTTTAGAATAATTTAATTAATTATGAATTTCGTTAATCCTAGGTATTTCCGCTAAGGCAATGGATTGAAATTTATTCTAGTTGCAGTATTTCACTCGTTAATCTGTTTTTTTTATTGACATTACGAGAGTATTCTATCAAATATTCTTAATTCATTTTTTAGGTGTTCACTTGGTAGAATGGCATTATATCAAAATAATAAGACATTTTTTCTACTTATTCCACATTAAATTTATTTGTATCACAATCAGTTTCGCTCATCGCGTAATTTTAATGTGGAATCCGTACAAAAAATGCCTTATTATTTTTAAATATTTATAATTCGTCGAGACTGCACAATTTCGTTTCCTATAATATTATGAGTTTATGTATTGATTCAATGACACTACTATTGTTCGTTTTCTGTGATCTACCGAAATAAACCAATTCTTTTAAATAAAATTCCTAATACGTTATTCGGTTTGGTTGGTATTTTTTTTTACAACTGTTCGCATTCCGCTTTTATGGATCGCTGCCTTAAGCCCTCTTTACCATGTTGCCAGCCTCTGCGGTCCGTTGCAAAGTTTTCCTTCATCGTGTAGCCAAATACCTTCTTATACAGTCTTATTTATGGCAATAGGGATGCAGGTTAAATACCTGCGTGATAAACGGTTGCTTCGCTATTGAGCCTGTTTTCTTTGCTTCGCAATATTTATGTTTTTATGTAAATTCTAGAATGGATAAACTTCATCTTTTCCCCAGGTGATGCGTATTTTTCTATGATATATTAAAAAAGTTATATGTCTATTTTATATTGTATTTTTATCACTGTTATTTACACTGAGAATAATACGCAATCCACATACAGTGAGAAACTAATATAACGTCTCCTTGACATTCATTCGCTGGTATAAGAAAACTGCCTTGTATTCTCTTGTAGGTGCATTTCAAACCTATTGCAGATTTCTCCATCGTTCTGGAAGAAATGGATAAGTAACTAAAATTAAAATATAATTGCACAGTGAGATTCTTGGATGTCGATTCCGGTTTGGAAAAAATAAAACAGCAATTAATTAGATTAATTAACGCAGATTTATCGGCTTGCAAATCTCCCTGTCTATTAATCCCTAACTTGTGCAGGTTAACATAAATCCATGTTTATTTCGATACAATGAAATATCAAGGATAGAAGCTTATTTAAGCCAAAATTTTCATTTGCTGCTTACTCGCAACTGTAAATTATTAACTACCAATTCCTGCCAGTAACTATAGCGACGATATGTACATAGTTCTTAGTTATAATTTTGATGCAGATTTCAATCAGAAAATGTCAATTGAAAAATAGTGTATTTTTCACGTTATTGATATATGTATGTATGTATATTATCAACTGTTTTTTAATAATGTCATAGCATAGCATTGTGTCTATCAATGATTTAAGCGTATTTTAAACTGTCATCAATGACGAAAAACAAAACTGAACGTGTTCGATTTACAACATTCAAATAGATTTAAATAAAAAAAAGATAATGGACAAATAGCGCCACTGTATTTATTCTGTTTCTCCGATAAAAGCTTTTAGCTTTGTAGAAAACTTTCATTTGTATCATTAGATTGTACTGCATTAAAAATAAGGATATTGCAGTAAGACTGATGTCTCATTTAGAATGTCAAACACCTTCACATTATTGGTTCCGTTGAATGGACTCGTTTATATTAGATTGACATACTGATCTGATCTTGATATCTTATTTCCTTATTATATTCCGGATACGATCCTTTTTTATCCTTTGTCGTCGGCGGACTTCTCTTATGACGGTCATTATTTGGTCGAAACGAGCGGACAGGCTATTTCTCCACCGCAAATGCCTTCTTACTTTTCGTTTCGAGTTCGCATTGACACATTCAGCATTCAAGTTATACGCCTGGATATGCGTTGAAATGTATGAGCTCTTGTGTATTACTGCCTCATTTTGCCGAGTAAATAAAATTTGTTTTCTTCCTGTTTTAATAATGATATCTTATTTTGTATCGCACAGAAAAAAGATAGTCATTATGAATTAAAAAATATACATACATTTACTATCAAAAACCATCAATTTATTTTATTGATGATTGGGAACGACGTTTGCAAACATACTCTACCAAAGAATTCAGCCTACAATACAGACATATATTTTTTCTTTTTAGGATTTCGACCGGAAGGTGCTTTATATCTTGTAATTTCAATATCAAATTAGAATTGTTTGAATTTTTTACTTTTCCATGAGTCAGTTCAACTTCATTTATGCACTTGAAATGACTGAATATGCCGAAAGGCGACACTCAGGTCGTTAGCGATAAAACTCATGGAAAAGTACAAAATTCAAACGATTAAAATTTGATATAATATTATGTTTCAGAATATTCTAACTATCCTTTTTTTTTTTTTTAATAAATAAAACAATTTTTCTGTTACTTCCGCATAAAAAATACAATATTATAAAAATCAGGCCCACTTTCGCCCTCAGCAAGCATTTTCAGAAATCGATAAAAATTCAACTTTTGTAAAAAACGTGAAAAATGACTTTTACAAAACAAAATCTGACTTTAGTCCGATGAGTTTTTCAGTCGAGTGTAAACGTCGTTGCATTTTGTTTCGTAGGACATGGGCTCGAATTCCAGTCCTGTTAGTTTCATTTTGCAAACCAATTTTATTGATTTCTGTCCGGAAACGAAGATGTCGGTTTACTAAAAACAAAATTACTCCTGCACTCATCCACTCGTGCGATTGACTAACCACTAGTCCTGTCTTAGTATTATCCGGGGATCGTACTCTCTTCCAGAGCATGCGTTGAAAAAACTTCTGTTGCGATAAGATCTAGGAGCGGACAAGGTTATAATTAAAAATACATAAACGTGTCATGTATTAAAAAGCGTAAACGAAGGTATACATACAAAAGCTTTGAATGTAAAAATTTAAAATTGAGACGTTTAATTCTATATTATTTTTGAAAAAAATAAATATAATGATAAAATAAAAAAACACTGTTAATTAATCCTCGTTTTCATATTTGATGATTTTAAGTGATATATTTACTGTTTAAATAATTTATGTTGTGTCACATTGTGAACCTGTCGTTTCGTAGAATACTATTTCCGACTGGCATTAGGTTTTCCTTTATGGCGTATTGAAAATATCGTTAAAATACACAAATATACTTTTTTATTAAATAGTCGATGTAGGCAGTCGTGTCACGTATTTAATTTCCGGAATCTTTCCTATTTCCACATTCGAATAATATTAATGTGACATGAAACGTTTGTCACATACGGGGTCAATTTTTATTTCCCGACATTTTGAAAACATAACTGGGTTATGAACCTATTGTCTCCCTTAAGTGAAATATTGATATATTTGACATGCTCATTCTAGGTTGTAGATGTAATTCGATTTTGTTTGTTTTGATTGGGATCGCGTATACGCTGCAGCGTTCGATAAATAAAAAATTGAGTTGAGAATGAAGCAGCAAACGTTTGTATTAGAAAATCAGATTTATCGAATTTCGAGAATATTTACCCATTTCATGTAATCGATCATCATTGCTTTTACACGGCTTCCAAAGTAAATTGACGTTGAATACGAACGGAGTACTTGATTTAATCTTGTAATATTTTCGTGAATACAATTCTCCGTAATGAAACATAAGCTACTGTGATTTAAATAAAAAATAAAAAATTGAAGTTCATTGAAACTTTTATTCATTCAAATTTCGCTAATTTACATTTTAATAACCTTTTAACTTAGTGATCTACTTATATTTTTGTATATAAACGATACAAACTTTTTACTACGCGTCAGTTCAATTACATCCGTGCACTTGGAATGCCTGAAGATGCCGAAAGTCGAAACCCGGGTCGTTAGCAACAAAACTCATGGAAAAGTACAAAATTGAAAAAATTCAAATATGTCATATTTCCAATACCATGCAATGCAAATGTAATCCAATATATATCAGAATGTCTACCACTGATAAAATTTTCTGTTAAGCTCTTCTGTAAACCACCTAAGGATTTAAGCTACGACTTTTACGTATGTTTTCTCACGGGCTTTCTTTCGTTCGCTGAATCAACCTACTATATTATTGTTTGAATAATTCTACATTTTGTTCGTATTTTTTCAAATCTGTATCGTGTTTATTTTTTTTTTTATTCCCTTCAGAATAGGATTTGCCCGAAAATCCATTACGAGGAAAAATACACCTGTTTGTCTGATTACATTTACTGTATTTGACAATCGATTTCTTTGAATTATTCATTTATTCGGTTCATCATATTTGAAGTATTATCTCATCGGTTATGCATCGATTAGTTTTTGAAGGTGTTGTAATATCACTGCAATTGAATCGAATAGATTAGTGTTTATCAACCAGTGGCCAGCGTACAGGCGCTGGTCCGCGAAAACTTTAATTATTTTATTTTACTTAAATAAATAAAATTCTATAATACATTGACTTGGCGATTCAGTTGTCACCAGGGTTGTGCAGTCGGAGTCGTCGCGGGTTTTTGGCTGGATTCGGAAATTAAAAAAAATAAATATATTTTTGTACATAATATGTAAAATTTGGCTATTGGCTGGATTGGTTGGTTGATATATAATTGAATAACATATAAATAGAAAAGGTCGGAAAAAAACGTGACGAAATTAAACTTTTTTAGTTGGAGTCCGAGTCTTGTTTTTAGTCAATGTCGGATTTAGAGTCGTGTTTTTGGGAAATGATGGAGTCGGAGTCGTATTTTTTTATCGACTGCTCCTTTTTGAATGTATTATCGTAAAAAAACATATAGTCAATTCTCGACATTCAAAGGGTTCCAAGTTCCTTCGACTTCAACCACCTTCAACGTTAGTTAGAAATTCAAAGAAATTATATATGAACGTCCAATTTAGACATTACATGATTCAACCGCGGACAGAAACAGGAGTTTCATTTCTTGCGGAGTATCCGCCGTAAGTCCGAAATTTGTCGTAAATCGAAAACTGACGTTTAATATGTGCATCTAGTTGACGTCGGTCTGCGAAATATTTTTCCAATTCTCACTGGTCCGCGGATGTAAAAAGGTCGATGAACACTGGAATAGATCACTATGTTCAGAACTCTGTTGTAATATGCAGAAATATGCGATTTGCATTCCCCAGACGACGTATGTATACATTTTGCCCGCGCGAGCGATTGTATGCGTTCATCGGAAGAGCCGTAACTAGTGTAGACTGACGTATGAGCGATCCCCGTCCAAATAAACATATCAATTGTATCGGATACTATGAAATATTTACGCTTTATCACCTCGCCGTATTGCGCCTCTCTGTCGTGAAACCGACGAGCCGTATATTACCAACACGCATCAATTATATTGATATTCGATTTTAATATTGAAATAAATTTTAGTATATTTCCGTATAAATTAACCGTGGAATTGAAAACTGGTGTCCAATTTTTTTTTTTTTTTAAATAATATTAATGTTTTAATTGAATTTTCAAATGGTGGTACTAATTAAAGTTGTGTATGTCTTGTTTTATCTGTCTGTAACGCTCTCTCAATGTCTTCGTACTGACCGAATATTGACAGGTGGTACCAGCGCTGTGGAGTCGGTAAAAAAAGTCCTACTCCGACTCCAGCATTAACCAAAACCACGACTCCGACTCCGACATTGACCAAAAACACGATACGAAACACGACGATATCAACCCAGGAAAACGGAGGTAAGAGAGCGAGTAAACCAGCCCCTTGAACATGTGCTGCGGATGCCTCAGGTGAGACAAAATCTTGTATCGACCTGATGGATCCCGTCGTTCCGGAAGGGCGCTTATGACCGTACATAAGATGTACTTCGAGTAACGGGACGCCGGATTGACCTGGGTGGAAGCAAATAGATTGGCGGGTGACAGATAATCTTAGAGGCACCGTGTGGTGGCTGTAAGATCTGAATCGGTAACGAATATGGAAAAAAATAATGAAAACTAACTGTGAGACAATGAGTCATAGGACACACAGTAATGATGATTATAAAATGATGAATTATGTTGTTAGATGAAATAGCGATAGATGGATTCGGATATTTAGAATTTACTGTATACGTTCTGCGTAATGAAATGTCACGTTGACGCTATTAATTATTAAGGGCTTTTGGGAATAGCCATGCCTGAATCTATAACGTAATCCAGTACATGCGGAGTCGTAATAAATGCATGACAGTAAGCCCCACTGCACAAATGCGCTCTGAATCAGACGCGAACATATTCGTGATCGGGCGACGCGCTTCATCGATTTATGCTAATCTTCTACATTCATCAATCAGTCTTTCATCTATAAATGTACGCCAGGTTTAAGCAAAGTGTAATTTTTTTTTTATTTTGTGATCGCTCTATGATCACGTGTTTTTTTTGTTGCCATTTACATTATCGGTTTATTTAATGTACTCGTACGATGTATGCAAATGGGAGAAACAGCGATTTAGAGATACTGATCTGTCTGACGTTATGTAATGTTATCATACATATTTGTATGCAATTGATATACGGTAAAATAAATATTCATACATATTATTGATCGAAATAAAAATTTAAACGATATCATCATAATATTTCATCGTTAAAATATGTTACGGTAAGAAAAATAACAATGTATTTTAGTTCTACATAAATTATTTTATATATTTGTTGATAGCTATTTCGGCTTACGCCTTCGTCAGAACTATGTTTTAAACGTGTATTAGAGATAGTTTATATACCTAGGCTAGACAGGGTACACCATACATCCCCTCTCTGCTCAACCATCCCAACGCCACATGGAAATTTTTTAAATAAGTTATTGATCTGGCGTAATCCTTACTAAGGATAACTTATTTAAATTAACTTACTAAAATACATTGTTATTTTTCTTACCGTATTATAATGGAGTTCTACCAACTAAATGCCTACTCAATCAATAAGTTATCTTTTATCTCTTGTAAGGTGTTTGCTGCTAATACTGTTAAGAACGCCACTATATGGCTATATATATATATATACATGGCTTTATCCAACAGACTTTCTCTTAGGGATGCTCACTTTCAATAGTTTGAATGCTCGAAGAGAAATGTATTTGGCATTATATTTCTTTCGGCTTATCCGAGGCCAAAATGAGAATTCCACCATTCTTGAAAATGTTAAATTGAATGTTCCTGATAATTTTTTGAGGAATCGTGAGCATGAGTTGTTTGTTCTTCCAAGGGGTAGAACCAGTCTGCCAATGGGAATGCCTCTGGGAAGAGCTTTAACAATTTTAAACGGCATTGCTTCGGATGTCGACATATTTCATATTGACGTGAGTGAGTTCAGGCGAATACTATATTTTATGAATAAAAGTTGATTTTGTCAGAACTCACTCGGTTGACATCTTTGAAAATTTCTAATGTGATTTTATAAATTTTTTTCTCTCTGTTTTTATGATTACAATGTTTTCATCTTGTTTTTTAATTAATTAATGATTAAAATTATGTATTTACATGTATGTATATATATAAATACATACACGTATTTATATTTGTCAAATACATGGCGCATTGGCATTAGCTGTAATGCCATGATTTGCTTTTTCTTAAATAAATAAATATATTTGAATATTAAAACATTTGTGTACAAATTTCACATATTTTTTTAAAACGAAGTCTTGTTTCGATTATTGCGAGTTTTTATGAACTGATGTAGTATTTAAATAAATAATAACATTTTTTTATTTATTCCACACACAATGCGGAATACGTGTCGTTTCTCTTGGATTTTTGATTTCCCGTAGCCAATGTGTTAAGATTAGGACCGGATCAACGTTGATGTATATTCTTATCAATAGAAAATGAACCCTATGAGCGAAACCGGTCCTGATCTTCTTAACTTCGTTTTGCAATAAGAACAACATATTTCTTGTTATTTTTTAAAATAATGCCTCTCCAACATGTATTGTCAATGTTGATGTATATTATTATCAATATAAAAGTCTCGCTATGAGCGAAACTGGTCATAATCTTCTTAATTTAACTGTGTTATAAGAACAGCATATTTTGTATTAAATATTTATTAAAATAATACCTTTCCACCATGAATTGACAAGTGAACACCCTAAAAGTGATGTTTTATTTATTTATCGTTTTTTAAGAATATAAGAAAATAATACTTCTTCACATGCTTGTCGCGAGAATGATATATCTGCCCGAGAACGACGTTTTGATCCGAGATGTGAAATGTAATATTTACGGAATTCAACTTCGAGTGTTTTCGCCTTTTCATTTATTTATAATCGTACCGTTGTTTTACGCTTTATTAAATGGCACTACATCTCTGAGACAGTAGACACATTAAGGGGCATAAATTGTGTACACTCTAGTCAAAGTAGAAAATAACTGCCGATCAATTTCGCGTAATGTTTTGCCGTCATTCTTAGGCAAATGAATCGCCACTCTCAGTATTTTCGCCAATGCTTACTTAAGCCAGTGCTTGTAAATCTCCAAACGTTGCAACTGTTTTTAGCATTTTCTCACTTTTAACCTAACTCTAGCCGAGCCATTTCTACAATATAGAAACATTATCAAATTATAGAATTATAATCAAGAAAATGTGTATGCACACATGGTAGGCTTAATATTTAAAACTACGGTGAGAATATACATATACCTGACTACAAATAAAACATGTAACATCATCTTTTATATGTTACCATTGACATGTATATTAGAATATCATCTACTTTGACTATATTTCGATATTCAAAAATAATAGAAGTATTTTTTATACTTATTCCACAGCTAATTTATTATGATCAAGGCCGGTTTCGCTTATCGCGAGCATTTTCAACTGATAAGAATATACATTAATGCAGAGTTATGTATACTCGCTTAGATTTGTACAAATCCCTCTGTATTGATGTATATTCCTGTCAGTTGTAAATCTTAGCGATGAGCGAAACCAGTCCTGATCTTGATTGTGGAATAATTAATAAAAATGTTCCATTATTTTTTAATACAATGCATTTCCAGGAGTCATTGACAGTGAACACCTTGAAAGTGATATTTCGATATAATGTAAATATATTATCCAACGCAATGGGTGTGTGATTGATTTATACACTACTAAAATCAATCAACGATTTAAAGAGAGAGGTCACGTCCATTTTTACATTTATGCGTTATATTTTCCCCCAAACGGAAAGAAGATTACAATGTTTGATCATTTTTCATCATGTGTTATGTGTGTAAATATGCTGCATGGCAAGCCTATGGTTCCTTACCGCTGAAAAGATACTGCATGATTATTAGTATTTAATCGTTTTGAAATTGTAATTATCGTCTGCATAACACGTGCCACTCTTAGTAACACCATAGTAGATTTTTATTCAACGTTTGTTTCGTGTATTTAAATACATATTGTATGAAAATTGAAAGTACATACAATTGAGAAGCATCAGTAGTTTATCGAATAACATGTAACTGTTAAGCAGTATGCAGATAGATGCTAAGAAACACATTCACAGTGGATCGTGACTTTTTGTTTGAGGCAACACTGAGCGACGCGGTTTAATTATAAAAGCGTCGACGGCCGCTTTGTCGTTCGCGATGTCCGACGCCGATGTTCATAACGACGCTGCACTTTGAGCATACGTAACATCATCCTGATGAACTACCGTATACCGATGGATAACGCCACCCAGGATGCGATATCCCTACATTCGGGCTTTGGATGAAATTATGGCGCCTGTTCTTCTGTTAAAATTGATGACCATGTTATTACACTGGTTGTTTAACTAGTTGTGACACGAGCTTCGTGATTTTGGCAAGCATCTTAATCATGTGACACTACCAGTAGAACACTAGTTCTGACGAGTGCGTAATCCGAATAGCTAACAACAAATATATAAAATAATTTCTGTAGAATTAAAATACATTGTTATTTTTCTCACCGTATTGGTAAAGCTATCAGTTAAAATTTTGTAATAAAAAGTTATCAAAAAGATACCAAGCTTCGATTAGGATTAGAATCGATTCAAAAGACTATCATCTCATTCGATGAACTTTATAAGGTTATCAGAAATCGCTTTCGTAGTATTATATAGGTTATCGTAGTAAATAGTAGATGGATTGTGTTTACTGATGAGGTTGCAACAACTGAATCGGTGTTTCAACGCATAGCTCTCCGAAATAAAACGAAACTTCAAATGAACACGATTGTTTATATTAGGGCTGTGGAGTCGGAGTTGGAGCTTTTTGGCCGGAGTCGGAGTCAGCGCGGCGTTTTGGCCGGAGTCGTACTTGGAGTCGAAATTTTTAAAAGTTTGAACTTTTTATTTTTGCATTTAATATGTCAAATTTGGCTTTTGGCCGCATTGATAGGGTTGACATTTAATTGAATACACATAAATAGGAAAATAAGGGGAAAAGGTGACGATATTAACATTTTTTTAGTAGGAGTCGTGTTTTTGGTCAATGTCGGAGTCGGAGTTGGAGTCGTGGTTTTGGTAAATGCTGGAGTCGGAGTCGGACTTTTTTCACCGACTTCTCAGCCCTGGTTTAATATGAATTCATTTAATGCATTTCTTGAAATAAGTGTCTAAATAAAATAAATTTGATCGCAGTAGCACTCGGATACGCTGGCGCAAAAAATGCACAATAAGCAGAGATGATTCATAACATCGTTGCATGTCAGTCAATCAATCGATCTTTCAGCTTTTAGGAGCGCCCCCTCAAATTCTATTATTCTAAAAACGCCCTCACGGGAAAAGTAAAGCCTAAGTATTAAGTAACACTGAACTGGACGTTGAAAATTTTACGCTACATCCAATTATAGGTAAGCTCGCCATTTTAAATACCGATGCGTTAAATGCCCTTAGAAAACGATTCAGGCATTTATCACTTAAAGTGATATTATTGTAAGTCGACTGTTTTACATAGTCTTTCCTCATTAATGTTACATTTATTAAGCTAGCTTTTATGTCTGTGTTCGCTTTTAACGAAATATTCTTACGCAACGTGTAAAACATATTTTGATTGATTCGTCAGCCACTGTGTGTCATATCGTAAATAACTGAGCATTTAAATAATTGAGTAATAACTCCCTTAGGTGCATATCCACATTCCCCTTTAATTGAGTAGCCAGTAGCCATCGCCGTATCGTTCATGTTTGTATAACGTGCTTTCAGATGTATGGTCGAATGTCTGCTGTCGCCGTATGCATATTTTAAATATGTATGGGTTTATCGATTATTAAATATTTTTTTACTCAGTACTTTCATTCAGCTATTTTATAACTTCTCTATCTACATTATTAAAGGCTCAAGAACGTTATTTTGATATTACCATTTATTAGACTCTATACAGCTAACGCTTTCAGAAACAAAACAGTTTTTTTTTGCTCATAGTAAATTCATTTAACCATTTGCGCTCCCGATGGGGTTTATATGAACTCCTAATTAAAATTTATTTCGACATGAGGGTTTATACGATAACTGCTTTGTTACTTTTATACAATTCAAAATAATTGATGTTATTCCACGTATTGTGTATTTGTTCGTGACAAGTGTCTCGCTCCTTTCAGAGGCATCTTCACACATACTATCACAAAGGTTATTACGAAAAGTTACACGATAAGTGGAATAATCAATTTTATTTTTAATTGCATATTGAAATGAACTTCCACAAAGTTACCGCCGAATTCATCGAAAGTATGCTTGCTACTCAGTTGTTTGACCTCTATTTTGAAGAATATAGGTAAAAAAAAGTTGTGACTGGAACAGTACTTATGGTAAACTAATTGCTTTCGCTGGGTCGTTTTCTGTACAACTATGTATTTGAAGAGGAAACTGAACAGCAGATTGTCTCGATTGAAAAATTTTGCTTCCGGGATTGAGATTTACACCCGTTCGCAAAGAAGCCAACGACGTTAACACTCGATCACTAAATATATAGTTGTGCATAACGCTAGTCCTATTTTAACGATTTTATACAATCAACATTGTTCTCGACCAGAATAAATAAGTAGTTGTATAATTAAATAATTGCAGCGAACAAAAGGCGGCTAGTCTTTCTTACCTATTGTACGCCTTCTGATTGATGGTCGGAGCGTGTCGTTAACCTTTTCAGTGCGGCAGTGAAATGAATCACTGAGCAAGCGCCATTTATTTGTTTATTTATTTATGGTCTATGCCAGCTGGTTTTAATTGATGTGTTCATTATTATTGTCTGAGACCGATGCTTGCCTCGCCGACACTTCTACAATTAACGAAAATTACTGAAAGATTTTTTTTCTGTGTGGGCTGAATAAGAAATGAGTTGAAAATGCCAAAATTACTACAGTTAATACATATCAATACCCTAAGTGCTTTAACTCGGAAATCACTGTCTCAAGATATAAGGCAATTAAGGTTTTGTTTAATGTTTGAGTTCTCAATCTATTTTATTTATTGGTGGATTATATTCATGAGTAATCCTAAAATATATTAAATTAGAAAAGATTTTCCCTGTATTTTTTACCATTGCTATTGGATCTAAGATCTGTACATAATTTAAATAAAGTTATTATTTTGAACCTGCAGCCAATGTAGCAATTAGTAATTAATGTATTAATTATCGATATAATAATTATGCGAAAAGAACAGACCAATAGAACTAACGTCGCTGAATAAGTATATTTCATGTATATTTTTTTTAGAAAACTATCAGTATATATGTAATACAATTCTTGTTTTGGATCTCTTGGAAAGTTCCCTTATAAAACTTCCTTGTTCCTTTCTCAGACTCACTATTATTATTTAAAAAAGAAACAGTTTTAGTCGTTACGATTAGTAACTCTATAAATTTATTTCGATGGTCAACATATATTATATATCAGTCGATAATTTTAGAGTTGTAATTTTTTGCGAACTCAATCGGCTAATATGACGTTGTGTGTTGTATTGTTTTTGGTAAGAAATTAAATCATAACATATTTAATTGCTTACTCAATGGTTCTGTATGTTCTGCTTGTCTTTAACTGTGAAGTCTTTTTAATATTCTGCATTCCTCAACTATTAGACACAGCGTCTGAGTTAAAATGATTTTGCCTCTGTGACAACTGCCGGGAGTAAATCATTAACACACCGACTGACACTACGTTTCATCAATCAGGCTAGGGACTACATACTTTCTTAATGGTGAATGATATGACAAACAAAACTGACATTCTCCTTTCGCCAGTACTGCACAATAACAAATGACTGTGTTTTACATACGAAATAATGAAATACATTGTGTTAGACCAGCTCGAAAGATTCTTCATATATATCAAGAATTTCTTTATTATTATTTATTCATGCGAATTACAATTCAACGCTTTGAATCGTCAATCATATATCTTTTTTTACTTTTGTGGCCCATATGTACGAATTGCAATTAAAATGGAATATAAATAAATTATTTCGTCAACTGCTTGTGTAACAAATAATAGTTCACTTTTAAGGTGTTCACTGTCAATGGTGGTAAGGAAATATTGAAAAATAATACATATTTTTTGTATTATTTCCACAATTAATTATTATATATATTATATAATACAATTTATTAATTAATGATCAGGGCCGGTTTTGTTCATCGCGAACATTTTATGCTGAATCAACTAAACATTAACAAAGAGCTATTTGTACAATCTAAGCAAGACTAAAATAATAAATAGTACATCGAAAATATTGAAGCAAGCTGTACTAGGAATGAATAAAAATTACTTTTTTTCTGCGTATGAAAGACGTATATCTATGTAGCTTCTTTCGAACAAAAATCATTTTATTCTTCTCATTTCAAAATAGATAGGTTTAGCGCGAATCTATATACTCATAATGCATTGAAAGCGGACATAGTTACAATAAACTTGTTCGTGGAAAAGAAATCAATAAACGAAACATTTACATACCGAAGAATTCACATGAAAGTTAAAATATTTGACATAACTGACTCCCTTGTCCAAACACTCACATTGTTATCTGGGATGATTAGTAGTTTGCTAACTTTATTATTCTACCCCCACGTGTGCGCAAATTTAGTTAATATTTGGCGACGAAATTTCGCTCGTTATTTTATTACAATGCATGTAGCCGGAAATGTTATCCAAGTAGTAACTTTGTTTCCCGGTGTATGCTTGTTAGTAAATTCTCCAATGATGACTGACATGTTCAGTGTCTACTTGGGCTTAAGCAAACTTTGCTGCAGTTCAGTTTAAGACAGGTGTGACGCTGAAAGGAACTTTGACAGTCTTGCTAAATGGTTGATTGTCTCGGGATTTACGCTTGCATCAGTGCTTCCTATTTCATACGTTCATGACTTCTACTTTATAATATATATTTCAAAACCACATCTACCAATTTAGAGCAAATTGATTCCCAATAGGGCAATACCAACTTAAGCGAACTAAACTCACTCACTTTTTCGAAGAGAGTTAAAAGAGAAAGTCAGGCCTAGAAAAGTACTTTTAAGCTACTAGATCTCACTACGCTACGTTTTTAGGATGGAAATTAAATACAGCCAACCCTCCTACAGCACCTTCTTTTTAAAGCGTGTGCTGCAGTCTTCAGGAATATTTTATGTTTCATAAATATGTAATATTATTCATAAAAATATGCATTACACGAATATTTATCAGCAACGTCCCTTTACTTTTCATAAAGTAAATTCATAAACAAATCCATTTCTCGGTGCTGTAGGAAGGTTGAATGTAAATTACAGACTTTTGCCGTTGAATAGAAATGAATCTTAAACTCAATTTATAAAACTACCTTTACTAGGATTTGAACCCGTGAGCATTGCAACCGAAACCAACGATGCTGAACACTCGTGAACGCTTTGTTAAATATTGATTAATGCATACCTAGTAGTCACAGTATTAATGGTTTGTGTTTCTGATCGAACCCTGAAAAGTTACCAAAATTATCAATTGGCTTATATACTACTAAAATGAATATCCGTGGCGTCATGGCACGAATAATTCATGAAGAAGTATTCATTAAAATCAATTTTGCAATTTTGGTGGCGTATCAAATATTCTTCAGCAACTATCTCAATCTGTGGCGTCATCGATAAAACCAAAATGATAGATCATTGTTTATTTTGAAATCGTTGCTAAAATATTCAGCTCAAGTATAATAGTTAGTCATTCATCGAAACAGTGTTGTTCCGGCAATTTTCTCCCATCTCTAAAGCGTTAAATATCTGCATTTAATTTTGAATACCGTCTACCGCCCGACAATATCGACAAATTATTGCAAATTTAACGATTGCCCGCACGTGCTTGCGAATGAATAATAGGGTTACTTGCATGATCGTTATGGAATGTTTGGTCGTCTCATAAAACCCGCACCCGTCAAAACTCTTTCTTTTTATGAAAATCCTATGCCTCAATCCATGCATCATTTATTTTTCGTATAACTATACCATGCGATACTCTAGCAAAGAAGATTTAATTTAGTTTGTTTTTGAATGCATATATACACGAAACTAAAACACCTACACGGAACACCTGTCATGTATTGTTTTGCCCATTTATCTACTTAATCACGATTAGATATGTTGACCAATTAAAGGATTGGTATACGCAATTTAATTTGATATTATTGCCTACCAAAGTTTTATTGTACTTTCTAAATTGAAGATATTGCAATATATCTATGTATCGCAAAACACAACTCAGCACACACACACATTCTCTGCATGCGTATGAAGGCTTTTTGTGAACTTTGGCAGGTGTATTGGAATCAGGTGTTTGTTTTGAATTTTCATTGTCGTAAGACTATGTTTTCCAGAGTCTAATCTTTTCGAAAATTCATCAATGTTGAGATTTTTATTACCAATTGATTTGGCATGCACTTAGTAGAACTCTATTATAACACGGTGAGAAGACTGCAATGTATTTAAGTTCTTCAAAAAATATATATAGTTCAAGTTAATACGCCTTCGTCAGAACTGTTTTTGTCTTCTAACGTCAACCTTTTGCCGGTGGCGTAAGCCGACATAGTTATCAGTTATATTATATAATTTTTGTACAACTAAAAGACATTCTTATTTTTTCACTGTGAGATTTATACTTATTGCAATTTTATTTTCGCTTTCTATTTCTTAATTATATAAATTAAGATGCTCGCAGTGTTGAATATACCTTTCTTGCGGAAGAGAGTTTATGGGACAATTTAAGCGTACACTTGCCACAGTAATAAAAAGTGACGAGCTCGGAGCTGTTGGAAACAATGTATGTATTGGTCAGCTAGTTGCATCCCGTAATCGTTATTTTACACACATTATTGTGAAAGTACTGTTTGTTTTAATCTTTTATCACCTTGCACTTAAATACACTGGTTTGAAACTGCTTACTATTTTTGTAATATTGCCCTGACGAAATATTTACGTTCCTTATTAGCGATACTTAGTGAATTTGGTGAAATCTGAAACAGCAATATGTAGCAGTTTTAATATAGCGGTTTTCGATTTTGTAGGCACACAACTAATGCACCGGTGATGCACAACCTGCGACCCGCAATGACATTTCATGCGGCCCTATATCACACATATCAATCACCTTTTTTTCTACAGAACTTTTTACGGACGATGGGAAAACAATATTTAAATAATAAAATTGAAAATTGTATAAACACGATTATCTGGCCCTTCTAACAAAAAGGTTCTGCTATACTGTACCATATAGAAACTACCTTATAATTTAACATTTCCTTTTTAATAGGACGTGTCAATACTAGATTCAAGAGTTAAACGAAAATATTATGCTGGATCATATTTGACTTGGACTGCATGATTTATGTTTTGAAGATTTATTACCATTTTCTTGATAACTAACTGCCACCAGGAAACATGTATCCTCGATATCTTATTTTATTTCTATTAACAGCGGGTTTTCTATTTTGGTATGCTATGTTTTGGTGTTGCATACAAATAACCTTTTCAGTCATTATATAATTTTTTTATAACACATTTATATGTTATAAAAATCTATGCATTTCTTCGTTAAATTCGGCTGTAAATTGGTGAAGTGTATTTTGATGTATAAATAAAATTGATAACTTTGTTATTCGACGGTTACAATAACGTGTCTAAGTAATATGACCATTGGAACGATAAAGTAATAAATTTTAATTTTACCACAAACCGCCATGTTTATTTTTCACATTTTTATGACGCTAGATTTTCCAGAATTGTATTGTTCGTACGTGCTGCAGTTCTGTGATTGTCTCCTGCATATGCTATGTATCTATTTTTAATCGCCCGTCTATAACAATCTCGCCAAGTGCATTCCCTGATGCATGCATTTCTCGGACTGTACATTGATATCGCATCGTTCCTCAAAGTATCCTGTCAGTACGTATAAACGACTAAGTAATTTACTTATTGCCCTGAGAGGTTCAATATACTTCGGAAACCTCTGAATACACAAATTCGCCACGGTTAAACTATATTATGTTTGCAAAAAATAAATTTTTGGAAGCGCAGATTTAATCTTATCCATACTAATAATAAAATATTTCGCTACATATAATTTAGGATTTGGACTGAAAGTGTTTGATGGAATTTCAATCAAATTTGATTTGTTTTAACTTTTTACTTTTCCATGAGTTTTGTGGCTTACGACCTAGATTTTCCTCTCGGCATCTTCATGCATTTCAAGTGCGAATTAGTGATTATAATTTTCCCACATAATTCATTGAAACTCAATAACGCCAAATTAGAATTTTTTGAATTTTGTACTTTTCCATGAGTTTTGACGCTAACGACCCGGGTTTCTCCTTTCGGCATCTTCAGGCATTCCAAGTGCACGGATGTACTTGAACTGACGCGTAGTAAACAGTTTGTATCGTTTATATACAAAAATATAAGTAGGTCACTAAGTTAAAAGGTTATTAAAATGTAAATTAGCGAAATTTGAATGAATACAAGTTTCAATGATTTAAGTGAGTTTGTTATAATTACGGGGATTTTTGAAAATATTAATGACCAGATGATAACATAAGAATATTTAACATGAATCTAGGGTCCTATCCGACCTCTCGTTAATGAGTTGATTGATTTCAAGCCTTTATTATTATATTACATTAATGATAGTAAGTGAATTGATATTTAATAATAGCAAGTGCTTGAATTGTAAATAAATGACAATTATTAATAAATGACAATAAATTAAAATTAACAATTATTTAAAAGGGTACAACAATGGTGAACAAGGCAAATAAAGTTGCTCGTTCAAATTGGCAGACCGTTGAGCTGAGCTCGATTAATCTCTAAGATTTCTTGATAAAATAGTTTAAACTCACCCCTGTTAGTATGTAACAAATTAATGCCTGAGTCAAAATTAAACGTGTGGTTTTCAAGAATTAAATGGTTGGCGAAGGTGGGAGGTATCTTTTTTTAAGCGAAAAGCGGTTAAATGCTCAGCCACTCTTATATTTAAGGTTCTAGCAGTTTTACCAATATAAAATCTGGGACACTCACTACACTGCAATCTTTAAATCCCAAATTTGTTTTTATAATCTATAACATCTTTATTATTTATCAATATTAATTTTTTTCATCAAGCACCCTCAGTCGAAATACTTAATTAATCAATAACGTCAACTAAATTACGTTGATAACAATTAAACTTGTTATGAACGTAAATTATTGATTTAATTTTTCATACATAAATGATACTATCTATTTACTACGCAGCAGTTCAAATTCATTCGTGCACTTGAAATGCCTGAAGATACCGAAAGGCTAAACCCGGATTGTTAGCGACAAAACCTATGGAAAAGTAAAATGTTCAAACAATTCAAATTGGACATCAGTTATGTTTAAAAATTATAATCAATTAAAATAAATAAATTGTCTTTATTTTATGAGATACGATGAAAAAGGTATTTATTAATTAATACCAGAATTGATATTACTTAACAGTTAACTGTTGTTTTTTTACCATTACTAGTTTTACTTTGCATTGAATTATTATCTGAGAGTTCAAGTTCAAGAGAGTTCTTTGTTTTTTTAAAACGGTTGTCAAATTTGCTCACGTCTTCTTTATTCATCCTAACAGAGGAAACCTTCCTTTTCACAGGGCTTACTTTTAACGGGCATAGCAAACGTACATCTTATTATTTTTTAATAATGAAAAGTTTGAAAAGCCTTAACGTTGAGGGAAAGAGAGGACAATAGAAGGCATCGTTAGAGCAGAGAGACTTATTGCATCTGAATTATTTCTTATTTCGGAACAGTTGGGCTTGAGTCGGATCTAGATCATGCCCGAGGTAGAACTAGTTATTCTAGAAACTACCTGAGGAAGACGGCATTAAGTGATTGGATGGTTGCAAAATTCTGTTACAAATTGTGGAAACCACCATTGCAAATTTACAGCTTCGGCAGTGAAGTCGCAATCATGTACACCTTCAATAATTTACATAACATATGTTGGTAGGTTTTTGATATAAAATTTTGAAAAAATAAAAACACATATTTAGTACTTATTCCACATGGGATTTCGCTCATCGCGAGCATTAAATTATTTCCATATAAAATTAAGATGTAGTAGGAGTAGAAGATGTATTGTGTACCCTGTCTAGGCGAGGCTATATATGCACATTCTAATGCACGTTTAAAGCATAGTTCTGACGAGGGCGTAAGCCGAAATAGCTATCACCAAATATATAACATAATTTCTGTAGAATAAAATACATTGTTATTTTTCTTACCGTATTATAATGGAGTTCTACCAAGTAAATGCCTACTTAATCAATCTATATATTATAAGCGGTGTTTTTTTACATCCCTCTACTTTCGAACACATTTTCAGGAACCAATTATGTGTGAAAGTCTAGGTCCGCCTGCTTATTTATAGAGAAATAATTATTCTCCTATAGAATAAAGTGGAGAAAATTATTGTGAAACCATAAGAAAAAGTGTAATAAAAATATTTTCATAATCATACATCTTGGTAGATTCTCTTTCACTCGAAAATCTTTTTATTATTTTGAAATTTGGTATTTGTAGAATCTTGAGAAACATCAGTAACATCTCAAAATTATAGATTTTTTAATGCAAAGAAAACGAAAAATATTACAACGTAGTATTCTCTTTTGGAATATAATGTAATAAGTATAATACATATATAAAATGAGTTAAAAAAACTTATGGTATTTTTTGTCACCGTATTATAATGGAGTTCTACCAAGCAAATACCAATTAAATTAATACATCTATAATATGCATACTCAACATATCTATAATACGGTAAAACCTGTTACACCAGATTTTGGAAAATACAAGTGAAAAATTGACTCTCATTTTGTTTGTCAAACTTTTCCAAGCCTATTTGTGTTTTATTTTACGGTTATTGTTATCTCAATGAAGGAATTGTATTTGAATCGTGCCGACTTCGTAGATTTTCCGGTAGGCGGCAGGCCAAATTCAATAATATCCTTGTTTGACAACATGTTGCTTATACTTACATCACGTGTCGGCCCTTGCTGGCCCACTCTCCCCCCGACAACCCTTCGTTATTCATTCACTATAAATTTTGTCGTGGTTTACATTTTAGGCACCCATACCCACGAGTATTTCGTAAATATTGCTTTCAACATGATATTGAGGAAATTGTATTGAAATAAGAAAACTATTTTCCTTCTTGAACAAGGGTTAAATAAATTCATGATTGAATATAAAATATCGGTAGTTATTTTTTGTAAATATTTTCTTTGAGACGGTGGGTATATTACAATCATAACTATATATGTAGAATTATAATTTGAAGTGTTCGACTATGTTTACCCCATGGCTTGACACTGTATTTTTTTTAAGATGACGTGGCCTTCTTCACAGCTTTAATTCAATACAGTAATTGTGAACAGAACCAAAAATTCCATTGCTACATACAAAGTTGTATATTTTAATTCTTTTTCGATACCAATTCAGCAAAAAAATTGCTCAAATATAAAATAAGTTTCTTTATATGATATTAAAGGATATCTTCTTGTGTATTCATCGATATTGTGCTAAAACCAGGGCTTTTTTTTTAAAAAAAAAAATGTTCCGGAACTCACTTCATGTCAAGCTTTTTACTAAATAAAATAGCACATCTCATCCGGTTCATTTAAATACCATATTTCATCATTTTGACGTATTATATAAATATAGATTGTAATAACGTAAACGCAAACATTATTTCGTCTTATTGATTTTGAAATTTTGAATAAAAATAAAAATACCTTGAAAAAGGGTGCCGGAACGCCGTTCCACCGTGTTAAATGGAAAAAACGCCCTGGCTAAAACTATTATATTATAGTACAATTTCACTGTTACTCTGAGGCGTTCATTTAATACGGTGCCTATTTATTGTTTTTCTCTGTCTTAAACATCAAATTAATTTGTCCCTAATGGTTGTTATTTCGAATTCTTTCACGCCCTTTTCCGGAAAACCAATCGTGTCAACGCATCACTGGCCAATCATCGCTGTCAAAATTGTATTAGGTACCTGTATGAAAAGACATTTCACAATACGTTTATTTTTCATTATTTATGTGCCAATTATTTTAAAGCATTCGTACGCTATTGATATTATGAACGTGAATGTAAATCAAATATCGGCAATACAATACACACATTCAGGAGAATGTATGTTATTGAAACCTTGATTTTCATTCATTTCTTGTTTTTTATAAATTCGATTGAATTTTTGACTGTTGAGTTTAAATTTATATAAAATAATTGCGCGAATCAGCGGAACGAAATATAAACCACTTTTTCGTCTCTCGCAAAAGATGATAGAATTCCAGGAATTATTTATTTATGACAATAAATTCGTCAAGCTTGGGTAGATATAATAGCAGAGAGCTTTTTTGTATGCCGTTTCTTTGGCACATTCGGGAAATATATTACAGTGAAAGAGAAACACTCCAGCGTTCATTATATTTCTTATATTCGTTCGTCATTAGTTGACATTTTTTTTTATGTCATTAGATGTGTTTTTTTTTACTTTTTCATATGCGGATGCGATCAATATGCTTCTTGCCACGCCCGGTCTCTTGGGAGAGAAAACAGTTTTTTTTAAACATATGATTACAATATTATATATTTGAATAAAATATCTCATCTAAGTTATATGTTTATTTCTTAAATATAATCTTAATGTCTTTGATCCTTTCTTTGGCGTGGTATTTACTAAACGAAAAAGTCAGCTTTTATTTCTAAATATGATGATGTTGATGTTGCTTTTTTTGATAAAATGCTTTATAATTAAATAATCAAAGTATGTACCGAAACTATCAACTGAATGAAAAATGTTTTTTTTACTAGTGTAGAACAGTTTAATACCGCTTCAAATATGTAATTACAATTAAAGAATGATCAATAACGATGCATATAGTTCGAAATTATTTTTATCGGCCGGATTCAGTAATATCAAAAACATTTACATTTAGATGTTGTTTCTATACCAAATCTACAAAACGGAAGTCTTTGTGTTATTTTTGTAACTGTTTAATGCGTTTTTATGTTTCACCATTACTGTCGTCATTTTTCCAAGATTGTTTCCCCCTAAAACCTGTCAAAAACCAAAATAACTCGAACCTTCGAAAGCTTTCCAGATCGTTCCCAAATTGATCGGGCTGATTGATTAATTTCTTAGGGTTGTAGCTTTTCTTGTATTTTTCTACAATTATTATACACTATCTTAACTTTCTTAATTTGGTATAAATTACACTTTTTGTTATTATTCTTAATCTTTTGAAGATGCTCGCGATGGACCGAATCTTAACAAAATATTTATGAAAATAGTAAAAAATATTTTGTTTATTTAAATATAATGCCTTTCCACCAAGAATTGGCCTGTTGATACCTTCCAAATGAACATTGATTTTATTATTATTCTGATATTAATTATATTTGAATATTCGAATGGGATGAGACTTTATTATTTGAAATTAGAATATTAATTTAAAATGAATAATTCCCTCGTACTTATATTTGTTTTTCTTCTTTTACAGGTAAGTTTCAAATGTACTTCCGACTATGACTTGCTAGATTCTCTCCTCACCAAACAATGCAAAAACTTGCTCCAGTCAATACTGTTAAGGTGAGTATACAACTGGGTCATTAATCATTCTGGAAACACCGCAGTAGTGCTCTTAAACTCTAGTCCTCTTCTCGAAGGATCGGCTGTGAACTTCAAACATAACTGGAAAAACAATTAAAAGATACTTTGTCAATTTGGGCTGAAAATATATGACTGCCGACATTGATACTCACGCTGAAGAGTGGCTAATCGATCTTAACATTGTTTCAATAGAAACTTTATCAGTTTTCTCTTATTTTCATTTATCATACATTTGACATTCATGGTACATTTGGTAAATTCGCAGTCTCAGTGTCTCCTATTGCCTTTGAAACTACACTTTACTATATTTATGGTACTTAGATGTTAACACACAAAATATATCGGATGTTGGCGATAGTTAAACAGTGGCATTGAAAGTATTTTATAAGCGAATTTGAACAAGTTATATGGCGATATATTTTTACTAACACAATACAACTTAAATCGCTTTTGAAGATAACTCCTCTATGGGGACAAATTTATTTCCGATTTCGGCGGCGGTCAACTAATGTTGGTACATTTATACCAATGTATTTTTAAATCTGTAAATGGCCAATCACGATTAAAAATAAGTAATGTTTTTACTTAAATACATAAACAATTATCATCATCAATGTTGTACAACTAATCCTGTTTTTTTTTGTAAATGTAATTCTTTTCACCTAGAATATGAAGGTGATTTCTTCTGATACTAGTGCAATACTAATTACAGTTGAATGATAATTAATACATCATTTTAAAATGATAACTTCTCAAGTCCGGTAATTTTTGAATAATATCTTTCACCACTATTTATAATATTCATTTAGTTTCAATTGATATTTTGTGGTGCTTGGATACCTTATATACGGTAGATTATACTTCAATAGCTTTGCGAATGTGAGCCAAGTACTACAATCACGTCGATAAAAGCTTCATGTTTATTGAATGACTTCAAGTAATTTCCAAACCACAATTTATTCGCCATTTCAAAGGATCTACATATAATAATTATTGAACGGCTTTGTATGCTTGTTTTGTTTTTATTCGATTAATATAGATTGTTAATAATTATTATATTCATCGTGCATTGAAATATTGTGTGCTGGATAAATGATTGGATGTGGCATATGCGTTGATGATATTGATGCGGTTTTGAAACATTGTCGATGGTAAAAGCTGGCGTATGAAAACCAACATCAGTTAATTAATAATCTTTGTCATCATGGATTAATACATTCCAGTAAATGACGTATATGGATGGTCTATCATATTGTATTACACAGAAGTGGACGTAGAACGAGTTTTCTGAAAGTCATAGAATCCATTTCAGTCACTACTTGTAAAAGAAAATGAAAACGAAGTTTGGGCTGTTCTCTGAAAATATTGGGACTCGATCAAACCATGTAGTATTCGTACGACATACGGACGTAATCATTTTTCAAGCGACTTGAGCAATATAATTAATAGTATTTGTTGAAATCCAATGATGGAACTGTGTAAAATAATAGATCTCAATAAGTTACTTTCGACGTTACATAGTTTTTCGTGGATTTCATTTAGTGGTTTTCATACTTAAAGTGTGGCGTCGTGGAAAAAGAAGGTTTCGGAAAGTAGGAAACCTAATATACCATTTAAGGATTCGAATCTGGCAGAAAGAATGGGAATATTCTGCAATACGTCAAAGCGATGATTTACTGTTTTGATACTATATTAGAGTCCGCGGTCTAGTGGTCAACGTCCCTGGCTTCGTTTGCGGTGTTCACTTGCTACGTATCATTAACGTACTTTTATCCAAAACTCGCTGTAAAAAGCGCCACCTGTCGATTTTCTTCTATTTGTCACTTTTGTTTGATTTCTTTCACTTTATTTATCTCGAAACTCTGTAACCGTATAGAATCTTTTATACTTTTCTTTCGTACAAGTATAACGTACAAAAAATGTTTCATGTATTTGAAGTTATTTTTTACATTAGGGCTTCCTCGGATTCCTCTTTGGCTCTTGGAAGTCAATTCAAACGTATGAAAGGATACATTGAATCAATTCAAAACCACCATACAGAAATTCTAAATCATATTTTTAACGCATGGTTCTAACCCTCCAGCATTCAGTGTAACAGCGCTTTTCAAACATTCTCAATTCAATTTTAATGCCACATAGGAACTGATGTTTTCTTCTACCATGGTATTTAATGTTTTAAATTCAAATTTACACTACCCGAATATCCTATATCTAATACTTTAGATAGATTCGGCGGTATCTGTGGAAGTTCATTTTCATATAAATTTAAAAAATAACTTTTTGTTTTAAAAAAATTTTAGTGTTTAACATGCACACCTGTCGTAGCATATTTTAATTCAATATTCTACATATTTTTGATGAGACTCAAATATCAGGGCTGTGGAGTCGGAGTCGCGGGGTCAGGGTTTTTTGGCCGTAGTCGGAGTCGTTCTCGGATTCGGAAATTTTGAAAAAATTAAACTTTTTATTTTTGCATATAATATTTTAAATTTGGCTATTGGCCGAATTGGTTGGTTGGTGTATAATTGAATACACCTAAATAGAGAAGGTAGGGAAAAAACGTGGCGAAATTAAACTTTTTTTAGTCGGGAGTCGTATTCGTATATTTTTTCAACAATTCCACAGCCCTGTTAAATATAATGACAAAAATACACCTATAGTACATTTCTTTATTTTCGTAGAGATATATAATCTCCGAATTCTGTGTTAATTTTATGCCTTCAATAGTGACATACTGATGTTTGACATGCTTATATAAAAAAATCTAATGCACGTGAATACAAAAATATATTTTATGTTTATAAATATATGCATGTTCCGGTACTGTTTTGAGCGGCAGCCTTACAAAACTTTATTGTCGTTGATTTAAATCGAATTTCCCGGTGTGGGATCACCCACCGCTGCTGCAATCGCGATTCGATTTCCGTTTTTGTTTCAATTAATATCCCATTGTGCTGAACATGTATAGCGCGCGGGGAACGCAAACGTAATCCCGTTTACGTTAACAGTCCTCTTCGAAAGCGCGGGGGACCATATAAATGTGTATTTGATTTTTTTTCAAATATATGTAATACATAAATACAATCCGACTAGGGACGTTAATATTTAACTGACTCACGCCTGTTGAACAACATTGTTGTATGGATTTTGATTTCATGTAACGTAGACGAGTTGGGCACATATTGAAACAGATCGCACACTCACTAGACACACGACCGGGACCATAAACAAAGTGTGCTGTTATATTATTTTTGACAACTGTGTATTGTTGATAAAACCATTGACGAGCATTAATGATTTTTCACTAGATTTTAGACTAGTGATTGTCAAATATAATTGCACTGTGGCAGAATCGTAAACAAAAGCGTTTATATGAAAATGTCTGGTGGCTCCACAAAATTTGTTTTTTCAGCATGTTGTCACATTGACCTAAACATCGAAATATTTCATTCGTTAGTTGACGAATTAACTTAATTAAAATTCATTGTTTTTAATATCAATATTTACCATGAAGCTGTAGGTGGCCTCAAATGAGAAACACTGTTCTACACTATACACGATGAATGCTTCTATGATCTGAATATCAATTTTGTGTTTTAGCTAATTGAATATAATACCTGTCCATCAAGAATTTACAGTCAACACCTGAGAATCGATATTTATGTATGTATTAACAAGTTTGAATTTTGTACTTTTCCATGAGTTTTGTCGACCCGGATTTCGCCATTCGGCATCTCAGGCATTTCAAGGACGCAAGTGAACTTGAACTGACGCGTAATAAATACGGTGTACCGCATATATATAAGAATACAAGTAAGTCAATATGTTCAAATGTTATTACGGTAATCTGTGACAATACTCTAGGAAAAGTTTGAAATTCAAACTATTCAAAAAAAAATAATCTCATTCAATATTGTACCGTTTTATAGAACGGCTGCCTATACTCAATATTGCGGTATTCACCCAAAGAACAGAAGATGTGTATTTTTAGATCAAATTAATGACAAATTTATTTAGTTTATACTAACATTAAAACATTTTAAATAATATGTTTATTGTGTTCTTTCCGCCCCGTGATACTGACATGAAATTTACATTTTCTATCCTGCTATAATTTCCTTGCATTTTATCGTCAATATAATCTCGACCGTATACAAAAGTTACCATATCATTTAATTATAAACACTTGTTTTCCCTCGTTTTGTTGCATTCGAGTTATGTGCCGTTGTATTAGTGTGCCGCTATCGCAACGTATGGTACCCACAACCCCAGTACACCGCGAACGGAACGACCCAAATGAAAAACGCAATGCAATTAGTGCGTCCGATTGCGGACCTGTTACCCGTATGTATGGCCCTTTTGTGTCTACTAAACGTGGCCATTACAAATCTTATTAAACGTAAATTCAAATAAAAGCCTTATAATTGCTGGGTTGATAAACAGTTATTTGCTACTTCATATATTCACACGTATGACCAAATATCATACTTCTAAACATTTAGAAGTATTTAATCTAGTATTTCGGTTGCTTTTTTTAAAATACCGGAATACCGATCATTCAAACGTAACATTGTCATATTTCGGTACTAAAAATATATTGCTTGACGGAATTTCAATACCAAATCTGAATCGTTTGAAGATGGGGTTTGTCGCCGTAGATTTTGACTTTCGCCATTTTCTGATATCTGATAGTTGTAATTTATCTACACAATTCATTGAAACTGATTGAAATCCTATCTTTCGATAGCTCATCCAAATTGCGATGGTAACAATTAAACTTAGTGATTTACTTTTATTCGTATACAAATATATATAAGCGATACAAACTATTTACTACGCGTCAGGTCAAGCTCATTCGTGCAATTAAAATGCTCGAAGATGTTGAAAAACGAATCCCGGGTCGTTAGTGACAAAACTCATGGAAAAGTACAAAATTCAAACGATTCAAATATGTTAATATAATCTAAAAAGTCATAATACATGAATATCTATTTTTATGTACAAAATTCAAACGATTCAAATATGTTAATATAATCTAAAAAGTCATAATACATGAATATCTATTTTTATGTGTTATTTAATCTTTTATTATATTTAATAAACTAAAACACTTTATTAGCACGATCATCGGTTGATTACGCATGTGATGAATTAAACCGGCCCTGATCTTATCTATAAATTTGTTGAGTTACAAACAATATGTTTTATTTTTTTAGAAATATCTTTCACAAATATTTTTTATGCGGAAGATTGGTCACAGATTTTGCAGCAATTTATATTCCCTTCGAATTTAAGAATTGTCATCTTGAGTTTATTGTCGGAAGATTTTCCAAATAGAGCTTATTTTAAATATGATTCATCGAGCAAACTTTCACGCCGCTGTAAATTTTATGAAAGAGACAAATGAAAATTTAGAATTAAATCATTAATACGCGACAGTAGTAGATTTATTCGGAAAGAAAATTAAATTTGTCTCACCGATTATCCGCAACTTTCCATTTAATATCTGCGAATTTTGTTTGCGCCGTGTGCCTATTCCTCCCTTATTCTCCGTTAATTAATTACATCACTTTGCCATGAAACATTCTTAATGTCTCGACATTTCAAACTGATTCATTATGACCTCTAATTACGTTTACAATGTGCTGATATTAATAGTGCTTTATTAAAATGGTAAGAGACAACGCAACGTACACGTGCAAGAAATTGTGGATCTTCCCTTAGTAAGGTCGTCGAAAACCACCTCTGTTTTGACAAATCCGCTGTCTTGAAGCGGAAACACAGTGATTCCAAAAACTATCATTAGTAATATAATTATTTTTTTTATATATTTCTGTTTGCTTTATGGTTTATGCAATTATTTGTTTTCATGTTATCTACGAAAGATATGGCAATACTTACATTGTTTAATTTAACTTTTCCTTTCACACAGGGAAGAAAATAAGAATTTATAGTTCGCCAGGAAATATGATTTCTTTTCCCATTGTCGCGATGTACTAAAAATGTTTCTTGCGATGATATGAAGTATAATAGTTCAATGAGAGACATACGTGTATCAATTTTAAGATGTCCACTGTCAATACTCGGTGGAAAAGCACACAAAAGATCAGGACCGGTTTCGCTCATCGCGAGCATTTTCAATTAAAATTTTCTCAATTTGCGCTTGAACTTTATTACAAATTGAAAATTCCCATGACAAAAAATGCTTTCTAAACAATTTTGCTTAGTAATTGATTTGATATATTTTACTCATTTAGTAATTAGTCTGCGGATTCAAGCCCTGGCCGTGTAAGTAAGTTTTTTGAATTCTTGTAGCTGGAGAGTTTCAATATAGATAATCGATCTGGTTGATAAAATATTATTAGGTGTTTATATACGAAAACTAATGTATAATTTGATCACTCTAATCTCGTATACCTGTATAATGAAGTGTGGTTAAGGGGCCTCAGTCAATTAGGTAAAGATAGTTACTCGATGCATTCAAATAAATCTACAAAAGTATAGCTTACAATAGTCGAGGACTACCTGTATTGTGATTTTAGTGAATCGTTGCTTCGGCCTGATGATGAATATTATTGATTTTTCTCACGGGAATACGTTGTACATCATCCAGGTTTGAAGTGAATGTATTGAAGTGGGGGTATGCTAAACGGCTCTGTATGGCCCTTAACGCTGTCTCTTGTACGGGCCAACCTTATTGAAATTCTCTACTCACATAAATCATACCTTCTACTTACACTTCTCGCAGGCTTAAAGTATACAACGGGCTTGTCCGTTTTATACAGCAGAATACTTGCATAAGTATGAGGTCAGACGTAACGAATTGTATTACGCGATTCGTGGAAGAACCACCATTATCCCTTTTAATTAATAATTTTGGGGATAGTTCAAAATAATAAAAAAAACCGTATCGAAAAATGCTTCACCACGGAAGATTTCGTAACTGTTTTATGTATTGATCATTTTAACTTTAATATAATTGTTTGTTATGCAATATTAGTAAATGAGTGTATTCATAATAATGTGTGAGAACGCTTTGCTTAGAAATAAATTCACTGTCAAATTGGAATCGTTTGAATTTTGTACATTTCCATTAGTTGTGTCACTAACAACTCGGGTTGCGTATTTCGTCCTGGTTCAAGCTATTTTATGAACATGTGCACTTGAAACGCCCGAAGATGCCGAAAGACGAAACCAGGTTTGGTAGCGACACAACTCACGGAAAATTACAAGATTCAAGCGATTGTAATTTGATAATGGAGTTCCATCAAGCATATTCAGTCGGAGTCCTAGATTATATCTTCACTGTATTATTACTAAGTTATTTGGGATTCTGTATTATTTATCATTGCATTGTGCTTACATCTACATTTAAAACGAATAGTTGGGATTATAATAATAACGTTGTGACTTAGGCAAAAGTTTATTCACATATTATTCGTTTGAATATACATTTCAATTGTTTTTTTTGTTTATTTCACGTATTGTGTAAATGAATTTCCAAAAACTTTCCGTCAAATCATAATGGGTATATAATGTGTTTTCTATCATTATTAATATCCAATTTTCTACAACTAAGTTCTTAGAATAATTGCTATACAGCGTTCATTTTAATAAAACTTCATTCAAAAAAGATAGTTTACATTTGTCAATTATTACATTTAATCGATATTCATTTATAGCATGATATTAGATTATATAGAATTCTCAGAAAAACCTTAACATTTCAATACAAAATAAATATTGTTCACACTCTAAATATATCTACTCTACGGTGATTAGCAATTGAAGTTATAGCGAAATCAAGAATATTTCTATTTGCTCATGTAAAGTAGCATTTTAAAATATTGCCAATCTATATATAATATTAATCAATTTCTACAGTAAATATAAATTGTTACCAAAGATTATGTCGAAATCAAGTATTCTATTTTCACATGTGAATACGTGTGTAAAGGTTTTGCTGATACCTAGATAATATTAATCAACTTATCATTATATTTGAAATTTTACCAAAAACCACAAGATAAGATAATATTTTTATCAATGTAGAGAAATAAATTCTGTTGAAAAAAATACTTTATATTAATACTGTTTATTAATTTAAATTATTTGAATGCTTCTTTCAAAACCGAAAAATCTGTCGTATCATTCTGTGTATTTGTTTGTACTCTGTCATGGTTTTCCCTTCATAATTTTGTAAAGTGAACCCGTTTTAATTATTGATAATTGCAATCTATTATGCTAATTACCCGAAATAGCGAGAAATTTATTACTTTTCAGAAGGGTGAAATGACTCAAGCACCAAAGATACAGTGAAACGGTTAGAAATGTTGTATGTATATTATTGTCCTTCTTCCTGGAAACAGTTATGTATGGCATGGTAATATTTTGGTGATTTATATACAGGTTAATTTAATACAGGCGTATAGGAAGTAAATTCGCTAGTTATGCTATTGGTTAATAATATATTATTTGTATTCTTGCTGCTCATTTTGAAATCTAAACACAACGTCTTTAATAATTTATCATTTATTATAATATTAATAGTTGAATTTTTAGTTTAGCTCGAATAGGATTGCAAACGTATAGATTGCCGAAAATATCCGAATGTCCATACATGTTTCTGTAGATATTTCTGCGAATATCAATGGTTTGCTTATCCAATTTATCGCATTCATAACATTGTAGTCATGCAACATGTATAGTCTTTTAAGGTGTAAAATGTCACTTATTGATGGAAATGCATTATTTTAAATAAATACAACACATTTTGTAGTAATCCTTCCGTCTCATATTGACAATGCTCAACTGATAACGTATTCTTAAGTTTCTTACAATAATGCGTTTTGCATACATAGTACCATCTATAAAGCACTCCAGGCAAGATTATATCAGCTGGATGAAAGTTTGTTCTCAACCACGTAAACTTCAACTCCTTGCGATGGTGTTGTTTCTTAGTTTAATACCACATCTCACAATCTTATGCTGATGTTCATGTTTTTTTTATATGTTAAATATTCTGATTAAAAAAGCTACAGCTTACTTTTATTAAAAGCTTTCACGACGTCCCTGTACATACTATCCAGTGATTTAAATCTCGCGACCCCTACTTATGCGTCCCTGTTATCATATAAAAATGATATATTACACCTTTCCTGTTATATTTATTCAGGTTGTCTCCGCTGACAGATTGCGTCCCTTCTCCTCGTATTATTACTATGGATATTTCGCTAATTTAAAACCCCTCGTCACCACCCCTCAGCCGACCGCACGAAATGTCGCGCGAACTAAGTGATTCTTTTGCCCATTAACGCTCCCTCCCGCTCATGCCGAGGGCGTCACAATTACCCTAATGAGAGTGTAAGTAAAAATTTTCGGGCACCAAATTAAACCTTCGATAAATGACATGCTTCCGGGAAGATCCGGGTAGATGGGCAGAACATAATCTTGCCAGAGACGTGCACATACATAATATGTTATCTACCATAAACCCATCCCAAAGGTATTTCCATGATATCATATTTCAAATCAAAATATTTCACAAAATACATTTTTGCGCCACACGGTGCCTACAAGATTCTCTTTTTCCCACCAGTATTTTTACTTCCTCTCAGGTCTTCCGAGCGTCCCGTAGATTTGCCGAGTATGTACATAGGATTGTAATCAGTGGCCTTCCAGATAAAGTCCATCCGGCTTGTATTTGGGACTGATAGGATTCAGTCTCCCTTAGACCTTAGAGAATTTACATCACATGTACAAACTGGATACATCGTTGTTCATCTATGCATAATTGAATCGTGAGCTTCTGTTATGTGACCTCCAATGTACCTGACTCTTTTGACTATAAACTGTTATGCTCCTGTCTGACGGTTCTTTGGGTATGGACAGGGATTGCTGCTGCGTGCATTATTTTTAATTTCATTGAGTTGCTATGTAACCTATTATTTTGAATTTTGTACAGCTTTTAAATACCGATGCGTTCGAAGTTAAATTTTGTCTTTAATGGTTTTTTTCAACATAAATGACACACGTAATTTCTGACGATATTATGTGTGCCATTTTAAATAAATTAATTATTAAATAACTCCAGTGAAAAATTGAAGCGAAGGACGTTATAATTATTTAATGCTTGCCCTATCTTTATGGTTCAGTTATCTAAGCCTTTTTAATGGCTGTTTAAGCACTGTAATAAAAAGATTACTGCTGGCTTTTTGGTTAGTTACCTTTTATAATATAAAGTTATTTATTGCTCGGATAGCTTTCAATAAAAACATCTGAAGAGTGGATAGCTTCGTAGACGCTCTACGCCGAAGAGTGCAGTATTATTGCGGTGCCCACCATATTTAAGTATTAAATACCTCGAAGCGAGACTGAAATACCCTTTACCGTTAATTATTGTAATAAAATTTAAGCTGAGCTAAGCCTATCATCAAATTTCCTCCGCCGGAATTTCTTGATTCATTGTTTTCCTTCTTATAGTACCGATATAAAATATTTGAATATCGCGCTTAACCGATATGATCCCGATCCTTTCCTTGGTAATAATTATTATTTGCGTACACCTTGAAATTCAAACATAAGTTAAATCAAGAATTCGTTTACTAACATTAATTAATGTCAATTATTAAGTTTGAACAATGCAGCTTCAATTGGTATCTATGGAAATAAAAACCAATAAGCTTTCCATATTACTATTATTTATCGCAAACAGAGATTCAACGATTAGGATCGAAAATTTTCGGGTTAAAAAAAATGATTAATTATCATAATTAATGACAATTATTAAGCCTAAACAATGCAGCTTCAATAACTATCTTTGGATATAAATAACCAATAAGCTTTCCATATAGTTATTTTTTATTATCGCAAAAGTAGATTCAAAGAGTAGGATCGAAAAAATCCGGCTTTAATTAATGTCAATTATTAAGTTTATATAATTAACAATGCAGTTTCATTGGCTTTTATGAAATTAAAAAACCCATATGATACTATTTTTTATCGCAATAAGAAATTCAAAGCGTCGGATTGAAAAAATTATGGTTTCTTCACCAATTAATTATTTAAGTTAGCTTTGATGCACAAAAATTATCTTTGAGTGACATTTATACAATCTAAACATGAATAAAAACGATTCATTATATATATTTTTTTTTCAGATAACCAACCTCCCTGTGTAATTGACTCGTTTTTAGCCGAAATAAAAATGTGAACTCTTGATTTCGTAATGTTTCACTGTCAACGGCGTACATTTATATCAGGGCTGTGGAGTCGGTAAAAAAAGTTCGACTCCGACTCCAGTATTTACCAAAACCACGACTCAGACTAAAAAAGTTGAATATCGTCACTTTGTTTTGCCTAATTTTCATTCAATTAAATATCAACCCTAGCAATCCGGCCAATAGCCAAATTTTACATATTTTATGCAAAAATAAAAAGTTCAAACTTTTCAAAATTTCCGACTCCGACCCCGACCAAATCGTCGCGACGACTCCAACTCCGGCCAAAAAGCTCCGACTCCACAGCCCTGATTATATAGATTTTTTTTTCAAAAAGTGCAAGAACTTATTCTCATTCATATGTAGCTTCAAATTCTTGACTTTTGAGAAGCGAAGTAACAAGTTTATCTTTTTTTGTCTGTACGGACTTTTAGCATGTTTTTATATATATTTTTTTTAAATTAAACAGTAATTCAGTTCTAACCTTTTCGTGGTTTTATCGTTAAACTCCGATATGAATTAGTCATTAATGTTTTACTTCCCGTTGAAAAATGAGGCCGGCATTAAACCGGTCGCCTCTTTTCGTCGTTCTTTGTTATTCGCTTGAAGTATCTTTGGGCTTTATCAATAGAAAATTAGCTCGCCGTTAAATTAAAAAAAAAAACGTTCCTTACAATTTTCTTAATTTATGCGTCTCAACTGAAATAATATTTCCCAATCGCCCATAAAGTTACAAGACATTTCACTTAGCCTGCGGGCTTCCGTCTTTTACGGGATTAAAATATTTTCCGCTTATTTCTAGTAAAGCGTAAAAATTTAATTCCTCCAAAAATATTTGTAAATCAAAGGTAATAAAAAATCCTTTTAAGTAATTTGAATTTATAAAATATTATTTGCATTGTACGAATACGAAAGTATTCAACTACTACCTACTACCTTTTAACTAATGGATTTATTTGCAATTCGCGATGTTACTGAATTGATATTGATAATGAGTTATTATTTGATTACAATGGATATTCAATGGAGTGTCTGGATTATTTATTTAGTTTCATACCGATTCGAGTTTAGTTTATACGCACTGTGGATGTGAATAATAAGTTACATTTAATTCTTTCATCTGAATAATTTCAAGTCTCGGTTATCAAATGTTTTCAAAAGGACGCGATAAATAAAAAAATATCTAAAATGACTCTTTGCAGAAATAGTAATCTGTAATATGATTTAAAATTCAACCCATTTTTTGCAAAGCCTCGTACACTAATGACATCGCGTACGCGACCCCCTTGATGATAATAATGATCATTTTTATGGAACCACTTTCAAACACAGTAACCCTTCGTGCTTTTAAAAACCCTATAACTGAAAAAAGCGATAAATAAAAGTTATCAGAGGCACCTGGGGAATGGTTGCCACCTCCGTTTCGTCGGAAACCAAAATATGATAAACACCGCAAAGGAGTAAGAGGTGGATAGATTTTTCGCATTTAAGATTCGAGGCAGTAACGCATTCGGGATTTATATTTCCGTACTTATAGAAAATTACTGTCGCGGGAATGTGACTTAAATAATAAAATGGAAAATTTCATTTGAGTTGGTAATAAATATTGTAGTAAAACTGTGCAGTGTTATTCGAAAACATATTTTTTTATAAAAAAATAAATTGGTGCAATACCTACAATTGAAAAAAAACCAGTATCTATAGAATAACATACTGGAAACCTTTGTTAATTTTTGCATATCATAATTTTATATGATTCTTGTGTTTATGTACTCCATTCAATTTGACATTATACGACATTAATATTTTATAAAAAAACATGAACAAAATTTGAAAAAACGATCCTATTTCCTCACATCTGGTTATCTCCAGCACTGGAAATAAACTACCTCACCACATACGTCAAATTACTGGACCTTAGCCAAGTCGTTACTTAAAATATGATTTTTTGACTGCAGTAGTATTTTCCATATATTTAAAAAAAAACTTAAATACAATTTTGTGAGAACTCTCCGTGTCTTCATTTCTTGATAATCAATAGCACAATTAATTTAAATATTAATAATTTATAGAAAGTTGTCTTAAAAAAAGATATTATTATATTTGTTTTAAAAAAAGTATTATTATATTATATAGTTGAATAAAAACGCATTTAGTTTTGATTTGTATTTTTTTACGCCGACAGTGGAAATTTAGAATAGTGTAAAATCGTATAAGTGATGGATGTAGTGTTTGAATTTTACAAACTTTTTATAAAAATTAATGTTTATTTTGTTTTATTTGAAAAAATATGATTACCATAAAATGACTAACTCTCAATTTGGTATCAAAATATTAGACCTTTGAAACGTCTGTCCTTCATATAAAATCACCATTCAGATGTCAACTGTCACTTCTTGGTGGAAAAGCATTATTTTAAATAAATAAAACACATGTTATCGTATTACTTCCATATATACATATATTCTGATCTTTATCAGAATAGGTTTTGCTAATCGCTATTTTTAAATTTAATGGCTTGAGATAAAAAATTCTCATCTTCGTATTTCTATATATTTTGAATTTAGTGTTTCAAAATCTTTGAAAATTCACAGGCGAAAATGGTAAAACAATTTACGCCTACAAAAATTTTTGTGCGGTTCATCGATGTATTATTGTTTATATAATTTATATGATTTTTATTTTTAACGTGATTCATTCAAAGTCCGTGACTGATCATTTTAACTAGTATCATCCCATCTAATCATGCGGTAGGAGTGGGTGACCAGGACGAAGGACGAGCGACAAAGGGAAGCTCGGCATGAAAGCCGCGATCGTCATTACTCATAAATCATCCCACCAGTCGCGAAGATAGTCTCTTATCGGAGCGTTGCGTTTTAAACCGTCATAATTTTAACTCAGGCGGTGTACCTCCTATACCAAGTGGATGGCAGTTAGTTGTGGGGCTTCTTACAAAATAGCGTAGCCAGCTTTATGGGAAATTATTCGCGATTTGCATTCCAAAATAAGTGGTTCTCTAGATACCAGATCCGAGATTTTATCGTAAATAAACATTACAATTATTTCTTTTACAACTTGAACTGCAAAATATCATAATTGTATGAAATAGCTTTTAATAATATCAATATAAATTTTAAAATAACTTTGGTTATTACACGTATTCAATACGTGGAATAATCAATGTTATTTTAAAATGAACTTCCACAAAGTGACAGCCGAAACCATCTAAAGTATTTAATAATATCATTCGCGTGATGGATTATAATCCTATTTATTCGAAATGCACCTTTTCCACTGGCGCGTTGAATAAGTTGATTGTATATGAAATTAATCTTAGTTGTTTGATCATTTCTTTCCTTGTGTTAAGAAGCGGAAGACACGTTTAATTTTTTCACAAAATATAGAGCATTTTAATTTTTTGAAGGAAAATGCCAATGCGTACATAACTGAGTGTGAGGGCTCAGTGGTGGCGTTAGACGCGGGTTCTGGCGTTGCGTACAGAATTCATGCCGCCTAGACTAAAATACTCGGTACGCTCCGTTAGAAGCATCGCGGTCGTACATTAAGTGTGTCCAGCTGTCAGTTATATTTGAATTTGTTATAAGCTGAAAGTATAATTTTTATAGGTCGGAATATTCGAGGTTGTTTTCCGTTGTCTACCGACTTTTTACCGCCTTTCATAATATGGAACACGAACTCTTTTGAAAAAAAAAATATACTCGGAAATCCACGCCAGGAGCTTGATGAAACTATCTTTTTTTTTTTTTACATAAATCAAACTCGTTTCAAGTACCACTACTACGTTTTATTTGATTAGAGATCGAGGCCGATTTTATGCATCGCGAGTATCATCAACTAATTTCAATTTCATATTTAATTATTAGTTTTTATAACATACTTCATTACAACGCAACACATGCAGAAAACTTTGGGCCATTTTTACGCGTCGTTTCTCAGTGGTTTTTGTATGCTTGCGTTGTTGCGTTTGCACAATGAAAATCAGGTTCTTATTCAGGCGGCTGCGAGTGCTTAATTCCTTAGTTAGTACCCTTTTCCCTCCTACTCCATATTATTTCATAAAAGATCCGTTGCGTGAATGTTTTGTCTTTCAATGAGAAAACGCTTTCAACTCGAAAAGTGAACGCTCCCGTTACTATACAATAGCAACGTAAACAGTGTCTTTTGTTTGGTTTAGCGTTACCACGCTAAATGAAAACGGCTTCGTGTTAACGAAGTTGACCAACCGTGCACGCATCTTGCCGCCACCGCTTCCATGCTGGATGTCCGCAATAAAAAATGAAATAAATAGGTTGTAAGATTTGTTTTGTATTCTTAAGAACCAATGTGTACCATTTTTTTCAGAACAAATCACGATGAACAAACAGACCAGGAATGAACGAATATTTTTTCATAATACTCGTTTGAAATTTACTGCTGCAAATTTTTGACATAAGATTCTTTTCTTTGCCTCCATTTCGATGTGTCTTTAGTGCCCTTGTCCTGCCACTCCCTGTTTTTTTTTTTAAATATTATGTGGTATTATAATCACCTTGGGTCGTCTTCTATCTTCCATATCGAATATGGCAGGATTCCGATATATATTGCTGCACGCTTCTCTTTTCGTACTAGTAGTATTTGATCATCAATACCATGGATGTTGAGCGACTTGAACAATGTTTCTGGTCAATGGACCTTAAGTTATTAATTAGTTATAGCAAATTAAAGTTATTCTTGTTTGGAAAATGTGGCTAAATTATGCAACTATCCTGCGTAGCATTAAAAATCTTTGATGATGTTAACAGCCCAGTAAATTTTACGCAGTTAATAACTTTTTGTAAAGAGCTGCTTCATATTTTAGTATCACTTGCATTTGTTATCTCAATAATTTTATTCATTAGGTTTCAATAAAAAGGAATATTAATTTTCCACAATCACCTAAATCAACATTTATACGTTTTGCCGTAAAACCTTATTCGGCTCTGTTAGTATATTCTGCCCCCTATAGATTCGCTACCCGTCTTGTATGCTGCTCTTGGTAGAACGGATGACGTATTCCCAAACGCATAAGAGGTGACTAATTCGGCGATAGTTTTCAATTAAAACTGACAGCGATGCGATTACTTCCACTCTGACTATCATATATCCGCTCACCAAATACCATACCTTATGTGTCGCGTCGTCGTGGGGAAGCATTTCGAGTAATGAACGACTTACGAGCGGCTTTCGTATTATAATGTACATTAAATACTCGTTTTCTTGTAAGAATTCATATCAGTTGAAAAAACAACATTGCAGATTCACATCAGTTGTCGGACACCTAAGAATCGCTTTGGTTTCATTATTTCTGGGCGACAACCATGACGCTATTATAATTTTATTTTATCTTTTTCTCACGTCAATTATTTATTATTATTATTTTTTGTCCTGTGTCTGTTTTCCTAATGGAATTCGATGAAAAACTGTATCCTGTAACAAAAATACAACACAGTCGTTTAACAAAAATCTTTTTGATCGTTTTAGAAAACGATGAAGAGATAGGATTTTATAAACCGTTATTTAATCTCTTAAGATTTGCGTCTGGTATTAAATTCGTAAATCAATTCAGTAATCAATGTGGGAATTTTTCTATTCCGACGTTCAAACACTAGCCCATAAGCTCCCAACCTTTTTCAGGCGGCAATCCCTTTTATAAAAGTCATTTGACTCCCGACCCTTATGAATTTCGAAAAGGCATTTCTAAAAAGGCATTTCTAAAAAGGTAATTAAAAAATAATCGATAATGCATTTTAGTAAATATTTTTTTAGTTGACTGTATAAGTTGGCGACCCATGGGTAAGGAACCCGTGCACTAGACTGTTCCACTGAGTACGATGACAACTAAATAACATTGACCATTCGGTAACGAGTCTGACAAAAGGACGTTGTTTCTAATGGAATCTATTTTGCATACTCGTTTGGACTACGTTTATATAATTCCAAATGTGTTATACGGTGTGTGTAAACCACATTTTGATACAAAATAAATTAACTAACAGTAGGTACTATTTGGCAGTGCTAGAGTTCGAAATGCAGCTTTTCCAACCGACCGGGTGATTTGCCAGAAATTCGCCTTGACTGAGGTCGACACGGCTGCTGCGCTGCTACTCTCGAGCCGGGATGCAGTTACCTCGGTTGACAACATACTCCCGTGCGAAGGCGGCCCCTGCGCTGCGGCTTCGGAGACTCGAGATGAACCAACCATGTGGAAGCATTTCTCCTCAGCGTGTAATCGCATTAATTGTACTCGAAGCATATTTTACTTATTCACGCATTGTGTAAAATAAAATATGATGTGTAACGAGTTTCCTAGATTTTATATACAATTATCTTCGACGGCGGAAAATCTCGGTCAGAGTACAGTAGAACCCCGATTATCCGGATTGATTGGGGATGAAAGTAGTCCGGATAAGGACAAATCCGGATAATCGAAAAAAACATAATTGACAGGAAAAGACGAGTATAAATTATTTTTATTTCTTTAGATTAATACATAGCTTTAATAATAAATTATTTTTTATAGAAAAAATCAATTATCGATGGGTGGGACGGAGCATTGTCTAGTAATAATAACGTTTTTCCTCTATTATCTATGGAATTTGATATTTATTCACTTCCGGAATAAACTGTTTTTCAAACCATCTTTTAAAAATTTCACCATCCATCCAAGCTTTTTTCTGATGATCATATTCAACCGGAAGATTTTTGATATTTTTGAAGCATCTGGGGTTCATTTATTTCTCAATGACAAACAGTGGAAGTCTATGTCTGCCGGCTGCATTCGTACACACCATTATTTTATTCGTACACTGCTGCAGTATTTTCACGTCTTGAAGCCAAAGATTTCTTGGGTAGTTTCTTCCAATTTAAACCTGTCTCGTCAGCATTGTAAATAAATTCTTCGCCGATTCCTTCCTTCTCCACAAACAACTTGAATGTGTCAATGAAAGTGTTTGCTGAAGGTATGTCAGCAGAAAGCCTTTCCCCATGAACCTCAAGTTCCCTGATACATGTCGTCCTTTGAATTTTTCAAGCCAGCCTGAGCTTGCTTTGAAAGTGGGATCTCCATTTAAACTTGTATTGAAAAATATTGCTTTTTCACATAGTAATGGACCAGATATTGGCTGCCCATTGGTCGTCTTTGTATGCACCACATAAAAATACACTCCTCAACTTCTTCATTTCGTGATGTTTTCATAACTTTACGCTCTGAGCTTCCATCTTCTGACATTAAACAATTGGTAAACTTCAAGATTTTTTTCACTTTTTTTTTATATCCGAAATCGTTGACGTTCTGACACCATATTTATTAGACAAAAAACGTCCCGATTCACCTCGTTTCAAAGCATCGATTATATCCAATTGGTCTTTTAATGAAACTACGACACGTTTTCTTTTCTTAGACATATCGGTAGTATTAAAAATAAATATTTAAATCATGATCAATTTTTCAAGAAACAAACGTTGAATGCGTATTGACTTGACTTGACGATGACTAACCCATATTTTACACAGGACTTATTTTTAGAACAAATGCAAAGGTCAAAATATTAAGACTGCATTCCATCACTACGTACGTAAACAGTGACGCATTTCGCCACGTGCATATCAGCATATCAGCAAATTTGTAATATTTTTGTTTATCTTGACTAATCCGGATAATCGAGGTTCTACTGTACTTGTTTTATAAACGGTACATACTGTAATAAAATAACTCTTTACAGTCATTTTTTCTGTCTCACGGCGAAAAAATCTTTGTAACATAACTAGTTAGATTTTTATTGTTGTAAAAAACGTTTTAAGCAGTAAGTTAACCCTTAAAAATAAATGAACACGTGCGGGCAAAAAATACATGTAAGTAGATTTCAATAGATACATGTTGCCTTTCTCAAAGATAATTTGAATGAATAACATAGTAACCTAATCTCAAATATGGAACTCATAATTTCTATAACAGTATTTTATACAACGCCACAAATCTATATCCGTTTTATAGAAGGTATAGATATAAAAAAAAAACACCACATCTATCTACTGTGGCATTGTATATAGTTTACGGTGAGTTTTGCGAATTAATTTACAATGGAGGAACATATTTTTTTATAAAATTCACACTGTTGGTGTGACTGTCGGAAATGGGCAATAGTTTTGACAGCTTACCCCCAAAATAAATTCATAACTCTAAAACATTTAAAATATAATAGTTTTATCTTGAAAAAATATTTTCCTCTAATTTCACGACATGTTGTCAGTCCCGTTTTACAAACACTTTAATAATGATCTACAATGCGTGTGGAATGGTTAAATCCTATAATTTTCCTTTTCTCTTTACGTACAAATGATACAATGACATGCGTAAGCGGTATACCGATTTCATAACCCGCTCGTTCTTAATTAAAATTCTAAGGATGCAGACAACGCCCCCTTCTTCTATCTCCTTTTGAATTTATCACTAATTACAACGGGCGCCGTTCACTCCACTCGCAGGATAACTGGAATGGAAAGTTGCTTTAAAATGTATCCGCCTCTCGCTTCACCGGTCGTACATCTCGACCCTTTCGCTTGCATTCGTCTCTTTCTCGTCCATTTCTCAACATTTTAAGAAAATTGTTTGCAGTGCACACTTACTATGATGAACATCCGCCACTGTGAAAAGTAATAATTTCTTACGGAACTAACTGCCTTGACTAAAATGTTTTATGATTGTTTAAATTTTGTGGCTTTCAGTTGTCGTATGAAACTGATATTACAGTATTTGGCTGTCGCTGTTTTGATAAAATATTATTTGAATTTTCGTGACATATTTTTATGAGTCCAACTAATACTTAAATCAGTTTACTAAACTTACATTTAAAAGATCGAATAAATACGTAAAACTTCCCGATCTTCGTGGCACAGTGACGGATACTGTTCCCGGTAAGCCATCAGATTCATATATGCATTTGAATCGAATAGCTTCGAATATTTATGTGATTTAATTCATCGTTTCAACGTGCTGTGTAGGTTCCATAGCTGAAACATAAGCTTCATATAATATTTGAATATTGAAGAACATAAGCTTTCTTGTAAAATAACAATATAAAGTCTTAATTTTTCATTTATCATAATATATATTAACGATATAATAACTATACAATTACAAGTTTTAATGGATTTATTTTTAGGATTGAATTATGCATTGTATCATGTAGGATAAAAGCCGCCGTGGCAGCAATAGTTATTGTGAATTTGTTTATTCGTTCCTATAATCTGATTCCTGATACTCATTTGACATTTTTTTTTCTTCAAAAAACGGTGGTTTGGCCATTTATTCACAAATTTAAATACATTATCCATTTGCCCGAATTAAAATATACTCTACCTTTAAACGAGGATTTTTTTAACCTTTGACGTGAAACTATGAACAATTTGTAAAGGAAACAGCTATTCTATTCCATTATTCCCAGGGGTATTTTTTCCCTACACGGCTCGCTCTTTGTCAGGTAAATATCCCCATATATAGATTGGTAATCTGTATCGTTTGCTCCATTAATGTCGTTTATTGAGGGTAAATACGAAAGTCATTTTTTATCACTAAATATATACTATTTGTATTAGATGAAAGAAACAGTTGCAACTGATGCGAAAAATATCTGTCTCTTTTTTTACGTGTTAATTCGATTTTGGTTAATGGATTAGTTACATTATTATTTAAAGAGGTAGATATGTATAAAGATAGTTAACTTGAGATATTCCTTCCCCTAACTCCTTATTCCTGGAGAAAGAATATCTGTATTAATCTTCAATCAAATACTAAACACATTTTTGCAACATTGCGTGCATTGATTTCGATAGTAAATAGTTACAAATGATCGTAATAAGAATGATAACACATTTGTAATTATTTTTTTATTATAATGCCATTCCACCCACCAAGTATTAATAGTGACAAATGATGTAATCCACCAAAAGAGAGTTTTCACGTGCAAAATAATTACTTTCGTTGGCTAAATATTTGAAATGCATTTTTGCACCGAATACGGCTTAATGGATTTTTAACTGTGATAGAAATGTGGACTGGAGCTGTTTCTCCTTTTCCTTCTTATTGTGTGTACCGTGTCAAGCCGAATTGAAGAAAATAATGTAGACCAATTGAATAAGTCACACCAATTATTCTTTTTTTATTAATTTCATCATTCCCCTCTTCTGCCTTAGTGCTTTCCCGGAAAATCCCTATTACAATACCCGAATCCGAAATAAATCCGAAGTGATAAATACCGATTCCGGCAGTCTACTCTCCCCGCCTCGCACATCCGCTCCGGGCCTTCGGGCGATACAATCATGTCTCGTTGCGCGTTGCTCTCTTCGTTAAACTTTTACCCAAATTAAATCATATTAAACAATTTAATAATAAGATCAAGCTTATTATTATTGTATCTGCAATAATACCCTAGTCAGGCATCATCAAGCAATCACGTTTGATGTTTTTGTTGTTTTCTTATTTGGTGAAATATAATTGGATCTGGGACGCTTGCATTTCTAACAAAACTATAGATAAGATACAATGCAGAATACTTAATAATGATGTGATTACATTAATTAAAGAAACTGTAATTTAATTTGCGTCCATCTGATATTCATTTATGTTTTCTTTAAACATTGAAAATAAATAATGTTATTTTCCCTTTCTCTACACAAGTCCGCATCGCATATATTTGGTAAATCGAGAGTGCTCTGAATACCACCCAACAATTATAAATAATAAAACAAATACCTCCTATGCTACATGCATTTATATAAAAAAGCCGTAAAACTTCTAATGTAACAGTACACAAACCTAAGAAGTCAATCGACGATAGTTTGAATATTTTTTATAGTGTTGGTACACACCTTGCCAATCTTGAGAGATAATGTTCAGATATACTACTTACTTAAACCATTTGCAACGCAAAACTATATAATTTTAAGCGTGTAATAATGTAATAAATAAATGCAATAACACATTGATTTTTGACGTGACAACGTCTTATAAATCGATGAACGCCCGCTGCACGCACGAAAAAACATGACTCATTGTCCCGTTTGTCGCGTTACGCCGAAGGCAAGCGTGCGAGCGAGAGCGCGGATAAGCGATAGAGAGGCACGATCGGCCTACCGTTCGGATTGTGCCGCATCTATCTCTCTTCCACTCGATTGGTCGATGCGTCTGAGTAGAAAAGAGACAGCGGCAGCACACAACTTATACACCTACAGTACCTACACGTGATCTGTTTACAACTGTTTATAAAGTGAAGTGAAATGTTAATGTGGTTTTCATTGTTTATATCACAACAAAAATTGCGGCAATAAAGGTAATTAATTCTTGCATATTAAAAATCTGACTAACGTAAAACAAATATACTTTAAATAAACAATAAATTATTTAGATTTCATTTCACTCCTTCTTCGTATCCATACAAAATAATGATAATTCAATAAAAATGATTCCATTTTATTCATAAAAGTATGCAATCATTTCATCAATGTTTTCTTATGACGTTGTCACGTTAAACTATCGTCCGTAAACCGACTTTACAGACAACCATTTTTTAGTTATGCTACATTATGCTTATACTCAAGCTTAGTTTAATTTAACATCATTTTAAGCTCATTCATGCACTTGTAATGCCCGAAGATGACGAAATGCGAAACCCGTGTTGTTAGCCACAAAACTCATGGAAAAATACAAAATTTTAAAGATTCAAGTTTATATTGAAATTCTATCAAGCACTTTCAGACGAAATCCTTTATTAGAATTCAAGTCAATTAGTAATTTTAAAAATCTATGTAATAAAATCCAACCGAGTAAAAACTTTCTCACTTACGTTGTAATATACATTTGGAGTAAATTTTGGTTTCATTTCGTTACTTGTTATTGCATTTTTGGCACGTATTGAAAATGTAGCATTTTCTCCATCATTTATTTCTTACCTTTCATTCCGTTTTCCTCACAATTTGCCTTGATTGATCGTTTTTCATAAGGAATGACAAAACGCAAAGCGCGAAGGAGACTGATAAATTTGAGATCGTTTTGAGAAATGGCGCTCGTCTTGTGAAATTTAGTCGTGTGATTTTTCATAAACGGTTCGCGAAATGTGAGCAAAAGTCAGTAATTTTTTTGACTACACATTCAAATTGGACAGAAATACTTGATATTTTTCACGACAATTTTTTTTAAATTTAGTCGTTGGGTTAAACAAAAAGTCTACAATCACACCTATGTAAGCGTAAAATGAAAACAAAAGTTTCCTTAATAATTCTATGTTATGAATCAGGATTATAAGCTTATCTTGCATTATCTCTTGGTCACAATACATTCAGCATATAAAAAAAATAAACAGTAATAATAAAAAAATGTGTCCCTATTTAGGTTACGAACAAGGGGTTCGTATTTTTTTCAACTTTTGAAGACAAGTTATTGTTTTCTATATAATTGTTTCTCCAACACCCATCGTTAATAAAGAACCTTTTGTTATCACACACACACATTTTGTTGGATCTCATTTTTGTCTAAATTTGTTCTATTTTTAAAAATATAATATTAAAATTCACGTCAAAAATGAATCGTAGAATATGAACTAAACTACTTCAAAGTTATCAGTGATATGGGCGCTGTCTTCATAGATTATATTATGATTCAATTTTGCAGACAATAATATTACGTGATAGGTCATAGATTGGCTGTAGGATATTTTATTTTTGGAGCGGAAATATATGTCGATATGAATGTGCCTTGCATGCTGATTTTATATACGGTATGAATTTATATTTCTCTTTATTTATGTTGAAATAACTGATACGCCCTGCAATATTTCATTGCTGCTGGATTGCGAGCGCGCTCGTTTCGGTGGCATGTTTAGATACGCAACAGAGATACATCACGGCCGGCGTCCTTGGCGTCACAAAACAACGCAGAGGCGAAACCGGTCACGATCCGTCCCCATCCGCTCCGGGACGCGCCCCACTTCCGGCACGTCAAATTGAATTTTGAACTCGGAACGTGATTTCCCGCTGAAATTCCCTCTCCCGACTTCTTCTTTCATTTTCGTCCGGGAAAACCATCCGCCGCTTTAGCTTCGGGAAATGGCAGGCATTGATTGACAACGTTTGGAAGTAACTTACTATTTTCCTTATAATTGCCACTTGTTCCTTGAGCGGAAAACATTTTATTTGATTTTAATAATATCATATATTTACAACAGCTTTTTTCTATACATTTAGTTACAAACCATAATATAGAACTAGTGATGTTTTTGCCTTTTGTTAACATTATTATAAAGTACAATGACTTCTAGGGCGCTGTCTTAAAAGCTACTCAATTAACATGTTTTTGAAAATTATAATGAATATTGTTTGATAGATATTAAGTTATAACATACTTGAGTTTTGCCAGTTATCAAAGTATGTTTGATCACTGCTCTGAAAATATGTGTACGTTGGTTTAAAGTTAATTAAACTTCTCGGGAAAACAAATATATCAAATACATCGAAAGCTATGCTAACTTCCGCACCAAGTTACAGTTGATATATTTGTACACACAACTCTCACGTATCTCACTAAAGGTGGCAAGGATTTTGCTCCTTTCAGAGCCACCTTAGATAATTTCAAAATGAAACTGATTAACTTATCAATTAAATCAACCATTTCATATTTCCATGCGGTAAACTTGCGTTCACCTATGAAGTTCTCGAATATTCGACAAATAAAACAGATCATCCTTCGATTTGTATGACATTGCGATTTCACTTTTAATTGGCAAAAACAAAAAAAAAAATGCGTGATGCCGCAGTTGTTTCTTGTATTGTATATATAAAAATCAATGTTTGCTGGTTTGTTTGTTCGTATTTTATGTGTTGCCTTACCGTTCATCCGATTGCGATAAAACTTTGTGAACTCCTACAATTGCTTGCACTTGCGCGAAGGTTATAGGTATAGTAAAATCAACGTATAGTAGGTCTTTTATATATCAATGTTTTTTCATATTTTATGTGATGTGTTCATTTTGACAACTTATTGTTGCACTTGCGCAAAGGTTATAGGCATAGTACAATTAACTTTCAGTATAAGGCGCGTGTGCATTTAGATGCACATGCACCCATATACAATCGGCAAAAGACAAACAGCAAACTTCAAATGTCATTGATACCGATTAATGTTAGTGAAATTAAATCGAAATTATTTATCTAAAATATTGTGCATCCAAATGCACTTCAATAAACTAATACACTTTTATTCTTTGAGTAGCATTGCAACGCTTGCCGGGTACCGGCTAGTATTGTATAATTTGAAGAGCTCATTTGGATTCGAAAATAAATATTTTATTTTCATTTTCCTGCCCTTATCCAGATGGATTTTGTCGCCACCAAAAGCCTCTGATGATCATCCATATAAGATGGTCTGTGGGAAAGCCAACATGCTAGCGGAATACACAACTTTTTGCTGGCACTGCGTGGTGGTCACACACTCGGATATGGTCAAAATCAATGTCTTCTCAGATTTATTTCGCATATCCGGTGATGCAGCAAAAAACGCAAAACTCTACTATACAGTGAAATCAGTTTTGAATAATAAAAATTGTATTGATTGAGTTGGCAACGTATTTGGTTCTATAAAATAAAATATGGACTAGTTAGTTATATCGTGACTTTTTTTTATTAGCGAAGAACATTATTCATATAATTGTATTTGAATCGATTGCAGTTTTTCTCCCTTGTTTTCCAGTCGTGTATGGCCGGTAAAATTCTATAATTTGATCGTTTGTTTGTTGTAAATCCCATTAAATCGGTTTTAATAATTTCGTCCTCTGACCAATAGAAGTTTTTGATGTTTGAATGTTATTAAATTCCTTGTTATTGTTTCTTGATTAATTTGGTTTCATGGAAAGTACGCGGAAGGCTCACGAACGGGGGCGGGTGAGGGTGTGATTTGTGTTTATTAGAATTCTGCCCCTTGAGTGGTTATTTTCCGCGGAAAACGTCGCTTCGAGACTTCTTGAGAAAATTTCTCCCTCTGATTTGCAAATAAAGATCTTATTATGAGCAGGTTTAACATTATTTGTAGACTTATATAAGTTTTTTATTATTATTGGTCAATTTCAAATATTACATTTTGCCCAACGATTAATGAAAACCATTTTATTTAGTCTCCTTTGAAATGATTCGAAATTCGCTCGAATTTTATAAATTATTCATTTTACGTAGATTTCTTTCCGCCTGGATTTTGTCATTGAAGCTTATCCCCGCAAAATTTTTAAGTTTTTTCACCATTTGAAAACTGTAAGGCAACCGAGTTTTATTACAATATCTCAATTGCTAACATCACCATGCCACTGAGCTTTGTTGCTAGGCGTGATACTTGTTTCATGCTTTTCAGAAGCTTTTAAATGGAACGTATTCTTGGAAATGAATTCAAGTCAATTGATTACATATTCACGACTAGTAATGTCAACGGAATTTATTTTTTCTTATGCAAAAACAAAACTATTTTTTGTATTGATATTAATATATAACTTCATTTTGTATTATGCTTTTAAAGACGTCAAACAACCTACTTTTGCGGCACCTGCATTTCATCTGAAGTATTGTTCTATCGCAATCAACAGGTTTTGGAATAACATTTTATTTATTACCATGAAAGAAGAAGTAAAAAGAAAAACTTGTAGAATCGTTCTCGCGGAAAACTTTGCATCGTTTCTAATTGTTGAGAAACTTTTATAATAAAACATTCTGTTATTGGGGAGCGCGATTCTCTCTGTGTCATGTTGCATTCAACAAAGATGTTCGTGTTGACTAAATACACTTATTTTTATGGCACATCCAACAATAAAAGGGTCCTTGTGTGTTTCATTTTTCTCTATATTATTGCTTATCGCATAAAAAAAACATTCTTTAGAAACTGTTTACAGGGGAAGGGATTATTTATTATTAATGGAACATGATACACAAAAGTTTTAGCTGTTCTGTTCTCTTATTAATAAGACGACATATTTCTTCTTTATATTCTTTCTTGGCAAACTCTTTCTTAGCAAAATAATTATTCTCTTAGTAAAAGTGGTTCCGAATGAACTAATTCATTGTTAATTTATTCGAAAGACGTGATTTTCGGTTCATTGTTTCTTTTGTATATTCTAGGTTGGCACTTTAACGTTTAAACTAATTAACGAATTTATTTTGTTAGAAAATTTATGGGAAATACCAAAATTGACTGCGTTAAAAAAATTACAACACGAACAGAAATACCGAGTGCTAGCATTTTCAAACTTTAAGCAAATAAAAACTTGCAAACTGGTGATTATTTTATCACCAAAATTCTTTATGGACAGATGAATTTTATGTCGTGCACTGTTTCTGATTTCCATCATTGAAGTGTATCGTGCGTCTATTATATAAACTAAATCTATAATAAAAAAACAATTCTCAAGACTAAATTTTATCAATTCCCTTACCAATATTTATACTTATTTCACACAAGCTAACCTATATGTAGAACCCAAAGTAAAAAAAAAAACAATATACATAGATTCTTTGCCATTAAACTTGCTGTGTATCCAAATGTGTCACGTGCTTTGCTTCTTTGATAGGCCCTCCGTTTAAATGCATCGTAACATGTCTATATATATGTATGTACCAATTTAACTTGACCCTTAGCAAGGGCGCAACCATCGCGTGAGTGATTTGCAATACTCAAGGAAATTTCTTTATTTACTCAAGATATAAATGAAAAAAAATCTTTTAAGTACATGTATTTTTACTAAAACAATACAACTTTAATGACTTTTGATAATATCTACTCTATGGGGAACAGTTTTAGTTACGAATTCAGCGGCGGTTAAGTAATGATGGTAGGCATTGACTCTAGTCAGCCCCTCTTCGAAATTAATATGTATTTTGAAATCTTTAAGATTTTTTTCAAAGAAGAACGCGTGAGAAAGTAAAATAACACACGAATTTTCACAAAGTAACCGTCGAAGTCATAACAAATTTCCTAGATTCATTGATGCCATAGTTGGGGAAAACTTAACATACCTCGCGCACTGAAACGATCCCCTACAAGTTGGGCCACAATAAAATTCCTTTTACCTTTGGTTCAGTAGGTACGTACTCCAAGTCGAGAGCTCTTCCTGTAACGGCTCCCACTTGCTCGCAGAAAGGGAGAGGGGCGCTTATCCGAGCTCTAAAACTACTTGCCGCCCCTGCGGGATAACTGCCACTTGGGCTTTTGCCATCTCTAATGTTTTCTGCATGGCAATTTTGCATGCTCTATTTGTTATTCCTTTGTCGCGATATCTACCCGTAATTGATTGCCATTAAACATTTGCGACCGTCTCATGAAACGAATAAATTATTTGCTACTTAAATAGTGATATATTTTATTTTGTATTATTTATAATAAGAATATAAAAAAACTTATCTCCGCAGTAAAATTCTGATTATAAATATATCTCAAACTTAAATATTTCGAGAGCTAAAAAAACGAGAATTTACTACACTTTCAATATCCGCTACCAATATGGACAATATAGCCTCCTGATGGAGGTATATCATACATTATTATCATCTACGAAGACTGCTCGTTACTCAATCGCTCAACCCTTTAAAATTCGATGGCACAGATTACAGAATAATGGTAAGTTTGTCGCTCTCGCTGTTCATAGAATATCGATTTACATAAAACCTAAGTATAACGTATTTGCTTGAGTAAAGTATTATCATTGTATTTTAACCGAAGACACTACCTTTTTATAAAAAGCTACCCTATTCTAGCTTTATCTTGGAACAGTATTAGCTCACTTATATTAAAAATCTATTTTTTAAGGTTGCCCAATATTTACTTCCTAGTATGAGTGACTAATTATTGCCAGTCTTAATAAATAACCTCAAAATAAATATCTCTGGAAAATGATGTTTATTTACATGTATAAATAGAATGTATGCGAAGCATTTACAGTTAACAAATTGAAGTGATTCAATAATATTGGAATGTACTATTCCTCGTATATATATGTAAGATGTAAAAATCTTTACCGTTGGGATGACAATTCATCTCTCGAATCATACAATTATATGTCTCAAGCAATATAACATTCTATTCATCACAAGTTTTACACAAAGACTTTCAATCTTGATTCACCTCCTCATTTTTTGTGGCAGCAAGATTTTATTATTTTTAATTTTTCTTCTAGCATATTTCTAATGTACATTTTTAAATTTACGACTTGTTTGACGCGATTTTAACAGCCGCGCGTAAACACACTAGCCGCCAAAAGAGATTTCCCAAAAATGCCTGAGCTTGGATGACTGTTTTATGAGTTTTACTGCTTTTATAGCTCACACGATTATAAAGAATAGTGCGGGACGTTAAGGTAGATGAATAGGTTGGCAGTAATTTTTGAAAATTATTTTGCCATAGCGATTCTATTGCGAGGTTCACCATGAAATATTCGATCAATCAGTTCGTGAATCGACTATAGCATTATTGTCTGTTTTTAAAAGATGGATGAAGTATTTTCAGAAAATTTGTTTGTACGAAACATCTGACTGACGAACTAATGCTCATGCGGATTCGATAACAAAAGCATGTCAAATAATTGTATTTTGCAAGCGTGCATCTGCTTACGTTATATAAACTGAGAAAAACAAGATTTACATTACGCGGATATAGTCGCTCTTAGCAATTTATTAAGCAGCCACAATTAGATTAAAGTTTCCACTCGAGGAATGGCAACAGATGTCCCTGATATCGATCGTTGTCAATGTTACACAATCAAAAAATAATGTTTCTCGTTGCTTCTATTTTATTGACAGATGAATTATTCTTAAATGATTTTATTCACAGTACACTTTGACGTGCTAAGTGAAAATAGAATAACGAATATAAAAATATATTATTGAGAGTTTTAGACCACTAATCAGCGATTCATTTAAAGGTTTAATTTATCTTTTAAACAGCCATGAAAATGATATAAGCACCACTTACATTTCCATTTCTTTCACTGCTGCTATGTCCGTAAATAAGACGCCCACGAAATCGTTCCGTTTGATTTAGCAATTTCATCTATTTTTTTTCGAATATACATGTGTTAATGCACTCAACTTCCCAAGTGCTTTGGCGTTTTACATGTAATGATTTCCATCCATTACTCTATATATGTCTTCTAGTCGATAACTCTTTAGATCAAACATTTTGGTTTTTTTTTTACAGTATGTAACTAGGCCCGTTTTGATATAATGTATTTGAATCTGAAAACGTGTCGTGTCAGATCTATAAATAATTGACTGTAATGCGATGATAATGTTGCTGATGTCGGCAACATTCTTAAATGCAAGTCACTCGCAGTGATGATGTTCGCGAAAGCGCGCCGCGGACCAAGGCCGCCCCGAAAGAAGTAAATATGTTTCCGGTATTCCCGCCGCGCTCGCGCCTACTCACTTTCGAGAATTCTCACCAGTTTTGACTTCTACATTAGATCTGTCGTGCGATATCATCTTTTACACTTGTAATTCTTTTTTACATTCAACGTGTGTCGCGTTTCTCGCTGCCGCTGCGTCTAATAAATGACTCATCTCGTTTCTTTTCACCTCAGCCAACTTTATGGACGATTCATGCATATTCGTCACTGAAACGCCTACACTTTAACAGCTTTATCTACACATAAAATGCAATCGAATCTTGAAATGATCTGCCAAACTGTTAACTATACTGTATTTGTTGATTATTAAAAAGAGTAGTGCATATCTTTCATATATTATACAAGCTACCCGAATCTGCTCCCAATGTGACCATGGTACATCACCTTTTAAATATTTATGTTTATACGTCAAAATGACGAACATCGAACTGCAATTGGAAAAAAACATGGGACAATTGAAAGCTTATTTATCTAAGACAAATCATGACTGGGAATCATTCGCATAACCTTTAGTCGTATTTATAGTACACGTGTTTGAATGTGTTTAGTGTAACATATATTATATGATATCTTTATAACCTTTTAAAGTATTTTTAAGTCACACTGTTGGTCGCTAGGATAGCAATCTAAAACTTAATGCATATGACACAAAAATAGAATGTATATTTTTACAGTCATCATATCAAAATTATCTCGAATCAGAAGGTAGTGCAGGAAATCCTCAAGCATTTTAAGCAATAAATAAGGTCGCTTATATTAATAAGTTTTACTGGATGACATCCTATTTTCCAGTTAAATGCTATTCTTATATCTGTATCATCTCTCAAGAATAAATTTGAGTAGTTGACTGTTTATCTCATAAGCCTTTTATGAGTTGTTATAGGGGTAAAATATCCTAGCAATAAGAAATCCTAATATTTTTACGAATTCACTCAATATCCCAGCAGTTAAGAATATTTGTCTTTCAATTCAATGAATATTTGAACATATACATTATAAATAAATTATGCATTGTAAAGTTTATTGTTTGTTAACGAATTTTACGTCAATCGCGATTCCAATGATGGATACAAACATGCCCGACAGTGTAAGTGTAATTTTCGCTGAAATTCCTATAAAGCATGCGATCGTGAAATGTCGGCCAAGGACGGTCGGCTGTCGGGTGTCCGAAATATTCGAGAGGCGTCCCGCGCTTTTCGACCGACGCCCACGCCGCCGTCGTCTTCGACATGACGAGCGCCGGTTAACTTACAGCAAATACTATCATCGTATTGAACGGCGGACACTTATTCATTACTCAAATGAAGAATTTCAAACGTCCACCAGGTGACATCGGTTGTTAACCTACTCCGAAAATATAATATATACCGAAGCGTTAATACGAAAAATACCTCGAACACTTAAGCGTTTATGCTTGGTATTGGCGTTCCATTAATGTGTATCGACATTTTGTGAGAAAGTGAATCGAGTTTTACTTAAAATGTAGCTATATCAAGTCGGGGAAATTAAATTTACTGTCCTAGTAAACACAGCTTCTACACAACGGAATATTCATTTTTATCGGTTGCGAAAAAAATTCCAAACATTTTTATTGGTACTTGTTGGTCGACTCTCCGCTTTGACTTATTTTTATTGTTCTCATGAACGATATAACTTGACAGTATACACTTAAATAACTTATTAAATTGTAACATTCACAGTTTTCTTTGTATTCGGGAGTATCTTGAGATGCGGAATATTTTTGGCCTTTTGTGTTATATTACCACAAATAAAGAAACGAGTCACCATTCATTGTACAGATAAAAAATAAAATACTTATTATAACTCTACGAATTTATCATTTGAAAAAAACTGTGCTCATTATTGTAGTACGTATTCTACTAATTTTCATCCAACACTTCGGCAAGGAGATTTATACACCCATAAAGCAACTCCGTCTAAGTTATATATAATTGTAAAACGGCTTTGCGTCAGTACGTTATTTCTGGTCTGCTTGTTAATCTTTAACTTCTTCCAAAAATTATCACGCAAGCGTAAGAAGTATTGTACTGGCGTTGTTATTATTAATTATTTAACTATTCGTGGAGTAGTTGTCAGTATGGCGGATCTGTGAAGCGAAGCGGCGACGCCGACGCGCAACGCCTCGACGACGGCGACGAAGCGAAACGGCGTCGGAAAAGGAACGCGAATAGAATTTTGGACTTCCGAAATATTATCATTTCATTTGTGTTGTACGAAAGTAACATCAATAGTATTTTATCATCAGCGTTGAAAATCGCTTTTGTTTCAAGTTAAATTTAAACAAAGAATCAACTTACTCGTTCAAATTATTATTTTTGTCGTATTGCATATTTTAATTGAAATGCTTTGTTTCTAACAGCGTTTCAATATAAACTTATCCTGCCTTTGACGTTGTATATATAGTACGGTAAAGCTTCGATATTGAAAACTATTGTAAGCGACGGGTTGTCTGTTCCCTTTTAGTATATAATAGTTTAAAAAAAGATTTTAACAACGTAAAATTAATTATTTCGCTAATAATATAATGCTAAACTCACGTTAACACATACGCTGGTACATACAATAAATAAATATTAAGTTGCGTCAAACTATCAGCCGACACGTGGTAAAATTAGTGCAGCTTTGTGATTACGTTTTAATTATGTGTAGCAAATTGTTTGCGTGTAGTGTCTTCTGGGATTGGACATGAATAATTTGTCAAGTATTTTTTTTAAAATATTATTGTAGGCCTATTAAGCGGTGTAAATATTGTATTAATGTAGTAAAAGAGTCATTAATTTAAATTTTTGTGGAAATATTTAGTTCATATTATGTTTTTAAAGTCTCTTCCGAATATCATTTAAAAAATGAAATTGGAATATGGCACTCACTGTAACGTTCTTCTCAAATAGCTTACACAATATCTGACCCTTGTTTTTTAAGTCTTGAAATTATAATTCATCACATAGCTGCATACAGCTTGGGATGTTCATATAATTCCCTATTCGATTCCGTTATTGCCTCAGGTCGACGTGTTGTTTTTCTCGGTACATACTTTGATATGGTTTGGGAACATGAGTCAAAATTCGAATGTGAATATGGCGGCCTTCCATTGTTGCCATGTATTGGCATTTAAGTTATCATTATTCGAATTAGTGGCACGTTTTTCACCGCTGTGAAAGATACAGCATATGCGTATACGGGCTGCTTCGGGAATTCGTGTGTTGCCACTGATGATATTTTTTTTGTTGGTCCCGACGCTCACTCAACTGTCCTCGCGACAACTGAATAAAATAAATCAGTTTATAAATAAATCGCCAACACATCGCGAGTCGAGACTGTTTCACTTTCGGTCACTGTGGTCTTTAAGTGAGTATACAGGGTATCCCTAAGGTTCAGTCCCTTATAAATTATCATAAAAAATAACGTCTTTAAAATCCACTTTCACGGTAGCAGCTTTCAATTGTCAATCGAACCGTATTGTCAATTTTAACACTTAATTATTTTTTCATTATTGACCCAGATTTCGAATTACGTTATTTTCAGGCATTTAACCGCACGGATGAGCTTTCGGATTGTATTTATAAAAATAAAACACAATCTTATGACCAGAACCGGTTTCGCTCATCTTGAGGTATATTTAACCTTGTTTTTTATTTTTCATAAATGCTTCAAATTATATTTTGTGTACTTATTTATTTCACTGTATTCCACATAAATTACGCGCTTTTGTGTTACCTCATATTTCTGTAAATTATTTAATGTAAAAAAATAATTCATAGAGTCTTTCTTATTTATGTACATAGAATATAAACAGTATTTATATCCAGCTTTTTAGATTGTTCTAAAACTTGTTTGCTTTATTATTCTGACTTTCATAAAAATATTATTCACAGATCGATATGTAATAATGTAAATTATTGATTACATTTTCTGAATTATTCACAAAGGAGTGACATACCCGGAACTCATACAAACGCAGCCATTATAATCAACAGATTTATTCAGATACCACAAAATATTCTCTGAATTAATCGCAAAAATAAACGAAGCATATTAAAATAAAATCCCAGTTTGATTTGATAAAAAATATAAGGCAAAAAAAACGAGACAGTTATTCCAATATAAATAATACAATCTATTTGAAATTTTTTTTCCCCCGTACTTTTGTCCCGATGTGTTTTTATCGCTGGCAATTCTCGAAATGACGTATCTTCCGCATTCAGAATTTATTGGACCTTTTTAAATAGTGTTCAAGTGGGTAAGTAGTCTACTAGTCAATCTGGCCGGCCGCCGCTGATCAATGATAAGTGAGTTTATTGCTTTCAGATCAAACGTGAAAATGTAAAAAGTTCAAATTTATTCTCATTTGAATTGAAAACACTGACATTCTTTGGCAGTCACTTATATTTGAAATAGATGTATGACAAACCATCTATACATTAACCGCATTGCCATTTCTGCAAAACGTATTTAAAATGTTTCCGTCGATTCTTTTTAAAATCAATCTATCATGCTGGAATGCTAACTTATGTGAAGAATCGGAAAATTTAACTAACTATTTTGAAATATCACTTTTTAGGTATTCACTGTCAATACTGCGGTGGAATGGCATTATAATAAATAATAAAAGCACATTTTATTGAACTTATGCCACATAAGATGTATTAAAATCAGGACCGGCTTCGCTCATCGCGAGCATTATTAACTGATCTTTTTTTAGTATTTTTGTTAAACTTATAAATATTGTACACTTTCTACCGTCTTTTAATGAAGTTCTACCAAGTAAATGCCAATTCAATCAAAAGCACCTATATGGTTTAAAATACTGTTGAACGTTTTGTTCAAAAGTAAGCATAATACAAAAATTCATTATTGTGCGATGTGCGCTATATTGGTTGTAAATTGTCTACTATTAAAAAAAAACACTTATATAGCGGTTTATTTCGTCGGTTGAACAATCAAAAATTCGGAGAAGAAGCAGTTAAGTAAACCTAATAGCAATTTAGGTTTGAATCAATTAAGTAATGCTTTGCTAAAAACGTCGAGTACTTAGTAACAATTTATCGATTTGAATTACAGTTAAATACGATATTAGCAATCTTCGTTGATATTTTAATTAAAACGTATACGATAAATTTAATCACCTGCTAATTCTTCCAACGAACACATATTTTACTGCAAATACTTTCATTCAATATCGTTCCATTATTGTTATTATTATAATGGAGTTCTACCAAGTAAATGCCTACTCAATCAATAAATTAGTATTATTGTTGTCATATAAGTAACAAAAATAATGCGTATGTTGTGTACTCGACTATTTAATTGATGCCTATTATAGCTCCGCTCCATAAGCGTGCTTGCTTGTACGATGAGTAGCGATGAATCAAGTTTTTATTACTCTAATCTTGTAAAACTTTTACATGCTGGAAACATGAATGAAAATGAGAAGTCTGATTATTTTTAATGTTTGTGTTATTTACTACAAAGTGTAAGACGCCGTATATTTCAATCAGCGTTTTCTCATTTATTTGGGTTTGTTTATAATAACATGTCAGCCAGCGTCGGTTGTTTCTTTCTCTCATAAAAATACTTGATATGCCTTCCCACGTCTTTTTTTTTTACCTCAACGAATGATAGAGAATATTCTAATAGTGCGCTCATTAATCATGCTTATCGTATTACAACAGTTACTACATGATAATTGATATATAATCGAGTATATGTCTCATTAGAATTATTCTATAACAGAAATTAGCAAAAGTCGACGGTTTGAATATTTCTAAAAAAACATTCGTTTATAATAGACTTCTTCAAAATATATGTATCTGAATAATTCATGACGGTAAAGAAAGCTGTGATCGGCTCAGCAATCTCAAATCATATAGAATACGAATTTGTACTCAATGGCAACATACATATCGGTTACGTTTTCGATTCTACAATGACATTTTTAACCAATCCGTATCTTAACAAACTTAATTTAAACACATCTCAATATTCATTAATCTTCATTTTGTGATTTGTTAAAATCAGGGCTGTGGTGTCTGAGTCGGAGTTGTCGTTGTCGTGGCGTTTTGGCCGGAATCGTACTCAGAAGTTTTGAAAAGTTTGAACTTTTTTTTTTGCATATAATATGTCAAATTTGGCTATTGGCCGGATTGGTTGGTTAATTTTTAATTGAATACACATAAATAGGAAAATAAGGGAAAAAAGTGACGAAATTAAACTTTTTTTTTGTCGGAATCGTGTTTTTGGTAAATACTAGACTCGGACTCGTACTTTTTTTAACTACTCCACAGCCCTGGTTAAAATATATAAATATTACTCTTCCCACAATTGAATTTATTAAATATCTTTTTTGGATGTAAATATAATGTTATAATTTACTCATATTCATAAATTCAGATCAACATCATTTTAGTTCTTTCACTTAGCAGTTACATTATTTTTCTTATATATAAACAATACAAACTTTCTTTCATTTGTGGACTTCAATTCCTGAAGAAGTCGAAACAGAAACCCGGAGTCATCAATTAAAAAACATATGGTGAAATTTTGAAAATTCATTAAGTATCCTCAGTCAATATATTGAAATTATGAGTAAGAATATATCAAACGTTTCGTATGAATTGTCGTGGTGTCTTTTAAGAAATCTTTTATAGATTTACTTATCTATATTGGTGATTTCTGTTGCCTACCCTACTCATCCCCTGTATCGTAAACGAATTTATATTGGCCTTTCAAAACACCCCATTACCATTTTTCCAGCCTCTGTATTTTCTTTCAGGCTTACTTAAGATTTTCCATTTTAATCTTGGTGTTTATTCTGCGGTATATATAAAAATCCTTAGAGATGCTTTAAGGGTAACCGTTTGCTATTACGTATGGTATAAAATCAAACTGTTTCACTCTATATATTATTATATATTTTTACATAGTTTATTATGAACTCCTTATTTTGTATTCCACAATAATTACAAAAAGCCCGTTTTCAATATATGTATTTCAATTTCTAAACGATTTAAACATACTGAGTGTATATTTAATTTCGTTGTCTAATATTAAATATACAAATACCTCTAAATGAACAAATCATTTGCAATCGATCATTTCGCTATCACTGCTTTATGTATCACTTTTAAGGTGTTCACTGTCAATACTTGGTGGAAAGGCTTTATAATAAAAATAATAACACATTTTTTAGTACTTTTTCCACATCTGATTTATTTCATCAGGACCGGTTTCGCTCATGGCGAGCATTATCAACTGCTTTATGTATTAGGATATCATGCTGTCAGCTCAGTATTGAGTCGTTGCTGTTCACAGTCGTTGGTTCCTTCATGTGTTGTGTTAGGGAAATGAAAGGCGTCGACGAATTACAAATTCAGTGTAAAACTCTTCCAGCTACTTTGAATAAATTATTGCTGCGGTTTATCTTGTCACGGGTCCAATTGATCCAATGGGCCGATCGCATCGTCGGTGTTAATTTATTTAGCTATCACTATATCCTCAATTCCTCCCAAGTCAATAAAATCGCCTAATACTACTGGCACCCAGTATACGGTGTATACAGTTGTATACCCGATACCCAATATAAACTTCATTTAAGTGGCTGAGTTGGTCACAGTTTAAAGAATAATGACTGCAAATACACGACGTGTGGTGATGGTTAACCAACCTTTTCATTATTCAATTTAATATTTCTCGGACTTTTAGTTACATACATTTATGCATTAGTATTTATTACAGAGACAGTACTGATTTTGACCGATTAAAAATATAAAGTTACGTTGAATAGATTCAATAATAGTCACCCCACGTGAGCTTCTCCCGAGAGTTATTTGTTCATACATTTCCATGGTAATTTTCCGTGCCCCTCCCATCCGGGTTATTCCGTTACATCCCTTGCCACTTACCAGTTTAAGATATGTTATTCCTTGCTTCTTGTTTTATATGTTTATTTTTATTGTATATATTATTATCGTCTGATGTTTCACCTCTGCGCAGAGTCGTATCTTGGGATTTGATATTCCGAAACATTTCGTATCGAATAACAATTTTAAAAGAAAACCTTTCCATTTATTTTACAATCTGAAACTGAAACTTTTAATGTATAGCTTTCAGACACAATGAAAACAAAATGGCTTTATTTTTAATTGTTTTTAACCTTCAAAATTTTCATTTGGACATAAACCGCATTAATTACCGAAAAAATTAAAGACATACTAATCGAGATCGATTATTTTTACATCCTACCTTTTTTGCAGCGTGAAAAACTACACCACTTCTGAGTTCAGAGATGTGTCCACGTACGTATATCTGGAATATTTGATGACAATTACTTCATTTTTAATAACTTTAATTAATTAAATATTGACATAAATTCCGATGAATGTGAATTTCATATTGTTATTTGATTCTGTGATACAAATGATATGTAATTCATACTAAAGCACCATAACTTGTTACACGGACTATCTATTTGAAAAAGCTTGTCGTACATTTTACAAATGCGATTATATTTCAGCATGAAACATCGCTTCGTTCAAAAGGGCAACCATTGTTACAAGTTTAGATTTTCTGCAAAACTAATTTCTATTTTGATTTGTATGTTTACTGTGTAATGTAAGTATTTGGCCTCACAAAAGCTCGTTTGATACGCGACTGTATATCTCACGCATGCGTGGCTAGGGATTGCAATCCCAGATAAATATGTCAATACCGGTTTGTCGGTTTTTCATATTGAATAGCAGCATTGCAAATTTTAATACTGACAAAAATGAACAATAAATATTAGTAATTCCTGAGAGTAGTTTATGCTTTTTTAAAAAAAAAAATCAAATACACACTAGAAAGTTTAGTTTATCAATAAAAGTTTCACAAGTCAGTGGGCCATCCCTATAACTCAACGATTTATACCTGCAGATTTATGACGAAAAATTAGCACCATTCTTCTCGATAACCCTCCATAGGTAAAAAGAAATACTAAGCTGACCTCTTGAACTGGGTTCACTGGGGATTGCTTCACACTACAGCGATCGCGCCTTCCTGTCAGCAACGATTGGTAGATAATGCATTTTGAATATAAAAATTAAACTTAGAGCAGAAGGAGACGGAAAGAACTTTGACGCTAACGTGCCTTGACTTGAAGCTCCATCAAATAGATATCCAAAAAAATCTTGATCGTTCTTCTTGTTAATAAATCTGACGAATCCTTATCGATTAATGATAGACTGTGATTTCTTTTTTCAAAATTTCTTTTTTTCATAACTGGTATTAAAAAAAACAATCGAGTATACCGGGATCCTGGTTTCGACAATACTGGTATTGTTATCCCTATGCGTGGCGTATGTAAACGAATCTACCGATTGGATTCGATAAAATAAAATAAAAAAGCGTAAGGCGGCAATATCGAAGCTTGTTTTTTTTATGTTTATTTAGTTTTTTTCTTACAGGCTTCAGGCGTACGCACAGGTTGTTATATGTACTTTATTACAAGCTCCTTTTCTTGGAAGACTTTTAAAGCTCGTTTCCCCGTTTGTTATGTTATTATGGCTGTCGAATATCATCTTGGCAACGTGACATAATTTCACTTTGCTCGCTTTGTGCGACACTTTTACAATTGATTTAATCGTGTACCTGTCTTGTTTTCCATGTTGTATGCTAATAGATATTTTATTTCTTTCTTTCAGGTAAGTCGCTGTTATCTTTAAACCTGAACGCTGCCTAGATTCTAGAATAACGGGTAATGTATGTTTATATATTTCGTGCTTGTATAGATGAAAAACAAAATATCTATTTAATTTACTAGTTGAAGGTCTGTCCATATTGCACACCTAATTTAACCTGACCCAACCTCTAAGATATTATATATCGTTTCCAATACTTCGTAGTGATTATTGAAGGTATTGTGACTTTATTTACTGACTTTTTGGTCGGTATGACTGCTCATATTGTTTTATTTATTTATTGTAAAAAATTAAACAGAATACATGGCATTACAGCTGACGCCAATGCGCCATGCATTTGACAATTAATAAAAATAACACAAAAAGTATTACACAAAATTGAAAAAAATAAAATAAATGTAGAATTAACAAATGTATGGATCAGAACAGAAACATATTAATTACATAAAAAGAAAAAATATAAAAACAAAGAACCAAGCTCACTACCGAAGATGTCCACATCAACAGGCAGTGCATTCATCAGCCGAACAGCCCTTGTGACTGGCGACTCAAATGACCTACGTGACAAACAAGTTCTGACAAAGAACATTGATTGGCCTAGGCTACGAGCACGTAGGTAGAAACTGGGAGCATGCAAGCTTAAAGTTTCAAGGATGTCAGGGTTATCAACTCGGCCCCGAAGAAGAAGAGTAAAATGTTTCAACATTGAAATCGATCTGCGAGCTTCAAGAGAGTGAAACGAAAGCATTCCCAAAAGAAACTTGGTTGGATAATATTCCATTAAAGAATTATCAAAAGGAAATAGTTTGAATTTTTTGAAATAATAATAACGCAGAAATTTTTTATGAACTCGCTCCAGTTGCGAAATATATTTATTTTCATATGGACCCCAAATAATAGATCCATATTCAAGCTTGCTTAAAACTAAGGAAATATAGAGTACGAAACACAGTAGGATTTTTAAATGGCTTACTTTGCCGAACTCTTAATCCAAGAAGTTTACTAGCATGCAGGGTAATTGAAGAAATATGGGAGTGAAACGAGAAAGAAGAGTCAAATGTTATACCAAGATCAACAACTTCAGACAAACGCTGCAAATTTATATTCGATATCTCATATTTATATTTGATCGGCAATTTTGAACGAGAGAAGGAAATACAGAAACATTTCGAAATGTTGAAGTCAAGTTTATTTATTGAAGACCAATTCAGAATCGAGTTTAAATTATGCTGTAGAATAGCACAATCCGACTCATTCCTGATGGTTGAAAACAGTTTTAAATCATCAGCAAAGAGCAGATATTGACAGTTTTATGTCAGTCCCTGTGGTCTAGTGGCAAGAGCTAAACCCTAGCGATCAGGTGAGCCCGAGTTTCCGACAAGGCCAGATTTTCTATTGAAAAAGAGATCTTGGACATGGGTGTATGTTATTTTTTTGTTGAGTTGTTGCCGACTGATTATTAAAAAAATATAATCGAGTTTATCTCGTATGACTTTCAGAATTAAAAATATTTGGCGCATTGACATTAGCTGTCATGCCAATTATATTTTTCTTTTTAAAAATTCTTAGTATTCAATTCATACATAGTAATATCGACATTTTTTGTCACATTTCTTTTTGTATAAAACATGTGATATTTTTCTGACTCAGTATACCCATCGATTCTATACACAAAAAGCAGTCAGTTGTGCATATTGTTTATAAAAGAATTTATATTATTAACCATTGCTCACAGATAATGGCTTAACAGGAACTGGCGAAATTAATCAGATAATGAAAAGGGCGATTTCGTCAGTCCGATTGTTTTGCAACGTTACATATCGTTCACATTTGTACTGCTATGAAGGGTTCGAATTCATTTCTAGACAAAACATTATTTTAGAGTTTAGATTGATACCTCTCTCTACCCAAATTTAATATTAGTTTACAATTCCAGCACTGTATAACTCTCTCTCTGAATATACAAGTTAATTTGTTAAAAACATAACGTTTCCAGCTTTAATTCGATCCTCAATAAACTTTACTGCTCCGTATCAGCCGCATTTTATAAATCGTGTAGATTTATTCGTAGCCCCCTTTTACCCCACTCTACAGCGATAGGGTGTTTGCCAACGAACCATTTTTATATACATACGTCAAGTAAACGGCGAGCAATAACCACATACGTCATTTGCATACACACCTAATGGTGATTGCTTCGCTTCGAGAAGCTATCGACGTATGGGGATTTTTCTGTTCGTGCCTCCCTTGCTTGCATCTAGTACAGCGGTACTCCAATATACTTGAAGGCGGCAGGGCTAGCTGTTATCAATAATAATCACGAATTACCAACGAATAAGTTTATTTTGCAATAAATTATCTTAAAATTACTCACGGCAATGTACGACGAATCTTTCATTCACTATCTTATTTAATTTTACATTTTTCGTAAATATCGTAACACGATATATGTATTACTATCAGTAGATATTTGCATGTACATTCAATGCGTGATATGCATTTAAATCGATATAGTGTTTCACGTATAAGATTCATGTAATTTGTCAAGTTTTCCAGTTGCGTCAAAATATGCCATATTTTCAAAATTTGTACTTAAAAAATATCTAGTGAACACGTTTATGCTATTTTTGTTAATGTTTTCTGAAGGAGTACACAAAAATTGTTTTATTTACTTACAAACATGTCTTTCCACTAAGAAGTGACAGCTAACACTTTTAAAAGTGTATTTAAATCTTTATGATATCGCTAGATTGAACATATTTTTGCGATATTGATCGTAGCGTTTTTGCTTGTATTGATTGAATTGGCCTTTTCTTGGAAGAACACCATTATAATACTATAATAAACCGACATAGCTATCAACAAATATATATAAAATAATTTCTGTAGACTTAAAATACAGTGTTTTTTTTTTTTCACCGTATTTTTGCTTGTAGTTCACTTTTTTACCACTGCCATTAAGATCCCACCACTGAGACGAAAAGGATAATCGATTTAGTTTACTTACCTCTTACTATCCGATCATATATAATAGATCAGGAAAAAAACAGACTAAAATTTTCTTGTAATTCAGTGTCATATATTTTATAAGAAACTGGTTTTTTTTAAATATAAATTTAACATTCAGAAAATATTGTACATTATCAATTGACAATCAATGATGATTCATACACCCATCGTTTCGAACGATGCATCCTTCGTTTGGAGCGGGGCGTTTCACGTGATGCAATATTGCTAGCGGGTAATCGACGCCGTAGCCATCTGTTGCGGACGTCAACCATCCGTGCACTTAGTCAACCTCTCACTCGTAGTCCCAGGCAGACTCGATCGTCGGCCAATTTACTCGACAAGCGTACTTCAGTCTTATTTTTCATAACACAACACGACACCGTGATAGTTCGTGTCGTGCTAGGGATTGTAATATCGGTCGAACATTACATACCGATATTGCATTTCTCTAGACCGCTATAAAAAATATGTAAATAAGCGAAGAACAATACAATTAACGCCAGTCGATAGCTATTTAAACTCTACACTGAAAGGTCATTCATCAACTTGTCCAACTGGAACCTACTGATCTTCATTTGTGAAAGTGATTCCATCTAAACAAAATCTCAAACGCTAGGAAATAAATTATTTTGAACTAAATTCAATTTGTTTCTACGTATGGTAGTAAGGCTAAGAAATTTTAATCAAGTCAATTTCGTAATAAAAATAATAACTCATTTTTAGTACTTATTCCACTTAAAATTTATTGGATCAGGACCAGTTTCGCTCATGGCGAGCATTGTCAAATGATGATCTTTATGATATCAAATCAATTTCTCTTAGTTTTTAATATCAACATTATGGTATTTGTATTTTAAAATTGTTATTCCTTAGTTGAAAAAACAATGTTGTACTTCTTATCACAATAGAAATATTTTTTTCTTTGTACATGTTGTATAAACAGGTTTCATCAGTAATATAAAATTTAAAATAACTTGATTATTCCACGTATTGTGTAACTAACTGAGACACGTGTTTCATCAGACCCACTGTGTCCAATAATATATTTTTATATTGCATGTGATTAGATTTAAATATCTTTAAAATACTACGACTTGTGAATATATTTTCAAAACCACCCCCATGTACCATTGTGCTTGAATTTAGCCTAGAACGCAAGCAATGCAATTTAGATATTCTCAAGCAACACTGATTTTCAAGGAAAGTATGTAATGACTTTGTAGTTAGTAAGCAACAAAAAATAGCTTCCTGTCAGACTCGGAATTAATTACGAAATACATTTTGAGAAACATTAATTTCGGAGACCCAGTTCGGATACGACAGAGGTAGTCTTAGTATAATATATATTCATACACCCTTAACCTCCCGTGGTCCGATTCTCCCTTTAAACAAACATTATTATTTCCGGAGGGATGTTGGTAGATAAATGTGTGCCTTCCTCCTCTTCATTGATGCCGTGCAGTTCATCGTTCCTAACTCAGTAATATTCAGAATGTATTTAATAATAATGTGTTAGAATATAGAATATCATCTTCAAACTACTTTATTATATTTACTGCAATGTTTCGCGTTGAAATTGGTGAAGGTTTTTAATCATATATTCATTATTGTATAGTGAAAACTTCCGGTTAGTGGTAATTCCGAAATATGTACTAGCTGGAAATTAAGATATTTTACCAAGCGGTCATTTCATAAAGACGAAAATATTAATCTCAAACGTTCCCTAGGTGGTCGCATATCGTATATATCGCATTAGTACAATAACTGTCGATAGTTAAAGATTGTAAAATATTATATGCTTATCAATTTTAAGGTGTTCAATGTCAATACTCGGTTGAATGGCATTATATTAAAAAATAATAGCCCATTTTTTGTAATATTCTATATTAGATTTATTAAGATCAGGAGCGGTTTCAGTTGATAATGCTCGCGATAAGCGAAGCCGGTTCTAATCTTATTTGAAATAAGTACAAAAAATGTGTTAATTACATACTTTTATAATGCCCAGCAAAAGGTGATTTTCATGCAGCAAAGATTTCGATATGTCGTAATTCTAAATTTTCAATAATTGAAATAAACCTTTTACATGCTAAATTAAATCATTTTCGTGTACAGTAATTGATATTCGTATCATCAAAAAAGTAGAGAACCAGGTGGCTGTATTTTTCATTCAAACTGATAACAGAATATTATATTTGTATTTATTTCTATATTTCTCTAAGCCTTTAGGCGAAATATTTTTATTGATACTTTTTAATGACGAAATAACAACTATCTAAGCCCCCATCAACCTGTGGAGCGATGTTTAGAATAACTTCCGTTTATGGCCGTATTTTCTTTTTTTTGTGCGGTATAAGGCCGTAAATGTAAAAAATAGTTCAGCTGGTTTTGTATCATTTTAGCTTTCCAACAATATTTACGCTCTCAATGGAAAAACTTCCTCCGATATCAATTTCAGATTGGCAGTATTTTGGTTGGGCGACCCACACATGTACATTAAAAACTCAGGGCAGGCCTCTATATAAATGGCATGTAAACCATATCTTAAATTTAATAGAAAATTCTCTAATGGAGTAAATTTGAATCACACACATCCTAATGTATTAATTTTCTTTCTTTTGTATACATTTACTACTTATATAAATGTTAAATGTTTCATATTTATTTTACGTCTACAGAAAGTTATTAAAAAAAAAAAAAAAAAACACCACGTCGTTTACTCTTTTAAACTATGTATCTAACTTAATCTACTACGGTTGCCTTACGGAGTTTTAATCATCAATATTAATATTTTTTTCTCTGTATGAACTACTTGTTACTCAAGTGCTCAATCAATCTTTTTCAAATTAAGAAGGGGTAGAAAAAAGAGGATTAGGACAAGATCAGGGGTTAGTTCATCGCTCTAGCGTACATCACATCTTTAAGATCGGATAGGTGTGGGAGAGGGAATTTTAGGCAACCCATCATCCACGTCTACGACCAATTATATATATATTTACATTTTTCTCATCTTCCTCGGTTCCGGGTTGATAACATTGACATCCTTATGACTTTAAGCTTGCATGCTACCAGTTTCTAACTTCGTGGTCGTAACCAAGGCCAATCAATTTTCTTTGTCTGAACTTGTTTGTCTCGTAGGTATTTTGAGTCGCCAGTTGCAAGGGCTGTTCGGCTAATGAATGGTGTTGATGTGGATATCTTCGGCAGTGAACTTGGTTCTTTGTTAGTACTAATATATTGCTGTTTCATATTTTTTTTAATGCATGGCGCATTGACCTCTACAGCTGAGAATGTCATGTATTATATTTTATTTTTTCCTATAAATAAATTATGTGATCGTTTGAATCACAAGGTTTTTTTCTCACATTATATTTGTATATAAAAAAATCTCGTCCCTGATACTGGACTGAAACTTGTACACACACTCGTCTGTTCAAATATGGCTATAATAAATTGTGGATGTCCAGCGATTTCGTTCCTTTCTTTAGGTCTGAGGAAAATACAAACAGGTAAAAGTTTCCAGGACAAGAATTTTAACGAAGAATTCTTTCAAAAGCGTAATATAATGTCGCGTTTTGTAGCGTGACGTTTTAACACAGGAAACACTCCGATTTATGTTTCAATAACTTTTTGAAAATGTGGATTTTCACGTAACTATATCAAAGCTTTCACTGGCCAGGAAAACTTTATTGGTCGTTTATTTTTTATACACGTTGACAGTTGTCGTAAAAATAATGTCAATTATAAAAGTTATCTGATGAATTCGTTTTTCGAATGTTTATATCATATACTACTGGACGCTAGATTAATGCCATCTTGCCATCTGAATGCTATAATTTGTGGAATCTAAAAATGAGTTTTTTTTCATGGAGTTTATTTAAAATATTTTCTCCAGAAAACTAACGCCAGTCTCACTGTCTATGGACAAATCCGGCTTTTCATATTTATTTATTTTAGCCATGTCCGCTCCCAGCTTGGAGCATTTGGACTCGTCACGGAGTTTATTTCAACATATATTTTTCAACGACAACTGCTTGTTACTCAGTTGCTCAACCTCCCTTTTTCGAAGAGAGTAGGGGATCGAAAGGATATGACTACTCGGACAGGACTAGTGGTTAGTTAATCGATCTCGTTATGCGTCGCTGTTTGGGATAGGAAAGGTGGGAAGGGATTTTCAACAACACAAACACCCATGCCTTTGAACAAATCTGCTCTTATTGGGAATCGAACCCGGGTGGTCCGGCACACAAGCCAACAACGTTTACCAATGTGCCACTGACTTTACTCTAACAAAAAAAACAAACAGACGTTATAAGCCGTTTTTTAAAATTATGATATCTTTTAACTAATCTTGAAATAACCAATTCACGACTCTTATTTTATGTTTGAGGATTTCGACTTAAGGTGTTTGATAGAATTGCAGTATAATAAGTGTCAGTTCAAGTTCACCGTGCACTTAAAATGCATGAAGATGCCAAAAGGCGAAACCCAGGTTGTTAGTGACAAATCTCATGGAAAAGTACACAATTTAATCGACTCAAATTAGGGTTATACTTATTTTTTATTTTTCATAGATTTTTAATAGACTTATTAAAAGTAATATAAAATTTAAAATAACTTTGATTATTCCACGTATTGTGTAACTAACTGTGACACGTGTTTCGCCTCTTTCAGAGGCATCTTCAGACTTACTATCGCAAAATTTGCTTAAGTAATGAAGCAAGATAAATTATAACATTTTAAATTATGAAATTACAAAATGGATTACGGGTTTTTTTCCTTCTAAAGGAAACAAGGAAGGTGGTGATAGAATCAAAACAAATATATTTCTAATGACGTTAAATAATGTTATAATAACATAATGATACTAATAAGGTGCAATCAATCAATCAATTAGATTGGGATTTTTCCTTTTTAAGGGACGCAAGAGAGGGTTATAGAATCAAAACAAATATATTTCTAATGACGTTAAACATTACAAACTAATAAACTATAAACTAATGAGCTGCAATCAATCAGTTAGATTGGGTGATTACTCTATTGATTGGGAATAATGTTAATAATAAAAACCCGTAATCCATTTTGTAATTTCATAATTTAAAATGTTAAAATGTTATAATTTATCTTGCTTCATTACTTAAGCAAACTTTGCGATAGTAAGTCTGAAAATGCCTCTGAAAGAGGCGAAACACGTGTCACAGTTAGTTACGCAATACGTGGAATAATCAAAGTTATTTTAAATTTTATATTAAAATGAACTTCCACAAAGTTACCGCCGAAACCGCCGAAAATATTATTAAAAGTACTCAATGCAAAGGAACCGAAGAATCCATCTCAGTTATGAACTATTTTTCTAGCTATTTGCGTGCTGTCTATTCAGTGTTGCTCGTGCACTGTTGCCGTGATTAAAAAAAAGTAAATAGCAAATAAGTAGGTGATCATTCTATGGGAGTGACCTATTTTTTTCCCTTTATTCGCTTGTCCTATCCGGAGGTTTCCCCCTTTTAAACCAGAACACGTCTTCGCATCTCCTACAGAGTTGTATCACTTGTTCAGCAAACATCCTTTGAAAAGCAATTTTAGAACGAAGCTTTATAAATCCTTGTCATATTGTATACTTACATATTTTTATATTTATGCTTTCTTATAAAGAACACGCGCTCCTCCGTTCTCAATATTACAAAATTTATTATTTTTCTTGTTGTGTATTCTACCTGTAAAATTTTACTTCTACGCAACATTTGCTCTTACATAAGTCGTCTGCCACTTTTCTTTAACTGAGAAATGTTTGAAATTATTTTTGTACACATCTTTTTAACACGAACGATTGTAAAATTATACACCTTTTTGCTCATAATCTTTGTTAAAATTCTATTGTAATATTTTAATCTGATCAGTTTATAACCGTTCTGTATTACGTAGAATTCAGGATTTTCACTGGGTCTAATTTTTTTCTATTTTCTTATTCATAGACATACTTTTTGGTCTAAATTTTAATTAGTTTTAAGTAAATATGAATACTTGTTTGAAAGCTGTAGGAGATTCTTTTTAAAATAAAGTTATATAAAAACATATTACTTGAGTGTCTAAACTAAAGCATGAGCTATTTAATTTAGCATTTTGCTTAGAATCACGGAGGCTGGGGTTGAGGTGTGTTACCTGTTGTATGCAATATTGCACTATACGGGGACTACGTGATGATTTACTACGCTTATGTTTCATGCATTTTCACCTCGCAAGTAACTGATAAGATTATCTCACTATGGTTCAGCAGACTTCGTCGAATTAACGCCGCATGTTTTTAAGACATGTGATGATTTCGGAATGGACCAAGCTATTTATTGAAGTATTAAAATCACTTGTTAAAAGACCTACATATATTGGTATGTGAAATTACAGGATTTCGGTCGTGGTCAATACACCAAGTCGGCAATGCCTGCCATGGCAACCCCTCCCCGGTTGCAAGGGTTAGTCATCTACGTTATGCAAACATGTCCCAAACGTGACTTGTGTCACGTGACATGGCTCTCTTGCCAGAACCCCCGTCCCCACCCTTTATGTCGATGTAATGGCCGTCAATAAACATACCACTTTACTGCGTATTTAATTGAAAGATTTAATTACTAATTCACTTAAGATTTGTTTTATTTTCGATTCTTTGCAATTTTCTTTTAATGCCTCTACATAATTGCGCCCAAGCTGACGGAGATGTTTTTTTTTTAAAATTAATTTAATTGTACAAATAAGCACGAATGCTTTTACTAACAGTAAAAAATTAATAGAAAAATTGTTATTTTTTTAAGAATTTATACATACAGCATGGCTTTCAAATAATTAAGTAGCGAAATCAAATGTTTTGTTAATTTTAATATGCGAATTTTGGTTGGTTTATCTATCTGCACGTTATTAAATTACATTATTTTCCATTCACAACCCAATAGTTTATGGCAGATGTAATTTTAGTTTCTCCTTTTTCAGTTGTGAATGCTTCCTTGTTCAATGGGATCGGCTCTTAAATTTAATTCTAAACGTATTTTGTAAACCATTATACAATGGTTGTAACCGCACATAATTGGATTTAAATAAATACGAGAACTGAAGGATTTCAAAACTATTACAAATGAAATCATGAACGAAGTTTAACTAGAATTCATTTTAATTGAGCTGTTTCAAAGTAATTTCAAGGCCCGTAAAAACCCATCAAACCGAATATTTAGTGATTCAATGCAAACCTTCTGAAAAACGTATTCACATAAATTAACTCTTGAGGGAGCAATTAAAGCCAGTATTTAACACTGACTCTCCACAGTTGCATCTTAGATCAACACGTTCAATAGCAAGATTCGTTAAATAACTTTATAAAACTCATTTTATGGACTTTGGTTTTACATATTGATAAAGTTTAATGTTCACTTTTAAGGTGTTCACTGTCAATACTTGGTGGAAAGGCATTATAATAAAAATAATAATACACTTTTAGTACTTTTTCCACATAAAATTTATTAAATATTAAATACATTTTATTTGGAAAAAAGTGCTAAAGAAGTTTGATGTTTTTTTAACGTGGATAAACGCATGAATGCATGATGAACTGGGTGGCTTATCGTGTTACACTTGGCTAAGATAATGCTATTCAAAGCGGATAGTAACCAGAATTATAGAGAAGGCTTCTGCTATGGAATAATCGATGGATGATGTTAACGGGATCAAATTTTCACGGGATTTTTCAGTCGATATGTTTATAATGGGAGTGGAAATGGACTCAATAAAAAAATGCGCGTAAAATATACTATTTTTAACGTTTATAATTTTCATTTACATTATTGTTATAAATAAAAAATACGTTTCTATTTCAAGGAGGTTATTCTTGCTTTTATTTACTAGGCAAAACACCTACATTGCCCCCCCCCCAGCCAGCGTCTGCATTACGTCGAATTGGGAGAATTATGTCAAAACTCTGAAAGTTATAAAGTTTCAAAAATGTTTTTAAACTGTTCGAGAAAACTTAACTAATACTCGTGCTCGAACGAACTCTCTTGACAAGTGCTATGTGATAATATCACGTTTCTAACTCTAAAGTTACTTTACTGTCAATTACCATTTATAGCAAATAGCCTTTAGCCGAAAATAGGGCGGGGCTTTCCCGAGAATAATGAACACCCGTGGGGTATCCCGTTTTGAATGCCGTTTAATTACGGCTGCTACGATTAAAATCCCTCCTCTGGTATGGGATACTCGCTGCTCTACGCCGTAGTATCTAATCTACCTACGGGATCTGTTCTACGGCGCCTATGTAATAAGTGTTGAGTTAGTATACGTAGATAATCCTTGGCAGTAGAGATAATATCTGTGTCTTTCAATCTCGCTCGTAATATGTACTGGCGAAAACAACTGCTCTTATTTAATGATTTCAAATAAATCCTGATGCAATTTGATTTGCTAGTGGTATTTTATGATTATTGAAAAAACCTTTTCGCAATTAGCAATTATTATGATCGTAATTTTTATTTTCAATTTACTAAGAAATACCCGGTAAGATTAAGAAAGTCCGGTCCGTGGCGCAGTGGTCAACGTCGTTGGCTTGTGTACCGGATCGCCCTAGTTCGATTCGCGGTACTAGCGGATTTTTTTCATTCAATAAATCTGTTCAAAGGCATGTGTGTTTGTGTTGTTGAAAATCCCTTCCCACCTTTCCTATCCCTAAAATATCTCTTCGAAAAAAGAGAGTCTGAGCAACTGAGTAACAAGCAGTTCTCGTAGAAAAATATTTCTTGAGATAAACTCCGTGAGGGGTCCATATGCTCCAAGTTGGGAGCGGACATGGTTAGAAAAAAAATACAGCTGACTTGATAATGATAAACGATTACATTATCAGATTTACTCTGTTATCCTACAGTAGAGGTCTGCACGGGCCGAAATTTTGAAATTTCACCCGGCCCGAACCCGAAGACCTCCAGCCCGGCCCGGCCCGGGCCCGAGGCCATTTCCGAAAATCTTACCCGAACCCGACCCGAGCCGACATTTTGCAATCTTGTCCGAAAAAAATCCGATTTATTTTTCTCATAAAAATTGACTCACCAATTATCGTGTGTGTACAGTTGTGCGAAATACATTTCTTCCTTATTAGAATTATTTTTTGTTTGTTTTACAGGAATACCGATACAAATGAGAAGGTCCTGTTTTTGGACTAGAAAAGCTGAAAATGCATTTACATTTTATACACTCTATGATTTCACTAAATGATTTCCACACCTCACTTTTCCCGTGGGTTTTCACTAAAGAAATATTTTTTTCACTCTTCAGTTTTGTCTTAATATTTTCGAACCCATTTCCAATTTTACAAATCGAATTGCGACCGATCGAAATACTGAAGTCAGGATCATATTATAAAATTCATTATGCGTATTGTAAAAACTCCTATTTTTATTTTTATTATTAGTATTTTTTAATGATGTCTGCTTCATCGGCGTTTGTACAATACGCATAATGAATTTCATAATATGATCCAGGGTATCAGAATGTCTTATATGGTGATTTCAATCAGTCGCAATTCGATTTATGAGGTTGACTTTTATTTAAATTTACCGACAAGAAATGGGCTACAAAATATTAAGACAAAACTGAAGAGTGGATAATATATTTCTTCACTTAAAACCCATGGGAAAAGTAAAGTGTGGAAATCATTTAGTGAAATCATAGAGGTGGCTACAAACAAAAAAGTTGGATACGTTGAGTGTATAAAATGTAAATGCATTTTCAGCTTTTCTAGTTCAAAAACTTCTCACTTGAGTCGTCATTCCTGTAAAACAAAGAAAACCTAATTCTATTAGGAAGAAATGTATTTCGCACAACTGCTTACACACGATAGTTGGTAAGTCAATTTTTAATTTTTATTTGATAAAAAAATCGGGTTTTTTTTTGGCAAGGTCGAAAAATATCGGGCTCGGTTCGGGATCGGGTAAGATTTTTCCAAATGAGCCACGGGCCGGAGGTCTTCGGGTTCGGGCCGGGTGAAATTTAAAAATTTAGGCCCGTGCAGACCTCTATCCCACAGTCATCAATTTTAATTATTTATTGAAAACGAATCTCCACAAAGTATACGACGAATCAATAAAATAAATATTCAGCCAGCGCTTATATTTAATATCGTTTGCAGTCAACTTAATTATTTCAAATATGTACATAAATTTTCTCCGACTAAATAATACATCATATTCCGGTTTTATTTTTTCCTTGAACGGCTGTTTGCGATTTTCAGCTGCGTGTTAGTAAAACTTTGATCTTTTATTCGGCCGGAAAACTTTTCTCTTTCATGATTAAATTGTTGTGAAAGTGCGCTTTTTATCTACTTAAGCAAATCACTGTATATAATGGTGATACTTTTCTCTCTATCTCTTGTGTTGCTCGTAGTTACACACTCAATAATTACTTTCATTAGTCCATGTTTTCTTCTACTCTCTCTTTGATTTACTGTGTCATTGTCTTGTTAACTCCGCCAATAATTGAAGTGTCTTTGTAGTTTCAAGACTGTTAACTAGGAACTGAAATGTAATATAAAACATATTTTTTAGTAAATATTTTTCAATTTTATTACATAATCGAAAAGGAACTTTCGTTAGGCGAATGACCACTGTCAACCGATAAAATATATTTCAGGCTATTTATATCAAATTATCTATTTATTGTGATTATTCTTAACCCATTGTTTACGGTGTGCACAAATCTTGTGCATAATTAGTATGGTAATTGAAAAGGCCCGCAAACAAAGTGTTTAGCTCTGCAAAATCAGCTGATTGAATTAGGGAAGATGTACATAAATATGTACCTACTGCAAGCTGGGTTTCGTTTTTATGAATTTTAGTCATGTATTTCCACCATGATTTGAAATTGTCATTGATAATAGGTTTAAATGTAGCCTCTGTGGTCGACTGGTCAACGACGTTGTCTTCGGTTTCGGTTCTCACGGGCTCGAGTCCTACCCAAAAATTTACAGAAATTTTTTCAATCGAAGAGTCAAAGAGTCATTATTATGTTCTACATTGGAATAGGAAACATCTGTTTTACTCCTTATGTATCTTGCTAAATAAATTATAACTTTAAATTTTCACCTTACCTTCACATCTCATTCTCTTAATTTTTATTGAAACTGACACCCTCCCAAGTCTTCGATAGCATCTGGCCAGTAATTATTATCAACGCCTACAAAATATCGTGGGCGTTCAGGCAGAAAACACTGTATTGAGATAATCGAAGATTTGTTTTTTCTGAAAAGTAGTGACAAAAGGTACATGATACCTTAATCTTTATGGTTACAGTGATGTACGTACTAATTTGCAGTCTGTAATATTGTTTTAATGATAATATTTTATACAAACCTGACCAAGACTAACATCTCTTAAAAATTGATGTAGATAAAATGCATATAAGGTAAAATGAAATCCACATATTTTTTTAACAACCGAACCGTTTCAATATTTTCATTCGCATTAAATTTTCTGAATGAGCTTTAATAAAATGCTTTATATAATGCGATCCATGTAACACAGTACACTCGATTTATCCCTTCGTTTGTTCGACGTTTAGCTTGTCCACATAAACGATTTATATCGACTCGCTAAGAAAAATCCAAATTGGTTGATGATCGAGACGCAAAGCTCTCAGAATCTGCATTTTAGTAGGTCAGCTTGCGGAAAACGTTTAAATCCTTTGTACGTGAGCAATTTTGTATGCATTTTTTTTTCGAGCTAGTCAGTCGAGCTTTCAGCGATTTCACTTCTCGATTGCTCATTTTTTTGTCTTATTTCTGAGTACTTTAGTGTAATAGTTTCCCGTTTTTATCGTTTTTCGCTTTTCTTTCTCGTCTAGTAAACGTTTATCTACAAATATTCAGGAATATTGATTACCGGAATGGAAGATGGCAAGTATTATTACAATATGACGATTTAAAAAAATGTATGATATACATGGATTATTTACCGTTTGTTGAAATTCAAAAATGCTGTTTTTATTTCACAGTTTTTATCATTATATAAGTATGTTATATGAAATGCGTTTTTATAACATAAGGATTCATCTAACTGTGTAATTTTTCCGCCGAAAAAGATATGAATCAATGTATTACATTCGACCAATCGGCGTGTGAGCATCTATATTTTGTGGAGCGGAGCCTTCTTCGAGTTTGACAAACAATTTTCGCTCTCCCTACGTACCAGCTTAGTTTCGCGTTAGGAAAAGTATTCGATCTTGGTTATGATTGTATTTCGACGGTACTCTTCACGTGTCCGCGCGTAAGTTTGCTAATAAATTGAATTTCGAATGAGTAGTTGTTAATTTATTACAACTGTTCCAAATTATTTTTCCAACAATTCTACGTTTTTATGGAAGCTGTATGGAAATAATAACTGATTTGAATGGCGTAGCAATGATAATGTTGGTATTCTCACCGAACAACTTGAAACTTGTCATGTCGCACTCTAGATACATTCGTGATCCTTATTAATCTCCCTAAGCGACTACTTTTGGTGGCATATATTCCTAGAAGGACATGGTAATATGTTTTGGCTGTCACATTAATCTGACAGGGGTAATTAATGCCTCAGGCGCAACCCCTTGCTACGTTCTTGCACCACTTTGCATACGCCAGGCTTTGTCAATTATCACTTAGTAATTAATCGCCATGATGAAAAGGCATGCAATGGCGTTACTTATACGGTTAAATAATAAATAAATTAAAAAAAATCATAAGGTTCGACGAGATATGAAACTAACAATATCATATTCAGTCTGACGATGATTCTCAGAAAGAAAGCACACGTGTCACTTCACTTTACACAAAAATAGATAAAATTTTATATTCAAAATTATTTCCTTAAAGTTTCTGCCGAACCAATCGAATGTTATACTATTATAGGTGGTCTCATAATAAGATTCGCAACCATTTGAAAGGTAACCTCGATATTTGAACATTTGTTGCAAAACTTTTCCCGCCTTCGTGAAAAAGTTTATATCGCAGCTTGGAGTCATAAGATGATATTATAAAAATTCAGTTACGATACAACTTGATAAAAAAAAATCAGTCGGACCCACACATTGATTTCTCCATCAGTAGAACAGCTGTAAATATGATGTAAATTGGTGTTAATGAATAACGAAGACAATTGTTTTGATGATCTCTAAACTGCTTTTTGTATCTATCTCTTCATGACTCCTACGTCACATTATAGATGCTCACTGTTATGGAGTAAAAAACATAATTTCGGTGTAAACAACTGTATACCAACGATCTTGGCGTCTACCACAATGATCTTACCATTATTTATTTATGTTCACGTACTGTATAGTAGGAAGTAGACTTTTTATCTGGAATTTAAAATCAATTGACAATTAGTAAAAATATTAATTTTATTGGTGTCAGAATTTTTTTCCTCTATACAATCTTTCATCATTGTGCCTTTATTCTCTCAAAACAGTAGATGGAAAGATTATCACCGTTTTTATTTTAAATGTCTTTTTACTGTACCATTTCATTTGGACAATCTGTGTTTACAATGCCACGGTTAAAGCATTTATTCGATGAATTTCTAAAACGTATCACACGTTTTTATTGCGTTTTTGTTACACTAAACAGCTGCTTCCTTTTTTATGGATAAACAGTGCATAAGTTCGTATCAAAAAGAGCTTCATTTGCATGCGACAGTTCAATAGCAAGAAATTTTGATAGTTATCAGGGTTGACACTGTTGTATAGCTTATTTATTAAAAGCTTTGTTTTTGATAATAAAATAATTCAATCAAATCAATGAATATTTGAAATTGAGCAAATGTCTCGTTTTGAAATCGACGTCTCTTTGATATAGGTTAAATGTTTTGTTTTCATTAGTTTTCCCCTTGATGCGGGTAAATCTACCAACCCCGCAAGAAGCCTGCTCGACCAACTATGTATTGATAGATAGACAGCAAGAGTGTCTGAAATGGATATGAATAGGCTTTTCCCATTGTGAAATCTAACGTTCCCTTTGTACCTCAGCTGTTGTCAATTAATTAGCGAAAAGCCTGGCTCACCTCACGCACAGTAAGCCAGCTGTCGCCTACCTTTAATGTAGTTGAAGAGTTTTATTTCCTATAAAATGAAATTTCCCATCTTTCCTAAAATACTTATGATCCATTTAATTTTTTTGCTTTTTTCCTTTCAATTTAATATCTTATATATAAAACCGAAACGGCGTATGTATGTATGTATGTATGTCTGTAATTCCCTTTTGCATTGTTGTTGCAAGTTGCCATAAAAACGAATATGAACGAAAATATGTTTGAATTTTTACCGGCGAAGACATTGATTTTGTTAATGTAAATATTTGAATTGTATGCTATAAAAATAATTCTCCTCTTGAAATTTATTTAGGTTCGTCAATAACTATTATTCTTCCAGGAATACAATTTGTCATTTAAATGCTTCACCTACAAATCGATTTTGTTAATGTAAATGTGGGAAAAAAAATATTTGTAGAAAACGTTCCCTCTTAAAAATAGAAAAAATGGTGAATGTGCTGTAAATGCCGTCGAAAAAAAATCTTTGAAGATGAGGATGAAATCAAATTTTCGTATTTAAAATAACACCAAAAAATACTTCAAAATCAAAGTTAAACTTCTTAATTTTTTCTACAGCGATTGTTTTCGAGGATTGAATTGACCACTAGCATATTTGTTCGTTTCATCAACGTTGTTACAAAAAGCGATTTATTCGGAACGTCATAATAGTAACATCATCATAATGATAATTATTTAACGAATGCGGTGTATACCTACATGAACGTACACTCATAAAATGTACCTCATAGTTACTATCGACATTCGTTATAATACTTTAAATAAGAAGCTTATTTTTCATTATTTTATTATTTTCCAACAATGGTTATTTAAATAAATATACATATGAAAATCAATATTTTTATGAAGTTAAACTACTAAGATAAATACCGCGGAGTTGAGAAATATAATCGTTCCACAATACGAAAAAATATGGTGGCAATATGTGGGAGTGGCCTTAGAAAACCGTCATTAACACAAGATCACGACTGACTGTCACAAAAATATTTATAACATGAAAAATTTTTCAACAGCTAAAATAGTGCACCTATTTTTCTCAGAAGATATCCAGCGAACGGTTGATTTAAATTATAAAATGTTGGCTAATCCAGCATTTTGCAATGTTTCACTGTTTTTATCGAAAATAAAATTTTGTAGAATTTACTTGCATCCATGAGAAATCTGTCAGTAAACTTATACCTACGCTCGGCCTGGCGTGTTGGCCCGCGGAGCCTCCTAACAGAATCTTCCGGGCCAGACTCATTGGCCTTTAGATTGGTAAAGGTTAATATAATAATGTTTATTATTTACGTGAAGGTATTATTTGACATTTCTTTGACAGCAAATTAGATTTTTTCCTTGAATTTGGACATTTTAATGGGCGTAAATGGGGCGGGGCTGTCATCAAATTAAATAAAGTTTGTGATTTTATTTTAACTTTATTTTGGATGTTAGATTTTGTGATATAATTATGTCGAATGATATAACATTAAATAATTATTGGTCGCTTAGTCCGAGCGACGCCGGGTAGCAATACTAGTTTTATATAAAACTAAACTTTAGTTAACGTGAAATCCAATTGAACTTGTGCAGAATTTGTCGTGTTTGATGATTTATATAAGTTTAATAATTTCCAAGAATTCAAATATGTAAATCAACGAATCAAATGCAAGTGTTTTTAAATGCATTTATCGATTAGAAATTAACTTGATAATTGTTCAATCGTAAAGATTCACGGTTAACACCTTACTATTGAGAAATTTTCTTTGTAAAAAATCACAACACTGGTTTCAATTTCAAGACGAGAGTTGTCGGAATGGCGAACGATCTACCGACGATATTTAATATAGGTATAAATAAATTTTAATTTGACTTTCAAGCTATTAAGTCACTATTCTTTGTTGATATTCACGGGTAAATAACATACTAAGTGACCTATTATATTATTAAGTTCTTTCTGCACATATGAAGGCTCGCAGGTCACGTGTTGTCCGTAACTTCATTAAGCCTATAAGTCCTTCATAGACGAGTCAGTATCAAATTGAGAGAGTATCCAAGCCACACCCTGACATGAAAGATTTATACGTCTTACACCTGGATTTCATCGTACAATTAAAACAGTGTTCTTCAACATTTTTGCGCGAATATATATATATTTCCATTTCATATTTAATATCCACTTTATTTTAAGTCAACCTAATATGACATATTCAGCGATAGCGTTGTTGTAATTTATTTATATAAAAAATGATTTCATATACAATAATATTTCAAACATATCGCCGGTATAATTTTAAGCATATATTACGATGAAATGGAATTTTCCGGGAGGATTTGATTAAATAACTTTATTTGGCAGTCTAATAAATAGTTTTCATTTCATTGTTTAAACTTTAAACGAAAATAATCATTGAAGCTTAGATTTTTTTATAATAAAAACAAAAATTAGTTAAAGTTTTCGTTTTGACTGTATTAAGGATGAAACAATCTTATATATAAAACCGAAACGGCGTATGTATGTCTGTGGGTCTGTAATTCCCTTTTGCATTGTTGGTCATTAAGTTGCCATAAAAACGAATATGAAAGAAAATATGTTTGAATTTTTATCGGCGAAGACATTTAGTCAAAAAGTAATAAATTAGTCTTCTAATGAACTTTCCCCGGCTTTTATTAACATAATAATGTTTTTATGTACGTAATGGTATTATTTGACAGTTATTTGACAGCAAATTAGATTTTTTCCTTGAATTTGGACATTTTAATGGGCGAGAATGGGGCTGTCAATATATGAAAGGGGCTGTGAAATGTCAATGCCAGTCTGAAATATTCATTTTATTTCCATTTTAATTGACCTAGACTTTTGAATTTTGAAAAAAGTTGTTTCAACTTGGCCCGTCTGAATTTACGCGCCGAGGTGAACATAACCCCAAACTGGTCCGAGCGAAGCCGGGTTCGAATACTAGTATGTTATATAATTGGTCATTATGAACCTGCTTTGAAATCATAAAATGAACTAACTTCTATGTTTTACAAATGCCGTCTCGTGTCGCCGACCCTAGATATGCGCGATTTATTGAATATGCCAATCATATTTTCTCACCTTGAGGATTATTTTGATGGATCCAATTCCGTTTAATATTGAGTATCACTGCCGCGTACAAAATAATACACCCCGGTACAAATGATTAATCTCGCGTAAACCTCTGCCGAATCAATTTAGTCATCCAGTAAATCTCCCTTAGATTCGTGATTCGAATACAAATTACGCTAAATTCCCGATTCCGGTTATTTCTTTTTTTTTGTGACCACCGTATTATGTCATTTCGAATTACCCGCCGTGTCCCTTTCGTCATTAAAAGGCTTTGTTGTGCGCTGCCATTCTGTTTGGCACCGTTCAAAAATTGACAAATACACACCACACAGAGTTAGGTTGAATGCTTTTTCCTGCAGGTTGTGTTCACCGTGTATTCAGGTTAATTTAAATTTGCGAATTTTATTTCGAGCGCGAATCGTAAAACCGTTTTTATTTTCTTTTTATGAAGTATATTTATTGTTAGTTATCCGTTGGAGTACTCAAATGAGAAGTAACCGAGACCAAAGAAAAATAACAATCTTAGTGTCACTCACGTGTGTTACATTGTACGCTTGAGAACAACAGCCATTTTTGCTGGTAAATAAATTTAAAAACGATAATAATACACTCAATTTATTCGCCGCTTTATTCAAAAATCAGCATTCACTCAACTGTGCTATTTAAAAATTAGAGCAAAAAAAACCGATTTTCTTTTGTTTATTTGAATTTCGAATGTGTATTTGTTTTTTTTTTTTAAAAAAAAAAATCGTTTCACTCTTAATCTATAATCTTTTATAGTATAATCTTTTCACCTTACTATTTTCAAAAATGCTTCTCATAATTTAGAAAAATGTTTCGCTTCATACAATTTACTTTTTTTTTGTTGGGTAACTGATAGCGTTGTTTCAATTTTCATTTGATGTTTTTTCGTCGAATGAGAAGTTATTTCCATCAGTCTAATCTTAAATAAAGACACTTTATAATATTTCACGCATTTGGAAGCCTTTATAAGCAACACTTATTACATTTTGTTATTACGTATTAACCTAGTGTCGTGTTTTATGTGTGTAAAATACGCTACAGTAAATTCAATTGAAATATAAATAAATACTGATATTTTGCGCATTTTACTCGTGAATTGAATATTTCTATATTTAATATAATTTGAAATGTCTTTTTAGAATTTATATAATGACACATACTATTTGTACAGTATTTTGTTTGGTAAACTGATATCATTTCCAAATAATTTAAATAATGCCTTTTAAGTGTCTGGTCATCGAATCTCAGCCGAAACAAAATGATAGTGAACGTCGTCCTGAAATGCAAGATCGGACTTTCATAATAAACGAAAAGCTCGATGATTTTTACTAAAACAATCGGCGCTTTTTATTTCTATGATCAATATTGCGCTTATTGAAGTTTTGATTATGTATAAATATCATAAAATTTGAATCGGTTGAATTTTGTTTTTTCCATGAGTTTTGTCGCTAAACACCCGGGTTTCGCCTTTCGGCATCTTCAGGCATTTCAAGTGCTCGAATGAACTTGAACTGAGCCCGATTTCAATTTGATATTGAAATTGCATTAAGCACTTTATAAATAAATTATAATAAATCTAATTTATAAAAATCAATATTTGTTCGTTTGTTCGCACCCTATGCTCTGCCTACCGTTCATCCGATCGCAATAAAACTTGAACAAACATTTTGCTTGCATTTACGCGGAAGTTTTTGGGATAGTCAAATTATCTTACAGTAGGTCGTTTATATAAAAATCTATGATTTTTAATATTTTATGCGCTGCCATACCGTTCATTTTGACAACTTATAGTTGCACTTGCGCAAAGGTTATAGGCATAGTGCAATTAATTTTCAGTAAGTGGCGCGTGTGTCGTACTATAGACAATCGGCAAAAGACAAACAGCAAACGTCAAACAGCAAACGTCAAACGGCAAATGTCAGCGATACCGATCAATGATAGTGAAATTAAATCGAAATTATTTATCTCAAATATTGTGCATCCGAAAGCACTTCAATAAACACTACACTTTCTTTCTTTGGGTGGCATTGCAACGGGTACCGGCTAGTTTTATATAAAAAATATATTGTCAGAAAGGTTTGTATCGAAGTTCTACGTAATAATTATAATTAATCAAATAAATAATGTTTTTTTGAAGTGAAGGAATCGGTGTGATGATGAAGAAATAGAATTTCAACATTTTGCCAATCACTTGTAAAAATAAAACTTTATATCGGTTCCACGGCATTCCGGAATAGTTCCCTTCCGCCAGTTTTAAAATAAAAATTAACATACGTGAAATTTTCCGCACTCCAACAGCTATAAATTATTGGCAATTATACAAATTTAATATTCCAGCGACGTTTCACAGTCGGATGGTTATTAAAATGACCATTTTTTTCTGCAGATGAGTGCCCATTAAAAAATGTAACTTCATTGAAACCCCGGAATTTCAGCGGACTGCTATTCCATTCAACGACTCATTAAAATTCCCGTTAAATACAACGCAATACGTTATTTTTATCATTATTGGAAACCTTCATATTTTATTTTGTGCTGGAATTTTTTTTTCAGTCGTTCTTGGCGTTACCATTTTTTGTACTCGAGAGTAAGAAACTGATATTTAAAGAAATCTTTAATTTTCCACAATTATCTTTAGACAATAAAATTGTAAGTAGAGACACGTATTTTGTGCATCTATTTTTGTCAACACGGTGAAAAAAATTATGTATTTTATTTCTACAGAAATATTTTATATATTTGTTGGTAGCCTTTTCGGCTAACACCATCGTCAGAACCATGTATAAACATGTATTTACTTTTTTTTTATACTGTTGCAGACACGGTACACAATAGATCTTCTTTTCTGTTCTTCCATCCTAATTTTATATGGTAATACTAAGTGATTAAATGTGACAAATTGATTTCATGTATTTCTCGAAGTAAAAACTAATCTGAGTTTTTGCATAAAGTGGGGATAAACATGGTCAACAATAGCATAAAATTTAATTTAGAAATGCTCGCAATGAGGTAAACCGGCCCTGATACTTACTAATTTGATGTGAAATAAATACAAGTCTTATTATTTTTTAACACAACACCTTAAATGTGATATATCTATTAGTTAAATGAATTAGGATTGTATAGTGTGTTTTTTTGATTTACTTAACAAATAAACAATACTCTATCCACCAAGAAGTGACAGTTAGCATATTAAAATAAAATATTTGTATCGTATTAAACCGTGGATAAATCTAATAACTTTAGGCAAAATTGCATAATATTTGCACGTTCGATATAAAATTAAGCAAGCAGCAAATCTTTAATGCACAACTGAATTGATAATAGACTTAACAAAGTAATCATTTTAGACAGTCACAAATAGCGAATTTTCTTTGACATTTGCGGTCCAGTGTCACTTTTACGTTGAGTAGAAATAGTGTCTAATCGAAAAACAATAGCGGGCCGCTGCGAGCTGCCGTCGTGGTTCATAAGCGAGTTTATTTGGCCGGAAAATGAACGGCTATGTACAGACTACAGACTGTAGAGTCGAGCTCGGTCACGGCGTAGCATTATTGTTTTGTATAGCCACGGAGAATTTTGTTAGTTTTAAGTTCGGCCGCAAATACTGCTCAGACCGCACACCACTCAGACAAACTAAAATATCATTACAGGCTTTCGTTTAAATCGCATCACCTATATATATCAGCTATAACATGTCTGATTTTGGATCTGCTATTAGAGGGTTTTCTAAACATTTTCTGCGATGGAACACACTGGGCAGGAGATCCAATTTGTATATGAAATATTGTTTCCAATATATATTAATGCAGTTGCAATTGAAGAAAATTTCTCTATAGCTTTTTGGCATCGTTATTTCTTAAATGGGTCTTCAATTTACAGTTTTAATGCACCGACATTTGTCGTAGGCGTATGTAAGTGCTACATGTTCAAAATATGTCCAGTTATTTCCCTTGAACAATATTTGGTAAATAACTAAAAAAGCTTCCGTTGAAAATTTGTCGTGCCAATAGTCTAATATCGAAAGAACTTATGATACTAAATGACGATCTTTTATATTCTACCTTATTTGAATGACACTCATTTGAATTTTCATTTTTATCGATACGAACGGTATGAATTTTGTTACCATCTCGCTTATCCTTTTATTAACACATTCACCCTTCTGCAGGCTTAATTCGCCCTTGTGGATTGGCTACATTATTTCGTTTTAATTAAGTAATCAGTATATATTGTTATCGTTTGTTGGGAATATTTTTCAATTAATCCATAGGGCTTAACATTGTAAGCGTCCAATATCACTCGCTATTGTAAAAACATAGATAACTTGACTGGATTTTCTTCTGCGTTAGTGAAGTTGTTAATCCTTTTGAAATAGGTTAGAAATTTTATAATTGGATTTTCAATATATTCGATTGTTACCGTTATTTTGTAACCTGCCTAGTTGCGGATTGCTTTTTAGTTAATCTCCCCCTCCCCATTAAACGAATCGAACCGTAGTCCAGAGCAGTGGAATGAAGCAAAATCGATTAGCTAACCACTAATCCTGCCCTGTCATTTCTCTCCCTTATCTCTTTGAACATGAAAGGTTGAGCTCATGAGCTACCAGTAGTTATTCCTCTTATTATTATTATTATTAACCTCTGTTGAGATACTCCATACTATTCTATATTCGCTTTCACTAAGCGTCGCTCTTTGGGATCGGTAAAGTGGGAAGGGTTTTAAACACCCATTATCTCCGGGCAGAATCAATTTGTCGACTGAAAACATCTGCTCGTACCGGGAATCGAACCCGGGCGGTCCGACACGGTAGGCAGCGACATTGACCACTGCACCGCGCTGCCGGTCATAAAATATTAAGCTCCTTTATTAAAAATATGTTTTAATAAGTAATGCACATGTTGAACGAAGAGTCGTTTTTCAATGTAAAATTTGAGTAAGCAAGTTCGCCATTTCCAAGACAGTATTTTTATTCAAATCATTGTTACTAAATAAATTCAACACTTTTTGTCTTCTTTTACTTTCAGATATATTTTAAAATGATCATGAATGGTGATCTAAAAAGATATTTATTCGATTTTCTTTTATCCTAACATCCTTCTTCAAGTTACTTTCTTAGTGTTACTTTCTTAGTGTATAACTTGTTGACTTTCTCCATTTACCTCTGTGCTCCGGCCAAAATGTACAATATCAAATTAGTCCTACCTTCGTTTCGTTCTATTAAATGCAAATATTGCCGTAAGCCTAAACGTAACGACGTTAAAAGGTTAACTAGTTTTAGGTTATGCTATGAAAAGGGGGTTTTCAGGGTTACATTTGCAATTTATTCAGTTCCTTTGTAAATATTAGAGATTGGGACACATCTTATTTATATTTTAATGTTTGTGGAATTATCCCACATACATTACTAGTTAACGACATCATATTTTCGTCTTCAAATATTTTTTTGCGATTTATGAATTGGTTTTACAAACGGCTTCGCAAATATAACGAAACTCTTTTAACATTTTTCTGTCTGTAGTAAATATTTTCTTATGATGGTGTGGAAAGGTTATTTTAAATATTTTCCAATTTATTTAGCGATGTTTTTCAACAGATTTTTCCTACAATGATCTTGTTCTTTGTGTATAAGGAAATGTTATTAAAAAAAAAATTGCATATTAAAAATACTTTTGTGACAGTAGTTACACACGTTTTATTTTAATACTCGATATTAAGACTTGTTTTGTTCAACAAATAAATCGTTTCTTCATTACCATTAATCATTCACTACCTTAAACCACAACCTAAAATAATTTCAAAATTTCGTATGTATTTAAAAATTACGCCATCACGTTATCTTTTTACAAGTCGAGTGTTAAATGCAGTCGTGCTATTATGTTCTTAGTTCTTACTTTCTGGAGGTAGAACGCGAGTACTTAAAATGGGGTGAAAACCCTATGGTTAACCGCAAGTGCACCCTACCTTCTATAACCCCCACAATTTCCATCTTGATATTCTGCCCTATTTCAAAAGGTTCATCGATTGAGAAAGTTTCCCTGGAATTTTCATAAACATTTTCAGGTATTCGTTTTGGTTTTCAACATACCATATATTAATTTTTAAATTTGGCAATATACTCAGAGTTATTTAATCTAACGGCACTTTTCATAGAACGTTATAGAATATCAAACGGATGGATAATTTATATGAACAAAAAAATGAGTAGGAGTCTTTATTGGTAGACGCTTTTCTAGAGAGCAGGGGCTGAAAGACCACTTTGTCCTTTGGCGCTTAAGGCGATCGGCCAATTCCATTTATCTCCGCCCACCCCCAATCCCCCCCCCCAACAGAGGTCTGTAGGTCTCGGTAATGAGCACTTCCGTCCATATAACACCTCCCCGCCCCACTTGTGATAATGACGGCGGATCTGCGCCATGGGGGTCTGGGGGTGATCTCGTCGATATTACGGGATGGATGGATGTCGATTTGTGTATACCCTACTTAGGACCCATGGCACTTAACTGTTCACTAAAATCAGTTACATACCTATGTATACCAACCATTAATTGCGCGAGTGCACATCAATTAGATTTAATTTTTACCTCACGTACTTCTTATATATTTTCTAAATATAAAACATTTTTTAATGTATCGAATAAATTATCTGCCCCCTCAATGCTTCTGTATAAATATTAAGAGGGTTCAACATAATTTCGCAGCTCAGAATGTTCAGAGTGGTAAAATAAATGTCGCTTTTATTGTGTCTATTTACTTATCACTTCTCAGGTTGTCATTGTCAATACTTGATGGAATGGGATTAAATTAAAAAATAATAACACATTATTTTTACTTATTATACATTAAATTTATTACAATCAGCACCGTTTCGCTCATCCTGAGCTATTTTTTATGATTTTCATGACAGTATCGCGATTCCTCAAATAGATAAGAAATGGTAAAACTTTATTTTGATGTATTTTTGTTCAATTCTTGCCTGTTATGAATAATGTTCTGGTGACATGCGTCTTACATTCATTTAAATTGAGAAAGCAATACCACATGCCTATTAAGCGGTTGTGTATCTCTAGAGATACAGCTTTTGGGCGAGAATCGAATCGATCATGTTTATTCCAAGACTTTCCTGAAGAGCCATCTCACGCAGCGAAAGTGCGGGCGCCATTAGGCGGGAAACGGAAATGACAACATCCTACCGATGACGTCACATCCGGGAGTGTCGCCAGCAGTAGAGGCTCGGGTAAAAGCGAAACCTGATTAACCGCTCCCCTCCTTCCTGCTGCAGGGTGGCGCCACCCTATCCCCGATTTTCTTGAGTGGCGCGATCATTATTTTTATTTATTGGGGTAGCATTTCTTTTTATCAAAGCGGACTATTTTAAAAATCGATACCTTTTTTGTGGTCTCGTGAATTAGTTATTCGACGCTAAGTGCCTTCGAAAATGGAAAGCAGGCCTGTATCATTCGTGTCTAGGGGAAGCCACTGAAATGAAATATTTGTTTTTTTACCGTTACAATTTTCGTGTAACTATTTCAAGCGACACGTGACTAATTTTCCTGCGACATTCTTTCGTTCCGACTAAATTTAATACACTTTTTTATTTAGATTTAAAATCTAATTATATACCTCATTATTGATGGACGTGTTTTCCATCTATTGAATACAAAAAAGGACGTAACCTAATCACTAGGAGTAAATATTTGATATTACTATTCATAAAATAAAGAAGTTATTGAAAGAAGCCTTGACCATGTATTGAAAGACACGATGCCGGCACGGTTTCATGGGAGGAGAAAAGCGATTAGCGGTGACTGGGTATTTAGGTGGCTTGAGGTTTACATGGTCTATATAGTTTAAAGATATGATTCGGTGAGAAAAATAACAATGTATTTTAATTTTACAGAAATTATTTTATATATTGGTTAATAGCTATTTCGGCTTACGCCATTATCAGAACTAAGTTCTCAACTATAGTTCTGACGATGGCGTAAGCCGAAATAGCTATCAACAAATATATAAAATAATTTCTGTAGAATTAAAATACATTGTTTTTTTCTCGACGTATTACAATGGAGTTCTACCAAGTAAATGCCAACTCAATCAATAAGAAGATATGATCTTAGAAAAAGATTTTGTTAATAAAATGACACCTGACTTTTCCACGGAGGGCATCTTGGTTCTAACCAGTGATCAATTAATTAAATTTGATACGAGACAACACGAATTCTTTTTTAAAAGCGTAATTATTTACATCCTCCTCATTATTACAACCTTTTCTGAAATGTCATTTACGCATCCTGAATTTAGATTCAGGCGAATTGAGACTTGTTGTTTCCAATGAAATATGTCCCGGCGGTTGACGTATCAAACCCATTCATGCGGACCAGGCGCTCAATGGTGCCCGATTAAGTTGAAAAACTAGGGTACCCCCTTATCACGCCACGCGCCGCTCTGTGTCTCCCGTGTCTGATCAATCTCCCTAGATTATAGGAATTTCGACGCATGGATTCGTTGGAATTTTGCATTTTTTAATTATCTTAAAAACCAATCGAAAAATTTATGTGATATCTGTTTTCAATTTACAACCGTTCTTGAACAAATATTTGTGGCTGATAGTGCCCATTCAAACATCAATTTTACATTAAAGCCGTTCTTGTATGCATCGAAAGTATTTTATAATGTATTTATTGGAAAAAAATACAATACATGACATTACAGCCGATGCCATATGCATTTGATAAATACATAAAATATATATATAACATAATATTAGATATAACAAAACATTAATAAAACAGATATTTGCATAAAAAACATACTGCATATTAATAACATACAAACATAATACTAAAAAATAAATAAAAATAAAGCATCACGATATGTTTACTGCTGTAAACATCCATTTCAATAAGCAGTGCATTGATCAGCCGGACTGCCCTTGCGACTGGCGATCCAAATGACCTACGTAGTCCTCCAAATGACCCTGATAATTTGTTGATCTTTAGTTACTACCACCTAGGTAAAAACTGAGAGTATGCATGTTTATAGTGTTAAGGATGTCTGGGTTATCAACTCGGCCCCGAAAAAGAATAGAAAAACGTTTCAATATGGAAATTGATCTTAGAGCTTTAAGAAAGTCAAAATAAAAGCATTCCCGAAATAAACTTGGTTGGATAATATTCCTTTAAGGAATTGTTATAGGGAAAATATTTGAGTTTTTTATAAAAATAATAATAGCGCAGAAATATTTTAGGTACTCGCTCCAAATGCGACATATGTACATTTTCATATGGACTCCAAATAACAGATTCAAACTTACTTAACCGTGATGATACGATCCGTGTTGCAAAATACATTATTTATAGTATACTCATGTAATTGAATATCATTTAAATTTTCAATCAATCATATCGGCTTTGCGGGGAGATTTAGGTTGCGCATGAGCTTGGCTGTGCTCATTATCCTCGAAATCACTTCTCACACGCGCTCCGGATTTTTCCTCTCAATCGGTTAGCGACACACGCATCAATAATGAATACTCAATCCATCTGTCAAAACGAATTCGCCCTGTATACAAATTGCCTTAAAGCTCATATCGTTACGGCTCCAATGCGAAAAAATCTAATAAGTAACGTCATGGCAATACGCTGGTTGCGTGACGGGAATATAATTCTGATTTTATTATCCCTCAATTTGTCATATATGTTACAGGCAAAATGCACATTACTTTTCCAAACATATTTCAAAGCACAGTGACACTTAAAAATATGTATAACAATAATAAAAAAATCTTTTCATATTCATTATGATATTGAGATTTATTTGGGTTCAAATCGAAGAAACAAAGCTTTATATTATACTGTTCGTCTTTTGCGACGCAACATGTTGCGTTTTGACAAACCTTTATTCATATCAGTTTGTATTTTAGCCTTTTTATTGAATCGTTTGAATTTTGTGCTTTCCGTGATTATTGTTGTCAACGACTTGGGTTTCACATTTCGGCGTCTTTACATATTTCAAGCCACGAATGAACTTGAACTGACTTTTAGCTACGGTTGATGCATTGGTAATTCATGGCACATGTGTTTATTTTTGCGCTTTTATTCGGGAAAATTAATCTTTCTCATCGGTTATATTTTACCGATTGTTGTTCCCTATATACTTGGTGGAATATCATTATATTTTAAAAAAGTAACACGTTTTTTTTTACTTATTCCATATTAAATTTACTAGGATCAGGACTGGTTTCACTTATCATTTGAAAATGTTCGCTATCAGCGTAACCGGTGCTGATCCTTATACATTTAATGAGTAATAAAAACAAAAATGCGTTATTATTTTATAGAATAAGTTCTATGTTAATTCTATTGTTATTATCAGAATGAAATGCAGATTTAGTATACAACTTATCGTCTGCCATTAATAGTCTCCAATGAGAGTACGTAGATTGTATCTAGATATACAATTAATATATGTTTATATAAAAATACTGCTTGTTTTGTCTGAGATATGGTCTTGTTAGCGCCACGCTCACATTTTATATTGTCTTTTGCTTCTTTTATCAAAACTATGTTAGATATACTATAAAATTTTCCAATCCTTATATTATAAGATTGTTACATAATCCTCTGGTGCAGTATGGTCCATCTGTAAAAGTTTTTATATCACCTGACCGTATGTTATTATCGCCATTATCTACGACTACATATAATATATACAATTGGCAGCCCATAAACTCATTCGACTATCGTCTACCTTTATAATGTTTGAAATCCCGTCCCAGATTGGTTGTCACAAAAGACACAGAACGCTCTTTTTTATTGAAAAAACTGACAAGTTTCTTACGTGCGAATACCTATGTACTTGCTGTGAAATTTTCACCCGCTGCAAATGGCCGAGGTTTGATTACTTTTCACCGCCGCGCTCTCAAAATCGATTTCATTCATCAGCGTCATCAATCTCTTTGTCCTATTTCACGTCGGCGCTCTATCTACTCCTATGACAGGGTTGGAATACATAGGATACTTGCACCGGAAGCGGCACATACTAAAAATCACATGAAATTTAAAAAATAAAACATAAATGTATGCACTTGCAAATACAATTTGTTGAAACTCATTAAAATCAAAACTTTCGCTTATTCAACTAGATTACGATACTATCAGTTAAACTAAGATACCTACTTTTATTTTCTTGAAATGCATGAAGGGAAAATCGAAGCGAAGAAACTCATGGAACAGTACAAAACTAAAATTTAATTACATAAACATACATCAAAATTAAGACAAGTCGAAGGTTTGAATGGATATGAAAATTATTCTATCAAGATATCGTTTCGGAAGATACCTTATTAAAATTCAATTGATTAAAAAAATATCTATTTCTCGTAGGATGTTTTTTATTCATTTGAAATAATACAAAATAATCGGTTAAGAAAGAGAGGAGTGATAAATATGCATGCGCACTTGAGAAGGTTTGCCATCACTAGCCTATGATATGTGCCCGCGCAATTGGGACCAGATCGCTCACTGCCACCTACATAATTCTTTGGGATTACTTACCTCTCTCATTTAATTTTCTGTTTGAAAAAAAATTGAGCAACTGAAAAAATACACGATTTTTTTTTTTTAAACTTCAAGTCAGATTTAAATTTGATTGGTTGAATAATATTTTATTTCAGCATCACAATTAAATTTAAAAAAAACTAGCTGTAAATACCATTTGAATTGTAAAATATATTTTCGGATTTTCACAGTCGTTCGTGCGTTATTGACAAAAGATGTTTATTTATTTATTGGCAAAAAATAATATACAAATAAATACATGGCATTACAGCAGTTGCCAATGCGCCATGCATTTGTCAAATAAAATAAAAAATACATAACATATTACACAAAAATTTTAAAAATATATATTAAACAGAACAAAAACATAGTATTTACATAAAAAGAAAAAAAATACAAACAAAGCATCAAGTTCACTACCAAAGACATCAACAGGCAGTAGTGCATTCGTCAGCCGAATAGCCCTTGCGACTGGCAATTCAAAAGACCTACGTGACAAACAAGTTTTCACAAAGAAAATTGATTTGTCTTGGTTACGACCACGTAGGTAGAAACTTGGAGCATGCAAACTTAACGTTTCAAAGTTGTCAGGGTTATCAACTCGGCCCCGAAGAAGAAGAGAAAAATGTCAACAAATTCATATTAGAGTACTCATCATTTTACCCACCACCATCCTCTGATGCTTCCGCTCTTATATGAGTGCTTAAAAAAGTTACCAGGATTGTCCGGGGAGACGTTCCTCTGACTTAGTACACAAAAAAATGTTTTTGAACTGAGTTCCACTCTCTTGTGTTGAGCAATTTTAACCGATTAATTTAGTTCGTTGATCATGTTTAGGCATAACAAAAATCAATTTGATCACCATCCTAAATTATTTTTCCTTATTTACATTTTGGACTATCTAGCAACCAGCCAAGCTGGAAGAGCTTAAACGCAACTTTCTAATCAAAGTGTTGCACAATGGGCTCATATCAAAAGAGGCTTCATTGGCCGCCGCATTATTTATGGGGCTCATTATTTATCTCGTAATAGCCAACGTCCTCTGGCCCAGCGGTCGCCAACCTTTTGAATCTCTTGGATCACATAATTCTCAATTATTAATCCTGCCGACCCGAAGATACTTTTTTACAATGATAGAAATTTATATCAAATACGAATCAATCAAATTATAATATTAATTATGAACATCCAATAACGCTCGCTTAGTTAAAATAAATCATTCCAATTACAAAATTTAATCTGCTTTCTCAAATAATATATGGATATGCAAGTAAAGTAGACTTTTTTATGATTAAATACGTGGAATTATCATACTGAAACCAAACATTTTCCGAAGGGTCAGTCCAAATCAAACACAAAAGTTCATAGTGTTATTTGTCTAGTTTGAGAAGCTGTAGTCAAGGAGAGACGGACGATTTACATACTAATAGTATTTGTATAATACAAGCATCTGCTATTATAAAAACCCTGACTTATTTTTTTAAATAAACGTTGTTAAATACCACAACCGGGGCTCTATTTGAAAGACGGAGCTTGCGATTGTTTGCCTGATCTCGTTTTTTCGCAATTTGAAAAAAATATTTATTTTCATATGTGGAACATTCTTTGTCGGTACTCAGTACACGGAAACACAATGAAGATTTGCTAAATGTATTGATAAAGAGAAGCATGTTGCTGTTTTGTTTTTTAAATGTGCTATGCAAGTTATATCCTTCGAATTATTTTTGTTTTATTATCTGCTATATTGAATATCTTTGGTGTTAATTATTTTTATACAGTTTCAAATAACATATCATTTAAGACTTGTACCATTAGGGGTGGCTCCAACTTGTTACGAAGAGGTTTACTTGTATCATTATATTCTAACGAAAAGTTGTGTTTTCAGCTAACAGAATATATACGAGAAACTTTTCAACTATAATATTTTTACCTTACCTTTTCTCTGCATGTTTTATTATACAGAAGTTACAGCAGACCCTTCAAAATTTATACTATTTTATGTATGCTTACTGAAACTACGCCAACGGATATTTTCAGGAAGTAAAATTTCAACAATGAATTCGAATTCTTAGTAGTTATTTCTAATTTGAAATTGAATTTTTCAAATTTAAACATTTGACTGTTTATTTTGGTCGTACATATATTGGATTTTTTTATTTCAATCCTGTTCCAATTGGTAAACGTTCGGGCTAACACGTCTATTAAAACTAGTGACCTCATAAGACTGTATATTGAAGTAACACGGTAAAAAATAGCAATATATTTGATTTAGGCTTAAGCCGAAATAGTTATCAAGTAATTATTTTATATCATTTTGAAAGGTGTATTTTGTAGTTATTTCAAAATTAATGTATCAGGATCAGGACAGGTTTCCCTCATTGCGATCATTTAAAACTGAGCCTCTTCTTCAGTTCTTCAAATCTTCAGATGAAAATCTTCGCAATGAGCGAAACCGGTCCTGACCTGAATACATTGATTTTGGAATAAGTACAAAAAATGCTCTTTTATCTTTTAAAATAAATTGCATATAATATAATTGTTGTTGATCTAAATTGAATTGCTGTTCTTTCACCGTGTAATGAATGATAAGAGTTCGACCTAGTAAATGTCAACATAGCCAATATCTTCTGAAGTTGATAAATCGATTTTTTTTGTAATAGCCCGAAATTGGCAGATCGCAAATTATCTTCCTTCCCATCCTCAAATCTAAATAAGACTATTCAAAATGGCTATAACTTGTGTCGTCACGATCCGTTCGGGAAATGTTTCAATTGAAATGTCCCGCCAAATTGGAAACGCTGTTCGTGTGAAAACGTTCGCCGAAAATCGGCGCGTGACTGGCTACTAAACGTTACGCCCCCCCGCCCCTCCTGCACTGCTCCCACCGCGCCGCACTTATTCCTAACTATTTAACTCATCTTACCCAGGGGAGCGATTTAGTAAGTATCTTGCATGCACATATCTTAAAGATATGCGAAAAAATATGATGAAAAGTGATTCCATAAGTTATCATAGTCGCAATTTACTTGAAAGGTGTTCATCTTTAAAGACTCGCGATGAACAAACCCGGTTCATATCTTAATAAATTAATTGTTGAAAAATTACAAACATCAGAACTAGTTCTATAACTATACTTCTGACGATGGCGTAAGCTGAAATTGTTATCAACCATATATAATATAATTTCTGTAGGATTAAGAAACATTGCTATTTTTTTCACCGTGTTATAATGGATTTCTTCCAAGTAAATGTCAATTCAATCAATAAATGATTTATCTATTTTTTATATTTACAAGTATACATATTTGTCGGACGTGAAGCCGAGTCGTTTTCGGTGCACGAGTGGTACACGAGTCCGATTTCCAGTACTATCACTTTAATCAATTTATTTATGGATTTGTGTTGTCTGGTGATGCCTTAATTCTCTCCCACCAAACCAATCGTAATAACACACGGCATACTGAAAGCTATATGTTCTATCCTGGCCTAATTCTTATATCAATATGCACTCCGAATAAAAAAGGACTGAGCGATTGAATTACAAGCATTCCTATACAACAACGGCAGTTGGAAAAAGCTTTATTGGGTATCAATTTACTCAACGTGTGTGAATTGCCATTGTTTCATATACTGTACCGCTTTATATATAATATCTATATTTTTAAATAATTTTTATTACATAAACTCTTGAAATTTTTTAATAACAACCGGGATAATTGTGAAAAGACATTAATTTGAAATTTTACTCTACCAGAAATTGTTCCTGCCACCAACTTACCGATATCGTCGAACTCTTACAGCTTAGCTTCATATATCGACGATAAGAATTCAATATGCTACACATGGTCGAAAAGGCAATGTTATATATTTGGTTAAAACCAGTACAGTTCCCAAAGTGTTATAATGTCGCATAGAAAGCGCAAAGTTCAGCCAGGGAAATGATTTTACGAATACATGTTTTCACTATTCGTATTTGAACTGAGGTTTTCAAAAAACACTCCATCTAATAGTTTTCCATTAAAAGCTTTCACCGATGCTTACAAGACACGCACACCAATACATACAAATTCACTTAATATACTTAACTCTTAAAGGTATTTATTTATTAGTTTAGTCAGAATGATCATTCGATTCGTATTGTTTATTACAAGCATCGAGAATGCATTTTGATTTATTTCAGCTTGTGATTACGAATTTCGTTTCACTAGATTTATTTCTTCATAAAGCTACTAACTATATCATCGAAAATATAATACTGATACATTACATTAATTGAAGCGTGTATTCGATAGCTGTATCGTGTCGTTGCGAGAGACAATACTAAAATTACTGACAGCAAAAAAAAGCAAAAGTAGACAATTTTCAATCAGTAGTAAATAGTTGTGAACAACGAACGCTGCATGAGTGCGCTGCAATCAGGAGATAGCAAGAAATAAAAGAGATTGTACAACTTACCAACTATCTCCTTGGCAAACAGAAAGAAATTGCTCGAGAACTCCAATCGAATGATCAACCAATCCAAGGAAAGCCCGTATAAAGTTTTATATTAGGTTTATTACACAACCTTAACTAAAGTTGGGTGAATTCAATATTTATCCCCATATTGACTGAGGCTTGAAAAATATTGACAATGATAATCATAACATCCGTATTAGGGCATCCGATCCCGGACTGTTGACAATTCCGGGATCCTGGGTCTAATCATGAAACCTAAAGGCATTGAAAATTGTTTATTTGAATTTAATTAGCGTACAGTATTGCTATATTCATAAGACACATATTTTAATGTCAAATTTTGAAACCTCATACTGTACAACATACTGTCAAAATCAGCTGTTCTTGTCCTACAGCTGTTACTTTGATATGAGAGAGAAATAGATTGATTAAGCACGTTGATCACATTGATGGTTTTTGCAAATCACCTGGGATCTCTGATCTCGCTATCGCAAACCTTAATGCGTATTATATATAAACTACAAAATTATTTAAACTACAAAATGTTAGAGGTTGTTATACTAAAAGAAAAGGACCATTCTTAATTAGAAAAATCACTAATTTTGTATATGCAGAACTATTTCTGACGAGGGCGTAAGCAGAAATAGCTATCAACAAATATATAAAATAATTTATGTAGAATTAAAATATAATGTTATATTTCTTACCGTATTATAATGGAGTTCTACCAAGTAAATGTCTACTCAATCAATTAATTACAGTAATTTGTAGTAGCGCTGAAACACTTTGGTTTTGAAAATATATGAGCACTTTTAAATGCGTATCAAATGTCCGAGTTTTTATTGTTATTAACTAAATCGTTTTGTTGAATACCAGAACGTGGGTTTTCAAATTATGCTTCTCAGTTTTTATTGTGTTACGTGTTGTTGTTCGTCACGCGAGGATTGTTATTCGAAAAAACAATAAAAAAAATATACGAAAGCTATTTGTTGGAAAAATGAACATGCATCTCGAAGCCATTATATTATACTTTAAAGGTTTCCGTTACCGTTTTCCCAAACGATCCGATGTTTAGATGGTTGGTTTATTTTATAGGGTAATAATAGCATTAGGGATTAATATTTTTCGTAGAAAGTAAGTATTCAAAATGAATGTAGTCTTTTAAATAGTTTCAGCCAATCGAAATTTCATTGAGAATAAAAAGTATACAAAAATTCTTGAATAAAATAATATTTTACTATACAACAATCCGTTATTTTAGATATATACTAAAAACTAAATATATCTTCTGCTGATTATTCAGTGTATTTTTGCACATTACGATGTCATCAATTCCGCGAAGTCCTGGAAGGCATACATGTTTGTTTTTACCTACGCTCTTTGTTACATGTTGTCTTATCTTGGCGTGTTTCGATGTCGTATTTTATGTTTTTATTTTGTTTGATATATATTATATTCTCGTATATGCTAAAAATAAGTTTGTGTAGTCCTCTTGCCATATATAATATTATAAATACGCTTATGACGTCGAAGGCAGAACAGAATATTGTAGATTACGCCTCCCCGCACTGCGAACTGCATTTAAAACGAACGAAAATGCCGATAGCGGAACTCGTATAGATAGTGTCAAAATTCAAACGATTCAAATTAATATTAAAAATTCATCAAGCACCTTCAGTCAAAATCCTAAATTATACACATATCTGTTTGTAACGCACAGCACAAACATTCATTCTATATTTGCGCATCGTGCGAATCAAGTGCCATGAGTGAATATTTTCAAGTCGCCTTTGCCATTAAGTAATTTTGAATTCTTATATAAATACATATATCTGATGGTTCTTATCATTATTGCGGTTGCTAGTGAAATCGACATTAGGGAAAATAGTTACATACATGCATTTACATCAAATACTCGAATACAAATCATTAATAAACGTTTGTTAAGATTCATTAATACGCCCTCTAGGTACGCATCTACAAAAAAACCACAATGATTTTCAATTGAATTTGTTTGTTATTTGAAACACTGAGTTGATTATCACTGGTGTAAATATATTATTTTCTATACAAAAATAAATAAATCCAGGATATGAAAAAGAATTAGTTAGTCGGAAATCAGCTCATCTCTGTTTACTTCGAGTGTTCTAAAATATACCACACAACATAGTTATTTGACCATGCGTGTGACTAAACAAGTACGTAACGCAATTTCCAGGCTCTTTGAAGTAATGAGTTGTTTTATGTACTCGTGAAAAATCAAAGTGATAAAAATTGAAATAACCCTGGGCTGTCATTCACGACTTTTTTTCTATGCAGCAGTAGTGCAGTCTAAAAAAATCGCATCTTTAACTGCGCACACATGCGTGAAACTAACCGAAGACTGTAGCCAAAATGAAAATTAATTCCTCCACATAAATTGAGTAGATGACAGGCCTTTGTGCATCAGTGCCACTTTCTTGGAATGCATCCCAGTTCATCTATTCCTTGTCTATTTTCGATACCTTGTATTTAGTTTTATGCGAGTTATTAATTTGTTTCTTCGCTTGGAAGTGGAGATGTTTGCGCTTGAATAATTATCGTCCGGAGTTGGGCGGAGTGCGAGCATTTTACTATAGCAAATATGTATGTCAACTCGGCATAATACAAATTGAAATATTTTTAATTTCAACTAATGCTCTGCGTTGTTTATTAATCGTTTTATGCTTTACAATTTGAAATAAAATAATTAAACCAGCGAGTGAATTATAAATACACGAACGAAATGAAATTAGTATATTTCATGTTCACTTTTCCATTTAATAGAAAAAACGTTTACAATCTAGCGTCTTAATTTGAAATGTACATACTAAAGATCTTGTTACTAGTGACCACTCGTGGACATATTATGCTGATCAAAATAATGTAGACGTTCAGCACAGGGTCGTAGCGAAGGGTGCCAAACCTCTTTTGGCGCAAGAATCCATCTTAACCCTGACCATTTTGGAAAGTGCCCGCAAAAAATCCCATTTGCATTTTTCGCAAGTAACCGGCAGTCTTTATTATATTACTAGTATTGCTACCCGGCGTCGCTCGGACTAAGCTACCAATAATTATTTAATGTTATATCATTCGACATAATTATATCACAACATCTAACATCCAAAATAGAGTTAAGATAAAATCACAAACTTTATTTAATTTGTTGACAGCCCCATTCTCGCACATTAAAATGTCCAAATTCAAGGAAAAAATCTTATTTGCTGTCAAAGAAATGTCAAATAATACCTTCGCGTAAATAATAAACATTATTATTAATAATAAAAGCCGGGAAAAGTTCTGTAGAAGACTAATTTATTACATTTTGACTAAATGTCTTCGCCGATAAAAATTCAAACATATTTTCTTTTATATTCGTTTTTATTGCAACTTGCAACAATAATGCAAAAGGGATTTACAGACCCACATACATACATACGCCGTTTCGGTTTTATATATAAGATTTATCTCAGTTTATATTAACTTACCAGTGTTAATTTTTGTAATATAATTTTTATGAAGTATATTGTAATGAGTAATTGTTTTATATAGGTTGTTAAAACAAATGCGGTTATAACGTGTCAAAAGAATCTGGGGCCTCTGGGATTCTTCGCATAAATTGATAAGCCAACCAATCACTTGTTCTATCCTTCCTATTCGTAGGTTACGTAAAAAGCTTAATTTAAATTTTTTTTTTCTGTTTAATTACCCTTTCCACAAAACTTGGTTATGTCCCTGGAAGAGGGAACTGGTATTATATAACACATTGCGTGTATCACTCCGACTGCAATACACTTGACTTCCTTTGATTCGTACTTTAACAGCGGTTTTAATGAATTCGTTAATACTTTATATAATGAATAAAATTCTTTCTTTATCCATAAAAACAGACAGCACTGCATTGTTCTTTAATAAAGTCATTAGATAACTCACTTTATTCAACTTTCTGAAAACTGCAATTTTACTCTGATTTACATATCAATTACAGTTAGACCAATTTATGGCTTTATCCGTTATCGTTTGTTTGTAATAACTTATGTTCTGTTCTCGTAACAAGATAAAATCGTTGAGTGAACATTCCCTTAAAGACTTTTGATGATATTTGTTATTAATGTATCACATATTATTAATTGCCGTCGCTCCATCCTATTGCCCACCTCTCGAAAAAACACTCACGAAATGTCAGTGGTTGTATTTTTAAGTTGACACATTTTTGACAGAGCTGCAATATTTTCTTTTCAAATTCCGTTTCGCAATATTTCAAAGCACAAGCGGCATCATTTTAATTTCGCCTAAACGATGTCTCACCTGCGACGTAAAATTAAATTATTAGGTTGAGTCAAAAATATTTTTTTTATATACACTTGCCATTAGACATTAAACTCAAATTTTGACGGCGGAGGAATTAAAAAAATGATTGCATCGTCGAGTTTGTAATTTGTTTGCCTTCGCAAATATGCATACGTACATGTTACATTACTTCGTTTTAGGTTATAATCAGGGCTGTGGAGTCGGAGCTTTTTGGCCGGAGTCGAAAATTTTGAAAAGTTTAAAATTTTTATTTTTGCATTTAATATGTAAAATTTGGCTTTTTGCCGCATTGATAGGTTTGATATTTAATTGAATACACATAAATAGGAAATTTAGGGAAAAAAGTGACGATATTAACCTTTTTTTAGTCGGAGTGTTTTTGGTCAATGTCGGAGTCGGAGTCGGACTTTTTTTACCGACTCCACAGCCCTGGTTATAATTCAGTGTTTATTTAGGCTATCATCAAAAGTCGATCAAGTTTCATTTGTTTCATATTAACTTACAACCTACAAATCTTTAAAATTTACGTTTACGTTTTCCAAATTACATTTTTGAACACCTGTCCGTTGTGTTAGGATTGGGATAATATAACATTGAAGGCTACAATTGAAAGTTGTCAATCGAAAAATTGATATACTGAAATCTGAAATGATACATATTGTTGATGCGAATGCCGTGGATGATCAAAGTTTCTTAGCTAGTTTGAAATTTGAGACGAATAAAATCGACATAGGTGCTATCGGCAAGAAAATTTAAAAGAACTTTTAATGCATGCAACTCTTTGCGTATAGCGAAGAAGTTAAGATAGTAATATATACGTAACTTATATCACCTCTCGGCTTACAATGATCGCTAGTAAGCTTGGATGTTTTGACACATTGCAGCGCGGCCGTCTCGCTTTACGCCATTGGCTTGTAATTGATCACCTGATATGAGTTCAATAATGGCACAAACTCATGGAATAAGACAAAATATTTTGTATTTTTATTCAATCTATTAATATTTTCCATTTTACTGCATACTCACGCAAGACTTTTTATTACGATGTGTCAGTTTATCATTATGTAGTACAGTGAAACCCTGATTCTACGTTTTTCAAAGGACCGTATAAAACAAACGATCAATGCGGGAACGGTAAATGCGGGAAAGTTTTAAATATGAACTAAATGCCGGGACTATAGAAAATGAACGCATCACGCGGGAATACGTATAATGCGAGAACTTAAGATCGGGGTTTCACTGTATTATAAAAACGTTATATCATTATAACGTGTACGAAAATTAAACCACAAATACACAGCATATTTCAGCATACTTAAGTGAACCTTCAGCATTATTAATGAAACACTGTTTAATTTTTTTTGTCCGCTCCCAGCTTGGAGCATATGGACTCCTCACGGAGTTTATTTCAACATATGCTTTTTCTACGTGAACTGCTTGTTACTCAGTTGCTCAACGTCTCTTTTTCGAAGAAAGTAGGGATGGAAAGTACACGAGAACTAGGACAGGCTAGTGATTAGCTAATCGGTGTCACTATGCGTTATTCTTTGGGATCGGAAAGGTGGGAAGAGATTTTCAACTACACAAACACCCATGCCTTTGAACAGGTTTATCGACTGAAAAAAATCGTTCGTACCACGAATCGAACCCGGGTGGTCCATCACGCAAGCCAGCAACGTTGACACTGCGCCACGGACCGGACAATTAATTTTGTTTACCTAATTAAATTTAAGTTTTAATATTTTTTAATGTGTATACACTCGAGGTTGACCGTATTTTGTATATTCATCCCCGAAGCATCCATCGTGGGCTACCGTTCACCCCACGTCACACTCTAGAGAGCTTTTGGCTTCATCGGTACTTTTTCATTCTCCCCTCCGCCAGTAAAGTCAGTTTAGTTTTTCTTGCACTTTTTGGCGACTAGATTGATGCACTCACTAGTTTGATTGATCACATTTGAACTATGGCTTAAGGTTAGCTGTTCACTTTTGATACCTGTTTCTACGAAACGAAACCTTTGTTTGATCTGCCAATCAATAGTTAACCTAAAGTTCTCAATTAATATTTTATTAAAGCGCAGCTAGACTTAAATCTTTTGTATAAAAATCTATGTTTGTTTGTTCGTATTTTATGCGTTGCATACCGATCATCCGATTGCGATAAAACTTTCGCAACTTTTTGCTTGCACTTCCGCAAAGGTTATAGGCATAATAAAAATAATTTACAGCCCGTCTTTTATATAAAAATTAATGTTTTTTCATATTTTATGCGCTGACATACCGTTCATTTTGACAACTTATTGTTGCACTTGCGGAAAGGTTATAGGCAAAGTACAATTAACTTTCAATAGGTGGCAAAGGACGAACAGGAAATGTCATCGATACCGATTAATGTGAGTGAAATTAAATCGAAATTGTTTATCTAAAATATTGTGCATACGAAAGCACTTCAATAAACACTTTCTTTCTTTGAGTGGCATTGCAACGCTTGCCGGGTACCGGGTAGTATCTAATAAATAGAAATGTATTTGAATACTAATTGGAATGTTATAAGTCCCTGACGTGTTCCTATTTAAATAATTGATTCATTCGTGTATTGCGCCATCGAGAATTTTTAAACATTTTCCTCATCACTCATATAAATCTATGAAAAAAAATCATTGAAAATGATTCACTGAATAAGTTATTTGTCGACAGTTTATTTATTTGTATTCTTTCAAAATAAATATAGCTGTAGTTGGCTCACTTCTCTGGTCGTCGAGATTATGAATCACTTCCACCCATTCACTCCCAAATCTTGACAGATGAGTCAATCATAGAGGTGCTCTTAGGTTTTAATGTCAGTATTATTGATCTAACAGTATCAATGCAAATATACTACGTTATAATGACAGAGCAAATTTATTTCGTAAATAAATAACACTGGTATACTGTATTTTCTTGAGGGATATTCGTCATGTATCATGCACGCACGCATGTTCGATTGTTTGATCCCGAACGATTATGTATTGATATCAGTATTTCAGCAATTCATATTAACTGCTAGACTTACAAACATCAATAGATCAAAGAGAATATAAAATATAAAATCATTTCGGCCACTAAGAATCGTAATATCGGACAATAAGCCAATGCCGGTATTTCGATATTGCATCGATATCATCAATATTCATACCGGTTTTACGCATAGCTGATTTCATCAATTCAAGTACAATATTATTTCTTCACAATAAATATAACACAAAAAGGCTAAATGACGAAATCTGTCAATATTGATCGTATATACAAGCCTGACCGAAGAGGAATAACTGGCTGCATATAATAGTCAATAGACAGCCTTACATTTTTCGTAATACCGAAATATGGGTATTGATAGCTCTAGAAACAAAATAATAAAAACACATCCATCTAAAACTTTTATCTTTCAAATTAACATAACACTCCAAATCAGTAAAAAAATGTTGGAAACTGCAAAATTGTGTATTGAATGAAATGACAATTGACTCGATGGATTCGGCAGTAACTTTGTGGAAATTCATTTTTGATCCAGTCTGAAGATGCTTCTAAACGGTGCGAAACAGGTGTCACTTTTATAACGCTAAACCGATGAAGTAACCAAGTTTCTCATTTTTATATTTAGAACAGAACTCTTAAAGAAACATCTGTCATTGTATACTAATCAATTATCACTGCAAAACTTGACCGGTTATTTATTTAATTCGCTTTTTTGACTATACCTTCTGGTATTGAAATATGTATCAGTGTACGGAAGAGCAACCGACATATTTATCTGTTACATCCTGAAAAGTGTATTACAGTTTCCTCTGAAAAGCTTCGACGATATGTTCCTGCGCGCCTCTTCAGAGTTTCGAGTGCACCGACTCGGCTGATTTATGTGACACATGCATGATCTATGCCCTGTGCTGTTTATCGAGCGGAGGATTCGCGCCCGGAATGCCGCCACTGCAC